>OW121747.1:11565000-12955000 GCA_933228765.1 Miltochrista miniata | reverse complement strand
ATTCTTCCTTTTGGATGTGAAAGAGAAATGCAAGTTTTCATTTTACTTGTCCATTCCAACTTAAAGCTAATTAAAGGTAGGTAGTTGCCTATCTGACGAATGGTGGCGGTCGCCGTCACCCGTCTCTGATAGCCTCGCGTTGATCCCTCATGATTTACGGCCACTCTCGACCGCTAATGTGCACGCAGTCTGGCCACAGCCAAGATGTCCTACCCTTTTCAGAAGGATTTTAGTTGCCACACACAAATTTAACATGTATTTTACACTTTATAACTTAACTACATAATATTGCTGTAAATAGTTTAATATTTCCGGAGCCTATTCGATGCAAACAAACAAACAATCAGATCTTTCCTCTTTATAATATTGGTATAGATTTATTAGTAAATAAATATGTGATGTAGGTATATTATTTCTATCTGAACTAAACCTAATTATGGCCCCCGTGGCATTGTGCTTAAAAGACTAACAGCATTCCCCCTTTGAATCGCAATGCCTATTCGTTGAGAGAGATAACTGCCAGCCCTTGGGCCTTGGGTTACCACTTCACCAGTCGACTCAACCAGACGATATTTAAAAATTTTAAAAACAAATATTCGCATTTGAACCCCTAGGACCTAGGATCTCGACACTGACGGGCCCCAGAGATCACAGGATCACATTGTATCTTTCCAATCCGATTCAGAGTAGATATGTATGTGTACGCTCCATGGCTTATAACTACATCTTTTTATTTCTTACAATAAAAGCATTTTCAAAACAGAAAAGAAGCCAGAACGTTTTTCCGTATTTTCATTAAGGTGAGACTGCTCATTTGCAAAATGATAAATATGGCATAAATTATTTCATTTAATATTCAATTCTCTTCTTTCGTTGGTTTCAAATATTATGCGAATAACGAGCAGCTACTTTTAGATGTCGACACCCTTTTTTTTAAGGCAACGGATACTGTTTGCTCTTTGCCTCTTAATTTTGTGTTTAAACATAGGGGAGTGATGCGTTCCTACAGAAGAACACTCGACAAATCCTAGACTAACCGCCTGGGTACACCTGAGACTGTGTTGATACAGCTCATGTCTGTATCTATCATTATAAAAAACGGAATGTTTATGCTTCTTTATACCTATAGGTATATTATGTAGGTAAGGTATAGAGTTCTCCAAAAGGGGTAAAGTTTTTTGCAGTGTTAGGTTAGGTTGTATGGCAATAATTATAGTACCTAGTTAAAATTAATAAATGAAACTCGTCTGCGTGAAAAAAACTGAATAGTAGGAAACAAGTGTAGTCCACACAAATTAACTGCAATGGCCGGGACCCATATTAGAGAGTGATTTTAGTCTAGGTTATTTTATTCCACAGCTAAATAGTAACTTTGAAACTATCTGACCGATTTTGCCTTACAACTTTATCAAAAGTACCTGTGGTGACACAAGGCAGTCAATCAATAAATAATCGAGGGCAACCACCGAAAATTGTATGCCCGTATGATATTTTTGTTACGTGATCATGTCTTACTCAGGTATTCACTTCAGGGTGTCAACATTTAATGCTGCTGTGCGGATGATGAAGCTACAGAACTCCTTAATGGTTAGGAGTTGCGAGACAGTCTGCAACTGCACGCGGTGCACCTGCTGAACAACGTCGAGGCTCCGTGTATTTAGGTATCCACATGGTGGCCTAGGCTCCCATGTAGGTGGCAGAGGCATAGTTTATGCATTACAGTAAGCAGAGGCATATTGTATGCCCACTGGGCATACAATATGCTTCTGCCTACTCCTTCGGGGATAGAGACGTGGCCGTATGTATGAACTATCCTGTAGGGTTCTGTGTGTGGTTTAGCCATTCACTCATTCCATATAATTAGAGAGCAGTCCTAAAGCACGTGTCTATTATCACTGTTAGTCTGTTCGACGACACCCTACAAAGAGGCGTTTCCGAGATGAAAAGAATTCCCCATGGTACCATGGCTTTATATAGAGAGTGGTGAGTCACTTCACACAGTCCACAAAACCGTATGTAGGCGGCCCAATAATGTGTCCGTTCAGGCAACCTGGGGTTGTAAGAGAAGATAAACGCGTGCGCTTACAGTTTGTTCGAAAGAGAAACTATTATTTTATTGCTAGGTTCCGACGATGAGTCTTTTCAAGAATCATCATCATCATAACAGAAACTGACTGACTGCTCCATCTAGAACTTAAGTGACGTAGATGTGCACTAGCGAAGGGGATAGATTACATATAGATACACTACTTTTTCCCATTGTCCGAAACAAACTTCGCAACACATTTTCATCTTTCCAGGAGTTGAATTTTAGGTTAAGCGCTCGTGGACCCGCGAACTCAAGTGTTCTGTAAACCATGACTGCAGTTAGCAAGTTTCAGTGTATCCGGTCCTTGGATAAGTGCCCACCACGTGACCACTTCGTGACATTTATTTGCCAGCTTTTACGTGCTTCATAAAGCACGCTAAGCCGTTAGGTCTCGGTTGTCAGGAATGTGACAGTCGTTATACCAAGTTGAGAGCCTTATGGGTGGCTTGAACATTTTTTGCAACGGTTGGTCGCCACAACCTACGCCTGGTTCAACAGCCAGCAGCGCCCCTGTTGTTGCAAACGTCCATAGGCTACAGTAACCAATCATCAGGTGATCCGTATGTTTGTCGGCCACCTTAGAGGTATAAAAAATCCATCATCTAATCGTTCCCTTTGCAACAGCTGTTGAAATATTCAGTCCTATGAATTCTGTGAATGTTTTTTGATAATTTTATCCGTATTCTACCGATTCGTGTACATATTATGATATTAAAATTTTAGTTGGATCGATTCTCGGGAGGGACAAGCGAATTTTTTAACATTGAGTAATTATTACTACGTACTACGTAGTAAAATGTTATTTGCAATACATTTTGCTTTCTTTGTTTCAGTATTTCTAGCAAGACTAGGTATTTATTAATTTCTGATACTTAAATAAAAAAAAATCAATAAAAAAAAAGACGTGTGGCACTCGGGGACTGCCGCGGTAAAGCTATTACATAGCATTTTTTATCAACTATGCTAGTATAATTATTTCTATATTCTTATATAGAAATAATTATACTAGCTTCTTATACTAGCTGATGCTAGTAGAAGTATTCTTATACTAGCTGATGCTAGTATTTATAAGTATTCTTATACTAGCTGATGCCCGCAGCTTCGCCCGCGTAAAATTTGTTCCCGCGGGAAGTTATTCCCGGGATAAAAGGTAGCCTATGTGTTATTCCAGACTATAATGTATCTCTGTACCAAATTTCAGCCGGATCCGTTCAGCGGTTTGAGCGTGAAAGAGTAACAAACATCCACACTCACAAACTTTCGCATTTATAATATTACTAGCTGATGCCCGCAGCTTCACCCGCGTAAATTTTTTTCCCGCGGGAAGTTATTCCCGGGATAAAAGGTAGCCTATGTGTTATTCCAGACTATAATGTATCTCTGTACCGAATTTCAGCTCGATCCATTCAGCGGTTTGAGCGTGAAAGAGTAACAAACATCCACACTCACAAACTTTCGCATTTATAATATTAGTAAGATACTAGCTGACCCGCGCAACTTCGTATGCGTCACATAAGAGAGTAAATCACCCGTTCCCGTCGCATTTACTCCCGTCAGAATAATTTCGTTAACGATAGATGTTTCCCGTCGCATTATTGTAGAAATTGCGCATTTTCATGCATAGGACGTGGACTACCGGTGTACGTCGCCAGCAGAATAGTGAATCGACCAAAAAAAGCGAAAAAAAAAAGCGAGGTCAAACGGGATAAAAAGTATCCTATGTCCGTCTCCTGGTTCTAAGCTACCTCCCCACCAATTTTCAGCCAAATCGGTACGGCCGTTCTTGAGTTATAAATGTTGTAAAAAACCCGTCTTTGTTTTATATATCTTGTGTCTCTCTCTCTCTCTCTCTCTCTCTCTCTCTCTCTGTGTGTGTGTGTGTGTGTGTGTGTGTGTGTGTGTGTGTGTGTGTGTGTGTGTGGGTGTGTGTGTGTGTGTGTTTGTTGCATGTATGTTTATGTGAGTTGATTTTTCAATGTGTGTGTGTGTGAGTGTGTGTGTGGGTGTGTGTGTGTGTGTGTGTTGCATGTATGTTTATGTGAGTTGATTTTAAAGAACTTGTAGAAGGTCTTTCACAGATTCATATTCTATTGGTTTTAATCACTCAGTTACTGCCGTTTTAAATTCTCCGTATGTAAGCATACTAAGAAATTATATGAGTATGTATAAAAAAGTTTTAATTAGATCGCAAAGAAAATGTCCAAAAGCCAAAGTACTTGAAGCAAAGTCGTTGATATACCTAATTAGAGATAATAGAAAAACCTCGCAGAACTTCAGAACAATACACACTCACACAGTACTGTTTTACGATTACCGATTATAATTATTTAAAGTTAAAGTTTATTTATAAATAATTTATTTATATAAAAAAATAATTAAGTATAGGGGTCTCGGCTCGTCGTACTATTTTATTCCAGTCGGTGTCGAGACCCTAGGTCCATGGGGTCCCAACGCACATAAATTTTTTAAAATTTTGAAGAAGCTTCTTGTAGAGTCAACTGGTGACCTAAGGGCTGGCAGTTATTTCTCCCAACGAATAGGCATCGCCGTTCAAAGGGGGAATGCTGCCAGTCTTTTGGGCACAATGCCGCGGGGGCCCTATTTAGATTTAGTTTAGTTTTATTTATTCATATTGTAAATAGTTATTAATTTATTTTAAAATTAGTGTAATATTTTATTGAATAAATTTAATATATTTATTATACTACTAGCTGATGCCCGCAGCTTCGCCCGCGATGGCGCTGTATGTAAAATTTTGCTGAATTTTCTTTGCTATAAACCTCACGGAGCCCGAGACCTTTCCAACGAATGCAAAACCGTGGAAATCGGTTCGTGCGTTCTAAAGTTATAGCGTCAGGAAGGAAAACTCGACTTATTTTTATAAAATAGATTAAACTAATTGTTGTCAAACTGATTATGATTAAACCTCTTTTCATAATCAATAAGCGAGTACAACCGTTAAACAACACTATGCCAAAGACAAACAAGACTGAGAAAAAATAATTTAATGACAAGCAAGAATGACAGGTTTAGGTAAATTTTTATCATCGAATTATTTTTATGAAATTATTCTATTGGTCCAAGATCCCAGAGCCCCCAGACGTCACTCATTTTCTGATGGACAAAATATGTACGAGTGATTAGTGGTGGGGTGTACTATGATCATTATGACTAGTTGCTACCAAGGTACATAAAAACACTGCTCATGTCACTTAAATTCTGATAGCTGATTTTAACATATATTTTTAACCGACTTCAAAAAAGGAGGAGGTTACTCAATTCGACCGTATATATGTTTTTTTTTATTTTTTTTTATGTTTGTTCGCGCAGAACTCCGTTGTTTATGGACCGATTTGAAAATTTTTTTTTTCGTTCGGAAATAGATACTCCCAAGGTGGTCCCATTTCAAGGAAGTCAGGATCTGATGATGGCATCATGGAGAAATCGAAGTTAACTTTTGAAAATTGTAGGGGCATCTAGAGCGTTTGTAAATTTTATTGTTAAAAGCTTTTAAGTAGTACGACTAAATGAAGGTCTGGAGACGATCTGATGATGGAGACAACAGACAGTAGAGAGAATTCCCTAACGATAAACAGCAGTTACCTTGTGTTTGGGCTTGATTAATTTGTACTGTCGAGAATTTTACACCTAGGTAGATAGATTTTCAGTCTACACGTCACTAAAAACAGTGAAAAAATTTTTTTTAACAAAAAAGAAACCGACTTCAAACAAAACTAAAAACTGAAAAATAAAATTTATTTAGTACAAAGTTAGTATATTCTGATTTATCAGATATCATTAAATATAATACTGAAGTCGGTGCCAATATGACTATGAGAGAGCTTAATAATGCCTACCTAAGCCTACATAGTTTTACTGGGCAGTACTGGGCACCGATTTCTGTATTATATTTCATGATATCTGATAAATCAGAATATACTAACTTTGTGCTAAGTAAATTTTATTTTTCAGTTTTTAGTTTTGTTTGAAGTCGGTTTCTTTTTTGTTAAAAAAATTTTTTTACACAATATCGTTAAAAATCAGTATTCATTACTCCCAGACATATGCGGTCGGCGGTTTCACCTTACAGACGCTTCAAAGCTCTGAAAAAAATTTATTAAAGTCACTTATTTTCTGATGCTTGATTTTTATATATGTTATTCAGACAACTGTTTTAAAACGTTTTGCAAACGGACAGACCGATCCAAGGGGCCAAACATTCCCCAGACCCAATTTTAATGTCGCTGAGAGTATGGGCGCGGGCATTATCCGTGCGTATTATGCGTATATGTAGCATGTCTAATCGAAGTCGGAATTAATATTTAAATGTAAATAAAAATGCATAAGTACCTATTAGTAATTAACGCCTGTCATTTTAAAATTTACGTTTTCGTATTTGTTTTATTTAATAGAGAATTAAGGTTTAAAGGTAATTATTTGAAAATCACGTAAATATTCAAAGATTAACTTTGAGAAAAGTGCTCGTCTGACCGCAATAAATATAGAATTGTGCCTTACAAACTGTTTCATGATTTTTTTTTAATCGAATTTATTTTAATTTTTTAAAGTAAATATCAAGAGGTTCACAAAGTATTAATAATTTAATTAAATAACAGCAACCTTTTCAAATAATTATTTATTGGTAACAAACCTTAAAAAACTACAAAAAATAGGACAAATATTTTTTCTAATCTTCATTGTCATCGTCGTTGAAGTCAGGTAATTCATCATCGAGTCAATCTTCATATCGAATATCTAAATCGTCATCTTGTTCATCAGTGTTTTCCTCGGGCTAAGGTTCGTTACCAATAAATAATTATTTGAAAAGGTTGCTGTTATTTAATTAAATTATTAATACTTTGTAAACCTCTTGATATTTACTTTAAAAAATTAAAATTAATTCGATTAAAAAAAAATCATAAAACAGTTTGTAAGGCACAATTCTATAAATTACTAGCTGACTGAGTATTAATATTTTAAGTAGGTAATATAATCCCGTCGCTTTTACACTCGTCGCGTGTCTTAGCTATATTTAATAGAGGGTTGTAGGTTTTAATAATGTGTGTAAAAAGTGATATAATTTTTCCCGTCGCGTCGCATATATTCATTTAGAGTTGACCCGCAAAACTTTGTTGAAGTTATATAATGTTTCCCGTCTCATTTATTTTTGTCCGTTTTTTGGTACGGAACTCATCGTGTGCGAGTCCGACTCGCACTTGGCCGATATTATCTTTCAGTTGATTGGCTACTGCTGCAGAAAACGTTTACTTCTGACGCGTAGTCGAGTTGCGTCGCTCATATTTTAAAAATTATTGTGAAGGTTATTGTAAGTGAACCTTAAAAGATGGGCATTCTGTTCAGGACTTTTTTTTGTAAATTTTTAAGAGGAAACATTTTGTAGTACACAATTTTTACGTAACTTTAACCATTTACGCAACGTACGCAATGAAACCTCACAAAAGAAATACATTTTTCCCGTTCTTAAAACATTATTCATGGCTGCTCCGCTCCTATTTGTCTTAGCTTGATGTTATATAGCCATTAGCCATCCTCAATAAATGGACTAAAAAACTGTGAAATTATTTTTGTAATGCAACCAGTAGTTTCTGAGAACCTAGCACAAACAAACTCTTCAGTTTGATAATATTGTGAGCTCACCTTAAAAGAAAGACAAATAATTTTATTGTGAGCAAACCTTAAAAGATAGACATATGCTGTCGCGGACTTTTTTATAGAACTTTTTAAGAGAAACAATTTTGTAATATACAATTTTTACGTAACTTTAACCATTTAGGCAGCGTACGCCTCGGAAGCTCTCAGACGATAAAAATATTCCCCGTTTTCTGAACATTCTTGATTGCTGCTCCGCTCCTATTCGTCTTAACGTGATGTTATATAGCCTATAGCCATCCTCGATAAATGAACTATCAAACTGTAAAAGAATTTTTGAAATCCCACCAGTAGTTTCTGAGATCCTAGCGTTCAAACAAACAAACAAACAAACTCTTCAGCTTTATAATATTAGTATGGATATGGATATAGTATATATAGTATATATTGTATATAGTATAATATATAGTATATACCTAGTATGGATTGCGGTCAGACGAGCACTTTTCTCAAAGTTAATCTTTGATTATTTACGTGATTTACAAATTATTACCTACCTTTAAAACTTATGTCTTTATTAAATAAAACAAATACAAAAATGTAAATTTTAAAATGACAGGCGTTAATTACTAATAGGTACTTATGCATTTTTATTTACATTTCAATATTAATTCCGACTTCGATTAGACATGCTACTACGCATAATACGCACGGATAATGCCCGCGCCCATACTCTCAGCGACATTAAAATTGGGTCTGGGGAATATTTGGCCCCTTGGATAGGTCTGTCCGTTTGCAAAACGTTTTAAAACAGTTGTCTGAATAACATATATAAAAATCAAGCATCAGAAAATAAGTGACCTTAATAAATTTTTTTCAGAGCTTTGAAGCGTCTGTAAGGTGAAACCGCCGACCGCATATGTCTCGGAGTAATGAATACTGATTTTTAACGATATTGTGTAAAATATATGTTAAAATCAGCTATCAGAATTTAAGTGACATGAGCAGTGTTTTTATGTACCTTGATTAATTGCTACCAGAAAATTGGCCGTCTGGCCAAGGTAAGTAGCAACTAGTCATATGATCATAGTACACCCCACCACTAATCACTCGTACATATTTTGTCCATCAGAAAATGAGTGACGTCTGGGGGCTCTGTGATCTTCCTCTATATATTCTAAAGGTAAATTAGTGTCGAAATGGCCGCATAAATCTAACTATGGTTCCTTAAAACGAATATGATCAGGATTGATATTTAAATGTAAGTAATTATGGAGAGTCGAGATCCAATCTGTTTGTTTACTACATTGTTTGAAAGATACACGAACGTGGCCGAAGGTAGCCGAGAGTGTGATTCGTTTTCGTGACAGAATTTCTGGATTCGGTCTCCACGCAAGGCCCGCGATAGAAGCTATGCAATAGCTTAAAATAAAACCGACTTCAAACAAAACCTGAAAAGTAAAATTTACTAAGCACAAAGCAATAATACATTTTGATTTATTACATTTTATTAAATATCATATTTAAAATCGACGCCAAGTAAACCCATAGGTTTAGGTAGTTATTATAAACTAGCTGACCCGCGCAACTTCGTTTGCGTCACATGACAGTGAGAAAGAGAGAGGTATGGTATTAATATTTCGAGTATTATAATGTTTCCTGTTGCTTTACCCCCGTCGCGCTTATTCCCGTCGCGTCGCGTCGCTTATATTCATAAGAGCTGAACCGCATATACCTTCGTTTGCGTCACATGAGAGTGAGAAGGAAAGAAGTGTTAAAGTGATATAATGTTTCTTGTCGCTTTTACTTCCGCCCATCCGTTTTTCAGTATGGAACTCATCGTGTGCGAGTACGACTCGCACTTGGCCGATTTTTATCGTTCAGTTGACTGGCTGCCACTGCAGACCAAGTTTACTCCCGTCGCGTCGCTCATACTTTAATACTAATAAGAGGATTATTGTAAGTGAACCTTAAAAGATGCATATGCTGTTAAGGGCTTTTTTTAAATTTAACTATATATGCAGCGTACGCAATGGAAGCTGTCAAAAGAAAGAAATATTCCCCGTTCTCGAAACATTATTCACGGCTGCTCCGTTCCTATTCATCTGAGCGTGATGTTATATTGCCATCAGCCAGCCTCAATAAATGGACTATTAAACTGTAAAATATTTTTTGAAATGCAACCAGTAGTTTCTGAGATCCTAGCACAAACAAACTCTTCAGTTTCATTATATTGTGAGCGAACCTTAAGAGATAGACAAATTAGGTTATTGTGAGCGAACCTTAAAAGATAGATATATGCTGTCGTGGACTTTTTTTTAGAACTTTTTAAGAGAAACAATTTTGTAATACACAATTTTTACCTAACTGTAACCATTTACCCAGCGTACGCCTCGGAAGCTCTAAGATGGTAAAAAATATTCCCCGTTTTCAAAACATTCTTGATTGCTGCTCCGCTTCCGGTCATTTTGTCGTGATGTTATATAGCCTATAGCCATCCTCGTGTTGTGATTTTTCTAAAACCATTCAGTTTTAAGTAGTAATAAGTTATTTTTGTGATGTCAACACCGCCTCATAGTAGAATGATTAGCCTGTACATAAAACATTAATTGATTATTCGAAAATAGTGGGTAGTTGATTTGACATAAAAATGTTCACTATGAGGTGGGAGTTGTTGAGAGGCGATAAAAAGTGAATATTCTGGAAAAAGAACACATTCTGTTTCCTGATCGAGTTCAGTAAAGTGCTAATTAGTTAAAGTAGAATATTTGTATTAATTAATAGTTAGTTGTGCAAGTATTAGATAAATTGTGAAAATAAAAATGTAACGAATCTACAATCATTGGATTGTTATTTATTTTATCAAACCATTAAGTGGAAATATAGGAGTAGTATCTATTATACGAAGAGCAGAAGAATAAATGGCTATGTACATCATTGGAGTATTATTTCTCATCAATTCAGAAGTGTGATAACCTGCGAGCCGAGCCGTGACAAGTTAATACTGTAAGTAAAAGTTTATTCGAATTCTAATCATGGTTCGTGATTATTCCTATTAGCGTGTATTATTATTCGTAGCAACTTCTACTGTAGTCAAGAAGGTATTTGGCTTTTAACGAATTGCTGCAAACTGGGGTTACATAACTCTATTGACTGCGGTGTCCATTTAACAACGTTTTTTTTATATCCGGTAAGGGTTATAGGAAATATTCTCTACCGGAACGGTGAATACATTTGTTTTAGATTGAACACAGAAATGTGACAAAGGTCCTTATCGTTTTATTGTAGTTGCATAGAGCTATATTTTTATTGTGGTAATACCCACTATTATGCCCATATGTACCTATTAGTTACCTTGAAACAAAAGTAGGTACATATTTAAGTTACAAAGCCACTTCTCAAGGGCTAGGCTTCATTTTAATTCGTGGATCCTCAGTTAATAAGACGTCCTATTAGAAATGTTGGACATAACTACAATTAGTTATTTTAATTTATTTTGTGAATACCCTCTACCGGTACGGTAAATAAATTTATCTTTAGATAGGATAAATAAATGTGACCAAATACGATAGGTACGCACCGTTCTTATTGCAGTTACATAGATCAATTATATGTATTATATTTTGTGTTAAGACCGACAAGACTAGCAGTCTTTGCTATTTATTTTTAAAAAGTATGTGGTTAAGATACTTAACGACTTCTCAAGGGCAAAGACTGTATTTAGTGCGTGGATCTCCAATCAACGAGACGTACTATGACAAATTTAGACATTATTTTATTAATTTAAGTATGAATGCTGCTGTGCAACCCTGAGCGTTGCAAGTGATTGTATAACCATGCAGGTATTATCTGTGTTAGTCCCATAGCCGTGCAAGGTGTGTTGTTTGCAGCCATTCAGGCGAGCTGTTATGTGAAACCATGCAGGTATGTTGAGACTCAGTTCCATTAGTCGTGCAGGTGTGCTGTTTGCCGCCATGGGGCTGCGCTGTAGAAGCACAACCATGCAGATATGATGTGAGTTATTTCCATAGCCGTGCAGGTGTGCTGCTTGCAGTCATGTAGGTGCGCTGTGAAAGGGCAACCATGCAGGTATGATGTAAGTTAGTGCCATAGCCGTGCAGGTGTGCTGTCTGCAGCCATGTAAGTGCGCTGTAGAAGCGCAACCATGCAGGTGTGATGTGAGTTATTTCCATAGCCGTGCAGGTGTGCTGTTTACTGCCATGTAGGTGTGCTGTAGAAGCGCAACCATGCAGGTATGATGTGAGTTATTTCCATAGCCGTGCAGGTGTGCTGTCTACAGTCGTGTAGGTGTGCTGTAGAAGCGCAACCATGCAGGTATGATGTGAGTTATTTCCATAGCCGTGCAGGTGTGCTGTCTACAGTCGTGTAGGTGTGCTGTAGAAGCGCAACCATGCAGGTATGATGTGAGTTATTTCCATAGCCGTGCAGGTGTGCTGTTTACAGCCGTGTAGGTGTGCTGTAGAAGCGCAACCATGCAGGTATGATGTGAGTTATTTCCATAGCCGTGCAGGTGTGCTGTCTACAGTCGTGTAGGTGTGCTGTAGAAGCGCAACCATGCAGGTATGATGTGAGTTATTTCCATAGCCGTGCAGGTGTGCTGTCTACAGTCGTGTAGGTGTGCTGTAGAAGCGCAACCATGTAGGTATGATGTGAGTTATTTCCATAGCTGTGCAGGTGTGCTGTCTACAGTCGTGTAGGTGTGCTGTAGAAGCGCAACCATGCAGGTATGATGTGAGTTATTTCCATAGCCGTGCAGGTGTGCTGTCTACAGTCATGTAGGTGCGCTGTAGAAGTGCAACCATGCAGGTATGATGTGAGTTATTTCCATAGCCGTGCAGGTGTGCTGTCTGCAGTCATGTAGGTGAGCTGTAAAAGCGCAACCATGCAGGTATGTTGAGAGTTAGTTTCATAGCCATATATGTGTGCTGCTGAAGTGCAATCATGTAGGTGCGGCAAATGATTTCTATAAGCTATGTAAGTAGACTGCCAGTGCACAACCATGTAGGTAAGTATGTTGAGATTGATCTGTTTAGTCATGAAGCGATGCTACATGCAGCCGTGTTAGTGTGCAGCCAGTATGCAACCGTATAGGTGTGCTGTCAATTTCAACCAGGCGAGTATAGTGAGAATGTTTCACATTATCATCTGTGCTTTATGCAGTCATATTGTTGTGCTGCTATTGTGGTGGCGATCATAACAATATAGAAGTTTTTTTCAATGATTTAGGCTGACATTAGGCTTACTTGGATTGGTATGTGTGGAGCGTTTAGATTACACACACATGAATGCATAACAAATTTTGTTGCCCAATAGTAAATGAAGCGTATGTGAAACAGTATTGATATTTTTCGATTTACTTAACGCCTCCAGCCTTGTTTATGCCTATAGTGTTATTTAGATTCCATACCAGCGGCTTAGTGAACTTTCCCAATCACGGAATCGCTCAAGAAAGATTACGGCACAAACTGTACCCTTTTCATAACTAGCCGTATGCATAGTAAGGCATAGACATTTTTTTTTTTGGGGACGCCAAGCAGGCGAGATATAAGCGCCTTGGACGTAATAAACGCCTTAGATGAGATGATAGATGGGAAATCGTTAGCTTGAAAGAGCAGTAACTGCGTTTAAAATGACAATTCCAGGTGACTGAAGTGAAAGATTCACGCCCAAGCAGAAAGACGGGTGAACTGTCGTGTCGGAATACAGTGCGGCGCGGTGTGACCGCCAGAAGGCGGAATCTAACCAGTGGCGGCGATACTGACGGCAACGGTGAGGATCGGGCCGAGCGACAGGTGAAATTAAGACTTTTATTCGGATAATTGCTAACGACCTTGAGCAACCGCGACACGAGTCCTCCAGACAAGGAATTGTGGTCTTTTATAACTTATTTTAGTTGTACCTTATTGGTAAGAACTCCTAGTGCATTATTTATGGAATTATAATTATATATAGATATAATGTATCACGTTTTAAAAATGTGAAATGCCTGAGGATTTGTTGAACTTTTTGGCTTCATAACAATCTATATGTGTTATAGTGTGGGTTTCCTCAAGAGTTATCCGTGTCAAATACTTGTCGGAAGTTTGAGGCGGAAACACATTGTTAAAACGCGACGCAACGCGTGTTGAGTAGAATCAATTTGTGTTGTTTTCTATGACCAGAGTCACACTATCAACATCCAATGCGCCACCATACGCAGTACATTCTATCTACACATAGTCGCGTCGTGTTTTTAGTGTGTCGCGCACATTAAAAATCCCGCGACCATTTTAGGCATGGACTCGTATTATTGGGGAATATAATATAATTTCTAATTGTAATAGACGGTGACCTTTTTGACCAATTGTACCAAATCGTATCATATCATATCAGGTGTTCAAAATATCTCGGTAGATACCGTGCAATGTACATGGGTAGACAACTTTAGGATTTCTTATCTAATTTCGACGTTTTGTGGAAAGATTTTGTGAGACAGCTAGCAATATCTATTATAAAGACCTTTTTTTAATTGAAAGAGCTATACAACGGCAGTGGACTGTACGAGTTAAGCTAAATATTACACTTGAATCCTTGTAAAAAGACCTAGTTGAACGACCTCTACTGGTCGAAGACAATACTAGCGGTTGCCGCATGGTTTTCCCTGCGTAGTCCCATTCCCCTGGAGATACGGGAACGTTACTCGGGGAGGGTGTGCCTTCGCAGTAGTGGAAGAGTTTTTCAAATTGATTCAGTGGTTTTGGAGACTATTCAACGCAAGGAAACAACCATACAGGCAATCGAATCTTTCCTTCTTATAATATTAATATATATAATCCTGATTGAAACACTGAGGCACGGAATAACTTTTAGTAGTACGTACACAAGTTTTACTTCCTTGATCTTGATTAAAGCCAGTGCTAGAGAGTAATAACTATTTTGTGCTATCTTATAGGTATTTCTAAACATACCTACAAATCGCAAAAAAATATCTATATACAGAGAAATTTAAGTAAAGATCGAAACATTTAGAAACTGGCTCCGAAACGGTCAGTCGACCCAATGTTTTGCGTGCCGCCATACGCGGTTTAGAAGTCTCCGTTCGGGCGATAATTATTGCTGTAGGTGTAGGCGAGTTTCAGAAGCCTGACCGAAGTGCATACGGTTGCAGTTCACCAGGGTTAGGTGGTATTCTCTAACTAGTTTAGTTTATCAGATTATTCAAGTTGCGTATTTCAGTCGACAAACTACACTACAAGAACGCCCTGTAAACTGTTAGCAAAAAAAAAAAAGGGTACATAGGTGTCTATTAGGCCTTAATTTTACGCTGTACACCGGCTGTAACATACTTCGTACCAGCAGTCTTAATACTGTAGTACCACTATGACAAAGAGGGATTTAGTACCACAAATAGCGTCAGGTTGTTGATTTCTTTTAATCCCGCTTCACGATGGACTAGTGTCCAGTCAAATGAGTATACTAAGACATAATGCCCTATAGGGATAATTTAAGACCAAATAAACTAAGTATAATTCTGATGCTTATAATGGTCATTTTGGTTACGCTAGAACAGATTCAGTCTTATGGTTTACTTATGCAATATTTATAATTCCACTAAGACTGAAGAGAAGGTAAAACTGCCTTTTAACAGTTTATATGCACTTAGACCACTTAGGGCCATTTCGTTAGAGGTAAAGGCTAGAATTAAATGTATATCCTATATTCTAACAAAAGTTGACTGGTTCGCAAAATGAAAAAAAAAGAACCCTGAACAGCTTACGTTATCAGAGTTCCTTGTAGAATCTTATAGTATCGTGGGACTGCTGCCTAGAAAGTATTGTAGCATCTGACAGAATGAGACTTGTTACATATTTATTTACCAAAATAATCCCAATGTAACATTATCTATTTACATTATAACTATCTAAACTAACCTAAATCTAAATAATGACATTGTACCCAAAGACTGGCAGCATTTTCCCTTTAAATAGTTATACCCATTGGTTTAGAGAGCTGACTGCAGTCTGCCAGTCGACTCGACTAGGAGTTTTGTTTTTCATAATTTTTAACAAATATCGTTAATATTCTTATTCTGATAAAAATTAAAAAGCAAAACCTTCTAAAGTCTTAAATTTACCGTGACTATTGTAACACATAGCAACCAATGCTTAACTAAATGGTCGAGAGTTGGAACTTGTGGGGTTAGCCGCTCCTAGTAGTTTATTTTAGATAATTTGATTCAATTTAAAACTAGCTAAAGGTTAAGTTCACCAGCTTTTGCTGTGCAAAAGATGAGGCATTAACAGATGTAAATGGAATTGTAAATTTGAGTTACTTTAACAGTGTATTCAAATTTAACCTGTATCCTTCTGCGGAGTAATCTTGTATCTTACAAAATGTCCATAATAGCGATATTCTATAATTTAGATTACGCCCAAGAGTCTCTCTGCAAAAAGAGTAGGTAGGTACATAACATTATGAGAATAAAAAATTCATCAGAATCTTGTGGCTGCACCTCACAAGAAATATAGGTATCGTACCTTGCAGTTTCTTTTATTCAAATACAATTTCTAAAGTAATACCATACTATTTCTAAGTAAGTAGTAGTCTAATAATTATATGTCTAGTTTTTTATCCTGTATTTGTGAAATAGGATGGTTTTACTTACCAAAAAGTTCCCAATAAATATTGCGAATTTATAACATGTACATCAACCATAAAAGAAAGTCTTTCTGGTTATCATAGTAGACTGCATAAGGTCAATGACACTTTATGGGTAGTTACCCAGTTAAACAGTGGTAGGTATACGCTCTTGCGACAGGCTACCAACCGAATTTGAAGGTATTGGTATGGTTAGATTAATCAGAGTATCTCAGTGATTGACTTAAGAATACTTATACATTTTGCATTGACACATTTTATGCGCATACCATGATTATTTTATATTATTATTATTATTTGACATAATTCGTACCTACTTCAGATTTATGTTTGCAAACGTTTGACACAATTTATTATAGTATTATATGAAATTATTAATTATTGACATTATTACATGAATGAAACTATTATTACATTATAAGACACCAATATTTTTGTTATTATCATCTGAGATTTTTATTAATATTTAAAATGATTATCTAAAGTCATTATTATTTGCATGAAATTTATTAAAGTTAGTTTACAGTATCGGAATTTAATCTATTGAGGTCAAGTTACAATTTATTGATTAAAATTGTCGGCAATAATAAACACATTGTAACACTATCGAATTAGGGAAACCTGTAAGGATAGATGTTGATATAAAAAAAAGGTAACTTCGAGAATGCCACAAGAGCTACCTTAAATACTATATTTATGTGTCCTTAGGGTTAAGGTATAGGTATATTGTGGCTTCATCACGTTGCCTGAAACGACGATTATTAAGGTTAAAAGAACTTTATTTCACATAAGAACAATAGTTCGCTTAAAATGAGACTAACAATTTAATTTACAAATATTATTTAAGTAATATTATTATGATGGTAGTATTAGATACCTAATGATTTTTTATGAAAAATCACTCGCTTGTACTAGTTGTATTCCACTATTAAATATATTTTACACTAATTGCTGACACTTGTAATGATTTCTTTTGCTGGAAAAGGAAACCTGGAAGTGATCTGCAGACTCTGCTGGGTTTTAAAAAAGAGATCACTTTTTAGATTGTACATTTGTAAATAGTTTCAGCAGGCGGTCTGCTCTGTGAACTGGTTACTTGTTGCCTTTGTTTTGTATTCTTGACGTTTCGCCAGACTCAAGTTCTCACTTATAGTTTTACAAAATAAATAATGATTGAGTTAATATTATAAGCCTATAGACTATAGACAGAGTAGATAGAAGATATAGAGAAGGTTTAGGTTTAATTAAACTTTAAGATTTTGATTTAGCATATTATGAAAAGCCGCATAAAGGTATTATTGTTATGTAAGTTATGTATAAAAATTTGAGATTAGTTTAATATACAGGTCCGAATGTTGTGATTACTGCGTGCTCCGGAGATAGCACGCTGTCTGATGGCCGAATGTTGTGATTTTTCTAAAACCATTCAGTTTTAAGTAGTAATAAGTTATTTTTGTGATGTCAACACCGCCTCATAGTAGAATGATTAGCCTGTACATAAAACATTAATTGATTATTCGAAAATAGTGGGTAGTTGATTTGACATAAAAATGTTCACTATGAGGTGGGAGTTGTTGAGAGGCGATAAAAAGTGAATATTCTGGAAAAAGAACACATTCTGTTTCCTGATCGAGTTCAGTAAAGTGCTAATTAGTTAAAGTAGAATATTTGTATTAATTAATAGTTAGTTGTGCAAGTATTAGATAAATTGTGAAAATAAAAATGTAACGAATCTACAATCATTGGATTGTTATTTATTTTATCAAACCATTAAGTGGAAATATAGGAGTAGTATCTATTATACGAAGAGCAGAAGAATAAATGGCTATGTACATCATTGGAGTATTATTTCTCATCACTCGATAAATGGACTATCAAACTGTAACAGAATTTTTGAAATCCAACCAGTAGTTCCTGAGATCCTAGCGTTCAAACAAACAAACAAACAAACAAACTCTTCAGCTTTATAATATTAGTATGGATGGCACCGACTTCAATATTATCTATACTAGTATTATAAAGAGGAAAGATTTGTTTTTTGTTTTTTTTGTTTGTTTGTTTGTAACGAATAGGCTCCGGAACTACTAGACCGATTTGAAAAATTCTTTCACTGTTGGGAAGCTACACACTTTGCGGTGAACATAGGCTATATTTTATTCCCGTATTCCCACGGGAACGGAAATTACGCGGGTGAAACCGCGTGACGTCCGCTAGTATTGAATAAAACGTGATAAATCAAAATACATATTGGCTTTGTGCAAAGTAAATTTTACTTTTCAGGTTTTGTTTGAAGTCGGTTTTATTTTTTATTGATTTTTTTTTCATTATTTTAATTGACGGGTGGACCGGAAAATATATCTATGTAGGTGTAAAGTCCTCATCAATACAAATCAAGCAAGTCCAAACACAAGGTAACTGCTGTAAATCGTTAAGAAATTCCCTCGACTGTCTTTCGGTTCCATAATCAGATGAACTCCAGACCTTCATGAAATTGTAGTAGGTACATTAAAGCAGATAATTAAAAAGTTTACAAATGCACTAGCTTTCCCTACAATTTTTGGTGGTTGCCCTCGATTTCTCCTGGATCCCATTATCAGATCCTGACTTGGTGAAAATGGGACCACCTCAGAAGTAAACCCTATTAAACAAAAAAAAAAAAATTGAAATCCGTCTATAATTGACGGAAATATCGGTGAACATACATAAAAAAAGATACAGACGAATTGAGAACCTTCTCCCTTTTTTTAAGTTGGTTAATAATAAGTATTGATTTATTTCTGAGTTTCTAGTTTTTACTTTGAAGTCGGTTCTTTTTTGTTGATTTTTTTTATTTTCTTCTATAGATCACACTACTAAAGGTGGAGGATGTAAGGGCCCTGGGCCCTCACCTGCTCGCGGTGCTCCTTCAGGCCGGGAAGGTCACACGGCACACAACTTTCTGTAATGTGGAAAATAAAAGGTCAACTATAATTTCTCCTAACAGCGAAGTACATAGATATTTATTTCAGGTTCAGAATCAACTGGGAACACAAAGATGAAGGCGAACTTTGGTACAAGTCTACGGTAGTTATGATGCGTGCCCGATATTAAAGTGGCAACACCAAAATCCTTAAGTCGTGCACGTCAAAGAAGGATAGTTTTAGAAATTTACGAGCTGTTATATTGTAATTTAGTATCGCGAACCTGCAGTAAAATTGGGCTTAAAAGATCACGGCTGTTGGGCGGGACACTGCGGGGGCCTCGATTCCCAGTTTATGACTTCCTTGGTCACAACACTTCACAATATTATATTGCTAACTAGGTATAGGTATTCTAAGTAACATGTTATACAGATAATACGGAGGGCACTTACTAGTACTATTATAATTATCTTTGCTTCTAGAAAAACCATTATACGTACGTACGTTAAATTCAAACATTACAGGCAAATGGTTACGCCTTTAAACGCGGAGGGGTAGGCAGAGGCATATTTATTTGCTCACATGTGACCATTTTAGAATTTGTCCATATAGATCGTGAGGCGTATTGCCGTGTTGAAATGGACAGGCGCTACTTGTGACTGTCTGCTGTTGGCATGTTTCAACCTATACAGGGTGAATTTTTGAAAAGGGCTTGGATGGCCAAGTCCGAAACTATAAGGAATAGCTAAAAATGCTCAAAGGAGTCACGAGCCCGATTTTGATAAAACTTAAAACCTCATCATTAGATTTTTGAAAAATCAGTAATTCTAACTGGGAATCGAACCCATTGAATTGGAAAAAAAAACACACCCTTTATTATTACACCATACGATAGTGTCGCTGATAAGGATCAAATTCTGCGAAGTAATGATATACGGCAAATTTAAGGAAAGTTTAGAATTTTAGTAGAATTCATATTTTATGTATCTAAATTTTGTATCATAATTTGTTTCGTTCGAAATCCTAGAATAGATCGTAACTATTCTGTGTTTTAAATCATGCTCATATTGATTCTTTGGAGAATATTTAAAACGGAATCAATAATATTGAATGCAGTACGATCCTTGAGGTCTCGAATCCAGCTATGTATTGAAAACAATGGTCTACATTTTGAACAATTAATCAGATAAGTAAGAAAAATAAATTTTATTTTATTCAAGATGTGCTCTTTTCTTTAGTTTGCCGTATGTCATTACTTCCCAGAATAAGATCCTTAATAGCAACACTATCGTATGGTGTATTAATATAGGGTGTGTTTTTTTTTTCAAAATCAATGGGTTCGATTCCCAGCTAGGATAATTGCTTTTTCAAAATTCTAATGATGGGGTTGTAAGTTTCATCAAAATCGGGCTCGTGACTCCTTTGAGCATTTTTCGCTATTCCTTATAGTTTCCGATTTGGCCATCCAATCCCTTTTGAAAAATTCACCCTGTATAGTATGGCAGTCGATAAGCCAAGGTAAAGGCTTTATGGGCATAAGGCCTTCAAACTTGGCTTATCGACTGCCATCTGGCAACCGGGGCCAACGGCTTATCGTGCCTTGCGAAGCACGGATAGGATTAATCAATCACTCAATATCATCAATCAATATTAATATCAATATACATCAATACATATAATAAAATCGTAACAGGTCCGCTGTCTGTACATGGAAGATAAATAAGAAAAAATATTATAGGGGGGCTTTATGAACGCAATAGAACCCAAAACAATGATTTTTAGAATTTTTGTCTGTTTGTCTGTATGTCTGTATATCTGTTTGTCTGTACGGTTGTGCACGCTAATCTCAACCGATTGCAATGCGGTTTTTTTTATTGTGTTGAGGTTTGCTCCAGTTAACATTTAGCGTTTGTTTTATGTAAATCGGTTTAGAAATAAAAGAGTTATAACTCTTTTAAGAATCAGATATTTTGAAAATTTTAATTGTAGGGGTTTCTTTGAATGTGAGTGAACCTAAACTGGCGTGTCGGCTTAATCATAAAAGAGCTTAATCATTAAGCTCTTTTATGATTAAGCAAACAGGGCAGTTTCAAACGCTGCTTGATGACTCTGATGAAGAAATACCTCTTCTTTCATACACCTTATGTGACGTAAACGAAGTTGCGGGCTCAGCTAGTAATTAATAAAATTGTAACTGTCTGTTTGTCTGTACGTTTGTGCACGCTAATCTCAGCAACCGCTCAACCGATTGCAATACGGTTTTCTTTATTGCATTGCGGTTTGCTCCTGTTAACATTTAGTGTTGATTTCATGTCGATCGGTTCATAAATAAAAAAGTTATATCAATCTAAAGAATCAAATTTAAAATGCAGCGTTCGAAGTCGCAGGCAACATCTAGTACCTATCTAATAAATATTAGTAAACATACCCTTTCTGTGTTGGTCGGTGGATCCTATTTGACGTTTATTGTAGCGGTCAAGAAGAGATTTAAAAGTGGTTACCTTTAGCTAAACAAACGTCAATACCATTACTGTGAGTGACATCATTGGTAGCCCCGCCGCGCCGGCGCCGCCGCCACCTGCCCTATGTTCCGAGAATGATCACAGTGTTATGGCTGCGGTCATTCCTGAGATGTGTTACTTTTTGTGGCATTTACGCGCATTTTCCGGTTTTCACTCAGGATAATCGGGAACCAATTATATTTTTGCACATTACACAAACAATATTTTTTCGTTTCTATACTTACTTAGAAATATGTTTACGAATGTATTACCCTTTCTGTGTTGGTCGGTGGATCCTATTTGACGTTTATTGTAGCGGTCAAGAAGAGATTTAAAAGTGGTTACCTTTAGCTAAACAAACGTCAATACCATTACTGTGAGTGACATCATTGGTAGCCCCGCCGCGCCGGCGCCGCCGCCACCTGCCCTATGTTCCGAGAATGATCACAGTGTTATGGCTGCGGTCATTCCTGAGATGTGTTACTTTTTGTGGCATTTACGCGCATTTTCCGGTTTTCACTCAGGATAATCGGGAACCAATTATATTTTTGCACATTACACAAACAATATTTTTTCGTTTCTATACTTACTTAGAAATATGTTTACGAATGTATTGTATAACGGTATACCTAACCCACAAAATTATATCCAAGACTTAAAATAATATTATAATAAGCCTCTAAGACAACGATTAAAACAGTTAAGCCCGTGTAATACGTTGTTTAACGCCTTTATCCGCCGGCATCCGTTTCGCCTCTTCAACGCAGATTTTCCGCCGTCACCGTGCCGCTACGAATTTATCAAATTTAAAAGTTCGCCGACGCGCCAAGGAAAAAAATGTGATTAAATATGTTTTGTTCAAGAGCAAGACATTAAAGCGATGTTAAGGGTGTGATAATGAGGGCGTTGATAAGCGTTTATTAGGCCGAGCCGACGATCTCAATAATAGCGCCGGCCGTAACGCTATCAGAGGGGAATTAAATCATTTTAACGTAGTTTGCTACGAGACTCCTTAAGAAAAACTCTGTGATACGGCTCTTATTTGGATTTTAAATTGCGCACTTTGTACTCGTTCGCGATGAGTTTGTTCAAGTTTTGCGTTGTTTTCAAAAGTAATTTACACTTTTTAGTGTTCGCATGAAATGTTATAATTACGTTGGTGATATTGTGGCGTTTTTAGGGGTGAGTTTTAAAAGATAGGTTTGTTTTATTTGCTTTAAAATTGTTCTTTGTAGAAAGGGTTGCTTCAGATGCTTTGGGCAATGAGGAGGGATATGATTAGATGAGTTTATATGGACCAGTTGGTGCGAGCGGTCCTTGAATTATCAATATGATTATGTTCTGATGAATTTACAGAACAGATTATCCTTAGACACCATTACCAGGGCAAAATGGTAAGCTGAGGAGTTAGACTCTCTCCACGGTGCAACTCCTACACAAGTTTGCTATTTATCCTGCTGTTGATAGTTCGTAAGCTGATCACTCCACGTACGTACTTACCTACCTGTATACGTCGACCAACGATATTGTCTTAACGAAAGGTCATGTCTGGAGATCCAACATGTTTTATAAAGACCAGCCAAGTGCGTGTCGGACTCGCTCTCGTAGGGTTCCGTACCACAAAGTGACAAATAATCACTTTTGTTGTCTATTATATGAGTGCCCTTAGATGTCGATTTTGTTTTAATTTTATTATTTATATTTAATGAAAATACATACTCTGTAAGTAGGCATTTCAAGCTCTACTTGTTGCCCTTATTAATATATAAAATAAAATGGCATAAAAATCACGTTTGTATAATATTTGTTGTTATAGCGGCCACAGAAACACATAATCTGAAAAAAAAACAGTTCTCTACCATTCACTTCATTGTCCATGAGATACAGCCTCGTGACGTACAGATAGACAGACAGACGGACAAACGGACGGTTAAGTCTCATGAATTTTACCTGTTGGGTACGGAACCCTAACACTCATAACCATCTTACTTAATATTATAAATGCGAAAGTTTGTGAGTGTGGATGTTTATTACTCTTTCACACTCGTACGGCTGAACGGATCTGGCTGAAATTTGATACAGGAATATATTATAGTCTGGAATAACACATAGGCTATTTTTATCCCGGGAATAAGTTCCCACGGGAAGCGGGAACGGGAAGAGGTTTAACGTGAGCGAAGCTGTGGGCATCAGCTAGTAAAAGTATAAAAAGAAGAATCGTAGCAATTAGCCGTTTAGTCAAAACATGTCTGTCGGTATGTAATCGTAAGTACTTATCTCCTTTTGATAGATTATATTACTAAGCACGTAATCCATGCAGTTTTATTCTGTTACATGTTGTGCATTTATTTGTGAGTGTGTACATTTGGGGCCGGGGTGCTAAGTTGTGGGCTTAGCGCTGCGGCCGCAGGTGCGCGGGGCTCGGATTCACCGCACTATTGATGATAGGCCCTGCTAGGGGTGCGAGGTGTCGAACTACGAGTACGTTCCTATATCACACGGAAGCATATTCTAAAATCTTAATTGAATTGGTACGGTTTTTTAAAGGAAGTTATCATACGGAATATTAAGATATAGCTATGCATATATTTTAAGCGAACGTCAAAAAATTGTCTTCGTTTTAGTCCCACTTTCTGACTCTGAAAGAGACTTTGGGTGTGAGGTAGCCCTAAGTTTTAAGTACACTACACACAGTATGATTTGTATGAGCAAAGTGAATTTGAAAGTTACAATCACTGCATAATTATCACAAACTAGCTGTGCTTCCCGTTTTCACCAGTGACATTGTACCCAACATCTCCGACCCCTCATTCATTTTCTAGTAATTTATGGATTCATTGGCATATAAGATTACTGATTCGCTCCCTTCGGCAGTGCTGTGATGATATAGGTAGCTGACAACCTTCTTCAATAAATGTGCCATTTAACACATTTTTTGTAGGTTAGTAGTTAATGAAATTAACCTTAACATTCAATATTATAAATGTGAAATTTTTTGTGAAGATGTTTGAATGTTTGATCTCAATCACTCCCAAATCTATCTACACTAATGTATTTGTAGATTTAGATAGATTGAAATCATTGGTTTTGCTAGCTTTAGCTTGTATTTTTCAATATTCCCGGGAAATTTGCAAATGGAGGTTGAAAGGCATATAATTTGGCTAACTTGAAGGCCACTGTCAATATCCTTGTAGACATTGACATCTGTGGAGATTTCACCACGATAAAAATATTATAATCTGTGAAAATTTCAGCTCTCTAGCTATCACTGTTCATGAGATACAGCGTCGTGACGGACAGACAGACAGCCAGACGGACAGCGAAGTAGCATGAATAGGGTCCCGCTTTTTACCCTTTGGGTACGGAACCCTAAAAAAGAGCCGATATTATGGTTGTATAATAACTCTGAAGTAAATATTTAGAAGTGGTAACATTTATCTAAACGAAAGTAAATCTCAAAATATAAATTCCAAATCAAAGGGGTCGTCACGTTGCCAATTTAATCATGCAGACGTCATTCCATGCGGAGTGGGATTATGCCCTGCCCGTGAAACATGTTGGCGGCAATTAGTACTCTAAAATTGAGATTTGATTAGTGTAATTGCATCTCTTTACCGGAGAGTGGCGCCACAGTTGGTATTAAACGGTTCTAATTTAATATCATTTGCATAAACGTGACCTCGTACACGGTATCTGTGGAATAGAACATTTTTTTAAATTGGAATTATTTTTTAATCTGTATTTAGAAATGTACTTCGTATTTGTAATTATATTATTAGATAGTAGGCTTGTATGCTGAGGTGGAGGAGAAAAGTCGATATTCAGCGGTAGTGTCCGCTCTCGGTATTTTCACCACGCGGATTTTATTTTTGCAAATTATTTTCCGCTGTTGAAACACAATTACGGCGCGAAAATGATTCGTGAGAATAAGTTCCGGTGGTGCTTTGTTGCGGTGCGGACAGTGCCTTAAGCCCATAGCTACCAAAAGAAGCTGTAAAGTATTTTCTTTTTATAAATTTTGTGGACTTCTTCACACAACATCATCTAGCCCAAATTAAGCTACTATAAGATTGTGGGATCTAAACGACTGATAAACATACTTATATATTTTTAAATACACACATATTAACATATATTATAGATAAACTACACCCAGACACAGAAAAAATCAATGTGCTCATCACACAAAGAGATTTGTCCTGGGTGGGAATCGCACCCACGACCTCTAAATCCGTAGTCAGGCTCACTAACCACTAGACCACAAGGCCAATCAAAAGTCGTTTAATGTATCAGATTTTCAACTTAGTAAAATTTGGGTACGCAAAGTAGCAGTTACAACTGTTGGATGTAGAAGTTCGCCCAATCATTTTGAGTGGATGATTGTATTTACTGTACTACGCTGACCAGGAAAGTCAATACATGCAGGGTTTTACCTCGACCTATCATTTTCTTCACCATTAGATCTTCCGCTAGTTAGCTGGTGCACCACTACGCGGTGAGGCTGACTCGGACACAAACTTTAAAAATCTAGAAACATGTTGGCGTATAAAAAGGGATGTATCCTGCGCCTAAACATTTAGGCTTACCACCTATTACATGAAACAAAAACATTTGAAATGTGGGCATATAGTATGGACTCTGGCAAATTATTAACCTTTCGAGGTTAAAACTATAACTATATACCTACGTATGTACCTATAATAGATTACTGTTAAGTAGCTCGTGTGTTTATTTCTATCTCACTGAGTTACAGTAGAGAGTCTAAACGAAGTAAATTGCCATAACAACCGGCCGGTAAAATACAGTACAGTATGGGTTACATAGGTACCTATACATAGTCGGTGCAGTTGCTTAGGGGGTCACTGCGCCAAATGGACAGTCAATATTCGTCAGACCGACTATTTGAAGCAAACACAACATCGATGAGTTAGTGTAGTTATGATGATGTATGCCACATTGGGTACCTTAGGAAATGGCACCTGAAGATTAAAGGCAGCTACTATTGGTTATCGCAGGTGCTACTAGTGGAACAATTTATTATTTGAAACTTTCACTGCAAATATGGCACTTACCTACTACATCAGTTAGTACGCAAGTCAGTGTTGGGAAATTTTTCAGTAGTTCCGTACCAAAAAACGACAAAAAATTACGTATGTTGTATGGAACAACGATAGGAGTATTTATAGGTGCCCAATGTGGCATGAGTCTATGGAGATGTGATTAAAAGGTATTGACCACATTGCATAGAAAATAAAGTCGATTGGAGTTTGGTATGACGTCTGTGGGAAATTCTACTGTGTACAAATCTGTGAAAACTCTTTCTTGGAGTCAAAGAATTCCTTCCTATCAAAGTTGACTACTAAGGTTCCTTGCACGTATCGGGTCACAAAATAGAAATATTTTATAGTTGCTATTTTTTCAACTATGTGCCACGACGACCACAATATACTTACTAGGTATTTGTTAATGTTAATTTAGATGTTGGTGATGTCCGTCTCCCGTCGCCGTACACAGATTACGGCGACAGCACACCTGGCTCGACGACAAACGGTCGTAATTAGTCAGGCTGAACCAGCGTAGCGCAAACAAAAATATTTACTAGACTCAAAAGCGTTAAGTTATAGCTTTATAATCCGATAAACGGATATCGCTCGCACGAAAATTGTGTTATCGTCCCTGTAAAGTGTTCGCGAGTCGTCGCTTTATGAGGGCAGGCGTCGGGGGCATGCAAACATAAAAATTCTCTATCGGGACTAATAGGAACGAAACAAATAAAAGGATACGTAAATAGTAGCGGCAGATAAATTCCGGTGGGGTACGAGTGCGCGTAAATCCGCGCGATTTGTATCTCTGACAGGGCTGCGGGTCTGAGTGCCCCGCGACCCCCGCACCCAGCAATCGTCGCACCTCACCCTACTCGCTTGCTGACTCCTCTCACAATTAATACTATAAATATATTTTATTTAAAATCTCACATTTAGTGCGCAATTAATTTCTTTTTTTCTATCAATTGAGAGAGTTATTCAGAGGTTAGGAAACGACTGCCTTGCGGCTTGCTACAAAGACTACGCGCGAAGCGTGATTTGCGGGAGAACATAGAGTTCATTTAATCGTCGGTTTTAGGAGGGTTTAACTTAGTAGGATAAGTACGCCATTTAAAAAATTATATGGTTTCTGAAATTTGGTTACGTTCTTATTGTTTCTGCTTTTACCCTTATTGGTCAGATTTTTCTAATAAAGTGCGCGATATGAAGAAGGAAAGAGTAGCCCGAGTTTTTCTCACAATACTGTTCTAATATTCTGACCTACATGGTTATTTTTTCATAAATTGAACGTTACATTCAGTATGGTACGGTTGCAATTCACGTTATTTATCTCTGGTAGCATTCATTACACCGGTGATGAGCTGTCTGTGTGTATTTATGCCGTGTTGAAGGGAGCGGATCGCCGGCAATCCGCCAGGCAAACATTTAAATTAATGTAATAAAGAGCCGTGAAATACACGGCTTTCGCGGATCCGGGGATTAGCGTTCTGCACCTACCTCCGGAGCCAAAGCGGCCCTAACTTGCACGTGTTGAAGATAATTTTGGTTATACTAGTTAATATGTGTAGGTACCTATTTGGTTTGAAGTATCATGCAATTTTTTTTATCTAAAAAGATGAATAAGTCTATTTATTGCTGTACAGTACTATCATAAATAATAATTAAACCTATCTAACCATAAATAAAAAATAAAAGGAGAAAGCGAATCATAATATACATACATAATTACATACATGCGTCGTAGAATTCCTCCGCATCATCGCCAACTGGAAACGTTCCCAGAAGACTGGCAGCATTGCCACGTTGAATGGCAATGCTAATCCTTTGTGCAAAGAAAAAGCCAGCCTTCTGGTCCCGCGAAGTGTCGACTAACCGCTTGGACAACTCTTTAAAAAAGAAGCGGGCACTCGGACCCCAAGGCCCCAATGTCTCAACCCCAAACGGCTCAAACATATAATCACTAATTAGATTACTATATTTTCGCCGTTTGAGGTTTTCTGCAGAAGCGGCAGCAGCCCCCGCACAACCCGCTGTGCTTGGAAGATGTGACGGCGCAAGGGTGTCGACGCATGTGGCGTCCCACACCAAAGGCCGACCTATCTTCCAAGGTAGCAACGACATACCGTCAGGTCTCTTGCCATCGTCACGCACCAGCCCGTTTGGTTCTCGAACGGCTGGTATGCCAGTGGTGACAAGAGCGCGACGGATTATGTCGTTAAGGTTGGCGTGTCGAGATATACGGCCTGCGCTTCTGCTACACGAGAGGCCATGGCGTCCAAGGCTGTCGACTACTTCTCCACAGTGGCAATGATGCGGAGAAACACACGGCGCACCCAAACGGAGACAAGTGGCAAGGCGAAAAGTAGTATCATCCAACATAGTACCTATGTTGGACGATGGAAGCGCTTGAATCCATAAGCTCGACTCCCACTCTCCCACAGCCAACAAACGCGCACGCTCTGCAACATTGGAAGAAGTATTAATTAGATTATGTTTTACCAAGTTACAGAGCGGCACATCCCATAGTCTCTGAGAGGATAGGATAACGGGCAAAACAGTATTGGGGCAGGCCATCTTCCAGGCATTTATGGCGTCAGTTTTACACGACACATCAGAACTAACCAGTGTGTTTTTTAATATTTTCCTGGTTAACTCTTCAGTGCCGTGAACTGACGACAAAAACGCCGGTAGGCTGATGTCAGAAATTTTGCGAATACCGAGCCCCCCCAAGCGAACTGGAAGAGACGCTTGGAGCCAGGCCCGGTCGTTCAAGGCCACATTTAAAATTTTGCATAAAGTGAACTGAATAGATCTACGTTTTCCAAAAGTGGCAAATGTTTCCAAAAAGGTGATGACCGAAGTGCATGAGTAAATTTTGGGGCAAAAAGACAAAACCGTAGAATTGTGAAAGCCGAATGAACACTAATTTTGAGGAAACGATCAGAAATATTATCGAAATTTTGAAGCTTTTCTTCTAAAAAAGATTGAAAACTGTCTACTAAAACCGGGGAACCCAAGAGGCGAAATGATGTACTATCTAAAATGTTAATGTTTGGTGCCAAAGAATTGAATTTGTCTATTGTCGAAAGTCTGTCTGTCTTTTCAGTAACAAAAAGTTCACATTTATTGGGATTTAGTTGAAGACCAATGGAATTAAATTTATTAATTAGAAAATCTAAGTCTTTTAAAACTGTTTGTACATCGCCTCCAAGAGTCCCGTCGTCTAAGTACCATTTGTTAAATTTAGAATTTAGTTCTTGAATAATGGGATGAATAGCGAGTGAAAAGATGACAGGCCCCAGTGGATCACCTTGCTGACATCCAACAGCTGATTCCAAAAGGTGGTCTTTATACACTAATTTTGAAGGGAATCTGTAACATTGCCAAAGGAACTTGAAAATTTTTGGGGTTTCTAATTTTGCTTGAGTCAACAAGGTATCCCTGTTTAATGAATTGAAGGCGTTCCTCAGGTCAACCTTCAGGATGACTTCACCTTCACCACTGCCAAGGTATGTAGCAACAGCGTGCAACGCTGCCTCACAACCTCCTTTGGAGCCGAAGCCAAGTTGGTAGGGCTGAAATTTTTCAGAAAGTTCTGAGTTATAATGTTTGCAACAAAGTTTGGCTACTAAACGTCGCAAAGTGCTCCCTACGGCAATGGGACGAATGCCACCATCTTTCTTGCGCAAGGCACACAAATGTGCCCCATACAGGATGTCGATGATGCCATCGTCCACATTGCCGGAGAGCATTAAATTTATTAGCGCCGTTAGCTCCTTCAGCAGAGAATCACCAGCTTCACCTGCGTTCTGGCACAACAAGTCTTTAAGGTGTTGTGGTGATAGACCGTCAAGACCGCCAGCAGATCCACTGCGGAAGGAGCAAACGGCCGCAAGCACGTCCTTGGCAGTGACACTGAGACACTCAATGTCATCGTTGGGTGGCTCAGGAAAAGTGAGGTCATCCGAAGGCGGTGGATGTTTACTCTGCAGACTCGCAAGCGTGTCTGCAGAATAAGACGCCACCACATCACTACTAAAGAGCAACCTCGACGCTCCCCTTATGTCACCTTCCCTTACTTTATTTTCTATATACTTGAATTGATTTACCATATTACTGTGTGAGAAAGGTGTAATGGAATCAAAATTTAAACTTGAATTATGGCTATTGCAATTTTCTTTTACATGGGCTGTTAATGTTCTATTTATTAATTCAGTTTTTTTTACATGAAGTATTCTGTATTGTATTGTTTAGTATTGTATTTTTTTTTTGCTATTAATAGGGTTGTACATTCAATATAATGTAATAAACACGGTTGACATAATCTTAGTAGATATGAGTACTGTCTCTCAAATTAGGTTATACCTGTATCTTGAGAGACAGATGCTGTTACTACATAGTTATTTGATCATTATCTTTTATTATGAACTAATACTATTATTAAAGAAAAAGTCTCGTTTTTTAATGAAATATGAACTTCTGAGCTTTAGAAGGCGTTATGCCATCGACCATTAACATGATAGTCGATAAGAGGCCTTATGAGCTTCTTGAAATATTTCAAGAACTAGTACCTAAAACCTGCCCGTTTCTACAAGACAAATGGCTCGCCAACTTGGAATAATATGCTAACATAGGTGTAATTTTAGCGAACAGTACAAGGAGTAGCTTTTTTTTTGTCATCGAGGTTGGCCCTACGGAGATAAAGGCTTGTATGAAAATCTATTGAAATCTGTAGGTACATAGAAGCCTCTGTATATATTTACAAATATAAATAAGTAGAAATCAATGACAACGATACTGGAAATACAATAAACCATCCCAATCGTAACAGCAATAAAGGCATAATATCAATATCATTAATTAGATAGAACAATCCAATAGGCAATATAAGTGATCAGATTGCGCAAATTGCGTCCGTGCAATCATAAATCGGCCGCTGTCGGCACGGCTTAACAACGGTTAAGCCCAGGCTGATAATGGGGTTAACACGTCTACGCGACTTAAAACTCCTGTTGGCTGGTTCGGTTACACCTATTAGATTTAATCCTTGTTTTACTAAGCAACGTGTGCTGAAGTATTTGTAGTAGGTATAGTTTATAATAGATGGCGCAAATTTTGATCCCGTTCCTACTTACTATGGGAACTTACTCTTCCTACGTGTTATTATGGACTATAATAATTGTCCTTTACCAAATTTCAGTCAGATCTGTTCAGCCGTTAGAGCTTGAATGAGTAACAAACATTCACACAGTCCGACATCCATTCATCTTTGACTGCCTCTGTGGCGCAGTCGGTAGTAATACTGCCTGCGGCGCTGGAGGTCGTGGGTTCGATTCCCACCGGAGACAAATATTTGTGTGACCCATAAATGTTTGTCTCAAGAGTCTGGGTGTTTCTATGTATAATAATGTACGTATTTAAAGTATATAAGTATTATTATCCCATATATATCTGTAGTATAGTGTATAAGTATTATTATCATCTATATCTGATACCCATAACACAAGCAGGTTATTCCTAGCTTACTTCGGGATCAGATGGCGTTGTGTGAAATGTCCGTGGGTATTTTTTTATTTATTTATCTACACATCCACACTCACAAACTTTCGCACACAGATTTTCTGTACTTATCCATCCATGTATTTTAATTCGATCTAATCGTGTAGGTCGAATTTTAGCTCAATAAGGGTGCTTCGTCTTCGGTAATCGATCACTTTGGTAAGTGACGTATGCTATGGACACTATGGAAAGTTCTCAGATTTGGGGTCGTTTGTAGCATTTTCTTCTATGAACGCTAATGTGCTTCAGCTTAAAGCCAAGTAAGTATGGAAGAAATTGTGGAAGCGTTGAATAGTATGAAATTAGGAAAGGCTGCTGGGATTGATAGAATTTCTGTCGAGATGCAGAAAGCGGGTCGTGGCGTGGTAGCTTGCCAGCTGTACCGCCTTTTTAATCTTTGCTGGCGAAATGGCAGAGTAACAGAAGAATGGTGCAAATCTGTCATAGTGCCGCTGTACAAAGGTAAAGGGTCACAGCAAGAGTGCAAAAACTACCGCGGCATAAGCTTGCTCAGTGTCGTAGGCAAATTGTATGCGAAAGTCGGGCGCCATCAGAATACCAGCACTCCGCATCCTATGTCATTGTCATTGGCAGAGGATGCGCAGCATCTATGCTGAGATGGCGACCCATTTAAGATGCGCACAGTTGTTATTTTATAATTTTGTTGTACATATGTTATTGGTTTAGTAAGTGTTTGTAAACGTGCGTATCATAAATAAATGTATTTTCTTTCTTTCTTCTTTCAAAGTTTTGATTAAAAGAGTGATGAATGAAACTGAAGGAAAAATGTGGGATGTACAAGCAGGATTCATGAAAGGAAGGGGATGCACGGATCAGGTCTTTTCATTAAGATGCCTAGCTGAAAAGTTTTTGGCAAAACGTCAAAAAGTCTTGTAACATTTATTTTCTATGAGTAGCAAGTCTGGTCTTGGGCTTGTCAATATAAATTGAGCGTGTGAGAGTGCCATGATCGATTCATTGTTTTTTTGCTGTGGGAACAGCTGTCTTATGGAAACGGACGTTAGTCTATGGTTTTTTTGTTCATGTACGTAGGAATTGCGCAGCAAACTGGTTTAAGAAAGAATTTTCTAGAGTATTCGATAGTGAGGGTATAAATAGCCCTGCTATGAAGTCCCAAGCCTCTTTTACCATCCTCTAAGCATGAGTTAATTTTGAAATAACTCTGAGTAGCACACCTCAATTTTCGTTTGAGGTTATAAGTTGTAACCTGAGGACTTGTTAAGGAATTAGACTGAGTTTTACCTATTCTCCTAAGAAAGTAATAAACTCTGTGATAACCCATACCCAGATTCTGGGTTTTTTAGTACGGGGAAAAATCGAACAGCCACATTTGAATACACCCAATAACACGTCGACTACACGAGCGAGGTGACTTAAGAGGAACCTGCAGTCTTCATACACCTGGCATTACCATCAGCCACTGCCACTCTCAGCTCGCACTGCAGGCCAGTACTTGTCACAAAGGCGCCCTGGGATAGAGTAATTTTGCAACCTCCCTCTGAGCAAGTTGTGAGTAACACTGAACATCACTGTGTTATAGTCTATTGCATCTTCGTGGACTTGGAAAAGGCCTATGACAGAGTGGTGAGGAATGAACTGTGGTCAACACTGTCCATGTATGGAGTGAACAGCAACTTGATACGAGCCTTGAAATCTCTATACGAGGGCTCCAGTGCTTGTGTCAGAATCAATGGAGCTTGCACAGACTTTTTTCCCATCGAAAAAGGTGTGAGACAAGGCTGTGTAGCGTCACCATGGCTGTTTAACCTATACATGGACAGTTGCTTAGAAGAACTACAAGAGTGCGCGTATGGGTTAAAAATGAATGAGCTAACCGTCAAATGCCTCCTTTATGCTGATGATCAGTTAATACTGGCATCATCGGCGGAGGAGTTGCAGTTGATGGTTAATATAATGAACCATGCGCTTAAAAGTAGAGGAATGAATGTTAATGTAAGCAAGACAAAAGTAATGGTTTTTGAAATAGAGAAATGTATGACTGATTGCTCGATATCGATCGAAGGAAAGAGCGTGGAACATGTGAAAGAGTTTGTATATTTGGGTTCAAAATTTGCAAGAGATGGAAAGTGTGACAATGATATTGAAAGAAGAGTTTTGGCAGGAAATCAAGTGAATGGAGCCATTCACACCTTTATGAGCAGTCAGAACGTGTCTAAAAAGGCAAGGATGGCTGTACATAGAGCAGTGCTTGTCCCTACACTTATGCATGGTAGTGAAAGTTGGTTTGTAGTTAGATAGAGAAAGGGATGCTCAGATGGTTTGGACATGTGGAGAGAATGGATGGAAATAGGCTGACGAAACAGATTTATGAAGCGAGAGTGAATGAGCAAACTGGTAGGGGTCGACCTCGGCATACTCATGTCGATCAAATCGATAATCTTCTGAGAAAAGGCCAGGTCAAGAGTACCCTTAACCGAAGAGCATGTGTGAAGACACTTATGAAAGTTGAAGAAGCGAAAGTTGTTTGCCAGAATCGTAGCAAGTGGAAAGTCATAGTCTCTGCCTACCCCGTTGTGAGACCGGCGTGATGTGATGTATGTATGTATGTATGTACAATTATATAAAATTGAGTGTTGTGCTATTTACAGTTATTAATAATTTATGGGGACGTGGAGTAGTCGCTCGTTTGCTGAGTAGCCGACTCCTGTCATTTTTTGGTACATAATTGATTTCACCTAGTCTAGTGTTAGTCAGAAGGGGATAATGCTGTCCGTGTCCAAGATAGGCGTCTCCAAGGGGTCTCTAGACCCTCGATGTGCATTTCGCGGAGTCGGCGCAGTATATCTTCGTTTAGATCTTGTACACGAAGGTGCCATGGATCCCAATCGAACATTTCCCACAGTATTGCGGTGTCTAAACGTCTTGGGAATTGTCCGCAGATCTTGAGCGCCATTCGATATTGTCGTTCTATTTTTAGTAAGTTGCTCTTACTGTAGCGTGCGAGAAGTTGTACCACACCATAATCCAGTATAGGAAGAAAGCAGGCTTGAACTACAGCCAGTTCACGGCCAGTTTCACGGTAGCCATTTTGCGTCAACTACGGTTACGTGGAAACAAATTTAAATACACTAAGAGCAATGGAACAAGGCACAAATGCGATGAATAAAATAAAAGTATATCATAGTAAAGAAGAAACGAATTCTCTAATTATATATGCTTAGCTTTAGGCTGCGACTTCACCCACGTGAAATGCTGTTCCCATACCCACATCTATCCCTATACTAATAAATTTTTGCCCAGATTCGTTCAACCGTTAGAGCGTGATTGAGTAACAAACATCCAAATATCCGAACGTCTTCACAAACGTTCACATTTAGAAGGATTTACAGTTACAACATAACAGTAGCATCACTGTAGATACGAGTGTTTAGTAAAAGTTTTCAGTTAGGGGGTTGTGATAACAGGTGGCATCAGCGAACGTGACGCGAAGTGGTCGGATATTGCGTAAGTTTGACGTCACAACAACCCACCGCGTCACCCGGTTACGTGGTATAAAAACCAATGTTAGTGTCACATGGGTAATTTTGCAGCCAATCTCTTTTTGAAATATTTTTTTTTCATAACAGGTATTAGAAACCTCCTTGACTAAGTTTTTATAAGTTATGGGTTAACGAAGGGAGGGTGGGGGGATACATGGTGTTCTTTCCTTCATGAATTTCCCAAGTAGTTACGTATTTTAATTTTGGCTCTGGCTAGCTTGGTCGTATCAAGTACTGAACCAGAGCAATTTATGAACTACCTGTAGTAGTTCTTGAAAAGTCAGAGGAACTCAAGTCCTACCTAGAAGTATCTCTGAAAGTAGCTCGTATAATATGAGAGTACAGCTAAGATGGCATCTGACCATATCGGAATCCTGGAACCGTCCCTATAAATATTATACTTTTGTAATTATCATGAATTCCTTTACCTATTTTTAGCCTAAACATTCAATGTTATTACAATTCTTGGTAAATTGCCGAAACGACCACTTAAAGCACAGCAATAATTTTCAACAAAACATTTAATTACATTAACACCTAACTGTGCGACCATAAATTCCACATCAAAGAGAAAAACATACATCATAACAGTCTCATATGTTCTGAGGGTCGAATAAAACATTCCAATCACGCTAGCCCGCTTGTTTTACAAACCGATTCGACGTGGGTGCCGGTAACTTTGCTAAACTTACAAGGAATAATCGCCCATAATACTTAGACTTAAGCTCTATAATCTCCTATCAAAGTATGGTCCACTAGACATGACAATGCAATCAGCGGTGACCGGTCGGGATTTGTTTCATACATGATCGGATTTGAGGGATGAATAAGTTTCGTTCGACCCCACAAAATAACAAAGAGGCCTATTACACGTTATACGTTTTATAAGATACTTTGCAAAATTCTTTCCTATCCATACTTACTATGCTTTTATTTGTCGATGATTTGAAGATTGGACTATAAAAAGCTCGTATATAAATGTAGAGCTGGGTTAACCTTACCAAAAACAAACTAACCGTGCGTCGTATGCTGTAGGTATAGTTACGTTATGACTATTTTTCATAACTTTAGGTTTGTTTCCGTTCAGAAAAGTAATAATACTTATAAGATAATGTAGTATGTACCTACTTAGTCAATCGCTCAGCTTTATACCAGAAATGGGACGGCATCATTTTTAGAGTTCCGTAGCCAAATGGCAAAAACGGAACCCTTATAGATTCGTCATGTCTGTCTGTCTGTCCGTCCGTGTGTCACAGCCACTTTTCTCCGATACCATATACCATTTTTTTTTCATCAAACTCGTACGTGTGGGGTATTTATATGTAGATAGGTCTTCAAAATTGCTATTGAGGTTTTTAACATCATTTTTTTCTTAAGCGAATAGTTTGCTCAAGAGACACTTCCAAAGTGAAAAAAATGTGTGTCCCCCCCCCCCCCCTCTAACTTCTAAACTAAGAGAACGATAAATCTAAAAAAAAAATAAGATGTAGATTGCCATAAAATCTACCAACGAAAATTGGTTTGAACCAGATCGAGTTGGTAGTTTTTTTTTAAACCGATAAACCGCAATTTTCGTTTAGAAAAATCTTTACCACTGCAAACGTGTTAAAACATCAATGAAAGTTACAACGAACTACAAGAAGTTTTATATTATTTTATTTGCTGCTACGTAACGTAACCCTTCATGGGCGAGTCCAACTCGCACTTGGCCGATTTTTATTTATATTTGACTCGTCAATTTGACGCCTGTCGTGTAAAGTAAAATAATCGTAACAATTATGGTTCCGAGATCAAATTTGCAACGATCAATAAGGTATCTAAAAAAAAAATTAAACTTAACTTTTTTGAAAGCAGAAATCCTTTCATGAAATACAAACAAACCCAAATTAAGATCATATCATATCGATAGATATCAGCCCAAAAAATATTTGAAATTGTAAGAGTTATCTCAGGTCCCAGAGCCATTAGCAGCAGGATATTATGATGTAAACGTTGGACAACGGCGACTTCTGGTTTCCGTTTTTCGATTGCAAACGCTGGTACGGTAGACTAGCTCACTGTACACCGAAGGGGGGAGGAAGGGGAAATAGTCGTTCGCGCTTTGCGGCGACAGATTAATGTCGCCGATCTAATATTCTGACGGGTGCGGTCGAACCGCTCGCTTGTACAACAGATTTTCAACAAAGTGGATGTGGTTATTTCAGTTTGCTTTCAAAGCCTTTGATTAGCTTCGTTTTAACGCTGTGGCATCTCGAAGGTTTAAAATCTTAAAAGGCGTTAAAATCATAATCATACTCTTTTTACTATATAAATTTATAACATAGGTGTGTATTGCATCGGTCCTAAGCTACAAATTTGTCATAATGTGTTGAGTCTATTCCAAATTCTAGTTTAGTAACATTATTGTTGAATAGATGTTCCTGAACGATTTACAAGCGAGATATCACACTGTGATTTACCTTTATAAGAACGTCTTTAGCCTTGTTCTTTACAAATTTAATAACTAGATGTGACCCAAGGTTCCACCCGCGTGGAACTTCTTACCGTTCCCGCTCCGGGGATAAAAAGTAGCCTTTTTATTAAAGCAGACTATAATCTATATTAATAAGGAAGGATGTATTTGATTTACATCGACAGTAATTCATATTCTATACCCACAGTAGGTACCTAAGGTACTACCAAAACATCAACTACTAATCTTGTATGTTGATTAAACAGTCCGTCCACAACGTACATTCAGGTCTCATCAAGTTTCTGACTTTCATGTTCTCAATAAATAACATATTCGCGAGGCAGAAATGACAGCTGTTACTAATCGTGCCTCCCGACCTCGCCCACCCCTTGGCATTAGTGCTACTCGCGGCGAACTAAAATTTTCTCTGCGTGAAACTTTGCAAACACCATTAAGTCAATCTGCTCGTTTTACAGATGTTCTCTTGATATTAAGCGCGAGGTATTCGACGGAATGTGGCCGACGCCGCGACGGTGATGGGCACCCGTCGATTATATTCTTGTCATGGTACTAATTAAAATGTTAGTAAATTAGTTTTTGTTGTTACTCCATGGCATGACATGGATAAGAAGTTTCAGAATAATTATGTATCTAACTAATCTATACTAACAGTATGAAAAGAAAATTTTTTATTATTTGCATCGAATAGGCTCCGAAACTACTCAACCGTTTTCAAATATTTTTTCACTGTTGTGAAGCTGTACTATCCCCGGATAACATAGGGCATATTTAATTCCCTTATTCCCACGGGAACGGCAGCTACGCAGGTGAAACCACGTAACGTCGGCTAGTAATTAGATATACTAGTTAGTATCAACTGACAACCTAAATGAAGATTTTGAGTAGAACCATTTCTCAATTATACGGTTTAACTACGTGGACGAAAATGTTTTGGTGACAAGTCATCTGCCTTATATTTAGAATCGGCAAAACATGAAACAATAAAAGACATTCCACCCATATATTTCTGTCCACTATCCACGCATGCAATTTGTATGAACGAGAATCGCTGGCGGTGGTGGTGTAGTTACCAAGGTCCGTCAGTGTGTATGTAATCGAGTATGAAATTAAAAGATACATTTTAGAAAGCGATAGTAAGGAAAAGGACTGTAAGTGTCAGATTATTCATCAAAATAATAATAGGCGAATACTAATGATACCCATATCTACCCCTTACTTGTCTGTAGTCGCTTTTTTTTGGTGGACATAGAGAGGAGCACTGCTGTCAACAAATTGGGTCGACTTCCATGAATTTTAAGTTTGGAAATTGAGAGTCGGTGCAATGTGTGGCATTAAAAATATGCCCTGGACAAAACCAGGGACGTAGCTAGTTCTAAAAAAATACTGTATCTATCTGAATTTTTATTCACTTTTATAAAAAAGAGTAGCAAGGTTTGGCACAGATTAATAAAAGCCAATGACGAGGCTGAAGTTGAGTGGCCCACCCCTACTGCCAAATAATACTGTTTTAATATAATTTGAGGTATCATGACAAATTAATAGCTGTGCCACCCACCGCGAATTGAATGATTTACGATTTCATAATAATTATTAAATCAAATGTGTTTTGTATTTTTAATAATTTGACGCCTTTGTTGGTTTAGCTAGAGGTAGAGGTAAGTATGTATAGCGCGACAGCGGGTCACAAGGTCGTTGGTTCCATTTTATTACCATTTCCATACATACATACATGGTCACACATTTATCCCCAAAGAGGTAGGCAGAGACATTTTTTCCACATTTCACCTTTTTCGAATTTGTTCTACGTAATAGGAGGTGAGCCGTAAGTATTGCCGTGTTCTGATGGATATTTCTATATACACTCGAGAGCAATGAATCCGGGTCACTTAAAGAATCCTAAAAATCTCGGAAACTAAAAATGCTAGGTTAATGCAATAAATTGTATTTAATAGACAATGTAATACTCCTTAAATGAAGGTATTAAAACTTCTTAGTTATTGTAAAGTTATATCATAAAAAAATCAAATTTGAAATAGGGCCACTTTCGAAGATGGAACTACGAAATTACAGCATTTGGTGTTGCTTTTGTTTGTAATCTGTCATTTATGTGGGTACATAAACCATGTTGATAGTGCTCTATATTCATTAATCAAGCTTAATAACTAAAAACTGAAATTATGTCGCTTACGCCTGAAGAATGCACCAGAATACTTACAATGCTGGAAACCGGCCGGAGTCAGCGCGATACAGCCAGGACTGTCGGTGTGTCGCTGTCAACAGTACAAAGAGTTCTCCGACGTTACGAAGAAACTGGTTCTAACCTACGCAGACCAGGAACGGGCAGAACCAGGTGTACCACAGCACGAGAAGACCGATACTTGGTGAACACCATGCTTCGAAATCGCTTTCTCACAGGAACTGAACTCACCAATCAGTTTCGACGCCTCGGAGGAAGTAACCCAAGTGCATGGACAGTAAGACGTCGGCTTGCTGAATCTAACTTAAAACCCCTTAGACCTGCAAACGGCCCTAAACTGGAGCGTGGGCATCGTATTTCGAGACTAAGGTATGCCCAGAGCCACGTAAATTGGAGTATTGAAGATTGGTCAAAAGTTATGTTCTCCGACGAATCAAAATTTATGCTCTACAAGCACGATGGAAGACACAGAGTGTATCGAAGACCAGGGGAAAGATTCAAGCAAGCATGCATCGAAGAAAAAGTAGCCTACGGTGGTGGGTCTGTACTTGTGTGGGCCGGAATTTCTTCTGAAAGTCGCACAGAGCTGGTGATCATAGAAAACGGCTCTTTAACTAGCGTAAGATATGTGGAAGAAATCCTCAATGATCACGTTGGTCCATTTATGGTCAATTTAGGTGAGGATGCTATATTTATGCATGACAATGCCCGACCTCATACAGGTAGGATTGTGAATGACTACCTTCAAGAGATGAACATTACTCGTATGGAGTGGCCAGCGCGCAGCCCGGATATCAACCCGATCGAGCATGCTTGGGACGAGCTAGGCAGATGCGTAAAACAACGAAACCCTCCCCCAATCACGCTTCGTGAGCTCAAAATTGCTCTCACAGAGGAATGGGAGAATATTCCCCAAAATCGTATAAGGAACTTGGTGTACAGCATGCCAAACCGCGTAAACGCAGTAATGGAAGCACGAGGAGGCAATACGAAGTATTAAAATTCAAGAAAATCGTAATAAAGTTCAAAAATTTCATGTTTCCTATTTTTGTTTTAAGGAGAGATCGGCAGTTTTTTCTTTGTGTAATTTTGTGTTAATAAAATGTATGGTGACTCATATTTTTTTAACTTTCATTTAAGGAGTATTACATTGTCTATTAAATACAATTTATTGCATTAACCTATCATTTTTAGTTTCCGAGATTTTTAACATTCTTTAAGTGACCCGGATTCATTGCTCTCGAGTGTATTTATTCATTTATATGAAAAAAATATTTATTTATTAAAAAAAAAATACAAAAGAATTACAATGTAAGCTTATGCATTATTTTAAAAACCTTAAAGTATTTATCTCTAGAATGCTTTAATTTACAATTGTTCACGAAATTTATAGATGGTCAGTCAGTAATATATTTGGTTCCATTTGTACAGAAGTGCTTTATCTGACCTAGGTTTAAAAATAACCTGTATTTCAGACTACAATGGAGTCACCGAGAGACTTTATTCTCAACTTATTTTCGTACAGGCTCTACCTATTGCTTGTTACTCTTTAACCCTCTAACGGCTGAACGGATCAAGATGAAATTGATTACAGGTATAGATATTATAGTCTGGAATAACAAATTGGTTACTGTTTATCCGTAATAAGTTCCAGTGGGAAGCGGGAACGGGAACAAATTTCTAGGAAATAAAAAAATATGTTTATTTTTTTTTTCACTTGACGAGAAAAATATTTTACAATGTTTTAGGGAGGTGCAGTGTAAGCATTTAGGTCATAAGTTCCACATTACCCCGCGGCGCCATTTTCAATTCCTCACGCGCCGCACTCGTCAACATCTCACTTATTTACGAGATCTCACCCCAGCTGCTCACTGACGAGGAAAAAATCTCTTCTATTTTAGTGGAAGTCAAAATTTTACTATATTTTATAACAACTTTTATAAAACATTCGGGTTAAACCTGCTTTTGGCAAACACAGGTAAAAATTAAATTTACGATTTGTTAATATGTCATAATTAGGTTTAGACATAATTTTAATTCATATATGGATATTCATGACTTACTGATAAACAGGACACAAATGCAATTCATGACTTCCTGATAAACAAGACACAATTTTGTGCCCGATAGTGGAATTTGAATGATTCGTAGTATTCATTTGTAGCGGTTCGTAGCGGCTACGGCGTAATCGCGACGGGTACTCGCGCCCCGTAGCACCAGCTGCGTGTAAAATTGCTTGCACTCGATAATGGCCCTTTCAATTTGCAAGGATTTGCAAGTTGAGCTTTGAGCAGGCGTTGCTTGTCTGTAATTTATGTATTATTAAATCACTTCTTTATTCTTCTTGTTATCTTTTGTATTTATATATGAATGCACGTATCTTAAGCTTGTATCGGTTAATCTAAAGTGTGTTATGTTAACAGCGAACTCAAACAAATAATTTGGATCATTATGGGAAATTATCACACATGCAAATTCGCCTTCGTAAGCGACGGGACTAATACGAGGACGTATTAGTTTCCCGTCGCTAATATTGCATTATTTTAGAACATATTTGATTTCCATTGAAAAGTAAGTCAACCTTAAAAAATAGAGTGAAGGCTTTTCGAGAGGAATCATTTCGTCATAATATAATTTTTATGTAACTTTAAACATGTACGCAGCACAAACTCCCAAAAGAAATAATATTCCCCATTTTTGTAACAATTTTCATTGCTGCTCGAGCAACGAGCTGGTGATGAAAAGAAAGAAATCATCAGGTGGACCGTACGATTGTCTGCCACCTTAGAAGTGTAAAAATGTTCTGTACAAATCCGCAGTGCAGTAGAGTCACCCTGTCAAAATGATTGGGTGAGAGGGCCCACGTCCATCAAGAGAAGAAAATATTTGTGTTATTTCGCACTATAACAATTTTATCACTGTAAAAAAATGCAGATAGATACTTTCTGTTGTGAGAGTAACAAACATTCAGACATCCACACTCACAAACTTTCGCATTTATAATTTTAGAACATAAAGTACTTGTAACATATAACCAACCGGCTATACCTCTCTCCTGCATATAATAAAATGTCTCACAACAGAATTACACATAACGTATGCAAAGAACATCGCATTAAGACGCGCGAGTTTGTGCTGAACGATGTTTTCGCCTGAAACACGCCAATACGGGTAATCCGTGCGCGACATAACAGAGATTGTATTACGGCAATAAGTCGGCCATGTAGTCGGTTATACGGGGGCTATACGGCCCTTAATCCCGCTAAGATTTTTTTCACACGTCCGCCCCCCGCGAAAGCGGTAGATGCGCGCGCCTCGGGGAAAACTAATAAAGAAAACCATCTCGCTGTCAGCTGAGGCTTGAAATGTATTTTTTATATAATTTACCGCGAATTGATTGTGACACAGACACATCTGAAACCCTCTCTTTACTTGATCAATAAGTGTGCCTACAGGTACGGTGTTTAGAAAGTTGCTTCAGATCTTTAAATACAAATAACAAAATCTATTTAAGCGCATGACTTTGAAAGGAATCTACCTGTTTGATAAGATTGTGTTTGAAGTTATTTAGAACAAGGCTTATGCATTACATATTATATACAATAGAGTGATTGAAATAAAGTCCTATCTTACAAAGTAGGATAGACCAGATGATATACAGTGTGGAATTTAAAAACTGCATTTAAAGATTTTTGAAAAATCACCTGCTTGAGCCGGGAATCGATTTTTCAACAATCTTTAAATGCAGTTTTACTTAGTTTTCAAAATAAAAGAATGTTTCCTTTCAGCAAAACTTACTATTATCAATATTAAGGGTACTTTACCTCCAACTACCGTCTTTAAATTCCACCCTGTATAAAAATATTTACATCTATTAACGAAAGCACCCCTGCTACTTACTTAGTTCCACTGCGCATCAGAAGTAAACTGACTGACTATAAAATCAATCTATCGATTGCGGCAGTCTTTTCTAGGTCATCGATCCTTCTATTTGAGCAGCTATTGCCGACTCGTGATTCCCGCCACAGAACTCTTTTACTCCATCGGCTAACAGTTCTTTGATAGATAGGTACGGCTAACCAGCCTATCGCCAATAACGTTTGTTTACCCAAATGCCTACAGTTTGGGGTTCTTCACAAGGGGTCTTAGAAGGTTTTTACATGGTTGGCAGCGCGAGGGTGGCGCTTCTGGTGTTGCAAACGTTCAAAGGCTATCCACCAGTCTTTCTGGTGGGCCGTATCGTATGCTTGTCTGCCACCTTAGTGGTATAAAAAAAGACGTGCTTACTATGTGAGCTACGGCGACTACTCTTGTCGTAAAGGTGGTACAAATTAGACAACAGGGCATCACTGGGGGGAGAGAGCGAGCAGATAGAAAGAGATTGATTGAAATTCATAACTTTAAAAAAATTAGAGATAATGAGATGTCCTACAAAAGTACTATGAACTAAAATGACAACCAGACTTTAATATGAACGTGCATTACAAACATAAACAATGTGGAGCAATGACGTTGCGGGTGTCGGTACACCCTGCGCCCTGCGACGGACGGGCCGGCAGCGGTCACGCACTAATTACGCCGTCACGTGTCACGCCGAGCAAAACACGCCGTCACCCGCCGCCGCCGCCCGTCGGCCAGCTAGGCACGGGACTTGTGCCCATCGATCATTGCAACTAATATCATTGAGGAACTTGTCATTGATGTTTTGGAATTCATTGTTTTTTTTTTGTTCTCTAAATGTGACCTAGGAATGAGAGAAAAACGGAGAAGGTGTCAGAAGTACGGTCTCACACAGATAAAAAATATATCAATCCTACGGCTGACTACAATAAACTGCATAGTGACTACTACTAATTGCATGAATACAGATTTAAAGGCGGCCATTTGCATTTCTCATTCATGGTTAAGTCCCGTACTTTTTTCACGGACTCTACCGACCGATTACAGATCGTATTTTTACCTGTTCAGAGGATGCTACAGCTTGCAGCTGAGGCTAGCTAGTGCCTAGATATCTTGATTCGCATTAGTACCAATTCATTGTGGTTCGCCATAAATGGGGATAAACATTGATCATCTGCAGACAATCTTTATATAATAGTTATGCCCAACAGCAGAAACAATATCACAGGCATTCATTACAGACAAATAAATAGATAAGAAAAAGAAATGACCTCATTTTTTCGCTAATTTTCGATGAGTAGAAGACTCACCCCATCAGAATTTATCAAAATGCGATACCTGGTATACGTGAATAATGCCCTGTTTTAACAACAAATTTCACTAAATTGAAACCACCATAAAATATTTGTGTCCGTACTAAAAGGGTTAAATTTTTTAAGACTTTTAACTACCAAGACTCCGCTGTTCGCTTTTGAAATATGCCCTAATATGATGTAAGTATTTCTGTAGCCACTATAAATACAACCAGTAACACAGGATCCAAAAAATGTTACTCAAGCCCATGATTCACTTTCCTACTATTGTGTCTAAATCACGACTCTACCTCGTAATGTCAAGATAACTATGAGCTCACTTTGTATTAATGATTATATTATTAATTATGTGGACATTATAAATTTAACAGGTAAACAAGATTGACATTCTAATAACATATTTATAAATTTTGTATATATTCTGTTATGTTGACATTATGCAGATTAACATTAATTAATTAAATTGACATTATAAGTTCTGACATTCTATTGTGTAATACTTATTGAATCGACTTTATAATTGTAGGACATTAATTGTATATAATATAATATTACCATAATAATTGAATAGTTGGTAAATACAGATGTTTTGGTAACATGTAGTCTAATGGAATTGACATTATTGGGAATGATAATTGCTCCTTGGAAATTATATGTATTTATGTCAATACAGAGTTACATTATATAGAGGCTGTTTTGTGTAGGAAGTTGATTCACAATAAAACCGAATTGTAAGAGAATTGAATCCTTGAATCAGACAAATTATGATTGTATTGGTTGATTAACTTATTATAGAAGAATTTGTATAAATTAGCATAACATGTAAGCGCTTTGGTCCAAAAACTGTAAGCTTATATTGTTCTTTATATATAAATAAATAAATAAATAAATAAATAAGACTTCTTAGCCTCATAAGCTGAAATCTAGTGACTGTTGGTTTTATGAATTACTCTATCGCAGAATAACTACATGAGAATTTATCGTGAAACCGGTAAGCAGCAACCCTATTTATTGGCGGACATACGGCGTGGTCAGGGGTGTCCACAACCTAGTGTGTGCAAAAAGCACCGGCAAAACGCAACGCTCGCTGCACTACTCGACCACAAACTGCGCCCGGCTACATTCGTACCAACACTATTTACATGTGAACCATATTGAAATTTAATGTTTACGAGTTGCTACACAAAGTAAAACTATTTCCGATTAAATTATTATTACTAGAGCCCGAAATTTTACATTAATTGATTTTTATAATTGGCTTTACTTTTTCTCTATATATTTTTTGTACTAGGTGGCAGACAAGCTTACGACCCCGATGGTGTTTGGTAACCGTAGCCTGCGCTACATACGCGCTTCAGAACCAGGCACAGGTTGTGGCGACTATTAAATTTTTTCAAGCCGCCTATAATGTCTTCAACTTTGCTTTACAAATATCTTGTTACTGACAACTGAACCAACGGAGTAATTTGCCTTCCGAAGCATGGAAACGCTCGTAAATAAATGTTACAAAGTGGTCCCGTGGTGGCCACTCTTCAAAGAACCGGACGTAGTGAAAGTTGCTTCCTGCAGTGATTGTTTACAGATCACTGAGTCCACGGGGTCACGGCCACTTCGTACCTATCGTACCAAGGACTAAAGTGGAGTCATTTAATTAGGTAGCATTTGACAGTTCATCAAAATTCAACAACGCAACCTTATAATAAAATAATATATTATTTCGTTTTGTTAGAACTGCACAATTGCATAACTTATTTCAATTACGATTACATATCTATTGTAATAGCGACAGATAAGAGTAATTTTACGTTTTGCTTTCACTAATAAATGTATGAACTGACAGACGTCAAATGTTACCTATTAATATGACGCCACTTTACCTCGTTGGTCTAGAGGTCGAATAACGCCGCTGCGGATCACGACGTATTTCCCGGTAATTTCTGAAGCAATGCATAGCTGGCTTTGTGAAATAAAATATGCTCATGTTTTACAGGAAGGATGCGGATCTCGAGGCTGTTTTCAAGAAAATTGTGTGTGTGTGAGAAGAGTAGCAAGCAATTTTCTTTTTACTTCGATCTTTGGATCTCGACGGTCAACGGTTCTCTGTAATATAAGACGGGTAACAATTATAGAGATATAGGTCCTTTTGTACTGTAATAACGATACTTGCCTGTTTGTTGATATGTTCTAATAAAAACAAGCTAAAAATATTCTTTTAATAACAAGGTTCATTATCTGGTTGTTGTTGTGTATTGATTGATTATGCCCTGCGGCTTTGCCCATATCGTCTTACATACCTTCGCTAAATGATTTTATTGTAGGAGTTTCTGGAAATCTTTTCTTTTCTTAGATTACAATCATAATAGTTTATCTGTATGCCAAATATCAGGTAAGAACTGAGCGTTGGTGGCTTATTCATTTGCGATTGTTTTTCTTTTATTATATAAAACAAGAAAGCCGTGAGATCGTTCTCCAGACTGCCCCTCTCTAATTGTAAAAGTGAAAGTTCAATCTGATTGACGTTGTCTATTTTGTTTTATTTCAAACTTTCAACAGATGATCCACGTGACCTAGTGACATAGTTTAATGCGACAGAGTCACTGCTATAACAAAGTCTCGCCATAAGCCCCTCTGCACTCTATTTTATAGAGAGGGGCTAATAAAACTGAAGTGTGTGTTTGTAATTCGAATTTATTTTTAAAATACTAAATGCACATGAAAATATAATAACTTACACAGAACTTATATTATAACTTATATTATATATAAAAAACATTTTTTTTTTCTATCTGTCTGTTTTTTTCTACTACTGTACATTTGGTTTATAAGTTACTTAAAAATATAGAGTTACACGGAAAAAATAGCAAAAACTTTTTGGTGTTCGAGGTACGCTACTCTTCACCCAACTTCCCCTTAGATGTAAGTCCCAGTATAAGGATATACTTTAAAAAAATAAATACTATTCCTCCTATGAAGTTTAAAACTGTGTTTATATTCTTTGGTGTAGAACTGTAGACTGTAAGCAAGAGGGGTACGATTGTGAGCGGTGCTTTGAGTCTCGCTGTAGATAGCACTCGTACTCGAATGAGTGCACTGCCTGTAGAGCAACGCGACCATATCAAGGGGAGTAAACATAGCATGTTTGCGGTACAAATCTGTCTGTCATATTTTGCGAGGGGAAATCGCATTCATATACACCACTATAAAAGCAATCGCCTGTCATTATGGAACTTACACAAAACAATTAAAACTACATTCGTGATTGCAGACACACACATAATTATAAAAATATATCTTACTAGCTTTTGTCCACGACTTCGTTCGCGAGGTGATTTTAATTAATAACCAAACAACGTTCTTTTGGCGACGGCCGAACAATGCAGACGTGTGCGTGATTAATTACGATATATCGTGGATATTAATTATTTAGAACTAATGTAATAAAGTGCAACGTAAGACTAAAAAGTGTGCCGTGAACGTAAAGTGTGTTGTGGACGTAATAGCGACTATTTATAAAAACTTAAATCAATCTCTGTGCAAAATGATCTAGATTTAAAAAGTGTTATAACATAGACTATGGCTAACCCACAATCCAGCCCGTTTAGCCGTAGTCAGCTGATAAGAAGAAGTGCCCCAAACTCTGTCCAACGGCCGGGAAATGAAGCACCTATGGAAGTCATTTCTACTCCGGAAATCCAGAAATGGTTAGACTCTATTGATGGAATTTTGGACGAAGTTTGCACTATTGTTGGGGACGGAAAAATGAACTCCGATCAGAAATCGCGAGTTGTTAATCTTTGCCGTAAAGTTACGAACGGGACAGCCAATATGGCAGTGGTATACCAGTCGCTGAAGCAAAAAGCTATCCAGGCCCATGACAAAATGATGCACCTACAAGAAAAACTGAATCTGGAAAATTCATTAGAACATTTCAGAGAGGTCATGGAGTCTAAAGTCAGAGCATCTGAGACCTCACTGTATGCAAATATGGTTAAGAAGAATTCCGAGACCCTCATCCGTCCAGCTAACCTTAGTGCTGTTGCAATTTACCCAAGTGATAAGTCCAAAACTAGCGAAGAAACAAAAGCCCTAGTACAAAAAATTATTTCACCCGAAGAGCTCAAGTTACAAGTGCGTGGCCTTAGGAAAGTTCGGAACGGGGGTGTGATTATTAGCACCGAGGGGAAATCTGATATTGAGAAATTAAGAAACTCGACCAAGCTAGTGTCCTCAGGCCTTACAGTCCAAGAACCTGCCAAACGTCAACCCCGGATAGTTATAATTGGTGTCCCTGTAGCCCTCACTGAGAAGGAAGTATTTGAGCGCATTTTTGAGCAGAACTAGACCGAAAAAATACCTAGTCTTATTCGAGAGTCTTTTTTGGAAACGACCAAACTGAGCCACAAATCGGGCAAGAAGAATTTGTCCACTTGCAAATATATATTTGAGGTATCTCCGGCCATCAGAAAGGTCTTGATAAATCAAGGCCGTCTTTTTCTCGATTGGACGTCATGCCCCGTAAGAGACTTCACTACGGTGACTAGGTGTTTTAATTGCCAGCAATTTGGACACTCAGCCAAATACTGTCGTGAAACTACTCCAACTTGCTACCACTGTGGGGAAGTAGGGCATTCCCATAAGGAATGTACTAACAAATCGACGACACCAGTTTGTGCGACGTGCAAGAGATTTAAAAGGAAAAGTGATCATCAGACAGGCGATGAGACCTGCCCAGCACGTAAATACGCCGAATCAAACTATATTAATTCTATAAACTATGAAGGCGCCTGAGAGCGCCGCCTATACATAAATTGTAAGCACTTTATTATCTTTTACTTATTATTATGACATCCGATCAACTGATAAATGATTTAGACAGCTTTTCCGTGACTGAGACCTATTTCTGTAACGTAGAGGACTGCAAAAAATTCCTCCCAACAGAGGGCAAAATGCTAACATTACTAACCCAAAACATTCGTAGCATAGGTAAAAACATGAACGGCTTTGAAGTTGTATTACATGCTTTGGGAATGAGTTGTGACATCATTGTACTGACCGAGTGCTGGCTAGAGAGCAATAGGGACAATTTACCATCCCTGGAGGGATATGCAACACATACATCCAGTAATTATATAAATCAAAATGACGGTTTAGTGGTATATGCCAAAAAGAACTTAAGTACAATCGTGGAAGAGCCATTACTGCAGGGATGCAATTGCCTGTTGTTTAAATTGCAACCCGACACACTAATCATTGCAATCTATCGACCGCCATCACAAAGCATTGAATGTTTTTTAGATTCTCTAGATTTATTATTAAAACAGTACTCATCTTTTAAAAACATTGTACTCGTAGGGGACATAAACATTAATATTGTCCCCGAGCATACCGAGACCGAGACACAGAAACAAAAGTACCTTAATATGTGTTCTTTTCATGGCCTACTACCTACGCACTCTGTCCCAACTTTCAAAACCGGATCATGCATGGATCATTTCATTATAAAATCTAAGAACATATCAAAAACATTTATTACTAACTCCTGGGTTACGGATCATCGCACGATATTTCTAACAATAGAATTACGTATGCCTAGAAAAATCTGTTCAAGCAAATTTACCCGAATCAATATGCTCAACCTTGATAAAGACATACGCTGCATAAATTTTGACCCAGTTTACGCATCAGACGATCCTAATGCCACTATTGACTATTTAATTAATTCATTACAATCAGCAATACTTAAAAATACTGTCACGGTAACAACCTGTGCTAAATATAATAATATTAAACCTTGGATTACGCCGGGCCTTGTTCGCTGCATAAGGCATAGAGATAGGCTACACCTAAAGCTAAAACAAGCCCCTGAAAGTGAAATTTTGGCATTAACATACAAAAGGTACAGACATTTTTGCAATAACCTTTTAAGAAAATTAAAAATACAATATAATAGACAACAACTTCAAAAGGCAGGGAACAACACTAAATTGATTTGGAAATTTATAAAAACAAATACTTTTAGGTCAAAGCCCCGCGAATCATCAGTCGAACTACTGCCATCGGAAGTAAATCCATATGGTACTATTAATGCAATTAACAACTTCTTTATTAATGCTGGAAAAAACATGGCAGAAAGCACTTTGAAACCCATAAGGACCATTTCTAACTTGACCCCCAATGATTCAAACGTGACACAAACAAGTGCACCATTAAATTCTTTTGCGTTATTCAACACTGACACTGAGGAAATTCTTCGGCTAATAACTGGATTAAAGGATGCATGTGCTACCGGGTGGGATAATATACCTAATAATGTACTCAAAAGATATAAGTATCTAATTGCACCCCCTTTAACTCATATTTTTCAACTTTGCTTAACATGTGGGATTTTTCCTAAATCACTAAAAAGAGCTGTGGTCATACCGATTTTTAAATCTGGAGACAAGACTAGCGTCTCAAACTACAGGCCTATTTCCGCATTGACAGGCCTATCAAAAATCCTAGAAAAAATTATTAATAATAGATTAATGGCATATCTAGAAAGAACTAAATTACTTTCCGAGTGCCAGTTTGGATTTAGGCCTGAGAGGTCAACTAACCAAGCAGTTTTTACACTAACCGACTACGTCGCTACCAACCTGGATAAAGGTATGCATACTGTTGGGATCTTTCTGGATATTTCTAGGGCTTTCGATACTATTTCTTGTACCGTACTACTACGGAAACTCGAGTCCTTTGGAATTAGAGGCACCCAACTACTCTTATTCTCTGACTATCTTCGAGACCGACAACAATGTGTCAAAATAGGAAAATATACAAGCGCAGAAGCGAGAAATAGTGGCTACGGAGTCCCGCAAGGTAGTGTACTAGGAGGGACCCTATTTTAAATATACATGAATGAACTATGTAGCATGAAGCTGAAAAATGGTAGGGTGATCTCTTAGGCTGATGACACAGCGCTTTTGTTCGCAGCAAACTCGCGAGACGAGGTTTTTCAACACGCACAAAATGGTTTTAACTCAGTAAATAATTGGCTCCAGGACCATCTACTAACATTAAATATCCATAAAACAAAATACATATTGTTCACAATGAGTAACACTAACAAATACACTACTAACCTAGATATCTATGCACATAGCTGTAGACTCGCTGACACTGCGTGCCCTTGTCCGACTCTCATTAAAAACGATGATTTAAAATACCTAGGCGTAACAATCGATAAAAATTTAAACTTTCGAGAACATATTACCTTGCTTTGTAACAGAGTGCGCAAATTGATGTACATATTTAGGAATCTACGTAACGTATCAAAATATAAATTTATAAAACAGGTGTACTTAGCGCTGTGCCAATCTATTATTACGTATTGTATTACTTCCTGGGGCGGTGCCGCGAGATCCATCTTGCTCCCGCTGGAACGATCCCAAAGAGCTATCCTTAAAGTAGCTACCTTTCGACCTTTTAGATTTCCCACACATCAACTATACATTGCATGTGAAGTACTCACGGTGCGCCAACTGTTTATACTGAACACTATATTACACCAACACTCCAAACTACCTTTGCTTGCACCTAAGTCGGACAGGAGACGTAAAGAAATAATATTCACGCATACACCACTTAGACATGCTTTCTCAAATAGATTTTTTGTGTTTCTGGGACCTTATCTATATAAAAAACTCAACAAAATACTAACCATACATAATCGAAACCATAGGAACTGTAAGATTAGAGTTATAGAATATTTACAGACCCTTGATTACGAGGACACGGAAGGGCTGTTGGAAATTTTAAAATAATAGGATATTTTCGTAGCATAATTATTAGCATAATTATTATTTTTTATTAACTATTAATTTTATTTTATTTTATTTACTATAGACTTGTATTCTTGAACCGTTACACGTCAGACATCATTATTATAACTTAGATACTTGAAATGTAAAAATAACAGAACAGGTGTAGTCTGAAACACAGGTTTTTTAAAAACCTAGATCAGATAAAGCGCTACTATACAATGGAACCAATAGCACTGACTAACCATTCTCTAAATTTTGTGGAAAATGGTAAATTAATTGCATTCTAGAGATATATACTTTAAGATTTTATAAAATAGATATAAGCCTATATTGTAATCTTTGTGTAAACAATTTTTCAAATAAATATATTTAAAAAAAATATATTTATATATTTCCCTCTTTATAAATAAATATATATTTTTTTTTTTTTACGTGAGGGAAAATCCTCAGAGGATGTTATGCCGGACTCTTACCGACTAAAAAACGGATAGGGCTTCTAGTAAAACATAGGTCAAGCCGTATTATTATTTTGATGAAACATACAGCAATATTGAAGTTGAAAAGATACCTATAAAATCGTAATAATACAATTATGAGCAAGCACCAAAATTTTGCGCCAACCCCGAACAAACAGATACTAAGAAAAAACGTCATAGACTCAGATGCCCTAAATTACTCGCTCACAGTTATTTTTTAAATTTATCTTGAATGTACCGCCACAGCCATTTTAGCCCCTCTTTATAAAATAGAGTGCAAAGGGGATCATGTCAAGACTTTGTCTGTAGTCTGTGACTCTGTCGCATTAAACTACGACACTAGGTCACGCGGATCATCTGTTCGAAGTTTGAAATAAAACAAAAATGACAACGTCAATCGGATTGAACTAGTACAATAAACGTGTTAGAGAGGGGCAGAAAAAGATCTCACGGCTTTCTTGTTATACATTTTTACAATAGCAGAGATACCATTTAGATTTTAGAGTACGGCCTCCCCCCTTCCGATCAAAGTCATGAGTCGTATTGCCCTATGGCACTGCCTTTTACTTTACCTGCCAGAACGATTTTTTTACTTCGATGGCACTTAATGGTAGGTAATTACATTTGTAGCATAACATTTGTATTACATTTAGTAACTTTATATTTAAACAGTATAAATGAAAACGTATTTTCTGTCTGTGTCCTTGGATCTTTTGAACTAGAATTTAGTGGAAAATCAGTCATGGAGGTCACAAAAACCTTAGCCACAGCTAAATAATATGGCCCTCTAGTTTCATGGTCCTATAGTATTATATAGTTATAGTTTCCCGTTCCCGTGGGAATACGGGAATAAAATATAGTAGCTTCCCAACAGTGAAAGAATTTTTCAAATCGGTCCAGTAGTCCCGGAGCCTATTCGTTGCAAACAAACAAACAAAAAAACAAATCTTTCCTCTTTATAATATAAGTATAGATTTCAAAGTTTCTAAGTAGAGAGTAAGGTTATTGGAATCAGTTATGATATGTTTCAGGGCATACCTACTTTAAAACAAAAAAAATCTTTTAACTGGGCACTGAATTTATAGGTGAGGTAGCCAAGGTCGCAGTGGTAGCCAAGGTCTTACCGTAGGCATTAGGTAGGGAACGTTTTGTTTTTTAGTCGGTAAGAGTCCGGCATAGCATCCATGACGATTTTCCACACGTAAAAAAAGGCACTGAATATTCTGTTTTTGCCTACCATTGACGAAAAACAAGAAAAGAAAACATTTCCTAATTAATAAATGTGATTGGCCAGTCGACGTGTGTAAATGTGTTTACTCTATACGTCTGTCCGATTTAATTTGCAACAATCTCGCTACCGAACGGGGAACGAAACGGGTGATTCAATTATGTCACGTTTGTAGCACAGCCGTTCACGCGATGAGACGGGGAAAAACGGGAAAAATGTCGACATTAGATCGCGTAGATAAAGTGAATGACTTTTCGCATGGTTTAGCGTCAAAGGGCGGGCAGCGAGGCGCGAATTGCCGGCGCGACCGACCGCCCGAGACACGGGCACACCAACACACCGATTCTAGACCACACGACTTCAATACTCACACAGAAATTTATTTCATTTTGAAACGGCTAAACAAATAAAATTTATTACTGGTCTACGCTTTCAAGTCGTACGATAGAGAATTGGAGCTCAACGGAATCCTCGAACTCGACCAATATTAAACACCTCTCAATAAAACCGATTAATTCCTTTAAATGGGGAATCAAGTGCCTACCTATGGGAATAGTTTTATGCCGTGATCAGCAGCTAAATGTCGCAACCATAGACTTAGATTTCTCGCTACTGTCGCAAACATTTGTAATAACTATAAGGACTTTAGTCTTTGTTGGCGACCAGTGCTTACGATGAATATCTCTAAAACTTGTAAAGAAAAGACAGCATAATGTATCCGGTGATTCGACGGTACGATTATTAAGATAAGGTTTCGGATCACTTCTGGGGGTCAAACAAGATGTTATAGGGTAGTGCATTTTTATATGACACTATAAAAAAGCATTGTAAGGGGCAGTAAGGGTCGCGACCGGTCAAACAAGATCACAATGATCGTATTACTTAAAAGCGGACGCTCAGCGATTGTATAGTCCTTTAGACTTTTTAGACGGTACTAGTTGGTACAATCAGTAGTACAATTTATGTAAATTCCCTCGCAGTACAAGTTATTATGTATTGAAGTGTTATATTACCTACTCCCTTTAAAGGGAAACCTTATTAGGGCGCGTTAAGGATTTTTGTGGAAGACAACTGAAATTGGTGAACTCTTTTTGGCCTTTTCTTTTTAGGATGGATTCCGTGCTTTGGATAGGCACATTAAAGCATGAAAGTAAAGTGAAACGAACGCTTCATAGGAGTTATCTATACTAATATTAAAAAGAGGAAAATTTAATTGTTTGTTTGTTTGCATCGATTAGACTCCGGAACTACTGGACCGATTTGAGAAATACTTTCACTGTTGGGAATACTCTTTGCGGTGAACATAGGCTATATTTTATTTCCATATTTCCACGGGAACGGGAGCTACGCGGGTGAAACCGCGTGACGTCCGCTAGTTACGGGAATAAAATATGGCCTAGTTATGTGTTTATTTATTATTATTATGTTTTATTCCAGACTATAATCTATTCCTGAACCAAATTTAAGTCAGTTCCGTTCAGACTTAGACTTAGAGCATGAAAAAGTACCTTATCCGTAGAAATGCTACTAGAAATCTGTAATTTTCCACTTTCTTTGACGAGGTTCCATATTCTACTCGTTGCGCGCATATTATAGTCAATATTAGCGAGCATCGATAATGTTTAAAGTGCAGGAAGCCGCGCTCAAGCCTCATGGCAGTAAAGCAAATCCTTTCTAAATTGCGTGTCAGCACACAAGCTGTTGCACAGATAATATATGTCGATATTTTAAAAGCGCGCGAACACCGTACGACATAAAAAAAGATACGAAAGTTAGGACTTAGTATCCATTTGGCGAAATTGGGTTCGTTGAAGATAACAACAAGTTTTCGCACCCTCGTGACTAAATGTGCAATTCATACGTGTGTAAATTTATATGTGGGAATAGGAAATGGAACTTTATGTACAACCGTATTAGGGTTGAATTGGTTTGATTGTAATAGTGTAAAGCATATGTCATTGTGGATGCTTAGGTAGTCTTATCAGATTCTGTTGGACAACGTGCGGTGAGCATCAATTCTTTATCGTTAGTGAAATTTTAGTGTGCTTGAGAATATTTTCATAATACGGTTCAAGACGTACGAGTACCTATGCTAACTACAGTCAGCTGCAATATAGAGGTGACCACGGTTTAAAAAAACCGGGCCAATTGCGGATCAGTGCTTGGAGGGGTACGTACTTACCAAAAATCTGTGAAAATACATTACTTTTTGTAACGTTGTATGTTGGTCCCTTAATTTTTTTTTCAGTTTTAGTAAGTACTGATATCTGTTGGGAGTCCTGGGACATCCTTCCGAGGGCTTACCCGGGGCTTCCAACCACAGGCTGTTGGGCGTTACGTGAGGTTTTTTAGTCGGTAGGAGTCCGGCATAGCATCCATGAGGATTTTCCCTCACGTTAAAAACAAGTAAGTACCTACCCCCCTAGGTATATATTATTTGTTGTAACATCATCTGTGAATTTAATCTATCTAGCTATAACGGTTCACTAAATACATCCTGGCAACAGACGACGGTGTCCCAGTAATAGGATCCTTTACGGAACCTTTATAGATAAAATACTTAGTCCTAGAAAATGTAAATCACGTTTGTTATAGAGGATCCCCCCCTTAGTCACTATTTTCCGATTTTAGTATTTCTTGTCATAGCGACAAGCGAAATACATCATACATCATTTGTGAAAATTTCAGCTCTCTAGCTAGCTGTCACGGTTCTTGAGATACAGCCTCATGACGGACAGACTGATAGACAGTAGCATAGACAGCGAAGTTTTATGAATAGGATCCCGATTTTACCCTTTGGGTACGGACCCCTAAAAATTAATGATATGTCATAACGAATAGCTCAATGGCACAATGAACGTTTTAAAATAGTTAATGTAATACACAGCTGTATGTAAAACACACAGACAAACGATTTAGTTATCATATTTATTAATATTATTTTAAACAGAATAATTGGCCTCTATTGACGCAGACTGAAAATGAAAAATGAATATAAAATAATATATTCATAGGTCACATAGTAACACTTATGAACTTCTACTTTACATAATACTGCCAGATTTGCAAAGCAATAGGCAGAGCCGGAGAGAAAAGAACCTGGCAATTAAACTCACGACCACAATACGTACATATTTCAATATTTTTGACGGTGTCATTTTTTAATTTACATACTTTAAATCGAATTTATTTTAATATCATTTAAAATATAGTATGACTACTTCTTAGGGTTCCGTGCCCAAGGGTAAAAACGGGATCCTATTCAGGAGACTTTAACACCCGTCTGTCTGTCTGTCCGTCACAAAGCTGTGTCTCAGGAACCGTGATGGCTAGAGAGCTAAAATTTTCACAGATGATGTATTCGTGTTGCCGCTATAACGACAAATACTCACATCTGAAAAAGGGGGGATTAAGTGGGGTTCCAATAAAACAAACCTGATTTTTTTGGCCATTTTTTGGTACGGAACCCTCTGAGCGCTTGCCCGGTTTTTGATACTTAAGAAACCATCATTTTATTCTTCAATATGCGCCGCTCTGTTCAAGTTGAAACTCCTTGCATATTAAGATTTCGTCTGAGTACCTACATCCCTATTGTTTTCCATCTGATTACACGCCACAACGAACAAAGAAAACTATCTACCGGGTCTACGAATTCCACCTTTTCTCCCTAATATTAAATAAAGCCCGATTTAAAAATACCTTCGCCTTTGTACAAAAATAAAGGAAAACTATTTGCATAGACATAATTCTATATGGATTTACGGGCCTATAACATGCTGTAGACTTTCGATATAATTCAATAAAACGTGATGATATCTGAAAGGGCGCATAGAGCCACATAAAGAATGGAATATGGCAATAAACGAGTTAGAAGGACAACTCAAACGCAAGTGTGCGTTCATAACCCTCCATTGCGCCCCGACTCTCCCGCCTTTTCCCATAACTGTCATCTTGTCAAACTATAACACGATGTAAATCCTCACATTTCCATACAACCGTATTTTACGGCTCACCAGAGAAAATAAATAACAAACCATAATATAAATATGGGAATATTTCATATCTGTACGTCGAAGGGTATTTATGTATCGAATTGTTGTTCAATATTAGAAATTTAATTTTATCTGTAGAAGATTCGATAGTCGATGGAGATTTGCTCCATCCTCGGTTGCCTCCATGGCCATTGGTTCTTTTGTAACGAAATCTGGGACTACGCTACGACTTGGTAAATGTGGGGTAGGTTGTTCTAATAAACTCTGCCAGATGGACCGACGACGACCTGAAATAGATAGCAAGGAGTGACTGTATATAGAATGCGCAAGACCTTGTACTGTAGCGTAATTTGGGAGAAAAGTAATTATGTGTCTTTTCAGTTGAAGGATAAATTCTTATAAAAAAATTCACCTTCTTTGTATGGGAAGGGAAAATTGACCAATGGATTGGATGAACAATGGGCAGGGGTCGCTACCATTTCTGATCAGAACTGATTAGTGTCCTTACAATTACTTACAAGTGGCCTAACCACAATGTCCTCAAGACTCTAATCAGTGCCTTTCAGAAACCGTAGGCGTTTGGCTGTAGCCAAAAAGGAAAATCGTGTATCTAGTTTTAGTCAGTTTGACTTTCAAAAGTTAAAACACTGCACTTCCTAGTAAAAGTCGAACGAATGAGAAAATGTGCTTTTATAAGTTAGTTTATTCGAATCCGTAAGGTCATAATAAAATCATAATATCAAAAACAATGTTCTGAAGTTCTGGGCTTTATTTTATCATTTTTCAAGAGTTCTGTAGAGGCTTCTGTACATTCTTAACTTTAATTATTTCATTTTATTTTCATTTTCACAGTAGTCGTCATGAAAGTTGAAGGACTTAAAAGGGCTTCTTATAACATTTTGATTGCACGTAACAGCCGTAGGCCGTATCTCATTTCTGAGGTGTAACACAGGTGTTGAAAGCGTCCACAGAAATCACTGTCTCTGACTTCTGTGGAATAGTCAATAGGCTATGCAAGCCTCAATCAATCAAGTGGGTCCTATGTTTGTATGCCACATACAACCGAGTAACAAAAAATTGTACCGTTGAAATCCTTGCCAATCCTACTAATGTTATAATGTCAAATCCTTACCAATTCTACTAATGTTATAATGTCAAATCCTTACCAATCCTACTAATGTTATAATGTCAAAGTTTGAAGTATGGACGTTTGCTACCCTTTCACACCCTAACGGCTGAACGGATCTGACTGACATTAGCCACAGAAATACATACATACTTACATACATATGGCCAGGCCTTTATCCCCGAAGGGGTAGGCAGAGGCATATTATTTGCACACATTTCACCTTTATAGAATTTGTCCCACGTAATAGGCGGTGAGCCGTATTGTCGTGTTTTATTTTTTTTTGTTTAACGTGAGGGAAAATTCTCATGGATGTTATGCCGGACTGCTACCGACTAAAAAACCTCACGTCACGCCCAACAGCCTGTGGTTGGGAGCCCCGGGGAAGCCCTCGGAAGGATGTCCCAAAACTCCCAACAGACCCACGGCCGCCACTGCGGCCTCGCCCAGGGGGTTGTTCGGGTGCTATCCCGCGTCTTTGGGGGGTTTCGGGTGTGATCCCGCTTCTAAGGGGGGGCGTGCGTGAATTGCTCACGTCAAGCTGCCGTCATGGGCCTGCTTCTGTAAGGACGGTGAGCCGCCCTCTCACCGTCCTCAGGCCCCCAGTCATGGTGGCCGATAGTCCTCGGCGAAGACACGTCGGCGGCACCCAGGGCGCCGACTGCGGAATTCGGGTGGGAGAGTTCTCTCCCGTACCCTCCCCGCAGCCTCCTTCACGAGCATAACCTGCTCGCAGAAGGAGGCGGCGCAGTCCCACTTACTCCCACTGGAGAGCATGGCTCGCACCATGGTCTCGAGCGAGAGAGTGTCCACGCCCAGACCCACTACGAGGACCTGACGCTGTTGCGCCCACGCCGTGCACTCCACCAGCGTGTGGAGCGCCGTGTCATCGCTGCGGTCCTCGCAGTGCTGACACTCGGCCGTGGCCGTATTGTCGTGTTGAGATGGATAGACTCAGGTTGTGTCTGCCTGCTGTTGATTTTTTTCAAGCCGCCTATAAAGGCCTTCAACTTGGCTTAACGACTGCCATTTGAACCAACACAACCAGGACAATCGGCTTAAAGTGCCTTCCGAAGCACAGAAACGCTCATATAAATATCACAAAGCTGTCACATGGACGGTAACCCATCCAAGGACTGGCCATAGTGAAAGTGGCTTACTGCGGTGATCATTTACAGAACACTGAGTTCGAAAGGCCATGAGCGCTTTTTAAAAAAATAGGCTACTTTTTATTCCCGGATTAAGTTCTCAAGAAACGTTGCCTGGAAGAAATTACATTTAGCAATAAGGCCGCCCATTGTAAAAATGTTTATCGAATTCATATAAATCTTTAATTGGTGTACAATAAAGCATATTTCTATACTATTCTATTCCCTTTGGATGTAGGAAACCGTTGGGCGCCTTAAGGTAGAAAAATAATGAGTGTTCCTGTGCCACTATCAACTTATTCAGAATATAATATTATTTTATACGAAATCTGAGTGGCCATCGAGACACGGTAGAGGCGAGGTCACATGTTCCTACTTTGGTCTCCAGACAGTTACGTATCTTGAATATTAAGTCATGCCTACAGCGCCAAAACAAATCGTATCTATTTGAATTTATTTTACCTTGATACCTACCTCAGATTTGTTTTTATATATTCAATCTATTGTTATTCAAAAAACGGCAATAAATCATGTTTGTTGTATGGAGGCCATGTTAAATATGTTTATCTGATTTCAGTATTTGTTTCAGTGGCGACAGAAATACATAATCTCTGAATACTAGGTACAGCTCTCTAACTAAAAAAAAAAAAAAAAAAAAAAATATTCCCTTTAAAATTTAAAAAAAAAAATTTAGGTTTGTCAAAATTTTTGTGACTCTACCGGGGGTTCGGAAATGCTACAGACTGAGAAGAACACCCCAAGAAACTCAGTCCGGTCGCTCTTAATTCATCTTAATATCTAATACAGTTTTTTTTAATGTAGAAAGGAGCAATTCGTGTCACTGCCAGGCAGCCTTGTCTTCTAGAAAGTCTTTAATGCTATAATAAGCTTTCTGGCACAATTTAAGTTTTATTAGTTTTTTAAATTTATTAACTGACAAACCTGTTACGGCTGTCGGCAATGTATTGTACATTCGAATACAATTGCCCGCAAAAGAATTGCTTATTTTATTAAGCCTAAATCTAGGGACAGCCAATTTATTCTTATTTCTTAAGTTTAGGTTATGGATATCACTATTTTTAATAAATTTACTATTATTTTTATGAGTATATAATAAGTTTTCATATATGTACTGTGAATACACAGTGAGGATGTTGATATCCTTAAACTTTTCTCTTAATGACTCCCGAAACCCCATACCATAGATAGCCCGGACAGCCCTTTTCTGCAACACAAAGATACATTCGATGTCGGTAGCGTTACCCCATAATAGTATGCCATAGGTCATGACACTGCGGAAATAGCTAAAGTAGACAAGACGCGCTGTTCTAATGTCTGTCAGTTGTCGGATCTTTTTAACGGCATAGGCTGCAAAGCTCAGTCTGCCCGAGACTTTCTCGATATGAGGCCCCCACTGCAAGTTGGAGTCTAACTTTATGCCCAGAAAGACAGTTTCATCTATTTGATCATCCCTAATCCTAATACTGGTGTTAACGAGCCTAACATTTGGCAAGGTGAATCTAATACATTTTGTTTTAGTTTCATTTAACAATAAATTATTTGCGTTAAACCAGTGGACTACCCTAGAGAGGGCATTGTATACTTCGTCAAGATTGCGTTGTCCACGTTCAACTTTAAATATTAAAGATGTGTCATCAGCAAACAAAACTACCTCGTGATCGTCTCTTATAAGGTGAGGGAGATCATTTATGTACACTAAAAATAGAAAAGGTCCCAGAATTGAACCCTGAGGCACCCCCATTGTTACAGCAGACCCATGTGACTGTTTACCATTTATAACTACTCTCTGTACTCTATCTCTTAGGTAAGAACTAATTAAATCCAAGGCCGTCCCCTGGATCCCATAATGATCAAGTTTTTGAATTAAAGTCTGATGCTGGACGCAATCAAAGGCCTTAGATAAGTCGCAGAATACACCATAAGCATCATACTACTCCTCCCAGGCCTCATATATACACTCTAATAATTTGATTCCAGCACCCGTGGTAGACCGACCGCGCTTGAATCCGAATTGTTTAGTATGGAATAGTTTATTTGTATTAAAATGATTTTGCATTTGATTAAGCATTACCTTTTCAAAGATTTTACTAAACGTGGGTAGTACAGAAATAGGACGAAAATTGGACGGATCCGAGGTGCTACCCGATTTAAACAGAGGAGTTATTTTACTAAACTTCATTAAGTCAGGAAACACACCACTATCAACACAATTATTAAATATTATTGATAATTCAGGGGCAACCATTTCAATTAACGAAATAACTAAATGTACAGAAATTCCCCAGAGGTCAGCCGTTTTCTTAATATTTAAAGATTTAAAAGTTTTTATGACAGTGTGTATACTAATTTTACTGAATTTGAATATTTCATTACAGCAATGAACATTTGCTTTTAACAAGGATTCTGCTATTAGGGTAGAAGAACCTAGGGCTCTGGTTAAATCTACTGGTATTCGAGAGAAAAAATGTTCAAATTCGTTAGCGACTTCGGCATCTGTTGTAATGATGTTACCATTTACTTTAACTTTAAAATTATTATCATTTGATTTTGCTTGCCCTCTTTCTGCGTTAATTACTTTCCAAGTAGATTTAACTTTGTCTACACTATTGATAATTTTGTTACTTATATACTTTCTTTTGGCCGCTAAGCAGTCTGCTTTAAACTTTTTTGAATAAGTCTTAACATAATTTAGAAATTCATCTGTTCTATTAAGCTGTCTTTCTGAGTATAGTTCATACAGTTTTTGTCTGCTTTTATGTATATCCTCAGTGGCCCATTCACTGAAGGCTGGCCTGTCTCCGATTGTGACTTCCTTAGACTTGAATTTGGAGTTGAATTCATTGTAAAAGGAATCAAGCTATGTAAGTAAGCTAGCTCAATGGTCTAGAGTCTAGAGGTCGAAATGTGCGACTGCGGATCACGAGGTCGTGGGTTCGATTCCCACCGGAGACAAAAATTTGTGTAACTCATAAATGTTTGCCTCAAGAGTACCTATGATAAGTATGTATTTAAAAGTATATATGTATTAATATCCGTGCTCTGATATCCATAACACAAGCAGGTTATTCCTACCTTACTTTGGGATCAGATAGCGTTGTGTGAAATGCCCGTGAATATTTATTTATTTATATAGCTATCACGGTTCCTGAGGTACGGCCTGACAGATAGAGGGACAGCGAAGTCTCAGTGATAGGGTCCCGTTTTTACCCTTTGGGAACGGAACCCTAAGAAACATTAGACCAATGTATAACTCTGGGAAGTTTGAAGAAATACACGTATCCATAATGATACCCCTTTTCTGACTTAACTGGCTTCTCAGTAGCGGTTACCAACTTGAAAATCGAAGATCGTGGTTTCGATACCTATTTCAAACAAATATATGGGTGCTGTAACAATCATAAGTTGCGACTACGGATGACATTTGTATAGAATATCTTGCATTGAGTTCGTCACGAATCTCACGAATAGACGGATGAGGTGGAGAACTTTGTATTATGATGACTTTCATGTTCTAGGTACTTACCTATACCTAGGAATCACAAAAAAATAAGACAAACGTGAGTCGGACTCGCACACGGAGTGTTCCGTAACAAAAAACCAGCAAAAAAATAATGAAATAAATAATAAATACACTCGAGAGCAATGAATCCGGGTCACTTAAAGGATGTTAAAAATCTCGGAAACTAAAAATGATAGGTTAATGCAATAAATTGTATTTAATAGACAATGTAATACTCCTTAAATGAAAGTAAAAAAAATATGAGTCACCATACATTTTATTAACACAAAATTACATAAAGAAAAAACTGCTGATCTCTCCTTAAAACAAAAATAGGAAACATGAAATTTTTGAACTTTATTACGATTTTCTTGAATTTTAATACTTCGTATTGCCTCCTCGTGCTTCCATTACTGCGTTTACGCGGTTTGGCATGCTGTACACCAAGTTCCTTATACGATTTTGGGGAATATTCTCCCATTCCTCTGTGAGAGCAATTTTGAGCTCACGAAGCGTGATTGGGGGAGGGTTTCGTTGTTTTACGCATCTGCCTAGCTCGTCCCAAGCATGCTCGATCGGGTTGATATCCGGGCTGCGCGCTGGCCACTCCATACGAGTAATGTTCATCTCTTGAAGGTAGTCATTCACAATCCTACCTGTATGAGGTCGGGCATTGTCATGCATAAATATAGCATCCTCACCTAAATTGACCATAAATGGACCAACGTGATCATTGAGGATTTCTTCCACATATCTTACGCTAGTTAAAGAGCCGTTTTCTATGATCACCAGCTCTGTGCGACTTTCAGAAGAAATTCCGGCCCACACAAGTACAGACCCACCACCGTAGGCTACTTTTTCTTCGATGCATGCTTGCTTGAATCTTTCCCCTGGTCTTCGATACACTCTGTGTCTTCCATCGTGCTTGTAGAGCATAAATTTTGATTCGTCGGAGAACATAACTTTTGACCAATCTTCAATACTCCAATTTACGTGGCTCTGGGCATACCTTAGTCTCGAAATACGATGCCCACGCTCCAGTTTAGGGCCGTTTGCAGGTCTAAGGGGTTTTAAGTTAGATTCAGCAAGCCGACGTCTTACTGTCCATGCACTTGGGTTACTTCCTCCGAGGCGTCGAAACTGATTGGTGAGTTCAGTTCCTGTGAGAAAGCGATTTCGAAGCATGGTGTTCACCAAGTATCGGTCTTCTCGTGCTGTGGTACACCTGGTTCTGCCCGTTCCTGGTCTGCGTAGGTTAGAACCAGTTTCTTCGTAACGTCGGAGAACTCTTTGTACTGTTGACAGCGACACACCGACAGTCCTGGCTGTATCGCGCTGACTCCGGCCGGTTTCCAGCATTGTAAGTATTCTGGTGCATTCTTCAGGCGTAAGCGACATAATTTCAGCTTGATTAATGAATATAGAGCACTATCAACATGGTTTATGTACCCACATAAATGACAGATTACAAACAAAAGCAACACCAAATGCTGTAATTTCGTAGTTCCATCTTCGAAAGTGGCCCTTTTTCAAATTTGATTTTTTTATGATATAACTTTACAATAACTAAGAAGTTTTAATACCTTCATTTAAGGAGTATTACATTGTCTATTAAATACAATTTATTGCATTAACCTAGCATTTTTAGTTTCCGAGATTTTTAGGATTCTTTAAGTGACCCGGATTCATTGCTCTCGAGTGTATTTGTGGACGTTAGTTTTATGGGATCCCCCTTAAATATTTTTCTTATTTTGATTTTACAGACAGACAGACAGACGGCGAAATATCATGAATAAGGTCCCCATTTTACCCTTTTAGTACGGAACCCTAAAAAAGAACCTGAGGACTGGATACTTGAGGAGTTTTTTTCGCACTCAAAACAATTTGGAATTGGTACTCGATTTTTAACCGACTTCAAAAAAAGGAGGAGGTTCTCAATTCGTCTGTATGTATTTTTTTTTATGTATGTCAAGCGATATTTCCGTTAATTACAAATCTAAAAAATTGTAAAAACGAGATACTTCTATCAAAGATATTCCTTTCATCAAATCAAAATGTAATCTGAAATCACGACAGACATACAGAGAAGTGTGTTTATTATTGCATATTCTCTATTTGGCTGCAATTCGTATGGGATTGCAGGACATTGGGTGCGAAATGGGAAATGGCAGTGTCTGCCGCACCTAGCCACAAATCTGCCCGTCGACGGATGGGCCTGCGATTCACGTGATGGATGTCGGGGTTAATTTCGGTCGGGGTTGATGGCTGCCATCTATATCTAATATCTGTAGTAACATTACAAAGAGGAATGATTTTGCTAATACCCTTTATACTTTTGATTGTTGGCAATTGATGGACATTGTGGGTCAGGTCACCTGTCCATTTCAACACGTCAATAGGTTCACCACCTATTACGTGGGACATAAAACTCTAAGGTGAAATTTGGGCCTATACTATGCCTCTGCCTTTGGGGATAAAGGCGTGACAATAATAAATATGTATGTATGTATGTGTGTGATTGTAAGTAAATGGTTTTTGCATTCATATATTTCTGAAAAGTCACGTGTTGCACTGGAGTACAAACATTTTTCACCTCGTACTCTATTGATTTCCTCGCTTACGCTCAGGGTTCTAATTTTTGAATCACACACAACTATTTATTTATTTTTAACAATTCCTAACCGGTAAAATAAAAGTTGTGGAATATTATAGATTTGATTGTTTGTTATTATGTTGTTATTAATATTACAGATTTGATGTTGATTCCAAAGTAAAATAGGATTAACCTGCTTGTGTTAAGAGTATAAGACCACGGGCTTTCTCATAAGTTACCTACTTTTTTGTAAATACATACTTATAATAAGGTGATGGGAATCGATCTTGTGATCCGTGGTTGCACTTTAGGACCTCTTAATCGAACGCGGCAGCCGATTTAAAAAAAATTAAAAATTCTTTAACTGTTGGGAAGCTACATTATCCCTGGGTGACATAGGCTATATTGTTATTCCCTCATTCCCACGGGAACGGGAATTAAGCGGGTGAAACTTCCTGACATTCGCTGGACAGAGATAAGTTTACTAGTTAAACACTTTGGTTGTTCATGTATGCATTTGCATGTGCTTTTCACATTAGAAGTATCTTCGATTTTACATGTATGTTGGTATTGTCTAATATGTCTATCTAAAAATGTTCAGTTCGTTTGTGTATCTAAGTACCTACTTAATATCTACGCATCAAAAGCTCAAAAGAGTGCGACGTTTCTGTCGAGCGTTTTTATAACTCTGAATTTGTATTTTGAACTTTGTGTTTTGCCAGGCGTCCTGTGACAACATACATTTTCTTTGGTAGCAAGGAAATGAGACCCTATTACCACAGTATAAAGAGAACTACAGTCGACTGAGACTCCGCTATCTGCCCGTCTGCCTATCACCAAAGTATATATCTCATAATCTGTGTTGGCTAAACAGCTGAAATTTTCAAAGATAATGTAGATGCTAATTATTTTTGTTGCTGCTATAACAACAAATAAATAGTAAAAATAATAAATATTTAAAAGGGGCTCTCATACAACAAATGTGGTTATATTGCCATTTTTCTACAGAACTCTTCGTGTGCAAGTCCGATTCGCACTTGGCCTCTACCTTTATCTGTCTCTTCTCTCTTCATAATCAATAATTAAAAATATACACAACGAAAAACGGGGAATATTAATTTCATTTGAGAGCTCCCTTGCCGTGTGCAAGACGTGTGTACGGTTGTGCGGTTGTACGTAGCAATCAAGCCTTATAACAAAACCGTTTTTTACAAAAAGTTCAAAGAAAAATCCCAATAGCATCATCTATCTAGCCTTAGGTGGTTGACTCACAATAACAAAAGGCAATTTAAATGGAAATGAAATTTGTCCCAAAATAATGTAAATATATTAGCGACGGCAAACTATTACAGTAATACTTTATAGCGCGCGCAGAACCGCCTGCATCAGCTGGTGGTCAATAATGATGATAAAACCTGCAAATTATATCATTAACACAACATAATGTTTTTTTCAACACTAGCTGTTTAAAAAGTATCAGAATAAAACAGTGAAATACGAGGTGGTTAGGTTACTTAAAGGTATAGTATAGATTATGGATATACCTTGTAGATATAGCACATTGGCGACAAGACTATCTCAAGACAGACTAGGTACCGCTTTACTAAATGTATGAAACTGCGAACCGTGCGAAGGAGACGACTTACAAATAAACGCTCACGCCCGATAGGCAGCCGAAGTTTACGCCGAAAATCTAACACATCGGATTTTCGGTGTAAAGCAAGAATCACTCTCAAGACATTCGCGTGTCTGATGTGCGCTCAGCCTTAAAGGTACGCTACATACGATTAAAATATAATGATAGTACTCACAGAGCAACGCACGTACGGACACTCTACATGTACAGATCGCGTTGCTCAATGTTGGCTGTAGTTTTGTAGTTGTTAGTTAGGTAGGTACAGCCTGTTTCACCGTTTAGAGTCACGTTCGGTGTAGAAGCAATATTGGATATTGTAAAGAAGAGACCGTGAGTTTCTTTCTAGCAGGGTCTATCTACTGTCTTGCAAATCAGATTTTTTTTATAAATGAACTATTAATAATCGTGTCATTTATAAGTTTCGTTTACTATATGATCTACATAAATCTCTTAAATAATTTTATGTGGAGGTGGTACCACGTGAAATTATAAAGAAGAATTTTTCCACCTTTCTTTTTATATTTTAGTATATGTTGTTAAAGCGGCAACAGATATACATCATCTGTGAAAATTTAGGCTCTTTAGATACCACGCTTCCTGAGATACAGCCTCGTGACAGACGACGAAGTCTCATGAATAGGGTCTCCCGTTTTTACCCTTTGGGTACAGAACCCTAATAAAACTATCTTTGGGTGTGCAAAGCTGTTTTGAAAAGATTTTTTTAACAACGTGTTAATGCTCAGGCAAAATTTTGGAACCATAGTATCTACTAATTAATAATTTGAAGTGTTTGTTTGTATTTTAATAAAACGAAAATCAACGAAACTGGAATTAAATGAGCATAGAAAATCTTGAATCTGCATTTTCCTGAAATACTTTTGTTTCAGATTTTCTCCACAGATTATACAAGTATATAATAACCGAAATACAATAGAAGCTTTCATTTTTTTTCTGCTGAAAAGAGAACGGTCTCAAAAAAGACAAATTTAATTACACCACAGCATGAATAAGAGAACAGACATTTGAATATAGATCGCCAGTTTTAAGTGTGGTTTGGTTTCAATGGCGCGAGGGCGGGTCTGGAACATTTTCCGTTGGGCGGAGTTTATCATAAAAATGTACCGCCTTTCGGTGGCCACGCCCAGCGGATACCAGTTTTCCACACAACCATTGTGCTTACTATCCTTTTATTCCTTTCGTATGTGTTAAACCGCTCACACATACAATCGTACTGCGCTTCTCTCTCAGACTACACTCGACGCTACATAGGTACCTACATATAGTAGCTGTACTCGTAGCATATTGTCTAGATCCGTAGATTCGTTTAGATTAACTAAAGTGTATAATTTCAGTTAACCACAATTCCAATATATTGGTATGATCTAGTATTGGCACTGTGATATTCCAATTTAGACTACCTAGTTAAATTTATTGGAATACTTAGTAACATAAATTCTTTTGGTATGTTAAATGACAAATTTCTTTCTAGGAGTGCTATAGAATGAGAAACCTAATTCACATTAGTCTACAAAAAAAAGTCCATCCTTAATCACTATTAAGCCTAGAGCAACTACTGTTAAGTCCTGGGGTATCCTTCCGAGGGCTTACCCGGGGCTCCCAACCGGTGGTTGTTAGGTAGTATACGTGTGGTTTTCAGTCGGTAGGAGTCCGGCACAGCATCCATGTAGGATTTTCCTCACGTTAAAAAAAGGCTTTTGAACAAATTTCCTGAATGGACTTTAACGAGTAAATTGACTTAGACTAACGACACTTCTGGTAGTGAGGCTTGGTAGTTAAATAAAAAATAAATAAATATTCACGGGCATCTCACACAACGCTATCTGATCCCGAAGTAAGCTAGGAATAACCTGCTTGTGTAATGGGTATCAGACCACGGATATTAATTTTTATATACTTTTAAATACATATCTACATATTATACATAGAAACACCCAGACTCTTGAGATAAACATTTATGGGCCACACAAATATTTGTCTCCGGTGGGAATCGACCCACGACCTCCAGCGCCGCAGGCGGTATCACTACCGACTGCGCCACAGAGGCAGTCAGTTCTTTGGGAACATAGAGCAACGCGATCGTACAAGAGGAGTAGACATAGCGTGTTCGCTCTATACATTTCTGTCTGTCATATGTTGCAGGGGGAAAATAGTTTTCATACACAACTACAAAAGCAATCGGCTGTCACTATAAAACTTACACAAAACAATTAAAACAATACTAATATTTCTCACATTGTGTGTGTTTTATGCGTAATATTTTTAGAGTACGCTTTGACAAATAGAAAAGTCTCAGTATGGCGTCTCCCGTAGAGGGAGATGTATTATCTGTCTATGGGTCTACAGCGTCTAGCCTCCAGATAAAAGTCATAGGTTGAATTGTTATATCCATACTAATATTATAAAGAGGAAAGATTTTATTGTTTCTTTGTTTGTTTGCATCGCATAGGCTCCAAAACTACTTAACCGATTTGAAAAATTCTTTCACTATTGGTAAGCTACACCAGGGCTTCCTAAACTTTAAAGACAACGGAACACTAGCCAAATACCTTTTATTTTATGGAACCCCACCGAGCGACATCCTCTACCCCCCCCCCCCCCCCCCAGCCGGTAGACTTAGTTAAGAGAACTCGGGTGGGTAAGCGTGATACACGTCCAGATACTTCATCGGGGGCTTGCTGCCTATGCTAACGCCCCCTATCTGTATGCTGGATCCGGCAGTTGGCCCCTTCCGAGGCCCGTGAAAGCACAGAGTCTAGGATTAGATAAAGGGCGAAAATAGATGGGGATTATCCCTACAATAGTACTTTTAGATTTAATAATATTAATGGAGTTTTTCTCATCACATATTTAGCGTTTTTCAACATAATTTTGGCGGAACCCCGAAGCCTACTCGACGGAACCCCTAGGTTCCGTGGAACCCAGTTTGGGAACCGAGGAGCTACACTATTCCCGGTGAACATAGGCTATATTTTATTCCCGTATTCCCATGGGAACGGGAGCTACGCGGGTGAAATCGCGTGACGTCCGCTTGTGGGTTAATAAGAAGGCCTTTATCTCTTATCACTTTTGAGCGACACAAGATTCAACGGATAGTTTACTCTTTTACACTTAAGTACCACTAAGGTGGCAGACAAGCATAAGGGGCATCTGTTGGAAAGTGGTCACCGCTATTTTCTATGTTCGTTTGCAAAACCAGAGGCGCTTCATGTTCTGTAAACGATCACTGCTATAAGCCTTTTACAAATTGGTTTAGTAATGAGATGATGGGTAGCCATTAATGGCGCATAATTACAAGCGTTTTCGTGTTTCGATAGGCACGTTATGCCGTTAGTCTTGGCTGACAGTATTCTGGTATTCATTCAGTCAAGTTGGAGAACTTGTGGGCGCCAATCTATATATATAAAAATCAATGCCACTTTTCGTTGTAATTTTATAACTCAAGAACGGGCTCATCTATCCAAACCAAATCTTTAGGCTTTGTTCGGACTATTTAGTAGATGGTTTATGTGATGTTTGCACAAAATCGGTCGAGCGGTTCTTCATTTATCACGCAAACGAAGTTGCGCAGGTCAGCTAGTTTTTTTTAATAAATATGTAGGGTAACTATACCTTTTTATACACATAGCCATCTTGCCCAAACTAAACTAATAAGCTTTTGGCATGGAAAAGTCGCAGGCAGGGTCGACAGCGTGACGTGAGAAACTCACGCACGCCCCCCCCCCCCTTAGAAGCGGGATCACACCCGAAACCCCCCCCCCCCCAAAAGACGCGGCAAGCACCCGAACCTCCCCCTGGGCGAGGCCGCATTGGCGGTCGTAGGTCTGTTGGGAGTCCCGGGACATCCTTCCGACGGCTTACCCGGGGCTCTCAACCATAGGCTGTTAGGCGTTACGTGAGGTTTTTTAGTCGGTAGGAGTCCGGCGGTTATGGCCGGACTGCTACCGACTAAAAATGGGTGACTAAACATGGGTGTTAACCCATGAAGATTTTCCCTCACGTAAAAAAAAAAAAGGGTCGGCACCGCGTGTGGCACCTTTGGTGTTACAAACGTTCTTTGGCTGCGGTGACCACCAGTGCTTCTGGTGGGCCGTAGGCTTGTCTGCCACCTAAGTGGTTTAAAAAAATATAAATGGGATCTAAATATACTTATATTATACATCTAAATACATATACATACATAGGAACCCCGACGCTCGATATGAACATTTGCGGATAACTCAAATATTTATTGTGTCTCTACTTCTCCTTTTTAAATGAAACCTACTCCTTATAATCCCTAATCGCTAGTAGGTACCCTACATAATGCGTACTAAATGATACAAAGAGAAAATCAATAAAATAGGTATATCAGTTTCGTTAAGAAATTCAACAAACTCCTAAAACCAGACGTTTGGATTGAGGAGCCAATTTGAAATAGATGTAACTTTTTATCTACTGATGTAAAAATTCCAAAAGTTGACCTACATTATTTTCTTATTGTGTTCTAAATAAGGAGCGAGTTTCATTTAAATGGACAGGTCCATTCATATGGACACCAAATATTTGTTACGTCCCGGGTTTGACCCAGGACCTCAACGCGGCAGTCGGTTACACCCCCTTTTCCCAACCGACCACCTGAGTTATCCACCTGGTTGGTCAGTTAGGAATAAAAGTTCCTAACCACCCACCTTACCGCTTTCACCACTGAAACAGTTTCTACAGCGAGCCATAATATTCCAATGTCCCATTTAAACAACAATAATCTCACAATTACATGGGACTCAATACAATTAATGAAATATAGGCGCATAATATACCTCTACCTACTCCTTCGGGGAATAAGGCGTGACTATACGACGGTGATATGACATACAAAATAAATATATAAGATAAGGAAAATTATTAATTCCTAGGGTAGTACTTTAAAGTATACCTAGTACTTCAAACCAAACATCCATCAATAATCAATCATCAATCAATCAATCACTCAATACATATAATAAAATCGTAACAGGTCGCTGTCTGTACAAGGAAGATAAATAAGAAAAAATATTATAGGGGGGCTTGTTGAACGCAATAGAACCCAAAACAATGATTTTTAGAATTTTTGTCTGTTTGTCTGTACGTTTGTGCACGCTAATCTCAGTAACCACTTAACCGATTGCAATGCGGTATTCTTTATTGTGTTGAGGTTTGCTTCACTTAGCATTTATTATTTCATGTCAATCGGTTTATAAATAAAAAAGTTATATTATTTTAAAGAATCATGCATCAGGCTTAATCATAAAAGAGCAATTTTATGATTAAGCAAACAGGGCAGTTTCACACGCTGCTTCATGAGTCTGATGAAGAAATACCTGTATTTTCATACACCTTATGTGACGTAAACAAAGTTGCGGGGTCAGCTAGTTATACTTATATTTGAGACCTACTCAACGATACCCTACATGTAGAGAAAATAGTTTCTCAAAAAGTTTATTTTGCCATACAGCTTTCTGCCTAGTACCTGCTGTAGGTTTCTGTAGTAAACTGAGGACAGACAGACAGACATTTTGGCTAAATGTAGCGGAATCTAAAAGCGGAAAAGCGTTGTGTTTAAATAGTTCAATAAATTATTTAAAACCTAAACAGCAAAATTACTTGTGAAAGTAATTGTGTAACATTACCTTGGCACCTTTATTAGTACCTTTTACCGGTGATTCCCATTAGTTCTATAGAACTGTGACGTCATAGAACTGTTGAAACGTTTTTTCTCCCTGTTTTTCTATGATAGATCAGATGCAATTAAATTTGTCCCATTTGTTCCATAGAAAAAATAATACTTTTGCTTAATTGGAAACCTCGATCTCCATGTTCTACAAGTTCCCTTTTTACATGTTCCTAAATGCCTTTCACACATTTTTTATTCCAACTCCTATTTCCATAACCAGTTTTACTTACATACAGTTTTACGTACCATCACAAAAGTATATTTTCATAAAATTTTGTTTTAACAATTATCGTGCCTTTTCAGAGCAAAAAAGGATGATTCGAGTGTTATCATCTTTGTAAACCGCCAGAACAAAATTGATACTCTGTGACGGTATTTCCACATCTAAAGCATCTTCGCAGCACAACCTAATAGAACAAATAGGACAAAATGTTTTAACAATTCTATCGTAGTTCTATGGAACATATGGGACAAATTTAGTTGCATCTGATCTATCATAGAAAAACAGGGACAAAAATGTTTCAACAGTTCTATGACGTCACAGTTCTATAGAAATAATGGGAAACACCCCCTTTTACCAAAGATAATGTTATTAGTAGGTAGCTAAATAGTCTCATGATTATACTCCATAAACTATTTAAATAGAAAAGTATAACAACAATAATACAAGTGCTAATTCAGAAATTAATAAACCCCCGATGTTCATAATGGTCTAATAAGCCAAAATATGACATATCTTACTAATACTATAAGTGCAAAAGTTTGAGAGTGTGGATGTGTGGATGTTTGTTACTCTTTCACGCTCGAACGGCTGAACAGATATGGCTGAAATTTTGGTAAAGGGATACATTATAGTCTGGAATAACACATAAGCTACGTTTTATCCCGGAAATAAGGTCCTATCGGAAGCAGGAACGGGAACAAACTATTACGTGGGCGAAGCTGCGGGCGTCAGCTAGTATTCTATAATTGTTTGAAGAGTTTGGCACCATGCAGAACACTTGAAGCACCAGCCAGTTCCAGGTTGCAATGTCGTAGAAATACCATGAAAGTAAGTATACCACGTTTACGATGAATTGGACCTGAGAATTTTAGAAAAATCCCTTCATCATTCAGGAAGTGAGCTGATGATCTTCAAGACTAAAAACCGTCCCCGGCACATCGGCTTTCAAATGAAGAAAACCCCATCAAAATTGGTCCATCCGTTACGCCGCTACTATAGATTAACCCCCTTATTCATAATCGTTTATTAAACCTATTTTAGTTAAAACACATTTTAAGTCTATTGCTGTCTCTAACCATACTCTGTCATTGGTTAGAGACAGCAATAGACTTAAAGTGTGTTTTAACTAAAATAGGTTTAATAAACGATTATGAATAAGGGGGTAGAGAGTAGCAAAAAATTATAAATCCATGGCCGCTACGATCGATGTCACAAACAGACACACACATACAGATACACAGGTCATACCTACATATAACATCCCTTATTTTTCGTCGGGGGTAGAACAAAAATTGCGGTAAAACAATAAAAATACTATTAAAATATTTCTATGTAATAAAAAAAAACACAGTGACTACAACATTAATAATATAGAGCCAGGAGTACTTATTATTCTGTTTGGCCGCGACATCATACAATGACCGGCAGATTTTAAATTTGGAACGCGTCAAATGATTTGGTTTCAAAATGACATTTTGTCTGGAAAAAGTTTTATATTAAAAACAAATACTCAGCCAAATATATATCACACACCAGACTTTGCTTTAGAAAATCTTGTATTATTTATACATACATACAAACTGTTTATTAGTGTCATGTATGTAAGTAATTATTTGGTACTTATATAAAAATTATTATTATTTATTAAATGTTACCTTTAGGATGATTGAATATTTGCCTAGGTACTCTACGAATAATAGAATCACCTTTGCGTTGACGTTATAAAAAAATTTAGTATATGTAGTTTATGGTAATGCATCTGTATGAATAATGGATTTGGCACTTATTTGTATCAGAAAAATTGAATTTTATTGTATATTTTACTACAGTTCATGGCGACAAAAAGAACTAAGGATAGGTAGTCGCAAAGTAGGAAGACTTGAGTAATGTGTGTAGACAACAGATAACAATATTAGATGTAAGAGGAGAACGTGTTTACAGTTAGTAGATTTAAGAATGTGTTCTGAAATGGGTTCCAATCTTTTAAATTTATATTATGCTGGACCAGACTGGATGGACGCTTTGTTACAAGAATACGAAGAAGAAGGTAGGTTTAATTTGCACTATTTCTGACTAATAAAGATACATACTTAATCTTTATTAGCCAATTTTAAAACATTGTATTCAAATACAGGAAAGCATTGTTTACATACTCAATTAAAATGACATGTATGTTTTATTAGCACAAAGCAGTTCAAAATGATTCTATAAATAAATTATTACGTAATATACTTGTAAGTCATATCATATATTTTTTTAATCTTTAAATTATTTAGATACTGCAAGAATTTATCTGCGGATTATTTACATTAAAGGCAAGTTAGGAATATCGCAGAGTACACAACATTAATTTCTGATTATACGAGGTTGGTTTTGGCAGAAAAAGTTACGTGGATATTTTTTAAATATTTATGTTAAATGTACAATGTTGAGAAGTGTGAGGGAGAAGAGAAGAGAAGAGTAATAAATATTTGAGAACGTATTACTCAACGCTGTTTAGCTTTTTTTATTGAGAATTATGTGTTATAAAGTGTAATAATAAATATAAAAATTGGAGGGAGTAAAAAACATTATTACCATCGCGGCATCTAGTCTCAAACTGAGACCATTTGCAAATTATCCGATCCGATATCGGACAACGATTAGCTGACCCTATGATCTGCTGTTTTGACTGCGCACACAGTGATAATTTATATACCTACACGTAGAGGAATAGCACACATACGAACGATATTGTGTCGCCATCGTAACGGGCGTCAGCTCCGATATTGAGTCGGACAATATGAAAGACCCGTACATATTTCAAACATTTTACTCGTCCAATGAAGACTGCTTTTAGGGTTCCGTACCCAAAGGGTAAAAACGGGACCCTTTTGATGAGACTTCGCTGTCCGTTGGTCTGTCTGTCTGTCTCTCCGTCACTAGATTGTATCTCAGGAACCGTGGTAGCCTGAGAGCTGAAATTTCCACAGACGATGTATTTCAATTGCCGCTATAAAAATAGAAATAAAGGGGGTATTAAATGATCTCTCATAAAACAAACCTGATTTTATTTCGTCTTTTGGTACGGAAACCTCCGTGTACGAGTCCGATTCGCACTTGGCCGGTTTTTCTCTCTCCATTTCTTTGGAATATATTTTGAGATGGTTCTAATATTATTCCTTTTTTCCTTTCACCTGCCGTGTGAATAGGCTTAGAAAGGGTTTAATGTTTCTTCCAGAAACAGTCACCTATAACTGAAAATTGACCGTAGCGTTTTTATAACGTGTGAAAATCCTATGAATGATACCTAAGTCGGACTCAAACCGACTAAACGTCGTGTAAAAAGTATGCCTATTTTATATGAGTTGTGGAGCTCTAGGTTATTCTTCCAATTTCTTACCCGGGACCCCTGACCGTAGACAGATGTTGAGGTGCAGTGTATTTTTGATCGTTGAAAGCTATATTTGCCGACATCTTTTTCAACAGTGAAAGAAGATGCTCGGTGGCCGGTTCTGCTTCTGCAGGCAGCTAGCAGGAAGCTGCTTTGGCACTTGTCCACTAAACTCCGCGTTAACGGCAAGGGAGTACCAGCTAGCGCATGCCGCTTGATGGAGCGGTACCTTTCACGTCATATCCAAGGGTACTTTCAAGTATTGCGTGGTAAGTTTTTGTACATAACAATGTCATAGTTTGTCACCGGCTCATGTTTGTAAGGTTATTAGGCATGCCTTCAGAGCAGTCTAGCTGGGCATCCTTCATTATGAAATTAAATATGTCGTGGAACTCCAAAATAAAAGAAAGTTTATAATTATGTCTTATTTAATCTATAAATATAAAAATCAATGCCACTTTTCGTTGTAATTTTATAACTCAAGAACGGGCTCACCTATCCAAACTAAATGTTAAGGCTTTGTTCGGACTATTTAGTAGATAGTTTACGTGAAGTTTGCACAAAATCGGTCGAGCGGTTCTTCATTTATCACGCAAACGAAGTTGCGCGGGTCAGCTAGTTTCATATAAAGTAGCACAAAATTAAACACAATACACAAAATAAACTGAAATTAAGAGCCAATAATTTAAGTAGCATCTCCACAGCCAAAGACGTTGGTTGAATTGCTAATTACATACATACATACATATAATCACGCCTTTATCCCCGAAGGGGTAGGCAGAGGCATATTATATGCTCACATTTCACTTAATTGCTAATTGATACAGATTGTTCCTGCTGTATATCTTATGTGCATAGAAGACAGATATGTTGCATCATAAGTAGGTACCATTAATATATATTATCCTTAAAAAAACTGACAAAAGAAATAGCTGAACTCAAGCAGCAAAATCTAGTCATTCAGAAGACAAATGAGGAGATTGAAAAATCTATCACGTTCATCAGCAAACAGTATGAGGATATGACCAAGCAGATAGAATTACTAAATAAAGAAAAACAATTTGCTAGAGAAAGCATTCGTGACCTAGAAATGAAAATCCAAGACCTTCAGCGATCATCACGACCCTCTAGTATCGAAATCCGTAACATACCCACCACAGATAAGGAGTCGCCGGCGGACCTATCCACGATAGTTTCTAAGGTGGGAACCGCAGTCAATATGCCAGTTAACACAACTCATCTCCGAGATGTCTACCGCCTATCAGGAAAACCAAATACTATTAGACCAATTGTAGTAGAATTTACCAATACACAGATAAAAACTCAGTTGTTGACTGCGGTCCGAAACTTCAATAAAAACCATTCAAACACTGACCGGCTGAATATCCAGTGCCTGGGTCAGACTCAAGATCGCCGGCCAATATATGTCTCAGAATTTCTTCCCCCCAGTTCTAGAAAACTACTATTTGCGGCTAAGGAGTTTGCCAAACAAAACAAGTATGACTTCTGTTGGTCTAATAACGGAAATATATTCCTGCGAAAAGAGGAAGGAGCCAAGCAAGTACTAGTGAAGTCAGAACACACTCTGAAAGAGTTGCAAGTCGGAATAAACAAATGACTACTTTTTGTTACATGTATAATCCTTATAATTTTTATTTTTTCTACTAGTTTAAGTTGTAGTTCTTACTCTCACTATCAGAATTTTTATACTGTACCAAATCAAGTACTCTCATCAGAATACAAATCTCTAAAGTATGACCACACCAAACACACCAACAGCCATAATATACTACAACCACAGTTTAAATGCCACAATGCAATGTACAGAAACTTAGGCGAGACTGTGCACTCAATACACATAAACACTATACTTTGGTCGATTATTGCCAGGCAATCCGCTTTATTCGCTCTCAACCACAATCTCATCGTGTAATACTTAATACTCATATTCCTTTCTTTTTTATCTTCCATTGCCACACATGTAGGCATTATGTCGGAGAAAAAGATTCTTTTACCAATGGCTTCAGTGAGTGAACTAAATAATGAATTGGACAATGTAAATGTCTCAATGTCGAAGAAATGTTCGTAAACAGTTGTTTCAAGCTCATAAAAACACAAAATAGTTTGAATATTCTACATCTGAATATCAGAAGTATATCTAAAAACTTCAGCAAATTTAGGTGCTTACTTGTAGATATGAATATTGACTGTGATATTCTCATCCTTACTGAGTGTTGGTTAAAGAAATCACCCACTACTCCCTCCTTAAATGGATATATAGCCCACCAAACGACGACCTTACTTAATAAAAATGATGGCATAGTTCTATACATCAAAGACACTCTCAGCTACCATGTAACTGAACCAATTTTTAACGGCGCCAGCTGCTTAATATGCACTGTTGAAAATCAACTATCTGTTATAGCTCTATACAGATCACCATCAGCAAAAAACCTTGACAGCTTTTTCAAAAGCCTAGACAATACCTTAATAAAGCATTGTCAGAATTGCTTAAACGCCGCAGTGGTGGGAGATGTAAATATAAAAATCCAGCCCGGTAATAACGATCCAGATTGTCCAAAATATTTGGACCTCATGGCTTTGCACGGATTTCTGCCAGCGCACTTCTTTCCGACCTGCATCAACAACTGTATAGATCACGTGCTACTAAAAACTAACAATAAAGCAATTACGCTGGTAATAGACACAGCTATCGATGATTAATATCGAGCGATATCGCAATTTCTGTAACAAATAAAAAACTCAAAACTCAACATGAAGAAAAGGTCTTTGCTGAAGCTGAAAATAACCCTAAAAAAACATGGGCAGCTATACGTGAAGTGACAGACCTCAATAATAACTCTCGTTCCTTACCCAGTGAGCTCCTAAAAATCGACGGTAATCCATCAAATTCCCTTGATTTCGTAAACAAGTTCTTTGCTAACATAGGCAAAGAACTTGCAGACAAAATCCCTCGCCTCTTCACACATACTGCCGTACCTAGTAATTGTTTACCACTATTCTTAATTCAATGGTACTTCTTGAAACGGACGCAGAACAGGTTGAGAGAATAATAAGAGATCTTCGCACTGACAGTGCCTGTGGTTGGGATGGAATCCCCCCCAAACTGTTAAAGTTAACTAGTCGGGTTCTCTCTCCATCTATAAGTCACATTTGCAATCTCTCACTATCCACAGGAATATTTCCAAAATCCTTAAAACGAGCAATTGTTCATCCGATATATAAGACAGGCGATAGGGACAGTGTCAATAGCTATAGGCCTATTTCAGTCCTGCCAGTAATGTCCAAGATCCTTGAACGGATTGTCCATAAGAACCTTATAGGTTATCTGAACAAATACGGAATCATTTCGGATAATCAATTCGGATTCAGAAAAGGTGTATCCACGGAGGATGCCGTATCTGCACTCTTGGACTTTGTTGTGGACAAGATAGATAATAAACAGAAATGTGTAGGAACATTTTTAGATCTATCCAAGGCTTTTGACACTGTCTCTGTTCCTATCTTGCTGAAGAAACTCGAACAAGTGGGTATACGCGGGAAAGTCCTGGATCTGTTCAAAAGTTTTTTGTCTGATAGAACACAACGTGTAAAGATAGGTGAATACGTCAGTGACGAGGAACCGCTATCCTTTGGCCTTCCGCAGGGTAGTATACTCAGTCCTGTTCTGTTCCAAATCTACGTTAATGAGTTGTGTGAACTCTCTCTCCCTTCCACTCGTGTAATAAGTTACGCTGACGACACAGTACTATTGACAAAAGGTCACAATTGGACAACCGTCAGGAGCAATGTGGAGACAGCCTTGAGTGCGGTGATGATCTGGCTGGCGAGGAATAGTCTTACCTTAAACATCAGCAAAACTCAATTCATGACATTTGGCCCTAGACAAGCATCGCTGCCTCCCGGCAACAATTTCAATATAAAAGCTCACCTATGCGACGGCAGAGGGGCTTACTGTGATTGTGTTCCGGTAAGTAGGGTTGCAGTAGTCAAATACCTGGGCCTACAGATTGACTCCTGTTTAACATGGAACATCGATATGCAAACAGTGGCCACCCGAATCAGAAAGCTCATATTTATATTTAAAAAATTGAGACAATCGGCGCGCTCCCATGTCTTGAATCCATATTGGGATACTGTATCACAGCCTGGGGTGGCGCGGCGAAAACAAATATCATAGAGGTTGAACGGGCTCAAAGAGCAGTTATTAAAGTAATGTTACGCAAACCATACAGGTACCCTACACAACAATTATACACAGAATACAGAACACTCACAGTCCGACAAACATTCATTTTACGAGTAGTTGATGAAGAAGCACGTTAGTGTTCAAATTGAAAGAAATAAACAAAATCAACTATCCAAAACCAAAAAACGGAGACGAGAGCCAGGGTGCCCCAAAGTTTACACGATTACTACAATCGCACAACAATTCTACAGATATCAAAGTGCGCTGTTATACAACAAACTCCATAACAAATTGAACATACTCTCTCATAACCGGCATAAATTGAAACATAATATAAAGGACTATTTACTTACCCTAAATTATGATGACACAGAACTGTTAATAAGGCCACTTTACAAATAATAAAACACGTAGACAGTACAGAAACACACACACACACACACACACACACACACACACACACACACACACACACACACACACACACACACACACACACACACACACACACACAAACACACACACACGAACTTGATATACTATTTTTCTTTTTTTTTTATCTGTAAATGAAATGGCACTAACATAATTATATTGTATCTTATATCGGAATTATGCTCCCCGTAACACAGGTTTTTCCTAGCTCGGGGATCACAGTATAATTGTATTTTTTCTGTGTCGAACATTTTTGTAATTAATTCTTTTGTATTTAGCTGTCATAATCTTTGCCAATAAATGATTATTTATTATTTATTTATTATGAGTAATGAACAACATAGAATTCGTTTAGTGTCTGAATGTAATTTATTTCTAATTATGTATGTTTTGCAAATTATACGATTGTGTTTGTCACTTGTCGAAATCGTATAGCACAAGCTAATATTAGCTTCACTTGATTGACTATTTATTAGATCTATTCATGTCATGTCACAGTGTAGGTATTTTGGTTTTGGGCCTACATCAGGGGCCTTCTACACGAGTGAGTGAACTGCGGCTTAAATTTTATAGTGCCACGTATTTCCATACAATCTCTCATCGCGATAATAATTATAGCCGTGTTTAGACGCATTCAAAGAGAGTGTTTATTTCTATATACTGCTATGGTGGCCGACAAGCTTACGGCTCACCTAGTGGTTGGTTACCGTAGCCTATAGACATTTGTAACATCAGAAGCGCTACACCCGCCTGCCGACCCGGGTGCAGGTTGTGACATCCACAGTTGAAAAAAAGACCTTGGCTTAACGTCAGTCATATTACTGACAACCGGAACCAAAGGCTTAACGTGTCTTCCGAAACACGGAAACGCGCGGAAATAAATGTCACAAAGTGGTTACAGGTATGGAAATGTGTGCCGTGACATTAATATCGCTAAGATTTCTCCATTATGTGGACGGCATCTACCTAAGACATATGAATCTATGGGACCTCTGATAGAACTCTATCAATATATTTTTCAGATAACGATGAGTGGGAACGATATAGAGCCTCCTTGGTGTCAAAGTATCATCTAATAGCTGTGTCATGCATCCAACTGGCCGCCAAAATGACCGATCTTACCGCACCTGTGTCAGCCTCGGTGGTACGCGTAGCATTACTCCGAGAGGGTGTTGTACACACAAAAGGAGAAATTGTTCAGATGGAGTTTCAAGTATATCAAACTTTGGGTATGTATCAATTACTAAAGAACCCGTTATACTTTCGATTGTTGGCACTTGATGGAACTTGTTATAATACATTATGTAATTCTTCGGTGTTGCTTTTATAGCATTATCAAAGGTTCTTCTCAAGAAGAACCTTTGATAATGCTATAAAAGCGAAACCGGTCAGGTATTTTTCAAATTAAAATAAAAGTGGAATAGTACAAGTGAATTTTCATAATGTACTAAAGAACCATTATGAATGATAATTTAAACAGAAATGTTTCTTTGAGATGAAGCTAGTAAAGAAATTAAGTTTTTCTACGACCATTTGGTAATTTGCTTAATACATAACCACAAGTTATATCTCAATAGTACTCATTCCTGCCAAGTCGTGTTACAATGACCATTTCCACACGGGAAACCATTGTACAATTAAACTTTTTAATTTTTTTTGTATGGCTATGGCATCAAAAAATGCAACATTTGATTATACCAAAAAGCGCGCGTATTTGCGTCACAACTAAACATCGCATGTAATTAGGCTGTATGAATGAATTGTCTTTGCCTTTCACTTGTGGGACTATAACAACCATAAACTTCAATAGTTGTACCATCTCCACTCAGTTGTATCACGTTAAACATATATTCATACTGTGGTTGTATCATCACCAATAGTTCAACATTGACGGTTTTTAGGGTTTCGTAGCCAAATGGCAAAAACGGAACCCTTATAGATTCGTCATGTCCGTCTGTCTGTCTGTCTGTCTGTCCGTCCGTGTGTCACAGCCACTTTTCTCCGAAACTATAAGGCCTATGCTATTGAAACTTGGCAACTAGATGTATTCTGTGAACCGCATTAAGATTCTTATATGTATAAAACTAGAAAAAAAGCAGTAAATTTTGGGGGTCCCCATATTCAGAACTAAAACTCAAAATTTTTTTTTTCATCTAACCCATATGTGTGGTGTATCTATAGATAATTGACTGCCTCTGTGGCGCAGTCGGTAGTGATACCGCCTGCGACGCTGGAGGTCGTGGGTTCGATTCCCACCGGAGACAAATATTTGTGTGACCCATAAATGTTTGTCTCAAGCATAGATTTAGAATTTTTCGCTACTCTCAATAGATACACATAGCGTGCGAGCGAGATCATTTACCAGTACACATAGCTTGAGAGGAAAAGGGATAGCAACTTGTGTACTCTTAATTTATCACCCTAGCACCCGTGGTGATAATATGTCATTCATATTTAACAATATTCTGTAGTGATCTTACGAATAAAATGGAAAATTTAATATTTTCTACGATGGTGTCGAGTTCAGTGTGTGAATTTGATATTAAATAACATAAAGATTGCTGGGATATTTTTTAATAACATATATAGATATTTATATATAGATATTCATGTATTCATTTTCACACATAGATATTTCTTTTTTGGTTTCGTTTTCTATCTGACACTGTTTATCTTGTACAATCTAAATCTATGGTCTCAAGAGTCTGGATGTTTCTATGTATAATATGTATGTATTTAAAAGTATATAATAATATCCGTGGTCTGATACCCATAACACAAGCAGGTTATTCCTAGCTTACTTTGGGATCAGATAGCGTTGTGTGAAATGACCGTAAAAAAAACGTTAGGCAGGATACGTGTGGTTTTTAGTCGGTAGGAGTCCGGCATAGCATCCATGTAGGATTTGCTCACGTAAAAAATTAATAAAAAGACTATCTTAGAAAATGGTACTACATTTCGATAGTTTGTTTATAAGTATTTTGATCAAAAATCTGTTCCCGTTCCCGCCACAATGGATCATTTTATAGTCAGGGATGAAAAGTGCCTAACATCTTATTCCAGGCTACAAGTCTTCTGTCAGTCAGGTCTTATTTAGTCTATGTATTAAATTTCAGCTAAATCCATTCAGCCATTTTTGAATATCAAACATCTAAAGATCTTCACAAACTTACACATGGTATAAAGTGAACTTTATTTTTAAAATGTGATGAAAAGTAAATGAACTCCTAACATGAACATTTTCACGTGCTTAATATTTAAATCTATACATATAATAAATGATAGAAAAGTCAAAACATTGGAAATATTAAAAAAAATCTCTCTGGGTGTTCAACATAAGATACTTAAGCCGAAAATATAGTCAGAAAATTTTGTCTGTTTGCTTAGTCCGGAAAATATTCAATAGATTTGATTCAAATTTTGTACATATATTAACTAGGGGTGGGGTCTTCAAATAGGCTATATATTATCACGCTACATATCCTAGGAGCTACGCAGGGAGCAATCAAATTGGCATTAAAATATAATTTTCAAGCGTACGAAGTCGCGGGCAACAGCTAGTTCTAAATAATAAACAAAAACTCAATATCAAGACAATAGAAATAATTTTGAACAGCAATTAGTATGCTGACTCAATCACAAATTAAAAGCAATAAACCCAGAAGATGCAGGATCGAATCCTGCTCGAGACCTAATAAAAATTTCGAGGTTTTACCAGGCTGTATCTCAGGAACCGTGATAGCTAAACATACATGACAACATAATGGTCACGCCTTTAGCCCCGAAGGGGTAGGCAGAGGCATATTATATTCTCACAATTATTCACCTTTTTTTAGAATTTATCCCACTTAATAGGCGGTTAGCCGTATTGCCGTGTTGAGATGGACAGGTGCAGGTTGTGACTGCCTGTTGTTGAAATTTTTCAAGCCGCCTAAAAGGCCTTTAACTTGGCTTAACGACTGCCATTTTACTGGCAACTGGGACAAACGGCTTAACGTGCCTTCCGAAGCACGGAAACGCTCAAATGAATGTCACAAAGTGGTCACATGAATGTTCACCCATCCAAGGACTGGCCATACAACAAACGTGATTTGTTGCTGTTTTTTGGAATAGAACCCTCCAGTACCATGTGCGTAGCCGCTAAGACAAAAAATACTAAAATTCAGGTAAAGGGGATATTAAGAGGGGCTGCCATATATACCAAAAGTGAATGCTGGCGTTTTTTGGTACGGTACCCTCTGTGCTAAGTCCGAATCGCACTTGACCGTTCTTTTTCTAGTTACCTATTGCCTTCTAAATAATACCTTCTATTTAAATGTGTTCTTAAGGCCTTACCCAGGGCTAACGACCTTGAGCATTTGGGCGATATGGCTCGCCAACATAGAGTAGCGCAACTACAGAGACCTCAGAGTAAAAGAACCACGGAAGAAGAAGAAAATAGTAGCGGAAATGCGTTCCTCGCTTCACCAAATAAACAAGAAAGTCTCACCAGACTGCCCCTCTCTAAAACATATATTGTGAAAGTTCAATCCGATTGACATTGTCATTTTTGCGTGTTTCACTTGCGACTACCCACTTTTTATTTCTTTTCCCCGCCTTCGGCGTGGACTAAATTATTTTACAATCACTAAGCTCTTTTATGATTCAGCCAACACGCCCGTTTAGATTTACCGTCACATTCAAAGGAACCCTTGAATTATAGGTTTTCAGAAAGTTGAGATGAAACTTGTGTGAATTTAGTATTATTCAAATTATTATTTTTTTATTTAAATAATTCAAAATGATTTTATGCAAGAATTTTCTCAGCTGAAACTAAGAATGACATAAAAATATTCGAATCAAATTCGAAATTTGTGGGTAAAAATTAATTTTATTTATTTTATAGTCAATCCTACCCACTTCCTGCTCATAAGAAAAAGTTTGACCATTTTTTTTAACGTGAGGGAAAATCCTCGTAGGATGCTATAATAATATAATAATAAATAATAAATCCTTTATTTCAGACATTAACACAGTCCATAATATGTTTACATGATTACAAAATATAATAATCATGACCAACAATATCAATCTAAACTAATGCTATGCCGGACTTCTACCGACTAAAAAACCTCACGTTACGCCCAACAGCCTGTGGTTGGGAGCCCCGGGGAAGCCCTTGGAAGGATGTCCAAGAAATCTCAACAGACCTACGGCCGCCGCTGCGGCCTCGCCCAGGGGGTGGTTCGGGTGCTATCCCGCGTCTTTTAGGGGTTTCGGGTGTGTTCCCGCTTCTAAGGGGTGGCGTGCGTGAGTTGCTTACGTCACGCTGCCGTCATAAAAGCAAAAGAAAAAAAAAGTAGATGACCTGGCGACGTAGTTTAATGCAACAGAGTCACAAACTACAGACAAAGTCTCGCCATAAGCCCCCCTGCACTCTACCTTATAGAAAGAGGCTAAAAGTAAATTCAAAAACAAACGTTTCTATTTCAATTTTGCTTACAAAATACACTACTAATAATGATAATGATCTACTAGTAATGATCTCCCTGCCTCGGTTTTCCCAAACGCCTAAAGTATGGGGTTCTTCAAGAGGGATCTTAGAAGGTTTTTACAGGGTCGGCAACGCGATTGTGGCGCCTCTCGTGTTGCAAACGTTCATAGGCTGCGGTAACCACCGGTCCTTCTGGTGGGCCGTATGCTTGTCTGCCACCTTAGTGGTATAAAACATAAAATAAAAAAAAACTACAAAAAATGTGATAAATTATTACGTACCTAAATTAAATGTGACAGATTCACAAAATTGACTAATGTACATAATATACATTGTTTTGTACTTAAATTATTAAAAATCCAGACAAAAGGGGTCTTCCACCCGCATGAAATTTTTATTCGTTTTGAGATACAAAATTTTATTTAATTTTATTATTACAAACAAACAAAAATATGTACGTACGTAAGCGTCATAAACGCCGTTGCGAAGGTCAGCTAGATATGTATAAATAAGAAGCGCTCGTGGCATTGCGGACTCGGTGTTCTGTAACCGATCACTGTAGTAAGTAACTTTCACTATGGCCAGTCCTTGGATGGGTGACCATCCATGTGACCACTTTGTAACCGTTATTTGAGCGTTTCCGTGCTTCGGAAGGCACGTTAAGCCGTTGGTCCTGATTGCCAGTAAAATGGCAGTCGTTAAGCTGAGTTGAAGGCCTTTTTGGCGGCTTGAACAATTTCAACAGCAAGCAGTCACAACCTGCGCCTGTATATCTCAATACGGCTCACCACCTATTACGTGGAACAAATGCTAAAAAGGTGAAATGTGCGGACATAATAATATACCTCTGCCTACCTCTTCGGGGATATATAAGGTTGCAGACAAGCATATATACCAGAAGTCTCTCGTCCTGCTCTGCTTCTGCCGAACAAATTCTAAAACTTGGCATTGACGAATGCGGCACAGACTTTGAATTCTCAGCTGTCACTCCTAGAGATGTTTTAAAAACCTTTAAAGAAATTCCAAATTATGCAGTAAGGCATATTATACAATTTCAGACTATATAAATGATAAAAATGCATGGGCTTAAGGCACTCCATTCAATACACAGAAAGAAAAAATATGTAACTAATAGACGAATTTTGTTTAAAAAAGGATATTTTTTAATGAAAAAATTTTTTTATAAAAATACAACCGACTTCCAAGAAATCCTGAAAAATAAAATTTACTTAGCACAAAGTAATATGTATTTTGATTTATCTGATTTTTTATTCAATATCATATTGAAGTCGGCGCCAAGTAAATTCATAGGTTTAGGGAGGTATTATTCATGGCACCAACTTCAATATTATATTGAATAAAATCTGATAAATCAACTACATATTACTTTGTGCTAAGTAAATTTTATTTTTCAGGATTTCTTGGAAGTCGGTTGTATTTTTTATTAAATTTTTTTTTTTAATTATTTTAAGTGACGGGTGAACCGAAAAATATATCTATCTAGGTGAAAGTTCTCATCAATACAAATTAATCAAGCCCCAACACAAGGTAGCTGCTGTAAATTGCGTTAAGGAATTGCCTCGAATCTCTTTTGGTTCCATCATCAGATCGACTCCAGACCTTTATTAATGGTAGTACATTAAAGCACTGAATTAAAAAGTTAATAAACGCACTAGTTGTGCCTATAATTTTCGGTGGTTGCCCTCGATTTCTCCAGGATCCCATCATCAGATCCTAACCTGGTTATAATGGGACCACCTCAGAAGTAAACCCTACTCAACAAAAAAATTGAAATCCGTCTATAATTGACGGTGAACATACATAAAACATTGAGACCTTTCTTTTTTTTTTGAAGTTGGATCTATCAATCTAGGTGTAAAGTTCTCATCAATACAAATCAATCAAGCCCAAACACAAGATAACTGCTGTAAATTGTTTAGGAATGCCCTCGACTGTCTTTCGACTCTATCATCAGATCGACGCCGTACCTTCATTAAAGTGTAGAACATTAAAGCACTTAAGTAAAAAGTTAACAAGCACACTAGTTCTCCCGACAATTTTCGGTGGTTGCCCTCGTTTTCTCCTAGATCCCTTCATCAGATCCTGACCTGGTGAAAATGGGACCACCTCAGAAGTAACCCCTATTCAGCAAAAAAAAAATTTTTGAAATCCGTCTATAATTGACGGAATTATCGCTTGACATACATAAAAAAAAATACATACAGACGAATTGAGAACCTCCTCCTTTTTTTGAAGTCGGTTAAAAACTAGCGTGTATAAAACTCATCACACAAATCATTCAACAGCTACACAACTGGTAGTTGTTGAATGATTTGTAACAACCTACTGGAAATTAAAAAAGTGGCCGGAGTTTTATTGCCAGGTTCTTTTTTCTCCAACTTTACCTATTGCGTTGCGAATCTGGTAGTAAATGTAAATGTAGAAGCAACTATTTCGACGTTCATAAGCGTCACATTGTGACTTACATGAATAAAGATTTTTCATTTTCATTTTTTCATTTTCAACGGTGTGACCATATGTAACTAGCTGACCCTCACAACTTCTTTTCCGACGCTTAGGGTGTATGAAATGGGAGGTATTTCTTCGCCAGTCTCATCAACCGGCAGGTGAAACTGCCCTGTTTGCTTAATCTTAAAAGAGCTTAAAGATTCAGTCTATTCTAATTCAATTCATCATAAATTTTTACAATATCCTTAATCATTAAGCTCTTTTATGATTCAGCCAACACGCCCGTTTAGATTTACCGTCACATTCAAAGGTACCTTTGAATTATAGGTATTGAGAAAGTTGAGATATCTGTAATTCCTGAACTACAAAACCTTCAGCACTGAAACTTGTGGCAAACAATCCTTAAAGTACTACCGTTATAACACTGAAAAAAAATTGGAATCGGAATACGCATTGTAAAATTACCTAAAAAATGATATTGTCTTTCATCCCCTTTCCCAAAGGAAGCTCGCAGAATATCGTGTTCAAAAGTATTCAAGAACCTTTCTCGGATTATAAGCTTTAATATTTCCAAGTTTCATTCAAATCGATTCAGAAGTTTCGGCGTGATACTTATTCGGGATATAGATAGACAGACCGACATGAAAATTTTTAATTTCATTTTCGGCTTCAGTATGATTGGAGAACATCCTTCAATTGAAATTTTCAAAATATCTTCCATGTACGGACTCTCGACCTTCAACAGTTTTATTATAAGTATAGACAATTCTGGCCGCACCGAGGGCGTGGATTGAATTGTTTTAGAATCTATTCCAAAATGTTACACTGGCCTTAATCATTAAGCTCTTATATGATAAAGCCAATACGCAGGTTTAGATTTACCCTCACATTCAAAGGAACTCTTGAATTCTAGGTTTTGAGAAGTTGAGATGTCTCTAACTCTTGAACTTCCTCGGAACAATTTTCATTCAAATCAGTAGTTTCGGCGTGATACGTATTCGTTATACAGACGGACATGAAAATTTTAAATTTCGTTTTGGCTTAAGTAGGTTATCGATTAGAAAACGCGTTCTTTTTTTTAAATAGCTTCCATGTTCAGACTCTTGACCATTAACAGTTTAATTATTATGTATAGAAATAGACTAGCAAGAAACTCAGCGGGCACTCATTTTATTCACTTTATTACCTGGTGCCTACGTGCCTATGGTGCCTACGTCGCCCTAAGACGTAATAAGTTGAAAGAGTCAATTCTTTCAGCTTAGGTTGAGAGCAGTGTCTCAAAAAAGCAGTGTGTAAAAATAATAACTGTAATATAAGTATTTTCATCAGTTGTCTATATCCCTTAGCAAAAAGTTATAATAGTTTAAGTTGTGTGCGAATGTCCACAAATATTTCTTCATTTATTTATATTGAAATGATTAAGTACCGCTTACAACATAAGCATTACTACCTTTCGAAGTAATTTAATAAAACAATACGAAAAATAAGTTGAAATGCATTATATTCTCATGTAATACAGTATGTATTGTGTAACTCAGGCTCTGGCTCTGTTACACGCATTACTCTGTACATGAATGAAAATATAACATTTTACGAGAATATTTTGCAGATCAGAGCGACACACGTCCGTCTAGCAACACGACTCCCCCCGCACTAGATTTACGGGCGAGCGCGGGGAAGCAAGCAATGTGATGTATTCTTTGAATACATTATCAGTTATAATTAGTTAAAACTTATACTAATTCAAAATTGAAGAAAACCATGTTAGAGGTCTATGTTTGCTTTAGTCTTTGATATAAAATTTATTATCATTTATTAATGAATAGACGTCATAAAACGGCTTCTTCTAAAACATTGTGGGCTATTTCAATGATGTTTTACTAGTTATTTATAATAAATACACAATTTCTGATGAAACCATTTTCTGGAGCACATCTTGTAGATTTCAAATCTACTTTTGGCTGGCATTTTTCGTATACTAATACCGAGAAGGACGTCTTTATTTGCACCTCTTTTTCGCAAACTTTGTTAACCCTCGCCTTAAAGTCTGCCGGTTAAATTTCAAAAATCTTACTTTCGTTCTTTAATCGGAGTTAAAAATAATTTTCAATGGTATTAGGTTTTATTTTCGTTACGGAATTTCTTGATTCGGTCGCCGCACTCAAAACCCGCGATAAAAGCTATGCAATAGCTTAAAATTGATTGTTTTTAAGAATTTCCAACACATTTTGGCTAAAATCCAGTCATCCATTCGTTTCTGTTCATGATTTCTCTGAAAGGCTTCTCAGGTACCAAACGATTCCTTGGAAACCTGTAAGATTACCAGATTGCGTATTAATTAGGTAATGCTCTCTATATATGCCTCAAACTAGATTTCAGCGACGAGTGGGGCGACGGCGATTATGGTGAAAGCACGGCGCCAGAGCTCAAGATAGTAGGCAACTTCGAAAAAACGAAAACCAAAACCGAGGGTGGTTTACTTCTATGCGAGCACAATACCACATTACACTTTTGTACTCTGGCGTCACGTTCTCGCCGCAAACCCGTTGCCTCGCTAGTCAAACAGACAGACGTACGGTGAAGTCTCATGGTTAGGTTGCCGATTTTTACCCTTTGGGTACGATACCCTAAAAAGTTTATAACTAGGGAACACAGTTGGAGTGAAATTTAATCATATTCATAATAAATTAAAATCGAATAAGTTTGTATAGAAATGCCATTGTAATGAACTATCGACATTCTTATCGATACGTACCCATGACTATTGTAATGTAAACAACCCTATTTATTTCTTCCTGATATATTATCCAAAAATGCATTTACACATTCAATATTGTGATAAGTATGAAAGAAAATGCATAATCTACGTTAGGAGTTGGACTTTTAGTGAAATTTCACATCCAATTGGCAAAATATGTACGGCAAAAATGCAATGAACGAAGTCAGAAATTACCTGATAAGCGAGTATTTCTTTGTATAATTGCGTTTTGTATTATCCTATTCATACACTGATCACGACACCATCGTTGAAAATATCATATTTTCTATTTTATTCGTTAGATCACTTCAGAATATTGTAAAATATGAATGACTTAATAGCAACACGGGACTCCGTCGGTCTCTGTGATTCAAAATACTGACATACTACTGACGAGCTATGTGTACTGATAAATGAGGTCTCGCTCGCACACTATGTTTATCTATTGAGAGTAGCGAAAAATTCTATATCTATGGTTAAAACATCAATTCGTATAAAAAAAAATACATCATCTGTGAAAATTTCAACCGTCTATCGCTATCACGGTTTATGAGATACAGCTTAGTGACAAATTGACAAATAGATGAACAATGGGTTCTTAGTAATAGAGTCCTATTTTAACTCTAAGTCTTTTTAGGATTCTGCACCCATGAATCCTAAAAAGAGTACTTGGTTCAAACGGCAGCTGAACTTGCGACCTTTGCCTAAACTTGGATTTTTTTTCAGACGAGTGAGTGACAGCTCTGGCATGTTAGGGCTACCTCTACGAATAATTTAGAATACATTATTCGTAGGGCATCCTTTTTTTTTTTTTACGTGAGGGAAAATCCTCATGGGTGTTATACCGGACTCCTACCGACTAAAAAACCTCACGTAACGCCCAACAGCCTATGGTTGTGAGCCCCGGGTAAGCCCTCGGAAGGATATCCCAGGACTCCCAACAGACATAGGGCCGCAACCGCGGCCTCGCCTAGGGGGTGGTTCGGGTGCTATCCCGCGTCTTTGGGGGGTTCCGGGTGTGATCCCGCTTCTAAGGGGGAGCGTACGTGAGTTCCTCACGTCTCGCTGCCGTCATGGGCCTGCTTCTGTAAGGACGGTGAGCGGCCCTCTCATCGTCCTCAGACCCCCGGTCATGGAGGCCGATAGTCCTCGGCGAAGACACGTCGGCGGCGCCCAGGCCGCCGACTGCGGAACTCAGGTGGGAGAGTTCTCTCCCGTACCCGCCCCGCCGCCTCCTTCACGAGCATGACCTGCTCGCAGAAAGAGGCGGCGCAATCCCATTTACTCCCGCTGGAGATCATGGCTCGCACCATGGTCTCGAGCGAGAGAGTGTCCACGTCCAGACCCACTACGAGGACCTGTCGCTGTTGCGCCCATGCTGTGCACTCCACCAGCGTGTGGAACGCCGTGTCATCGCTGCGGTCCTCGCAGTGCTGACACTCGGCCGTGGTTTCCCGGTGTCTTCGCCACAGATACCTACCGAAGCTACCGTGCCCGGTTAGTATCTGTGACAGCCGGTAGGAGAGAGCACCGTGTCTCCTCTCCAGCCACTCGTCCATGACCGGTCTGACGGTCGCGATTGTGGCGAATCCCCCCTTTGGTTGCTCAAGTCGCACCTTCCATGTCTCCATGGTTTCCTGGTGGAGCAGGGACCGCTGGGCCTCGATTTCTCGAGACGCAGGCCTTTGGCCCCGCTCCAGCGCATCCTTGCGCTATCTAAAAAGTGACGCAAGGGCTCTCGCTTCCAGGTCCCATGGAGGGGTCCCGGCTAGGAGACATGCCGCCTCACCGGAGATCGTGCGGTATCCCCTTATCACCCTGACGGCCATTGTCCTCTGCGGGCTCAGCAGTCTGGCCACATTGCTGGCCGACAGGGTCTCCGCCCAAACAGGGGCCCCGTATAGGGCCATACTTCGCACGATCCCCAGGTATAGTCTCCTGTAGGGAGCGTTGGGTCCCCTGATGTTGGGCATCAGCCACGCTAGTGCGGCTGATGCTCCCCTCAGTTTTGGGACCAAACTTCGGAAGTGATGTCCGAAGTTCCACCGGCCATCGAGTACGAGCCCCAGATACTTCATCGAGGACTCGATGCCGATGCTGACGCCCCCTACCTGTAGGCTGGATCCCGCAGGTGGCCCCTTCCGAGGTCCGTGGAAACACAGAGCCTCGGATTTGTGAAGGGCGACCTCGAGACCCAGCCGCCGAATACGACCCACGACTTGAGCAACCCCTGCCGTGGCCTTTAGTGCAGCGTCGCGGAGCGTTGCTCCCCGCGCCGTAACGAGGGTGTCGTCAGCGTAACAAGTTACGCCGACCCCTCGGAGCAACGGACCACGCAGCAGCCAGTCGTAACCGATGTTCCACAGGAGCGGCCCTAATACCGATCCCTGTGGAACACCGCACGACACATCTCGCCGACCCGGCCCTAGCCAGCTCGGGTAAGTTATGGCCCTCTCGGAGAGATAGGCCCCGACAATTCGACGGAGGTAGGGAGGCACTCCATGGTAGATAAGCGCCTCCCTAACGCAGCTCCAGGGCAAGGTGTTGAAGGCGTTGGCGATGTCAAATGACACCGCCACCACCACCTCACCCCGTGAGACTGCTTCCTCCGTCAGGCCTCTAATGCGCATGATCGCGTCTATGGTGGAGCGCCCCTGACGGAAGCCAAACTGGCTATCCGCCAGATCAGGCCCCACGCGTGTGAGGTGCCCGGCGAGGCGTTGTGCAATAATGCGCTCAAAGAGCTTGCACACCTCGTCGAGCAACACGATCGGCCGGTACCCTGATGGGGAGCTTGCCGGCCGCCCCGCCTTTCGGATCAAGACCAGTTTCCCCGTCTTCCAGACCTTGGGAAACTGGCCTTTTTCGAGGCATGCGCTAAAAAGACCTATAAGTCGAGGCCCAAGCTCCTCGAGAGCCAGGACCCACGCTCGGCCTGGAATGCCGTCGGGTCCAGGGGTGGTGTTTTTGCGGGATTTGAGCCGCATTACAGCCGCCCCTAACTCACCCTCCGGGCACGTCGTTCACGCTGCCTTCCGCGTTGGGTGCCTGAGACGGAGCCATGCGCTGAGGAATGTGTTCCTCCGCTCTCGTCGGGAACGAGGAGTCCAGGACCCCCTCCAGCCGCTCCGGCTGGAGACTCTGGGTCAGTGGGGGCGCCTTAGGGCGCAATTTTCCCCTTACCATAATGTACGGGCGCCCCCACGGGTTCCGCTCCAGAGTCTCCATAAGCTCCTCGCGGCCCAACTTTTTGGACCGCTTGATGGCCGACTGGAGGACCCTCTTGGCCTCCTTGTACCCATCGTAGAGCTCCGCCTCTCGGGCTGCCGCATCGTCTGGGCGGCGACGCCAGGGCTACCTAAATAATATTAGGTGCTTAGGTGTCACCAAATTTGTAGAATACTCAGGTTACAGTTAAACATTTTTACTCTTTTATGATATGCTCAGATGTATATCATATTTTTTTTTTACAAAATAAGTTCTAGCGTAGGAAAGCTGCTCGGTATATCGGTCTCTGATTGGTTAACGCGTGTCACGCGCTTATTTCGTTTAGCAAAAAGTATCAAATTGCCCAATGGTCAATATTATGATCTGACATCTGACAATTATCTTCATCCAAAGGTAGAAATCGCACTTAGCGATAAGGCCGCCCATTGTATATTACAAGACCTTGTTTTCTTTAATGATGTAAATATTTTTTGGTGTACATACAATAAAGTAGGTATATTTCTATTCTATTCTATTATGATAATTTCAGGAGTATTTAATTGCTATTTTAATTTCCTTTATTCTAGACTTTCGTATACCATTGTGGACATCTTTGGAAGCGGCAGAATTCTTGGCAGTACATGTGGGAGTACGTACGCCCTCGTTACTAGAAGCTGTAGCACACATCGTCAATTTGGCGGAGTTCCATAAAGACACGCTGGAACTTCATTTACGTGGTTGGAGTGAGCAGTGCAATACACCTGGATCTTCAAACTCCAGTTGGTGTTTTGGAATTATTTTATTAGTTGTAGAAATAACTTATCATTCGAAAGTCACCTCGACGGTGCAGTGGTTAAATGGATGCGACTGCTGTGTTGAGGTCCTTGTTTCAAATCCCATACATTCTCGTGTTCCGCGTATGTTTTTTTTTAGTTTTTATGTACTTACACAAGCTTATATTAGCTTAATTCGGTCCAAGCAAATTGTATAGTATCTCCATCAGCTTATCAAATCATCCAAAACAACCCACCATCAAAGTAGGTATTACTATTACCTGGATGGTGGATTTCCACGAGATGGCAACCTGTAACTTGCTTCTGCATCAAATAGTCTGCAGTATGCCGAAGTCCTCATAAAATTACAGATTAATAAGGGAAACTGGGGACACTTGATCCCCCCTTTCGTTTTTTATCCCTAATTTCTATATTAAGTATCCGTTTAAATGACTGTTGGTACTAAAATACGTGAAATTTATTTGTTTATAATTGCTGTAAGAGCCAAAGATATGAATATCTAAATTTAGTAGTTATTTGACTAGAATCAATAATAAGGAATCGTACCATGTGTCCCCTATATGCGTAAGACTTGATCCCCCCGGTCTGGATGACTTGATCCTGGGGGAACAAGTCTCCCATATTTAGGGTCACATGATACCTTTACTAAGGAGTTAAATAAAAAATGTCTTGTCTGTTTATTCATTTTCGAAATCACATATTTCTTCATATATCTATCTATACCACGGTTTATTGGTAGCGCTCGTGGCCCCGCGGTTTCAATGTTCTGTAAAGATCACTGCAGTAGCGACTTTCACTAAGAGCCAGTCCTTGGATGGGTGACCATCCATGTGATCACTTTGTGACATTTATTTGAGCGTTTCCGTGCTTCGGAAGGCACGTTAAGCAGTTGATCCCGGTTGCCAGTAAAATGGCAGTCGTTAAGCAAAGTTGGAAGCCTTTTTAGGCGGCTTGAAAAATTTTAACAGCACAACTCGTTTGCGCCACCGACCATCGGTTCTCCTACAGAGATGTGGCCAGCCCACTGCCATTTCAAGACGCATGCTTCTGCGAGCTATGTCAACCACTCTAGTTCTCTAACTGAGAACATCGTTCCAGAATTTATCCCTCAGAGACATCCATAGCACAGCTCGTTCAATTGCTCGCTATGCGACTTTAAGGGCATGGACTAGCTTTATTTTCGTTCCCTGGCACCATTTTTCGGGCACCTTCTCTGGTTGTGTAGGCTCTTGGCATATTGTTCTGCATTGAATTGAAAAAAAAAAAGGTAGGGGACACTTGAGCCAGGTGGATCAAATCTCCCATAATAAAGTGTACCAAGTATACCCTGTGCTATTTGAGGTTATAAACAAAAATATTTTTAAATGTCTATAATATTACCACTTTATTACGTAAAGAATTGCTAATAATATAGATAATGGCTCGTATTAAATGCATACACACTTAAAAGTCCTATTTTAAATAAATGTTTAGTCACAATAAAAACTAATCAAAATTTTCTTTCTGCCGCAACAATTACTTACTCGCCCGCCATTTGCCAAAGTGTCAAATACACTCGAGAGCAATGAATCCGGGTCACTTAAAGAATCCTAAAAATCTCGGAAACTAAAAATGCTAGGTTAATGCAATAAATTGTATTTAATAGACAATGTAATACTCCTTAAATGAAGGTATTAAAACTTCTTAGTTATTGTAAAGTTATATCATAAAAAAATCAAATTTGAAAAAGGGCCACTTTCGAAGATGGAACTACGAAATTACAGCATTTGGTGTTGCTTTTGTTTGTAATCTGTCATTTATGTGGGTACATAAACCATGTTGATAGTGCTCTATATTCATTAATCAAGCTGAAATTATGTCGCTTACGCCTGAAGAATGCACCAGAATACTTACAATGCTGGAAACCGGCCGGAGTCAGCGCGATACAGCCAGGACTGTCGGTGTATCGCTGTCAACAGTACAAAGAGTTCTCCGACGTTACGAAGAAACTGGTTCTAACCTACGCAGACCAGGAACGGGCAGAACCAGGTGTACCACAGCACGAGAAGACCGATACTTGGTGAACACCATGCTTCGAAATCGCTTTCTCACAGGAACTGAACTCACCAATCAGTTTCGACGCCTCGGAGGAAGTAACCCAAGTGCATGGACAGTAAGACGTCGGCTTGCTGAATCTAACTTAAAACCCCTTAGACCTGCAAACGGCCCTAAACTGGAGCGTGGGCATCGTATTTCGAGACTAAGGTATGCCTAGAGCCACGTAAATTGGAGTATTGAAGATTGGTCAAAAGTTATTTTCTCCGACGAATCAAAATTTATGCTCTACAAGCACGATGGAAGACACAGAGTGTATTGAAGACCAGGGGAAAGATTCAAGCAAGCATGCATCGAAGAAAAAGTAGCCTACGGTGGTGGGTCTGTACTTGTGTGGGCCGGAATTTCTTCTGAAAGTCGCACAGAGCTGGTAATCATAGAAAACGGCTCTTTAACTAGCGTAAGATATGTGGAAGAAATCCTCAATGATCACGTTGGTCCATTTATGGTCAATTTAGGTGAGGATGCTATATTTATGCATGACAATGCCCGACCTCATACAGGCAGGATTGTGAATGACTACCTTCAAGAGATGAACATTACTCGTATGAAGTGGCCAGCGCGCAGCCCGGATATCAACCCGATCGAGCATGCTTGGGACGAGCTAGGCAGATGCGTAAAACAACGAAACCCTCCCCCAATCACGCTTCGTGAGCTCAAAATTGCTCTCACAGAGGAATGGGAGAATATTCCCCAAAATCGTATAAGGAACTTGGTGTACAGCATGCCAAACCGCGTAAACGCAGTAATGGAAGCACGAGGAGGCAATACGAAGTATTAAAATTCAAGAAAATCGTAATAAAGTTCAAAAATTTCATGTTTCCTATTTTTGTTTTAAGGAGAGATCGGCAGTTTTTTCTTTATGTAATTTTGTGTTAATAAAATGTATGGTGACTCATATTTTTTTTACTTTCATTTAAGGAGTATTACATTGTCTATTAAATACAATTTATTGCATTAACCTATCATTTTTAGTTTCCGAGATTTTTAACATTCTTTAAGTGACCCGGATTCATTGCTCTCGAGTGTATTATAGGTTTACCATCTTTAGAAAGTTATCGTATACCATATACAATCGATATTGCCACTATAAAACTAAATACAGCTTATACAGGTTCTGTAAATCTTGTGTACCTAGTCTCCCGTAAGGATCAAGTATCCCCAGTTTCCCCTACAGTATTAGAGCTTACTAGAAATCCAGTGCTTAGTAGATTAATACATATTTACATCCATATGATCATGCTTTACATCCCGGTTAGACAGAGGCATATTTTATGTCCACACTTTACCTTCTTAGATTTTTGTCCCACGTAATTGGTGGTGCGCCGTATTGCCGTGTTCATATGGACAAGCGCATGTTGTGACTAATTGAATATACTGTTGAAATTTTCAAGCCACCCATACAGGTCTTCAACTTGGCTTAACGATTGCCATTTTACTGGCAACCGGGACCAACAGCTTAACGTGCCTTCCGAGTACGAAAAGGCTGCGAGCCTTTATAAAATGTCACAAAGTGGTCTCATGATGGTCACCCATCCATCACCGGCCGTAGTAAATGTTGTATACTACAGTGATCATTTATAGAACACTGAGTCCGCGGGACCACGAGCGCTTCAGTAGTAGTACATTAATAAATATCATTATTTTCAACAGGTACAGGACGATGTGTACTACGCACATTGCACCTTTGCGCAGGCAGCGTTCATGCAGCGACACGCTTCTTGCGATCCTCCATCGACCCTTTAGATAGACTTGCAACTGCCACCCGTACCACCACCGCACATATTAAAGCTGTCTCCAACTTCATACTCAACCATGTAGCGAAAAAATGATCTGGACGGCAGTTTTTCAATGCGTGGACGGAACTTTACGCGTCGAAACATCACCTGTCACATGTTTTTACAGATGACGTTTCAGCCGTAAATTTCCATTCACGCCTTGACGTCTTAATATTGGGCTCCAGAGACGATCTTTGTTGATTCGATGATCATTTGTAAAATGTGCGTGCTTTGTTTGTATATGTGTGTGCACTAAAGTGTGCTTACACGTGAGACGTATCAAGTCGCATTGATCATCTCCGAAGCCCATATGAATCGTTACAGTGATATGGTAGTGTATTGCTGTCGTTACTGAGATGTCGAATTGATATCCCGGGTCGGCATAAATATTTGCGTGATCCACACATGTTGGTAACAGTGTTTGGATATTATGTATAGTGTATACATGTATTTGGATATATTTAAGTACATTTATCGATTGTCTAAATACCAGAGCAACAGGGTTCCTAGTACCCATAATGCCTGTATTTACAATACCTAATGCAATAGTAATAAGACATATTTTCGACATTTATTATTACTACTCCGCTTCCTTGAGTAGTACCATGTTTAAAAGGCTTCTGAATAGTTTGACTTTCCAACGGTGCTAGAATTATGAAACTTGAGTTTATTGGTATGTAAGAAACATAGAGCAACATGACCTTTGCAACTTTTATCGTAGAGGCGCCATGCTGGGACCTTCGCCTCGGTCACAGCGTACTCCAAAAGGATTACGCTGAACACACACACATACACACACACACACGCACACATACACACACACTCACACACACACACACACACACACACACTCACACACACACACACACATAAGAAATATTTATGTGTGTGTTTAAAAGTGTATTGTTTCAATATTGTTTTGTGTAAGTTCCACAGTGCCAGCCGATTGCTCTTGTCGTGGTGTATTGTGAATGTGATTTCTCTTCGCAACATATGACAGACAGATTATGTATAGAGTCTACTCCCCTTGTACTGGTCGCGTTGCTCTATCAAACAAATCTTTCTGCTTGATAATATTGTGCAAATGAATTAAGTTTTATGTCATTTGACCCGGGCCCATAAGGCTTTATGTACCTGTGTGTTATCGTATTCTGTGGTCTCAACAGCTAGAACAAGTTTTCCTTCATATAATTAATTTGGTCTAATACTGCAGCTTAGTATTTGTATAGTTCTCATGGCATATAATGCATGCAACATATACTACATCAACGTAATTTATGGCTGTGTATATACATATATATATATTAATACTGTGTGAAATTTGTAATTACTAACAATTTTATTTTTCAATATACCATAAGGCAACTAATGACAATTATGCCTATTTGTGTAAAAATATAAATAGTATAAGATAAATAAAGCTTGATGTTACTTAGATGTAACTTTTTATTATTTTAATACCTGTTTTATTTACAGTCCAATCCAAATCTCCACAATTTAGTATTCTTTAAAAGGAGTCTAATAGGCCCCACACACCTACAAATTTCCCTTATTGACTCGATAATATTGCATTAATATTTATTTCCGTCCGAAAATAGTCTGTTAAAACCTCAATATTACCCCTACATGGTCAATTTATTTCTATACTAGCTGATGCCCACAGCTTCACCCGCGTAAAATTTGTTCCCGTTCCCGCTTCCCGTGGGAATTCCCGGGATAAAAATGTGTGTAGTGGCCTATATGTTATTCCAGACCATAATCTATCCCTATACCAAGTTTCAGCCCGATCCCTTTAGCCGTTAGAGCGTGAAATAGTAAAACATCCACACTCACAAACTTTCGCCTTTATAATATTGTTGAATTGAGTAACAAAATGTGTATTAGCGCCACCTATTATGTTTGTTGGAATTAGGTGACTGTCAAGTAATAAAAGCTTCTTTAGTCGTTGTCGAACCATTGTGTTTCACTACAGGTTATGTGCGTAGCACGCCATTTTTTGAATTTTTTTTGGTAAAAATAATAGTGCAAAAATGTCGACAAATCTAATTGCAAGCATTGCAAAGCTTAGGGGTCGAGAAAATTATGAAGATTGGGCGTTTGCCGTGGAGAACTACCTCGTATTAGAAAACATGCAACAATGTATCACGACCAGCGGAGATCCAAATGACGCAAAAGCAAAAGTCAAAATAGTTTTAACTATAGATCCCAATTTGTTTGTGCATATTAAGAGCGAATCAACTGCAATTGGACTGTGGAAGAAGTTAAAGAAGTTATTTGATGATAATGGCTACGCGCGGCGCATTGCATTGCTTCGGAACCTCATATCAATTCGTAGAGAAAATTGTGAGTCAATGTCTCAATATGTAACATCTTTGTTAGAAACGAGTCAGCGATTGAATAATACAGGATTCAAGATCAGTGACGAATGGGTCGGCTCCTTATTGTTAGCAGGATTGCCTGAGAAATTTGAGCCTATGATCATGGCAGTGGAACATTCAGGAATTCTGCCCTACTTAAGCTAAAAAAGGGTTAAGCCACATTTTGTCATTTTCGAGTTAATAATACAAAGTGACACAGCGCAAAATTCTCTACAGTTCCCTCTAAGAACCATACCTGTATCATTATTTATTACGGAGCTAAAGAGTGTCAGCTAACCGTTAAGTGACACATTTTTTATAGTTTGCTTAGTTAAAAATTAGCTAACCCACAAGACTAGATTACAACAGGGGTAAAGTATCATAACTTCACGAAATCTAAATATTTTATGTTCAATTTTCTTGGCTAAAATAAAGTTATTCATTAATGCTAGTCTTATGTCCAGTTAACATCCTATAACACAGCTAAAGACTAGCAAAGTTTCAGCTAATCTCACAACAAAGCTAAATTATAAAAGGGTTATCATCAAAAACTTTATTAAAAAACAGTTATGATCCTTTAACCCCTTTTTGAGTCAGTTAAAACAAGTAATTTTGAACATAATAAACATCAGCAAATAGGGTTTAAACCTCATTACTAGACTAGAATAAAGTTATCTGGTGTTCACATTTCATCACCAGGCATCTCGGCTAGTGTATTTAGACTTGATTCCTGTACTAACAAGAAGTTCGGCAATCGAAATATAGTAAGTATAAGAAGACATTAGTCACGAAATTCTGTAGTTCTAGGTCAACGGGAAGTAGGTACCTACATTAACAATTTTGATTTTCATAATACTTACCTACTGTTGAAATAAACGTTTCTTTGCGACATAAACAACCTTGACTTTTCCGAATTAACTTCAAAGTTTGACGTTTTTACAGCTTCAAGGAACTCATAGACTTGTATATAATGGTGTTAAGTTCAAGTTAATACCTCTTCGCATTCACGAGATAAAGGGTCTTGACACTCAGACGGACGGGCGGACGGATGGACGGACGGACGGATGTGTACGTACTAAACCCTCGTTGGGCTAGTCCACCTCGACTCGCACTTGTCCGATGTTATTTCAGTAACTTTTTGTAGCCAGGTTTTTATAAAAATAAGTTTATTTGGCGTTTTATTTACCCACGACTTTAACAAAATTTTACATTGTTTGTTATGAGCTCTTTACTTAAATAACTACAGAAAAAAGTTACACAACAATTAGCTCACTTCGGTATCAGACAGCAAAAAAAATGTTCGTTAATTCTTACGTATAAAAATATACATACAACACATCACAAGTACTTTCTACGATCTACGCTGCGATCATGGGAAACCACTTTCGCTTCTTCTGCCTTCATAAGTATCTTTATACATGATCTCGGTTAAGGGTACTCTTGACCAGACCTATGCTCAAATATTATCGATTTAATCAATATGACTACCCCGGGGTCGACCCCTACTAGTTTGTCCATTCACTCTCGCCTCATAAAATCTGTTTCGGCAGTCTGTTGATTTTCCATCCATTCTCTCCACATGTCCGAACCAATTAAGCATCACCTTCTCTATCTTAGTCACAACATCTTCTGTTAATGTTCCCAGATTACACTACTTCTTTCTGTACTATCGAAATCACTCCAGCTATACTTCGCCAGCTTCTCATTCACTGCATTAAATTTACTTTTATGTATCTTCTGCCACACTCAACTTACAGTACAATTCATTAGCTTAGAGACAAACACTCCTCTTGTTAAGTCATCTTTCACTTTTTAGACACGTTTTGACAGCCTCTGACCCTTTCTCCTGCTCCGAAAGGTGTAAATGGCTCATAAAGGTGTAAATCATTCACTTGATTTCCTGCCAAAACTCTTCATTCAATATCATAGTCACACTTTCCATCTCTAGTTTTGAATCCATGTATAAAAACTCTTTCACGTGTTCCACGCCTTTTCTTTCCATAAATATCGCGCAATTTATCATACATTTCTCTCTTTCAAAAACCATTACTTGCCTCTTGTTTACATTCACATTCATATTAATAAGTAATATTACCCACTAACTGCAACTCCTTCCCCGATGATGCTTGTATTACCTTATCATCAGCGTATAGGAGAAATTTGATAGTCATACGCGCACTCCTATAGTTCCTACAAGCAACTGTCCGTGTGTATAGGTTAAACAACCACGGTGTGAGACAAGGCTGTGTAGCGTCACCGAGGTACCGTCACCTTTTTCGATCGGAGAACAGTTTGTGCAAGCTCCATTGATTCTGACACAAGCACCGGAACCCTCATAGCGCGATTTCAATGGTCGTATCAAGTTGTTGTTCACTTCATGGACAGCGTTGATCTCATTCCTCACTACTTTGTCATAGGTTTTTCCAAGTCTACAAAGATGCAATAGACTTTTTGCCATAACCTCTTCAGCTAGACATCGTAAGGAAAAGACCCTGATCTGAGTATTCCCTTCCTTTATCAATATATTGTTCATAACGTAATATTTTTTGTTCCTCGATTTTATGAAACTTGATCTCATTTTCATTCCTGTTTGACAGGAAATAATTTTAATATTGGCATAAGTTTTACTTTAATAATTTAAAGACAAGTTTTTGATTAAGTAAACATTGTTATTTTGTGTAATTATTATGAAAATTTATTTTTATACACATTTTTTATCAAATAATCATTCACCTTTGCTTAGCTATAACAAAGTTAACAGTGATTGAGACTTTGGTAACTTATTTTTAGCTAAGTAAAATTCTATTAAATTCATTCTATATTTCCAAAAAAGTCATAATGCTTAGATAAATGAAGTGGAAGAAGAGAGAGAATGAAGGAGGTACGAGTTCTACACAGAATGCATTTGCGACGAAAGGTTGGAAAAACAATAAAAAAAACCAATCGCAAGTGCATAGACATACGACATCTCAAAACGACAAAACAAATGTCAGATGTTTTAAATGCAAACAGTTTGGGCATTTTATGAATAAATGTGAAAACACACCAAAAAGCAAAGAATCCAATGCATTCAGTGCAGTATTTCTCAGCGGTAACTTCAATCAAACGGATTGGTACGTCGATAGCGGTGCCAGCTGCCATTTAACGTCTAATAAAGATTGGTTGTCAAACACAACAAATCGACACCAAGTGCAGGAGATTATCATTGCTGATAAGACGAAAATTTGAGTTGAAGGCTATGGAGATGTAAGAATAACTACAGTTGTTGGAGATACCGAGCATGAGAATATAGTGATGGGATTGTTATATGTCCCAACCTTGGCTACGAACTTGTTATCTGTTAGCCAGTTAATAAGCAAAAGAATCACAGTGACATTTGATAAGAAGCACTGTTATATTTATAACCAAAATATGGAACTTGTGGCAACTGCAGATTTGGTTGGAGGTGTTTATAAATTGAGAATCAAACAAGTGGATTGTTTGTTGACTTCAGTATCCGGAAATGTTTGGCATAGAAGATTTGGTCACCATAACAGCAAAGATCTTAATGTGATGAGAGATGGTGCTGTAGAAGGAATGTCATACTCGGACAAGGCTCAGGTCAGTATAACAAACTGCATAGTGTGCTGTGAGGGAAAGCAAGCTAGGTTGCCGTTCAGTCATGTTGGCAACAGAGGCAAGGAACTTCTCGAGGTGGTACATGCAGATGTTTGTGGACCGATGGAAGCCAGATCTTTAGGAGGGAAGAAATATTTCTTGTTATTCGTTGATGACTATAGTCGGATGGCATTTAGATGTAATACACTTCGACATTAGCAAGGATGCTGATGAGGTTTTTTCAATGAAGGAAGAAGGAGAAAAATGTACCCGAGAAGTAGGGGACATGAAACACACAAGAACATTGAAAGATCAGGAGCAAAAAAAGGTACTGAGCCCCAAGGAAGAAAGTTCTGATACTGAAGAAGAGGAATTCAAAGACTCCACAGATATGCAAGGGGCTGATACTGTTGAGCCTGTGCAGGATCACATATCACAGCCAGGTATTTCTGCCGAGTTTCCGGAGGAGAAGCTTGCTAAGCGTATTCGCAAGCAACCTGATCGATACGGTTTTAGTAGTGTTTGTCAAACAATTCCAAGTGAAATATCGCTAGATGAAGCGTTGAATGGATCAGAAAGCGAGCAATGGAAATTAGCCATGCAAAGTGAATTTAAATCATTCGAAGACAATGACGCTTGGGAGTTAGTCGATGTTCCTCCTTGTGGCACCATAGTCCAATGTAAGTGGGTTTTTAAGCGTAAGCTTGATAATGATAATAAAGTCAGGTACAGAGCTAGGTTAGTTGCTAAGGGCTTCACCCAAAGGCCAGGCATTGACTTTGATGAATGTTTTTCACCTGTTGTGAGGCATTCCACGCTAAGATTGTTATTTGCTTTAGCAGTTCAGCTTCATTTGGACATTTGTCATTTAGATGTTAACACTGCCTTCTTGAATGGTTTCTTAAGTGAAAAAGTGTACATGATGAAGCCAGCAGGTTTTTAGTGTACTAATGATGATGTAGACAAGGTTTTGCGACTGAAACGTGCTATTTATGGTTTAAAACAGTCATCAAGGGCATGGTACCAACGAGTTGATGAACTGTTGCAATCTTTAGGTTATAAAAAATCTGAACTAGAACCATGTCTGTTCACAAAGTTTGATAAAGATGTAAAAATCATTATTGCATTGTATGTCGACGATTTCTTTGTGTTTTCAAATAATGAAAAGGAAACAATTTTGTTAAAAGAAAGCTTGTCATCGAATTTTAAAATCAAAGATTTAGGATGTGTCAAAAATTGTTTAGGCATGAGAGTGGTTGTAGATAAGCAGAATGGTACTATAACCTTAGACCAAGAAAGCTATATTGAAGAGTTACTGTTAAAGTTCAATATTTCTGATTGTAAGTCTGCAGAGACACCAATTGAACCTAGACTAAATCTAACGAAAAGTGAGAAATGTGACCAAGCTTTACCTTATCAGAAACTGATTGGTTCCCTTATGTATGTAGCTGTGCTCACACGTCCTGATATTGTATTTTCTATAAATTTCTTAAGCCAGTTTAATAACTGCTACAATCAGGAACATTGGGCATATGCCAAGAGGGTTCTTAGATACTTAAAGAAAACTAAATCTTACTGTTTAAAGTTTTCTGCTAGTGGTAATAGTCGGTTGGAAGCTTATGTAGATGCAGACTGGACCAGTAATGTCATTGATCAGAGATCCTATACTGGATATTTTTTCAGGCTTTCAAATTGTGCAATATCTTGGGAAACCAAGAAGCAGCTTACTGTGGCAATGTCCAGTACAGAGGCTGAGTACATGGGCATTTCAGAATGTTGCAGAGAGGCTGTGTACTTGCGAAATTTGCTATTTGAATTAACTAATGAAACGTATCCTTTATCAATATTTAATGACAATCAGTCAGCACATAAGTTGTCGGCCAACCCTGTCCACCATAAAAGATCTAAACATATAGATGTGCGGTATCATTTTTGCAGAGAAAAGGTTGCTAGTGAAATTGTAAAGATTAAATACTTATCCACACTAGAGATGCCTGCAGATTTACTGACTAAGGGTTTATGGTCCAAGATCCCAGAGCCCCCAGACGTCACTCATTTTCTGATGGACAAAATATATACGAGTGATTAGTGGTAGGGTGTACTATGATCATTTGACTACACTCGAGAGCAATGAATCCGGGTCACTTAAAGAATGTTAAAAATCTCGGAAACTAAAAATGATAGGTTAATGCAATAAATTGTATTTAATAGACAATGTAATACTCCTTAAATGAAAGTAAAAAAAATATGAGTCACCATACATTTTATTAACACAAAATTACATAAAGAAAAAACTGCCGATCTCTCCTTAAAACAAAAATAGGAAACATGAAATTTTTGAACTTTATTACGATTTTCTTGAATTTTAATACTTCGTATTGCCTCCTCGTGCTTCCATTACTGCGTTTACGCGGTTTGGCATGCTGTACACCAAGTTCCTTATACGATTTTGGGGAATATTCTCCCATTCCTCTGTGAGAGCAATTTTGAGCTCACGAAGCGTGATTGGGGGAGGGTTTCGTTGTTTTACGCATCTGCCTAGCTCGTCCCAAGCATGCTCGATCGGGTTGATATCCGGGCTGCGCGCTGGCCACTCCATACGAGTAATGTTCATCTCTTGAAGGTAGTCATTCACAATCCTACCTGTATGAGGTCGGGCATTGTCATGCATAAATATAGCATCCTCACCTAAATTGACCATAAATGGACCAACGTGATCATTGAGGATTTCTTCCACATATCTTACGCTAGTTAAAGAGCCGTTTTCTATGATCACCAGCTCTGTGCGACTTTCAGAAGAAATTCCGGCCCACACAAGTACAGACCCACCACCGTAGGCTACTTTTTCTTCGATGCATGCTTGCTTGAATCTTTCCCCTGGTCTTCGATACACTCTGTGTCTTCCATCGTGCTTGTAGAGCATAAATTTTGATTCGTCGGAGAACATAACTTTTGACCAATCTTCAATACTCCAATTTACGTGGCTCTGGGCATACCTTAGTCTCGAAATACGATGCCCACGCTCCAGTTTAGGGCCGTTCGCAGGTCTAAGGGGTTTTAAGTTAGATTCAGCAAGCCGACGTCTTACTGTCCATGCACTTGGGTTACTTCCTCCGAGGCGTCGAAACTGATTGGTGAGTTCAGTTCCTGTGAGAAAGCGATTTCGAAGCATGGTGTTCACCAAGTATCGGTCTTCTCGTGCTGTGGTACACCTGGTTCTGCCCGTTCCTGGTCTGCGTAGGTTAGAACCAGTTTCTTCGTAACGTCGGAGAACTCTTTGTACTGTTGACAGCGACACACCGACAGTCCTGGCTGTATCGCGCTGACTCCGGCCGGTTTCCAGCATTGTAAGTATTCTGGTGCATTCTTCAGGCGTAAGCGACATAATTTCAGCTTGATTAATGAATATAGAGCACTATCAACATGGTTTATGTACCCACATAAATGACAGATTACAAACAAAAGCAACACCAAATGCTGTAATTTCGTAGTTCCATCTTCGAAAGTGGCCCTTTTTCAAATTTGATTTTTTTATGATATAACTTTACAATAACTAAGAAGTTTTAATACCTTCATTTAAGGAGTATTACATTGTCTATTAAATACAATTTATTGCATTAACCTAGCATTTTTAGTTTCCGAGATTTTTAGGATTCTTTAAGTGACCCGGATTCATTGCTCTCGAGTGTAGTTGCTACTTTGGCCCGGCGGCCAATTTTCAGGTAGCAATTAATCAAGGTACATAAAAACACTGCTAACCTCACTTAAATTCTGATAGCTGATTTTAACATATATTTTACACAATATCGTTAAAAATCAGTATTCATTACTCCCAGACACATGCGTTCGGCGGTTTTACCTTACAGACGCTTCAAAGCTCTGAAAAAAAATTATTAAGGTCACTTATTTTCTGATGCTTGATTTTTATATATGTTATTCAGACAACTATTTTAAAACGTTTTGCAAACGGACAGACCGATCCAAGGGGCCAAACATTCCCCAGACCCAATTTTAATGTCGCTGAGAGTATGGGCGCGGGCATTATCCGTGCGTATTATGCGTGTATGTAGCATGTCTAATCAAAGTCGGAATTAATATTGAAATGTAAGTAAAAATGCATAAGTACCTATTAGTAATTAACGCCTGTCATTTTCCTCGTAGTGGGTCTGGACGTGGACACTCTCTCGCTCGAGACCATGGTGCGAGCCATGCTCTCCAGCGGGAGTAAGTGGGACTGCGCCGCCTCCTTCTGCGAGCAGGTCATGCTCGTGAAGGAGGCGGCGGGACGGGTACGGGAGAGAACTCTCCTACCCGAGTTCCGCAGTCGGCGCCCTGGGTGCCGCCGACGTGTCTTCGCCGAGGACTATCGGCCACCATGACCGGGGGCCTGAGGACGGTGACAGGGCGGCTCACCGTCCTTACAGAAGCAGGCCCATGACGGCAGCGTGACGTGAGTGAGACAATTCACGCACGCCCCCCCCTTAGAAGCGGGATCACACCCGAAACCCCCCAAAGACGCGGGATAGCACCCGAACCACCCCCTGGGCGAGGCCGCAGTAGCGGGCGTGGGTCTGTTGGGAGTCCTGGGACATCCTTCCAAGGGTTTACCCGGGGCTCCCAACCATAGACTGTTGGGCGTGACGTGAGGTTTTTTAGTCGGTAGGAGTCCGGCATAACATCCATGAGGATTTTCCCTCACGTTAAACAAAAAAAAAAAAAAAAACGCCTGTCATTTTAAAATTTACATTTTTGTATTTGTTTTATTTAATAGAGAATTAAGTTTTAAAGGTAATAATTTGAAAATCACGTAAATAATCAAAGATTAACTTTGAGAAAAGTGCTCGTCTGACCGCAATCCATACTAATATTTAATATTATAAAGCTGAAGAGTTTGTTTATTTGTTTGAACGCTAGGATCTCAGGAACTACTGGTTCGATTTCAAAACTTCTTTTACAGTTTGATAGTCCATTTATTGAGAATGGCTATAGGCTATATAATATCACGCTAAGATGAATAGGAGCGGAGCAGCAATGAAGAATGTTTCGAAAACGGGGAATTATTTTTACCGTCTGAGAGCTTCCGAGGCGTACGCTGCCTAAATGGTTAAAGTTACGTAAAAATTATTTATTACAAAATTGTTTCTCTTAAAAAGTTCTATAAAAAAGTCCGCGACAGCATATGTCTATCTTTTAAGGTTCGCGTCATTAAAATTATTTGTCTTTCTTTTAAGGTTAGCTTACAATATTATCAAACTGAAGAGTTTGTTTGTGATAGGATCTCAGAAACTACTGGTTGCATTACAAAAATAATTTCACAGTTTTTTAGTCCATTTATTGAGGATGGCTAATGGCTATATAACATCACGCTAAGACAAATAGGAGCGGAGCAGCCATGAATAATGTTTTAAGAACGGGAAAAATGTACCTATTTCTTTTGTGAGGTTTCATTGCGTACAAATTAGTAAAGTAAATAATTAGTATATTTACGTAAAAATTGTGTACTACAAAATTTTTCCTCTTAAAAATTTACAAAAAAAAGTCCTGAACAGCAAATGCCCATCTTTTAAGGTTCACTTACAATAACCTTCACAATAATTTTTAAAATATGAGCGACGCAACTCGACTACGCGTCGGAAGTAAACGTTTTCTGCAGCAGTAGCCAATCAACTGAAAGATAATACCGGCCAAGTGCGAGTCGGACTCGCACACGATGAGTTCCGTACCAAAAAACGGTCAAAAATAATTGTGACGGGAAACATTATATCACTTCAACAAAGTTGTGTGGGTCAACTCTAAATGAATATAAGCGACGCGACGGGAAAAATTATATCACTTTTTACACACATTATTAAAACCTACCACAACCCTCTATTAAATATACCTAAGACACGCGACGAGAGTAAATGCGACGGGATTATATTACATACTTAAAATATTAATACTATACCACTCTCTTTGTCACTCTCATTTGACGCAAACGAAGTTGCGCGGGTCAGCTACTAATTATAGAATTGTGCCTTACAAACTGTTTTATGAATTTTTTTTAATCGAATTAATTTTAATTTTTGAAAGTAAATATCAAGAGGTTTACAAAGTATTAATAATTTAATTAAATAACAGCAACCTTTTCAAATAATTATTTATTGGTAACGAACCTTAGCCCGAGGAAAACACTGATGAATAAGATGACGATTTAGACATTCGATATCAAGATTGACTCGATGATGAATTACCTGACTTCAACGACGATGACAATGAAGATTAGAAAAAATATTAGTCCGATTTTTTGTAGTTTTTTAAGGTTCGTTACCAATAAATAATTATTTGAAAAGGTTGCTGTTATTTAATTAAATTATTAATACTTTGTAAACCTCTTGATATTTACTTTAAAAAAATAAAATTAATTCGATTAAAAAAAATTCATGGAACAGTTTGTAAGGCACAATTCTATAATTATTGCGGTCAGACGAGCACTTTTCTCAAAGTTAATCTTTGATTATTTACGTGATTTTCAAATTATTACCTTTAAAACTTAATTCTCTATTAAATAAAACAAATACGAAAAAGTAAATTTTAAAGTGACAGGCGTCAATTACTAATAGGTACTTTTACATTTTTATTTACATTTCAATATTAATTCCGACTTTGATTAGACATGCTACATACACGCATAATACGCACGGATAATGCCCGCGCCCATACTCTCAGCGACATTAAAATTGGGTCTGGGGAATGTTTGGCCCCTTGGATCGGTCTGTCCGTTTGCAAAACGTTTTAAAATAGTTGTCTGAATAACATATATAAAAATCAAGCATCAGAAAATAAGTGACCTTAATAATTTTTTTTCAGAGCTTTGAAGCGTCTGTAAGGTAAAACCGCCGAACGCATGTGTCTGGGAGTAATGAATACTGATTTTTAACGATATTGTGTAAAATATATGTTAAAATCAGCTATCAGAATTTAAGTGAGGTTAGCAGTGTTTTTATGTACCTTGATTAATTGCTACCTGAAAATTGGCCGTCGGGTCAAAGTAGCAACTAGTCAAATGATCATAGTACACCCTACCACTAATCACTCGTATATATTTTGTCCATCAGAAAATGAGTGACGTCTGGGGGCTCTGGGATCTTCCTCTATTATGTAAGATAAAACATTATAATTTTTTAGAAATGTTTGGTTTATTCGATAATAAAAAGGTATAATTTTTTATCGAATAAGAAATTGTTTGGATGTTTATAAAGTTTCATGTGTAGTGTAAAAAACGTCTTAATATTCTAATATTTTGTTAAGTAGGGGTGTTGAATTGAGTAACAAAATGTGTATTAGCGCCACCTATTATGTTTGTTGGAATTAGGTGACTGTCAAGTAATAAAAGCTTCTTTAGTCGTTGTCGAACCATTGTGTTTCACTACAAATATTAGTAAGAAGTAAGATTGATCAATATTATTGTACGTGTATGGGGCCGGTTAGAAAGTGTTAAGGTCGATTTCCATCGCGACCTGATCCGCTGAAATCGATTCGTGATACGCTACGGTATTGGGAAACAAACATGCAGTTTACTGTTGTGACTCATTAATGGGTCCTTTCAGCTTGTGGTGGAAACTTCGCTCTAATCTCGCGTTCTCTAACTCCTGGTGTTGTAACTATTTATATGGTAAGCACTGATATTGATTTTTTTATACCACTAATGTGGCAGACAAGCATAATATATGGACCACCGGATCTACTGGTGGTCACCGCAGCCTATGGAAGTTTGCAACACCGGAGGCGTTACACTCGTGCTGCTGTTATGCTCATTTAATAAATAGGTATATCACCAATCATCATCAAAGATCAAATAAGTACCTATGTGGATTTTATTTTAGACGTCTTTTCGTGTGGAAATCTCTAATGGATGCTATCCTGGACTCTTACTAATTAAAACCACAGGGTGTCTTGCCTACGGTCGGCAGCTCGGGGTAAGCCCTTGGAAGGATGTCCCAGGATTCCAGACAGACCTTGGATACCACTCGGTGTCTTTGGGAGTTAGTATAGTGTTATCCCACTATTATCGTGTTATATTAAGCTTTTGTTGCGATAAGTTTGTATATTGCCAAAATTAACTATCACCAATAAATAGTACTACTGGTAAGACTATACAGTAGTACTACTGGGAATAGGTCAAATATTTGTGGACGTTCACACACAACATCATCTAGCCCAAGAACATTTTTTGATCACACAAATGTTTGAACCGACCCAAGAATCGAACCCAGGACATCCAGCGCCGCAGACGGTATCACTATCGACTACGCCACAGAGGCAGGTAAATATAATGGCCCTCATGTTGTCGGCCCAAAGATGGAAAATATAAAACGATATACCTACTAGAAAAAAACTATCTCTAGGTACTAGGTATGTGATTTAATATTTACTCGTGTAACAAGGATTCCTAAGCTGAAATCCGTTATTGAACGAGCTCTTTGCTGCGGCACGGCGCACGGGGCGCGGCGGTTGCACCCTGCTTTGATCAACCAACTGAGAAATATGGATGCACCGGTGGAATGTACCACTGGCTGACTTTAATATCGAAACCAATCAAATTTATCAACGCCGCTTATGAGAATAATAAGTATTTGATTTTATCAGTTCAATTTGGTGATGTTGTACGGTGAGTAGTGTTCTGGCTACTTGCTGTAGGAAATTCAGAAATTTCCTACAGCAACGTCAATACGGCGAACGTTTTCACATAGGTACACGATTTTCCCGTATACGATGCAACTCATCCCTCGACGGCGATCATTTCATGCGTTTTTAACGTTACGATAAAATCGAATGAATACGTTAGTTATGTGAACGAAACCACGTGAACTTAGGTCACTACAATTCATATTCGAGAAAATCGTTCCGACGCACGGCGATCCTAGTGGCAACTTCGTACAGTATAAGAGAAAAACGTGTCTCGAACACGCGGTTTTTCGGTATGGACTACATGTGAACAGTTTCATTGTATTGTCAACTGCCACTACTACGCTCGAGAAATACGGGATAATCGTGGCCGTGTGAACGTAGCCTTAAGACCTGCAAATTTGTATAAAGTAAGCGTCAAAACAGACAGTCGGTGACAAATCTTGTAAGAAAAAAATAATATGAGTAAAAAGGCCTGCAAGATAGACCTACTAACATGCTATGAGGTGATACAGGTTTACCCGACTTCCGAATTAACATACATACAAACATATAATCACGCTTGTCTCCCATCGGGGTAAGCAGAGACTATGGCTTTCCACTTGCTACGATCCTGACATACAACTTTCGCTTCTTCTACTTTCATAACTGTTTTCATACACGCTCGCCGGTTAAGGGTACTCTTGACCTTGCCTTTTTCCAGAACGTCTCTGATTTGATCGGCATGCGTACGCCGAGGTTTACCCCTACCAGTTTGCCCATTAATTCTCGCCTCATAAATCTGCTTTGTCAGTCTATTCTCATCCATTCTTTCCACGTGTCCAAACCATCTAAGCATCCCTTTTTCGATCTTAGTCACTACATCTTCTGTTATACCACATTTTTCCCTTATCACGCTATTTCTTTTTTTGTCCATTAAAGTCACTCCAGCTATACTTCGCAGACTTCTCATTTCCACTGCATTAATTTTGCTTTCATGCTTCTTCTGCCATACCCAACTTTCACTACCATACATAAGTGTAGGGATGAGCACTCCCCTATGTACAGCCAACCTGGCCTTCTCAGACACATTTTGACTGCTCATAAAGGTGTACATAGCCCCATTCACTTGATTTCCTGCCAAAACTCTTCGCTCAATATCCTGGTCACACTTTCCATCCCTTACAAATTTGGAACCCAAGTATACAAATTCTTTCACCTGTTCCACTCTTTGCCCTTCAATGAAGATTGAGCAATTCGTCATACTTTCTTCTCTTTCAAAAACCATAACTTTCGTCTTGTTTACATTAACTTTCATTCCTCTACTTTTTAGAGCCTCATTCATACTATTAACCATCAGCTGCAATTCCTCCGCTGATGATGCTAATATCACCTGATCATCAGCGTATAGGAGGCATTTGACGGTCAGTTCATTCATTTTTAAACCATACATACTCTCTTGCAGTTCTTTCAGACAACTATCCATGTATAGATTAAACAGCCACGGAGACGCTACACAGCCCTGTCTCACACCCTTTACAATGTGAAAGAAGTCCGTGCAGGCCCCGTTGATCCTGACACAAGCACTAGAACCCTCATAGAGGTACCTCAGTGCCCGTATCAAGTTGCTGTTCACTCCATACATGGACAATATTGACCACAGTTCATTCCTCACCACTCTGTCATAGGCCTTTTCCAAGTCCACGAATATGCAATAGACCTTTTGACTTTTAGCCAAAACTTTCTCAGCTACGCATCGTAAGGAAAAGACCTGATCCGTACATCCCCTTCCTTTCATAAATCCTGCTTGCACATCCCACATTTTTCCTTCAGTTTCATTCATCACTCTTTTTATCAACACTTTTGCGTACAATTTGCCAACGATGCTGAGCAAGCTTATGCCGCGGTAGTTTTTGCACTCTTGCTGCGACCCTTTTCCTTTGTAAAGCGGCACAATGACAGCTTTACACCATTCTGCTGGTACTCTGCCACTTCGCCAACAAAAGTTAAAAAGGCGGTACAGCTGGCAAGCTACCACGCCACGTCCAGCTTTCAGCATTTCGACAGAAATCCGATCTATTCCAGCAGCCTTTCCTACTTTCATACAATTCAACGCTTCCACTATTTCTCCCATACTTAACTCGCTTTCATCGCCAAATTCATTCACTTCTAAAACACGCGTATCGCCTTGTATATCTTCTTTTTCGAATAAACTCTCAAAATATTCCTTCCATCTCTTTAGCACACATGCTTCTCCTCTTACAAAACTTCCATCCTGGTTTCTGATGTGATTGAGCGGCGACATTGTTTGCTGACTCCTCACTGTTCTTATGGACTTCCAAAAAAAATTAATATTCCGTTGGAAGTCTTCAGATAACCTTTTATCAAATTTTTCTCTATCATTCTCTTTCTTTCTCACCATCGTCTCTTTTGCAACACGTTTATACTTTTTATATTCATCCTTTGCCATTTTTACATCCTCATCCGTTGCCTTTTGCATTCTTTGATTGGCCTTTGTAGCCAACCAGTCCAACCATGCTTTCTTCTTGCCAGTCAACGTATTAAGAACTTCCGCACTCATTCCCTTTGCCATACATCCTTGTCGTCTTTTGCTAACCCCACACACTTCAATCGCAACTTCCACAAGTCCTTCCTTAAACGGCTTCCATAATTCTTCAATCTCACATATTTCATCTAGGTTTTCAAATTTTTCACTCAGTTTACTCACAAATGCCTCTTTTATGCCTAACTCTTGTAAATTATCAACTTTTATTCGCTCTAGTACACTAACGGGTTCATGCACACGATGTCGCCACCGCTGAAACAGACCCCTTACCCGGCTAATTACCAAGAAGTGATCTGTGTCGATCCCGGTGCCACGGTACGCCCGAGTGTCTAGCACTTTCTTTCTCAGTCTTGCGTCTACTATTACAAAGTCAATCATGCTTCTCTGATCTCTCTCCTCTCTTGTATACAAGTGGATATCCTTGTGGTTGAATATGGTATTAGTTACCACAAGATTCCTTTCCAAACATACTTCTAGCAAGCTTTCTCCATTTACATTCACTCGTTCATCACCAAACTTTCCTAATACACTTTCGTATCCATCGCGCTTCACTCCCACCCAACCATTAAAATCACCTAACATCACTATTCTCTCGTTTCGTTTACATTTATCCAGAATATCACTCATACTCTCCCAAAATGCCTGCCTCTTGCTTTGGTCTTTTGAAGACCGGTGCCACCGCGCATCTTGCGGAGCATACACTCCCAAAACAAAGATGCGGGTAAGTCCAACCTTCAGTCTTAGCCAAAGGAGTCTTGGGCTCACACATTCATACTCTGTCACACACTCATTCATTCTCGCGGAAAGTAGTACACCGACCCCCTGGCATGCTGTGCTGGTTGTGGCTACACCTGACCAATAGGCCGTATAGGCTCCGTGTGTCGTGGTGTCACATCCTTTCCGCTTTGTCTCATTCACACACAAAATATCAAGATGCCTCTCTTGCATCATCTTACATACCTCCTCAATTTTATCTTTCATTCCTCCTCTCACATTTAACGTAGCAAAGTGGCTAACCCCGAATTAACACAACAACCGTAATTGGAAATCTCGCATGTGATCTTAGCGTACACCGCTTAGAGGTCCATATTTATAGTCACGTCTTTATTCCCGAAAGGATAGGCAGAGACCATAGATTACGCTCCCATTTCACCTTGTAGTTTTTGTCCCAATTGGTAGTGATCGCCTATTGCAGTGCTGAAATGTACAGGCGCAGGTTATGACTTTATGACGACCCGCTGTTGAGATTTTCAAGCCGCTCAGTAATCTTTCAACTCGGCTTAACGACTGCTATGTTACTCATACTGACTACCAGGACTAAGGGCTAAACATGCCTCCCGAAGTACAGAAACGCTGGCAAGTAAATGGTACAGAATTGTTATTTATGTATCCGATGACCAGCCATAGTTAAAGTTGCTGACTGCAGTGATCGTTTACTAATATAATATTTTCCTAAGGCTACTTAAAAAAGAAACATTTTAAGACATTGGAACAATTTGATAAAAATCGATGAACATGACAGTGCCATACCCACAAATTTAGAATTTTTCGCTACTTTAAAGTCCTGCCTACCCAATGCATATTCACATAAATAAATAATAAATAAATAAATAAATATTCACGTTGTTTGAGAACCGATGGCTGTCGAAACTTCAAAATTTAGAAATTTTGTTCAATTGACGACTGCGTTTCATCTGATAGCGTTATAAAGTTTTGATAAAGATCAGATCTGATAACTGCTCAGTCTGAACTACTGAGCAGTAATCAGATCCCTTTGCGCTCGGTAAGACTAATTCGCAGTACGTCTAACTCGCGTTATGACTAGTCAAAAGGAGAAGTAGGCATAACGCGAATGAGACCTACTGCGATGTAGGCCAACAGCTAAATAGGTCAAATAATAACTAGACCTACTGAGATTTAGTCTTAAGCCTCTTAAGTTGGGCTAAATATTTACATGTGGCATCGAGGTCAGCCCACCTGATGGAAGGCGGTCACCGTATTCTATGGACATTTGCAACGCCAGAGTGAGGTGATTTTTTACGCTTAATGTCCGCCGACGTAGGGGTGGGAGTGTGAATGAGCGAGTGGATGTGAGGATGGGAAGGGTGGGAGTGACGCACTAGGCACTGAGTTCTCCCAGCGATGCATCCCATTCCCTGGCGTCAGAGCGTAGGATTCGGTAATTTTTATAGAGGTTTTCTTCCTCGCAACTCCAAAGAGCCACCGTGCCCGTCTGTTGCCAGACAGGGTTACGGCTCGGCCGAACGATGGTCCCCTTGGGATCGTGTACTTCGCCACTGATCGCTCAGTGGCGAAGTTCTCGTCGCCCTGAGAGTTCTCCGCTAAGTACGCTCTGCATAACAAAGCGCATGCGGAGAACTAAAAACCGGACATAAAGGTCCCCCCTCCTTAGTGGACTACTGGCTATGGGCGAATACGTGCGCCCTCGTCGTCGTCCACGTTACCAGGATGCACCACGTGGAGGTTGTCCTTCCCAGCACCCCTCCTTCCGAGGGCTTACCCGGGGCTCCCAACCATAGGCTGTTGGGCGTTACGTGAGGCTTTTTAGTCGGTAGAAGTCCAGCATAGCATCCATGATGGACTTTCCATCACGTTAAAAAAAAGTATAGATAACATGAAACTGATATTATTAATTAAAAAGTCAAAATATCCTTACAGCTGCATGACAACGATTTCGTCTATGTACAAATTAAGAATTCAACTCAATATTTTAGGCATAACGCGACGTAGACCAACTGAGATTTAGGTATATGCCGAAGTAGTCCATATACGAAATAGACCAACTGCTATATAGGCATACAGCTAATTAGGCTAAAAGCGAATTGTAAATGACATTTGGACGTAACGCGAGTTAGGCACACTACGAATTAGCCTTACCGAGCGCAAAGGATCAGATCTGATCTTTATCAAAACTTTCACACAACACAATTTCTAAATTTTGAAGTTTGGACAGCCATCGGTTCTCAAACAACGAACAAAGCGGCACCGTTCTTTAAATTTCTTTACTTTCTTCTGCGGGTTTTTTACAAGTCAGTTCGAACGGGCACGCGACTGGCAAAACGTTAACAAGTTATAAAAATTATGAATTACTTAATGTCAGCGAGACGAGGGTCAGGCGGGGCGCGGGGTACCAGTCGGAGGGTTCACCACAATAGACGTTGCTTTAGGGTGCCCAATAAAAACTTGACAAATGGCGTTTCATAATCGTGTTGCATTCCAAGCCTCGTCACAGCCATCCTGGATCGTCCTCCCCATGGAAAATATGTCTGTTGTTACCAAATTGCCTCGTGTGGTGTCACTGCGGTAGACTAATGTTATGAAATCACGTCGCAATAGATTTCGTTTGCAGATTTTGTTTTTAGACATAATTTTATATTGGTACTTAAATACAAACAGAAGGCAAAAAGTTTCAATTTTGGTAAAGAAAAAACAATAATTGATGTCCACAATTTAAACTGTTACTTCTGTTCTAAGCAGCAGTCCCTTTATGTATCAATCATAGGACATCCATAATGATTCTGCACTAATCCAAGTGTTGTACTAAAATAAACTTTTACTTGCGTATTAAGCACAGTTTCTTCTAGCAACCAGGGCATGTCATGGACTCTCACAATGAAGCTCTCTGCACTGGTCCACCGACGCGGGATGATAAGGTGCTAGTGCCCGTGCCGTTAAAAAAGTGAAACAACAGTCACTTCCAGAAATACTGAAATAAAATAAACCCGGACTCTAAGGTTAAGCAGTTGAATACGTTAAAAACTTTATTCTGAGATGTAAAAGAAAATTAAAACATTTTTTTAATTATTTCAATTTATATATATCTGTACTTATGTGAAAATATAGATAAGTACCTATGTGAAAAGTCTTATTTAAATAGATTGCCAACCAGTTTCCTTACCTTATTTCCGTCCTAATAAAGTTACAATGTGCTAATGCGAAAGTTTGCGAAGATATTTGAATTTTTGTTACTCAATCATGATCGAATATCTAAATAGGACGGCTAAAATTTGGTACAGGGATAGATTATAGTCTGGAATAACACATAGGCTATTCTTTATCCCTGGATTGTTTTTCATGGGATGCAGGAATGGAAACCTGTCGAATGCCATCAGCTAGTAATCTTACTAATATTATAAATGTGAAAGTTTGTGAGTGTGGATGTTTGTTACTCTTTCACGTCACTCAATTTGGTACAGAGATACATTATAGTCTGGAATAACACATAGATTATTATTATTAATAAGTTATGTTCGGGAATAAGTTCCCACGGGAAGTCAGAACGGGAACGAATTTTTCGCTGGCGAAGCTGCGGGCATCAGCTAGTATAAATATAAATTTATTTTAAACTAGCTGACCTTTACAACTGCGTTTGTGTTACATTTTTCATTGCTGCTCAGCTCCTATGCATTGTAGCGTAATGATTTATAGCCTATGACACTTCACAATAACGTAGCTTTCTATTGGTGAAATACTTTTGAAAATCGGTTTAGTAGATCTCAAACTCACAAACTCACAAACGTTACCTCTTTATAATATTAAAAGATACACAACCCATTTTCTTTACTTTTAAGAATAATGTTTTTTTTACTTGAAATTTTTGATATGGCTACAGTCTTGGCCAAAGGCTGATTATCACTAATTTAAAGTACTTAAATTACACTTATACTAAAAATAATTACAGGTATCATACCTATATCTAAGTTGTACCAATCTATGATACCAGGAGAGCAAAACCACAGTGCAATGTGGTTATACTAATTGAGATGCAGGCAATATCAGGTATACGGACAAGTGGTCTTACAACCTCTCCGGCAATATATCGAAATTGTGGTTTATTGGATATCTATAAACTGGGTACAAGCGTTTACTGGTAATGGTCAGTGGTTATGATTCGTGTAAAGGGCAGTCAAGCTTGGACATGTGAACGCTTTTAGTTTAAATAAAGCTCACAAAAAGTGATCATGATTTTCACAATGAAAGAATTTATGTTTGTTTTTATTGATTGATCAGGCTTCGAAACTGTTCTGGGACATCCTTCCGAGGGGGGCTCCCAACCTTAGTCGGTTTTTGGTGGGTAGGAGTTCTGAATAGCATCCATAAAGGATTTCCCTCACGTTAAAAAAAAAGGCCACGAAACTACTGAACCGATTAGAAAACTTCTTACACTATTGGGAAGCTACACTATTCCTGGGTTACAAAGGGCTACTACTTTTACCTTTGAGGATGCCGCAAGGCGAAACTTGTGAGGTGTCAATAAATAAATTTTGTGAAACAGTACAAGTGGTGTTATTCAATATCCTTCCGGTCGACTCTGTCTATTTCCTAACTTGACCACTTCCAAACTTGTCCACTTTCTAAATTGTCATCATCCTAATTCTTTCCCTTATGTGCAGCAGGTTTCACCAAGTGCCATCAATCAACAGTATAAAATAATTGTGTATAAGTTTCTCCTTTTCTAAATTTCCCTTACGTTTCTGGAAAGATTTCCTTTGGAAATTTTGAAGATCAACTTTTGGGGGTAGTTTCAAAATTATTCTACGTGATATTTTATTTATATATTAGGTACCTAACAATTTTTTTAATATCTAATATATAAAATTCTCGTGTCACAGTTTTCGTTGCCATACTCCTCCGAAACGGCTTGACCGATTCTCATGAAATTTTGTGAGCATATTGAGTAGGTCTGAGAATCGGCCAACATCTATTTTTCATACCCCTAAGTGACCGGGAATAACATTCCACGCGGGCGGAGCCGCGGGCATCAGCTAGTAATTAATCTGTAATGATTGGACAGGGGCCTCAAGTTTAAAGATTTTGCTCATTGATTATTCAACTTGACAATGTTGCACGAATTGGGGAGATCGGTTGCAGTGTATCGTTGGTATCGCCCTTTAAAACTTACAATTTCGAATTCATCTAGACATCATAATATTTAAACGGCATTAAACACAAATTATAATACCTCTGCCTTTTTGAGCACTGTTCTAAAAAATAAAAAAAAACCGCCCCGCAAATAAACTTTAACATATTATAATGTACAAGTGATGGTAATATTGTCCCAACATAAACATCAGAGCGGTCGTAAACTAAGTCTTCTCACTATTATTACGCACTAGAGTCGGGCAAAGAATTTCTCGTAATAAGGGGTTGGTTGCCCCGAAATGTCGAGCCTAGTCACCGTACCAACGTTCCCCCGTTCCCCCGTACACCGGCAAGGCAATATTATTAAAAATAATTTCTCATTTTTATTGCCCGCTTAAGCACTAGTGTAATAAATGACTACAATTTTATCACAATCATTGTTGTTTGAGGTGAGAATGCTCGTAATGTTATAATTGTGTTGGTTTTATTAGATTTGTTTGGAGTGGTTCATCAATTTAGGTTGATATTTTAATTTTTATTATCAAAAATGATTTTGAAAAATATTTAGTTTTTACAGTAACTACGGTACAATTTCAATTTATCAATTTTTACTCAATTGTCATAAATTTGTAATTAAGTTTGATCCCAATGACTAATTAATGTCTTTAACAATAAATACTCTCATGTCCAGTGTAGAAATAATCCATCAAAATGGAAATTGTATAACAGAGGTCAACGCACTGTACTGACAAGAACAGGCTATTGCTGTGAAAGGAGATCCTTTGCCTGGGAAAAAGCAACTTGCCCAGTTATAAGTAAGTCTAACTGCAGAACTTCGACCCCACCAAATGGTTGTGAAGATCAGATAGCAATCGCGCCACGGAAATTATCGAAGTTCAGCCTCATCGTAGTTAGCTAGAACGCCGACCTGGATTCGACTGGGTTGGAAAAAGGCTCCGTGGATGAAGACGCGGGATAGCACCCGAACCACCCCCTGGGCGAACATCCTTCCGAGGGCTTCCCCGGGGCTCCCAACCACAGGCTATTGGGCGTGACGTGAGGTTTTTTTTAGTCGGTAGGAGTCCGGCATAACATTCATGAGGATTTTCCCTCACGTTAAACAAAAAAAAAAAGGGCTCCGTGGATGATGAGGGTTTTTAGGGTTCCGTACCCAAAGGGTATAAACGGGACTCTATATACATGACTTGGCTGTCCGTTTGTCTGACTGTGTCTGGCTGTCTCTACGTCATGAGCCTGTATCTCAGGAACCATGATAGCTAGGGAGCTGAAATTTTCACAGATTATGTATTTCTGTTGCCACTTTTACAAGAAATAAAATAAAAATCAGAAAAAGGGAGGCTTAAGGGGGTCTCCCATACAACAAACGTGAATTCTTGTGGTTTTAATTATTTATATTTAGCTCGCCAAATTGACGTCGCCACCAGCCTTATGGTAAGCCGTGGCGCATCTAGCGATAAGGGACCAGTCTCACAGTCCGTAAGACTTTCGACAGTGGTCCGCAAGTTGGCGGCCCCGTGGTGAGCCTCTTCACGCTCCTCTTGAAGAACCCGGGATTGTAAGATGAAACGAAAATGAACATTTTGGAACGGTATCCTCTGTGAGCGAGTCCGGCTCGCGCTTGGCTGGTTTTTATTATTCATCTTTACAAAATATCGCCGCCTGATGGAAAGTCATGGTGACATCTAAAGTTCTGAAGGCTACTCTCGCAGTTCCCAAGACCGTGGCGGTCAAGTTAGTGGCAAATCAGATGAAAGAGTGAACATGACTTTGATTTATTTTCACAGTTTTATGGTGGTTACATAGCTAAGATCAATTGCTCTACATCCGCTGTTCTTCATCAAAAATATCTAAATCATAGCTTACAACTAGCGACCATATGAAGGTAATCCTAGACTTTAAGATTGAAGGTGTTGAAAGGTACTGAGGCTTTCATGCTTAGATGAAGATGTGAAAATTAAAAGAATAATAATTAAAGTAAGAAAGTCTGTGCTTTACGCTAAAATGGTGGCAAAGATAATATAATAGTATTACATACAGATAGACAACCTGTCCCTCGCTGACCAAATTTCCCCAACCCCGCGACAGCTGTCATTATAGTTGGAGGGTATTTTGAGGGAACGATAGCTTAACCTTAGTGTTTGCACACACCTTCAAGCTCTGTACAAACATAATGTTTTTAAGTGTAGGTGACGAATTGAAAACGAATCATTTTTATGGAGTTTCCGCCCTGTGATGGCGGTTACAATAAAGAAATTAATCTTGTTTCAGTACGGTCCCGGCAACTCAAAGTGAAGAACATTGCCCTGATTTAGGCAAAGGTTGCGGGTTCAAGTCAAACGGGACAAGTTTTTTTTTCACTTTATAATAAATTATTAAGAATAAATAATACAATTTAAATAATAAAATAGTAAAGTGTAATAATAAAACTGCTGATCGGAATACTCGTAGCACTTCCGTAGCGCTACGTGTAGGTTCTACGCCTCTATTAATTGCATCTGCATAACTGCAATGATCGGGTCCGGTATCTGTAGCTATTGTTTTGAATAGCACTGGCATTGATGCTCGATAATAGCGCGCTTGCTACTGACCTTTATAAGGTATCCATACCTGACTGGATTGAAACTTTTAATTTCAGTATGGCTGTGTATCAGGCCTCTTTACATTACTTAAATTAAATAGACGCGATTATAAACGTCACTTGTGAACATAAATTATATTATTAGGTTTTTTTTTGTATTACAAAACCACTGTATCATGTATTTCATGTGTAATTGCGGGCTATTTGAAAAGGGTGACCGTGATTTTACTTGCCAGGTTCTTTCTCACAGGCTCTACCTATTGCCTTGCGAACCTGGCCATAAACGTAGAATCAGAAATCTTGACGTTCATGTGTTACTTTGTGCCTGCAAACCTGGTTTACTTAGGTTGTAGAGTTCATTGTTAATAAATAAAGCAAAATAAAATCAATTTCTTTGTACTACTAAGGTGGCAGACAAGATTACGGCCCACCTGATGATTGGTTACCGTAGACTACGGACGTTTGCAACACCAGAGGCGCTCACACACGCTGCCAGGCGAAGGTTTATTTTAATTTATTTCTAAGAACCATCTATCCAACCGTTAATTTTACTTTTGACAGCGGCCTGAGAACGATAATAACAATAAAAAAAATAACAATGTGTTAAATTGATTTAAATTTCTTCATAAATAAAGTTGATTGTTATATTAATCGAATCGGGAAGTCATTATAACATCACTATAGTAATTGGTAATCAAACTGTCAAAAGTAAAATAAACGGTTGGACAGACTGGCATAAAATTTGCATAAACATATAGTTGGAGGGTATTTTGAGGGAACGTTTGCTTAACCTTTGTGGTCACACACACATTCAACCTCTGTCCATACATAACGTGCTTTTAGTGTAGGTGACAGAATCGAAAACTAATCATTTGTATGGAGTTTTCGCCCCTGGTTAAAGTAGAAGCACTATACGTAGCAGTAGTAAGTACTCTCGAAGCTAGACGCGATCAGAGCCAAAGTGAACCAACCCTTGATTTTTTACCTTATGCAAAAATGGCGTGACCGGCTCAGGTATTTTTTAGATTTTAAACAGAGAAAAAGAAAAACAGCAAAAATAATTTTTCAACGCTATCCATTTTTTTAAATTAATTATTTAATTTATTTACTTATGCACACACTAGTATGTAATAATATAGGTATAGCAGGAAACTTAGGTACAATGGCACTGGTTATTTCTAAAAGAAATATCTCCCAGTACACCGGCGAGAGGAGAATATGAAGTAGGAAAAGAACAATTAAAAGTGTGTAATTAAGAGAATATAGATAGAGTTTAACACACATACAAAAGAATAGAGGCAGTTTTCAATTGAAAGATAGTGAAAAAAAAGATAGGCTGATTTTGTAGTAAACTATAACACGTTTTAAGAATTAAGTAGTCATTTGAAAAGATAATTGGAAATCAGTTTGGGTTAGGCCTCTTTTGCCCTGACGGCCTGTTATGCTATCGATTTCTCCAGTGCACGAAATCTGAAACTACTCCGAGCATAGCCATCGTTCTGCAGTCGAACTGTCAATACTACTGGATATAACTTCATGACCGTTATTACAATTTACTATCTGTGTACCAACCCTACGGCTTCGTCTATGACCTACTACAAACTACGTGGCACCCTTAGTTCTTGTCGAAATCTGTTATTTTATGCTAAAGGCTTCAATAAAAAAAAATCATCTTTTAATATCTCTTTTTATCGATGCAAGGTGTTCAAAGTGTTGACTGCCTCGATGGTGCATTCGGTAGTGTTACCAGCGCTTGAGGTTCTGGGTTCGATTCCCGGGTCGGTTCAAATATTTGTGTGATCCACAAAATATTGGGTATTTTCTATGCATAATATGTATGTTTTTAGATATTATTATGTTTTTAGATTTATATAAGTATGTTATGTATTCAGTCGTCTAGATCCCATAGCACAAGCTTATATATTTGCTTAATTAGGGCTAGATGACGTTGTGTGAAAATGTTCACAAATATTTAATTTAAAAAAAAAAACTTTTTAACTTCCTCTGAGTTCTAGTCAACATTCAGACAATAAGGAATCTGTATCCAGATGTAAATAAACGCTATTACAAGAAAAGAGATCACATTCGAAGCCTATTTCAATAGAGAAAAAATGAGAGGCTATTTTGCTTTATGTATTCGTATTATTCTTTGTAATAAAACATTACTAAAACGTTATAAATAAATATTATAAGTGCGATCGTTACATCGGCTTTCGTTTAATCGGGAGGTTTGTGGAGATGAAATATACGTTAAAAAGAACAAATCCTCGTCTGATCAATGCGGTGTCAGGAGTAATCCAGCTTTTCAGCGCTGGGAGTGGTCACTCGCTCCGCCTCACTCACTCCTCTCCTGAAATAATACTCTGTCACACTCTTTTACATGTCTGCAAAATTATTGCTTAGAGAGACTTTCTTTGTCGTCCTACTTTAAAAAAAAATCTTTATTATGTAATTCATAATGTTCCATTTTTATTTGTAAGTATGTTTTGATTATTTAGAATTTATGAAGTTAACCACACAAGACGAAAACGGAATGGAAGAGAGAACCTGAAGAATGGTGGACGCGTGCACTCTATGTAGATATTATTTTCTATAACTAGTCTATAATTCAAGTTTGTGTACAAAAAAAATGGTTTGATAAGAAACATAAAAGATATTGTGACAACCTGATTGTGGAATAATGTTAACTTACTTAGAGTGTATTGAATTGTTTTTCATGTTACAACAAAAATTCCTCAGGAAGCTCTAGTAAAGCTTTCACTTTTACTTTGCTGGGATATCACTTAGATTTATTCTTAAAAACCACTAAAACGAAAACTTAAACTTCAAAATTAAAAAATATAGAATGCTATTTGGCAAAAAGCCTCAATAGGCATTCGTAAAACTTATAAGCGAAAAAGAAAGAATTAAGCTAGGTCCACCGAATTTAAAATTAGAATTCAGTTGAAAACTTTTTTGTAGTTGGATATTTCTAGATAGTCGGGAAAATGCTTTTCTTGAAAGCTCTGGCTAGGGGCGTGTCATTTTTACCGCCCGCCCAGTGTCTCGATTCACCGAACCGCAGTCGCATCGTCGCCGCCACGTCGCGAGCACGTCACTGTCCGCTTGAGTATCCGTCGGTAACGCGTTACGCATCAATTCCCCGTCGCGTCGCAAAATTTGGTAAGTCAGATTTTTAGTTTTGAACGACACTTTTTTGAAACATTAAATATCTACACTTTTTTCTTGCTTATATGATTTTTCATTGTAATTATAATATTTTAAGTACTTTTTTTAAATTTTAGTTAATAATTCGTTAAGGACCAATAAGTCCAAATAGAAATCCGTTTTACAAAATATGTAGGTATCGTAAGTATTTATAAAACAATTGGTGCAGCCCATTTACTCAGCATTTTTAAACTAATTTATTTTATTATATAAAATATATTTACTAGGTATTAACACCTCTTTTTAAATAATATTTGGAGAAAATATCTTAAACTTGCTGAATGACTAAACTTTTTAAACTTTAAAACGTACTTAATTTATAATTCATTATTTTTTTAATAATTTCTACTTGGTCTGATCTCTCTTGCCTAGTTTTGTTATTTTTTTTATTCCAAAATATTCAATAGTTTATTACATTTGCTTTAATTTTAAAGATAATTTTGTAAATTTTATATTATTTCTTTTATATGGCCTGAAATTAACTGTTTTCTGTGTTACCATTTCATAATATTTACAATTTACAATAATTTTATAAAATACAACAAAAAATTTGTTCTTATAGGTATGTAAAAACTAATAAATTGTTATAATAAGTTCAGTGCAGTGAGACATAATAATGTTAACTTCTCAACCTCAAAACGTACTGCTGATAAGTACATAATGTTTGATTCAATCAAAAACTAGAAAGACAAATAAGTGATATCAGTGAAAACAAAAAGAAATATCCATATAGTTCTTTATTCCCTCCTCATTCTCAAAAGATTCCATGCGGGTCCTGGACAGAAGCGTGAAATATCACCCCAATTATCCCTATTTCTGAAGGAGAACGTCTCGCTGACTCATCTCTCAACTTTTGCCCATAAATGTTCTTTGAAATTATAGTTTCCCGCCCGCCTTTAATAGTAAAACGTTAAACTAACTTCACTCAGAATAATTTACAATGAGTGTTGTTAATGCCCCGGCATTGTACTTTTTCTTGTAAAAATTTACTCTTTATTCATAAAAGTACAGTAATGTAATTTATTTATTGACGGTAGATGATGTCCAGGTACAAAAGCAAGGTTGATTTTCCATTTTAATAAATTAATTGGCTGTTCTTAAACTGTACAACAAAATGTAACAATCGAAAATCATTAACAACTATTTTACGAGTATTTGGTTAAGACAAAATACCTGTTAATTTTGCAGTACAAAATTTTGTTAATTTTATTTTCTTGACGTACCGTTTCGATTTTTTGATTGTTGAGAACTTGCAAACAAATTCTAATTCAAGATCTTTTATGGTTAAAAAAATATTAACGCTTACTAGGTAAAAAGGTGTTTTATGGTATTAAAAACCTAATTTGTCACTATAATTCTATGTTTGTTGTTAATTTTTACAAAATATTAATAAACCAAATAGCCCAAACACTTGATGCAAACTCTAGAATAAATTACTTTTCACTTCAATTAGGTACTTGTATGTACCTTCAGTTATTAAGGTTTGTTAAAATTTTAATAGGTGGGTAAGTTTGAGTGGGAAAATTTTCAAGTAAATTTAGTTTTAGACATTGTCTTTCAAATAGTTATTTCGTGTTTGACTATATCACTTGTTATAACAAACAACATAACACTGTAAATTTAATACTTACATGAAATTCAAACAGAGGTTCACGGAATTTAAAACGTGCGCGCGCCATACTAAATATCTTGAAATCTGGAAACGGAACGGTTTAGAAGCCTCTTCTTCTGGGCATTTTTTTTTTATTCTAATACTGAGTTCATTTAACAATCTGTCTAATTTCAGGTGTTGATACAGAGAAAAATAAACTAGTTTTACTACCTATTTCTTTTTCTGACCTATTTTTTTATTATTTGTTTTTACTTTTGTAATATACTGGGTAATTTACCAACCTCAACGAAAAAAACTCGCCCGGTTGGACGAGATGATACCGCTGTTACCTATTATAATATTTTTTCTTATCGTCAACTCGCACACAGACGACAAAGTCAACCATTCACTTTAATAAACCCTTAGTTTATGGAACCGCGTGGTCTAACAAGTTGCAATTAACCATTAAATTCGCAATAAAAAAACGGTCTGTTTTGTACCTTGCCTTCCAAATTTTACAGAAGAATAGTAAAATCTATTTCTTTCACCTCACACCTTTCATTTCTATTCTAATACCGAACAGTGAGCAATAAGCATTCTAAAGTTCGAAGTATTATAGAGAAAACCTGTTAGTGTTGTTGTGTTTCTGCCTTAAGCGTAGAGATCTTCAAATTTTAACTTTACAATTGCAAGAGAATTTAGCAAATCGATGTACCAACGACGGAAATATTGGTAATTCTGATTACACGAGTTTTGAAAAAAGTCATACTAACTTTATTTCAAACACTTTTATAGTTGACAATACCTAACAAACCTACCTAACTACACAGTGGTGCCATTTCTTATTTAGGCCGAGCGCACAATAGAGACACGACTGTCTTAAGACTGACTCTTGCTTTAAATTGAATCTCTGATTATTGGCATAGATGTCAGCTGCCGATTATCGGACGCAGGCTTGCACCGTACAACAGTTTTGTCTGTGAGATGTCTCTTTCGTAGTTTTATAGATATAGTAAAGCGGAAATCTGTCTAGGGACAGACTTGTCGTCAAATATGCTCTTAGTTATCATGACTCAAATATCGTCAAAGAATCTTATTGTAATTATTTATTGATCACAAATTAAAACTCAACTATAGACAAGCAGCCCTAGATTCCGAAGCGATGGATAGAAAGGCAACCAAAGTGTATCTATCTTATGTTCCACACTCGAAAGTAAATGCTCGAATCATGTAGATAATATCAGTTTATAGATAGATTACATGAAAAAGCGTATAAATACCAATCATTTAAAATATTCTAAAATTATTTTGCAGTTCGTACCTTCAACTGGACGTGATAAACGATGGAGCGTTACTGTATTGTATTTTATCATTAAATGGTAATTATTAGTATCTACATATTTTTTTATTATGCACATGCGAATTTTTTACTTTTGATATAATATTTATACATGACATACGATGTACAGTTACAACATTACAGGTAAAGAATTTAATTACATTTATGAACTTACATCTTGAGTATCGAAGTTAACATCACTTCTTTGTCTCAGAATAATAATAAATTTTACATTGAAATAAATTACCTACATTCTCTGCCTTCTTAAATTCCACACGTGGTTTACATTTTGTTGGACATGATGTTGTATTTACACAAAACATCATGCCAAATGCTAGAGGGGTAATTTTTAGTTTCATCAACGTTAACTAGTAGAAACTGCTAGCAAATAAGTGCACCTAAAGTAGTTATTTTTAAACATGGTGAGCTGAGGCCACCTACTTCTTAATAAAGTAATGATTTAAAATAAATCAGACCCAACAAATTAGACCGTGCGCAAAATTATCAGTTCTCAAATCAACTATGTCTTTGTTATTGTTATAAAGTAACGTAGATTATATTAGACCTCAAACTGAATAGCGACGAGCGGGGCGACGACGGCGACAGCGGTGAGAGCGTGCACACGCGAGAGTTTGGTATAGTTTATTCGAAGTTGCCTACTCTTGTACACTGGCGCCGTAGTATCGCCGCAGTCGCCGTCATCGGTCGCCCCGCTCGTCGCGGGTGTCAGCTTCAAGCGGGGCCTCGAGTTTGAGTCCATACAGAAATCACCATTTCTAGTTGGTAGTAGAAGTGTGGATATTTGACTCCGATGAAAATTAGTGATAAGAAGTTTAATATTTCACAAACGAAGCTCATATACGAATAAATAATAAAATGATAGAAAAGCCAAAACTGTAAGTACATTGGAAATATTAACAAAAAAAAAACTCGCTGTGTGTTCTACATAAGATATCGAAGCTGAAAATATAGTTAGATTTTTTTTGTCTGTTTGTCTGTTTGCTTTGCTTTGTCCGGAAGGATCTCGAAAAGTACTGAACAGATTTGGTTCAAATTTTGCACAAATATTACTTCGGGGTGTGGTCTTAAAATAGGCTATATATTATTACGCCACATATCCTAGGGGCTAAGCAGAGAGCAATAAAATGTTTAAACCGTTGGATTGATTTAACTAAAACGTAGCAGGAATATTAGTAGGAGATAGGTTTTACACTCAGACAACATATTATTACACTAAATTTTTTAGGAGCTCGGCAGAGAACAATGAAAATCTGTTTGTATATTTTTGCAAAATACAGAAATTACTGAATTATTTTAATTAATCTTTTATTTGAATAGCAATCTAGAGGTAGGATCTTTAAATAGGCTATATATTATCACGCTACATATCAATAGGGACTAGGCAGAGGGTAATGAAATATGTAAGTATGTGGATTGATTGAACTAAAACGTTGCAGGAATATTAGTAAGAGATCGGTTTTACACACCGGTTACATATTATCACGCTAAATATCTTGGAGGCCCGATAGAGAAAAATTAAATTCTGTGTTTGCTACGATATCCAGACGACTGATATACATACTTATATATTTCTAAATACATACAATGTATGTATTTAGAAATATATCATATTATACATAGAAAACACCCAAAACTCCGAAACAAACATTTGTGGATCACACAACTAATTGGAACAACCCAGAAATCGAACCAAGCCCTCCGGCGCGACAGGCGGTATCACTACACCGACTACGCCACAGAGGCAGTCAATGAAATTATATTTCATATTCTTTCATATAATTATTGTAACGGCTTGACAGACACAAAATATATTTGTTTATGTATTTACGGGCAACAATCAAAAGTACCTAACTGTAAAGATCAGTAGTAGCAATTTATAGGCTTGATAAAGAACAATAATCAAATTCATTAGAGTACGTGTTTGTTTTTAAATATGCATTTAGTATGTAACATAATAAGTAAGTTTATCAGTTTTCTAGATCTCATAGCACACACTAATATAAATCAAATTTCAGGCTACGCTATACTATTGTACAAGCCATGTAATATGTAGTATACTTTTTTATAACGTGAAGGAAAATCCATCGTGGATGCTATGCCGGACTCCTACCAATTAAAAAAACCTTACGTAACGCCTAACAGCCTATGGTTGGAAAGGATGTCCCAGGACTCCCAGGAGACTCACGGCCGCCACTGCGTCCTCGTCTAGGAGGTGGTTCGGGTGCTATGCCGCGTCTTTGGGGGTTTCGGGTGCGATCCCGCTTTTAAAGGGGGGGGGGGCGTGAGTGAACGCCTTCGGCGCGGACTGAATTATTTTACAATAGCCTTAATCATTAAGCTCTTTTATCATTAAGCCAACACGCCAGTTTAGATTTACCCTCACATTCAAAGGGATCCTTGAATTCTAGGTTTTGCGAAAGTTGGGATGTCTCTAATTCCTGAACTAGAAAACCTTTAACATGGAAACTTGTGTGAAACATTCCTGACAGTATTCCCTTTATAACTCTAAAAAAGAAATTTTGGAATCCGAAAACGCATTGAGAAGTAACAACTAAAAACCGTTTTGTCTTTCATCCCTTCTCCCAAAGGAACCGCGCAAAATATCGAGATCAAAAGTATCCTAGAACCTTCCTCGGATTATAAGCTCTGATTGTACTAAGTTTCATTCAAATCCATTCAGTAACTTCGGCGTGATACTTATTCGGAATACAGACAGACAGACACACATGAAAAATGTAATTTCATTTTCGGCTTCAGTAGACTGTCGACCTTCAACAGTTTTACTATATGTATAGACTAGCTAACCCTCGCAACTTCGTTTACGTCACATAAGATCTATGAAAGGAGAGGTATTTCTTCATCAGACTCATCAAGCAGCGTGTGAAACTGCCCTGTTTGCTTAATAAAAAAAGAGCTTAAAGATTAAGTCTATTCTAAAGCTCTTTTATGATTAAGCCAACACGCCACACAAACGTTGTTTATAATGAACATTCTTAAAACAACTTTACTGAAAAATGTTGAGCTTTGGCTACAGTGACATAGGTACATAAATTAAATCACCTTAAACATAATAAGTACATGCATACGGTCACGCCTTTATACCCAAAGGGGTATCGAGTAACCTTTTTTTAATTTGTCCCACGTAACGTAATAGGTGGTGAGCCGCATTGCCGTGTTGAAATGGACAGGCGTTAGTACTGCCTACTTTTGAAAATTATTAAATCTATAAGGTCTTCAACTTGGTTTAACGACTGCCATTTACTGGCTACCGTTAGCGTTAGTGTTTTCGTCTCAACTCTTCCGATTATGCGTAAAGTTTTCAGTCTGTGGCCCTAATCTAACAAACGTTTCGTATTCGCGCTTCACCATACTACTTACTCTTATAATTATTAAAGGGGCTTATTAATAAACACGTACGTCATACCGGCGTTGGACCCACTAAAACCATGAGGTCTCCTCCTATCCATCTAGCGCAGTCCTAGGGTATCCTTTAGAGGGCTTACCCGAGGCTCCCAATCGTAGGCTGTTAGGTAGGATACGTGTGGTTTTTAGTCAGTGGGAGTCATAGTACATTCATGTGGAATTTTCCTCACGTTAAAAAAATCCATCTAGCGCATAACTCCCCGGGTAAGTTGGAGGATGTCCTAAATTTGTTCCCACATTTTGGTTACGACTTATCCTAGAGGCTGAAATAGAATACGGTTCAAACTTTGCTTATAACATAATTTCCACGCGGACGAAGTCGCGGGTAACAGCTAGTATACGAATAAATTTCATACAATCAATTACAATAATTTCGTAATGCCCCACATGTGGACGATAATTAAAAGTAAACTTAAGATGCTCTTTATTATTTATTTCAAGATTTTATTTGTCGCCTTGAATAATTGTGGCATTCCAGCCCCTGCTTACAAACCAATGCCAACGTAATTAAAGTTTAGGGATTCCTTATTGCCTACGGAATCTTAAATACCACAGCAAAGATCACAGCAGTAAGGCTGCGCGCCCATTAGAAGCACGACTGTTTTAAGAGTGACTCTTGCTTTCCATTTAAAAACCGATTTGTCCGATTAATCGGCGACAAAATTAAAACTGCCAATAATCGGAAGTGGACTTGCACCGAAAAACAGTTTTGTCTCTGAGACATCTCTTCTGCAGTGTTCGCAGTTTAATAGAATAAGTAGGTACTACGCGTTCGCACTAAGTTTGCCGGTCGCCTCTTTACGCCCGCCGCAGACTTACGACCGGGATATATAGCGATAGTCTGATTGTACTTAGGAGACAGACTTATCTCCAATGTGCGCTCAATCTTACTGTTGTGATCTAAGCAGGGTACGAAAAAATTCGATTTTTATAATAAATATCAAAGATCCGATTTTTTGATATATATCCCGATTTTTTTGATAAATATCGGATTTATATATCCAGCTGTGAAAGAAATCTGCAAAATAATAAAATAAATATCAAATTGCCACATTTTTATTAAAAAGCCGGCCAAGTGCGAGTCAGGGTTCTGTACTGAGAAGCGGTAAAAATCCACGTTTGTTGTATGGGGCCACCCCTTAATTATCTACCTAGCTACCAAGCTTCCTGGGTCCCGTTACGGAACCCTAATAAATGAGAAAGATTTTTTAAATGATCACTTACAAAAACCAGAACTTGTAAGTACCTTTAAATCAAATAATTTTTATTATAAACTTTCCCGTGAATTCGTATCTTTTTATAACTTTGTAAGTTGAACCTTATTTTTAATAACGTTAAGGTTTCAATTTCAGTTAAAAGCTGACCATACTGGAATGTCAAAGGGGATTTCCTCAACTTAAAATGAGGTTGCCATTTTGGGAAACTATCTAAAATAATTCAGAATTGTAGTTTTTCGCAACGTGTTGCCCGAGTATACCAATTTTTTTTAGTTCAAAACACAGGAATAAATCGATTGATATATATCAAGATAAAAATCAATTGATATATATCGTGATATATATCATGATATATATCCGCTGATATATATCGGCGAACCCTGGATCTAAGGTTCCGGTTTTTTAGGGTTCCATACCCAAACGATAAAAACGGAACCCTATCGCTATAGTTAACTGTCCGTCAGTCTGTCTCCAGGCTGTGCACCTCACAAACCGTGATTGCCAGACAGTCCGACTCGCCCTTAGCCGGTGTGTTTTGGATTTGTTCCTTTTATGTTTATTTGTATAGGTTCTATAGGTACCTATATGTAGTACTAGCTGACCTGGCGAACTTTGTTCCGCCATGTCAAGCTGACCCGATATAATTTTTGTTTATTATTTACTGATTATTTTTTTGGATAAATACATTGCCCGAGCTATAGCTAACACAAAAAAAAAGAATTTGCGGAATCGGTCCCCCTGTTCTTGAGTTATAAAATTACAACGAAAAGTGTTATTGATTTTTATACATATAAATAAATATTCACAGACATTTTCACACAACGCTATCGGATCCCAAAGTAAGCTGGAATAACCTTGTGTTCCGGGTATCAGAACACGGGTATTAATACTTATATACTTTTAAATACATACATATCATACATAGAAACACCCAGACTCTTGAGACAAACAATTATGGGTCACACAAATATTTGTCTCCGGTGGGAATCGAACCCACGACCTCCAGCGCCGCAGGCGGTATCACTACCGACTGCGCCACAGAGGCAGTCAAATAGATATAGAAAACAGATATAGATTTTCCTAGTCCAGCAATGGATTTGATTGATTGAGTATTTTTCTGCAGGGCACCTACGTATCTCATTTCATGCGTACCATTCACTGAGCTAACCTGATCCCCAAGCTTCCGCAACTACTAGCTAATTATATTAAATGCTGCATTTATTTGGTTGGTGTACCTAAGTAAACAAACAATGCTATGATTATGATATTGATTTAGTCTGGATTTCTATAGAATACAGCTGTTGATTGGTTACATGTGGTAATTATCCGTGTAAGTTTCGAACATGGTACGGAATTAATGTCACAAATTATGATGCCTAAATGTGGTACTTAATATGTTGGTTGTTATAGCACCCACCTCGGAAAATTTTCTTTTTACATCTTGGATTTGTGTAATAATATATTGTCGTTCATTTAGCTAGCCTACAACGTAAGTAAAATGTGTTGAACTCTGACTACCTATATAGATTGTGAACTATATACTATCACTCAAGAGATGACTAGGAAATTATAGTTTTCTATGCTTATAATATAATAATTATTTTAGTGCCAACCATAGAGCAACATGACCTTCATTAAATCAAAGTTATATGTCGTGTTGCGCTAGTAAATGGGTCAACTCAGTGAGAAAAATATCCCCTGGAAAGCACCAAAATTTTAAAGCCATTTTACTGTGAGAAGAATATTAGTGTTATCACTCAATAACATATTAGGTACGGTCTCTGTCTACCTCAGATTTCTGCCGTAACTTACCTACCTAATCCAGCGGCACGGCAGTGCCCCTACCAAATCGAGTAGCAGCGGCACGGCCGTAACTATCTTTTCTCGAACCCACCAATCATTTTCGTTTCGTTCATTCTTCATCATTTTTGGCCCTCTATAACTTCGTTGTGGATTAAAGTACAAGTTTCAATTTTCAGTAACTAAACAAGCTTTGTGTAAGTACATTTTATTTTAAATTTTATTTCAATTTGAAGTAATTATATCAAGTCAATGTTCCTTAAAAATTTGCAGTCACTCACTGACTGACCGAATAAAACTCATCAAAACTCTAAGGCACTTCAAATTTAGAATGCAACTAGTGTATGGTTTATAAACTAAGGAAAAATTTAATATTCTGGAATTTCGGTCCAGTTTTCAAGATTCATTAACTGCATAAATAACTTTGTAATCCTATATAATTTAGATGAAATTACAAAGTTATTTATGCAGTTTGTGTATTAGATTAATTAAAAAGTAATACCTATTAATAATTTACAGTTAAGGAATTAGTGTTTAAGTATATTAATTTGGTCTGTATAGTGCAATTGCCAAAAAACTAACTTGAGCGCACGTAACACTGTAGTAAGCATCTTTCACCCGTCCTTGGATGGGTGACCACATTGTGACATTTCTATTAGCGAGCAGCGAGCGTTTTTGTGGAGCCAAGTTGAAGTCCTTATGGGCGGCTTAAAAAAAATTAACAGCAGGAAGTTACAACCTGTGCCTTTCCATTTCAACACGGTAATACGGCTCTCCACCTATTTCGTGGAGAAAATTCTTAAAATGTGAAATGTGATCATATGTATGTATGTTTGAGATGATATTTAAATTTGTGTATGGCACTGTAGCCAACGCTGAATCGCGTGAATCGTAACATATCCCCGTAAAACTTTGGTTATTCAGATTTCCTACGTTTGTAGCCTTGCTCTCAGAAGCAAAAATAAGAGCTAACCATGGCTAGTGACGCAGGAGCAAGCGAACTATACTTTTTGGTGTAAGAAGCAACTTAACGAAGCGGTCGAAAGTCGCAGCCTTGTTAAAAGTATCCTATTACAGCATGTAGTTTAACACGAAAAACATATGCTTAAATTGAAAGTGGCAATTGTGAGGAACGGAATTAACACTGTCACGCCAATGTCACAACCTGTAGATATTTCTAACTCAATAGTTAGTTAGTTATATTGAGTACCTTTAAGACTGGTCCCGTTTCAAAACTCCAATCCATAACCGACCTTCCGTGTGCGCTGGAAGTCCATTCGCTGTGAAAAATTACACTTGCTGAGAAAAAATTGACTTCTCAATTTGGCATTATATGCAACTGATGTCACCGTACCTACAACGAATGAGTTCCTCGAAGTTGGATACCAATCTACCAAGAGCGGAGTCTCTTGGTAAATTTGCTATCCAGCTTCGAAGAGTAGGCTGGGCTCCAGATGTGTCTTAATGTCTACATCTTGATCTTCTGACCATAATAAGAATGAAGATTGCTTTGAAGAAGCGTTCACCTTCTCAGGCCTTGATCCTCGGGTTACAGCTTAAAGCGTTTGTTCCGATTACTAATCAAGAGTTCATTCCAGCACGTATCCTGTAGGGTTCTGTACAAGGTTTTAGCTGTTTTGCTAGCTGTTACCCATTCACTCATTCTATACAATCAGAGAGCTGTCCTAAGAGCACGTGGCTGTTATCACTGTTAGATGACACCCCACAAAGAGGCGTTTCTGTGTTGACCAACACTTTATTTAGAGAGTGGTGAGTCACTATCACATTCGGCCTATCAGTTAATCCGGAAAAATGTAAAAGTATAATAATAGGTAGCTCCCGGATAATGAGCAGGCTGGAGGATGTAAGTCTAACACACTGTACATTTAGAGCTCAAACTATCCCGGTCACGACTACTGTTAAGAACCTGGGATTGTATCTTGACTCTACTCTTGATTGGCGTGCTTAGGTTCCTAATGTCAGCCAGAAGGTTACTGGAACACTAAGGGCATATTACAGACTTAAAAACTTTTTCCTGTTAGTACCACGATAACGCTTGTGCAGATGCTAATCTTTTTTATTATTGACTATAGTGATGTGTACTATTTCGGCCTGAATGCAGATCTGCTAAGTAAACTTGACTGACTTCTCAATAATTGCATTCTATTTGTGTTCAATCTCCGAAAATATGATCACATCTCGGTTTATCAGGATGAGCTGGGTTGGTTGCCCATACGTCGCCGGCGTAGTTTGCTATATGACTATAGTTTATGAAATCCTACGCTCTTCTCATGCTTCTACTTACTTGACTCCTCATTTTAAGGCTGCTGTGTTCTAATCATAACAAAAACTTGTGCTCATCTAAAAACCTTCTTCTTCGCTGTATCACTGACTCCTCTGATTCTGTACACTCCTATTTCGTTGTGCAATCCATTCTTTTCTGGAATGTTCTGTTTCATAAAAGTCTAATTCTGAAAACTGATCCGGAACCAAAATCAAGCATAGTGCCATTTCTCTTACACGTTTTTATTTCATAAAATCCAAATTCCACAATAAGAAAAAAAAACCGGTTGTCTGTAAAGTCGGTTTACTGACGATAGTTGAACTTGACAACTCAGCCTTAAATGGAATGCCTCAGAGCAAGGTAACGCCATGTTTTTTCGTGCGTGCAGCCGGTTCCATCGAATTATAAGACGCCTGTCACGTCAAAAACTTGGAAAAAAAGAAGTTACTTATTAATTCTATTCTGCGACAATGTTCAGTTTTTAAAACTTCGTGCGCGCGCATCGTAATAATAACTTCAAAAATAACCACAGAGCAACGCGACCAGTACAAGGAGAGAAGACATAGCATGTTTGCCCTATACATATCTATCTGTCATATTTTGCGGTGGGAAATCATATTCAAATACACCACTTCAAAAGCAATCAGCTGTCACTATGGAACTTACACAAAACAATTAAAACAATACACTCATAATTTCGGACATTTTTAGACATTTTATGTGTGTGTAATCGTACACTTTTTAGAGTCCGCTTTGACAGTAGGGAACCTCTCCGTATGGCGCCTCCCCTCCTTGTGAACATCATAGATCGCGTTACTCTATGAAAATAACAATGCAAAATATATCTAACCTATCTAAGACCGTAATCGATCTTCTCTTTCAAAAACACACATCTTATTTATAAAACTAGCTGACCCGCGCTACTTCGTTTACGCCACATATGGTGTATAAAAGGACAGATATTTTTTCAACAGACTCATGGAAGCGTATGAAACTGCCCTGTTTGCTTAATCATAAAAGAGCTTAAAGATTAAGTCTATTCTAAAACAATTCAGTCCACGCCTTCGGCCAACACGCCAGTTTAGATTTACCCTCTTATTCAAAGGAACCCTTGAATTCTAGGTTTGGCGAAAGTTGAGATGCCTCTAATTTCTCAACTACAAACTCCTCAATCTTGAAACTTGGGTCGAAAAATTCTTAAAGTACTCCCTTTCCAATACTAAAAAAATATTTGAAATCGCATCACGCGGTGAGAACTTACAGCTGAAAAACCTTTTTATCTTTCATCCCCTCTCCCGCAGGAACCGCGCAAAACTTCGGGATCAAAAGTATCCTAGAACCTTCCTCGGACTATAAGCTCGGAATGTACCAAGTATGATTCAAATCGGTTTTGTAGTTTCGGCGTCAGACAGAAAGACAGACAGACAGACATGAAAAGTTTAAATTACATTTTCGGCTTCGGTATCGATTAGAGAACGCCCTCCAATTAAAATTTTCAAAGTATCTTCCATGTACAGACTACCGACCCTCTACAGTTTTATTATATGTATGTAAATTCTCGTGTCACAATGTTCGTTCCCGTACTCCTCCGAAACGACATGACCGATTCTCATGAAATTTTGTGAGCATATTGAGTAGGTCTGAGAATCGGCCAACATCTATTTTTCATACCCCTAAGTGACCGGGAATAACATTCCACGCGGGCGGAGCCGGGAGCATCAGCTAGTTGTTTAAAAAAACTAAGCTGTTTATTAAATTTTGTTCTGTAGCTTGAGTACAATTTAAAAAAAAGGAATAGCGCCCGCTACAGGTAAAATTACTTTTTAAAGCTGTTTTATTCTTGTTGCTGAGATGATAATGATGTAAAACATAGCCTAAAATCATCTCTGAAACCTGCTGTACATCGTGTCAAATTTTGAGTTCAATCGCTTCACTACATCTTTCCTCTTTATAATATTAGTATAGATTACTCCGTGTGGCAACGGAAAAGGGTACAAAATGTCGCCACCCCAATTCATCCAGAGGGTGTCGTTAGAGACGACTAAGGGAACACTTTCGCAAAACGATCCATTGCGTAGAGTAGGAAATTGTTACAGATTGTGTACCTATTTCTGTTGCCGCTATAACAGATATTATAATCTACATACCTACCCTAAGCTGCCATTCGTTTTGTTAGTCCCACATCATTTGCAGTCACCGGGTATAGGTACAGAAGAAAATCAATAACTTTCCATTCTTTAATCCGATACAAAATGAATTGCAACAGCCAGGATATTACAAATTCACATCCTCGTATTTAGTAAGCAATATAATTTCGCATGCAGTCCTGCCTATTATTAAAGTATGTACTTATGACCCGTTTGAACCATAGAGGTTGGTTTGGTGACAGCAGTAGGAATTGCAGCACGAGTAACACGCCTCTGGGTCCAAAGTCCCAAGTCTGCAACTTCAATTGTGTCAAACAGAATCGTAATCGTAGTACCTATATCTTAAACCGACGCATCTTCTACAGTACAATTTGAGAGCTTTCCTAGCTGATGAGCTACGATTTTGTTCTGACACAATTTAATAGCAGCATTGCGTACGTCGTATGAGGGAACAAGAGCTACGAGGAATTTGCGAAATAGGTATTTGAATTTAGATATTGCCACCGCACTGCTTATGTACAACTCTGTACAGTGCGATAGGGTAGTTGTAGCGCAGAGTTATTTGAACAAAATCGATGATTCGTATTCCCCTACTAGCTGACCCTCGCAACTTCGTTTAAGTCACATAAGGTTCGCGAAAGGAAAGGCACTTCATCAGACTCATCAAGCAGCGTGTGAAACGGCCCTGTTTGCTTAATCATAAAAGAGCTTAAAGATTAAGTCTATTCTAAAACAATTCAGTCCCCGCCTTAGGCGCGGACTGAATTATTTTACAATAGCCTTAATCATTAAGCTCTTTTATGATTAAGCCAACACGCCCGTTTAGAATAACCCTTACATTCAAAGGAACCATTGAATTCTAGGTTTTGCGAAAGTTGAGATGTCTCTAATTCCTGAACTACAAAACCTTCAATATCGAAACTTGTGTGAAATGATTCTTCAAGTACTCCCTTTCCAACACTAAAACAATATTTGAAATCGGACCACGCGTTGAGAAGTTACAACTGAAAAACCGTTTTGTCTTTTATCCCCTCTCCCAAAGGAACCACGCAAAATATCGGGATCAAAAGTATCCTAGAACCTTTCTCGGATTATAAGCTCTGATTGTGCTTAGTTTCATTCAAATCGATTCAGCAGTTTCGGCGTGATACTTATTCGGGATACAGACAGACATGAAAATTTTAAATTACATTTTCGGCTTCAGTACCGATTAGAGAACGCCCTACCATTAAAATTTTCAAAATATCTCCCATGTACAGACTCTCGACCCTCAACAGTTTTATTATAAGAGTAGATTTTCTCCCTGAGAACTGAATCTATTAAAATATTTTTTTTTAGATTGCTGTTTTTTTTTAAGAACGAGTAAGTATATATGTCTAGGTTCCTATCCCTTTTTTAAAACTAAAAACTTTTCATATGCGTCTGAAATTACTTTTCATAGGCGTTAAAAATGGGCAAATTCTCGCCTTACAAAGTGTCATAATGATTTTCTTTATTATTTCCCCAAAAAAAGAAGTAATAGGGACATGTATATAAACAAAGAAGAAAGAAAGAGTCCAGCCAAAAAAATAGGGAAATATGTTGATATGGAAAAAGCGCTGTGCGTCTTCTCTCTTAAGACTACGCACCAACGTCTAATGAGAAGTTCCGAAAAGCAAACGTTGAAAAACATCAACAAACAACCGAAAACATACAGTGAATAGAACCAGAGTACTAAGTGGCTTCTAAAAATTATATTTACTTCACAAAGACCTTAAATTACACAACGCTTCTGCCAATTACCACTGTGGCTGGTGATTATAGACCGAGTTTCAATATTCATCTGAATAGCAATCTTTCTTTTTCATCAGTGTAATAGATTATGATTATTATTCTTTTAACTTCATGTTGCCTACTTGCCTTGACAAATTACTAGACTGTCAATAATTTGTCAAGGCAAAAAATATATATCTATAGTCTTTTTCTGGACAGCTCAGCAATCATGTAAACATGTCATGTGTTGACAGAAGTTGTCTATGATCATAGTGTTGTAACTATACTGATTCTATGTATGTAAATAATCATTGAGTTATATCTAGTTCACCGTACATTCATTTACTTCGGTATATCAATCGCCAAATTCATCAAATCATGAAATTCGGTATATCAATATATATTATGTGCAATAATTTTTTTATATTAATTTAATTAAAGGATCTTTAAAAAAAAGAAACTTTTAGAAAATTTAATAGTACATATAATCATTTATTTACAATAATATATTACTTTAGGACTGAATATTTTAACCATCCACCGTCAACCGTACCCAGTCTACCCTAAAGAATCATTTTTTTTCTTTTTATTCATATTTAAATGTTTATGGCGTTCGAAACATTAGATTATCTTTTTGGCAGCTCGCTGATGAACGTTAGCCTCTTTAAATTTACTCCTCCACACGGTACTAAGCCTAACCGGATCCTTCTGACGATTTCTGGGTCGCACAAATACTTATTTAGTCCCAATTTTTTAAAAGTACTTCTGCGAAGAGTAGGCCTCGCGAGCGCCCAGGAAAAAACAACTTGTGAGGAATTATATCCCTTATGATCCCATCATATATAACGGGGACCTTTGTCTCCCTTATTTTCCGCCCTATTAAAAAAACTTTCGACAAAAGTTGTATTTTTATCTTTTCGTAGATCAATGATTTTAAATCAAAGAACATGTGTGCCAAGTTTGGAGAAAATTGGTTAACAAATGCGTCTTCTAGACCGAAACTGACATGTACACACACATACGGACGAAAGCAAAATCGTCTATACTGTGGAATCGAAGACCCAAACTCAAAGTGCCTTTTCACACGTACCGGTTGCCGGGCAGCCGGTGCCGGGTAACCGGCGCGGCGGCGGCGGTGAATGCAAGCGGTTGGCGGGCAAATCACTCCGGTACGTGTGAAAGCTATAGTACAGGGCCATATACCCACCCTACCCGGCACCCGGCAACCGGTACTTGTGAAAAGGGGCAAAGACTCGCATCTCCATATATTCAATATACTCTGTGGACTAGCACTCTTCGCTCTCTGGGTCAATAAGTTATATTATTAAAGTAAGTACATTTTTTCGAACTGACAGATTGATAAAACAATGACCTCCTTTTAAAATCAATTGGCCAGTACAACAGTTTTACAACACTATGGCAAAGACAAACAAGTCTGAGAAAAAATAATTTAATGACAAGCAAAAATGACAGTCTTAAATTTTTACCATCCGAGTATTTTTCATGAAATTATTCTATAATCTAAAGGTTTATTAGTGTCGAAATGTCCGCATAAATCTAACTAGAGTTCCTTGAAACGACTATGATCAGGATTGATAATTAAATGTAAGTAATTATGGAGTAGTCGAGATCCAATTTCTTTGTTTACTATATTTTTTAAGTCTGTTGAATTCCACGTATACCTACCTACGATGACGTAAACCCGTAAACTATAATATCGTATTATAACTGTCATACCACTGTTACTCTAAAAAAATGTAATTTTCTCTCTCTCAAAATGAATGGCCATTTTTGTCACTTTCATTCTAAAATATGGCATTTTTGGAACTAGTATTTTTTAAAGTAAATGACATTTTAAGTCATGATTTATTAAGGTGTAGAGAGACACTGCTACTACCTATTGTTCCAGTCGATGCTGGCACGAATTAAGCAGTGGTATGCTGTACCTACAGTAAGTAATACACATATCTACTCCATACCTAATTGTCTAGGTACCAGTTATGATGCTCAAATGTCCTGGAACCCCACTTTTCATTGGAATCCGGAAAATCAAAACCAATGTTCCGTCGAGTATAGCGTTATGCCTACAACTTCGGGTACCTACTCAACTTAATAATAATAGTTGTATAAGACCATTAATTCTATCAATGCAATAGATCAGATGGTAGCTACTAATAAGCGGGCAATAAAAGGCTATGGATTGTCGAAAAGAAATACGTTTTTCCTGATTTATGCGTGATCGGAACGCGGCCGCCCCTTTTTCAATAAAGGCTCTGATAAGAATCATTGCGAATCGCCGCGTGACGGCCGCCGAGGTATGCAATTAAATCGGTTTTTTACAAGCTATTCCAGAAAAATATTGTAAGTACATTCATAAGCTTTTGACGGCTAGCGCTGACGTTTAGGGAATAAAATATGGGGAATATCAGATGAAAAGCTGGAACTGGTAGGATGTTGAATTCATTTTGACAAGAATGGACGAATTCGACTCATACTTGGCTGGTTTTGTTATATTAAAATGTTGTGACTGATTTTAAGTCTTAGGAAATTCCCGTTTCCACGTCCCATGTGAACTTACTCCCGAAATAAAAAGTAAGTCCGACTCGTACCTTGCTGGTTTTTTTATGAATGTCTTCTAAATAAGGTGAAGTGGAGAAGTGGCTCCGAATTCATACGTACTCTACAATCCGTACACTTTCTAACCATGTTAGTGTATAGATTTAAATATTACAGTAAACAGAATAGCACTAACGACCGGACCGGATAATATTATCAAATGAATACGTAACAGTCCATCATATTGTTTAAACTGACATTCTAGAACACCCAGTCATGTAAACACACGTAGGTATAATTAAATTTGGAGTACACCGTATGTATCATTTCATAACGTTTACATTTGGAGTGTTTATCGCCTACTGTTCCGGGCATACTATTCTTTTCCCACTGTTTACACGTACGGGCCATAGAATAGATAGCGCAAGTAACGCGCGCCAACTGTTCCCGGCTAAGTAGGCGGGCGTAAGGGCAGCGACACACTGCGTCGAATTGGTGAAGTGCTGTAAGACGTAAAAATTGTAAGACTTTGGAATTCAGGGTCTCTCTATGGATTTTAAAATAAACTATTGAGGTGCAATAAGTGCGCGCTCTTCTTTTATTTTTTACATTGCAATTTAGGTACTGATTATGTTCGTTATTTTAAAAGTTAGATACCGTATTTAGGTTAGGTTAGGTTACCAGTCCAGTCCGGTATTTATATACAAAAGAATGAGCACGTGTATCGCAATTTTGCAAAATTTTACCTTTAAGAGGGCCAAATAGAGGCATTTTTTTTACTTTTTCTTCGAGCTATTATATAGAATCCCAATAGTTTATTTTTTTAAATTCATTGAGCGAGGATTTCGAGATAAAAAGCTTACGGCACTCCATTAAATGTGTGACTGACATATTTAAACTAATCTCTATAACTAAAAAGAGATTTTAATACCTACCTATTTCATTGATTTCGCAGAACAGTACAGAGGATGTTAACACAATGTAGATATTGAGTTACATTTACACCATGCAAAGTTTTTGGGTGCTTTTTAGGGTTCCGCACCCAAAGGGTAAAAACGGGACCCTATTCATAGTACTTCGCTGTCCATCTGTCTGTCTGTATCAAATATTAAAATCAGAAAAAAAAAATGGTGTGCTGCCATACAACAAACGTGATAATTATTATACATATCCCTACCGTTATTTGGACGGAACCCTACGTGCGCCAGTTTGACTTGCACTTGTCCGGTATATCATTTTTGGTGAGATAAGTGAAACGAAAAATGAAATATGTGCCACAACAAGTATGCGGTTTACTGTATTCATTAATGTTCCCGATCAGCTCGCAGTGGACGTTGGGCTTTAGAACTAGGCCGAATATACGGTTGATGTTCCGTTGATGCCAATTAGTGTGTGTTGATATTGATAGGCTTTACACACGTGACAATGCCTATGCCTATATCATCTCCTTAACAGACCGTTTGAGTCTCCAATTAGTCCAGAGACGTAATGAGTTACGTGGCTTTGATTACACGTTCGGAGTTCGGCGTTGCACGTCTGGTTAGATGTTGTGCTAACAAGCTGACCACAGTACTGACAATGATACGGATATCAGTACCGATAGGTATGTACTGTAAGTAGTGGATATTGATTTACAACCGCGCTCAAAGACGTCTCAGGCTTACCTACTTCGTTTCATTGTTAGGACAACATCTATCATCATCTTAGAATAGTCGGAAGACCTGGGTTTGCCCTTCCGAGGGCTAACCCGGGACTCCTGGCCTTAGACAGATGGAAAGATGGAAAGACAGGTGTGGTCGGTACAAGTCCGGCATGGCATTCATGACGATTTCCACACGATAAAAGCATCATCTTCGAAATCCTTTGCAAAATCTTTAAGGCGATACAGCTATAGAAAACGTTCCTTAAAACTAATGAAGTGCCTGAGCGTCAATATAAAAGGCGACAAACAAAGAGAATACAATACTACGACAAATACCTATGACGTTTTTTGAGTATTATTCGCAATATAAAATCATAGACATTCTATGATTTTAAATTGCAAATCTCATTTCGGAGAAACACAGTAAAGAGTCTCTACTTAGTGGTCTCTCGACACTACAGTAGCAGTATAATTATGTATGTAGCTATCATTTTCTTCAGTTGTAGCAAAGTTATTAGGTAGATACATACAGATCGGCAACTCCCTAATCCCCACTGAGCAAGCTTCCCCACTACTGTCACAGCTGTCATATAGATGGAGAGTATTTTGAAAGAACTTTTGCTTAACCTTAATGGTAACTCACACATTCAAGCTCCAGACATAGCATGTTTTTAGTGTAGGAGACAGAATTAAAAACTTATCATTTGTATGGAGTTTCCTCCCTGTGGTTGTAGTAAGAATGAACTTAGTACGATGTAGGTATAAGAATCTCGAAACATCTCCACATAAAGTAGCCTCGTCGTATGGTTCGGAAAAACAAACAAAAAGAATAGAATTACAACCACTTAACCTCACGCAAGTAGAAGATCTGTTTATTGTTTTAGCGTCCACAATGAATTGTTTAAACGATTTTTATATTCTACTGTTTGAGGTTAGAGTCGGTCACATATTTAAACAACTGCTAATGGCTCTAAGGAAAAAAATAATTTATTGACTTTTTTTGAGTAGAATCTTTAACAAATAAATTTAGGCACGAAATGATCAAAGGAGAATATTACCTGAAAATACATGCATTATTGTATTTCTTAAGATATTATATTATTTACAACTTATATTATAATTTATTTACAATTATTATAATAAAATATCTACAAAAGGCTAAAACAAACAATTTAAAAAAGAACTAAGAATTTTATTATACATACCTACATACATGCGTCGTAGTATTCCTCCACATCATCGTTCACTGGAAACGTTCCCAGAAGACTGGCAGCATTGCCACGTTGAAAGATATAGTTATTGATATAAAATAATGTAATATAATGACATTTAAATTAATGTGAATAAATCAGGACTTGATAAAATTAAGAAAATTGATGACATTATAATTATTGCTTTCAATACCAAAACAAATATGTTTTGGTATTTTGTAAATGATAAGTTGTTGTGTTGTTGTTGGAGTGTTCACGGACGCATGATATTCTACACAAATATATTTAGTTCTGAATAAATGACCTATGACTAATTTTATTTTGTCTTTCGCTGAGCGTACACTGTAAAATACATAATTTCAGCAACGGACGATAAAAAAATAGACATGAATTTCGTTCATTTACCTATCGCTGTTCGTTTAGTAAATTCTGAATTTCATTCAAAAGTTTTATTCTTGCTGGCGAAGTATTTATAAAATTTTCAATTAATTTATTCAAAATTTTTATATAGAGTTTCGCGCCCATCATGGAGGGGTTTCTTCACCACATGGCACCGCAGTTTCTGCATCCAGCGCTTCAGAGCTTCGGCTGTGGCGCCTTTAGGCCAATAGGGGGTGCATTCCACCCGCTGTACCCAGGAAAAGCGTTTGCTAGACATCTTGGAGAGCAGTATGCGCTTGGACAAAGCGTTGGACAAGCTTTGAGAGTGAGTATAAATCTGACTTTCGAGAGCTTGGTGCATTATATTCCTGCTCATACTAAGCACCTTGGTTTCTAGAAATTAAAAAGAGGTTTTCAAAGACGGGTGCCAATCATTCGGTCTAGCTAAAGAATCGTTTATTAATCAGCAAGTACATATTATATAGTACCAACTTGCTAATGACTCTGGTTAGAGTTGTGGAGGGACTTTTACCTTCTCATTAGCAAATTCAGATAAGATTAGACGTGTGCTTCTATAACCTGTTAGAAACAATCGCGTTACAGATAATTTACTTTTAACTGATCCACAGTTATTTTCAAGCAGTGGTAGAGATGTGAACGAATGGAATAAACGTCATTGTGTTGGCCAGAGTGTGCGTGATGGGAGCAGTACCCCGCCATTGTACCGGCACGGGTATGCGGCAAGAGACGATACCAGCTCGCCGGGATCTGCGGCGTCGGCGTCTCCGAGACCGTGTAAAGATGACGAGACACAACCACCTACGACCTGTACAGATTCGCACGACTTTTTCTCGCGTAAGTAATCTTGTCTTTGTCAGCGGTCATACTTACAATTGCATAATATTTTGATGTGTGTGGAGTTGTTATTCTTGATCTAAGGTGTGGATACGATACATGTAATAATTATGAAGCCACTCGTATTACGCTCACTAGGAGGAGGAAAGGAATTGTTTGATATAATGCCCACGGCTACGTTCTATCATCGCACCGCTCGCCACAGACAGGGAGTTCATCCTCACACTCTGCGTCCAGTGCGTTCCAGCACGGTTAGATCCAATAGGTGTTTTCTTTCGCGCACGCTTAGGTTGTGGAATGACCTCCCTGCCTTGGTTTTCCCAAACGCCTACAGTATGGGGTTCTTCAAAAGGGGTGTTAGAAGGTTTTTACAGGGTCGGCAGCGCGAGTGTGGCACCTCTGGTGTTGCAAACGTTCATAGGCTGCGGTGACCACCGGTCCTTCTGGTGGGCCGTATGCTTGTCTGCCACCTTAGTGGTATAAAAAAAAAACTAGCAGTTGTATGTACAAGTATCTACAATGTACATACAATATTGCCCGAGCATAGTACAGCTCGCGCCACATAGCTTTGCGTCTATAAAGTTCGTTCGTTCGCGCCGCAATTATGCACTATTAGTATTACAGGGCTTCGCAAACTATTTTGTTCTGCGACGCCCTTGGGACTCAGCAAGTTTTATACAACACACCTCAATCCCCCCACGATAACATTTACCAATTTTATTTACTAGTAGGTACCTAGCTGGTTATCAGAGAAAAACCATTGTTATTATTTTTGTTAGAAAGTAAAAACATAAAAGAAATATTTATGTAACTGGCTGTCTAAAGCATTTGGTGTCGAGGAAAGGTATTGTTGGCGGTATTTCTGAACATTATGAACGCTTTCAACACGATTCCGTAGCACAGACCATCGCGAAGGCACTGAGATACCACAGTGTCGTGTCAGGTCGTATTCAACAGTCGGTGTGGTTGCGTTCAGCACGACTGGGACCATCGTGCCAAAATTATTGACTGCTGGCTAGACGAAGCCCTAATCTGAGGGAGTCAGAAAATATGTGTCGCCGCCTCTACGACGGTATAATTCGCTCCAAGGAACTCTATGCAGTGCACATTTGGTTGGGCATTATGAAACTGGAGCTCCAGTTTGGAAAATTGCAACTATCTCTTCTGGAAAGGTTTGTGAACCAGACACAATGGGGTAAACTTTCGACTCGCGACGCACCGTTTGGGATTAGGTATCACAGGGTAAACTACAGAGCAGCTGAGGTGGGAGGGGCGCCCCTCCCGCCTCAGCAGTAGTTTATTGCATAATACCACATTATAAAGAGACCTACGATCTATGATCTACGCATTTATGAGAACTACGATCTATGATCAGCTGTGATAATACCGTATAATGCATGATAGCGGCACGAACAAACGAACTTCATAGACGCAAAGTTATGTGGCGCGACCTGTACTATGCTCGGGCAATATTGTATGTACATTGCACTTGTACATACAACACGTCTGTACCCTCAAGGGGGTATCAGAGGTTAATTACATACCCACCTTTAGCAAGTAGTTTCCTTGGTCTCACGCAATAGGGGAAAACCTATGGCCGTCACCGGGCACTTCTACGTAAGTACGTGTATAATATTTCATTACCCATTGTCCATCAGCGGACGGCGAGCGCAAGTCATCGTGCGGCGTCTGCGGTGCACGATTGGGCCCGGGCGTTGCTCAGGCGCATTTCCTGCAAGAGCTGCAACACTTGTACAGCCTGAGCGCAATACCGCGGGACGCTGCTGTTCCGCCCTCGCACTCAATGCATCATCAGGATGAGGATGCACGATGGGAGGTGAGTAAGATCTCTTTTTTTTGTCCTTGGTCAGATTTTAATATTGCATTCGGTAGTGTATCCGACTAGAGCGCTGAGGTCCTGGGGTTTGATTCCAGGGTTGCGTCGGTCCAAATATTTGTATCCTAATCCACAAATTTTTGTTTCGGAGTTTGGGTGTTTTCTTTGTATAATATATGTATTTGTTTAGAAATATATTAATATTTGAATAGACTACGTAGAATACAATAGCGCGTATTCGCTGCGGCTGGAGATGATTCATTGCGTGAGTAGAGCAGTCTGTGGCCTATGAGCTGAGTGCGGAGTGCGAGTATTGGCGTGCACCTGTCGACATTCACGGTGAGCGCATTAAGGCCGATTCGTATGGAATCGAGTTACCGCCACCTAGCTGTAAACGCGGGAACTTGTGTCGGTTTCATACAAGCTTACGAATACGCGTTTCACTGTGAAAAAACTTACGCTATTATAGGCACTCAGGACAATCGTTCTAGGGATGAAGTAAAGGTGAATTGCCACTGTTCAAAAAGTATACTTAGGGTACTCGCAAACATACAACTTTTAGTCGATCATCGAAAATAAATTTAATGGAGTCCGAACAATTTTTTTGTCGATGATCAACTAAAAGTGTATGCGAGCTACCTCAATAAAACGAAAAATTTAATCATCCTTATCAGTAAGTAGGTACCACATAGTACCTATTTAACGAATACTTTCACGTGGTATTTCCCAGACATACCAACGCATCCGCGCGAATCGACAGCGACGTCTGAAACTGAGGACCCGCAAGAGGCACCACACCGTTGAAAGCATGCTCGGGTATGACCTTGACGAAGAGAGGGAGCGGCGAGAGGAGAGGCCCCGGGAGCAGAGGCAGTACGACGCTGAAGACGAGCCCGTGGATGTGGAAGGGGACTCGCTGGGGTGGCCTGAAGCTGCTATCAATGTTGATGGTGAGTTAACAGTTTGCTGAGGGTTGTCACAACCTACGCTTGGGTCGGCAGCGCCTGTGTTGTGTCGCAAAATACGGCGTCTAGACCAACGTGATAGTAATATTGCATTTCTGAGGTTTATCAATTAAATAACAACAATGGAACTAGGTATACCTACCTCTGTATAGCTGAGAGCATCATTAATTCTCCGTCGTTTTTACCATTTTTAATTTGTTTTCAGAAAAAGAATCCCGCAACGAGGTTGAGAAACTGCATCTCAACTATGCCGAGGACCTGGAGATCTCCAGCACAAACGACGCTATGCAGTCACCAGAACGCGTGAGGTATTTTTTCTCTAGGAGTCCTCACCACACCTTATCCCTTTAACCTTGGTTTTAGTTAACATATAAATTTAAGCACATAGTAGGAGTTATTCTCGTTATCGTGGGACATCTTTCCGATTACCCGGGTGCCCGACGCTAGATATAGGTAGGGAACGAGTGGTTTTAATCCCGCTGTTTTCTCGTGGTCCTACTATTTCGTCCCACTAGCTAGTGGGATCACGAGGGAGAACTGTTTCAGTCAGGTGTAAAAAAGATAATTTTTAATTTAAGCCGTAATATTATAGTTCCTATAGAGGCACATAGTTATAAAGAAAAATTCGAGATAGAGGGCATTTTGTATTGCTAATAAGACGACTGCTATCGCCATCTCAGCCATGCCACTAAAGGTGAAAGCGTGAAAATTCACTGATGAAATGTCTTTTGTCCCATGTTTTGCCGTTTGTATAACATTTCACCAGGTCAGTTTACTCATGCAAGTTTGTTGAGAAGAGCCGCTCCTAGCTTGTAGTAATGCTGTCGCAGGGACGTTCTGAATTTTTTTAAAATAAGCCCACTACTTTGTCTATTCCCACATACCGTATTATTAATCGTGAGCGATCGTAAGAGTTTTCTATAATTCCCCAGGATTGAGACACCAAAATCGGTGTCAGTGGAGTGCCCTGCTAAGGCCGAGAGCGCCGAGCGCCCGCCGGGCGAGGTCTCCACCACCGAGTGGGGCGCCCCCGACGCCTGGCCGGCACTCGCCGCGGAGGCCTACATGCAGGCTGCTCGCCACAAGATGGACGGGGAAAATATACCTTCTTCTACAGACACACGCAATTAAAATACATACTTTTTACTTGGTACAACCGTTAGAACTAAGAGTTTTGTTTTTCATATCAACTTTAGTATTTAACTTTACTTAAAACGTTCTTCGGTTACTGAACGGTTGAATTGTTTTATTTTTATGAATATCTGAAAAACATTCAGTACCTTCACCAACGAAGGCGTAGTTGCAGCTTCCACATAGTCCCACACGTCTCAAATAAAAAAAACGCCAGTAGAGGCATAAACTAAGTTTCTACCACTGACTAGTGGTTTCTACTAAAGGTTGAAGTAGGTACATGGGAGAAACAAATACTTGTTAGGTAACACAGCATTCAAAATACGTCAAGGCAACCTTACTGCTTTTTTTTTACGTGAGGGAAAATCCTCAGAGGATGTTATGCACGACTCTTACCGACTAAAAATCCTCACGTAACGCCTAACAGCCTGTGGTTGGGAGTCCCGGGTAAGCCCTCGGAAGGATGTCCCGGGACTCACAACAGACCTACGGCCGCTGCTGCGGCCTCGCCCGGGGGGTGGTTCGGGTGCTATCCCGCGTCTATGGGGGTTTCGGGTGTGATCCCGCTTCTAAGGGGGGGCGTGCGTGAGTTGCTCACGTCACGTTGCCGTCATGGGCCTGCTTCTGTAAGGACCGTGAGCCGCCCTCTCACCGTCCTCAGGCCCCCGGTCATGGTGGCCGATAGTCCTCGGCGAAGACACGTCGGCGGCGCCCAAGCCGCCGACTGTGGAACTCGGGTGGGAGAGTTCTCTCCCGTACCCGTCCCGCCGCCTCCTTCACGAGCATGACCTGCTCGCAGAAGGAGGCGGCGCAGTCCCACTTACTCCCGCTGGAGAGCATGGCTCGCACCATAGTCTCGAGCGAGGAGTGTCCACGCCCAGACCCACTACGAGGACCTGGCGCTGTTGCGCCCACGCCGAGGCAACTTTACTTACTGCTAAATGTAAAATAACTGTGAACGCACTGTACTTACTTATTATTATTATTTAACTTTATAGAAATTTTCATACCGTAGAATAGGTCAATTCTTGTTTGTTTTTAAGGTTGTGTGTAGGTATACTGGCGATATTATTATTTTATTATGACCTTTTCAAGAAGATCCTCTGTAGAATCAGATATAAATTAAAACTGCTGTGCATGCCGTTTGGAAATTTATAGTTTTTTTAATTAAAATAGATCTTATATTATTTCGACATAATTATTTCCATAGATGATCTGCCTGTACGATTCAATAAATATTTATAGCAAAATACCTTATATAGGGCCATCATAATCATTTTTATTTTTAAGTTAAAATTCATTTTAGGAATTAATAGTTGTAAAACCAGTTTAGGTTCAGGTACAAAGTACAAAAAAAAAACAAAAATAAACATTCTATATCTAGTTGTTGAATATTCGAAATATACCACGAAACCCATAGATGCTTTTCGCACCTTCAACTGACAAGAATATCCCAATGAGAGTATATTTTTGAACTTTGAATTTTTTTCTTTTCTGCTACTAATCTTTGTTTTAGATTACATTACAATATAAACTAGATCAATATTTAATGTAATCTAAGCTATTATTGCCAGAATCTTTGCTCGAGATGGCGCAAAATATATCTTAGGAATAGTTCTATTTTGATGTTAGATTAAAATTTATAGTAATAGGGACATGTTATTAATCAACGAATGATTAGATGTAGGTACGGTTTTATTATGTTTAACAAGCTAATTTAATGTTATGTTTGCAATCCTAACTGAATTTAGAAACTTTTTAGAGCACTTTAAGCTTGGTTAATTGTCGATATCATTGTTAGCTCTTGTAAATAGTAAAATATGCCTGTTATTTATATTCTTTTTTACAATATAGATGTGAAATTATGTATATTTGTTAGAATGTACTAGTATCATATAGCAAGGCAGCAAATTAAATTATCGTATAAAACTATGGAAATAATATTGGTCAAGACATGGATGGTGAAATAGTTCAAAGTTAAATAGAGTGCCTAGTGTGAGTTTCTGCGAGCGATTATCGTGATTCACGGTGAGCGCCTAACGCCAGTTTGTTTGGAATCGAGTCACCGCCACCTAGCTGTCAACGCGGGAACTTGTATCGTTCCATAATAATTCACGAATACGCGCTTTACCGTGAAACACGATAAGCGCTCGCAAAGCTTACACTAGGCACTCAGTTGTATGCCTTGTTATAATCTGTGTAAATATGTCAAATATGTAGGTTAAATATTAATTACATAATTAATCTTGATGTGCAATCTTCAATGTATAAATGTAATGATTGTATAGAATTTATAATTACCTACTGTCTTACACATAAATGTCGTTATTTTAATGTATCTATAAATAAATATGAGGCCAAAGAATTATTCACCGCGCGTTTTATTCAATCAATCGAATCCCCTTTGTCCACTAAAATCCGTTAAAAAGATCCATCATGGATCTTCGTGGACATGATATCATGTCCACTCAGTCTGTGACAGTCCACTTCTAATTTACGCCATAATACACGACAAGTTCGTCTGACTGGTAAAAAATCCTTGACCGAGTTTCATTCTGCTGTACAACAGTTAGTCCCTCCAGCTTCTCCCTTTTACAGGTCGTTGGTCAATCAGGCGGGGTGTTGTCGCCTTCTTATAAAGATTGGTACAGCTCTTTGGTAGTGTAATCGGTACTTCCGCTCACTTTGGCACATAAAAATTGCCACAGTAGTTATGGTCAATAATCCTGTATTATGTAACTGTACAAAAGGGAAAGGGCCCTATTTTCTCGTAGTCCCTTTTCAATACATTGCTGTAAAATTTCGTGTGTGTCAGGTTGGCGTGAGAGGTGTCTGAATAGTCACAAAATTTGCACCAAATAACTGTACCTAAACTGTACCTATTTTAAAATAAACTGTACCTCAAGCAATTCAATATAAATAGAAAATTATATGGACACGCCGTTCTGTCGTCAGCTTGGCGCGCATAGTCGTGTATCGCCCCGATGTGTGGAAACTATGTTCTGGAACATATATCAATAAACTGTTCCTTAACTGTACCTCAGAAAACTGCTATTTAAAAAATTAAAATCACACGTGATATCTGTCAAAACAAGAACAAAAAAAATGTTAAGGTTTTGTAACTCCCACGACTTTTACTACACATTATAGTATAATTCGGGTCTTTTTGCGTATACTTCTCCCTGTTCTCACCTCTAGACGTTTCGGCCATATTGCAACAGCCGTGGTCACGTGTTGCCATTTTCCAGTGTTGATAATGTATCAATAGTGGTTTATATCATTGATGTTTGTTAGATGTTTGACCAATGTTTATAATTGACTAGCTGACCCGCGCAACTTCGTTTGCGTGATAAATGTAGAACCGCTCGACCGATTTTGTGCAAACTTCACATAAACCATCTACTAAATAGTCCGAACAAAGCCTAAGCATTTGGTCTGCATAGGTAAGCCCGTTCTTGAGTTATAAAATTACAACGAAAAGTGGCATTGATTTTTATACATATAGATAAATAAATTAGTAGTAACCATAGATTTAGAATTTTTCGCTAGTAGTAACAAATTTTTGTTCTTGATTTGACAGATATTAGGTGTGATTTTAATTTTTTAATAGCAGTTTTCTGAGGTACAGTTTAGGTACAGTTTATTGATATATGTTCCAGAACATAGTTTTCACACGTTGGGGTGATACACGACTATGCGCGCCGAGGCGACACGTCAGAACGGCGTGTCCATATAATTTTCTATTTATATTGAATTGCTTGAGGTACAGTTTTTTTAACATAGGTACAGTTTAGTACAGTTATTTGGTGCAAATTTTGTGACTATTCAGACACCTCTCACGCCAACCTGACACACACAAAATTTCTCCCAGGTACTATAGATGTTTAGCAATTTTCTTTATTTTGTCGGTCTATGTTTGTTTTACCCCCTTTTTTTGGTATCCGTATGAATCGGGGAGCCACCTCACCTTATTAAATAAAGCTCACGTCCCAAAGTAATAGAAAAAAAAATACCTAGGGCAAGTTTTTCCCTTTGTCCACTAGAACCATAGACATAGAGCAACGCGAACTGTCTAAGGGGAGACGGCATAGAACGATTGCTCGGTACAAATTTGTCTGTTATATTTTGCGGGTGACGGGGGAAATCTTCCTCACCCACACTTTCTTAGACTCGCACTACAATAGCAATCGACTGTCAATACGAAGCCTATATATACACTTTAAACAATACACTCATAAATTTTACACACACTTGATACATTTTGTGTCATATCACCCCACCCCAAGTCGCTCAACCAATCCATGTATTGATGTGACGTCCGGTAAAGTTGCTAAACAAATCTGAATAATTATCTATACTTACGTTTAAATAGGTGTAAATAATAATAACTAGTTATAAAATTACTTACTTAAACAAGATAATGCCATTTTTCTTCAGATTTCTTTAATCACATTTCTTTTTGTATTAATATCTAAGTATTTCATCATTTTTATAAAATGACAATCCAACCGCGGCACGCTGTCACCTAGACTCACCCCCAGTTTCTGAAAGGCTGATCAACGCTAAAATTAACTAATCGGCTGTTAAAGGCGGATCCTCACAGAAGATCCAAAATGAAAATCCATTTACAAGGAACATAAATGCTTCGTAAATATTTAAGAAGAATGTAGGTTGTTGCTACAAAAGCGATTCGACGTCGTTGCTGCACATGTGACTCCATAGCGACCGAAAGTTCAACTGTACAATACTTAGGCGGATCAATGTGGATCGGTTGGAGCGTGTCGGTGGAACGCGGCGGGATCGCAAGAAAAGTTTTCGCTGATCGCAGGAATTGGCGATCCATTTTGGATCTTCTGTGAGGATCCGCCATTAACAGCCGATTAGTTAATTTTAGCGTTGATCAGCCTTCCAAAAACTGGGGGTCAGTCTAGTGGAAGAATATTCAAAAACCGTGTACAGTTTCTATGTAACTAGGCACTTTTAGTCGTCAAAATGTCAAATTATTGCCAGAGGGGGTTTGCCAGCTTTGGCCTCTCCCTAGACGCCCTTAGCACACCTCCGCCGCGAAACCATGATAGCGGAACCGCAGCAATTCCGCCAAGTTCTGTCACATGTAGGAGGAGCGGAACACTAGCGAAACCGCCTGTTCTAATGCATAGATTTAACTATCTTCTATCTCTTTCACCGCACGGTTTCGCCAATCTGCTCCTACGCCAGTCAAACCTCCGCGCTACGGCCGCCTTGTTATTGCGGTGCCGCGTTGTCTACGCGCCGGTTTGTCAAAATTGACAGAAATACAGAGCGGAACGGCGATACTAATATTTTTTCAGTAAATGGACGTGAAGTTCACGGAAAAACTACTTCAAGCCATCAGAAATAGACCTTTATGTATTAATACAAAAGAAAATCGACAAAACAAATGAAGATCAATGAAACAATGAAGATCGACAAAACAAATGAAGATCGACAAAAGAAATGAAGATCAACTTAATAAATAAAGATCGACAAAACAAATGAAGATCGACAAAACAGATGAAGATTGACAAAACAAATGAATTTCGACAAAACAAATGAATATCGACAAAACAAATAAAGATCACAAATGAAATGAAAATTGACAAAACATCAATTTTTTTGTAATCTAGATTATGAGATTGCTGCGTTACAGCGCATTCAGCGATCGTTTAGGCGCAGAATGTCATATTCGCAAAATGTCCAGCGAACGCAAAATGTCCAGTTCACAGAATGTCCAGTTCGCAAAATTTCCAATTCTCAGAATGTCAAGTTCGCAAAATTCCAGTTCGCAGAATGTCCAATATTCGTCATAATCGTTGTCCAAGTCCCAAAATGTCCAAATCCCAGAATGTCTATATATTTACCGGCTGGTTATAAAAAAATAACCACGAAGGCTAAGGCGGGAGCTTCGCTCCGCCTTAGCCTTCTAACCTAACTTATCAGAGACGAGGTACTCTGAGTCAGGGTGTTAACCATACACTTATTATGGTTATTATTTTTAATAACCATTCAACACCAATTTATGAGGAATATTGGACATTCTGCGAACTGGACATTTTGCGAATTGGACAATCTGAGAATTGGACATTCTGTAAATTCGTCATTCTGCGAACTGGACATTTTGCGTCCGCTGGACATTTTGCGAATAAGACATTCTGCGCCTAAACGTGCGTTATATTTATATATCTACCTATGGCAAAATAAGCTGCTTTGGTGTTGGCACCGTGGAGTAAAAAAGGAAACAATAAAAAATAGGAATACTCATGCAGCTATTTTTATTTCGGTAACCATTATTGTAAAATTATATCGCCACGCCTACTATTTGTAACATTTCACAAAACTATTCACTTAAAAAATGAAGTAATAGTTACGTTAATAGTTCCTAACTATTAGAACTGTGACCGGGTTTCTAACTGCTAAGTAATAGGAAAAATGCTCACGTAAGAATATTAGCACAATATGTAAGTAATTGTAACCTAGGGCATGAAACTCGTAAATAAAATCAAGTACCTAATCAAGATTCAACCACTGAAGTCACTTTTTGATATTCTGGATTCGCAAATGAACAACAACATTGTGTATTAAATTTATATAATGATTCTATTTGCATAGGTATTATAAAAAATATACATCATGTTCTATACTTAAAACCTTACGCGAAATCCTTGCCGGTTTTTCCCCTAATTTCTTTGACAAAATAAAATATGACCTCATTATAACGACCCATGTAACATTAATTTTCAATAACATATGCTCATAATGCAGCTAACTACGAAAATAGTTTAATCTTATCTCCTACATCCCCGTAAATACAAAAAATAGTCGAATAGTTTAAGTGTTACCAAACTTGATAATTTGCTGTTTGCAATAAATACAATAAATATTTCCAAAATATGAAAAAGTTATGCAATTATTGCGAATCCCCCAAGAGTTTGTATTTCGATTGTCGATGATTGTCCTCCGCCATGGATGCCGATGCACGCAAAGTCTGGTCTAAATCTAGAGGTGATCGATTATAATCCTGCAACACCTGTAATAAAGAAAAAGCTTATAATTATAATGCAGGGAAAAGATCCGGATTCAAAAATCTTTCACTACAAAACGACGAAATTTTAACCAGTATTATAATTTATAATATCTATAGGTTACGATAGAACAGCCTCGGAGTCTGGTCCGACCTTGCTATAAGGTCAGGTGGGGTAAGAGGAACTACGGGGCAAGGGAAACAGCAGTTCGTATAACAAAAACTATACACAATTTCTCTATATCTACGCGGTTGATGAAGCAGTAATGTCAATTTAATTTCAAAGAAAAGACATAGATGGCTCTTTCTCACACCAAAATACAATTATGACGCAATCAAAAATTTTGTGCGATCTCCGCGGATACGTGAGCTCGACGTGCTTTTTTCTGTAAGTAATTTGTGCATCATTTTTTTTTGCTGGAAGTGTATAAATATTGGTAAGTGTTCTGTTATACTTAAAATAAGATTATATTATCTATGAAACGTGAAAAACTATGCAACACACATAAATTAACCACTTGTTTTGAAACCTAACCTAAAAAGTATAAGTGGGGTAAGAGGAACTGTGCTGACTGGGGTAAGGGAAACATATGTTTCTCTTTGCCGATGTCAGAGGGGGTAAACCTTTTAAGAACTGGTGAGACGTAGGCCCGGTTCCCTATCCTAATGTGAATAATATATAGTGTGTTTTATTATTATGAGCACATTTAATAATGTTCGTTCGATCGTGTAATTGTTATATTATTTGTTACAGAAATGCAGAATGCCTAGAAATTATGTGAGAAAGGCTTTTATCTATTATTGGCCGAAGAGGTCACATAAGCTTCAACATGTCTTTGATTCTTTTAATTTACATTACTTGAATTTACAACTCCTAATTACTTAATAATAAATGAATAAATTGTTAGTTATACATGTGTGTGTTTTTATGTTAATGTAGGGTTATTTATAGTACCACAAATATAACCAAACTATTGCTTGAGCTATATTTCTCCGGGGCACCACGTTTGCATGACCAGTCGCCACCACTAACAAAATGTTTAAATTGGCGGCGTTTCTTGTATTTTGTTGGTGGCTTTTTGTATTTTGTATTTTGGTGGTTTTTTGTATTTTGTTGGTGGCAGGTGACTGGTCGCGCTACCGCTGCCGTGGTGCCGCGATGAAATACATAGCCCATATGGTATTGGTTGACAACCCCTGTCTGGGTGTCGTATGTTTCCCTTACCCCGAATTCCGTTTTTTATTATTGTTTCCCATTTTGAACTTTATTTCTGACTCATAGAACTCAAATTTGATTGACAAAAGGATAAACTATGAAACTTGCATACATCGCATAGACAGATAATATATTTGACACAATTATGGAGATAGTTTCCCTTACCCCAAAAACTGGGAAAGGGGAACAACAGGACTAGGGTGATGATTTTGCGTTTTTCATCAAAAGTACCAAACATAATGTAAAAACCCCTTTCATATAGTCGAGCCACATGTATATAGAAGTCACATATCTATGAAATATATTACTATGTCATTAAATATTCAAATTAAAACACAATATATCACAAGAAAAATAAAGTATGTTTCCCTTTCCCCACCTAACCTTACCACGTTATTATTTTCTTGTGGGGGACGCCGGCTGTGCCGAGCGGACGATACGACCGCCTGTTTTGCTGTCCAATGCTATACCGCGTTAGCTAGATGGCTTGGTACAGGATTTTATTTCGACTTTTCTTTCCCTTCGCTTCATCCATTAGTCAGCAAGTGCGTCTCTTGCGGGTGAGACTGCCTTGGGCCCCAACTATCTTGGTAGCGCCCCATGGTAGGTGGTACCCATTCATTCTCAATCAAATAAATTCCCGGATTAGTGTATTCGTAATTGGTATGTAGCTAAGGGAGAAGAAGAACCGCGTATGTCCAAAATCGACTAAAACGAGTCAAAGTGTTATTAAAGGTACTGTGTTTAATTATTACCCTCCGTAACTGCTGTTCTCGAGCTGCAAGGTCCTTTGTTATTTCTTCTTTGCGAAGTTCTATCTCCGGTTCATACTTCCCATCCTTAGAATACTTATTCAAATTCTCATATTCACGATACAAGTTGGCGAATTCCGCTATATTTTGTTTGGCCTCTTGACATGCCGCGTTGCCCTTAGAGGTGGCGCCGTCAAAGTCCTCGCGGTTCGTCGCTAGACTGCTTAAAAATGTATAAATATTGTACAAGTTATACAAGTTCATCAATTCAGTAAATCATTTTTCTTTATACAAAACAGCTTCTCGAGACGGGTAGCTTCTAAATAAGTAAAAGAAATAGAGAATTAGAGACATTGAATTGATTTGCAATCTACGTAATCTACTACCTACGTTTTATGGTCCCGCCATCTGTGTTTATTAATTGGAAGTACCTAACCAGAATTATGAAGGTCCGAAGCAGCTAGCTCCACAACGACTATAACCTGATGAGCATAAGTAGTTACTATAAAATTATTCGAGTATGCGTCTTGCAAACATGGTTGCGAGTGACGTTTTAGCATGCTGGTGCAGCTTGCAACTTGTGACACTTATATTTTGCTCTATGGTGTTGTGTAAAAAAACATATAGGTATAGATAATTCAACTCATCAGTGCGCGCGGCGCTATGTGTGCGTGCGCTAGTAATTATACAGCTTTAATTTGTGTGGCAGTGATGCGGCCGTCTTCACAGAGTACATTTTTATATTATGAGGTAGAGACGTAACTCGACTTATTGACGACACCAGCGGTGCCAAGCAGTCTTTGCAGGAAACGCTCTGCGTGGCCGCGAAATAAACATCATATAACAAAAACCATACAGCGCCATCTACCACGTTTGCAGGCAACTCTTACGTTATAATGAAACGAAATCAAATATTATGACAAGTCTCAATGTAACTGCAACGTTGAGATCCTGTGTAACTTGGTCAGATTATAATTCATTACATAGTGTTCTTAGTGATAATACCATGGGTACAGTCGTTAAAGAAAATGTCTAATTCTTCACGGAGAAAATGTTTAAGAAGTCAGGTAAATATTTTTTATGTGTCAATTCGATGGAATTAATATTTGTTATCACTACATATAATAAAACAAAGTCCCCGCCGCGTCTGTCTGTTCACGATAAACTTAAAAAATACTGCATGGATTTTCATGCTGAGATCACCAATGATTCTTGAGAAAGGTTAATGTATATAATTTGTTGAGTTTTTGTATACATTGACTAAAATATAATGATATTAGTTGGAGATGTCGGAAAAAAATAAGGTGTCTGGGAGCTTTTAACTAAAACGCTGCCTAAACCCTTCGAGGCATAACAAAATAATGTATGGTAGAATTGTTTAACTTATAAAGGCCTACAGAAAAGTCATAGGGGGGATGTAGTGAGCCTTCACGAAGAGCGATACCTGTGCTCGGGCCCTACCCGTAAGTAGCGGCGAAAGCGAAAACGCGAAACCAATCACTACCGAGAAATGAGTCCCGACAGGGCTAGGGCGTCCCCCCGAGGCGACGCGTACCGGTGTGCCCCCGTGTCGGTACGACTGCATGCGCACGCGGCGAAGGGGGCCGCCACCCTTCACGCAGCGCCAACTCTGGCGGGATGCGAGGAGCCGAGTGCCGGATAGGCACGTGGAATGTGCGTGGTGGTATGGAAGGTAAGATGAATTAATTGATAGATGTAATGAAAGAGCGATGCCTGGATGTATTGTGTGCCACAGAGACTAAGCGGAAGGGGAGTGGCATCGACGATCTTCCTGGCGGAATAATTGCTTTGTGATCCGGAGTGGACCAAGAGGATCATGCCAGTAAGGGAGTGGGTGTTTTGCTCTCCTCCCGTTTGGCTTCTGGAGTGAAAGATTATGGATTGGCAGGCCCAAGACTCCTGTGGGTACGTATAAAACTGGGGATCACGAGAGTTTTTTTGGTCGCAGCCTATGCTCCCGTCAGCTCGGCTGATCCCCAAGTTCTCGCGGAGTTCTGAGATTCCGTTAGGGACGTCCTCGATTTGGATGACGGGAATGAAAAGTTGATCATGTGTGGTGATTTGAATGGATGGGTGGGGACCAACCGAGATGACTTCGATGCTGTCTTTGGTCCGTATGGAGATAAGAGAGCGAATGACGCTGGTAAGTCAATCTTAGACGTATGCTGTGGACGAGACCTAACGGAAAATGAAAGTTGAAGACGCAAGTGAGGTGTGTATGGACCGTGCCGTGTGGCGCTCGGTTCTTTCTGCCTACCCTACAAGGGATTTGGCGTGAAGATAGTTAGTTGTTAGTTAGAAAAGTCATAAATAATAGAGCTCCAAATTCTAATGCAAAAAAAAAATAGAAATGCAGAGATGGTCGACGGAAAAAAACATTGCTTATACTGCAAATATGACAAAAATTGAACTGTATGACTTGATTTAAAAAATAAAAAAAAACCATATCTATACATCTAAAAAAAACTGTTGAGGGTCGAGAGTCTGTACATGGAAGATAATTTAAAAATTTTAATTGTAGGGCGTTCTCTAACTGAAGTTGAAAATGCAATTAGAAATTTTCATGTCTGTCTGTCTGTATCCTGATTATGAATTGATTGAAATGAAACTTGGTACAATCTGAGCTTATGATCCGAGGAAGGTTCTAGGATACTTTTGTTCCCGATATATTGCGCGGTTCCTTTGGAAGAGGGCAGGGCAGTTTCACACGCTTTTCACACACCTTATGTGTCAGCTAGTTTGTTATAAGATTAATGACATACTTCAGCCATATGGCTTAAAAGTTCTTCGTCTACCACCGTATCATCCTGAACTAAACCCAATAGAAAATGTATGGGGAATTCAAACAAATTATAATGGTTTAGGTTCATCATCACGCCTTTATCCCCGAAGGGGTAGGCAGAGGCATATTATATACCCACATTTCACCTTTTTTTATAATTTGTCCCACGTAATACGTTGTGAGCCGTAATGCCGTGTTTAAATGGACAGGCGCAGGTAGTGACTGCCTGCTGTTGAAATAAAGCCTTCAACTTGGCTTAACGACTGCCATTTTACTGGCAACCGGGACCAACGGCTTAACGTGCCTTCCGAAGCACGGAAACGCTCAAATATATGTCACAAAGTGATCACATGGATGGTCACCCATACATGGACCGGCCATAGTGAAAGTTGCTTACTGCAGTGATCGTTTACAGAACACTGAGTCCGCGGGGCCACGAGCGCTTCGAGCACAAATTATAATGCTTCGCATAAAATCGAACAAAATGTGATGGAAATAATGAAATTAATAAATGAACGTTTAAGTAAATTGATGAAGAGATGTGGAGTTATACTAGTCGACACGCCAAAGAAGAAGAATACTATCGCCATTTTGATTGAATTTATAATTAACCTTGGAGAGAGCAACGAATCCTAAAATTCCTCAATTTAGTTCTTCAAACAGCGATACATAATAATATGTATAACATACATTTCACCCCTTGATTTTTATTTAAGTTAAACAAGTGTTTTTGTATTTTGTACTTCACTGTACCTCATGTCACGCACACGAAGTCACTGTGTTTAGACGAGGCTTACCCACACATAGTGCCGCGCGCACAAATGAGTTGAACTTACTATAACACATATGAATACGTAATAGTTACATTGGGTTGGGTCCCATTCCACGTCGAAAGGGAGGCCTCCGGAGCAGAACGTCATGAAAGCAAAATGTCATGAAAGCAAAATGTCATGGAAGCAAAATTTCATGAACGCAAAATGTCATGATTGCAGATGGTCATAATCGCAATTAGTCATGATTGCTGACTTTTACCGTTGCTCATTTTTGTAACATTACCTCCCGAAAAGATTAAAGTTTCGTAACACAACGTACTAGAAATTACTGTTTATACTGTTGATCGATGAATTTACTAGATAGTAGTAGATAGAGAGAATATACTAGAAATTACATTTACTATTACGGTGTTAAAATGAGGAAATCAACTTCCTATCCGCAACATTATAAGAAGAAACGAGAAAGTGAACGGGAAGAACCGGCGATCGTCACCTTTACACTAGTGTGACAGAGCAGTATGAAGGTGGTGGTTTTTATTTCAAGTTACATTAGGTACTTTCACGTGTAACTAACTTCATGGAACTACTGGGAATAAACCTTTATTTTTTTTTTTTTTTTTTTTTTTTTTTTTTTTTTTCTTTATGGCGATACTATTTTGACATTTTGCGATCCTGACATTTTACCTTTTTGACGTTTTGCGAGTATGACGATCTGTCATATGACATTCTGCGATTATGACATTTAGCTTTTTTGACGTTTTGAAGTTTATGACATTTTGCGTACATGACATTTTGCTTTCATGACGTTCTGATTCGGAGGCAAAGGGAGGGATGTGACCATCGACTGCTGTCAGAGTCCAACAGCTTAACGTGAAATAACATAAAATAAAATCTCAGCACCAAAAAATAAATTCTAAGAAGGTGAAATGTGGGCACATAATATGCTCTGCCTACCCCTTCGGGGATAAAGGCGTGACCATATACCAAATAAAATCTCAGCTTCTACTTCTGTAATAATCGTACATAGCATAACACTGTCATTTCGCGAATCAGTTATTTAAATTCTAGACTAAACCCGCGTTTCCGATTACTGAAACGCTTCTTCGTGAGGTAAAATTCAATATAAGCTAGAACTAGACATAAAGGTATTAAAACTCACTTGTACATAGAAGTATAGAAATAGTGAGGACGGCTAATAGCTCGAAGGAAGCGAGGCACCATGCCATCTCCTTCACGGTACATGGACAGCAAACGCTTGTACGACACGTATTTGTACGACGGCAGGCGTACCAAACGCTGTCCCACCTTGATTGCGTTGATAGCTTGATGTTCCATTTCTGGGTACTAAATAAGTGAATTCGTCTGTAATCCTTCGAACATTTAACTCTTGATAAAAAAACCGGCAAAGTGCGAGTCGCGCACGGAGGGTTCCGTATTAAAAAAAACGGAAAAATATCACGTTTGTTGTATGAGAGTCCCGCTTAATCCCTCCTTTTTTTCTGATTTTAGTATTTGTTGCTATAGCGGCAACAGAAATACATCATCTGCAAAGTTTTCAGCACTCCTCATCATCATCATCATCTCAGAAATCATGGTTCCTGAGATACAGCCTCGTGACGGACAGACAGACAGACGATAATATGTAGGTAATTCAATGTTAATAATATTTAATGTATATTTACCACCATGGCAACACTTTTCGTATCGCTCGCAGGTACGTGGCTCAAACCTAAAAAAAGTTAGAATTTAAGAAATCTCTCGAAAAGATAATCTCTATCTCTCTATACATTAGTTCCCAACAAAAAGTCACAGAAACTTAGCCCGTGTTGCACTAGTCACGTTTTTTTTTATTTTGTGGTAATCCTACTTGGATGCAGTGCTGGACTCCTACAGACTAAGCCACACAATGTCTTACAACAGTCTATGGCCGGGAGTCCTGGGTAAGCCCTCGCAAGGATGTCCCAGGTACTCGGCAGACTTTGGCTACCATCGCAGCCTCGCCCAGATGGTTCGGGTGCACCAGTCTCGTTTATATTTCATTATCTAAATCGATATTATCGAAGGGCAAAGAATGGAACAGGTAAAAGAGTTTGTGTACTTGGGGTAAAAATTTACAAGACATGGAAATTGTGACTATGATATTGAACGAAGAGTTTTGGCAGGGAAACAAGTTAATGGAGCCATTCACGCCTTTATGAACAGTCAGGATGTGTCTAAAAAGGCAAGGATGGCTGTACATAGAGGAGAGCTTGTACCCACCCTTATGCGGTTCTTTCCCACCGTCCACCTTCCCAGACCACCTGGGTGTACGGTTGTAATTTTTTTAACTACTGTTCACCTCTGTCCACCTAGCCCTAGGTGTACCATTGAAAATATTTAATTTCCACGGTACACCTTGTTATAGCAACTATTTTCATTTGTTTCACCGATCTTCATTTGTTTTGTCGATCTTCATTTGTTTTCTCGATCTTCATTTGTTTTCTCGATCTTCATTTGTTTTCTCGATATTCATTTGTTTTGTCGATCTTCATTTGTTTCACCGATCTTCATTTGTTATACCTATCGATCATTTGTTTTTTCGATCTTCATTTGTTTCGCCAAAATTTATTTGTTTCGCCGATCTTCATTTGTTTTGTTGATCTTCATTTATTTTGCCGATCTTCATTTGTTTTGTCGATCTTCATTTGTTTTGCCAATCTTCATTTGTTTTTTCGATCTCCATTCGCTATATGATAATTAATTCGCCACTTAACTTTCTAAAGGGGGTGTTAAAATGATAGTATGACTACGAGGACATTTATATCCTCGTGGTCATACTAGTGTGACAAACTAGTATGACCACGAGGAAACTGCGTTAAATGGCCGAGGTGGACCGTCACCAATATCTATTAATGATATAATGGAAAGGTGAACCGTAGTTAAAAAAAAATTACAACCGTACACCCAGGTGGTCTGGGAAGGTGGACGGTGGGAAAGCACCGCCCTTATGCATGGCAGTGAAAGTTGGGTGTGGCAGAAGAAGCATGAAAGTAAAATCAATGCAGTGGAAATGAGAAGTTTGCGAAGACATTGATGAATAATAAAAGAAATGGCGTGATAAGATCGGGAGCTACGCGGGTGAAACCGCGTCACGTCATTGTTTTTTTTACGTGTGGAAAATCAATCATCGAATTCATAACGACTAAAAGAAACACGTTCCTTACCTACGGCCTACGGTTGGGAACTCCTGGTAAGTCCTTGGTAGGACATTCGTAGGATTCTACTAAATTTTGTTGGCAACAAACAGACAATCGGCCTATTTGATGAACCTTACGCCCTAGGCACATCTCCGCCGCGAAACCAGAACAGCGGAACCGCTAAATGAATTCCGCTGTGATCAAGTGTGGATTGAACAGCGGAACTGGGCAACGGAACCTGACACGAGTTAGTCGAAGTGGCGCTATTGCAATTTTATCATATTATTTTTATTATCTGGATGACTTAATAAATACATAAAGGGTCTATTTCCGATGGCTTGAAGTAGTTTTTCCGTGATCTTCACGTCCATTTACTGAAACATATTAGTTTCGCCGTTCCGCTCTGTATTTCTGTCAATTTTGACAAACCGGCGCGTAGACAACGCGGCACCGCAATAACAAGGCCGCCGAAGCGCGGAGGTTTGACTGGCGTAGGATCAGATTGGCGAAACCGTGCGGTGAAAGAGATAGAAGATAGTTAAATCTAAGCATTAGAACAGGCGGTTCCACTAGTGTTCCGCTCCTCCTACATGTGACAGAACTTGGCGGAATTACTGCGGTTTCGCTATCATGGTTTCGCGGCGGAGGTGTGCTAAGGGCGTCAAGGTTTGCAAGTAGGTACAGACAAGTTATATAGGTACACTAAAAACTATATAAAGCTGTCATTGAAAGACCCGAATTATTGAACTCGCTTGGGAAAATCATCATTATAATTTATGTTACACACATACCCATGTGATGTGCAATGGTCAGGGGTATCCCGGAGAGTGGCTGCTGCATCTTAAGACCATTCAATACCTGTAAAATATTTAGAATATGTTTGAGAAATGAAATTTAGTTTTAGCCCATACAATTAAAGGTTCACTTCGTTAAATGGCGACTAAAATACCGAGGCAATGTCTAAGGCGAGTATGTAGTGGAGAGTAAAGTGGCACCAAGCCCCTTGTTCAATTCTCTTTCTAATAAGAATAACATCGGACCCCAAGGAGATAAAGTCGAGTTATTGGATGCAACTGGAGTGCAATATAAGTCCGTCAAAATTAGAAGAACTACAATAGCTAAGCCTTTGCTTTATCAGTAAGAACTCCATGTAGGTAAGAACAAAACATTTTAAAAATATTATAATATACAAGTTCAAAATTTAGGGCTAAAAGGGCAACATAGCTCCTGGTACATCCTTCCGAGGGCTTACCCGGGGCTCCCAACCATAGGTTGTTGGGCGTTACTTGAGGTTTTTTGTCGGTAGGAGTCCGGCATAGCATCTATGAGGATTTTACCTCACGTTAAAAAAAAGGGGCAACTTAGCGCGTTTCATGAAAATTTGATTCATTTGCGGATTCGTACAAGTAATGCTTTAGAGACCGAAAAAAGGACAATATGACCCAATTATAAGAGACCTTATTCTTAGCATTCCATGGATCCTCCGTGCGGATCCCGGGTCCATAGCCTGGCACAGGAACACCTCGACGGCGTCTGGGACTTGCGACCCATTTGAGTAGGTTTAGGGTGGCGACCTTACTATGCGCATAAACGCTCACCTTCCTCCGTCAGCAATGTTCCCTCCCCTGCCCAACCAGATTTGGTGAGATCCTATCAATGCCGCTTTGGATATTCGTTTTAGTGAAGAGCTTACTGAAGCTCTTGGCAATCCAAGGTCTTTAAATATGTAATATTGAATTTGCTACCTACTCCGAAATAAATACGAGGACGCATCGAAATGTAAAAAATATACCTAAACAAACGCAGTGAAATCTACATTTTAAGTTCAGATTATGAAACATACAATGGCATTTTAGGCCCTCTGGACAGAACAGTATAGGACATGTGTCAATTTAACAGACCGACAGCTGTACTATCATCAAATGGTATAATACGCACTTGTTGTATATTCACGCCAATGTTATGCGAAGGTGCAGTGCTCTTGGACACAACAAAAGGTATATTGGTGTGGTTGGCGGTGTCATAGTAGTATCGTATGCTGGCTTGCTTCATTTGTGACGCGACCGTCGGCAGCTCGTAGCGACGGCTCTTGTACTTGACGCGTCGCGGTTGGTGAGACTCCTGAAACATTGACAGTAAAATCTTAAGGGCACCTTCACATTACAGGTGTGAGGAAGCGCTGCAGTGGCGCTACATTGGTACGCTAGCCGCGCCATCACTAGTTTTCAGAAAACTACTAGAAGCGCTGATGATGCGTGTGTCACGCAGACGCAAGACCACAAGAATTTATTAAAGCAGTTAGGTACTGACGCGCGTCTTCGGCGCCACAGACGCACCGCTGCAGCACTTTTTTTGGCAGCGCTACTGGTAAATAGTAAATACGCCTTGGGTTGAAGTGGGCCACTTATCCTGCGAATATAGTGAACCCTTCTAAGGGCGGGCGGATTCAACCAACATGGAGTAAGAGAAAACTTGTAGAATAGCTTCTGCTTATTACAAGATTATAGTGATTTTCCATTTTACCAACAAACATAAGCATAACGTAGCAATGGTAACCTTAATCAAGAGAATAATTTACACGGACGATTTCGGCGGTGTAACGGTTATACCGTGAAAAAAGTTTTCAACCCACGAGATGCCATTAAAAAAATTATAACGAAAAATTTGTTGTCATTTCACGTAGGTATTATCCTATAAAATTCAACTGTAATGGCATTTCAAGTTAAGTTCAAAGAAATTGTTTACAATAGAAATCAGTCAGATTTCTCATTCCTATATCATTGTTTGAAACCCATTGAATAACAATATTAAGTACAGCGGAACCCACAAGTTATTTGGAAAAACATAAACGAACATATTAAAAGGGTAAATTCAAGGTGTAAAATTATGCCAGATATAGGAACTCGTGTTTTACTCCGAGTTTGGCCGAATCCAGCCTTAATGCTTTAAGCTAAATAAAGAAATTCATGTCAAAATTGCGATAAGATATTGAAATAGAACTAACTTTTCGTGGCTGTTGTTCTAACTGCATCATAGCTTCCACTTGAATAGGGTCCTGACTGTTGTAGCGTGCTGCAAAGATATTTAAAATATTATTTACCTATTACAACACTTCTCAAATTAAATATAAATACTTAACGATATTTTTCAACAACGTCCTCTAGCCCATATAAATTGGAGTATTCCCGTTCGTCCCCTTGACTTCGTCCCCCTAGGGGGACGAACGGGAATTTAGTATTTTATTTTCCCGATGGTCCCCTTAATTTTCTTGGGGGGACGAACGGGAATAATTTTTTCATTCTTTTTTTGTTCTATTGCTCCCAACAAATAATATAAGACAGGTGCGTTGGTGAAACATCAAATTTGAAATTCTATTTTTATTTACAAATGAAGATCAACAAAACAAATGAAGATCAACAAAACAAATGAAGATCGACAAAACAAATGAAGATCGACAAAACAAATGAAGGTCGACAAAACAAATGAAGATCGACAAAACAAATGAAGATCGACGAAACAAATGAAGGGCGACGAAACAAATGAAGGTCGACGAAACAAATGAAGATCGGCGAAACAAATGAAGACCGACAAAACAAATGAGGATCGGCAAAACAAATGACGGTCGGATAAACAAATGACGATCGAAAAAACATAATCAGATCAATAAAACAAAAGACTAAGCAAGTTGATAAGGGCAAAAACTACTTGCAGCCATATTTTGTAATCTAGATCAGTGGCGGCTGGTGGATCCTCGATCTGGTGGTGCACTTTACTTGCTTTCTTGTTTTAAATTTAATAAGTGTTAATTTTATATCAACTTTATTTTGAAAAGTTTTGTATGGGTAAGTGTAAGTACTTAGTTAATGTTTATGCTCATTTTCACACACTCTACAAACTTTACACGCAGTATAGAATAGAACTAAGAAAAAAATAAAAAGAGATAACAGTTTAAAAATCAAACCAATCAATAAATATGTATTTAACGCGTCACAGATACAGCGAAACAATACCGGGAGAAAGCGACTCATTGCCCGGTACATTTTCTATAAACGATGTTTTGTCTCATGCGCCAAGCGTGTTAGCTCGTATCTAGTACAAGATGTATGGGCAGCCCTCGTGCACTCGGGAAAGCGCACGCCGATTTTTTTTGCAGGGAAACTAGGCTTTGGTACTATTTGGTAGTGTAGCAAAGGGCTTAAATTGTTTCGTCATAATTAGTTAGGTATGTTATAGTTTTGTGTTTTTGTATGTTTAAATAATAAGTGTTACATACCTAATGGTAGGATTGGTAAGTAATTTAATAATAAAGAAGGCGTAATTTTTAAATCTTTTGAGCTGGTGGATCACCGCACGAGCGCACTTAAGGTACGGCCGCCACTGATCTAGATGCGAGAGCCATTCAAAAAAATAGGTGCAAGCTCGACCTTAATGACATTTATCTAAAAATGTGCTTTTAGGCGTTTATGGACATATCACTGATCACGAATATAATTAAAAAATAAATAGATATTATGCATGCTCATAAGGTCGAAATTTGCTTGGACCCTTTTTGTATTCTAGATGCGATAAACATTCAAAAAAATAGGTGCAAGCAATTCTTTACCTTCTGGACATGCATAATATTTATTTATTTTTTACATATTCATGATCAGCGATGTCTATAAACTCCAAAAAGCACATTTTTAAGAAGTGTTATTAAGGTCGAGATTTGCTTGCACCTATCTTTTCGAATGGCAATCGCATCTAGATTACAAAATATAGCTGCAAGTAACTTTTGACCTTATCAATTTGCTTATAGTTAGTCTTTTGTTTTACTGATCTGCATGTTTTTTCGATCGTCATTTGTTTATTTGACCGTCATTTGTTATGACGATCGTCATTTGTTTTATAGATCTTCATTTGTTTTTTCGATCGTCATTTGTTTATCCGAAGGTCATTTGTTTTGTCGATCTTCATTTGCTTTTTTTTTCATCTGTTTATCGTCATTTGTTTTTTTTTTCATTTGATTTTGGTCGAGGGGGACGAAAGGGGGACGAATGGCACTTAATCGAAGAACATATTCCCATTCGTCCCCTCTTGAATTAGGAGGGGGACGATCGGGAACGATTAAATATTATTTTTGTGAATTCCCGTTCGTCGGGGACGAACGGGAATACTCCTAAAGCTAATAACTTGTACTATGGGATCACAAAACTGAACTGAAATATGATAGTGATTACTAGTGGTTAGCATAGCCGATAATCTTCTATAGTTGTGAATGCTTTCGCTTCTGTTTATCGCATGAGGATCAGTTAAACGTGTTATGTACGTACAGCATATACCTAATACATACTCGTTTCAGTAAAAAATAAGACAAATAAATAAATACTTGTGGATATTCTCACACAACAGCTTCTAGCCAAAAACAAGCTAATATAAGCTTAGCTATAGACGACTGATAACATAGATACCTACCTAACTATTTCTAATTACATACCTACTTATACATCATCATTATCATTACATAGTATAAAACAAAGTCGCTTTCTCTGTCCCTATATCCCTTTGTATGCTTAAATCTTTAAAACTACGTCACGGATTTTGATGCGGTTTTTTTTAATAGAAAGAGTGATTAAAGAGGAAGGTTTATATGTATAATAACATCCAATAAATAGTAGAGAAATACTGTATACCCGTGCGAAGCCGGAGCGAGCCGCTAGTTGTAGATAAATTACACCCAGACACAGAACAAATCAATGTACTTATCACACAAAGAGATTGGTGCTGGGTGGAAATCGAACCCACGACCTCCGAATCCATAGTCAGGCACACTAACCACTGGACCAAGAGGCCAGTCCCTATTATAATAATATTAGGTTTAACTTTCAAATGTACCTACTTATTTCAAAGTAATGAACATCAAATATTTGAGACAAATATTTCTATGTATGGTAATATGTAGATATAGTCTGGGTGTTTCTATGTATAATATGTATATATTTAAAAAGTATATAAGTATTAATATCCGTGGTCTGATATCCATAACACAAGCAGGTTATTCCTAGCTTACTTTGGGATCAGATAGCGTTGTGTGAAATGTCCGTGAATATTTATTTATTTATTTATTTTATCAATGTTTGCACATCTACCTTTGTCACCCTTTTTAGACTTCCGAGGCGAATTTCCCGGCGGGGGCTCTACGTTCTGCCGCTCCTGGTGCGGCGATCCATAGCTCTTGTTGAACAGTTCGACCACAGGCCGCTCTTCCACCCAACTCCCTGTGCCATATTTACACACTTTAACAGTATTTTTGATTAAATTTTTGTATTACCGTATGACGACTCATCAATCCTGATGCTTCCTCCACATTACTCGCGAAGTTAAACGAAGTTCGTCGGCGAAGTTGCCCGAGTCAAAGAAAATTTTTGACGAAGTAGGCCGAGGAACCCCTCCACACTATCATACTCGTCCAACTTCGTTCAACTACGCGAGTAATGTGGAGGAAGCATAAGGTTCGTGTTTTTTTTCATTACATTTTGCTAATGATAGCCACGCGACGCTCAAATTGGCACAAAAGTCACAATTCATAAAGGCAAATTTGCTGTGTGAAATGTCCAAATGTCGTCACTAGTGGACCCAAGCGGAATGTAAAAAAGTCATTCCCACTTTAATCCATTGATTTACTGGTTGGTAGTTTTTTAATATTTAGGACGTCAAGAGAGAGCTATTAGGGGCCCCTCTCACAGCCCACAAGACTATTGATAGTGACCCTAAGATATTAAAGTTTGACAGAGAAACGACCTAGAAAATTGTTAATTTTTGTTGCTCCTAAACTGCCTACTTACACGTTTTCACCAAAAATAAGTCTCAAGCCCATTACGATTTACCGGTTATTTCATCGAACCAGTGAGATTGGTACAGACCTATTTAGTGTTTAGGCAGAAAGGGAAACATTGTGGTCGGTGGAGGTGAGCGCTGACGCGTCATAAGGTGCCTACCCAAACCTACATGCTGGGTCGCAAATCTAAGACACCGACACTCGAGTAGTGTTCCCGTCTATACCACTATAAACCAAGCGCCTGCTATAAATCTATGGAATGCTGAAAACCTGAGCATTAGCAGGCCAAATTCAGCACTCCATGAATATACCGGGAACACCCAAAAATTCAGAAATATATTTTTCCGAATTTCAATATTCCGATGTTCAAAATTCCGAAGATAATAATTCCTAAGAAACAAAGCTCCGAATATTCAAAAGGACGATATTCATTTATCCGAAAGTCATAAGTACGAATTTTTATTTTTCCTAATTTCATTAGTACGAATAATCAAAAGACCGGACTGTTATTTTCCCGAAAAACATTATTCAGAATTTCAAATATCCGAAAATTCACTGTTTAAGTTTTTTTAATAAAGTACGGTCAAGTCTAACTACCGAAGATATTATTTCCAAGTGAGTGGAAGGCAAACGACAAAACAAAAAAAAAACCACGATGGCTAAGGCCGGAGCTCCGCTCCGCTTCACTTTCGCCTTAGCCTTCTAACCTAACCTATCCGAGTCGAGGTGTTAACCATAATAAGTGAATGGTTAACACCCCGACTCAGAGTACCCCGACTCGGATAGGTTAGGTTAGAAGGCTAGCCTTCGTGGTTTTTTTTTTGTTTTGTCGTTTGCCTTCCACTCACTTGGAAATTATATATTCGGTAGTTAGACTTGACTATACTTTATTAAAAAAACGGGTGGAATCGGGAACATAAATAATCGCCTTTAATGAAAAGTTTTCGGGTTAAAACAGGAACGGGTGGAAACGACATTCACCCTTCGTATTTATGATATTTCGGATTTTTGATAATCGGAGTTCGTATCTATAATATGGCGGATTTTTAATGATTCGGAATTCAACGGTTCGGTTTCTTGAAATTCGGCATTCTGACAGTCGGAATTGTAAACATTTGGAATTTGAAAATTATGACTTTTAATAAAAAGGATTTATGAAACATCGGATTTTTGACTTTCGGAATTTCGAATCATTCGGACTTATGAAATTCGGAATTATGAAATTCGTGATTGTGACTTTCGGAATTAAGTTTTTCGTATTAATGTAGTGTACCCATTTTCCACCACATAGGTACCTACATTTCTTAAACGTTAATCATCTTATAGTAAAGGACATCATTCATTTTGGACCAAAAGCTGAAAGTGCCGGCCAGAAAAAGAAAATGTTATATTCGCATAGAACACACAATTTCTAGCAAAAAATACTACTACGTTAACCCTGTGCGCGCTATGGTTTTTTTGTTACATGCTTTTAAAATTCGTGAAAAATGTTATTTCGATGGTGTCATTCTAATTGAAATGCGCAGTTGAATAGTCATTTATTTTAGTAATTATGTCTTTCAGCACACATATAAGCACACATACATATAATTATACCTCTTTCTCCGAAGGGTAAGGCAGAGGCATATTTTATGCCCATTTTGATTTTTCGTTCCTACATAAAGGAGCATATAAAATAAAGATAAAGAGTATTTTATTTCGACAGAGTCAAAGGCCTTCTCGTAGTCCACAAAAGTCATACACAGCGGCTGATTGTACTCGTTTGTTTTCTGTACAATCTGCCGTACAGTTTGGATGTGGTCCACGGTGCTGAAGCCTTTTCGAAATCCGGCTTGCTCCTTTGGCTGAAACTCGTCGAGCCTTCCGGCGAGGCAGTTTGTGACTACTCTCGAGAACTACTTGTAAACATGGCTCAGGAGTGAGATGGGTCTGTAATTCCTCAGCAAGGTCTTATCACCTTTCTTGAAGAACAGAGCCACCGCACTCCCACTCCACGCTTCAGGTGTTTGTCCCTGTTGGAGGACGGAATTAAACAAACTCTTCAGCTCGTTGAGAACCGGAGCTCCCCCCCTGCCGGCCTTTTTGTCCGTGATGCATACAGGTCTCTGTAAAAGCTTTTAATTTCCTTGAGAATCTCGAACCTTGAGGTCACAGTTCTGCCATCCGCTGTCTTCAGTTTCGTCGGACGGGGTCTTCCAAGCTGTTGGGCAAATACTTTGGTACCCCTGTTCTGCTCGATCGCTGCCTCGACGATGCTGGTGTTATAGCGTCTAAGGTCGCGTCGTATCAGCTTTCGGATTCTGAGATTTAGGTCCTGCTGGTATGACGAAGACGAGTGCGTAGTTGGCGTTTCCCGTCTTATTCTCATAAGTTCGAGAGTCTCGGGCGAGAGCTTAGAGCACCTGTTATTGCTTTTTCCGGACAAAAACCTTCGGGACACTTGCTGTAGCGTCCTGACCACATTGTCGGCCTTATCGCGAATATTGCCAGTGGTTTCCAGCAGATCGAAATGATTTTGAAGTTTTAACTGGAACCTCTCAGCTCCTGAGGCTAACTGGAGCGCGGTAGGTCGGAGAGTAGGCTTCATCATACAGACCCTTTTAGCTCGGAAGTTCAAATGCAGAGATGGTCGTACAAGTCGGTGATCACCACCGGTATTAAACCTGTTAACCACAGAGACATCTCTAAATATACACTTCCTGTCCGTCATGATGAAGTCTATCTCGTTCCTTGTGACCTTGTCGGGGCATCGCCAAGTTCATTTTCTGTGTGGCTTCTTCTTAAAGAAAGAGTTTATCAAGAAGAGCCTCTGAGACTCAAGAAAACTGACAAGCATATGGCCCCGGTCATTTCTGCGCCCCACACCAAAGGGGCCGATCTACGTTTCGCCGCGGTCTTGTACTTCCACTTAGGCATTGAAGTCCCCCATCACAACGCTGTAGTGAGTCTTGGCGGTACCATGTAGTGCTTTTGCTATGTCCTCGTACATGGTCTCAACTGCCTCGACAGTGCTTCCTGTCCATCATGATGAAGTCTATCTCGTTCCTTGTGACCTTGTCGGGGCATCGCCAAGTCCATTTTCTGTTGGGCTTCTTCTTAAAGAAAGAGTTCATCAAGAAGAGCCCCTGAGACTCAAGAAAACTGACAAGCATATGGCCCCGGTCATTTCTGCGCCACACACCAAAGGGGCCGATCTTCGTTTCGCCGCGGTCTTGTACTCCCACTTTGGCATTAAAGTCCCCCATCACAACGCTGTAGTGAGTCTTGGCGGTACCATGTAGTGCTTTTGCTATGTCCTCGTACACGATCTCAACTGCCTCAACAGTGCTTTTCGAGGTCGGGGCGTACACTTGTATCACCTTCAGGGTGTACCTGTTGTTGAGTCTCAGTATTAAGCACGCTACCCGAGGCGAAACACTACTGATCTCCACAACGCTGCTAACGAGGTCCTTTTTCACCTTAAAGCCGATCCCGCCCTCGGAAGAATGTCTTCCGTCACCTTCTCGAAAGTAAAACAGGTCGCCTGATGCAAGGGTTAGCGTGTCCTCCCCCTTTCTTTGGACCTCGCACAATACTGGATGTGCCAGTTAATACGACCTAGTTCTACCTCGAGTTCGGTGAGCCGCTCGTCCAGGCGCAGAGTAGTTCCATTAAACGTAGCCAGGGTCAGTTTTGTATGGCAGCCTCCCGTAACCCGGATTCTTAGCACCCCCCCCCCCCACTCCCGCCGTCACTCCGACCACTGCCGTGATCGGGAACAGCGGGAGTGCCGGGAACTGGGGGCCGTTGTTTTGTTGTGTGTATTATAGGAGGATATTTGGCCTTACTGTATCACGCTGGCCAGACGGGTTGGTTCAGGGTTTAGTTTCGAATTTTCCTTTTCTGTGCGCCATGACCTTGTCCGTTTATCAGCAGGTGCACCACTCGCAGGTGAGGCTGGCTTGGACCCCGGGGTTGGTGGTAGGGCCCCATCGCACCCATCGGGCGTCGGGAGGTGGCGGGGTGATTTGCCAGGTACCTGTCGCTTGAGTCTGGGGGGCTGCGCGCGCGGCACCTCTGTCTAAGTTTTTTGAAACAAGTTTGGACTTGATGTGAATCGTTAGGTACGTTTTGTCTGTGCGTAGGTACGTAGATAATTAGTAAAATGACAATTCTTTCTTATTACAATAGAATAACGTAAAAACAAATCACTATTCAAGTGATGAAATGTATTAAAATACATCATCAAAATAACATTTTTCTCGTATTTTAAAAGCATGTAACAGCAATACCATAGCGCGCACAGGGTTAACGTAGTAGTATTTTTTGCTAGAAATTGTGTGTTCTATGCGAATATTACATTTTCTTTTTCTGGCCGGCACTTTCAGAATTGGCCCAAAAATGTATGAAACGTGAATGATCTCCTTTGAACGTACCTGAGGATGCTTTCTGATTCTTGTTGTTTAAAATCCGCGTGTGGGCGGCCGGTGAATTCACACTAGTATTTCGCCAAGGGTCACCAGCTTCTTCAAACAAATGCATCTTATGTTTCTACCTTCTCAATTCAAAATTGTGAGTGATAATGTTTTTGGCTAGCCTTCGCAGGCCTAGCAGCTTTCAAGAAACTAAAACAGTACGTTTTAGTTTTTTAAAAGTTGCAGATGAACTGGTAGATTAGTGCCTACCCGTAATCTACTAGCCTGGTCCCCCTGGGGGTTGTATCAGGCCTTTATCCCCAAAGGGGTAGACATACGCCACATTTCAAGTAGAAGCCAGTCGAGTTGTGCACGCTTTTAATGTGTTATTACCGTTATTAAACCACGCGTTCGACAAAAATGGCATTAGCCAGTACCTCAGTTAAGAAGGCATTTTACCTTCTCTAAGCGGCAGGTCTTTGGGCACGTGCCTCCGTCGGCCAGTTGTTTTCTTGTAACGGTTCTCGGGTTTACTGCAATTTAAACTAAACGTTAAAAATGCAAGAATCTTTCTACCTTCGAGACGGGTTATAGGGTCATGCTTTTACCCTTTGGGCCGATGATGAAGGTGAAAAATTAATGGGAAGCAAGAATTGGCAATAAGATTGGTAACAGTCCCGTTTTTTTAAGGTAACAGTCCCGTTCTTTTAAGGCACTAGCCCAGTCCCTAGAGCCTTTTCTGTATCGATATTTGCCCTAAAATACAATATTGAAAGCCCTATCGCTAAGAAACTGTCGCCTGCTAGAATACCTATAAGATGTATTGCATGGAAGGTTGAAACGGGTGTACAAATAAAAAATACTCTTACATTTCTGGTGGCCGTGGAAACTCTTCGTTGCTGTTGGAATCGTTAGAATAATCGTCATCTTGTCCGCAAGCTGCCTCTACGGCACCTCCTGGACTCTTTGCGTCATGGCCGCATACACCTATGGCAAGAAATAGAATTAGTAAATATAAACGAAAATCACAAAAGGGAAGAGGCAGATATATCGACGGGAGCAAAGAGCAAACGGACATTGCATTTTTGCGAAAATCGTTTTTTTACATAATTGAATTAAGAATTTTGTCTTCCATTTGGACATATTTTTTTATTTTTTTTTAATCAAATATTTAGTGATATTTTGCAGCGTATAAAAAGACACCTACACCCTCTTTTTAGAATGCAATGAAGTACACACGGGCATATACACTTGTCCGTGTGTGCGCCGGACAATTTGGCGCGTCTCGCTTCATATAAACAAAGGTATCCAGTTACTTGACGTCACGGGAGGTTGACATATTTAAGCTTGCGTACTAAATATTATTATTTTAAAATCTGTGATTTTTTCAACTACATTCCATAGTATACTATAATTATAATAACATGTATAGCAAAAGGAATAAATTATTGTTAAATTTGGCACAAAATAGAAAACAAAGTGATGTTTACAACAGCGAAGATCTCACAAATTTGATGGAAAATACGATCATGGAACAATCCCATGAGGGATCTGTTTCTTTTTTAACGTGAGGGAAAATCCTCAAGGATGTTATGCCGGACTCCTACCAACTAAAAAACCTCACGCAACGCCCAGCAACCTATGGTTGGGTGCCCCGGGTAAGCCCTCGGAAGGATGTCCCAGGACTCCCTACAGACCTACGGCCGCCACTGCGACCTCACCCAGGGGGTGGTTCGGGTGCTATCCCACGTCTTTGGGGGGTTTCGGGTGTGATTCCGCTTCTAAGGGGGAGCGTGCGTGAGATCCTCACGTCACGCTGCCGTCATGGGCTTGCCCTTGGTAGGGACGGTGAGCAGCCCTCTTACCGTCCTCAGGCCCCCGGTCATGGAGGCCGATAGTCCTCGGCGAAGACAGGTCGGCCGTGCCCAAGCCGCCGACTGCGGAACTCGGGTGGGAGAGTTTTCTCCAGTTCCTGCCCTACCGCCTCTTTCACGAGCATGACCTGCTCGCAGAAAGAGGCGGCGCGGCGGAGTCCCACTTACGCTCGCCCATCATAGCTCGCACCATGGTCTCGAGCGAAAGAGTGTCCACGTCCAGACCCACTACGAGGACCCGGCGCTGTTGCGCCCACGCCGTGCACTCCACTCGCGTGTGGAGCGCTGTGTCATCGCTGCGGTCCTCGCAGTGCTGACACTCAGCCGTTTCCCGGTGTCTTCGCCATAGATACCTACCGAAGCTACCGTGCCCGGTTAGTCTGTGACAACCGTTAGGAGAGAGCACCGTGTCTTCACTCCTGCCACTCGTCCATGACCGGTCTGACGACCGCGGATGTGGCGAATCCCCCCTTTGGTTGCTCACGTCGCACCTTCCATGTCTCTAAGGTTTCCTGGTGGAGCAGAGACCGCTGAGCCTCGATTTCTCGAGACGCAGGCCTTTGGCCCCGCTCCAGCGCCTCCTTGCGCCATCTGAACCGCTTCCGGGTCGCATAGAGAGGTCCAGGCTAGGAAATATGCCACCTCACCGGAGATCGTGCGGTATCCTCTTTTCACCCTGACGGCCATCGCTCTCTGCGGGCTCAGCAATCTAGCCACATTGCTGGTCGTCAGGGTCTCCGCACAATGCTTCGCTCGATCCCCAGGTACAGTCTCCTGTACATCAGGGGACCCAATGCTCCCGGGACCCCTGATGTTTTCTTTTTGATTTGTTTGATTGAGGGGAGCATCAGCCGCACGAGTGCGGCTGATGCTCCCCGCAATCAATTTTGGGACCAAACTTCGGAAGCTTGCACTGGACTCTTTTATTGTACTGAAAAAGCTCATCATAATTAAAAAGACAACTTCAAAATCAGTAACAGGACCTTTATGATACGCAGTAAATAGAGACAACTACATTATTTTGCTATCAATCATACGTGCCCTTTATTTCTTGTCGTAGTTGGATATAGATTATAAAAAGGATAACAATTATTGAATTTTTATAATGAAATTAATTAGGGATCATGATTTAGAAAGTCCGAAGTAGAAGCAAACATATGGCAGTTGACTCATTTAGTAATTTATGTTGTACGAAGTATAAAAAGACATCTGCCGTATTTTTTTTAATATGAATATTACAGTTGACTGACCACCATTACTTTCTTCGCAATGCTATTTTAATTAAGTATTCCAAATTTCAAGGAGCTAGCTTTGTAATTGTAAAAGTTATACCGTTTTTGCGTTAAAAACGCTCTCCTGAAAACTAGTGATTTTACAGATGTCCGTTTGCTCTTTGCTGCCGTCGATATATTAACACGAAAGAATTCTGTACCAATCTGATCTACTGTTTATCAAAACTAGCACAATACCATATAGTTACTCCTTTATGCCCAGTTAGACAGGGGCCAACATATTTTACGATTTGTTTTTTGTCCCCGGGAAATCTATTGCTTTCTAGAAATGGCTTGAAACCTATAACCAACAGCTTTATGGCAGCACGAAAATGGACGTATGGACGTACAGAGAAATACCACAAAGCGGTCGCCCGTCTCGGAAGCAGTCTTGCTTAACGAAGTGATAGTTTACAAACTAAGTACCTACTATCTTAGTGTTCTGAAGGGGTATTTCTATTCATAATCACGCGAGATTTTTTAGAACACTATCATTTGTTGAGCGTCATTCGAGCGTCGTCGTCTAGCCAGCGCCGGCACCGGGTAAGGGGCTCCAGAAATGCTAGTGTTGGGGTCCCTTATGGTTAAGCTACATCTAGCAGCATCATATCGCATTTCTTCCGTTTGTACGGCAGCACGCTGTAGCATGCTGCTCGTGGTCGCATTTCTATGGCATGTAAACACCTCTATAATGTGAACGCATTTTGTCATGTGTTGCTGAGCGCTTTATCGATTCCAGGCGCTCTCCTTTTCACTCTGTAAATTACGGCCTCTAAGTAACAGAAAGTGTCTAAGTACCTATGAAAAAGTGCGATGCTGTGCTGTCAGATGTAGCCCAACCCTTATACTTACTGTCACCGTCTGCTTGAGACCGCTGTTGTCGAGCCACTCGTATTTTAATGTTTGGTTTATGTATATCGTAATTAGCTTCAGCCTGAGCAGGAAGAAAATCTTATTTAAATACACACAATTCACAAGTGGTTCTAAGAAATTCAGTTCCCATACGAAAAAACATGTAACTGTAACCGTATCTACATGTTGCTGATATGCTATGATAAATGCTGATGTACTTCACCACCTGGTACAATCACAAATAACTGTATCTACCAAAGACTTGTTAAAAATCATTTTCTTCCTAATTGTCAATGAAAATTAATAATTCTATTCTCTTCTACAATGTTTAAATTGCACTAGCGAATATTGTGTGAAAGTGTCCATATACACACAACGCCATCCAGCCCAAATTAAACTCATAAAAGCTTGAGTATATATTTTTTGTCTTGGTTTGGGCATTTTATTATAGTTGACTAGTATATCACGTTCCACTAATCAAATGATAATGAATCCTTTGGACGGACATAATGTCAAGAACTGCTGTAAGCTAGAAGTCTACCCATCGTGCATTTGATTTTCATCAAGCATAATCTAGTCATTTATCCACCTACAAGATCCTTTTATCTCATTCTTCAAAAGCTGCTCACCTTCGAGAGTGCCGCCCTATCTTGCTGCGGTTGGTTGAAGGCCTTATTGTAACCACGCACTTGACCAATCATGCGATGTTGCTCCACAGTCGCCGGGTCCAAATAACCACGCGTAGGGTTCGGTGGTATATCAAACCTACGCATCCGAGCAGCCTGTTGCGATATCTCTGTAATCAGCAAAGCTACTACAGTTTAATCTTGTCCAACTAACACACATTATACGTACGGCTTATTAGAGAAGGTGATTGACTGAAATGACAACTTGAAGAGAAGGAAATCTTAAAATTAAACATTGTATAAGTCCCGCAAGTTGGTATTGCGCTGGAACCTTGTCATTATGACAGCTAAGTGACGTCATCGTGACGTAGTGCGAGCGCGGGCTGGCCTCGCGAAGCCGCGTATGGAATGTTTTTTAGTACTGATGGCTCGACGGACATACGTCACCAAGATGGCCGCCAAGCGCAATATCAATGTGCGGGGCTTATACCCACCTTCTCCAACAAGAAAGCCAATAAAAGTATTGGCTTTCCCATTGAAGAGGGGTGGGTACATGTAGCTTGACATTTAGAAAGCTAATTGTCGAGCTACATACATTATAAATTCTCGAAGGTGTAGTCAAAAGCATACTGTATGTTCCACTTTCATCACTAGTATTGTGCAACGTGCAACGCAATATATAATGATGAGCATCTTACCGCATTGAAATAACAGATTAATTAGATTTTCCCTGTCTCGGTTTACCCAAACGCCTATAGTAATGGGGTTTCTTAAAAGGGGTCTTAGGCTTTTATGGGGTTGGCAGCGCAAATGTGGCGCCTACGGTGTTTCAAACGTCCATAGGCTAAGGTGACTACCATTCCTTCTGGTGAGTCGTATGTCTGCCACCTTAGTGGTATAGAGTTATATAATTTACTTTTTTTTATTAGTATTTTCATTTGGAAAGTCCATTCTAGAAAATAAAAGATAAAATTAGAAAGACTTTCTTGCAGAGCTCGAAGATCACTTGTGACCAGAGACCAGTTCATCCGGGACAGATAGAAAACATCGCCCTAAACTAGTCCGAGGTTAAGTAAGGTTGGACGCTCAGATCTTGATGGAAATTCTTTACCCCCTCAACCACCTATGTACAGACATCGTTACTAATATTATGCGACACTTACTTTTCTTCGGATATGTCCTCACAGATATACTAGGGAATTTATCAGACGTCTGAGGCTGGTCCGTTACCTTGGTCATGCTTAAAACAATTTTACAAGACTATTTAGTATCGAACAAAAAAAGCCCTAGCTAAAGTGAAATATGTAGGACGTAAGTACGTGTGATGTGGAGAGCACGTTCTAGAATCCAGAAGTTTGTGGCGTATAAGTAGAACCGATCTACCAACTGTACCAACGAGGAAGTCATTATAAATGTAAACTATTAAACTGTTGACTGATTGCACTTGGTGGACCTTGCTACACAGTTTGTTAATCAATCTGTGTAACAAGTTCCACCAGAAAACCAATAAAGCATTTTTTTTATTCTATTCTGGGTGCGGAAGGCGCAGGACCATGTGTTGTGGCGTAAATTGGGAGAACCCTACGTCCAGCACTGGACTGCCCTATGCGGATCCTCTTCTTGGAATTTTTACACAGACATTTTCAAAGGCTCACACGTTTTCTGAGTTCCTTTCACAAAGTGTAAAAACGGGAGCCTATTCATGAGACTTCGTTGTATGTGTGTCTGTCCGTCTTACGAGGCTGTATCTTAAGAACTGTTATGGATAGCGAGTTGAAATTTTCACAGATTATCTATATATTTCTGTAGCCGCCATAAGAACAAATACTAAAATCCACTCTCACAGTCCATAAGACTCAAGTTTGCGGCCCTGTGATGTTACCCTGTCTCCGCTTGAAGAATCCGGGATTATAAGATGAGGGAAACACATGTGTGGGCAGGTCTTTCCAGACTTTTATAGTTCGACAGAGGAGCGATCTTTTGAAATGCTCAGTTCTGGCGAAGATTCTCACCACTGTGTATGAGTGGCACCTCTGCCCGGCACGCCTTGTTCGGGATCGGAAAGGAGAGGGTGGAATCAGGTTAGGAGCTCTTCAGAACACTCGCTATGATACATTTCAGTTTGTCTTTATTGTCTCAAATAAGTTAATAAGGTGAGAGATCGTAAGTGTAAAATACCTTCGTTTTTTAATTTTCTTCTTTCTTTTTAAAGCTTGAATTAAATTTATTTTTTCTTGGAGTTCGTCGCATCGTGCTTCAGCTCCTGCAAACTGGTCATCTACCTCCTGAATGGATGCAACTAAAAGTATAATACTTTATTAAAATGGCATTGTTACGTTTGTGTTTCGTGGTTAAGAATATCTTCAAAGTAGGTAAGTAGAAGTAGGCATTAAGGTTCACATTTAGTTTCGGCACAGATTAAATAATAGTTACTACGTAACAGATACATCACTCCCATACTTAACCTCAAAAATATTAGCTATAACATATCGCTACAGTGGAAAACATGCTCTACGACGTATTCCGAGAGTCGAGATTCGTGCGCACACCGTATGATTGCGTCATCGAGTGACAACTATTGACAACATTAGGGTTGTAAGCATGTAACAAAAATACATACAACTACAAAAAACAATAAACAGTGTCTGAAAAAAAAGTTAATAATATTTTATAACTTCTTCTTCTTTATAAGAAATATATTATAACTAGCTGATGCTCGCAGCTTAGCCCGCGTTAAAGTTTGTTCCTTTTCCCGCTTCCAATGGGAACTTATTCCCGGGATAAAAAGTAACCCATGTGTTATTCCAGACTACAATCTATCCCTGTATCAAATATCAGCCAGATCCGTTAGCCGTTAGAGCGTGAAAGAGTAAAAAACATTCACACATCTACACATGCGCACTTAAACACTTTCGCATTTAATTTTAGAATATTAGTAGGAAGTGAGATGAAAAAAAAAGCAAGACTAAATAAAGCGAAATATTATTTTACGCGGGAAATGTACATTGGTTGTGCGCACTTCGCTCGGTCTTGCGTGTGGCAGCCCTCTGCCGGTCGGCCACGTTAGTTCTGCGTCATAATACTTAGGAGTAGGTGCTTATAAAACGACTTGTAGCGAGTGACGGAGGCCTGGTTTCGGGATATAACAATATGTTAAGTAAAGTTTAAAAAGCCTATTGAGTGCATCGTCACTATTTAACCAACTAGACTTCTGGAGATATAATACTGTAGTACCTAGGTACCTACTTATTTATATGTATGTGAGTGAGTAGGCTTGCAAAGTAAGCATGGAAGGCGTTATGCTATGCCTCGATGACACGGGGCGAGTTTACAAGGTACTAAGTAGTTGGTGAGTTTATAAGCTTGCGAGAGATTTACAATGGGCGGGCCAAGGGCAGTTTGTAAAAAAGATCGATGACACAGAGAAAGTTTACAAGCTGCGTTAAAGGTAGGTTCCCATGGTAGGATATATGTCAAACCAATGCATTGGGTGAACCTGATCACAATAGATCAGTAATGGTCGCAGTGAGACTATCTTCAAAGGCTAGAAAAGCCACTCTCCCTCGAATAGGGTGAACCTACTTATGACAAAATTCAATAGTTCTGTATTTATATAATTTAAAATGAGGCCGCACCATTCATGTCCAGTTTCCTCTCGGAACGCGTGCCATCTAACACGACACCAGCCAGACTGCTGGAGCTCCTATGACGCTTATCTGCGAGTACAAACCATTACTTATATAATCTGGCTAACATTTATTTGACTGCCTCTGTGGCGCAGACGGTAGTGATACCGCCTGCGGGTTATCGATAGCTTACTTTGGGATCAGATAGCGTTGCGTGAAATGTCCGTGAATATTTATTAATTATTATTATTATTTTATTCAAACTGAAAGAACTGAACACGAGCTGACATTTCTATTCAACTTTAAAAGATATTTTCAGTATCCTATTCGTATCTATCATACCACTAAGGCTAAGGCCACACTTTAGGAGCCTAGGCTAGGTGCTAAGCTAAGCGTAAAGACTAGACCCAGCGAACAGACGCATTATGTACCAACTATAACAGTAGCCACATTGGAGATTAGCTAAGTGCCTAAATAGTCCCGCCAGTCTGTTGGCTTTTAGCTCTAAGCCCCTGCAGGGTGGCTATTATCGGTATGACATGGAAACATTTCTCACCTTTAGGTATTTTATAAACGTCGCCCATTTTAACTTGAAATTTTAACAGCACTCCACTTTTAAAGCTCGATGCTAATTTGAAAATAAATCAAATGACTGAATAACAATACCTATAAAGGTATAAAAAGGGTGTTAGAATAGTAAAAGAAAATCATAACGTCAAAGTTGTCAAAATAATAAACCATTGAACAAGAAAGCATCAGATTTCGGTATCACGCCTCATTTTGACTGAAAATCTATGAGCATGATTATTATTTTTAAAACTGGCGACGACTATTAATAGGTACCTCTAAAGAGAATTTAACTCATATTAAACGAAAATTGTTGTAAAGTCCTCCTAAATCACATTTTAGTAGGGATAAAGGAAGTAAGGGAAGCAAAAGAAGTGTTGTGCGTGTAGCCTTTACGACTCAAACTCAAACTCAAATATACAGGGTGTGGCGTAAATAGTGGTCCAACCGTCAGGGTGTGATAGACCAGGTGCCCCACTATAACATACTACAATATCATCCAAATTTAACCAAGGGTCTCAGAAAAAAATAACTTTTTTTTGAAAAATCGTCCCTTTTTTGTAAAGTTGCCTGTAGATTATAGGAAAACTGCTATTTCTGATTTCTGTTTTTTCTCTCTTAAAGCTAAATACATAAGCTATCAAAAAATAATATTGTTAATAGAATTCCACTACAAACGTTTGAAATAAATATAAGTTCATCTCAATTTTCTCTCTAATTTTCAGGTATCATGAAAATTGTTCAACGTTTGTTATAAAAAATATGTACTACACTGATGCTACCCAAACGTTTAAAAATATGCTTATGTAATACTGATTTCAAAATGATACCATGTAAGGATTTCGCATAAACAGAAACTAGTAATTTTTACTGTTAAAGTTCAAAACGGGTTAAGAAAAATTACCAAAATCAACTTACATACATCACACTTATAATGTTTTTTTCATAGTAATAGTTCATAGTCGACATTATTATTATTTATTTAAAATCTTATAACCTAGATAGCGCCCGCGGCTCCACCCGCGTGGGATTTTGTAACTATTCTCGCTTTTATTTATTTTCTATCTGAAATTCTGTTCCCATTCCTTGACAAATTCCTAGCGCGTGGAACTGCGGGCGCCATCACGGTTATGATTTTTTTAAACTATCGCAGTTTTTAACACTTCACGCGAAATACTATTTACTTACATTCACCGACGTTTCGGGCGTTCAACCGCGACCTTGATGTTGCCTGCGGTTTCACCCGCGATGAATTTTGTTCCTATTCCCACTTCCGGTGGGATCATAAAAGCGAGAATAGTTACAAAATCCCACGCGGGTGGAGCCGCGGGCGCTATCTAGGTTATAAGATTTTAAATAAATAATAATAATGGCGACTATGAACTATTACTATGAAAAAAACGTTATAAGTGTGATGTATGTAAGTTGATTTTGGTCATTTTTCTTAACCCGTTTTGAACTTTAACAGTAAAAATTACTAGTTTCTGTTTATGCGAAATCCTTACATGGTATCATTTTGAAATCAGTATTACATAAGCATATTTTTAAACGTTTGGGTAGCATCAGTGTAGTACATATTTTTTATAACAAACGTTGAACAATTTTCATGATACCTGAAAATTAGAGAGAAAATTGAGATGAACTTATATTTATTTCAAACGTTTGTAGTGGAATTCTATTAACAATATTATTTTTTGATAGCTTATGTATTTAGCTTTAAGAGAGAAAAAACAGAAATCAGAAATAGCAGTTTTCCTATAATCTACAGGCAACTTTACAAAAAAGGGACGATTTTTCAAAAAAAAGTTATTTTTTTCTGAGACCCTTGGTTAAATTTGGATGATATTGTAGTATGTTATAGTGGGGCACCTGGTCTATCACACCCTGACGGTTGGACCACTATTTACGCCACACCCTGTATATTTGAGTTTGAGTTTGAGTCGTAAAGGCTACACGCACAACACTTCTTTTGCTTCCCTTACTTCCTTTATCCCTACTAAAATGTGATTTAGGAGGACTTTAACAGTAAAAATTACTAGTTTCTGTTTATGCGAAATCCTTAATTTCCTATAATCTACAGGCAACTTTACAAAAAAGGGACGATTTTTCAAAAAAAGTTATTTTTTTCTGAGACCCTTGGGTAAATTTGGATGATATTGTAGTATGTTATAGTGGGGCACCTGTTCTATCACACCCTGACGGTTGGACCACTATTTACGCCACACCCTGTAGGTATAATGCATGGCAAATTACTTTAAAAATTAAATCATGATATTGGCTGCTATAGTAGCACATCAAACTGTTAAAAAAAAAAAGTTGATAAAAAAAAATTGCAAAAAGAATAAAATTTAAATATGTTCCAACGAGATTTTGTACCATCGTTTGCTGGTACAAAATCTCGTTGGAACATATTTCTATTTCTTTCTTTTTGTAATTTTTTATTTTATTTTATCAACTTTTATTAAGGTTCCAAGGGTAAAAACGGGACCCTATTCATAAGACTTCGCCATCTGACAGTCTGTCTGTCCGCCATGACGCTGTATCTCAGGAACCGTTTTAGTCAGAGTGATGAAATTTTCACAGATGATGTATTCCTGTTGCCGCTACAACAACAAATACAAAAATCAGAATAAAAAGGGAAGATTAAGGGGAATCTTATTCAAAATCGTGATTATTTTGCCGTTTTTTGGTACGTATCCCTGTGTGCGAGTCCGACTCGCACTTGGCCGGTTTTTTTCTATAAAATTCCGCCTGCCGCCCGCTGTAAAAATAAGTATCTACCAAGATAAAATATTTATGTTTTAGTACATATGCCAACTTTTCCATAGTATTTATTTTCATTATAAATGAAATAAAACCGGCTAAGGACGAGTTGAACTCGCCCATGAAGGGTTCCGTAGCAGCAAGTAACATAATATAAAAGTTCTTGTAGTTCGTTGTAACTTTCATTGACGTTTTAACACGTTCGCAGTGGTAGTGATTTTTAACGGCGAAAATTGCGGTTTATGACGTATTAAAAAAAAACTACCCACTCAATTTCGTTCAAACTAATTTTCGTTGGTAGATTTTATGGCAATGTACATTATATTTTTTTTTTCAGATTTATCATTTTCTTAGTTTAGAAGTTAGAGAGGGGGGGGGGGGGGGACACACATTTTTCCACTTTGGAAGTGTCTCTTGCGCAAACTATTTACTTTAGAAAAAAATGATGTTAAAAACCTCAATAGCATTTTTGAAGACCTATCTATAGATAGGTATGGGTTTAATGAAAAAATAATTTTTGAGTTTCAGTTCTGAGTAAGGGGACCCCCAAAATTGACTGCTTTTTTTTCTAGTTTTATATAGAAATCTTGATGCGGTTCACAGAATACATCTACTAACTAAATTTCAACAGCATAGGCCTTATAGTTTCGTAGATAAGTGGCTGTGACACACGGACAGACAGACAGACAGACATGACGAATCTATAAGGGTTCCGTTTTTGCCATTTGGCTACAGAACCCTAAAAAGACAAAGCCAGTGTGAGCTTAGTTGTTTTTTTTTTATTTCATAATAAAAATATTAAGTAAAAATAGAAAATAAAAAGAGCCGTGTTTACAGCGAGATTTGAATTGGGTCACCTCGTATCAGGCGCTACCCGCCTACCCACTGAGCTAACTGTGCGACTGCTAAAGGGAGTGAAATACTTAGGTAGTCATATCATTTAAATCAATCATTTAAAATTAAATCAACTTATTACAAATTTTATACCTATAACATAAAATATAAATAACGAAAGATTCTGAATACGGGAAAGTATAGCAAATTTTAAGACATTGATGATGTTGATAAAATAAAAGTAAAATAAAATTACTTAAAAAGAAAACAAAAAGTAAATCGTGTTAACAACGGGATTTGAACTAGCATTGCATAGGGTTAACAGTTGATGGTTTACAATTCAGCAGCATTTTCCTTTGTTGCCCGTGGCACTACCGCTTGGCACTACCAGTAGTGTCACGGGAAATTTTACTTTCCCGTGGCACTACCATTCCTATTGGCTAATTAAATCCATATAGTATCCATTGCTAGTAGTGCCACGGGATATATTATTTCCCGTGGCACTACTGGCAAATGGTAGTGTCAACGTAAATGTACAATTACCCGTAGCACTACCAGTAGTGCCACGGGAAAGTAAAATTTCCCGTGACACTACTGGTAGTGCCAAGCGGTAGTGCCACGGGCAACACATTTTCTGTACAAAAGATAAGGCACGTGACGGATGTAGATACGGCTAGAATTAAATAGTCTATTTCGGTTAATTTCATAGCATAATGTCTTACGGTATTCTACTGTGGGGCAATGCTGCAGATGCAGATAAAAAAAAATGTACAAAAGCGGGCCATAAGCGCTATATATAGATTAGGTACAAGGGTCTCTGCGCGAAAAACTCAAAGAGGTTAAAATTCTTATAGTAGCATCACAATACATATTAGAAAATCTTATAAAAAAATTTAAAAAAATATATTCACGGACATTTCACACAACGCTATCTGATCCCAAAGTTAGCTAGGAATAACCTGCTTGTGTTATGGGTATCAGACCACGGATATTAATATTTATAAACTTTTAAATACATAGGTACATATAATACATAGAAACACCCAGACTCTTGAGACAAACATTTATGGGTCAAAAATATTTGTCTTCGGTGGGAAGCGAACCCACGACCTCCAGCGCCACAGGCGATATCAGTACCGACTGCGCCACAGAGGCAGTCAAAAATATATGTACAAATAAATTTACATTGTTTCGCTTGACACAATATCAACACTAGAAATAAAAATAACCTTGCTGTTTATCATAGCAAACTGCACAAAATCAGCAATTCTTTCATGGGTAACTGTATACGCTTTTACAACAGGCTACCAGACGTAAATGAAAGTATGTCCCTTGAATAAGTTTAAAAAGTTTGTAAAAAGTAAATTATACTGCAAGGGTATAGTATATACTATACAATTTGTGATTATTTGCTGGGTGGAGAAGCCTGGAAATGACCTGCTCTGCTGGATTCTCAAAAAATCGTTAAAATGCATAGTTTTTAGAATCAATTTGTAAATAAAGCTCTAAAAAGAATAACCCGCTGAGTTTCTTGCCAGTTCTTCTCAGGTGGGTCGCGTTGTGAAATGGTGGTAGAATATATGATTTATATTCTGGACGTTTTACAAGTTTAGTGCATCTGTATATGCCTATGTGAAATAAATTTCTTATTCTTTCTTTCTTGAGTAATGAACCTGATCTAATAGCGTCCTACAACCCAGCAGCAGGTGCCTAGCAGTTCCAATTGCTTCTCCACATGCATTACATGTTTTATCAGTGGCTTTCCCCCACCTGACCAGATTACTTTGTCAGGGAGGGTCACCAGTCCGGCGACCAGTTATACAGCAAGGTACGCCACTGCAAGGCCATGGAAATACAAAATTCGCCTAGAGTAATGCACTCGTTCTGCATCTCTAGGTTCATCGCGTGCACCATATACCTAGGCGTCCTTCGCATCCTGCCCCAGAAAAGATTTTTTAATGTCTTTATCTGTTTGTCTCCAGACACTACCCAAACCCACTCTACGAGTCTGCGAACCTATCATGAATTTCTTGTGGAATTGGAGGCGTGACTCAAGCTACGCTATATTTCTATCCTTTGTAAGAGTTTGGACGATTTCGTCTGTTGATTTTGCCAAGACGTGCATTTTAGTAACTCTTATATGTTCATAGAGTTCCGAAACTTACTTAAATCTTCTTAAAAATGATTCCGAAGTTATTAGAGGCTCTGTATAATAACGACGGGTCGGCTGATTGAGCTAGCCCTAGCCACGACTTCAACGTTTTCGTAACATTCGCATCCAATTTTCTGAGAAGGTTTTGGCTTATATCTTACACGAGAAACGGTGATGTTAAATATGTAGTTAGTTAGTTATTTAAATAGTTGTCGTTTTGACGGTACTTATTGGTTCTTGATCTACCTTTTTTATGTCGACAATGAAACTTTGAATTGCGTCATCCAAAGCTGGATTATAACCTCTGTTATCTATCTTTCTGATAAGAAATTTGAAAGGTGATAAGTATAATAAGTACCTATCATTAATACGAATCTTGAATAATACTTGGCACAATCTGAGCTTATGATCCGAGAATGTTTCTAGGCTACTTTTGTATTTAGCGCGGTTCCTTCAGGAGAGGGGATGAAACATTTAACACATATAACAAAAATATAAGGAAAAACAATTTACGGGCGATCTGAGGTCGGGAAGTGGAAAATAGGGGTTTTTTTAGGAGTTCAAATGGGTTATCTCGATTTTCGACAAAACTACAAGTCCTATGAAAAAACGTTTCATGGCAAAGTTGTAGGCAGTAAAAAGATCTACAATTTTCGGATTTACACTTTTTTGACATAACCTCAAAAAGTATGTCAAAAACTCTAAAAACCATCTTTTTGGGTTTTTATTTTAATTTTATATAGAAATGTATTTTTTGTTCGCGTTTGGTAAAAACTTTCCTTTTTATGTTCGAAACACCCTATTTTTTTTTTGAATTTTAATATTTATTTTTTTACCTTTTATTGATTTAATATCCCAAAAGCATCCTAATTTTTAATCGAAAAATCACCCGTCAAAATATAAGATTTTTTTAAATAGTCGGTTTCTTTTTTGGTCAGTAAAGTCTCTACTTTCTGATGGTGTAAAAATATATATCTACCTACATCACTATGGTAAATTTTCCTAGAAAATGTGAAATGCTCTAATTCAATTTCTCTTTGAAAATCATTTATGCACAATTTCGAGCTATTTATTAATATTTATTCTTGCGTTAGGACAAGTTACAATAACGCCATTTAGTATTTCTCCTTAGAACTACATAAAGTTTGTACACTTAGTTTTGTGACTTTGTTACGCTCTTTGGCAGTTCATGTTAACAGCACTAGATGGCATTATTACCAAAATAAGAAGAAATTCTTACTAATATTATAAATGCGAAAGTAACTCTGTCTGACTGTCTGTTACGCTTTAACGCCTAAACGGCTGGAGCGATTGAGATGAAATTTGATAAAGGGATATTTCGGGGCCCTGGGAAGGACATAAGCTACTTTTTAACCGACTGCGCAAACGGAGGGTTATGAAATCACACGATAACCGACTACTACTAACTATTTACTAATCTGTGCTACTACGCGGTGGAAGGCGCGGGGAACAGCTAGTATATACATAAAATAAAACTGTAGAAGGTCAAGAATCTGTAGATACATGATAGGTAGGTATATATATTTTTAAAAAAACTCTTGGACGTTCTCTAATTGCTGCTAAATCTAAGGTAAGGTCCGGTAATTCGTACCTTGAACGAGAATGATGTCGGAGTCAAAATACACTCGAGAGCAATGAATCCGGGTCACTTAAAGAATCCTAAAAATCTCGGAAACTAAAAATGCTAGGTTAATGCAATAAATTGTATTTAATAGACAATGTAATACTCCTTAAATGAAGGTATTAAAACTTCTTAGTTATTGTAAAGTTATATCATAAAAAAATCAAATTTGAAAAAGGGCCACTTTCGAAGATGGAACTACGAAATTACAGCATTTGGTGTTGCTTTTGTTTGTAATCTGTCATTTATGTGGGTACATAAACCATGTTGATAGTGCTCTATATTCATTAATCAAGCTGAAATTATGTCGCTTACGCCTGAAGAATGCACCAGAATACTTACAATGCTGGAAACCGGCCGGAGTCAGCGCGATACAGCCAGGACTGTCGGTGTGTCGCTGTCAACAGTACAAAGAGTTCTCCGACGTTACGAAGAAACTGGTTCTAACCTACGCAGACCAGGAACGGGCAGAACCAGGTGTACCACAGCACGAGAAGACCGATACTTGGTGAACACCATGCTTCGAAATCGCTTTCTCACAGGAACTGAACTCACCAATCAGTTTCGACGCCTCGGAGGAAGTAACCCAAGTGCATGGACAGTAAGACGTCGGCTTGCTGAATCTAACTTAAAACCCCTTAGACCTGCAAACGGCCCTAAACTGGAGCGTGGGCATCGTATTTCGAGACTAAGGTATGCCCAGAGCCACGTAAATTGGAGTATTGAAGATTGGTCAAAAGTTATGTTCTCCGACGAATCAAAATTTATGCTCTACAAGCACGATGGAAGACACAGAGTGTATCGAAGACCAGGGGAAAGATTCAAGCAAGCATGCATCGAAGAAAAAGTAGCCTACGGTGGTGGGTCTGTACTTGTGTGGGCCGGAATTTCTTCTGAAAGTCGCACAGAGCTGGTGATCATAGAAAACGGCTCTTTAACTAGCGTAAGATATGTGGAAGAAATCCTCAATGATCACGTTGGTCCATTTATGGTCAATTTAGGTGAGGATGCTATATTTATGCATGACAATGCCCGACCTCATACAGGTAGGATTGTGAATGACTACCTTCAAGAGATGAACATTACTCGTATGGAGTGGCCAGCGCGCAGCCCGGATATCAACCCGATCGAGCATGCTTGGGACGAGCTAGGCAGATGCGTAAAACAACGAAACCCTCCCCCAATCACGCTTCGTGAGCTCAAAATTGCTGTCACAGAGGAATGGGAGAATATTCCCCAAAATCGTATAAGGAACTTGGTGTACAGCATGCCAAACCGCGTAAACGCAGTAATGGAAGCACGAGGAGGCAATACGAAGTATTAAAATTCAAGAAAATCGTAATAAAGTTCAAAAATTTCATGTTTCCTATTTTTGTTTTAAGGAGAGGCAGTTTTTTCTTTATGTAATTTTGTGTTAATAAAATGTATGGTGACTCATATTTTTTTTACTTTCATTTAAGGAGTATTACATTGTCTATTAAATACAATTTATTGCATTAACCTATCATTTTTAGTTTCCGAGATTTTTAACATTCTTTAAGTGACCCGGATTCATTGCTCTCGAGTGTATGTACGTATTTTTGGAATTTCTTAAGTGAGAGATATTTGGTCATTCGGTATGAGGCGGGACATTTAATAATGGCAAGATGAACGAGTGAAGGCTTAGCCCAAAGCTTATAAGTGTCTTAAAAGTTTTGGCAGGTTCTAATTGGGGTTTACATCAAAAACACATTAGCACACTTTATGTTTCTCTCATTAGAAGTCGCATTGATTTTGCCAGCTTTCTGTACGACAATGCAAATAGCAAAACACAAATTTCTAAGTTGGACCAATTAGGTACAGAATCAAGCCCTACGAATAATTGGTGAATATATAAAAAGCACGTTATCCACGTTATGAAAAGCGAACTTAGCTTACCACCTCTATATCTTTGACGTCAGTACTTAGCGTACACATTTTGCTTGAAAATTCAGTCGTGGTCTAAAAATAAGACCATCGGTTCTGTAGACAAATTAAGCTCTTTGTGTTTTTTAAGTAAGTCAAACGAGTGGTGGTTTACAAAATAGGTACATGTTCCCATAGCTCGTTCCCGCCTGCAAATGTTGCCGACAAAGTAAAACAGTTAATAGCTACAGAAAATCCCAAAAGAAATGTAGAGCTTGTTTTTTTTGCTTTTCAGTTATACATATGATTAATTGGCAGTCGGGTTTTTGTTTTTTAAATAATTAAGTTTATTTAAAACTTTTAGTAATGTTAGTAGTGAAGTTATTAATTTTCGAGTAGTGAAGGGACATCACCAAAATACAACCTTAATTATTATATTTTTGGTCATATTTCCGGTGCTACTCAACCGATTGCAATCAAACAAATGTAAGAATTTAAGTCTGACTAAGGCCTTATAAACACATAATACCGCATTAAAATCGGTTCAGTAGTTTTGCGTTCATCGCAGTCAAATAATTATAACGCCAAAAGTCTGCCATTTTGATTTTCCATGAATTTTGTTATACCTGGTGTCACTTACATAATCCCGACGGATCAAATGACATCTTGTATTTTAAAATCCGTCATGCTGTTCAGGCTGTAGAGCGTGCAAGAAAAAAATCAACGTTTTCATTTTAGCGCCAAAAGTCAGCCATTTAGATTTTTTTGAAATTTTAATTTTTCTGGTGTCACTTACACAATCACGACGAATCAAATGACACCTCGCATGTCAAAATCCGTCAAGCCGTTCAAGCTGTAGGACGCGGACGTGACAAAGAATCATATATACATAGGTACATACATTATCTCGAAAAACATTACCCTCAGTTTTCCTTAAAAAAGCTTTACAATTTTTGTAAAACTAAGGAATAGTTAGATTATACTGTTTGGGTAAATCAGTATTTTTGGTTTAACTTTGAAATATTTAGTTCAGAATATAAACCGGCCAAGTGCGAGTTGGACTCGCCCATGAAGGGTTTCGTAGCAGCAAGTAACATAATATAAAAGTTCTTATAGTTCGTTGTAACTTTGACTGATGTTTTAACACGTTCGCAGTGGTAGTGATTTCACTAACCGGAAATTGTGGTTTATGACGTATTAAAAAAAACTACCAGCTCTATCTCGTTCAAACTAATTTTCGTTGGTAGGTTTTATGGCAATGTCCATCATATATATTTTTTAAATTTATCATTCTCTTAGTTTAGAAGTTAGAGGGGGGGGGACACACATTTTTCCACTTTGGAAGTGTCTCTTGCGCAAACTATTCACTTTAGAAAAAAATGATGTTAGAAACCTCCACAGAATTTTTGAAGACCTATCTATAGATACCCCACATGAATGAGTTTGATGAAAAGAAAAATTTAGAGTTTCAGTTCTGAGTATGGGGACCCCCAAAATTTACTGCTTTTTTTCTAGTTTTATATAAAAACGTTAATGCGGTTCACAGAATACATCTAGCTACCAAGTTTCAATAGCATAGGCCTTATAGTTTCGGAGAAAAATGGCTGTGACACACGGACGGACAGACAGACGGACAGACAGACAGACAGACATGACGAATCTATAAGGGTTCCGTTTTTGCCATTTGGCTACGAAACCCTAAAAAGGGATTATACTGATATCGATTTAAATACATGCCTAAATTTAACACTTTCATAAAATTCAACATTTCAGATGAACTAAATCATAAATACTCCAATTGTAACCAAATCTTTGCAGATGGCTCTAAACTAAACAAACCCATTCATTATGGGCTGCATTTTATGCCATTTCTGTAGACCACGGTTTATGCTTTAACATTAAAGATAATGTATCTATGTATCATGTCGGCGCAGTTGACTGCTATCTCGGAGGCCCTGTCGTTTGTAATAGAGAAGGATTAGGACAGCACAGTAATATTTTTAGACAGCAAAAGTGCTCTGCAACACGTGGCCAGGGCCGTCTTTTCCACTGGGCACTATGGGCACTTGCCCAGGGCCCCGCGATCGAAAGGGCCCCCTCAGACCAAATACAAAGTCCCTAGTCCTAGACCCTAGTCCCTAGGCGTACGACGGCCTTCAAAAACCACAGTAAAGATTTTCTGTGATTTTTTAATAAAATTATATACCTATATTAATATGTTTTTATCTTTAGTGCGTTGACGTAATGGGAAAACAGGTTCTAAAAAGAATTATAAATGAAGTTAAATTAGCAAAATATTATTCCATTAGCGTTGATAGTACGCCCGATCTGTCTCATGTTGATCAGCTAACTTTTATAATTCGATACGTCAATGACAATGTTCCTGTTGAAAGGTTTCGGAGATTTATACCTATTATAGAGCATAAATCTGGGTATTTAGCGGAAACCATTTTGATTTTTTTAGATAACCATAAAAGATTGCAGAGGACAAAGCTACGACAATGCATCAAATATGTCGGGGAAGTATACTGGGCTACAAGCAAGAATCAAGGAGAAATGTGAAATTGCTACCTTTGTACCATGTGCGGGACATTCATTAAACTTAGTAGGTGTACATGCTGCTGGGTGTGTATCGGAGGCTAAAAAGTTTTTTGAAATGGTTCAGAAAGTCTACAACTTTTTTTCGGGCTCTACCCATCGATGGAATATATTGACAGAACATTTAGGTTCAAAAAAAGTTGTTAAAAGTCTTTCACAAACCAGATGGTCAGCCCGAGCAGATGCAGTACGCGCCCTGCATGCAGGTCATGAACAAATTATAAATGCTTTGTTATCCTTCGCAAAAGATGCAGAACAGGCACGAGAAACTAGAGACGAAGCCCTAAGTCTGTGCAATAAAATGGAGAAACTAGAATATATTATACTAACGGAAATTTGGAACTGTATATTGGAAAGAATAGACAAAATAAGTAATTATCTTCAGAAAGAGGGAATAACACTAGACAGTGCAACTGATATGTTTACTTCTCTTGGTGATTTTATTATTAACCTCAGGGATAAATTTGATGACTTTGAATCGTCTGCCAAAGAAAGAAACCCGGAATCTGACTACAAGGACCTATAAAACGCAGAAGTTCTCGCCAGAGTTCTTTAATGGCTCTGCGCTGTCAGTTCAACTTAATGGAAGAGAGAAATTTAAAATAGAAACCTTTCTTCCCATAATTGATACCCTCAGCGTTCATTTAAAACAGCGATTAAGTTTATATAAGACCATCAGTAACCGTTTCAATTTATTTTTTCGCTTGAAAACTCTGAATTCTGAAGAGTTGAGGCAAAGTTGCAAAGAATTTGCTGAATTTTATTATGAAGATGTAAATGAGAAAGAGTTAGAAGTAGAATGTTTGCATTTAAGAGAATACTAGAAAATTATTGACAGTCAAAATAAGAATTGTATAGTAAAAACATATCAACTTTTAAAAGAAAACCAAATTGAAGATACTTTTCCAAATGTAGAAATCGCATTAAGAATCTATTTAAGCATGATGGTAACGAATTGCAGTGGGGAACGCTCCTTCTCCAAATTAAAAAGAATTAAAAGTGAATTGATAAGCACAATTCTTCAAGAAAGATTAACCAGTTTATCACTGATGTCCATAGAATCTGATGTGTTAAAAAGCATAGATTTTGAAGAAGTGATTAATGATTTTGCCAATCAGAAATCTAGAAGGGTTCCTCTTTAATTAACATAGATTTTTCTACATTACTCTATTCGTTTAATGTCATCTTCTTCTTCTCTTCTATATATATATATATATATATATATATATATATATATATATAAATGTTGTGTGCTTATACGTACCTAATCTTTAAAAACTCCAAATTTACGGAATCTATTGAGCTCAAAATTGGACACGATATATAACCGGATTCAGAGGTGGTTTTAGGCTACTTTATACACTTTTATCATAATAGCAATATGAATAAAACAGCTTTAAAAAGTTGTAACGACAAGCGCCATCTATTGTACCAATAGATGGCGCTTGTCGTTTTTTTTTTAAATTATATTCTGCCAGCTTCAGATCAAAATATTATAAACAACCTATTTAGAAGGTATCAACCAGATTCCTGATTTTTAAGAGAAGTTTGATTGCGGTCTCCTTGCATTCAGAATAAAAAAAGAGAGTACCTACCTTAAAAAGAGGTCAGATAGGTATGCTTTGCATGTTTTTTTTTAAGTTAGAGTTTTGGCGCGGTAGCAAAGTATTAGCAGAGTGAATTTGTTTTTTTGAAGCGTGCGCACGATGTTTTAAAAACTGAACATTGATCACAGAATAGATTTTTTTTTTTCAAGTGAAGCTGCTTTTGATTCGGATCTTAATTGGATTTTCTGAAAGATTTATAATTTTGGGTTGTGGCTCAACATTAAACTTTTTTTAAATGTTCCCATCCTTTGGTTTGTTACTCATTTCATTTCTCATAGGTACATGAAACGACCACAAAAAAAGACACAGCGAAGCGTGGCAGGGAACCGCTAGTTGTTAATAAAAATAAATGTTTAACATGGTTTATCTACTTTCTTTGTATATTCCATGAAAATAGTGTCCTGTCAAAGTCATAGGGCCCCATTATCCTAATATGCCCAGGGCCTCCAATAGGATAAAGACGGCCCTGCACGTGGCTCGATGCGCCTCTGCTTACAGAGGTGTAGCGATAGCCTATTCAATACTGGAAAAAATGCTATATCTACTGGGCCATAAGGTTGCAGTGGATCCTGTCATACATTGGTATAAATACATGGTAACGAATTGGAAAACAGATTATTAAGACTGGGTTGTAATGAAGGCACAGAAATCCAAAATATCTTACCTGACTATTCTGAAACTTTAAACATGCATTATTTAAAGTCAGAAATTTTAATAATTGGAAAATACTATTTAATTAAATTTCTAACCTGAAAGGAATATGGTACAAAGTTTTGCAGACTGATCCCCTTCGTATACCATGGTTCTTAGACTGTAAGTCAAATTGAAATAAGATTAAAACAATATGGCATGTATTTAAATCGATATCTGTTTATTCCTTTTTTCCGAACAAAATATTTCAAAGTTAAACCAAAAATACTGACTTGCACACTAATTATTCACACCAAATAAATCAAATTCCACATACTGTTTAATAGTAAGGAAAGGAAGCATATGTGGAATACTGTTGGCAATTTGGAATAGTAAGGTATTATAAAAACCAACAGCGTCATCTTCATTATATTAACGTAAACTCTTAGCCCACATCGTCATTTATAGTTAGGTTTTGACAGCGAGCCAGCCATTGTTCTTATATGGCGTCCAGACACACGAAACCGAAAGCCGCATTTTAGAAAAAAATAAGGTATGTGGTTAAATCTGTTTTTTTTTTTTGAGTAATCCTGTGTATTATTCTTTTCGACTGTAATTAATCTGTTAGATAACAATTGAATTGCAAAAATTATATGAGATTTTGTTGTTATACGCGTTTATTAACCTACAAATTCAGTTTCTGTCGGATCACGCCGTGTTGCTAAATTGGAATATATGAGGTGATGGTTATTCGGAATTCGGTATTCCAATTAATGTTCACCATTGCTATTCCAAATTAATATTTTATTACATAATTTGTAGATATGTATGTTTTATTTTATTGGTTAAAGGGTTCTTTTTTGTGGATAAACTTCTGAAAAGCGCATACCGCCGATCAATCTGAAATTTAGTGTAATGACGTATTTTGAGAATATGAGAACTGTTTTAGATATTTTTTTGATTGTAATTAATAAAAAAATGAACTACTAATTGATCTCATTTTAAAATAAGAGAACTGTTACCTAAATAAGTTAAAAATAAAATAATTTTGTTGATTACTTCGGATTTCTTAGTTCGTACAACTTAATTAATATAATTTTGTATAAGTGAAGACAAATTGGAATATTCCGTAATTCATAATGGTGAAGGTAAGTTGGAACACCCCAATCGTCTAGTGCAGGTAGATTGGAATACCTAACTCAGAGTAGACACTGATTTGAGTTAGTTTGTTTACATGATAAGACTACTTTTCAAAATACTTACATGTTCTTCTAAGATAGTTTGGTATCATGCGTCACATTTCTTATCTAAGCATGATGAATACAAATTGGAATACCCTTATACCAAAATACCTGCACCAGATCTCCAAACAAGATTTCAGACATTTTGTGTTAAATTTGAAATTGTACCCACTCATGATGTTCAATTGTTTTAATACATTCAAGACTGATAAACAGCTAGTTTTGCTACCATTTTAAGATTGTCTCACGAATCTAGCTGGCACACAAAAGTTTGAAGAGCCCTTAAACAAAGTGTTATTCCAAATATGTTTCCTTTCCTCTATTTGCAGAACAGGGGCCAAGTCCGCTATTTCAATCGCATCAGAATAAAATAAAAATCGTAGCAACTGCTGCTAGTTGTCGCCGCGTAGACTGCGAGCAGTAGTCTTCTTTGAGGGCAGTGTTGGGTGGGAGCGGTGTTGGAACAGAGTCGTTAAAGTGGGCTATGACCTTTAGAGTGCAAGTTAGTATTTTTGATAAACAATTCGTATTTTGTTAAGTAAATCAAATAAAATAAATAAATAAAATAAATAAATAAAATAAAATTTATTCCCATTGAAATTTTTAAAAAAATTATTTAGGTTTGTCAAAATTTTTGTGACTCTACCGGGGGTTCGGAAATACTACAGACTGAGAAGAACACCCCAAGAAACTCAGTCTGGTCCCTTCTCTTCTAGTATCTTAGTATCTAATACAGTTTTTTTTTAATGTAGAAAGGAGCAATTCGTGTCACTGCCAGGCAGCCTTGTCTTCTAGAAAGTCTTTAATGCTATAATAAGCTTTCTGGCACAATTTAAGTTTTATTAGTTTTTTAAATTTATTAACTGACAAACCTGTTATGGCTGTCGGCAATGTATTGTACATTCGAATACAATTGCCCGCAAAAGAATTGCTTATTTTATTAAGCCTAAATCTAGGTACAGCCAATTTATTCTTATTTCTTAAGTTTAGATTATGGATATCACTATTTTTAATAAATTTACTGTTATTTTTATGAGTATATAATAAGTTTTCATATATGTACTGTGAATACACAGTAAGTATGTTGATATCCTTAAACTTTTCTCTTAATGACTCCCGAATCCCCATACCATAGATAGCCCGGACAGCCCTTTTCTGCAACACAAAGATAGATTCGATGTCGGCAGCGTTACCCCATAATAGTATGCCATAGGTCATGACACTGTGGAAATAGCTAAAGTAGACAAGACGCGCTGTTCTAATGTCTGTCAGTTGTCGGATCTTTTTAACGGCATAGGCTGCAGAGCTCAGTCTGCCCGAGACTTTCTCGATATGAGGCCCCCACTGCAAGTTGGAGTCTAACTTTATGCCCAGAAAGACAGTTTCATCGACCAATTCTACTTGATCATCCCTAATCTTAATACTGGTGTTAACGAGCCTAACATTTGGCAAGGTGAATCTAATACATTTTGTTTTAGTTTCATTTAACAATAAATTATTTGCGTTAAACCAGTGGACTACCCTAGAGAGGGCATTGTTTACTTCGTCAAGATCGCGTTGTCCACGTTCAACTTTAAATATAAAAGATGTGTCATCAGCAAACAAAACTACCTCGTGATCGTCTCTTATAAGGTGAGGGAGATCATTTATGTACACTAAAAATAGAAAAGGTCCCAGAATTGAACCCTGAGGCACCCCCATTGTTACAGCAGAACCATGTGACTGTTTACCATTTATAACTACTTTCTGTACTCTATCTCTTAGGTAAGAACTAATTAAATCCTCCATGTAATTAAATCCTCAACTAATTAAATCATATATGCGAACCACATTTTTGGTGTGATTTCGATAAAAAATGGTCATCTCGTTTTGTGTAAAATTTTTATGTAGTAGGTAGGTACATGTTTAGTTAATCAATTGGGTTTTGCGCACAGTTTTCTGATATGCATTTAGTTTATTAGTGGAGTTACCTAAAGTGCAGAAAAATTAAATCGATGTGCATTTAAATATATCGCAAACATTATTAGGGCTTAGATGGACACATCCCATCAAACAAGTTTGCATACTTAATGAAAAAACCGGACACTCCAGGACACTCCCAATTGTACCTCGTGTGGAGTGGAGTAAGACGTCACGCATGTTTTGATGGATTGTGTCCCAGACCAGAAGGTCTTTCCCTTCTGGTCTGGGAGTCACTCATGGAGGAATTTAACATTAATTTATACAATGTTGGAATCGTACAAAACATCCTAGCACAACCAACATCACAAATAGCTGGATACCTTATCTCGAATAGTCAAAAAGCCCCCGCAGTGACTCTCATCCCTTATTTGTGACGGTAGTGGTTAAGAGGACAATAGGGTTGACATCTTCCATTAGGAATAGAAACCCCTAAATAAATATTGAATAAAAAAAACCAATCACCGTTCATGAGATACAGCCTCGTGACGGACAGACAGACAGACGGACAGCGAAGTCTCATGAATAGTCTAAAAAAATGACGAATGGCATACCTACAAATGTTTATCCTTATTTTACCTTAGTGGAGGAATATTCAAAAATCCTTTCTTATTACTTACCTATAAACTGTACTGGATATCTACTAATAAAAAGTTTCTGCTGACAATATTTCATCATTCTAGGTTCAGGGGTTTCCGGTTCTGCCAGGTAAACCAACTTTCGTCTCCATGTTGATGAGGCAGTCAGTGCCAGTCAGTCAGATTCTCTCTATATACAGGATTAATTGTTGAAAAGGGCTTGGATGGCCTAATCCGAAACTATAAGGAATAGCGAAAAATGCTCAAAGGAGTCACGAGCACGATTATGATGAAACTTAAAACCTCATCATTAGATGATAGAGAAAAACCTATAATCCTAGCTGGGAATCGAACCCAATGATTTTGAAAAAAGAAACACATCCTATATTATTACATGCTGCACTATCGTGTTGCTGTTAAGGATCAAATCCTGTTGATTTTGATTGTGATCAAATTACTTTCTCGTATATGATACAGTTGATAACTTGAAACGTTCTTTGGAAATTATTGTAAACGAAACATTGTAATATTGAATGCAGCATACTAGCTTTGAGGTCTCGAATTGTATGAAAACAATGGTTTACATTCTACATACTCTACATTTTAAACAATTAATCAGTTAACGTAAAAAAAATAAATGTATTATGTTAAAGAGGAGCTCTTTTCGTTAGTTTGCCGTTTGTCATTACTTTCCAGAATAAGATCCTTAATAGCAACACTACCGTATGGTGTAATAAAATAGGGTGTGTTTTTTTTTTCAAAATAAAGGGGTTCGACTCTCAGCTAGGATTATTAGTTTTTCAAAAATCGAATGATGAGGTTTTAAGTTTCATTAAAATCGGGCTCGTCACTTCTTTGAGCATTTTTCGCTAGGTATATGTATATAGTTCCCTTATAGTTTCGAATTTGGCCATTCAATCCCTTTTGAAAAATTCCACTGTATAAAAGTATAGATATAGATATAGGAGAAAATCTAAAAACTGTAGGTACTTTTACGGCGAAATCATAAAAAACAGCGTTCCGTAACGATAGGATGAACTACGGTTAGACTGTTTGCACAATGCCTAGATGGCGCTGTACTGAAATACATGATCGCGGTATGGTTTCGTTACGGTCGGGCGTATAAATGTTATTCCATTTCAGTGAAGTTTCTGAAGATTCATTTCTACATCTGTTACAGTAAAAAATTTTTGAAATGTCTGATTTAAAAGACATCCATCACGTGGTGCTAATTCTAATTGGGTAGGTAGTTATTCTAAATGAGTGTTGAGTGAATGTTATAAAAATGCGTCTGCTTAGGTTCATTTCAAAAGTAAACTATGATTGGTTATTAAAAACAAAGTCAATGGGCCAATATCCAATTAATCTATACAATACTAACTGACCCGCGCAACTTCGTTTGCGTAAGAGAGAGAGAGAAATAGAAGGGTCGCGTAACTTTTATCACTTATTTTACCCTTTTATTAGTAAAATTTTGCAATACGCTGATACACGTGTTCATTTATTTGTTAAATGACGTATAATGTACAAATTTTATACTTCGAACTGGCGAACTTGCCATACAAACGTTTATCACGTATTTTGCCCTCATAGTAGTTAAATTTTGAAAAACACTGATACACGTGTTCATTGATTTCTTAATAGACACAGGTTTATAAAATTTTGTGCATCTAGCTCTGAAAATGACGAACTTTCATACAAACTTCCATGCCTTATTTTACCCCTTTAATAGCAGAATTTCCAAATATCCTTTTTCGTGAATGCTTACATCATAAAATGCATCTACTGTCAAAATTTCAAGTTTGTAGGTCTAGCGGTTTACTCTCTGCGTTGATGAATCAGTCAGTTAGTCAGTCAGTCGAGACAAGTAATTTTGTATGTACCTAGTTATAGATTTACAAATATTTACAAAGCTGCTACGAAACTGTACCTTTAGCTTTTACGCAATTCCGAATAATTTTTCTATTTTGGGTCAATTCGGTCGGTTTGCTCAATAAAACAATTAAAAATTCAGTGCTTTTTACGCGCAATAACCTCGTTCGGTAGTGCCTAACATTTCAGTACTGACGTGATCGATTAAAACATTTTATAAATACAACAGTAGGTACTTAACATTTTTCTTTACACTCCAAGCCTTCTCGACCGTAGCCCTAACAACTATATTAAATCTAGACAAAATGAATTCCTATATCTTTGGGGGACGGTAAGTGAGTATTTCGACATCAACTCGGCGTTTCCGAGAGGACTCTGCAACATTGACAGCTGCATCTGTAAATGGGAACGTTGATTTGTAGAAAGAATAGTCGTAGAGAGGAATAAGGGAGCGGGGGAAAGGCAGGAGTCTCTGGAGTCGGTGGTTGGTGAGGGTCGGAGGGCTTCTCCCCAACCATTCATAAATAAAACAACACAACACAGAACATTGCCTAAACTAGAACATTACAAAAGCTTTTGGATGTTACAGACAAGACAAGATTTGTCACAATTAAAAACGGAATATAAAAAACCAAACCTCAAAAGTTTTATTCGGGCACAGCCATGGAGCAACAGCATTTAGCCTCTTTTTATCAACTAAGCCCCCTAACACAAAAATTATATGGCCGCTAATATACCTACTAATTCGTCTTCTTTACAACGTCACCTAAACATTCCATTATAAGCGTCAAATAAAGATCAACAATTTATTTTATCTTGTTTTTTTATTTTTTATTTATTTTATTATTTATTTTATATTGTTGTTTTTTATTTTATTATTTATTTTATCTGTTTATCTCTTAGACCATATAACACATTATTAGCGCCTGCACGATTAGAACATGACGCTGCAGTAACACAAATTGTTGCTATTCCAATATATCAGGCACTTCTTCAGTCATAGCTGTATCTTCTTACCTGATGAACGTATGAAGCTCAAACCTGAAATTCGTGAATGAAGCAATTATTAAGCAATTATTCATGCAATAAAAGTTTTGAAATTCTGCGTCCATCATGCTGAACGCGTAGGCAACCAGCCATCCAAACGTCAGGACCGCTTGTCAAAAAAATATTCTTGTTTCTCAAAATGTATTATACGTAGCAATTCTTGGAGACGTGTAGCAAATATAAGCAATCATGTAGCAATTTTTGAGTATACTTTGGGACTCGTTTGTCACAGGCAACCTGCCATTCTGACGGTGACAAATCCCTGAGCATCTTAAGGGGAGTTATGTAGACCAGTGGCGATATTGTCAACGTTCACGAAGGTTTTTGAGACCGCTTTATGCTCTATTATAAGTTCGCAAGGGAGTGTCGCAGTTTAACGACGCCCAGCACGGCTTTCGAGCGGGTCGCAGCACTGATTCCAACATAATGTGCCTCATAGATGCTGAGGCGGGTGCTCAGCTGGATGTCGCATATTTTGATTATCGAAAAGCCTTTTCGATAGTGTGGACAATGACATTCTTTTGGAGAAGTTTGCGAGGGCTGAATTTACTCCAGACCTTCTAAATTTTTTTTCGCATTACCTGGATGGCCTGCTGCAGTATGTGAACTACTCGTATGAGTCGTATGCAGGATACACTTCAAACGTACGTTACGTTGACAGGTGTGAGTGAAGGTTCCAATTTAGGGCCACTGGAATTTATCATTGTGATAAATGACTTACCAGAAGTGGTCAAATGTGCGGGCTGCTTACTATTTGCTGAAGACTTAAAATTATTCTACCACATCGAAAAACGAACGAGATTGTGAGCTTCTCCAATAGGATATGGACCGGATAACTGAAGGGAGTCTCAAAAACAATTTACACTTCAACGACTCCAAGGGTGTATAGAATATCTACCTATCATCCACGCGCGCGACGGAGCCTATTCTTATCACATATAGCTAGGCTTGCCAACTTCAAAATGCGAATTTGCGGGAAATGTTGATTTCAAATGCGGGACAAGGATTTCAAAAGCGGGATCTTACGAATTTTGTTCAGAATACAAAAAACGTGAACTTTAACGATGTTTGCGGGAGAAGCCGCGAACATCATTTAGTTTAAATATAAATTTCCGTACGCTTTTTGCTATGTTGTAAGTTTTACACGATAACGAATTTTCTTTCTCCAAACGCATGATACTGTAACTGTACTGATTTTTTTTTAAAAAGCTGTCAAAAATACCAATATAACATTCGATCTTTTTACCCTTATCCTCGTCAAAAAATTTCTGCAAAGCGATTGGAAAGTTGTCTTCAAGAAACGAAAAATAAGTTTTTAAGGCAGGAAACCCGTTTAGAATTTTCTCGACAGGAGGATGTAATGAGAGCCATCTTGTTACTTGTTATCACATGTCTCACTTTTGTATTTGTATACTGTAGATTAGCATCAGCGAAAAGTATTTGAACTCTCAGTGCATGATACGACAGGTGACCATAATATACTTTTAAAACCAAAGTTTCCACATCACACTTACCTACATTTTGCACCAGCATGCTCAACAGCATCATGCAACATGTGTGTGCTGAGCATCCATGTCGCCATTTTGGTTCCGTAAATGTGTTAAAACGGAATTATTTCTCCCGAAATTAACATTAGCATTATTAGAGGAATACGCAGATGCGTTTCGCAAATCAAAAGGGGCCTGGTTTAGAAAATGACGAAAAAGAGATGCAAAAATATATTATTTTAATCTAGGTACAAGATGTGTGTCAAATCTGTAAAGGCGCGCGATGCTCTGTGGTGTCAAAATATGATTTTGTTGTATAGTATATTATTATACACAATGTCTAAAACGATCATAAAGTCAGCCCCTTTAGATGAATGCATTTTATAACTTCAATTTTAATCGACGCGCAAGAAAAAAATATGCTAACTTAAAAAGAAAATATACATCCATAATTTGGTTTTCTTCGATTTTGAATAAGTAGGTAAGAGTATTAGCTTATTACAACAAAAATAAGATCTAAAATACAACAGTTCCTAGCTTGAAGAACGCGTGTTTTGTATGGTCAAGCTCGTTAGCCCTATGAACGGCCTTAATGTTATTGCATATATCGTATATATCTATCGCTTTCTTATTGGGGTCTTCATAGAAATCAAGCAACATGTGCGAATACCCTCCTCTGGACAGTAGAATCTTACAACTATCTACATATAGGAAATAACTTCACATTTCCGTGATTTGATGCGCATTGCTAGAAATACCATACGTGTAAAGACACGTATGGAAATACTGTAAACGTAAACGTTTGTTGCTAGATCAAGAAAAGCGGGATATCACGCGTCCCGCTCAGGGTGTGAGCGGGACGTCTTGTTATGGGTCTCAGAAACGGGACGTCCCGCGTATAGCGGGACGGTTGGCAACCCTACATATAGCATACATATAGTATGAAAGGGGAGATCATTCCGCGTGTTACCTCGGAGCGAGATCTTGGTGTTTTATTCTTCGCAGACCTATCGCTTCGTGACCATTAGGTGAAAATTTGTGCAAAGGCGTTTAGGAATCTAGGTTTTGTAATGAGGGAGACCAGGTCTTTCAAAACACTGTGGTCGTGAAGTCCTTGTATAACACGTGGGTTAGGAGTAGAGATGTAAAATGACTGAATCTGACCAGTCACGATTGTCAAAAACCGTATTTGACCGGTCATTTATTGTCAAATTCAATCAATTTGACTTATACTTACTATTAATTCTAACTATTAAAGTGACTAATTATGCCAATTTTTCCCGCAAGGGGGCACCATTTCAGTATAATTTATACATATAAAACTGTTGAGGGTCAAGAGTCTGTACATGGAAGATATTTTGAAAATTTTAATTGAAAGGCATTCTCTAATCGATACTGAAGCCGTAAATGTAATTTAAACTTTTCATGTCTGTCTGTCTGTCTGTATCCCGAATAAGTATCACGCCGAAACTACTGAATCGATTTGAATGAAACTTGGTACAATCAGAGCCTATAATCCGAGGAAGGTTCTAGGATACTTTTGATCCCGATATTTAGCGCGGTTCCTTTGGGAGAGGGGATGAAAGAGAAAAGGTTTTTTTTCGTTGTAAGTTTCCAATGCGTGGTCCAATTCCAAAATATTTTTCAGTTTTATCAAGAGAGTACTTTAAGGATTGTTTCACGCAAGTTTCAATATTGAGGGTTTTGTAGTTCAGGAATTAGAGTCATCTCAACTTTCGCAAAACATAGAATTCAAGGGTTTCGTTGAATGTGAGGGTAAATCTTAACGGGCGTGTTAGCTAAATCATCTCAATCGCGCCGAAGGCGGGGATTGAATTGTTTTAGAATAGACTTAATCTTTAAGCTCTTTTATGATTAAGCAAACAGGGCCGTTTCACACGCTGCTTGATGAGTCTGATAAAGAAGCATTAGTTCCATTAGCAAACCTTTTGTGACGTAAACGAAGTTGCGAGGGTCAGCTAGTCTATACATATGATAAAACTGTAGAGGGTCGGGAGTCTGTGTACCTACATGGAAGATGTTTTGAAAATTTTAATTGGAGGGCGTTCTCTAATCGATACTGAAGTCAAAAATGTAATTTAAACGTTTCATGTCTGTATGTCTGTCTGCATCCCGAATAAGTATCACGCCGAAACTACTGAACCGATTTGAATGATATTTAGTACATTTTGAGCTTATATCCCGAGAAAGGTTCTAGGATACTTTTGATTCGGGATCAAAAGTATCCTAGAACCTTGTATTGCGCGGTTCCTGCGCGAGAGGGGATTAAAGATAAAATGGTTTTTCAGTTGTAATTTCTCAACACGTGATGCGATTTCAAATATTTTTTTAGTATTGAAAAGGGAGTAGGTACTTTAAGGATTTTTCGACCCAAGTTTCAAGATTGAGGGGTTTGTAGTTCAGAAATTAGAGGCATCTCAACTTTCGCCGAACCAAGAATTCAAGGGTTCCTTTGAATGAGAGGGTAGGTCTAAACGGGCGTGTTGGTTTAATCATAAAAGAGCTTAATGATTAAGGCTATTGTAAAATAATTCTAATAGTCCGCGCCGAAGGCGTGGACTGAATGGTTTTAGAATATCTTCTCTTCATCTTTAAGCTCTTTTACGATTAAGCAAACAGGGCTGTTTCACACGGTGCTTGACAAGTCTGATGAAGAATTAGGTACCTCTCCTTTCGTGCACATTATGTGGCGTAAACGAAGTTTCGAGGGTCAGCTAGTTCAAAATAAATATCAAAAAGCACTCAAGATCAAAGTGACTGTTTATGACCCTTTTTGACAGCAAAATGACCGTTTTTGACCAATTTGACCGTAAATGACAGTCAAATTCAGTAACTTTGGTCATTTTCATCTCTAGTTAGGAGTACACTGGAAACGAGTGCTATTATCTGGAATCCCTATGAAGCCAAATATAGCTCCATGGTGGAGAAGATCCAGAACAAATTTAGACGGTAGGTATTTATATTATAAACAATACCACAGTATAAAGAGTACTACAGTGACAATACGGAGTATACCTAGGTACACATTTTACCTGCATATAGATATGTAATGCCATTCGCATTTTTGTGCGACTGTACTCCACAGCGATCAGCATGATACTGATTCAGTATCGTGCTGATCGCTGTGGAGTATTACTGAAACGTCTCACGCTGACACTCAGCGCTAAAAAGCTATATAGGTACGCGCTGACCTGTCAGCGCCGACAGCGTGACTCTAGAACCAGCCTAAATTGTATACTAAATTATGTGGTAATGATACAGATCAGTGTAAATAATACATAACGTGTAAAACGATCATAGTCAGCTCCAAATCTTTAGATGAATGAGTTTTATGACTTCAATTTTCATCGACGCGAAAGAAAAAACATATGCCAACATAATTATGAAGAAAATACACACCTATAAATTGGTTTCTTCGATTTTGAATAAGCATGCGTATTAGCTTATTACAACTAGAATAAACTATAGGGGAAACTGGGGATACTTGATCCTTACGGGAGACTAGGTACACAAGATTTACAGAAACTGTATAAGTCTTATTTAGTTATATGGTGACAATATCGATTGTATATGGTACACGATAACTTTCTAAAGATGGTAAACCTATCATATTTGACACTTTGGCAAATGGCGGGCGAGTAAGTAATTGTTGCGGCAGAAAGAAAATTTTGATTAGTTTTTATTGTGACTAAACAGTTATTTAAAATAGGACTTTTAAGTGTGTATGCATTTAATACGAGCCATTATCTATATTATTAGCCATTCTTTACGTAATAAAGTGGTAATATTATAGACATTTGAAAATATCCCTTCTGACCCATGGTTACACTGATTGGTTACACTGATGTAACAACGGAGCATATGTATGATCGGTAGTTACACTGATGTAACGAAACAAATGAAGATCGGTAAAACAAATGAAGATCGCCGAAACAAATGAAGATCAATGAAACAAATGAAGATCGTTCGTTCGTTCGTTTCGGATCGTTTTTTCGACCTTCATTTGTTTTGCAGATCTTCATTTGTTTTTTCGATCTTCATTTTTTTGCCTATCTTCATTTGTTTCATTGATCGTCATTTGTTTCGTCGATCTTCATTTGTGTTACCGATCTTCATTTGTTTCATTGATCTTCATTTGTTTCGTCGATCTTCATTTGTTTCGTTACATCAGTGTAACTACCGATCATACATATGCTCCGTTGTTACATCAGTGTAAACAATCAGTGTAACCATGGGTCAGAAGGGGAAAATATTTTTGTTTATAACCTCAAATAGCTTAGGGTATACTTGGTTCACTTTATTATGGGAGATTTGATCCACCTGGCTCAAGTGTCCCCTACCTTTCTTTTTCAATTCATTGCAGAACAATATGCCAAGAGCGAGAGCCTACAAAACCAGAGAAGGTGCCCGAAAAATGGTACCAGCGAACGAAAATAAAGCTAGTCCATGCCCTTAAAAAGTCGGACAGCGAGCAATTGAACGAGCTATGCTATGGATGTCTCTGAGGGATACAATCTGGAACGATGTTCTCCGTTAGAGAACTAGAGTGGTCGACATAGCTCGCAGAAGCATGCGTCTTGAAATGGAAGTGGGCTGGCCACATCTCTGTAGGAGAACCGATGGTCGGTGGAGCAAACAAGTTGTGGAGTGGCCTGCTGTTAAAATTTTTCAAGCCGCCTAAAAAGGTTTTCAACTTGGCTTAACGACTGCCATTTTACTGGCAACGGGGATCAACTGCTTAACGTGCCTTCCGAAGCACGGAAACTCTCAAATAAATATCACAAAGTGATCAACTGGATGGTCACCCATCCAAGGACTGGCTCTTAGTGAAAATCGCTACTGCAGTGATCGTTTACAGAACACTGAAACCGCGGGCCGCAGACTTGATCCCCCAGGATCAAGTCACCCAGACGGGGGATCAAGTCTTACGTATATACGACACATGGTACGATTCCTTATTATTGATTTTAGTCAAATAACTACTAAATTTAGATATTCATATCTTTGGCTCTTACAGCAATTATAAGCAAATAAATTTCACGTATTTCAGTACCAACGGTTTTTTAAACGGATACTCAATATAGAAATTAGGTATAAAAAACAAAAGGGGGATCAAGTGTCCCCAGTTTCCCTTAATATTACATTTCCTAGCGTGAAGGACGCGTGATTTGTATGTTCAACGTCGTTAGCCCTACCAGAGCCTGTGAAACACCGTACGGCATCTATAGCCGAACCCCACTTGATTTGGTTAGATTACGACTCTTTCTGACAAAGTAGGTCCCGAGAGACAAATGTCACGCCGTGGATCCAGCAAAAAAAAATTAAATAAAAGGCTTGATGTCAATCTCATAATATATTTATTCCATATACACCTATAACTACATCTTGACACAAAGAACATAACTGCACTGATAATGCATCATATAAAATAATCATCGCTCTTGTAAGAACGTAGAAATAAATATTAATTCAGAAAAATTTCACCTTTTCCAATGCGTATAAAAAAGTACACAATAGCTTATATATTATATACATACAATGTAGTTATAATTTTGAGTACATGTATATTTGCTATAAGTGTATACATTTAGCCCCAAAAATGATGTTGTTTTTATATATTTTTTTATCGTTAATTGCACCCATTAAATAGTTACTTTTTGAACAGCGTCCATATATTTTAGAATCAGCATTGATAACAGGTGTCCTAGATCGGTTAGAATACTGAATCCTTTGTTACACAATAGTAAATCATACATATGATTTTATCAAGAGATCGACTATAACATGGTGTATAAAGTCTAGCAATAATGTATCAGATATGTGCCGTAGTATGTAACCTAAGTAGATAAAGCAAATTTGGCTACATACAAAGTTAACTGTGTATGTGTGTCTTCACAGTCGATTTTAGAACATGGAAATATTATAGCGTAGTATAAATGCAAAAACATTAAATGGAATGAAGTTTAGTAGATATCAGTTCGTCTCACGGTACTAAAGGCCGTATTAGAAAAAGCGTTTGTCAAAACTGAAGACGCTCGTGAGAGTAGTTTAATATTGCAAAAACTAACCTCAAACGTTTCTTAAGTATTGAGTAACTTATGTAATGCATCCCTTAGAGTTGCTTTAGAAGTTATGCAAGATAGTTCATTAGAATTATGCGCTGGATTTGTTCATTACCACCGCACCGAAATCGTTTTACTGATTAGTTAAGAGGCTCTTCAGTAGGATTCTTAAGAAATCTACACTATAGAACTACTAAACTGATAAAATATGACCGTGTACGGTGATCAGACTATCCTTCACCAACAAACTGTCAGAAATACCATCTCAACGTTATCTCAATCGAATAAAAGATTTATGTTAAAAGAAACCAATCCGTAATCCATTTATTTTAAATAGGTATAATTTATAAATAAGTCAATTAAAGCTAACATATTACGTGATGTATTGGTAGCAAAGGAACTAATCTCCATAAATAAAAGTACGAATTGGGTAGAAAAAAAATGGTGGTGTTTGTGCGGTATTCATTCGGAGATTTTTGTCGTTGCAAGTTGTTGTGTCCAGCCATCATATTATAGTCTAATCCAATAAATTACAATTCTCGCGTCGTCTATCCAAACTTGGGGCCTTGCCACCTTCATGCGATTCGGTATTCGTATAACGACCGTTTTTCTTCTCACTGGCGTCTACATTTTTCGTTTCGTCACTGATACACATAGAGCAACACGCCTTATGGAGACTTTGCCTTCTGTTAATATACGGCTCCAAGCATCCATAAAAAAATATATAAGTATGTGTTTCTGAAATTATAGAGTGTGTGGTTTTGTGTAAGTTCCGTAGTGACAGTCGATTGCCTTTGTAGTGGTGTATTAAGAATAGGATATGTCAGACAGTTATGTGTCAGCAAAGATAATGTAAAAGTATTACATACAGATGGGCAATTCCCTGCCTCCCACTGAGCAAGCTTCACCACCCCTGCCACAGCTGTCATTATAGTTGGAGGGTATTTTGAGGGAAAATTTGCTTAACCTTAGTGGTCACACACACGTTCAAGCTCTGTACAAACATAATGTGGTCTTCACTGTAGGTGACAGAACTGAAAACGAATCATTTGTATGGAGTTTCCGCCTTGTGGTATCAGGTAAACTAATAATGGAGGTCGTGTTACTTTACACTTAAACATTTCATTTGTATGGAGTTTCCACCTTGTGGTATCAGGTAAACTAATAATGGAGGTCGTGTTACTTTACACTTAAACATTTCATTTGTATGGAGTTTCCGCCTTGTGGTATCAGGTAAACTAATAATGGAGGTCGTGTTACTTTACACTTAAACATTTCATTTGTATAGAGTTTCCGCCTTGTGGTATCAGGTAAACTAATAATGGAGGTCGTGTTACTTTACACTTAAACATTTCATTTGTATGGAGTTTCCGCCTTGTGGTATCAGGTAAACATATAATGTAGGTCGTGTTACCAACATTTTCGAATCGGCTTACGGAGTGTGATTTTTGACGTGGTCTAAAATATAAAATTTCGTAAACTTGTAGTAATAGCTAATGAGTTTTTGTTTCGAAAGTGACTAGGCCTCCTGAATTGTAACACGTCACAGAACTGTATAACGCATGTATTGTTAAAAGATAATCTTTAAAACAAACCCGTTGCATAATCTGTGAATAGTTTGTTCAAAAAACTTGCCGGCGTTAGATATATTATGCTAATTTTTAGTCTGAGTTAAAAAACCTGAATCATTGTAATATCCATAACTTATGTTTTAAATTATAAAGAAATACATCGAAAATAATAATATAATACACACAACATGGACCGCTGCCCACAGAGGCAGACGTTGCATAATTAAAATTACGTTGGATTTTTTTTTTCATAAAGTCAGTATGTTACCAAGTAATACTTATAAAAATACATAGTTCGCACTGTGCTCAGCGAAATATTGTGCATTTAGTCGAGTTCAGTTATACACAGCAATAGGCAAATTCTTTACCATAACATTAACCGTACTAATACCGAAGGTTAAGATTACCTTTTTTTTTTAAATCAGTCGTAAATTGAATGGTCTTTTATATAAAATAATATATGTATATAATATTTAAATAATTATATTTGCCCGCGAACTCGCACGCTCCTACATATTTCAACTTCCCCATCCCAGCTTATAAAGACGGATTGTGTTACAATTTCCATCACGCAATTGGGATTTTCAATAATATAAACTACACTGCTTGACACCCAAAATAATTAATTTAAATTATATAATTGCAAATTTTCATAATAAATCTTAATTAATATATTGTTTAATCAAAATGTTATTTCCTTCGTTACATTTTTTATTTTAATATAAAGCATGAAAATTTTTAGTTTTTTTATTATAAGAAAATCCAGTTTAGATTTCTAAATATCGCTTGTAATACAAGCGTTCATGAAGAGTATTATTAATAATTATTAAATATTAACGCATAATGACAGTACCAATGACTTAATAATCGTTATATAAATAAAAATAAATTGATTACTTGTTCGAAGGTCGGTTTCGTTATTAATAATATTATATGGTAAAATACTAAAATGTAGCGTAATGTGGCCATGTATGGTGCAAGCCACGTCGCGGTGGTGAGCTAGGCAACCTGCCCCTCGACGCATTACAAAAGAACACATTTCTTTTTTCTAGCGGGCTCTGGAGGCTCCAATGCTGCTAATATGGCCTCGTCGAATACGTTCTTTAATCCTTTCTGTAAATACATAACAAATTTATAATCAGACATGAACATTTTACTAATATTTATAAATGCGAAAGTTTGTCAGTATAGATGTGTTGATGCTAGTTTCTCTTGCAAGCTCTACCGACTGAACAGATCTGGCTGAAATTTTAAACAGCGGTAGATTATAGTCTGGAATAATACATGGGCTTTTATCACACATACACCGGGGGGTAATCATACCCTGCAATACTATAACTTGGCAAATTCGTACGCGACCCTCCCGTCACAAATTAGAGATAGTACAGATGGAAACCTACATACTAAATTCGCTGAGGCTACGCACACATAGACAACTCATTCACAGACACTACGCACACATAGACATCTCTTTCACAGACACGAGGTCAGGCGGTCCTCAACCGAATTTTCGATGCTGATTTGTGTAGCAGAGGGTAGGTGTGAAAAAAAGTATATACTACCCGTTCGCTCTAACTTTGCCGTTGGCGTAGAGGCGTATACCCGAATTGTTAATTAGATGAAGTAAATTGACAGTAGCTAATGTCACTTCGTCATAGAAAATAAGCAACATTGTATGAAGAAGTTACATTAGTTGCTGTCAATTTACTTCGTCTAATTAAAAAATCGACTTTAGTATGGAGCCGAGCGGCAAAGTTAGAGCGAACGAGCAGTAAATGAGTTTTCCATCTGTACTATCTCTAATTTGTGCTCCCATGGTTTGCGGAGCTGGGGTTCGCGTGACAGCGGGCGTCAGCGCGCGACAGGGTTACTTGACGGCAGCGTCATCGGTTCCGATAGTTGGTCCATAGTGATTTATTTTAAACAAAATTTACCTACCTATTGACTGCCTCTGTGGCGCAGTCGGTATTGTAACCACCCTCCTACCGTGCTGGAGGACCAAATATTTGTGTGATCCACAAACGTTTTTTCAGAGTTTGGGTGTTTTCTATGTTTAATTATGTATGTACTTACAAATATATATGTATGTCTATTAGTCATCTATATTAGTCCAAGCTTATATTAGCTTAATTTGGACTAGATGATGTTGTGAGATTTTCCACAAATATTTATTTTATTTTATTTTATTTTATTACAAGATGACGCTCGTGACTTTGCCCGCCTGAATTTCGGTAAACGTTCCGCTTCCCGAGGGAACATATTCGCGGGATGAAAAGTAGCCTATGTGTTATTCCAGACTATAAGCTACTCCTTTGCCAAATTTCAGCCCAATCCGTTCAGCCGTTAGAGCGTGCTTGAGTTATAAACATCCAAACATCTTCACAAACTTTCACATTTATGATATTAGTAGGATTCAATGAGTTATGTAGGTCTAGAAATAAAGATGAAACATGTTTATACAACTGTGGAACGGTATAAAGACTAACGCGTATCGGAACCTGCCTCATTTCAATATGAAATCAATATCGATTGAATATGGTGCTTATCGATTGAAACAAAAACTATTGTTTGATTAAACTCGTGCTAGTGATGTCATCTAGAATCACATACTTTATTTCTAGGGCGCCTAATTATGCGAGTTTATTGAATACTAGCGGACGTCATGCGGTTTCACCCGCGTAGTTCCAGTTCCCGTGGGAATACGGGAATAAAATATAGCCTATGTTCACCACAAAGAGTGTAGCTTCCCAACAGTGAAAGAATGCTTCAAATCGGTCCAGTAGTTCTGGAGCCTATTCGATACAAACAAACAATCAAATCTTTCCTCTTTATAATCTTAGTATAGATGAGATCTCAGTCTTTATAAGAATCACTAGTAATACATACATACGTCATGATCGTTATGCCAACGTATATATCCCCAAAACCCATTCGGGGATATGTAGGCAGAGGCAAAGTATACGCCCACATTACGCCGTAGATTTTTTGTCCCAAGTAATAGTTGGTGAGCCTATTACATATATGCAAACATATCGTCCCGTCTTTATCCCCGAAGCGGTAGACAGAGGCATAGCATACGCCCACATTTCAATATATATTTTTATATCCCACGTGATAACTTCTCGTCTTTCAACAAACATTGCATTTTGTGGGCTTCCTCCCTGAAAACTTTTTCAGATCATTGGTCCATCCGACGAGAGCATAATGGAGTCCTGTATTCCACATACCACCTGTGTAAGAACTGAGCATCATCACTACATAGTATAAAACAAAGTCGCTTTCTCTGTCCCTATATCCCTTTGTATGCTTAAATCTTTAAAACTACGCAACGGATTTTGATGCGGTTTTTTTTAATAGATAGAGTGATTAAAGAGGAAGGTTTATATTATATGTATAATAACATCCAATAAATAGTGGAGAAATATTGTATACCCGTGCGAAGCCGGAGCGGGCCGCTAGTTCAATATATTTCACATACCTGTGTAAGAGCTGAGCATTCAACGTATTTCACAGCCTTCAATTCCTTTGCCAGTTTCTCGCCCTGCTCCGGTGATACGGGTTTTTGTTTGATCTTCGCTAGCTTCTCCAATGTCGCCGAGTCATCTCGCAAGTCTATCTGAGTACCCACTAACAAGAACGGCGTCTTTTGTTGGTGATGAGTGATTTCTGGCACCCACTGGAATTGTAAAATTTTAGCTTAAATACATATGGTCAGTAGACACCGACAATGCCAGAGCTCTTGTTATACTCTAGACAACCAATAAACATATGTTTTTTCTGTATTCATACACATTATAATACATCTAAACTCTGAAACAAATATTTGTAAATCACAAAAGTCGTCGTACAAGATGTCTTTATGTAAAGAATTGTTTCAAAAAAGAAAATAAGAATACAGTTTTTTTTTTAATTTACAGGTAGATCCATGGGCTAAGTTGATAGTGTTGTTTCAAGATTGACATTTTATGTGCGTAATATCCGGAGTCGTAATCCTTCCCTAATTTGATGTGTCAATTTTCTATACTATTACAATTTACTAACGCTAAGGCCACACTATAAGCAAAGACTTCTATATAAACTGAGGTTGACGCGCTATACTCTAACAAACGAAATTTCAAAAGCAATCCTCAAACACACACATTGCTAAGACTACACTTACTAATAAATAATATTTACGTAATTGTCACTACAATAGCCATATACGAATAGAACAAGAGTAAAAGAGAAGGCGTATGGACTCCGATTGCAAGCCGAGTACTGTCGAAGTTTTGACTCGCTACAGTGAGGTTTCAAAAATCGGTGCATAGGGCATGTCTACCTCAGTTTATATAGAAGTCTTTGACTATAAATGCCTCGCTAGGGACAAAAACCAAGCGACTCGCTTAGGGACTTGATCTTAGCAACCAGAAGCATCACATTCGTGGCCATATTGCATGGAATGTGCTTAGCGAGGTGCCTGAAGGCTAAATCAAGTCACTTGGCTTAGCACTTGTGCACTAAGCGAGGCTCCTGTAGTGTGTCTTTAGCCTAATGAAATACATCAACGATATATTAATAAATTGAAACATTTAATATATGTAACTTACTTTTTCCTTGACATTTTCAAATGAACTGGGGCTGACTACGCTGAAGCATACAAGGAAAACATCAGTCTGTGGATAGCTGAGCGGCCGCAATCTGTCGTAATCCTCCTGACCTATTGACGTCAAATAAACCATTAGTACATTATAGATACGTATCCATAATATACGTCCAATATAGTAATTAATTCCAATACTTAATATTATAGATACTAATATTACCGCAGTCACAGTTTAACTTATAGCTAGAGAGCCCAGGTTCTTTATGCTCTTTTTTTTTTTATTTCAATCCTTTGGAGCCCTTTGCTAAAAGCAAGTTAGCATTGGTGTATTGGCTGCCGTCTGACCTTGCAACCCCGAAAGAGCGAATGGACCACGTTTGTTAGCCAACTAGTGCACCACTTGCATTTGAGATTCGCTTGTGCTTACCCTTCCCAGTAGTAAGACAAACTGGGGTGTATGAAGACTTATAACGCAAGCAGACGGATATATTGTGCAGGAGGGCAAAAGACCCGCATAGTAAAAAAATAATCTGTTTACTCACCAGCAGTATCAAAGAGTCCCAAAGTATATGGTTCACCTCCAATCATGACGGTGACTGCATAATTGTCGAACACAGTGGGCACATATTCGGACGGGAACTTATTAGTGGTGTAACTAATGAGCAAGCATGTTTTACCGACCGCGCCGTCGCCAACAACCACACATTTGATTGTCTGCATCTCGTGTTATGTTTTATGGCCAGTTTATTTAATCAACTTTTACTTGCTATTAATTTCGTACCGGGGCGACTCTGTGACCATAGCAACAAGTGAACCTGGAACAAACAGAGAAAGAAGATTAAATATAAATCTTTATAAACATGTTGTATATTTAAGCCAACAGCTCAAGTAAGCAGCCGACAGTATCAGAGCCTACAAATTTGAGGAGCTTTTCTCGCTCTGCAGCTATGGACAAAAACTATAAAACATGACCACCGAGAACTTGTCACAGATGCAATTAGCGATTCCAATGCAGTAATTTCGAGATACAATTTTTTTTTAGACATCCTGACAGGCATAGGATGTAGCAATTATAGCCCTATTTTTATGTAGTGTAGTAAAATAAAATAAAATAAAAATTACACAGGTATTCTATTAGATTTTTTTTAAACTTTGCCAAAATTGTAGTGACTTTACTGAGGTTGTCTCTTGGTTCTAAAATGCAACAGACCGAGAAGAACTCAGAAACTCAGTCCATCTTTTTTCTTTTGACGTGACGGCTTATACCTAATTCGATGGAGCCGGCTGCACGCACCAAAAAACATGATGTATGCGGCGTTACCTCGCTCTGAGGCGTTCCATTTAAGGCTGAGTTGTCAAACTATCGTCAGTCAAACGACTTTACAGACAACCGATTTTTTAAATTTATCTTAGTCCTAAATGCGTATTAAAAACACAAATGATCGTAAAAATCATAAGGTGCATGGTTGTCACAAAATACAATCATTCAAATTCTTCAAGGTAGTGTGATGACTAATGTGATCATTAATGTCCTATTTTTATCAGACCGGGTCGTCCCCTGTATGATTAGATAAGAAGCAAATTTTAAGGTGCTTTGTTTTTTTTATTAGGTAAATTTAAGCCAATGCTTAAGTCATTGTATCTCAAAATGAAAAATAAAAAGAGCCTAATGATTAAGGCCTACCTCTCCTTTCATACACGTAAACGAAGTTGCGAGGGTCAGCTAGTCAATAATAAATAGACATAACAGCCTGGTAAAAATTAAGAAATTTAAAAGTAGTGTTTTAGGATATACAAATTATTGGCCCTGACTGTACTGAATATTCAGTAACCAGCAATATTAAAATCGTAGATCAGTTATTCATCTGCCCACACCTTGGAATAAACAAACATTATCTCAATATTGGTTTCTGAATGTTAAATAATATATTATTATAATATTATTTTTTTATTACATTATAAATTCTATCTGAGGTTGACTGTACTTAAATATATTTGGAATAATTTTTTGATATTAGTGCAAGGCATTGAACCAGTCTCATGTTTGGAGGATCCTTACAATGAAGTTAATATTATTTTATATGGTCATGTCTGAGCAAGGTTTAAGCCACTTCCTTTCACTTCTTAGGAAGTGGGTGTACTCATATTGCCAAACATTCACTAATACAACAAGAAAGCCGTGAGATCGTTCTCACCAGACTGCCCCTCTCTAACACGTTTATTGTGAAAGTGAATGTTCAATCCGATTAACATTGTCATTTTTGTTTTATTTCAAACTTTGAACAGATGATCTACGTGACCTAGTGACGTAGTTTAATGCGACAGAGTCACAGCTACAGACAAAGTCTCGCCATAAGCCCCTCTGCACTCTATTTTATAGAGGGGCTAAGTTTTTTTTTTTTATATTTTTAGCTCGCCTAATTGACGTCGCCACCAGCCTGATGGAGAGCCGTGGCGCATCTAGCGATTGGGGGCCACTTCTGACAGTGGTCCTCAAGTTGGCGGCCCTGTGATGTGCCTCGTCACGATTGTAAGATGAGCTTTTTATACATTAGAGATAATTTTGAAAAGCAATTAATATGCTGACTCAATCACAAATTTAATGTGAAAAAATTTTTGATCTCGAGCAGGATTTGAACCCGCGTCTTCTGGTTTGCCGGACCAGACGCCTTAACCAACTGGACCACCGAGACACTGCTCTCGACCGTCAAATTCTTTCACCTCATTACGTCTTGGGGCGACGTAGGCACCATCTACCGGTAACTTAGTTAAGTTGCACGGCTCGAATGTATAGAATTGCACCTATATAATCATTCGACTTGCGATGATACCTGCCATTCAACCTGCCTTTTTATACATGTTTCCCACGTATAAAAAGCTTCATGCCAATTCTCCATCCCCAGTTTATTGTGTGTTGACACTGAGATTTATAAGTCAACATCTATTTATGTACAATCTATCAGCCGGGCTTTAGTGAATTAGTCATAAGTAGGTATCTACTTATGACGAGACAAGGCATTCCATAACACTGTTATCACTAAAATAGGAAACACTGTAATGTTCAAACTAATATAGATTACATGACGCACTTCTCAGTTGTTAAAAAATCTACTTTTTTAAACCACTAATGTGGCTGAGGTTTCTCAATTCAACCAATTTATTTTTATTTGTAACCGACTTCAAAAAGCAGGAGGTTACTCAATTCGACCGTATATATAGGTATTTTTGTTGTTCTTTTTTTCGATTACTTCGTCGATTATGAACCGACTTTGATGATTGTTAAGGTTAAATCTAATCAGAATTCATGAGAACCCTAATGATGAATGAATAATATTCAGTCAGTCTGTTTGTCTGCCCATTTGTCACGAAGCTGTGCCTCAGGAACTGTAATATAACTAATTTTTTTCTGTTGCTGCTATAACAAAATACCTACTAAAATCAGAACAAAAATTTTTAAAGGGAGCTCCCATTCAAAAACTTAATATTTTGCAGTTTCTTGGTAAAGGACAATCTGTACGAGAGTCCGACTCGCACTTGGCCGGTTTTCTTCTTCATGGAAAGGAAATATTCACGGTGGTTATATAATAAGGAAAACGGGACATGAAAATAGCATCCTAGACAAATAGAGGGGATCTTCAAAAATTGTAGGGGGACTTGTGCGTATGTAACTAGGGTTCCGTACCCTTCGCTGTCCATCTATCCGTCACGAGGCTGTATCTCATGAACAGTGATAGCTAGAGAGCTGAAATTATTACAGATTATGTGTTTCTGTTGCCGCTATAACAACAAATACTAAAAAAAAAGCTTCCCATACAACAAACATGATTTTTTTACAATTTATTTTGGTATTAATAACGGTAAAAACTAGAAAATTGAAATGCTCACAGAACATCAAGCTGTATATTTTCATCAAATATAATTAAATGGATATTTAAGGAGGTCTCTCATACAGGAAATGTGACTTTTTGTCTTTTTTGGTTGTTTTTGTCCTTTAGTCCATATTCTTAACTATGTTTCTTAACTATCTATGAAACAAGAATTTTTATTCGCTTTTTCTTAACTGGTTAAGAAATAAGAATATTTTATCCATTTTCCTAACTGGTTAAGAAAACCAGTTAGGAAATGGATAAAATATTCTTATTCCTTAACCAGTTAGGAAAGTAGACCAAAAAATCTTATTTCTTAACCAATTATGATAGAGTAAATAAAAAGTCCATATTCATAGATATTAAATTGTAAATTATTTTTTCATGTAAATGTATACAACAACATTTTCAGTGAAAAGAACAAAAAATTGAAAAAAAAAAAAGAATTTTCTAAAAACTATAAGGAGCAATAATCTCTAGACAATGCCCAACAGTTATAATATTCGCATTCATGTCCTCAATTGCAGAGTTAATTTCCAAGTCAATTGTCTCATAGTTTTTAGATTTAATCTTATTTCTATAGAAATGAACCTTTGTTTCTTTAACTAAAAGTTCTAACACTTGTGCCAGAGACGGATATTTACGTCCTAAAAATTTATTTATTCTAGCATGCCACCCTTCAAGATCATTGGTGGTTCTTATCACTTCTTGATAGCAACACCACTTTTTAATAAATGTAATATCACTTAACCAGTAAGAATTAAAGTACGAGTTAAATTTACGTACTTGTTCGCAGTTAGGTGATCGTCTCATTATATATTTATAACCTGACATTATGAATGTCAAGGGTAAACGCGCCAAGCCAGCACATTTAGCAACATGTCGTCTTTGGACTCTGGATTTCATTCCTAATGCCCTTGCCTTTTTAAATAAACTATTACAAAAGTGATAATAACATCCTTTGATCACGGTCTTCGGAAAAAAATTATGAATTGCATTCATAGCTGACTTCTCATAGTCCATGGTAATTTTTTTCGGATACCAGGTAGGTAATCGACTTTTAATTAATTGCATTAATATCGCATACGTCTTCTCGTTTTTATTATGCAGAAATGCAAAAAAAAGTGGGACCACTTTTTTTGTAATTTCATTGTATCCATGGATGGTATAAATTTGCGAAAATGGTGTTGGGCAGGACTTGAAAGTTCCATCACATAAAAAGTGTTCAAAGTCATCAGATATATTTTTTATGTCAGCGTTGCAAAACACGAGAATTCTCGTCCCCTCATCCATATCATTATAGTCTGCTAACAGAAATGATTCGAATTTTTGTGGTATTATTACTTCAGTAGGCAATTTAAAATTCAGCTTCGTTACACCTAAGCTAGTGTTCCTCGCGTTGTACAGCCCACTTTTCATGTTATTAAATTTCGGTAGGTCAGTAACTAAATGCACACCATCATCCTGAAGCTGACAAATCATATCTTCAAACTGTTTTTGTATGGGATTTGTGTTAGTACAGACTTTTGTTTTTAGTTCATTATATTTTATCATGATATTATTTTTTGACGAATTTGGTACACAGCTGGCATTATGCGAATTTTCCTTAATAAAAATATTTTCACTGTTAGTTGTGATATTGCCTTTACATCCCTTAAAATTATAACACTGCCAATATTTATTTCCGTTACTGAACTTTTTTGAATTGTGGTACTGACGACCTCCGTAAAGTAATTTAATCCCTCCACGTTTTGTTGGTATGAAATCAAAATGTTTTTCTTCACTTATTTCCATGTTGGGAATATTGTATCTTCTGCTAATTACAAATTATTGCACAAAATCAACCCAACTTTACTGAAATGAAATGAAGTTGAACACAAATGACTTTAGTATGACATTTAAATATGATATATGGCCAGTACGTACTTTCTATAATAGTTTTGCAATACAATATAATTACGGACTTTTTGTTTACTCCATCATAATTGGTGAGGAAATAAGATTTTTTGGTCTACTTTCCTAACTGGTTAAGAAATAAGAATATTTTATCCATTTTCCTAACTGGTTTTCTTAACCAGTTAGGAAAATGGATAAAATATTCTTATTTCTTAACCAGTTAAGAAAAAGCGAATAAAAATTCTTGTTTCATAGATAATTAAGAAACATAGTTAAGAATATGGACTAAAGGGTTTTTGTTTGGCTGGAACTCTCCATGCGCGAGTCTGACTCGCAATTGGCCAGTTTTTTTTCATTAAGCACTGTGAACAATTCCATGAAAGTTGGTTCCAAGTAAATGCTTCAACAAATTTAATACTGTCAAATATTTATTTAATCATTACCATATAAAAATATGTTTTATTATGTGCTAAGTAAATTCATGATTTACTTTTTTGTTTGAAGTTCATTGTTTGTAATATTTTTTTAAGCTGATATACCTACCCATAACGACCATCTGGTGTATATTAAGCAGTCTTATCACTAATCATAGATGGAGAGGAGAAAAGAAATGCAAGAAAGTGAAAAGAAATGCAAGAAATATTTCCTAGGTACTAGCTTATCAACGGTAAGTACTATCAGATGAATTCAGATGTTCAGAATTCATAATAATATTCGTAATGGATGCGACTCTTACTCGCACCAGGGTCTCCAGCGACAGAATGTCGACGTCCAGAAATGCCAGGAGGACTTGGCGCTGTCGCGCCCACCCACCCTGAGCACTGTCACTACATATCATAAAACAAAGTCGTCCATTGCATCTGTGTTTGTTCACAATTAACTCAAAAGTTACTGCACCAATTTTCAGCCTTTTATACTTCTGCTGCACCAATGAATAGAGTGGCTCTCGAGGCAGATTTAAAAATGTAATTTGTAAAATTTCTGTATATTTGTTGAAATTAGAGAAAAATAAGCCATCTGGAAACTTTCAACAAAAATGATGCCTAAATCATTAGAGATAATATAACAAAATGTTTGGTGGAATTGTGTATCTTTTATAGGTCTACAGAAAAGTCAGCGATGGCATATATGTCTATCTCTTAAGGTAGGTCCAGGTATATCCAATTTTAAACTTTCAAAATGGACTCTGACATTTATAACCTGTTGGTCCTCGTTACCAGTAAAATGGCAGTTGTTAAGTCAAGTTGAAAGACTTTATGAGAGGCTTGAATAATTTCAGAACTAGACACTCACAACTTCCGCCTGTCCAATTCAACACGGCAATATTATTATTCTCTTGCGGGGACGCCGGCATCGCCGGGCAGACGATCCGACCGCCTGTAAGCGGCCCTTTACATCTATTTCCCCAGGTCATTTTCAAGGCATTGTTTGGTTATCCCAGCAACTTCACAGCACCCCATCAAATCTTCCAGTTTCCTTGCAAATTCTTGCTATCTGATCTACCTTCACATCCTTCAGATCATGTTCAATTTTCCTGGCATTCTGGGCACATTGGGTCTTCCTTTACTCCTATTACTCTCAGATGCCTATTTAGGCGACAGTGTCCTGTTATAATCTCTATCATTAGCCTCATGTTTCTTCTGGTGAGTTTGACCAGTTGGCTAGTTCGCTTTGGGTCCATTCCTCTGATGAAGATCTTCGACTGTCTCATTCCTTTGGAAGATCTCCATCAACGGTTGGTTTTTACCGTTATTCTTCTGTTGATTAGGTACTCCCTTGGTGAGTTTATGAGCGATAGGAAGCCTAGGCTCAAGTCCCACCAAGCAGTCATCTGCACCTTCTCAAGCTAGTTTATCTGCAGCCTTGTTCCTGGTACTCCCTCGTGTCCAGGCACCCAGGTGAGGCTTACTTCGGTTTTTTTCCGTTTGTATGCTGGTGCATCATTTGAGCACATTCCATAATAGCACAGATTTCCACTTGAAAGACACTAGCGAATTTGCCTAGTTTTATAGATCTATTTATCTCCATTCCGTCCTCACATATTATGTGATCTGGATTGTTTTATTGACTCCTTTCTGGAGCCATTTGTGTAGCAGATAGTGCGGCAATAAGGCTCATCATATAGGCATTTCGTGGCACAAAAATAAAAAAAATTCCATGCGGGAGACGCCGTCGGCAATAGTCAGTTATTAATAATTCTCTTAAAATGTAAGAATAGGCACCTGTTAATAAATTAATGTTTGACAGAAGGTAGGTACCAACAATTTAACACGCACAATTTAATCAGTTCTGTCTCTTTTGTATTCATATTGAATAAAGACACTTTCTGCCTTAGTACTGTCACACATCTAAGTTTTGTTCATTGTTATCTCTAAAGATAATATTTACAAGTAAAACATATATCCTCTATCAAGTGTAAAGTCCTGGTTATAGTAAGAACCAACACCTGAGTATGAGACTTGAGAGATTATCTAGTTTGATTGGATACCATGACTACACATGATTTTATATTCTAGGTTGTATGTTGTTGTTAAATCTATCATTCAATTCGCAAATGAAACATTTGTATAAATAAACACATTCGCTTGGGCTAACTGTGGCTAAATTGTAAGTAATTGCCTATAAATGTCGATTGTTGCTGTCCAACACTCTACTGGCAACTTACTGTCAATTGACACTGATTACTATCATTCCAAACTCCATCACCATAATGTTAAATGAATGTTTAGTTATATCCAGCATTTGTACTTCTAGAAATCATTATTGTTATTTTAAAAAAACTACAGAATGATGAACACACAAGATTTACATTCTAGGGAATCTGTGTCAGCATATTAGAGGTGAATAACTCGCACAGCAAATAAAATGTAAGAACTTTGTGAAATAGCACAACACCTACTTAAGTAATAAGGCCATTGACCCAAAATAGGGTCATGTAAATAAGGGCATGTGGTAAATTCAATGTGAGCTATAACAAAAACAAAGGTCTAAATAAATCTATGTGAATCGACCGCCTGATAGAGTGATGTCAATTCCAACCAACACTCATGGACATGTCTTCCTGTTCGCTTCCGCCGTGACTCGTTCCAAATAAATATGTACGAAAACACCCGAAAGTAAATAACTCCGAGGTAACCAGATTAAACACAGTTTCATTAACTTACTTGATGAACGTACTGAAGAGATTATTGCCAATAATGATAAGTATTTTTACATAATCACGTCACAATAGCTTTGACGTCCATTTTGTGTAGAGTTCAAATACAAGTAACCAATATTAACCTGTAGATAGCCACTATTAACAATAATTCTCTTAAATTTCACTCACCTTTTCAAGACGTAAGTAATTTAAATCAAAAAATTTAATTTTACCACGTTGTAAATATGTTGAAAATTACAAAACTGTACGTAGCGGGTTGGGTCATTGACGGTGACGCCATTGATTGAATGAAGGATTTGAAGGATTAGAGGTAAGGTAAAGTCAAACAACAATCGATTTCAGTTAAATGTAGAATTGATAATTTAGTCGATTTTTAAACAAACAAAATTGGTAATTCACTGCCAAGCCAACACCAGTTATCTAAACCGTTTGGATCTTGTCGACTCGCGCTGGTGATCCATTAGCGTTATATCAAACAGTTTATTGGAACTACACTCATCCATGTAATTACGTACCTATTAAATTAACTAGGTATGTCCCTACCCCGGCTTCACCTGTAGTATACTTTGCTCACCAAAGGTTCACCCCCTTAATAGCCTCGCCGAGTCATTATGCATATTTTTTACCAAACTGCCGAAAGTAAAAAGCTTCATAACTGTTAAAGAAGTTTTTAAGCTTCTAAAGCTACCTCTGTGGCGCAGTCGGTAGTGATACCGCCTGCGGTGCTGGAGGTCGTGGGTTCGATTCCCACCGGAGACAAATATTTGTATGACCCATAAATGTTTGTCTCAAGAGTCTGGGTATTTCTATGTATAATATGTATGTATTTAAAAAGTATATAAGTATTAATATCCGTGGTCTGATACCCATAACACAAGCAGGTTATTCCTAGCTTACTTTGGGATCAGTTAGCGTTGTGTGAAATGTTCGTGAATGTTTATTTATATATTATTTTGAGACGCTTCTGGGAAGTCCAGAGTGTTCCCCCGGAGTTCCCAGGCGGTTCAGTAGTTTTAGGTAAGAAGGATAATCTGTCCTGGAGTCAATAACGCAACGATTATATATAATAACTGAGTTTATTGCGATTTCACAAAATAAACTTAAATCTATCTTAAAATACTATGTACTCATCCGAATCCTTCAGGGATGGGACTTTCTTCCTTCAGTAATATGTAGCAACATAAGAATATGGATCTACGCCTATATTAATAATAAATAGCTGCCTTACGGGTATAGGCAGGGGTTTTTAACCCAAAACTTGGAAGCTCATTCTGAAAAGAACACAATATTTTAAACACACCCTCTTCAACCATAGATATCCCTAAACTTTCCCTTACTATTATTTTTAACCCCATTTTAAGACACTTAATATATTAAAAGAACGTTACCCCCTTTATAATTTTACAAACGCCTGCCTGATAAATTAAATGTACTTAAAATATTCTTTTTTACATGAAAATTACCCACAATTAATTTAATAAATAAAATTTACGCAATTGATGCTTACCAGAGCTTCCGTTTTCAAATATATTTTATTTAAATACTTGGGCTATGTACGCCACTCACTGTTATTTCAGTGGAAATAATTTAATGAATAAAATTTCTTCGACTGTACATATTCGCAAAATAATTTTAGTTAGTTCCTGATCTTTTTTTTCTACTATTGCGCACGCTTATATATAGCTTACATCCCTCCACAATCTCCTTCCATCAACTTCCCCTACTTTGACACAAGAAATGACCGCCCATCTAACTACCTATCTATAGCTACTATAGTCGCCTCGCTGTAACAAGGTGCGTATGACAGTTGGCAGTATGACGTTGATATCTATCAGTACCACATTACTAGGGATGTGTCGATTTGCAATTCATGTTTAGAATCCTACGATAAACGAGATAAATCACGTTCTGTTTGTTATTGTTATGCAAAATTATTGCTATATTTATTTTTGAATTAACTAAACAGCTTAAAAACCGGCCAAGTGAGCAGAGGTCTCCGTATCGAAAAACGACAAAAAATACGTTTGTTGTATGGGAGCCCCCTTAAATATTATAATTTTTTTGTTTTTGTATTTGTTATAATAGCGGTAACAAAAACACATAATCTGTGAAAATTTTATCTCTCTAGCTATCACCGTTCATAAGGTACAGCCTATCAAAAGACCGGGTAACTTCGCAAGAAAAAAAAGAAGGTAACCGAGAAGAGGAAAAATATTAATAATAATAACTCAATAATATACTTTTTACGATAAAAGTTGGAACTACGGACAATATACGTTTTGTTTTATCAAAATATCGACTATCCATCGTAGATGTATATAATCCCATCACTAAAGACATCTTTGGTGTTACGTTATACTCAACAATTTGTTAAATTTTTCTTCCAAATTAATTTTATTTGTAGACTAGAATATTCTGGTTGAGTTTAATTTTATATACAACAATGATTAACGATTTAATATATTATGAATGGGATGTAGCTGAAATACTAAGTTCATAATTGTAATTCACGGCAACTTTCAAGAGTGAAACGAAACGCGATCGACAACTGTCATACGCACCATGCTACACCGAGATGACTATAGCATACTAAATAATATGATTATAGCGCCTGCCAAATGTCAACAACAATTCACTTGCGTGTATTGCTACAATTTATTTGTTCCTACGTTAATCCTATAAAGCTATTGTCAATACGTTGTCTTGGTAACTATTTTATATATACTGTCAAAGTAACAATACATTATTCTTTATTTCTGTATTATTTGTGCAGCTATGCAGCTATGTTTTATTATATAAAACGCACTCTGTGTTTATTATAGCTTTCTTATATGTTTCATTTACAATAATAGCTTACACCAATATTATAACAATTATCATGGACCTGCCTATGCAAAATATTAGTAAATAAAATAAAACAATAGAAACGTATCAGGCACGTAAAGAAGCACTTTTTACGCTGTATTATGCCTACTAGAATGGAACGAAGCGATCTGTTCACGTATGCAACCCGGATGATGACGGTAAGCAACGCGAATCATAAATGCGATAACAGTAGGCGAACCGTATCCTGCCTGTGTGCAAAGTTCAACTGATGGTAATGTTACGTGTAGTCTTTAACACCTAACCTACCAGTACGATATGGTATTATATATATATATATATATATATATATATATTTAATTCCATAGAGATGGGTCGAGTGCTAGTCTGGGATGCAGCTTGTTGCTACTTTGGACCTGCTCATCTTCTTAATATAACACCTTTAATAGTCAGCGCAGCAGTTGGTGGGTATAACTTTCAAAAATATAGAAAAAAATAATGAAATTTCATTACTTATGTTGAGGTTATAATTATAATAAAACTGCTAAATGAAGAGGCTTCAACCATTGAAAAAATTTAATTTAATTTGTGTAACTGTATGCAGTAAAGTAAATTTAATAGTGTTCTTGTTTTGTTGTAGAAATCCTACTAATCCTACTAATATTATAAATGTGAAAGTTTGTGAAGATGTTTGGATGTTTAGATGTTTGGATGTTTGTTACTCAATCACGCTCTAACGGCTGAATGGATCCAGCTGAAATTTGGTATAGGGATAGAGTATAGTCTGGAATAACACATAGGCTACTTCTTATCCCAGAAAATTGTTTTCACGGGAAGCTGAAACGGGAACCAAAATTCACGCGGGCGAAGCCGCGCGCATCAGCTAGTCAGATAATAAATTAAATTATTATGAATTAACCTAAATTATCTTCCGTAACGAGAATGCGCGGTTCTTCATTATTAAACGCTAACTAAACAAACTGCAAAGTATCACAGAGTCAAACATAGGTAACGTAACGTAATAAATACGAACGAAGCAGCATTGAGAAAAAATAGACCTTATTGCGTCAACGTAAAGTTAAAATACACTTGTCGCCTACTGGTCGTGCCGCCCGAGTCGAGTAACGCGTGGCGGCTATTACTAAACAAATGACGCTTTTTCGCTTACACACGTGCGGAACGGCAACGTGTGACGAGTGACGATTGCATGGAAAGCGCGCGAAGTAAACATCGACATTCAACACCGCAGACGGCACGTTTGTCCCGATTGTGCTATATTTTGTCATGATACATTTCGTCGAGTAACGTACACTGTCATGGTACTCGAGCGAGTCACTCGGAGTCACATGACAAGTAATGCATTACTTACGTTACTTACACATGCCTAATAGGGGGAACTTAGTTCCAAAAATAATGTAGCACTCCACAATGATATTGGTTGATTATAAATTACCTACAAATGGACACTGCTGCAGCTGTAACCGGCTCAACTGTTCGAAGAAATGGCTTTAAATGCGATTTTGCATAGGGTTTTGAAACTCGAAACCCTGAAGTGGGAATCGGGAACTGGAAACCAGTAACTGAAAACCAGGAACCTGATTTCGTCTGAGTTTCTGGCCAAGTGTCGTGTTTAGATAAGTTCCTAATTTCGCCGCTAAAGGCGCGCGGTTATTCCTTGCTTCGCCAAATCGCCAAGAACAAGCAAAAATGTCAGTTCAGGTTTTAGTAAGTTTTGTCCACCTCTATCCAAAGCATAGACTATAGCACATAGACAGCACATATTCAAAGATTTCAAAGAAAGACAGACAGAGTGTAGGTACTGGCAGTCAACGTCGTGGCTGTTTTGACCGGCGGGAAAGAAAAAAAAATACAATATTTGAATTTGTAACCAGTTGTTTCTTTCATCAAAAATTGTGCCTACTGATTTGTCTTGCCTGTTATTCATTGCACTAGAGTTGTCTAAATTTTGTGGTGTTTATTATTTCAGAATTTGTAACGTGATAAAAACTTAAAAACAATTCCTTCCAAGTCGCAGTGAAACAAAAACTAACCTAAAATGCTGTATTTGGGTGGTACCTTTCCCAATTTTAATGCAAATACAACGGAAGGAGAGATAGATTTTTACTCATGGCTTGGTGACTCGTAAGTTTCATAACATTTACTCTGTACTTACAATAAAAGTAATCTAAAGTGATTTCGTAGCCGGAAGCTCCTGCATTTCAGGAAAGGGTCAGGGCAGAAGAGGGATATACATCTAGAGTAATCACTTTTAATCAGCTGAGCCATATGCTTGTCTGCCACCACAGTGCTACATACGCTACTTCCTAAGTGGTCAGTGGGACTCTGTAATCAATTGGACATAGTTCTTCAAACTAGAACCAACCCACAAAGTTAATTTTGAGATAATTAGATTTTTGTTTCTAAACATAAGTAGAAATGACTAGGTAAGTAATTTATTGAAAACAACTTCACAGTGTTTAATTTATTATTGGTGACGATTTAGGGAAACTAAAATATTTGGGTTTTTCTACTTGTTACTGTATTATTTTTATTATACATATAATTTTTAGGGATTCGTACCCCAAAAGGATCAATGAAACTCTTTCGATTTCTAGCTGTCTGTATGACCCTTATCTTGAGAACAGAATTAAAAATGTATACTCAGTTCAACAGTCCATAAAAGTTGGGAAAATAATCTTGAAAGAAAGAAAGACATTTCTAATTCAACTGGAAAAGTACAGCCTTACAGTGTAGAAATATACTTTTTGTGTCATAAACAACACAAAAAGTATATTTCGACACTCATGCTAATAATAATTTTAGAGGTATTTCTCATTGTCCTAAAACTATGTAATTTGGCAAGTAGCACTGAATTACTATACATTTCTAATTAACTTAAAAACAGAGGCACTAAGATACACCTCGGAAAAACTGATTCTGACCAAACTGTGATATGATGGCAACAATGTCACTGCTTTGTTGCTACATACATCTAAAACGAGGCCTCTGTGTAAGCACTTGCTGTTACCGGCCTGGATCTACAGATTCAACCACGTGCTTAAACCATTATGGTTTTTATGCGAGCGGGAGTTCGCATATGTTATAGTCACCTCGCTGTAGCATTGTGCGTATGACACTTGTCGATCGCGTTTCGTTTCACTGTTGAAAGTTGCCGCGAATTACAATTATGAACTTAGTATTTCAGCTGCATCACATTAATAATATATTATATGTTAAATCACTGTAGTAAATCAAATTAAACTCAACGAGAATATTCGAGTCTACAAATAAAATGAAATTGGAAGAAAAATTAAACAAATTGTTGAGTATAACGTAACACCAAAGATGTCTTTAGTGATGGGACATACAGCTACGATGGATAGTCGATACTTTGATAAAACAAAACGTATATTGTGCGTAGTTCCAACTTTTATTGTTAAAAAGTATATTGAGTTATTATTATTATTGTTTTGTCTCTTCTCGCTTACCTTCCTTTTTTCTTGCGAAGATACCCGGTCTGTTGATAGGCTTACATGAGAGCATAAATCGTCCAACACGCATAAGGCATTTGAGATTTTTAATGTAGGAAATAGGACCCCCACTGCAGATAATGCACCTAGGCAAATAGACCTGTAAGACGACAGAGGGCAACACCGGTGTGAGCGGCTAGGGGTGTCGAGCGATGCGTCGCCGGTTATGCCCTAGAAAATGACAGTTCCACCCCCGAGTGTAAAGCTCTGGCTTAATCTTAATGCGGTTTACAGAATACGTCTACTTACCAAGTTTCAACAGCATAGGCCTTATAGTTACAGCGAAAAGTGGCTGTGACATACGGACGGATAGACAGTTTTTGCCATTTGGCTACGGAACATTAAAAACGGACCCTATTCATGAGAATTCGCCGTCCGTCCGTCTGTCTGTCTGTCTGTCTGTCTGTCTGTCTGTCCGTCACGAGGCTATACCTCATGAACGGTGATAGCTAGAGAGATGAAATTTTCACAGATTATGTGTTTCTGTTGCCGCTATAATAACAAATTCTATAAAAACCAAAACTCCCATACATTTAAACGTATTTTTTGTCGGTTTTCGGTATGGAGACCTCCGCGCAATTGGCCGGTATTTTGAACTGTTTAGTTAATTTAAAAATAAATATAACAATATTTTTAATAACAATAATAAACAGAACGTAATTTATCGTAGGCGATAAAGATGAATGGCATAACGACACATCCCTTGTCAATTGGTACTGATAGCTTTCAACGTCATACTGCCAACTGTCATACGCACCTTGTTACAGCGAGGCGACTATAGCTAGTATATTATAAAACAGTTTCTCAAGATATAAATGTTTTTATTGCGCACCTGCTACAAAATAATAACAGGTAAGGGGCCCAGCACGCTTCCACTGCGCAACTCTGCTACAATATAATAACACATTTCAAGTAATCGAACAAAACTAAAAAGTTTTGAATATTGCTTTATTAGTTTCAGAGAGACAACAAAAAAATGAGAAACAGTTTAGGTGCAATTTACTGGAAGGTGACTTCCAATCAAATATATAGGTAATAATTAAATAACTAATTGCAAAAGTTGTCCATCTTCGTAATTTTGACAGGCAATAGTGCTGCAGTGGCACCATATTACTGTTCAATAGATAAATAATTTACAATAATATAAAGTTGGCAATTTGTCAAGTGAAGAATTTTGTTGAGATTTTGCTAAAAGAGAAATTATAAAAAAAATTGATTCATTATTGTTTTCAGTTGGGGCATCCTCTTCTCGCATCCCTCGGACTTCACTCCCGTTTGCACTACTGAACTAGCCAGAGTGTTGACACTACTGCCTGAGTTTACCAAACGTAATACTAAGGTGATTGGTCTGTCCTGTGACTCTATTGCTTCTCATCAAGAATGGTGTAAAGATATACAATCATATGCAGGTAAGTCAAGCATTTAATAACTAATCCTATTAAAAATATTTGAGTGCGGGGGGGTAGGGGGGGTTCACTTAGATTTAGAACAAGTGAAACTTCATAAATGCCCAAAGATGTTTTATATAAATTGCCTTTTAATTTTTTGATTAAATACGGGCTTTTTCAAGGCGAGACATTTCTCTTGAATAATTTAAGCAATATTCATTTAGTTTCATTTCACACAAAAAAAAAGAATATTTGGATAGAGCAATAATGTGACAAATCACTTTATTTTTAAGAGGAGACTGGTGTCTGGTGGTCAGTTTGGCACCTACCTAGGGAGCAGGGGACCTTTTGATTTCAGTTTCGCATGACTTATTCCATGTTTGAAAAAGTGACATGCCACTTCTTGTTCTGGTGCTGTTCCCTACAACTTCACACTAGGGGCTCATTATTATTTGTGGGTGGGTTGTAATTTTTGTAAATAGATATTGTGCGCTACGTAATATCTACAGGGTGTCCCAAAAGGTTACGTAGCTAGGAAGAGGGGTGATAGGAGTGGTCACAAGGGTCACCAGAAAAATAAAAAAAAAAACCCCTCTGGGAATTAAAAGAATAAAAGGCATTTTTTAAAAAACTAAAAATTTTACACCTTTTGGGGCGACTTTGCTCCCCGATGATCTACAAATATTGGTATAATTAAAAAAAAAGCTGTTATGTTATCGTCAATAACCCTTTTTCAAATTGAAACAAAAAAAAAAACAATACATATCTAAGCCATATTTTAAAGAAAATTAAGTTCTTGTCCAGTCAAGGACTTAGTAATTACGATTTCACTCAACTTCCTCCAAGTGTACTGAAAAAAAAAGTACTATGCAACTCCGGCGAGTAACTTAAAAAGATAGGTAATTTTATTACAATTCCAAAATGGTATAACACTTACTTGAAAAATTCTTTCTAGGATATGTAAAAATAATTTTCGGGAACAATACCCCTGCAGAACAAAACATACCAATAACAATGAAACCAAACAAAACAAGTTTAAACAAGTTTGGTGAGTGAGAGAGACAGGAGATACATTAAGAAAGAGAAAAAGTAGGTAGGCCATCTCTGGTTAGTCAAATATGTAGTCGGTCAGAGTACATTACGATCTCTCGTTTACTGCGCATCCTTTGTATTCGTTTGTGTTCATTTTGTACTAACAACTTTGCTTCGCTTTCTGAACTTGATTATTTCTTTGTGATTTGGACATTGTTTGTGATTTCTTCCAACGACCCGGCTTTCTCAAGGACTAAAGTGTACGATACTGTACCACCATGCCACCCACGTACACTGCGCAAGAATATGCGAACATGCATCTCATTTACGGCGAATGTAGATGTAATGCCGGTGCTGCAGCAAGACTCTACCGAGAAAGATATCCGAACGCCGCACGTCACCCGGATAGCCGTGTTTTCGTCAATATCCACCGACTATTGTCTGAGGGTCGATTTCCATATCAAGCGGTTAATGAAGGCAGACCTCTGTTCGATGTCGAAGATGAAGTGCTTCAAGCCGTCGCAGACGATCCGAGTACTTCAGTTCGGGCAATTGAAGCAAGTACAGGTATACCAAAAAGTACTGCTCATCGCATATTGAAAGCTGAGAAGTTTCACCCGTACCACGTGCAACGCGTACAGGGTCTCTTACCACGCGATTATCCTGCGAGACTGGCATTTTGTCGTAGGATGTTGCGCATGCATAGGGAGGACCCTCAATTTTTTAATAAAATATTGTGGTCCGACGAGTCTACTTTTAAAAAGGACGGATACATGAATCTACACAATTTACACGAGTGGCACGTAGAAAATCCCCACCTACTTAGAGAAGATCGGTCCCAATATCGTTTTAAAGTGAACATGTGGACCGGAATACTAAATGGTAAAGTAATAGGACCCTTTGAGCTACCTGAGGCACTGACTGGCGCGGCGTACTTAAACTTCTTACAAAACGAATTACCAAATCTATTGGAAGTTGTGCCGCTAGAAACAATGAGGAATATGTGGTTCCAGCATGATGGGTGCCCAGCACATTATGCACGTTCTGTAAGGGATTTCCTAGACGAAGAATACCCTGGTAGGTGGATGGGAAGGGCCGGTGCTATAGCGTGGCCAGCTCGTTCACCGGATTTAAACCCGTTAGACTTCTGTTACTGGGGTGCTATAAAAGAAAAAGTTTATGGAAAACCCATCACGGACTTGGCTGACTTGAGGGCGAGGATCACAGAGGCCGCGGAATCAATCAACAATAGAAGATTTGCTCGCCATATCTCCCGCTCATTTTTAAAACGATGTAGGGCGTGTATTTATGTTGGTGGTAGACATTTCGAGCATTTTATTTAAATAAATAATTACAATTTTTTTTTTATTTTTGAGTTTCATTTAAAACCATTTATTTTATTGCAAATAAAATTACCTATCTTTTTAAGTTTTAAGAAACAGAATAATCATTTAAAAATGTATTTGCGTACGAATTTGAGACTATTGTTTTATTGGTATGTTTTGTTCTGCAGGGGTATTGTTTCCGAAAATTATTTTTAAATATCCTAGTAAGAATTTTTCAAGTAAGTGTTATACCATTTTGGAATTGTAATAAAATTACCTATCTTTTTAAGTTACTCGCCGGAGTTGCATAGTACTTTTTTTTCAGTACACTTGGAGGAAGTTGAGTGAAATCGTAATTACTAAGTCCTTGACTGGACAAGAACTTAATTTTCTTTAAAATATTGCTTAGATATGTATTGTTTTATTTTGTTTCAATTTGAAAAAGGGTTATTGACGATAAAATAACAGCATTTTTTTTTAATTATACCAATATTTGTAGATCATCGGGAGCAAAGTCGCCCCAAAAGGTGTAAAATTTTTAGTTTTTAAAAAAATGCCTTTTATTCTTTTAATTCCCAGAGGGGATTTTTTTTATTTTTCTGGTGACCCTTGTGACCACCCCTATCACCCCTCTTCCTAGCTACGTAACCTTTTGGGACACCCTGTATAAGAATTATTGGAACAGAGAAGAAGATGAGACCTTATTGATACATATGATGCTTAACCAGGCATGCAATGTGACAGGCATCGAGAGCATTCCAATTTCAAAATTCATTTATTTACTTGGTCTACAGAGCAGGTCATTTTCCAGGCTTCCTTATCCATCAAATTATCACCAACTATTACACTCGAGAGCAATGAATCCGAGTCACTTAAAGAATCCTAAAAATCTCGGAAACTAAAAATACTAGGTTAATGCAATAAATTGTATTTAATAGACAATGTAATACTCCTTAAATGAAGGTATTAAAACTTCTTAGTTATTGTAAAGTTATATCATAAAAAAATCAAATTTGAAAAAGGGCCACTTTCGAAGATGGAACGACGAAATTACAGCATTTGGTGTTGCTTTTGTTTGTAATCTGTCATTTATGTGGGTACATAAACCATGTTGATAGTGCTCTATATTCATTAATCAAGCTGAAATTATGTCGCTTACGCCTGAAGAATGCACCAGAATACTTACAATGCTGGAAACCGGCCGGAGTCAGCGCGATACAGCCAGGACTGTCGGTGTGTCGCTGTCAACAGTACAAAGAGTTCTCCGACGTTACGAAGAAACTGGTTCTAACCTACGCAGACCAGGAACGGGCAGAACCAGGTGTACCACAGCACGAGAAGACCGATACTTGGTGAACACCATGCTTCGAAATCGCTTTCTCACAGGAACTGAACTCACCAATCAGTTTCGACGCCTCGGAGGAAGTAACCCAAGTGCATGGACAGTAAGACGTCGGCTTGCTGAATCTAACTTAAAACCCCTTAGACCTGCAAACGGCCCTAAACTGGAGCGTGGGCATCGTATTTCGAGACTAAGGTATGCCCAGAGCCACGTAAATTGGAGTATTGAAGATTGGTCAAAAGTTATGTTCTCCGACGAATCAAAATTTATGCTCTACAAGCACGATGGAAGACACAGAGTGTATCGAAGACCAGGGGAAAGATTCAAGCAAGCATGCATCGAAGAAAAGGTAGCCTACGGTGGTGGGTCTGTACTTGTGTGGGCCGGAATTTCTTCTGAAAGTCGCACAGAGCTGGTGATCATAGAAAACGGCTCTTTAACTAGCGTAAGATATGTGGAAGAAATCCTCAATGATCACGTTGGTCCATTTATGGTCAATTTAGGTGAGGATGCTATATTTATGCATGACAATGCCCGACCTCATACAGGTAGGATTGTGAATGACTACCTTCAAGAGATGAACATTACTCGTATGGAGTGGCCAGCCCGCAGCCCGGATATCAACCCGATCGAGCATGCTTGGGACGAGCTAGGCAGATGCGTAAAACAACGAAACCCTCCCCCAATCACGCTTCGTGAGCTCAAAATTGCTCTCACAGAGGAATGGGAGAATATTCCCCAAAATCGTATAAGGAACTTGGTGTACAGCATGCCAAATCGCGTAAACGCAGTAATGGAAGCACGAGGAGGCAATACGAAGTATTAAAATTCAAGAAAATCGTAATAAAGTTCAAAAATTTCATGTTTCCTATTTTTGTTTTAAGGAGAGATCAGCAGTTTTTTCTTTATGTAATTTTGTGTTAATAAAATGTATGGTGACTCATATTTTTTTTACTTTCATTTAAGGAGTATTACATTGTCTATTAAATACAATTTATTGCATTAACCTATCATTTTTAGTTTCCGAGATTTTTAACATTCTTTAAGTGACCCGGATTCATTGCTCTCGAGTGTAGTAGCCCTTGTAGTATAATTTACCTTTAACAAACTTTTTTAATTTATTTAGGGACATACTTTTAATTTCGTTAGGCAACCTGTTGTAAAAGCGTATACAGTTACCCCTGAAAGAATTACTGATTTTATGCAATCTGCTATGATAAACCGCCAGGTTATTTTTATTTCTAGTGTTGACATTGTGTCTATCACTTAACTTAGCGAAACTATGTAAATTTCCGTTCTGTTTGAGATCTCATCATATTGAAAACTAATATACTTTGGCACTTTTTCATAATGTTTCCAGGTATAAACCAAGACGAAAAGTTCCCGTATCCAATAATTGAAGACAAGGATAGACAGTTGGCAATGAAGCTAGGAATGGTGGATAAAGATGAACTGGACCACGAAGGCATTCCACTAGCTGCACGTGCCGTGTTCATTGTAGACCCCCAGGCGAAATTCCGATTGCAGCTTCTATACCCTGCAACAACGGGCAGAAATTTTACGTGAGTACTTTTATTCTGCGTCTATAGTATGGTCAATGTTGCATAATATATAATATTATGTAGAACACTGAGACTGTAAATAGAACGGGTTTCATCGGCGTCTAGACACTGCCGTATGCCACTGATCACCAAAACGTGCATGTGTTTGTTTAACTAATAATGCCCAACAGTAACTTTTAGGCGTTCTGTGACAACTTCTTAAAGTGTCGTAACCAAGGTGCCTAGGTTATTCCTGCTTAACGCTAAGGCTTCTAAGGAGGCCTTTTATTTACGCCCGTAGAACACCTCCGCCGCAAATTCATGATAGCGGAACCGCTTTAATTTCGCCAAATTTGTCCCGTGTAGGAGGAGCGGAAGACTAGCAAAACCGCCTGTTCTAATGCATAGATTTAACTATCTTCTATCTCTTTCCCCGCGCGGTTTCGCCAATCTGCTCCTACGTCAGTCAAACCTCCGCGCTTCGGCCGCCTTTTAGATGCGGTGCTGCGTTGTCTATGCGCGGGTTTGTCAAAATTGACAAACATATACAGAGCGAAACAGCGAAACTAATATTTTTCATAAAATGGACATGGATTTTACGGAAAAACTACTTCAAGCCATCAGACATAGACCTATTATATATTTATTAAGTCATCCAGATCATAAAAATAATATGAAAAAATTGCGATGGCGTCACATCGATTAACTCGCGTCAAGTTCCGTTGCCCAGTTCCGCTGTTCAATCTACACTTAACACAGCGGAATTCATCTAGCGGTTCCGCCGTTCTGATTTCACGGCGGAGGTGTGCTAAGGGCGTCAGTCGCATAGATAATTTTGGAATTGTTTGTCAAGATGGATTAAAGTCTCGGAATCGTGTCAGGTCAGTGTTTTGTATTGCGAGTTGTTTCTTTATCATGTGTAAACATGATCAAGAACATGAACAAGAATTGATTGTTTCTTGATTGTAGTAGTAATCTTGATTTTAACGATGTTTTGAAAAACATTGACATTTGTTTAGTATGACCAAAAGAAATCCGTGGGAATAGTAAATGACAAATCGGCTACAGTAATTCCTATTTTTCTGCGTTAACTTAGAAGTCCGATTTTTTACAGTTCCAGTTTCTGTCAGGCAACATTTGGATGGAAAAAATATGTAAGTTGATGACTGCCCCTTAAGTCATCAACTTACATATTTTTCCATCCAAATGTTGCCTGGCACAAATTGCTTTAAGCAGTAAGGACGCCAATTGTACCTACTGCTATATTTGTAACATATTTTCCTCTTGTTTGTATATTTTTTTTGGTGTACAATAAAGTACCTAGTAAATAAAAAAATAGACGTGAATATAATTATGGACTAAAAAGATTTCAATTCGATTACTCCACGCATTCACGATATAAAGGTCTTGATAGACAGACGGACGGTGGATGGACGGGTGGAAGGACGGACGGACGGTCGGTCGGACGGGCACAGAACCGAACGAGTCGCACTTGTTCGTGCTTTTTCTGATTCATAACATTTCTCTAATAAACTAAAATTCTGTATATCGTAAACTTTTCGAATTGCTTGAGGAGGCAGAGGTTACGATTGCCACTGACACCTAGTTTTTATTATGGAGCAGTGCTCTAGCAGGCAGAAATATTACCCAACTCGCTATTTTAAAACAATTCAGTCCGCGCCAAGGTTTTCTTTGTTTCGTCATCCCCTTAAAGCAAACCCTTCCTACACTCTTTGTTGACAGGGTCATCGGTGAATAATGTCCGCCGTCTTACGTACCCCTGCAGCGTCGTCGATAAAATGTCATATTCATGACAATACGATCATTGTTTATAATCAGTATGAGAGTAGAATTGATTACAAACAGTACATCCTTCATCAACTGTTTTTAAAAATTGCTTTTGTTACGTCATGTTGTACCAAGAATGTAAAGATAGGTATTCACGTTGACTAAAGTATACAGTGACTACAGTCAATATCATTGTGCCAGAGATGCTGATGAGAATGCATTATCGGTTCATAACTGCCATGAAATACCTAAATGCTTGTCTTAGCAATACTTGACTATTGCAAATTGTTCCACGCGATGACCGAGTTCTTTTTCCTTTAGGTTCATAACGTCAACTGTGCCAAAACGTCAACTTCCCAAAACGTCAACTTCTGAAATTGACTTCCCAAAACGTCAACATCCCAAAACGACAACTTCCCAAAACGACAACTTCCCAAAACGACAACTTCCCAAAACGTCAACTTCCCAAAATGACAACTTCCCAAAACGTCTACTTCCCAAAACGACAACTTCCCAAAACGACTACTTTCAATAAAACCGGCCAAGAGCGAGTCGGACTTCCCCATGACGGGTTCCTTCCCGTAGCAGCATAAGGTTTATGTTTATGAAATTAAATGTTTTTTATAGAGTAATGGAATGAAAGGCAAAAATTGCGGTTTATGACGTACTAGCCTGATGCCCGCAGCTTCGCCCGCGTAAAAGTTTGTGCCCATTCCAGCTTCACGTAGGACCAAAATATACAAAATATATACAAAACTAGCAGATGCGCGCGGCTTCGCCCGCGTGAGATTTGGTTCCCGTTCCCGCTTCCCGTGGGAACATTTTCCGGGGATAAAAAGTAGCCTATGTGTTATTACGGACTATAATCTACCCGGTTTCCAAATTTCAGCCCGATCCGTCCAGCCGTTAGAGCGTGATTGAGTAACAAACATCGAAACATCTTCACAAACTTTCACATTTATAATATTAGTAGGAAGTAGGATATACAAAATATGCAAAATATACAAAATATACAAATTATGCAAAATATACAAAATATACAAATTAATAAAGTATACAGTAAATAAATAAATAAATAAAACAAATGAAGACAAAATGACAATGTGACAAAATAAATGAAAATGAACAAAATTAAATGAAGATCGACGATAAGATCAATAAAACAAAAGACTAAGCAAGTTGATAAGGTCAAAAACTACTCGCAGCCATATTTTGTAATCTAGATGCGATTGCCATTCAAAAAAATAGGTGCAAGCAATTCTCGACCTTATGAACATGCATAATATGTATTTATTTTTTATGTATTCAGTGATGTCTATAAACGCGTAAAAGCACATTTTTAGATAAGTGTCTTTAGGTCGAGAATTGCTTGCACCTATTTTTTTGAATGGCAATCGCATCTAGATTATAAAATATGGCGGCAAGTAGTTTTTGACCTTATCAACTTGCTTAAAGTCTTTTGTTTTATTGATCTTATTGTCGATCTTCATTTGTTTCATTGATCTTGATTTGTTACCGATTTTCATTTGTTTTGTCGGTCTTCATTTGTTTCATTTGTCAGTGTTGCATAAACGATACGAATATATGGACGATGAAAAAAACCAGCCAAGTGCGAGTTGGATTCGCCCATGAAGGGTTCCGTAGCAGCAAGTAACATAATATAAAAGTTCTTGTAGTTCGTTGTAACTGTCATTGATGTTTTAACACGTTCGCAGTGGTGGTGATTTTTCTAGGCGAAAATTGCAGTTTATGACGTATTAAAAAAAAACTATCAACTCGATCTCGTTCAAACCAATTTTCGGTGGTAGATTTTACAGCAATGTACATCATATATTTTTTTAGATTTGTCATTCTCTTAGTTTAGAAGTTAGAGGGGGGGGGGGGGGGACACATTTTTCCACTTTGGAAGTGTCTCTTGCGCAAACAATTCACTTTAGAAATAGCATTTTTGAAGACCTATCTATAGATACCCCACACGTATGGGTTTAATGAAAAAACATTTTTTGGAGTTTCAGTTCTGAGTATGGGGAGCCTCAAAATTAACTGCTTTTCTTCTAGTTTTATATGAAAATCTTAGTGACGTTCACAGAATACATCTGCTTACCAAGTTTCAACAGCATATACTTTATAGTTTCGGAGAAAAGTGGCTGTGACATACGGACAGACATGACGATCTATTAGGGTTCCGTTTTTGCTATTTGGCTACGGAACCCTACAAAGGCGAAGGATGCATGTCGAGTACGTAACAGTCAGGTACCGTCCTGTTCTATAACACCCTGACCGTTGGTCCACGATTTACGACACATCCCTGTATAGACAATTATACATTCCTCTATGTAGAAATAGAGATCCTTAAAATCCTTAGTAAATTGCGGTAAACTATGTCAAGTAGTTGTTGTCACCCTTAGTCAACGTTTTGGGAAGTTGTCGTTGTGGGAAGTTGTCGTTTTGGGACAGTCGACGTTTTGGGGAAGTCGTCGTTTTGGGAAGTCGTCGTTTTGGGACAGTTGACGTTTTGGGAAGTTGACGTTTTGGGACAGTTGACGTTTTGGGAAGTTGACGTTTTGGGACAGTTGACGTTTTGGGAAGTTGACGTTTTGGCACAGTTGACGTTATGAACCTAAAGGTTCTTTTTATGCTTAGGTCTCTGTTTAGATTTACTTTTGTATCGGCTACCTAGATGGCGTTATACTATTTTCTTTGCATCGCTCAATTAATATGTGGATGGTTTAGTCGCAAAAGAACATATCTACCTTCTTGTGTGTTCATGTTGAATGTACCTTGGTGGAAGGTACATTGTTTGACGGCAGCAGCGGGCTAGAAGAAGGCGGCTAAAGGAGCAATATTGTCATAAAATGAAGTGACAGTAAATAATCAAGGTTTGACAATAACAACCTTCAGCAGCAGAATATACCTCTCAGAAAATATACCATTCTCAAGGTATATAATACCTCTAGTTGCAGTAGTTCGATTGGTAGTTCGGTTGACAGATCTAATGCAACTTTTTAGTAGCAGAAGTCCGGTTGATTTCAATCACCGAACTGTTGCTACCTCTCTAGCTGCAGTTGTTCGGTTGAAATAAAGATCGGTAAAACAAATGAAGATCAATGAAACAATTGAAGATCAACGAAACAAATGAAGATCAACGAAACAAATGAAGATCAACGAAACAAATGAAGATCAACGAAACAAATAAGGATCAACGAAACAAATAAGGATCAACGAAACAAATGAAGATTGATCAAACAAACGAAGCTCAATGAAATAAATGAAGATCGGCATAACAAAAGAAGATCGACAAAATAAATGATGATCGACAAAAAATGAAGATCGGTAAAACAAAAGAAGATCGGTAAAACCAAACATGTTCGACAAAACAAATGAAGATCGACAAAACAAATGAAGATCGGCGAAACAAATGAAGATCGAAAAAACAAATAAAGACCGATAAAACATACGCAGATCAATAGAACATAAGACCATAAGCAAGTTGATAAGGTCAAAAATTATTTGCAGCCATATTTTGTAATCTAGATGCGATTGCCATTCAAAAAATAGGTGCAAGCATTTCTCGACCTTATGAATATGCATAGGTATTATTTATTTGTTTTTTACATATTCATGATCAATGATGTCTATAAACGCCAAAAAGCACATTTTTTTAGAAGTGTCATTAAGGGTGAGAATTGCTTGCACCTATTTTTTTTTAATGGCAATCAAATCTAGATTAAAAAATATGGCCGCAAATAGTTTTTGACCTTATCAACTTGCTTATGGTCTTTTGTTCTATTGATCTGCGTATGTTTTATCGGTCTTCATTTGTTTTTTCGATCTTCACTTGTTTCACCGATCTTCATTTGTTTTGTCAATCTTCATTTATTTTGTCGATCTTCTTTTGTTTTACCGATCTTCATTTTCAACCGAACCACTGCACCTAGTGAGGTAGCAACAGTTCGGTGATTGAAATCAACCGGACTTCTGCTACTAAAAAGTTGCATTAGTTCGGTCAACCGAACTACGAATCGAACTACTGCAACTAGAGGATATTTTCGGAGACTATTACTAGCGACGGTAGAGTAATGTCATAAATTAAAAATGTCGGATAAGTACGAATAATGTCCAAGAATAAAAATGTCCTATACGAATATAGCCAACAATAAAAAAAAGTCCAACGCGTGCTAACAGTGTTAACTAGACCTATCGATGTTCACCATGTAACTTGTTTGTATTTATATTTGGACGTTCCTATTTTTTGGACATTATTGTTTTTAGGGTTCCGTAGCCAAATGGCAAAAACGGAACCCTTATAGATTCGTCATGTCTGTTTGTCCGGTATGTCACAGCCACTTTTCTCCGAAACTATATGCTGTTGAAACTTGGTAAGTAGATGTATTCTGTAAACCGCATCAAGATTTTTATATAAAAATAGAAAAAAGCAGTAAATTTTGGGAACTCTGAACTGAAACTCGAAATTTTTTTTTTATCAAACCCATGCGTGTGGAGTATCTATAGATAGGTCTCCAAAAATGTCATTAAGGTTCCTAACATCGTTTTTTTTCTAAAGTGAATAGTTTGCGCAAGAGACTTCCAAAGTGGAAAATGTGTGTCCCCTCCCCCCTCTAACTTCTAAACTAAGAGAATGATAAATCTAAGAAAAAGTATATGATGTACATTGCTATTAAAACTACCAACGAAAATTGGTTTGAACGAGTAGTTTTTTTTAATACGTCATAAACCACAATTTTCACCTAGAAAAATCACTACCTCTGCGAAGTTTGAACGTGTTAAAACATCAATCAAAGTTACAACGAACTACAAGAACTTTTATATTATGGTACTTACTGCTACGGAACCCTTCATGGGCGAGTTCAACTCGCACTTGGCCGGTTTTTTAGACATTAATAGGTATATTATTATAAACCTCAAGGTGTAAATGTACCTTTGTCAACTCACAATGGTAACTTTTACTGCTCACTGATCGATGAGGACAGATTATTAAATAGTTACTACCTACGTAAACTATGGTCGTAAACTATGTTCATTGTCGAGAACGCAGGATTTGAGGCCGTCACCCTTGTCGGTGCTAACAAGGAGTTGAAATCTCTTTTCTACCACGAAAGGTTTGGTTAGCACCAGGCATTGCTGATTGGTTGGCGAATAACGGCACCGTATGTGACTTTATTCCATCTCATTCTCCTAGTTTTGGAGAGCTCTGTGAGGCAAGAGTGAAGTCCACTATACACCATCAAAGATTTGTGATTAGTTCTAGAGGTCTACTAGAATGTCATGGCACAAAAGCATAGTGTAACTGTACAGAATACCACTGTTAACCCGAATACCATAACCATTTTTATACAATTGTTTAATAATATGATAGTAAGTCATATAAGAACTGCGAGTGAGTGATGCTGTCATAGTACGGCTAGGAAGTGGCATATATTATGGAATAAGTTACTGCTAGAAATGATATTGGCATAGTCCGGGATCGAAGGCTTAACGTGCCTTGGGAAGGACGGAATTGCTCGTAAATGGAAATGTTACTAAATGTTCATCAATCTGGGCCCCAACCATAGCGTATGATGCTTAACGCAGTAATCGATTAAAGAATACAGAGACAGCGGGGCGGCGCTACAGTCTCTCCTCTACTTATAAAAAATATTGCGATATTGTCAAATGGTCATTGATGATATCGGTCCTGGTAGAGAGTGCACAACTATTAGAGATTATATCATTAGCTTGAATAATGTGTTGTTAATTAATCACAAACTTGTTTCAGTGAGATTTTGCGCGTTCTGGACTCGTTACAAATCACAGATTCAGCGAAGATCGCTACGCCCGTGGACTGGCAAGTAAGTTATTCTGCTATCTTTAACCTTTTTGAAAGTAGGTACTAGGTTCTTGGTTTGCTAACATGAAAGTGGTATCTCTTGCGAGTCGTATAACCCCGGTTGTATCCAAAGTCTTCCACTTTGTGAACCCGGAATTTATTTTGCCTTTCCACTACGCTGCATTGCTATGGATGCGTTTTATTTCGACCGATCACGTTCGTTGGTCGTCAAGTAATGATGACCGTTTATATTATCCAATTGCGCAACCGACGAATGTCATTGGTGGATTTTAAACGCATCCATTGCAACGTAGCGTAACATATCTCTTGTGGTGAAGCACCCTCACTGTGCTTTTTCTGTGGGTATTTTATATCACTAAAGTGGCAGACAAGGATTCGGTCCAATCAATCAAATCCGCCTGTGGCAGTCCACTGCTGGACGTATGCATCTCCCAATTTACGCCACAATACACGGTCCTACGCCTTCGGCGTCCAGTTCCGGCCAGCGACCATTTCCAGGTCGTCAGTCCATCAGGCGGTTTGCAGAGTCGCGGTCCCCACTCTAGAACGCGTTAGATCCATTGGCCGTCGGTTCTTCAGCAGACGTGGCCAGCCTACTGCCACTTTAATGTGCTTATTTTTCTTACCACTTTAGTCTCCTCGGAGATACTCTAAACATAGCCCGTTCCGTGGCATGCTCGCGTCATCTTAGCCTATGGGCGTAACAACAGGGTTGCTAATGCAAAAATCCTTATAACCCGCTGTAACTGTAGACGGAAAACCGATGCAGTTCTTTCCACAATTTAACTGTGAGGATGAACGCCCTGTCTGTGGCGTGAAGTGTAAGTATGCTATATAATGTGTATTTTGCTCTTTATTTGCGATATGTTTATCGAGCGAAGCATGGCAGGATTCCTGCAGTAGTCTAAGCAAGCAATATGTGTAGGCAGTTTCGAGGATGAATGAAGAAGACACATATTAGCAGCCAAAAAAAAATGCATTGAAACGTGACAATAACACGCGTAAAATGAAGCCCATTTTCTTGTTAATCGGTTATAACTTCGAACGGTAGTTGTACCAATCAAATCAGCCTATGGCAGTCCACTGCTGGACGTAGGTCTCTCAATTTACGCCACAACAAACCGCTCGCTCGCGCTGGCCAGACAGGTTGGTACATACAGGGTTTTGTTTCGGGGTTTCTTTTTCTTTACGCCATGACATCGTCCGTTTATCAGCAGGTCACAGGATGCTGACTTGGCCGGGGGTTTTCGATAGGACCCCGTCGCACCCTACCCGGTAGTGGTATGAGATTGCTATATTTCGAAACTGTTGCAGTGCGCTGGCCAATGTGGCTAGCCCACTGCTACTTTAATTTCACATTAATGCCAAGCAGCAGAACAACTGACGGCCGATGTAGCAAACGAGTTCAGGAGTTTAGATCGCGACTGAGCAAACGTATCCTACGTCCAGGACGTCCACCCGCCAGATGGGCCTGGCACTGGTAAAGGTGGCAGGCTAGGACCGAATGCAGAAGGCGCAGGAACGTGGGTAGTGGCGTAAATTGGAAGATGGTCTACGCAAAACAGTCGACTGCCATAATCTGATCGGATTGATTGATTGATGAAGTTACCTATCTGTTGAAATGAGTTTCTGTCAAGTGGCGTGTTTGTCGAGCTGCGTCTTCGATGTGGTGCCAATCTGTAGAGACGAGTTTCTATCGACATGCATTTTCTGCAGAAATGCATATGTAACTGCTAGCATTTCTGAGCATAATGCTACGATTGTTAAACATTTACAGAATCTTCCCACGAAATTCGTTATACTTAAACTGCATGCCCATCGACCACCAAACACAGATAGTTAAAAATTGCTTTATACTCTCAAATAAAATTTCACATTCATCCGTTGCAATTTTCATAAAAAGGGGTAGGTTTCGCTTCATATATTAATTAACGTGGTTTCTTTTTCTAGGTGGGTGAAGATTGCATGGTGTTACCTACTGTACCTCAAGACCAGTTCGCTACAGTGTTTCCTCAGGGAGTTAAGGAGATACCTCTACCGTCTGGCAGGAACTACTTGAGGAAAACAGCGTGCCCAAAGGTGTAGTTTCTGCCACAAGGGTGCCATGTGATAAAAAATATTTTGTATACTATCGCAAATATTTCTCGTTTTCCTACTTTTCATTAAGTATTTTATGTATAGAAATTATTGAAGTTGTTTAATTATAAGGTACGTTCACAGTACAAACACACACATACATACACATCTTATATTGTAAACGCCATAATACATTGCACACAATTCTCCCAGGACAATTAAAATTAAACAAAAATGTCTGCCTAAAAAAACACAAATCTTTAACACAAGAAACTATATCAGTCTATACAAATATGAAGCGTTCTCCCAAAAATCCTCCTCGTACTCAGTCACTGACGAATCTAAAGGTCTAAATTGATATTAGAAGTATTTCACTTCAAAAGTATAATAGATTTGTGTTCGTTTGTAATCATAGAATTGTATTCGTTTTTCGTTATTGTTGCACAATTGTAAAATTATCATAACAAGTTGCAATACAATATTGTAAATTGTCTGAATTTTTTTTCTCAATCCTTGTCTCCATTCTCAACACACTTGGTTATAAAATAATCAATGCTACGACTACTAACATCACATTGCCAGATCATAATGTCTCAAAAATTCTCGCATGCCCGTTGGATAAGACGTAATGGTTAATCCGATTAGTAGGAGTGAAAGAAGGTGTAAATTTGTCGGACTGGGCCAAAGGGGCTGACCACGAGCCCGGGTCCCGGTGCCCAAGATTGACGGGCCGTTTCCTCGTGGTCATACTAGTTTGTCACACCAGTATGACCACGAGGATATAAATGTCCTCGTAGTCATACTATCATTTTAACACCCCCTTTAGAAAGTTAAGTAGCGAATTAATATTATCATATAGCGAATGGAGATCAAAAAAACAAATGAAGATCGGCAAAACAAATGAAGATCGGCAAAACAAATGAAGATTGGCAAAACAAATGAAGATCGACAAAACAAATGAACAGGTATACTGGAATAACACATAGGCCACTTTTTATCCCGGGAATAAGTTCCCGCGGGAACGGGAATAACTTTTACGCGGGCGAAGCTGCGGGCATCAGCTAGTTATAGATAACTCCAACATTGAAAACTGTTATAATATATTTTGGGCGATTTCAATGCTAACCCAAAATGTAAATTTTTTGATAGATTTCGCTCAGGAATTGGAATGGATATGCGTTGATACAGAGTTGCTTTGCTAGGTACTAACTCGGACACTTATACTTTTGTGAGAAAGGCACATGGCATCATGTTGGTTGGACCATTGTGTGGTCACAAAGGCAGCTCGTAATTTTGTAGTGCCAGCGCGGGTTATTTATGAAATATAAGAAATCAATTGTATATTTGATAAAGTTTGCCATCAAGGTTGCTTAATATATAAAATATAAAAATGTATGTTAAAATTAGACCGCAAATGTTTTATTATGAAAGGTATTAATTGGACTATTGACCAAATTAAGAAAATAATAATTCACAAATGTTGTGAACATGTCCTAAGTATCGGCTGTACATTTTGCGTTCTGCACATTTTGCTTGTGGGTGCACATTTTGCGTTTTGCACATTTTGCATAATGAACATTTTGCGTTTTGCACATTTTGCGTTCTGAACATTTTGATTGTAGTGCTCATTTTGCTTTTTGGTCATTATGCTCTGAAGGGCATTTTTTGTAATCTAGATGCTAACACCATTCAAAAAAATAGGTGCAAGCAATTCTCGACCTTATGAACATGCATTATATTTATTTAATTTTACATATTTGTGATCAGTGATGTCAATAAATGCCTAAAAGCACATTTTTAGAGAAGTGTCATTAAGGTCGAGATTTGCTTGCACCTATTTTTTTTTAATGGCAAACGCATCTAGATTACTAAATATGGCTGCAAGTATTTTTGATCTTATCAAATTGCTTATAGTCTTTTGTTTTATTGATCTGCATATGTTTTTTCTATCGTCATTTGTTTTGCCGATCGTCATTTGTTTATCCGACCGTCATTTGTTTATCCGACCGTCATTTGTTTTGTCGATTTTCATTTGTTTTGTCGACTTTCAGTTGTTTATCTTACTTTCATTAATTGTTTAGTGATCTTCATTTGTTTTGCCGATCTTCATTTGTTTTGTCGATCTTCATTTGTTTTGCCGATCTTCATTTGTTTTGCCGATCTTCATTTGTTTTTTCGATCTCCATTCGCTGTATGATAATTAATTCGCTACTTAACTTTCTAAAGGGGGTGTTAAAATGATAGTATGACTACGAGGATATTTATATCCTCGTGGTCATACTGGTGTGACAAACTAGTATGACCACGAGGAAACTGCGGATTGACGCCCTCTGTTCACTAAAATCCATTAAAAAGATCCATCATGGATCTTTGTGGACATATCATGTCCGCTTTAATACCTTAAAGTATTTTTTTATGAAAAATGGATCTTTCAGGACATGTGAGTGGAAAAAGATCCATTATTAGGTTGTGGTATACAAAGAAAATCTAAAAGGTAAATTGTATAAAGTAGTTAAATAATTTTCAAAACAAATGAAGATAGACGAAACAAATGAAGATTAATGAAACAAATGAAGATCGATCGAACAAATGAAGATCAACGGAACAAATAAGATCTGTAAAACAAATGAAGATCGACAAAATAAATGAAGATCAACAAAATAAATGAAGTTCGGTAAAACAAATGAAGATCAACGAAACAAATGAAGATCGACAAAACAAATGAAGATCGTCAAAACACATGAAGATCGAAAAAACAAATGTAGACCGATAAAACATATGTATGCAGATCAATAAAACAAATCAGATCGGTCAAATAAATGGAGATCAACAAATGAACGAAAAATAAATAAATATTATGCATGTTCATGAGGTCGAGAATTGCTTGCACCAATTTTTTGGAATGTTTATCGCATCTAGATTGCAAAAAAATGGGTACAAGCAAATAGCGGCCTTTACACACACACTCTATCGTGCGTGAAACAGCAATCGTGCGCGAAAGAGCGCGCGTATAAAGGATGTGGAAGGGAAAGGGAAAGACCTCGCGCCGCGCTTGTCAGTCGTGCGCGCAATCGCGTTTCCTCAGGTTGCCTATACACATAAAATTCATTCGCGCACGATTAAGATGGCGAACATACGTACATGGAATAAAGAACTAATCTTAGGGTTAATTACATTGTACAAAACTTTTCCTTGCCTTTGTGAAGAAAAAGGTTTTCCCGACGCCAATCGTGATTTTGTGGTTAAGAAATTACAAAGTTTAAGGGGCTCGTTCCGAAAGGAACATAAGAAAGTTACAGACAGCCAGCGAACATGATAACTTGCGCCACACGATATCTTCTATCCATTTTTCACCGCAACACCCACGTTCTTCAGTAAAACTGTGTGAATTGCACACACTTCAACACGCGCCAGTTTCGCGCAATCTATCCCGCGCGATTAGCCTTTACACGGCCGCTCATTCCGCTGAGGAAAACAAACGCGAGCAAACGCGCGCGAAAGAACGGGTAGCGTAAACAAACTGTACAAAGACAGTCGCGCGCGAATGAGCGTGCAGGCTATCCCGCGTGCAATCCTGTACGCTCCTGAGAACGCGCGATAGAGTGTGTGTGTAAAGGCCGCTAATATCGATATCTTTAAAGATAATAAAACTCGCTCTTAATAAGTAAGAATTCTGACGGTATGTAGTTTTAGCTATAGACGTGTGTAGTAAATTCGGTCTACGCAGAAAATTTGGTGGTGCCCACAGTCCGATTTTGCTCACCAACTCCGGGGTATCAGCCAATCCATTCATCACCTTGAACAAGTCTGATAAATCCGCAATCCTCCTTCGCTCATGAAGTGGAAGAAGGTGAAATGTTTTACAGCGAAAGTAATAATTCGGTAGAAAACACAGATCTAAATTGAATATATCTTAGGAATTTCTTTTGTATGCCCTCTATTCTATCTATGTACTTCTGGTATATTAGATTCCAAATCTGTGAATTATGTTCAAGATGGCTGCGAACCAATGCACAATAAAGAATTTTTATCGTTTTTATTTCCTTAAAATCTACCGAAGTTCTAATTAGATACGAAACCCAAGGCTTTACTGACAATGCTATCAACATAACTATCAAAGAGTAGCTTAGCATCAAAGGTAACCCCTAAATCATGAATTTCTTCTACTCTAGATAACGACGTACCAAGCAAAACGTTGTCATGAATTATGGGATTAGATCGGCGTGTGAAGGAATTGGCCCTTTCTAGACCCACTACGAGGACCTGGCGCTGTTGCGCCCGCGCCGTGCACTCCACTAGCGTGTGGAGCGCTGTGTCATCGCTGCGGTCCTCGCAGTGCAGAGTTGAAGGCCTTATTGTCGGCTTGCACCTGTCCATGATACGGCTGACCACCCATTCCGTTTGACACCTATTCTTGTAATTTGATATGTGGGCATCTCTTGGGGATTAAAACGTGACCAACGTAGGTAGATATGTGTGGATTTATGTAGGTATGTATGATTTATGTAGGTATAGCACTGTAGACAACGCTGCGGTGTGAATCTTTACGTTTTCCTGTAGAACTTTGGCTGTGCAGATTTACTACGTTTGTAGCCCTCCTCTAAGAAGCAAAATACAGAGCTAATCATGGCTAGTGACGCAGGAGCAAGGGTACTACACTGTTTCGTGTAAGAAGCAACTTAACCATAGGTCCAACGGAAGCAACGTAGCCACAGCTTTGTTGAAAGTTTCCTTCCCGACATTTTAGAACCAAAATCAATGTAGCACTGTCGAAGCACTATGGAAAAACCTGAGGCGCACTAAAATAGATACTTTTGGGGAGCTACGAGTATGACCAAGATGCCAAAATGTCCTACGGTAAAGTACGATTTTGTTGTTGATCTTGGATGTGCCGTAGGTGGAACCTACCACATAGCTTCCATAGATACAGCTTCTTAGAAAGTATTAACCACACGACGTCATAGGAATAGCTAGCCTAGATTAGCCCTACCCAAACATTGGGGGCCCAAGCCAGCGTTATCTCGTAAGAACCTACGCCTGCTGACTATACTGCGAAAAACCCGAAACAAAACCTTTATTTCTATAAATGATTGGTCAAGGCCTACGTCCAGCATTGGATTGCAATGGGTTGTTAGTTGATTGTAGGGTATTTTCGTGTTTTGGGAAATAATTTTGAAATCCAGAAAAAAATGGATTTCCCTGTAGGTAGGTGAAATTGTCAAAATTATCAGTGGCCGTTACCCGGGCACCCACCAGCATCACACACATCCACAGAAGAGGTAAGTATAGGTCCAAGCCTCGATGACACGTAGCGAGTTTACCTACCTACAACCTATTCGCCAATTCCCTTTTTTTAACCCCCGACGGAAACCCGGACGGGGTGTTATAAGTTTTACGCGCGCGTGTGTGTCTGTGTGTGTGTGTGTGTGTGTGTGTGTGTGTGTGTGTGTGTGTGTGTGTGTGTGTGTGTGCGGGTGTGTGTGTCTGTAAGTCTGTCTGTGGCATCGTAGCTCCCAAACGGATGAACCGATTTTGATTCTGTTTCTTTTGTTTAAAAGATGGATTAGGGGAGAGTGTTCTTAGCTATGTTTCTTAAAAATCGGTTAAGCCATTTCAAAGATATGAGGGGTGAAAGTGGTGATGAAAAATTGAATGTGTTCAAATATACCCGTGTTGGGTATCAAATAAAGGTCATAACTTATACATCACGATACCGCAAGTTTTATGAAAATCGGTTTAGCCTTTCGAAAGATATGAGGAGTGGAGTGCATTTCTAATTCTGTAACCACAGTCCGCGCAATTCGCATTAGCTCGGAATAATTTTTGATAGACTATTCGTCGTTGTTGACATTAAAAAACCAAATAAAAAATTTAATTAAAAATTAAAATAACCCCCGACTCACAAAAAAAGAACAATAAAAAACCCTGTAAAAAGTATAAAAATAACTATTACCTACCTATATTATGATGACCTATCAAGTATTGAACCTGTATTATTATTATAGGTAGCTATATTATTTACGTATTTTTAATTTTTAACATTTTTAACCAACAGTTTGTCTCACCTAATCATAACCTAATCGTACGTCTGTCTCTATTTAGGTATAGAGCGGTCCCCCCGACGAGACCAACTGTTGGTTAAAAATATGAATATCTACTTAAATAATATAGCTACCTATAATAATAATAGGTACAGGTTCAATACTTAGGGTAGATAGGTCATAATATAATAGTTATTTTTATACTTTTATAGGATTTTTTATTGTTCTTTTTTTGTGAGTCGGGGGGGCTTTTTTTAATTTTTAATTATTTTAATCTGAGGAAACACTACCTGGATGCTATGCCGGACTCTTACCGACTAAAAACCACACGCGTCCTACCTAACAGCCTACGGTTGGCAGCTCCGGGTAAGCCCTCGCAAGGATACCCCAGGACCCCAACAGACTAACTAGAAAACTACAAAAAATCGTAGAACATACATGGGGGTTAAATCGATAGGTATGGAACCCTGCTACCAGCTAGTGGCGGCTAGACACCCTAAAAGAAACACCCATATATATCTTACTAATATTATAAATGTGAAAGTTTGTGAGTGTGGATGTTTGTTACCTACTCTTTCACGCTCGAACCGCTGAACGGATCTGGCTGAAATTTGGTACTGGGATACATTATAGTCTGGATTAACAAATAGGCTACTTTTTATCCCGGGAATAAGTTCCCGCGGGAACAAATTTTACGCGGGCGAAGCTGCGGGCATCAGCTAGTAATATTATAAATGCGAAAGTTTGTGAGTGTGGATGTTTGTTACTCTTTCACGCTCAAACTGCTGAACGGATCGGGCTGAAATTTGGTACAGAGATACATTATAGTCTGGAATAACACATAGGCTACTTTTTATCCCGGGAATAAGTTCCCACGGGAACAAATATTACGCGGGCGAAGCTGCGGGCATCAGCAAGTAAATTTTATAAGGTAAAATAACACAACCAGGTTCAGTCGGGTGTTGAACCCGGGAACTTTGCTAAAATCAAGGCAATGTTCGTCTAACAGAGCTATGGAACCGTAATAATAATATCATCCGCCATTTAGCAATGCATCAAATAAATGTATAAAAACCGCTCAAGTGCGAGTCGGAGTTACGCATGGAGAGTCCGTACCAAAAAATGTCAAAAAACCACGTTTGTTGTATGGGGGCCACCCTTAATTTCCCCCTTTTTTGGATTTTAGTATTCGTTGTTATAGCGGCAACAGAAATACATCTGTGAAAATGTCACCTCTCTAGGTAGCTATCACAGTTCCTGAGATAGATACAACCTCGTGACGGACAGACAAACAGACAGACGGACAGCGATGTCTCATGAAAAAGCTGCCATACTCTAAATGGCGTTAATAGAACCTAAGGTGAAGAATTTAGTTCAGTTCGAAGAGCATTGCCCTGGCTTAGGTCAAGGTCGCGGTTTCCAGTCCCGTCAACCAGATTTTCTTTTTAAACCCACTTCAAAGAGGAGGAGGTTCCCAATTCGATTGGTAGGTTTTTTACACCGATTACGCACAGATTTATGATCCGATTTAGGTACGTAATAAAATTCTTCTTTAGTTTGATGGGAAATAGTGGTCATTTCGTCCAATAAAAGTTGTGTCCATTTTATGAACATTTTTTATATGTGTGTTCACGGATAACTTCGTTGTTTAAGATCAGATTTAGCTAAATCTTTTTTGTTGAAAAGGAGATATCCCAAAAGTAGTCCCAAGACAGGGAAACCTAGATCTGATGATGGCATCAACAATTTACTACAGGTACTCAACCTAGGTAACTTGTCGTTTGGCTAGAAAAACCATAGATTTAGAATTTTTCGGTACATTCTAAATCTATGAGAAAAACGCACAACACCACATCACCCATTTTTGACAACTTTGAAGTAGAACTTTTTTTGCACAAGTCCGATCGGTGGGGACTTTTTAAACGGTTTTTATATTTCATTGACCTATCTATATATTTAAAATGGATCTACGAAGTGTATGTACGCGCATAACTTTAGAACGGATAGACTGATTTCTCTTATTCTTTTTTTTTGTATTAGGTAGTTGTAGCCAGCGTAAGGTCTGTACCCAAAAAAAAATAAGGAAAAAAAATATTGATATGGCCGTATGGCGGAACAAAGTTCGACGGGTCAGCTAGTTTCCTAAGTATAAAATGATGTTCTGAACATGCATTTCAATTTTTAGCTCTATGCGAATATTTGCAAGGTTAGCATATTTTATTTATTGTCTATTTTTACTGAACTTAAAAGGTACCTAACTTCGTAGTACAAAACAAAGAACAAGTAAACAAATGTTTCTTTTATATTGTGACGCATGCGTATAGCCAACGATCACAATATATATCGATTACACCATTACCACGAAAATTATATCAAACGAAATTTTATTTTGTTAAATAGATAGATAGTAAAACAAAATTGTTGCCAAAATTTATGATATTCTCGGTTACTTTGAACAAATATTTTAAAGATTAAAACTCATGTTGTCAGCATGCTCATAGTCGATCATAGCTTGGTATTTAATCAAAAGAGATTACCCAGAAAGTTTATTGAATCTTACTAATATTAGCTGATGCCCACAGCTTCGCCCGCGTAAAATCTGTTCCCGCTCCCTGTGGGAACAAATTCCCGGGATAAAATGTAGCCTATGTGTTTTTCCAGACTATAATAGATATATCCCTGTACCAAATTTCAGCCAGATCCGTTCAGCGGTTCGAGCGTGAAAGAGTCCAACACACAAACATCCACACTCACAAACTTTCACATTTATAAAATTAGTTAGATTAATAAGATTTAATGTGAAAGTTTGTGAGTGTAGATGTGTTGATATTTGTTACTCTTTCACGTTCGAAAGGCTTAACGGATCTGGCTGAAATTTGATAGGTAACGGGATAAATTATACTTAGTTTGGAATAACACATAGGCTACTTTTTATCCCGGGAATAATATCCTACGGGAAGCGGAAACTTGAACAAATTTTACGCCGCCGAAGCTGCAGGCATCAGCTAGTTTATTTGTATAACTGAGTTAAGTTACCCAAAAATTGAGCCATTCTAGCGCTATTTAGGTGTGTTTAAACTGCACAAAACATGTGTTCCAGGTGCTTAGGTGAGGCAGTGGTAGCCAAGGTCTGTTGGGAATCCCGGTATATCCTTCCGAGGGCAGGCAGTAGGCAGTATATAGGGAACGTGTTGGTTTTTAGTCGGCAAGAGTCCGGCATAGCATACATGACGGATATTCCACACGTAAAAAAGGCGCCCCTGTTGAATGTAAACCTCTCAAAAAGTAGGTACAAGTCCCATACGTAGTCCTATATACTATTATCCGAGGGATAGTCAACTTGCAAAATTTTGCTTCAACTCCAAACAATAGACGCGAAGAAAAAAATCTTATTTTTGAACTCAAAAGCCTACATTTAGTTACAGCTATTTTTTAACATTTAGTGTTTCACACTTGAGTGTACCACAGTTATTTTTACAATTTCATGATAGAGATAATAAAGTTAAAATAAATAAAATTAAATAGCTCCATGAAATAATCATTCTAAGATTTATAGTTTAAAAGTTATCGCATATGCAATGTGCAACAAAAAATGTTAATTGACTATAAATTATTAGAAAAATCGCGATATGTGCTAGGGTGCTTGAGCTTTTTAATTATATAATTTTCAGATTTACTAAATATTATAGTTAATTATATTTGTTCATTAGAATCGAAGTGAGAGAGACCAGTGCAAGTCATAGTAGGTACCTACCTATTCGTTTTCAGGCGTATGGTTATGTAATAAGTCCTGGTACATTATATATTTTTTGGAAAATTTGTAGTTTCGAAATTTTAACAAAAAACGAAACCCACCTTTACTTTTCTGCGTGCAGCCCTACAAAATTTTGTGAAAATGATCTAGTACGTGCTATTCAGAATCTAAATACTAGAAGTTAGACGAAATTTCAGCCTTATTATTTACTTCTTCCGTACTATTCGTGGTAACCTGTCTAATACGGCTCTGTAACATACCTCCGACAGACGTTTCTCTGCCGGATGAGCCGCCGACAGAACGTTTCGATTATGAGTTGTTCACCGACAGAACCTTTCAACTACGAAAGTTTCGCCGACAGAACGATTAATTCAACCATAATAAGTGAATGGTTAACACCCCGACTCGGATAGGGTAGGTTAGAAGGCTAAAGGTGCGGTTCCACTTAGGCGGAGCGGAGAGGAGCTGTGCCGCGATTCACCAATCACGGTGCGCAGCGGAGAGGAGTGGAGACCTGGGGGCCGAGTCTGCTATTTTACATCAAAAAGCCGTTCTAGTGCGATTCTATTACGATAATATAGCGATTGGTCCGAAACTTGGTAGTCGCGTAAAATTTTTACAACATCACTAGAATAGAACTAGAGTAGAATCGCAATACCTTTTTTTTAGGTAGAGGTAAGGTGAGTGAAGGTGAGGTAACTGGGTTCAAGGGGGGGGGGGGAGGGTTAATAAGGCTGTGTTTAAGGTGGGGCGTTGATGGGGGGGGGTGTCGGGGGGGGGGTTAAGATGGTTGGGTTAATGGGGGGGGGGGGGGGTTAAGATGGGTAGGTTAGGGGGGGACAAGGTGGATGTTGTGGTGGGGGTAAGGGGGGGAGTTAAGAGGGGGGTAATGTGCCCCTTAACCCCTACCATAATACCCACCTTATACCTACCCCCCCCTTTATCTGGTGAGGGTTAAGGGGGGGTAATGTGCCCCTTAACCCCCACCACAACACAAATCTTAAACGCCCCTTAACGTGGGGGGTTAACGGGGGGTGGTAAAGTGCCCCTTCACCCCCACCATGACATCCCCCCTTAACCCAACCACCTTATCTCACCATCTTAACCCCCCCCCCATCGTCACCCCCACCTTAACCCACCCCCCTAAGCCCCACATTAACCCCCCCCCCCAACGTAACCCCCCACCTTAACCCCCAACGTAAGCCCCCCCCCCACCTGAACCCATTACGAAACAACATTACAAGACTACCAAAAAAACAGCGGCCACTAGCCCGTCACATCATACGCGACTACGCATATAGGTCGGTAGAACCGGCGCGCGAACATCGGTCGACCAGTAGACTTCTACCGGTCTTACAATAGAGCTCTAGTGACTACGCGACTACCAAAATTGACAAATTGTACCGACGACCTTATATTTTGCCACGATTTCTATTCTATTTGACGCGATTGAAATAGCAGACTTGGCCTCCAGCTGTGCCGCGATTCTCCAGTCACATGGCTTAAAATCCACAGCTCCTCTCCGCTCCGCCTAAGTGGAACCGTACCTTACCCTTAGCCTTCGTGGTTATTTTTTTTTTGTTTCGTCGACGAGTTCTTATTTGGTGAACGATTCTGTAGTCGAATTAATCGTTCTGTCGGCGAAACGTTCGCAGTTGAAAGGTTCTTTCGGTGAACAACTCATAATCAAAACGTTCTGTCGGCGGCTCATCCGGCAGAGAAACGTCTGTCGGAGGTATGTTACAGAATCGTCTAATACTGTATATTATAACTGTACTTCTACATTTCAATAAATGTTCCTCTGCCAATCAGACGCTTATTACGCCCTCTGCATAACCGTCTATTTTAGTAGGTACATTCTTCTTCTGTAACCCTTGCAACTAGCCCATCGTACCTAACTCACATTATTAATATTCTTCTGCATGATGAGGCAGTAGATCTTCGTGGAGACCTTCGTGGTTTTTTGTAAAAGATATATTCACTACTTCCTCGAGATTCTTAACTGCGCGCTGCGGCTAGTCAATATCTGGACAGATCCACAATTCCACACAATTGTTTTTATTTTTAAGATTTTATTTTATTTCATATTTTATTTAGGTTAATACTTACCGTGTTATTGTGTAATATTTTCTTGGTTATTATGTAAAATAGAAGTTAGATACCTATTATAATTGTCAATGTAACCAATAGCTTGTAAGTAAGGGTGGTACTATGCTGTTATAATAGTTAGTTAATCCCTACTAATATCATAAATGTGTAAGAAACTCTGTCTGTCTGTCTGTTAAGTTTTCACGCCTAAACCGCTGAACCGATGTCGATGAAATTTGGTATAGAGATAGTTTGAGTCCAAGGGAAGGACATAGACTACTACTTAACCAACTGCGGCGAAAGGACGGTAGGTAATGATTTAACGCGATAACGACTTCTAAGCGGACGAAGCCGCGGGGAATAGCAAGTAAATAAATAAATAAATAAAGATCATCATTTTAGGAGAATTAAAAAAGTTATCACCTAAAAGGCACTTGTTGACTAGACTATCGATGGTAGTGGTCATTTCAACAAAAACGAGTGCGCATGTCTGTATTGATTGAATAATCATCTTCTTTTCTCGTTGGCCTGGACCAGGAGATTACCTGTTGATTAAGTCCTAAAATTTACTGCTAGAAACGACTATAAAGTACTCAAAATGTGTGACGGGTCCGAATTACAAGGATACAACGTTGTACTGGTGAAGTTATTGAAGAAAAAGATACCACGGTCTGAACTAATTGAGGACAGCGATACCATCATTATCCAACCAGAGAGTGATGAGTCCCAGGAGCGTGGTGGCGAAAGTTCTGGAAGTGTTAAATCGGAGCGAGCCATAAAGCGGGAGAGTTTTACTCCTCAAGGTGTTATAATACGCCGAGGCATCGTTTCCATGCCCGAGCCTACGCAAAAGTAAGTACCTATCTATAACAGTATCAATCTTTGTAACAGACAATACGTTTATTGTATGACTATCGCTTTTTTTGGTTCCTTACCCAAACGTCTTTTTTTTGTCGTGAGCGATAATCCTCATGGATGTTATGCCGGACTCCTACCGACTAAAAAACCTCACGTTACGCCCAACAGCCTATAGTTGGGATTTCCGGGTAAGCCCTCGGAAGGATGTTCCAGAGGGCTTAAAAAGGCAACATTGTATGTTTCATAATATGAAACGTAAAATGATGAGTACGCTTTGTATGTTATATATTTCAAATTATATGAATTGTATGTTTCATATTATGAAACATACAATGTTGCCTTTTTAGGCCCGCAGGACAGACTCTGCTGTCTGTCTTTCTGTCCGTCACAAAGATGTATCTCAGGAACCGTGATAGCTCGAGAGCCGAAATTTTCTCAAAACCATAACTACTAAAATCAGAACAAATATTCAAGTTGGCTTAGTTTTCAGGAAGAAAATAGAGAAATACGGGTCATCGATTTTGATTGCGATTGCTATACTTAAATTAAAATGTCAACTAATTCGCAGATTCGTCACAGCAGCCCTTGTTTCTTTAATTTGTTGTTTTTATTATGGAGCAAGTGATAAATCGGGCATTAGTTTCAGGTTTTTATGGTCCAAAAAAATCCATAACCTGACTTGCCGTATAGGTAGATACATTACATAGATCTCAGACCGATATTTAGATATGTTAAATTAGGTTAGAAATCCACACTTCTTCTCTCACAAACTGTCGCTACTATGATAATTTAAAGATGTTTGTTTGTTTCAGAAAGTAACTACCCACATCAATACTCTTTGAAACAGATGTACCGGCTCATCGTTTAATGTAATCAAAAGAAATCAATGTTGTGATATCAGTACCTACGGTACTTAGTGTGTAGTCGTTTATGGTACTCATAGATGGAGAAGTAAATTTTGACAATGCTTGACTTAAAATCCTATGTTCCCTAGATGAGACAGAGGGCGTCCACAGTGATCTTCCATCGCGTTCGGTCTTGGGCTTCCTGTTTCATCTCGCTCTAGGTCTTTTCAACGTTCATCCCTCGTCCGCCACTGTGCGCTTCCAAGTGTGTTAGACGGCAACGCTTGCGTTTTCCTTGAGGATTCCAATCCAGCGCTTGTTTTGGAATGTGATCGGAATCTCTTTGGAGCTTGTGGCCAATCCAGTTTCACTTTCGACGCTTTATCTGCAGGGCGATCGGGGGTTCGAGGCAACGCTCCAACGGTTTTTCGTTGAAGGTTTTCTCAGACCAGTAAGTGCTGGGAATGCCACGCAAACAGGTGTTAATCAAGACCTGGAGCTGGCGCAAGTTTGATAATACACACCTATGAAAATTGAACACATAAATAGCTACATCTGCCATCTATTTACTTCTTAATCTATGGGTGCTATAGTTACTAAATAAATGTGTAGTTAGTCCTAAACGTATTGTGAAGATGATTCTCTTAATATTGTTAATTATTTTCTCTTAAAACATTTATCTGTTACGATCTACTTATACTTATATATAGTTTTGTATTAAGTTTTATGAATTGAAACCCCAAAATATGTATCATTCAGGGACTAATAATATTGTTGACAATTGTGATTGTACAGGGTTGCCTGGAATACAGGGTGAGTGACGGACTGTATGTATCTGAATATAGGATGTTTCTAAATTATTAAATTATATATCACTAGTCTTATGGATTTTTATACTAGTTCTATGGTTTTTTTTTTAAATTTATAGGTAATATGTATAGCAAAATTTTATATTTAAAGCGTTGCCAGTGACTGGGCACCTTTGGACTGGGAGTGGCAAGAGATGGGGGAATGTGATTGACACGTTTTAATTTGACATTTACGTACATATAATGTTAAAATGTCCAATAAATTTAAAACTTAGGTATATGATTTAAACGAAGAGAATATTATATTTACATATAAAAGAAAGAAAATTAGGTAATAGGTACTAAATTATTTTGGTATGTCTTGGACTGTTTTGATAACATTGTTTATTCATAGTTGTATCTACCTACTTATTTAGAAGGTTTTAACAAATTATTGAAAATTTTCTGTTGAGCAGACTTTCTAACCAATTCTGCACTAAGGAAACTGTAGGCTAAAACTAATCTTTTGATATCAATTATAGAAAAATATATTTAGGTAGGTACCTAGTTCTGGAAGGAATATATTGTGTATTTAGAAACATACGTTAGGCACTTTAGGTTTGGTAGCAAAGAATTGTAATCAAAGAATGTGGTAGAGACAAGTAAGTCCCAAGAGCTCCCGAGTAATCTTCGTTTTAGAATTGTTTTAGAATTCAATGGTTATGTATGTCTGCAAAAATAACCCTTTGATGATAAATCTCGATTTAATTATTGTTATATATATTTTTAAAACTATGTTTTTTATGATATATCTTGATTTAATTTACGTACATATGTTTTATATTTTCATAATTAAGATTTTTATGATTTAGGTATGACTGTAAAAACCGTTATTAGGTATGATACTCGTAGTTCGAAAATTTATTCCTTTTGAGAGACGCACACGAAGCTGCGAAAGTCAGGCAGTTATAGATAATTTGTGTGAGAATGTCCAACAACAACTGTATGATTTAATGTCTACTTAGTTGTTTTTGTCTATGCTTATATATTTGCTCTACAACTTGCTTGTAATCTATCTGTGTCGTATCAATAATTATTAGATAATAATTAAATATTTCAGTGGCCAGTGTCTCTATTATTTGAAAACCTTTTAAGTTTCCCATGTTTATATTTGAACATTAGTGAATGATCCAGTGTATTTTGGTAGTTACCTACCTGCTTAGGTATCTAACCTTTGAGTATAAAAGTGTCACCGTAAGATTAAGGTGGAAACACATTATTGAAACACGACGCGACGCTACGCGTAGACTGTACCTACTGCGCATGGTGGCGCATCGGATGTTGATAGTGTGACTCTGGTCATAGAAAACAATACCAATTGATTCTACTCAACACGCGTTGCTTTCCATCGGATCGCGTCGCGTTTTAAATATGTGTTTCCGCCTTTAAACCTTTAGATTGTAGTCTACCCAGCGAAATTTTAAGCCGTACTGTAAAAAATGGTAACCACATCTGCACTGTTCCATTAACACCTGGCGCTGCTGCATCCACTTCACTAATGTGTGGAGCGCTGGGTCCTCGCTGCGTTCTTCACAGTGCTGGTAATATCAGTAGTACAGCGATGCATTCGCCACAAATACTTACCGAAGCTCCTGTGCCCTGTAATCATCTGTGACAACCGGTAGGAGAGGTTGTCGTAGCTCCTCTTCTCAGTCACACGTCCTAAAAGATAGTCTAATATCCCAACAACTCATTTAAATGTTTATACGTATGATCTTCATAGCGTGATCCTTAGGTATGTTAGTTTACCACGGTGAACATCGTGAGTTTTACAAGCAATGCATCAAACTTATATTATTTCGAAAACAAATAGATATCTAGTCTGGACGAGGCACATACACATTCCAAAATTTTTAAGTTTTCTACACGTGTCTACGAGTAGGGTTCAATCAGTGGCAGCTATCTAAACTGAGTATGACTCTTGAGTTGATTTATTTGAACGGCCTTCCTTTACAAACGCAATGTCACTTTTTGTGATCCAGCCCTTTCTTGCTCTAGGTACAGCCAAACTTACAGCATAACGAGTGTTTTTAATAGGTGTCGATGTGTGTGTAATGGTTACACAATTTTTCTCTAATGTTTGGTCTGCTAGTCTTAAAATGTCTGTGAGTGGAGCGCATTCGAAATAGCCAATTTTCTATGGCATAAGTATATTGACTTTGAGGGTCGCCATGGTTTGTGGCTTATTCGCACAGACATTTGGGCACATATTCACTGCTGTGGTAACTTTGACCTCAAGCCTTCTTTAGCCACTACTCTTTCTTTACTGAATAACGACGAGTACCTACCTACTTACTTCACAACACGTCTAATTAAGCTTAGCTGGAAGGAGTAACGGGTATAATAGAAAATAATTGTGGTTGCTCAAATACTACAAACATTTATTGTTTACAACATCAATGTACACGTACACCAAGTAATTAATTATCATTAAAAAAGTACAGTTGGCATCAATAATATATAAACGACCAGACTGTTCAATACAAAAATTCCAGATCCTTGAGAAATATAGATAATATAGTGGCACAATGAAGGTATTGGAATAAACTTAGTACCTATGACTTGAATTATAATAATGTTATCTATGGCATAACTATCACTGAGAAACGGATTGATCAAAATATAATAATAGGCTAGCAATTCAATAAGAGTTGTGATCAAGAGTGTTGCCTATGTTCTTACGTCTGGCTGGCACGGCCCCACGGAATTTGTATTTGAAGAGAGTAGATACTCTTCTCTTTTTTTTACGGAAGCACTTTCTACCTCCATAAATAGACAATAGTAAAATATTCATTTAATCCAACCACTTTTTTCCTAACGGTTATACCATAGTAACTATTTTTTTTAGTTACAACTAGTTTTTTTTTATAATATAATTAATTAATTTCTTTAAAACGCACAAAAACCGAGCGCACCTACGCTGCAATGTATATTTCGCTATCTTCTTTCGGCCGATCAGCGTCAGGTGCGCTCGGGTAGTCCGATAATCGGCAGCCGATGTTCACTTTTTTAGATGTAAAGCATTAATTATTCTTGAGACATTGGTGTTTCTAATGTGTCAGCCCTACTGTTGACACTTTCCAATTCTTGTGGCTCGGCATTGATGGTTTGTTGTGCCAGGATAGCGACACTGTCTACATTTGTGTCACCTGTGTCAGCCTTACTGCTGACACTTTCCAATTTTTGGAGCTCGGCATTGATGGTTTGTTGTGCCTGGTCATCGACACTGTCTACGTTTGTGTCACCTGTGTCAGCCTTACTGCTGACACTTCCCGGTTCTAGTGGCTCGGCATTGATGGTTTGTTGTGCCTGGTTATCGACATTGTCTACATTTGTGACACTTGTTGAAGCTGGCTGAACTACAGTGCTGACTTTACGGAAGGATAGTTTTAGTCTTAAATGATCACACCTTAAAGCCTTTTTAACCTTTTCTCGATGAATCTCGTTCAATTTTGAAGGATGCTCGGAGAATAGTATTGGAATTTGCATCCCTTCAAATCTTAAGTCGTGAGAATTCATGTGACGACCATTTTTCTCTCTAAATTTCAAAGCCGAAGCTAGAAATCTATCACGGACAGCTTTATTAGAAAGTCTGACATGAACAGGGCCAGGGTAGTACTCCGGCATTCGCTCGATGGAAATAACATCTTTCTCTCTAAGCTCGCACGATATGTTAATACACAACATGAAGAATACCATACGAAGGTCTTGGCGCCGTTCACTTGGTATACCATTAATTTCCACCGTGTCTTGACTGTAACGCCGATTTCTTGCTTCTATTCTTTCACCGAGCTCTCTCAAACTTCGTTCAATGCTGCTCTGGTCTCTCATCACCTGAATGAGCTCTCTGTAGATGCTCACATTTTGTTGGCCCTCTGGGGTTTGTTCGGCAGCTTGTTCGGCAGCTGGTTCGGCAGCTTGTTCGGCAGCTGGTTCGGCAGCTGGTTCGGCAGCTTCTGCGGCAGCTGGTTTGGCAGCTTGTTCAATAGCTGGTTCGGCAGCTTGTTCGGCAGCTGGTTCAGCAGATTGTTCGGCAACTTGTTCCGCAGCTTTTTCGGAAGCTTGTTCTGTTGTCTCCGACATAGTTAAGTATAACCGATCTCGGCTGCTGGAATATTCGTATTTTTACACTCACAATCAATAAGTACATTTACAGATAAAACTTTGTAAATACGACTGGACGCAGAATGTAAACGTTAAGATTGGTAAAAGGTAACTGCGCGGTACAAAACAAGGAATCAGCAAACGAATTTTTCTCTTGTACGGTGACGCATGCGTATGGCCAATGATGCCATTAAATCGATTGGGCCATTACCACGAAAATATATCACACCACGATATATTATGCTTGGTAGTAAAATAAAATTATAGCATAGATACATATCTGAAGTTCTCGGCTATATAAAAAATATTTAGCTATTAAAACGTATGTTTTCAGCATGCCCATAGTCTTGTCAGGGTATTCAATTGGACGTTGGACAGCCACCACTTCCGTATTAAATAAAATTAAAACTATAATCCTATAAACTACTATTACCGAGGGCTTATCCGGGAGTTCCGGCCGCGGTCGTAGGCAGATTTTTGGACATCGTGAGTTTATCCGGTGAGAGTCCGTCAAGATGTCCACGTGTAAAAAAATAATTAGTAAATGTAAGAACCAGGCACTAAGGAACGGAGCCCGTTTTCTCCTTATGATTATAATAGTTACTCGTGATCTGGTGAGCTAGTGCGTGAATAATTACACTGTTTATAGACTAACGGCCTTGATATCCCTGAACAAAGAATCTAATAATTAGAATTAACTTTTGAAAGCAATTAGCATGCTAAGTAAATCATAAATAACTATCGATTCTGAGCAGTACCTGTGTCTTCTGGTGAACCGGGCCAGAACTAATAAAAAAATATAATTGAACCAACAAGGGACGGATTTCTTTGTCTATTGGGTTTTCTTTGTTGTAAGGTACCTAGTACCAGAATCTCCAGAATCCAGAATCAAATTAAAACTTTGAATATTGACTAGTTTTAGCCAATAGTGGGATAGGGAATGTCAGAAGGTGACCGAATGAAGTCTTTTTTCTTTCTTTTTTTTCTTATCTTTTTAACTTAAGGTATCGACGATACCACTTTAATACATTATAATAGCCTAATTATAATGGTCCCAGCCTTTCGACCAGCATTTCTAATGTTAACGATACCAAAATGGCACACAATGGTAGTGGTAATTTCAATAAAAAAGGAGTGCGCATGTCCGTATTGATTGAATAGTCCCCTTCCTTGCACGTTAGTCTGTCTGTACCCGGTGAACACCTGTTGATGAAGTCCTAATTTATTGTTAGAAACGATTATAAAAGTATTCAAAATGTGTGACGGCTCTGAATTAAAAGGATACACTGTTGTATTGGTAAAGTTATTGAAAAAGAAGGTGTCACCGTCCGAACTAATTGAGGACAACGATACCATCATTATCCAACCAGAGAGTGATGAATCCCAGGAGTGTGGTGGCGAAAGTTCTGGAAGTGTTAAATCGGAGCGAGCCATAAAGCGGGAGAGCTTTATTCCTCAAGGGGTTATAATACGCCGAGGCGACGTTTGCCAACCTAAGTCTGCGGAACAGTCTACGGAACAGTCCACGGAACAATCTACGCAACAGTAAGTATTTTTGTCGGACTTGTACCGACTACGACCATATGGCAACCAATTATAGCAAAGATACTTTATTTCAAGGCGGGTGGGCTCTAGAGAAAATGTACCCAGGGGCCATTACAACTAAGAGTAACAAGAAAAACTAAATTGGAAACTAAATGTTTTATAAATCATCATCTCAGCTGATTTGGCGTACACTGCTGGGCATAGGCCTCCCCCAACGATCGCCACAATGTCGTCTGGTTCTGACCGCATCCAGCATTTAATGTTTACTAAAATTAATATAAGAACGTCAAATAGTAAATACTAAGTATTATTAATAATTTATTTATAAATTAATCTCCATTTAATTGTGGTTATTTGAAAAAACTGTGAATGAGTGATGGGGGAAAATAAGAATTATTTTCACTCATCACTCATTCACATTTAAGCAATAAAGAGAAAAAAGACATTGCCCAGAATGACAACCTTTGCCTAAACCTGGGCAATGCTCTAACCAACAGAGCTAACGGGGCCGTCCTGAAACAAGTTTAAATTCTTCACCTTTTTGTAACCGCCATTTAGGAAAATGATAAAAAAAAGAATATTTGTTTTTAAAGATAGTCCGCACAAATTGGCATCGCACTGCACCTAGACAATTTTGTTCAATTATCGTTATTGAATTTATCTTGGATGTTGTTTGTTTCAGAAATTAACTACATCAACTCTTTCAAACAAAATGTATCAGCTCATCGTTTAATGGACTCTAAAGAAATCAATGTTGTGATCTCAGTACCTACGATATTTAAATTTTGTGTAGTCGTAGATATATATAGTACTCATAGATTAAGAAGGAAATATTGACAATGCACACCTATGATGATAATATACATCTGTCATCTATCAGAATAATTATACTTCTTCGTAAATGAGTACTATAGTTATTAAATAACTGTGTAGTTACTATTATATTTACTGTGATCGATGTTTATATCTTGTTATTGTTAATTTGTCTTGAAAACATTTAAATCTGTTATAATATAACATTTGGTATTTAATAAAATATCTTTTTATTAAGTTTAGTGAATTGAAATCCAATATATAAATAATACTTATCGGTTTTAATCAAACGATATTGTTGTTGATATTAGTGACTGTACAGGGTTGCCTGGAATACAGGGTGAGTGATAAAATGGTTCGCAGTATAGGATGTTTCTTAATTATTTATTTATAAGCTCGTACTATGGTTTATATACTAGTTCTATGGGCTTATGTATTTTAAAATTATATTGGCTAAATAATAAATTTATGAAACGCGACCTGTGTTATGGGCACCTTTGGACTGGGAGTGATCAGGATGGGAGAAATTTGATTTCACTTAGTATATAATGTAAATATAACGTAATAGGTATGTTTACCTTATATGATTTAAACAGATAATTATCTTATACTTATGTATACAAACTGTTATTGATAACATTGTTTATTCATCGTTGCATTTAGAAGGGTTTAACATTTTTTTAAATATTTTCTATTGTGCAGATTTTCTAAGAAAATCTACGCTAAAAAACTATAGACTAATCTTTAAATATTTTTACATAAAGTAATTAATTGTTTCTATTTTAGAAGAATATTTTTAGGAAATAATTAGTTCTGGAAGGAATATAATTATATGTATTTAGAAACATACTGTCTAAATTTGGTGATAAAAATTGAGAAAGAGATAAGTCTCTAGGTCTCCCAAGTTACTTTCGTTTTAAAGTAGTTTTTATTTATTTCTGTTGTCGTTCTGCGCTATATGATATATCTCTTATATTTAATATTTATATATTTAGTATTATACGTCACCTATCTTTAATGAGTTATTTAATTATTTATTATCTATGCTTACATAACTTGCATATATCCTATCTTTCTCGTATTAAAATTTAATGGATAATAATAAAATATTTCAGTGGCCAGTGTTTCTTTTATTTGAATAAGCCCATTTAAATTCCAATGTATATTTTTTGAACATTTCTAGATACCTACTAGTCTAGGTCTAATGCGGTGGGTAAAGAGGTTTACTATTACGATTATCCAGCATATTGCGAATGTTTATGATTAAGATTATCCAGCATATCGTGAATTTTACGATTACGATTATCCAGCATATCGCGAATGTTTACGATTACGATTATCCAGCATATAGCGAATGTTTACGATTACGATTATCCAGCATATAGCGAATGTTTACGATTACGATTATCCAGCATATCACGAATGTTTACGATTACGATTATCCAGCAAATAGCGAATGTCTAAGATTACGATTATCTAGCACATCGCGAAGGGTTAAAAATTACGATTATCTTGCATGTCGCGAATGCCATAAGATAATGGCTTGACTAGTATTTGCGTATGTAAACCCCGACTCAATCTCCAACACTAGACATTTTAGAGGAAGACTATCGGCTTCCCTGACCGGAAGCCTCACCTTACCGTCCTTACAGAAGCAGGTCTAATACGACTGATAGTTTCACGCATGCCACACGCCCCAAGAAGCGGCATGATAACACTCGAACTAACCCCAAAGACGTAGGGTAGCACGAGAACCCCCTAGGTGAAGCCGCAGTGGTAGCCAAGGTCTGTTGGGAATCCTGGCTCCGGCTTACCCGAAACTCCCAACCGTAGGCAGTAGGTTGGGAAAGTGTTGGTTTTTAGTCGGCACGAGTCCGGAGTAGCATCCAGGACGGACTTTCGACACGTATAATGGAAAGAAAAATCCAAAAGACATTTATAAGGTAAGATCATCAGCCCCTTTTCCATAAACGTAGGTATTCTCCTGTTTTTTTGCCTGAAAAAAAGCCACTACAAGAAATTTCATAAATCTATATGTATAAAAATCAATGCCACTTTTCGTTGTAATTTTATAACTCAAGAACGGGCTCACCTATCCCAACCAAATGTTTAGGCTTTGTTCGGACTATTTAGTAGATGGTTTATGTGAAGTTAGCACAAAATCGGTCGAGTGGTTCTTCATTTATCACATTTTTTGTAACAAATGAATTCAAAAATGCAACGGGAACGGGTGATATACTCTGTATGTGACGCAAACGAAGTTGCGCGGGTCAGCTAGTAATGATATATAATCGTACCTATATAATCGGTCTGTTAGCGCACTGTGCGGGGTTGTCTAGGTGCAGTGTAATGGCAATACCTAAATTCAAATACCTATATTGCAAATTACTCCCAGCACTTGTGCATTCTTAAGGTCAAAGTATAAAACCTTATGGGCGGCATGAAAATTTTCAACATCAGGCTGTCACAAGCTGCGCCTGTCCATTTAAACACCACTAATTACGTGGCACAAAGATTAAAGGTGAAATGTGAGCGAATATGTAACATGTCTTTGCTTATCCCTTCGAGAATTAAGGCGTGACCACATGTATAATGTATGCATGTATGTACTTAGTCACTGGGTACGGTACATAAATAAATAAACAGGAGGCTGTATAAAGTGTTTTTCAATGGGTGAAGGATTCCAGGGACACGCCAGCATGAAAAACTCTGTTAAACCGACCTACCATTTATATAACCTCGAACCATATTGACCGTAACGAAACAAGTCATCTTAGTTTTCAGGAAATAACAATATACTCGTTTTTAACATTATAAACGAGTACGGCATTTATCATACCTTATTTGATAATTTTATTCATGCAGCGGCGGTAGGACTAACAAGGAAACTGAAGATATAAATTTAAATATGTGCGTTTTCTCATTAATATTTTTAACTTAATGCTTGGCTGGGAATTGAGGACATTTCAGCAATTACATCTCAAGCTTATATTTTTGATCATACCAAGTAATTTCATGTATTTCTCTCACCAATTTTTGCAACTCTCCGCATTCTAAGGTGGCATTCCACTGCCCCAAGAAGAGGAATAATTAAATTCTTATTTTGTTTTTGTCACAATGCAATGTTATCGTTTTCACGGAAAAACATATAACGGACTCGCTTTATGTTATTGTACTTCTCAGCAAAAGCCTGGCATTATTCAACACAGTACAGTATATGAGATCTAATCCCTTCACAGCCCTAAAATGTGCCAGCATCACGTTTACATTCATAGATGAAGTCCATTGCATGCGGTGCACACAGCTAGCGGTTACAGTGTCCCTTTCGAGGGTGGGGGCCTCTCGGTCTACTTATTAGCAGACAGATGAACGCACAATAAAGCGATCATTTTGATTGTTGATCGAAGCGAAGGCCGTGTTTATGGCTTTTTTTTTAAAGTGAGGGAAAATGCTTAATGAATGCTATGGACTCTTACCTGCTCGAGAGCCACCCTGACCTCATCTTGGTCTCAGTGTGTGGCGCTTTCATGGAGCTTTGTGGTCATCTACGCCTTTTGCTGTGTTGACTTTTTATCCGTGAGTCCTGTGCAAGCAAATACTTTTACTTGTGGGTGTGATCCCTCTTCTAAGGGGCAGCGTGACGTGAGGCACGCCCACGTCATGGGCCTGCTTCTGTAAGGACGGTGAGCAGCCCTCTCACCGTCCTCAGGCCCCCGGTCATGGAGGCCGATAGTCTTCGGCGAAGTCACGTCGGCGGCGCCCAGGCCGCCGACTGCGGAACTCAGGTGGGAGAGTTCTCTCCCGTTCCCGCCCCGCCGCCACTTTCACTAGCATGACCTGCTCGCAGAAAGAGGCGGCGCAGTCCCACTTACTCCCATTGGAGATCATGGTTTGCACCATGTGCTCGAGCGAGAGAGTGTCCACGTCCAGACCCACTACGAGGACCTGGCGCTGTTGTGCCCACGCCGTCCACTCCACCAGCGTGTGGAGTGCTGTGTCATCGCTGCCGTCCTCGCAGTGCTGACTGTGCTATATTACGACGAAGAACGAAGACAAGAAACTGAACCGGCGCCATACTAAACATAATATGCCGAGCGACCCCCGTCTCAATCTCAGCTTGATTCACAATATTATGAAAAGGGGACGTCTCTGCAAATTTACGCCTTTTTTATTACGTACATATTATTGAGACGCTTGTGGCATAATAATATGCGCCTATGCTAAATCAATTTAATGAAGTAGATAGGACGCAAGTGGTTAGATGTGGTCTTTTTTCTTCATGTGAAAGCAGTTTTTTATTAACTCGTTAGAAGCAAATGCTTATTTGCGTCTTAATAACTTCCCCTTAGAAATAGGGTAAAATATGCGTTTTTTATATTACATACATACATATAGTCACGCCTTTATCCCCGAAGGGGTAGGCAGAGGCATAGTATACGCCCACATTTCACCTTATAGTCTTATGTCCCACGTAATAGCGGCGTTTTCCCTGAAAGAAAACGCATATTAAAATACTTACCTAATTCGAAGCTTATATAATGAGATAGGCATATCCGTTACCCGTAGGCTTATCTTACTCATGTTTGATGACGTATTTCCGTCGACTCACCAGTAGGGGGCGCCACCTGTGAACTTATAAAGAACATGGCGTCCACTTTGTCCTCATTGGCTTTTATTCACCAGGCAGATTTAAAAAGTAAGCTTCGAATTAGGTAAGTATTTTAATATGCGTTTTCTTTCAGGGAAAACGCCGCTATTAAAAGTACTTGACCGTAATTCGAAGCTTATATAATGAGAAATGTTTGTTTTCGCCTGGTGAGTGACGGAAACGCCAATGTGATTCTAATTTATTTTTAGGAAAATAATATTATAGAATGTTGTATGTATGGTATCTAGATTTATAATCTTTACCATCTTGAACAACTTCATATGTAATCTTAAACAGACTAAATAAGGAATCTTATTTAAGGAGTAGTAAGTATTCCTTCTATTGACAGGATTAAATAATTGCGAATTATTATTATATTTCATTGGTGGTAGTAGCTGACATTATTACTCGACGATAAAAATTTTTGAAATCCATCGTCAATTACCTCTTGTTAAGGATTAATTTGATCTTACCACCACCACCAATTCTTAGAAGCTGCTGTTGACCGGGTAGTGCCAGGGCTAGAATAGTTGGAGAACCTCTAACAGTCATAAATAAACTATTAGACTGTGTAGTCTCATATCGGTTACTTTGATATCCTAATTTCTATCTAGAATAAAGGATTCAATTGATTAGTCGTAGGTGTTATCTTTGTTTACAATGTTTTCCAACCAGATTGTCTGAAATGAAAATGATCAGTTTCGGACTCTTAATTCGGGCCTAAAAGTAGTACCTATGACGCGAGTTAATACAATCGAGCAAAGTTAGATCGTGGTTGCGGCGACCTAAGCATAAAATCACTATGACGAGAAACCTGAAAAATGTTCTCTGTGTATCAATACTTAGTAATATTGAACTAAGTCATCAATCCCAATATCAATGAATATGTGACTTATCTTTCTTTACATTTTTTAAAGAGATCGACCAAGATATGTTTAACCAAAACATGCGAACTATGTAAAGTTGACTAACGGTTTCTATATTATCAAGAACAGCAACAACAGATTTATGTAACAGAATCGTATTATATAATAACCATGAATAAAATGCAAGTCGGTTAAAACATCTTAAAAGGTAGGTCTCAAGGAGCTCAAATGTAGAAGTTTTTGATTTAATATCTGTTATTTACCTCTTCGCCCCCCCCCCCCCCATTTCCACAGATTCTCTATGTGAGGTGGTGGGAGACCTGTCGAGGTGTTTATTAGAAGGAAAGAAATAATGTTTATTAGGTTCTTTTGCAGGTTCTGCAGAACGAATGGAGCTTACAGAGCTCTCGCTTTGAGATCTGCCCTCTATTATTACCTTGTGCCATCGCGGCGCCATAAACACTCCTGTTGACCGATTAAGGTGTGACAGCATCTTGGGTATTAAAAATGGTGGTGGAAGTAATATCCACACATTACAAACAGGCCTATCATGTAGTGTTCTCCATTTCATAATAGGAATATTGTTTGTAGGCAATCTTGCCTTAGTGGTGTTTGAAGCAGGATGCTCACAAAAAATACCCGGAGGAGCTGATACATATGGTATCGGCTCGGAATGCAGTGTATGGTGAAGTCAATTTGATGTCGGACCATTACACGCAAGCTGACGAGTTAAGTTCGTCAAGGCAATTGATTTGGTCTCGTCCCTCTGGGGGGATGGACTACAACTGCTTTGAATGAGTACAGACTGTAACACAGTACCGGTATATGATTTCGAATCATGTGTAAGATTATCAACATCTCTCTTTGATGCAGTGCAATCTTTGTTATTCTAGGCCCTCGAGCCTGTTAGAGAAATGTTTTCTAGCTGGGCTCCCAAGCGAAATCTGACGCGTCCGTGGTAAGAAAGCATCTCGGATGGAAAGCTTGTAAAATTGACGAGAACCGGTAATTGCGGACCCACTATTGGAGTTCCACTTGTACCACTCCGTGCACTACTATTTTCTTCAGTGGGTTGTCGGTTAGGGGATTGACCGAATGTGACGCCGAGGTAAAGCTACCTCTAGGCACTGCGAAAGGGGTAAAAAATCAAAAGACCCACCAAGTTTGAATTTTCTTTAAAAGAACTAAGTTTCTTTGATTTGGAATTAAATAAATCTTCCTTTTATGTCTAATATCTTTTCTTTTGGTATTGGACTTTCAGGTAGTTCTATGTCTATCGCATAACGATATGAGAGGTTTCTTTGGGAACCTATTATTGTTTTCTCCCAATTGTCTAACCATCTCTGGGTTTGAAGAGTTTTCAAGGCTATTTGTACCTTTTTGTGAAGAGTAACAGGATTTTGATGCGCAAAATGAGATTTTGTGTAGGTAGACGAGTATTTGAATACTCTTATTCTATAGAAATCGAGGCACCCAGATGGTGAGAAACGAAAATGTTTTGGGTGCGGCTTACCCGAGCGGAAGACAAGAATGTGCTCTGAGAAAGAATAATGTAAACTACATCAGCTTTATCATGAAAATAAGCTTGACTGAGATGTATTTTGCACATCCAATCTCGTGGTTGGAGGAAATCTGGTAAACGGAACATGCTGAAAGATAGAATTATTCTGGCTTCACAAAGGCGTACAATGTCCTAAAACTGAATTCTGGGCGGATGACCCATCGCTATTTGAAGTTAGGAAAAGTGGAGAAATCAAACTTGGTGACAAAGGAACTAGTTTTAGAGTGCCTTGAGCATTCATCTTTTGAACCATTGCACAATGTGGTCATTTCAGTTAATAAGGAAACTTTTCGTTGTATGGATTCTTAAGTATTTAAAGCAATTAGTATTCCACCTTGTCAAGTTTTCCATAGCATTTTAACATAAAGTGAAAATTTACAACTTTGTCAGGACGGGACTTGAACAGAGTTCGGTGTAAATTTAAATGTGGGAAGGTTATCAGTTTTGAGCAGGATTCGAACCTGCGTCCTCTCGAATACCGTGCAGGCCGGATTGGAGTTTCTGGATAAAGGGAATGCGGTACCCTTTTATAAATTTAAAACTTTTTGGTACTCTCGTTCCTTACCAACGTATTTTGTACAGAGTTAACTGACCGACATAGAATGACAGGGTCATATTATTTAGTGTTTCCTTTGCTGGTGTGGGCAGAGGATGTTAGACCTCTCCTCGTCTCTTTGAGAGCCTCGAGCTCGGAAATTTCGTAATTGAAGGGACATCCTTGCATGGTTACTTAGTATGTTATCGTACGCCTGGTTACTATCGTATACCCAATTATTATAGATACACAATATTGTACATACCCCTCGAGGAATAATTAGTTCTGGAAGGAATATAATTATATGTATTTAGAAACATACTGTCTAAATTTGGTGATAAAAATTGAGAAAGAGATAAGTCTCTAGGTCTCCCAAGTTACTTTCGTTTTAAAGTAGTTTTTATTTATTTCTGTTGTCGTTCTGCGCTATATGATATATCTCTTATATTTAATATTTATATATTTAGTATTATACGTCACCTATCTTTAATGAGTTATTTAATTATTTATTATCTATGCTTACATAACTTGCATATATCCTATCTTTCTCGTATTCAAATTTAATGGATAATAATAAAATATTTCAGTGGCCAGTGTTTCTTTTATTTGAATAAGCCCATTTAAATTCCAATGTATATTTTTTGAACATTTCTAGATACCTACTAGTCTAGGTCTAATGCGGTGGGTAAAGAGGTTTACTATTACGATTATCCAGCATATTGCGAATGTTTATGATTAAGATTATCCAGCATATCGTGAATTTTACGATTACGATTATCCAGCATATCGCGAATGTTTACGATTACGATTATCCAGCATATAGCGAATGTTTACGATTACGATTATCCAGCATATAGCGAATGTTTACGATTACGATTATCCAGCATATCACGAATGTTTACGATTACGATTATCCAGCAAATAGCGAATGTCTAAGATTACGATTATCTAGCACATCGCGAAGGGTTAAAAATTACGATTATCTTGCATGTCGCGAATGCCATAAGATAATGGCTTGACTAGTATTTGCGTATGTAAACCCCGACTCAATCTCCAACACTAGACATTTTAGAGGAAGACTATCGGCTTCCCTGACCGGAAGCCTCACCTTACCGTCCTTACAGAAGCAGGTCTAATACGACTGATAGTTTCACGCATGCCACACGCCCCAAGAAGCGGCATGATAACACTCGAACTAACCCCAAAGACGTAGGGTAGCACGAGAACCCCCTAGGTGAAGCCGCAGTGGTAGCCAAGGTCTGTTGGGAATCCTGGCTCCGGCTTACCCGAAACTCCCAACCGTAGGCAGTAGGTTGGGAAAGTGTTGGTTTTTAGTCGGCACGAGTCCGGAGTAGCATCCAGGACGGACTTTCGACACGTATAATGGAAAGAAAAATCCAAAAGACATTTATAAGGTAAGATCATCAGCCCCTTTTCCATAAACGTAGGTATTCTCCTGTTTTTTTGCCTGAAAAAAAGCCACTACAAGAAATTTCATAAATCTATATGTATAAAAATCAATGCCACTTTTCGTTGTAATTTTATAACTCAAGAACGGGCTCACCTATCCCAACCAAATGTTTAGGCTTTGTTCGGACTATTTAGTAGATGGTTTATGTGAAGTTAGCACAAAATCGGTCGAGTGGTTCTTCATTTATCACATTTTTTGTAACAAATGAATTCAAAAATGCAACGGGAACGGGTGATATACTCTGTATGTGACGCAAACGAAGTTGCGCGGGTCAGCTAGTAATGATATATAATCGTACCTATATAATCGGTCTGTTAGCGCACTGTGCGGGGTTGTCTAGGTGCAGTGTAATGGCAATACCTAAATTCAAATACCTATATTGCAAATTACTCCCAGCACTTGTGCATTCTTAAGGTCAAAGTATAAAACCTTATGGGCGGCATGAAAATTTTCAACATCAGGCTGTCACAAGCTGCGCCTGTCCATTTAAACACCACTAATTACGTGGCACAAAGATTAAAGGTGAAATGTGAGCGAATATGTAACATGTCTTTGCTTATCCCTTCGAGAATTAAGGCGTGACCACATGTATAATGTATGCATGTATGTACTTAGTCACTGGGTACGGTACATAAATAAATAAACAGGAGGCTGTATAAAGTGTTTTTCAATGGGTGAAGGATTCCAGGGACACGCCAGCATGAAAAACTCTGTTAAACCGACCTACCATTTATATAACCTCGAACCATATTGACCGTAACGAAACAAGTCATCTTAGTTTTCAGGAAATAACAATATACTCGTTTTTAACATTATAAACGAGTACGGCATTTATCATACCTTATTTGATAATTTTATTCATGCAGCGGCGGTAGGACTAACAAGGAAACTGAAGATATAAATTTAAATATGTGCGTTTTCTCATTAATATTTTTAACTTAATGCTTGGCTGGGAATTGAGGACATTTCAGCAATTACATCTCAAGCTTATATTTTTGATCATACCAAGTAATTTCATGTATTTCTCTCACCAATTTTTGCAACTCTCCGCATTCTAAGGTGGCATTCCACTGCCCCAAGAAGAGGAATAATTAAATTCTTATTTTGTTTTTGTCACAATGCAATGTTATCGTTTTCACGGAAAAACATATAACGGACTCGCTTTATGTTATTGTACTTCTCAGCAAAAGCCTGGCATTATTCAACACAGTACAGTATATGAGATCTAATCCCTTCACAGCCCTAAAATGTGCCAGCATCACGTTTACATTCATAGATGAAGTCCATTGCATGCGGTGCACACAGCTAGCGGTTACAGTGTCCCTTTCGAGGGTGGGGGCCTCTCGGTCTACTTATTAGCAGACAGATGAACGCACAATAAAGCGATCATTTTGATTGTTGATCGAAGCGAAGGCCGTGTTTATGGCTTTTTTTTTAAAGTGAGGGAAAATGCTTAATGAATGCTATGGACTCTTACCTGCTCGAGAGCCACCCTGACCTCACCTTGGTCTCAGTGTGTGGCGCTTTCATGGAGCTTTGTGGTCATCTACGCCTTTTGCTGTGTTGACTTTTTATCCGTGAGTCCTGTGCAAGCAAATACTTTTACTTGTGGGTGTGATCCCTCTTCTAAGGGGCAGCGTGACGTGAGGCACGCCCACGTCATGGGCCTGCTTCTGTAAGGACGGTGAGCAGCCCTCTCACCGTCCTCAGGCCCCCGGTCATGGAGGCCGATAGTCTTCGGCGAAGTCACGTCGGCGGCGCCCAGGCCGCCGACTGCGGAACTCAGGTGGGAGAGTTCTCTCCCGTTCCCGCCCCGCCGCCACTTTCACTAGCATGACCTGCTCGCAGAAAGAGGCGGCGCAGTCCCACTTACTCCCATTGGAGATCATGGTTTGCACCATGTGCTCGAGCGAGAGAGTGTCCACGTCCAGACCCACTACGAGGACCTGGCGCTGTTGTGCCCACGCCGTCCACTCCACCAGCGTGTGGAGTGCTGTGTCATCGCTGCCGTCCTCGCAGTGCTGACTGTGCTATATTACGACGAAGAACGAAGACAAGAAACTGAACCGGCGCCATACTAAACATAATATGCCGAGCGACCCCCGTCTCAATCTCAGCTTGATTCACAATATTATGAAAAGGGGACGTCTCTGCAAATTTACGCCTTTTTTATTACGTACATATTATTGAGACGCTTGTGGCATAATAATATGCGCCTATGCTAAATCAATTTAATGAAGTAGATAGGACGCAAGTGGTTAGATGTGGTCTTTTTTCTTCATGTGAAAGCAGTTTTTTATTAACTCGTTAGAAGCAAATGCTTATTTGCGTCTTAATAACTTCCCCTTAGAAATAGGGTAAAATATGCGTTTTTTATATTACATACATACATATAGTCACGCCTTTATCCCCGAAGGGGTAGGCAGAGGCATAGTATACGCCCACATTTCACCTTATAGTCTTATGTCCCACGTAATAGCGGCGTTTTCCCTGAAAGAAAACGCATATTAAAATACTTACCTAATTCGAAGCTTATATAATGAGATAGGCATATCCGTTACCCGTAGGCTTATCTTACTCATGTTTGATGACGTATTTCCGTCGACTCACCAGTAGGGGGCGCCACCTGTGAACTTATAAAGAACATGGCGTCCACTTTGTCCTCATTGGCTTTTATTCACCAGGCAGATTTAAAAAGTAAGCTTCGAATTAGGTAAGTATTTTAATATGCGTTTTCTTTCAGGGAAAACGCCGCTATTAAAAGTACTTGACCGTAATTCGAAGCTTATATAATGAGAAATGTTTGTTTTCGCCTGGTGAGTGACGGAAACGCCAATGTGATTCTAATTTATTTTTAGGAAAATAATATTATAGAATGTTGTATGTATGGTATCTAGATTTATAATCTTTACCATCTTGAACAACTTCATATGTAATCTTAAACAGACTAAATAAGGAATCTTATTTAAGGAGTAGTAAGTATTCCTTCTATTGACAGGATTAAATAATTGCGAATTATTATTATATTTCATTGGTGGTAGTAGCTGACATTATTACTCGACGATAAAAATTTTTGAAATCCATCGTCAATTACCTCTTGTTAAGGATTAATTTGATCTTACCACCACCACCAATTCTTAGAAGCTGCTGTTGACCGGGTAGTGCCAGGGCTAGAATAGTTGGAGAACCTCTAACAGTCATAAATAAACTATTAGACTGTGTAGTCTCATATCGGTTACTTTGATATCCTAATTTCTATCTAGAATAAAGGATTCAATTGATTAGTCGTAGGTGTTATCTTTGTTTACAATGTTTTCCAACCAGATTGTCTGAAATGAAAATGATCAGTTTCGGACTCTTAATTCGGGCCTAAAAGTAGTACCTATGACGCGAGTTAATACAATCGAGCAAAGTTAGATCGTGGTTGCGGCGACCTAAGCATAAAATCACTATGACGAGAAACCTGAAAAATGTTCTCTGTGTATCAATACTTAGTAATATTGAACTAAGTCATCAATCCCAATATCAATGAATATGTGACTTATCTTTCTTTACATTTTTTAAAGAGATCGACCAAGATATGTTTAACCAAAACATGCGAACTATGTAAAGTTGACTAACGGTTTCTATATTATCAAGAACAGCAACAACAGATTTATGTAACAGAATCGTATTATATAATAACCATGAATAAAATGCAAGTCGGTTAAAACATCTTAAAAGGTAGGTCTCAAGGAGCTCAAATGTAGAAGTTTTTGATTTAATATCTGTTATTTACCTCTTCGCCCCCCCCCCCCCCATTTCCACAGATTCTCTATGTGAGGTGGTGGGAGACCTGTCGAGGTGTTTATTAGAAGGAAAGAAATAATGTTTATTAGGTTCTTTTGCAGGTTCTGCAGAACGAATGGAGCTTACAGAGCTCTCGCTTTGAGATCTGCCCTCTATTATTACCTTGTGCCATCGCGGCGCCATAAACACTCCTGTTGACCGATTAAGGTGTGACAGCATCTTGGGTATTAAAAATGGTGGTGGAAGTAATATCCACACATTACAAACAGGCCTATCATGTAGTGTTCTCCATTTCATAATAGGAATATTGTTTGTAGGCAATCTTGCCTTAGTGGTGTTTGAAGCAGGATGCTCACAAAAAATACCCGGAGGAGCTGATACATATGGTATCGGCTCGGAATGCAGTGTATGGTGAAGTCAATTTGATGTCGGACCATTACACGCAAGCTGACGAGTTAAGTTCGTCAAGGCAATTGATTTGGTCTCGTCCCTCTGGGGGGATGGACTACAACTGCTTTGAATGAGTACAGACTGTAACACAGTACCGGTATATGATTTCGAATCATGTGTAAGATTATCAACATCTCTCTTTGATGCAGTGCAATCTTTGTTATTCTAGGCCCTCGAGCCTGTTAGAGAAATGTTTTCTAGCTGGGCTCCCAAGCGAAATCTGACGCGTCCGTGGTAAGAAAGCATCTCGGATGGAAAGCTTGTAAAATTGACGAGAACCGGTAATTGCGGACCCACTATTGGAGTTCCACTTGTACCACTCCGTGCACTACTATTTTCTTCAGTGGGTTGTCGGTTAGGGGATTGACCGAATGTGACGCCGAGGTAAAGCTACCTCTAGGCACTGCGAAAGGGGTAAAAAATCAAAAGACCCAAAAAGTTTGAATTTTCTTTAAAAGAACTAAGTTTCTTTGATTTGGAATTAAATAAATCTTCCTTTTATGTCTAATATCTTTTCTTTTGGTATTGGACTTTCAGGTAGTTCTATGTCTATCGCATAACGATATGAGAGGTTTCTTTGGGAACCTATTATTGTTTTCTCCCAATTGTCTAACCATCTCTGGGTTTGAAGAGTTTTCAAGGCTATTTGTACCTTTTTGTGAAGAGTAACAGGATTTTGATGCGCAAAATGAGATTTTGTGTAGGTAGACGAGTATTTGAATACTCTTATTCTATAGAAATCGAGGCACCCAGATGGTGAGAAACGAAAATGTTTTGGGTGCGGCTTACCCGAGCGGAAGACAAGAATGTGCTCTGAGAAAGAATAATGTAAACTACATCAGCTTTATCATGAAAATAAGCTTGACTGAGATGTATTTTGCACATCCAATCTCGTGGTTGGAGGAAATCTGGTAAACGGAACATGCTGAAAGATAGAATTATTCTGGCTTCACAAAGGCGTACAATGTCCTAAAACTGAATTCTGGGCGGATGACCCATCGCTATTTGAAGTTAGGAAAAGTGGAGAAATCAAACTTGGTGACAAAGGAACTAGTTTTAGAGTGCCTTGAGCATTCATCTTTTGAACCATTGCACAATGTGGTCATTTCAGTTAATAAGGAAACTTTTCGTTGTATGGATTCTTAAGTATTTAAAGCAATTAGTATTCCACCTTGTCAAGTTTTCCATAGCATTTTAACATAAAGTGAAAATTTACAACTTTGTCAGGACGGGACTTGAACAGAGTTCGGTGTAAATTTAAATGTGGGAAGGTTATCAGTTTTGAGCAGGATTCGAACCTGCGTCCTCTCGAATACCGTGCAGGCCGGATTGGAGTTTCTGGATAAAGGGAATGCGGTACCCTTTTATAAATTTAAAACTTTTTGGTACTCTCGTTCCTTACCAACGTATTTTGTACAGAGTTAACTGACCGACATAGAATGACAGGGTCATATTATTTAGTGTTTCCTTTGCTGGTGTGGGCAGAGGATGTTAGACCTCTCCTCGTCTCTTTGAGAGCCTCGAGCTCGGAAATTTCGTAATTGAAGGGACATCCTTGCATGGTTACTTAGTATGTTATCGTACGCCTGGTTACTATCGTATACCCAATTATTATAGATACACAATATTGTACATACCCCTCGAGGGTGGTAACTGGTTAGTGTTCCCTTTGCTGGTATGGGCAGGGGATGTTAAACTTCTCAGTCTCTTTGAGAGCATAAAGCTCAGAAATTTCTTAATTGAAGGGACATTTACTGTAGTATGCCCAATTATTATGGATATTGTACACACCCCTCGAGAGTGGTAACTGTAATACAGGCCTAAAAAGGCTCTTGGTACAATGGAATCTGGACTCCATTCGATGGAGATCTGATCTTGACGCCTGATCCTCTCGAAGGCTGGCGTAATGATTTGGATGAACTTTTTTCGGGGTCATCCTTTTTTGGAGATCGAAGACCAAAATGCATGCCTTCCCGCGTGCCGTTGAAAAGGCTTCAGCCTCGAAAATGTATGTGTTTGAAGGCGATATTTTATCAAGGTTCATTTTTAAGAATTGGGTCTTTGACAATTCTGAGAATAATATATGAAATCAGATCTATGGCCGCAAGCCATTTGTAATAAATTGATATAAGATTTATGGAAATCCTATTATTAAAGTAGGTCTTCAATTTTGTCATAACTATTTTCGAAGAAACTTAAGTTTTTCAAAAGATTCTGTTTAAAAATACAAAAGGTTTTGGCAGCAAAAGCCTTTTGGCAGAAAGAACCTTGTCAGCTTTTTCAAAATGTAGCAGGGATTCGAATTGTCGGATCTCCCCGTTTTTGTTTAGGTTGACGAACCCAGGACTATGATTTTACAATAGTGGGTATCAGCATATTATCTTATCAAGGCAATTTGTCGCCAAAACGTGTCTATCAACCTCTTAGGTTATACTGACCGAAATCTCTTTTAATGCTGTCCCTATATAAAATACGAAGCAAGGATGATTGTTTCTATCATCCTCGTAAATTAACCTCTGATCTGTGAAGAAATTTACACTTGGTCAGGACCAGTGTTAGGTAATAAGAAATAACTCACCTATTTCCATCATCCTTATCTGGTTTAGTGGAAGTCGGCTTCTTTTACTCCACTTACGACAATGCACGTGGCGTCGCGATTGCCCTTATTTGAAGTTCGAGCTAAATGATCTGGAACTGTAGCTATTTGACGTACCTAATACAGTAACTGGAGCTCAGAGCGCGCTTCTGAAATACTCCACTTGGAATTAGCTCACTTTCTAAGGATGGAGGATTCATTTCTATCAAGAAACCAAACTAAAAGAAATAGTATTATGTTACGTACCTAAAATTTAAGTACTACTCTCATGGTGAACATTTAGTTATTACTTTGACACACTCGTACGTATTCAGAAACTTGGGATGATTACGATTTTACCCATAATAGGCCATATTTTTACATGTATAGGAACATCTAGTAATTAATGTGCCTTTATGTGGGTAGGTATAAAATATTTTGAAAATATTTTCTATATTCGGCGGTACTTACGCTGTACATACACGAAGCAAATAATATCTAAAAAAAAAGTATTAGTACCTATGAATACAATCTATAAAATCAGTTTGATATTAGCTGTAACTAAAGATATTAAATGAAAGAAACTGCAACCTCGAAAGGTTTACGTGCTATTTTAAAATAATAGGTTATTTCACGTTATGACGTATCACACTCATATGTGATCGTAAAAATATGAAGTAAAAACATACCTGAGACTTAAACGAACGGTCAAACCGTTAAATATGTCTGTAGGTTCACTTACTTCAATCACAAGTCACTTGTTTTAGATTCACTGTATATTCAAACGAACGGCAAAGCCGTTAAATAATTATTTCTGTAAATTCACTTACTTCATCCCAAGTCACTTTTTATAACTTTACTAGGTATATAACTAGTAACTAGAAAAAATAAATGCACTAGCAGGTGTTCCTGCTATAACCTTTTGCTACGGGAATCAAAACGCCAATGAGGACAAAGTGGACGCCATGTTCTTTATAAGTTCACAGGTGGCGCCCCGTACTGGTGAGTCGACGGAAATACGTCATCAAACATGAGTAAGATAAGCCTACGGGTAACGGATATGCCTATCTCATTATATAAGCTTCGAATTACGGTCAAGTACTTTTAATAGGTGGTGAGCCTAAAGCCATCGTCTTTTATATTACTAAACTAAAAAAAATTAAATTAAAAATTTAAAAAACCCCCGACTCACAAAAAAAGAACAATAAAAGTACCTGTAAAAAGTAAAAAATAACTATTATATTATGACCTATCTACCCTAAGTAGGTATTGAACCTTTATTATTATTATAGGTAGCTATATTATTTACGTATTCATATTTTTAACTAACAGTTGGTCTCGTCGAGGGACCGCTCTATACCTAAACAGAGACAGATGTACAATTAGGTTATGATTAGGTGAGCGGTCCCCGACGAGACAAACTGTTAGTTAAAAATATGAATACGTAAATAAAATAGCTACCTATAATAATAATAAAGGTTCAATACTTAGGGTAGATAGGTCATAATATAATAGTTATTTTTTACTTTTTACAGGTACTTTTATTGTTCTTTTTTTGTGAGTCGGGGGTTTTTTAAATTTTTAATTTAATTTTTTATTTCATGCTTTTTATAGGGATTTTATAGGGGTTTTTTAATAACAATATACGTATAGTCTATCAACAATTATTCAGAGCTAATGCGAATTGCGCGGAGTGTGGTTACAGAATTAGAAATACATTCCACTCCTCATATCATTCGAATGGCTAAACCGATTTTCATAAAATTTGCGGTATCGTGATGTATAAGTTATGACCCTTCATTTGATACCCAACACGGGTATATTTGAACACATTCAATTTTTCATCACCACTTTCACCCCTCATATCTTTGAAATGGCTTAACCGATTTTTATAAAACATAGCTAAGAACACTCTCCCCTAACCCATCTTTCAAACAAAAGAAACAGAATCAAAATCGGTTCATCCGCTTGGGAGCTACGATGCCACAGACAGACTTACACACACACACACACACACACACACACACCCACACACACGTCAAACTTATTATAACACCCCGTCCGGGTTTCCGTCGGGGGTTAAAAATATGTCTACAAAGTTGCAGGGCATTATCGACATAAATCGACTTTTCAATTAAGTTACAGATAAATTCGTCTTTTCATCTTCAATCGAGTGAAAAATCCTGCATAGAAGCGCCCTATTTTGTTGTGCTAAAACCGGATGACGTAAGAACGTTATTAAAAATACAGACAGATGCGCCTTTTTTTCTGATTCCGGCAATGTAGAGATATTGCTCAAATCTGGAAAAAGTGTCAGATGCATCTTTTTTACAATCGGGGCCGAGTAGGTACCTAGTGAGCCTAATGACGGGTTGAAATGGACAGGCGCAGGTTGTGACAACACACGTTGATTTTTTTCAATCCGCCCATAAAGTCTTCAAATTTGCTTACGGATTGTCGTTTTACTGACAACCGGGTTTCATTTCGAGGTTTCCTTTTCGGCGATATTTTGTAGTCTTTCCCAACGCCGAACCACAAATTAAAGATAGTAAGGATGGAAAACTCATGTATGCGGGACCCTATTCATGAGACTTCGCTGTCCGTCTGTCTGTCCGTCACGAGGCTGTATCTCAGAAACCGTGATAGCTAGAAAGCTAAGTTCGTAAACGACTCGCCCTTGGTTGTTGTTTTTGCATCTTACACTTCAGTAAATCCTGTGACAATAAATAATTTATTGCATTTCCATTTATGAGTGTTTTCGGGCAATAGAAGGCGAAGGCGCATTAAACCGTTTGTTTGGATGAAATTTTTACAACAGGTCGTCACAACCAGCTCCTGTCCGTTCTATCAACACTATATTCTACACGGCTATAGGCTTACCACCTAGGGTAAAACACAACTGGTAAAAAGTTGATGTACAGTGTGCTACTGCCTGCTATCTTTTTTTGGGAAGGGTTTAGGCAGTATTAGTTGTACGTTACCATTAAAGGGGTGGCGAACCCATTTGCGGGAAATGGGTTCGCCACCCCTTTAATGGGAAACCTTGTAAATAAATTGCTGAAAGCAGTTATAGGTAAATCTTTAAACATGGCAAACAGTAATTACAGTATTGCCTCATTTGAAAGTAACAAGTGGTACCTATGACTAATAAATATTTGCAATCAAGTCTACCAACATATTTATTAGAACTCTAATTTACGCGTTCATTCGTCGTCAAGCCACAAATAATATACGTTTAACTCTAAAATGTCATAATAAATAGTATTTCGTAATATATTTACTCATAACAATTAAGCCGTACGCATATTATAATACATCGCATAATAATATAATCATAATGCGATGGAATAATGAGATTCAACGTTATGGTCATCGCGCTGGCTGTGATTGTTTGCTACGAGTATACTTAACATACATACATATCATCGGCCTAAATTCGATGAAAGAGTCAGTCGCAATTTGGATATTTAATCATTTTCTTCGTTAGTTTCACCTGTGAGTACTTACTTACTAAAATAAATTATTTTAAGTAATGTATTTACGTATTCTTGAGTCACAAACTGTTACGCGAATATTTAATAGATTCAAGATTTACGTGACGGAAGTCCATCGTATCACGTTATGCTGAACGCACATTAGAGATACGAATGTCTTAAGACTGACTGTTGATTTAAATCAAAAATTCGATCGGTACGATTATCGGCGTAAAAGTCGGCTGCCGATTTTATCAGAGGTCGGCTTTCACCGTAAAACAGTTTCAGTCTGATGTTTGTTTCGCAGTTTCATTGGTTTAGTAAAGCAGTAGTCGGTCTGGAGAGTCTTGTCGTCTATGTGTGATAAGCCTTACTCCCGAAGAGGAAGTTGAAGGTGAAGAACGAATTGCAACGACTACCTCTGAATCTAGGACTACTGCCATTAATAAGACCTCTGTGGAAATCGGGAATGCTCTCTGCCTCAAATTAGAAGTCTAGTCCTCGGGATGTGGTCATAATTGGGAGATTCTTTAACCGTTTTGTTCTTACGGGGGGCAACTTTGACTGAAGTGTACCGTCTCGGAGTGTCAGGATGGGTTACGCCCTGGTCAAGGGACTATCGTCATATTATTATGGAAAAGGAATGTGCGTTTCCAGGCCTGCAGGAGGCGATAGACAGTGTGCCTCGTGATATAAACTGCTGTGTATTACTGTCTAAAGAGGTTTCTAATATATTAAACGAAGACTGAGTTTTTGACCGGTAACTTTGACGATATCACCCCGTTCGTATTGGCGATTGGCGATCCAGAGATACTTGGACTTAGAACTGCACGAGTTCAGAATAAGTTCAGGATGTTACATGCGATTCTAAAATTTCGGTTAAACGAAAGGGGCGATTTAGAAAACCATAATAAGGTCTGTCCTTTTGTAAGAATCTGAAGCATGGCCAGGATATGCAGACCAAACCAGCGAATGTGTATTTTTTTCGTTCTTTTTCTTGACGAAATGAAGTTGCGTGGTTCAGCTGGTTTCATTTATTAAGTCTACAATGCTAATATATGTAGTTAATTAGTAATTCTCAGGTTTCCTCGTTTACCTATTAAAAGAATTTCAAATACAATGCATACATTAATATGTACATGTATAATAAATGCACATTTACAGGATTGACCAGCTTATATTTAATTCATTATTGACATGATCTAATTGGTTAATTTATTATCATTTCTAAAGACGAACCCGTGCACGGCATAATGCATGAAATAACAGTACTACGGCAATAAATAAATTAATTACAACTCTGCTTTTCAAGGTCTTTATAAAATAAATATTAATAAAGTGGATGTCAAAGGTCATCTTCTGTAGAATTTTTTCACAAGAAATGCAAGTTAACAAGATATTCAAAACATGTCAAGCCAGAACAAAATGCTACTATATTTTGTATTTTCAAAGAACTTAATGTATATATTAGATAATTAATCAATATTCTGGATATTAATTAATTATAAGGATTGATATTTACTAATATTTTATGTGAAAGTTTACAAGTATGGATGTGTGTTACTCTTTGTCGCTCTAAAGCCTTGGTTCCAAACCTGAAGGTAATTACCCCCGCGGGGGTAAAACGGCTATTTTATGGGGATAACAGAGGTGTTACCTAAAGTCGATGAATTGACAGAAAGAGAAATATAATTGTATGTTTAAAACAAAATAGTAAATACCTAGGTAGGTATGCGGCATCGCTATCTCTCGTGTTGGTAAAATCGCAGTGAAGATAGGAACGAAGAGGTGCCCCCTGTCCTGGGACATCCTTCCCAGGGCTTACCCGGGGCTCACAACCATAGGCTGTTGGGCGTTACGTGAGGTTTTTTATTCGGTAGGAGTCCGTAAAGTCCATGAGGATATGCCCTCACGTTAAAAAAAAAGAGGTGCCCCCTCGCCCCCGCACACTATGTACATTTTGGCGAAAGCCAGCTTCGGATAGGTACGCTTTACCTAATTGTTAACAGAGCTGTGAAAATGTTAGTACTGTTTTGCTACCACAAATAGATGCAAGAGCGGCTCCTAAACTCTGGTAACATTAAAAACAAAGGCCAGAAACAATTTGAACGTGGAGCATGCGCGTTGAATATAAATGAGCCCAATATTCAAAAACTTGCAATTTTATAAGAGACCGTTTCCTCAACATTCCATGGGGCATGGACCGTGCGGGTGCCGGGTCGATGGCGTGGTACAGAGGGAAACATTGTGAGGGTGTCTGGGACTTGCGATCCATTTGAGTAGTTTTAGGGTGGCCACTTTAAGAAGCGTCAGCGCTCACCTTCCACCGTTCATAATGTTCACCCCTCTGCTTAAACAAATTTGGTAAGATCCTATCAATGCCGCTTTGGATATTCGTTTTAGTAAAGAGCTTACTGAAACACTTGACAATACTAGGTCATTAAACAAGTTATATAGAGATTCAGCCGGTATTTTCCTTGGTCCTACTTCTACGGCATAGAGTTTGACCACATAGCCATTCTTGGTCAACTCATTGGTCAATTCAAAGTAGGTATTATGCATCTTCGAATACAGGAATACGTCGGGTCTAGATGGCGAGGCACATATACATCATCAGGTATTTTATAGTGCTTTTAACCGACTTCAAAAAAGGAGGAGGTTCTCAATTCCTACGTTATTTTTTTTTGTATGTATGTTATGTTTCTCTCTCAAAGTCATTTGGCACCGACTTCAGTATTATATTTAATTTTTATATATATAGATGATATCTGATAAATCAGAATATAGGTACTGACTTTGTGCTAAGTAAATTTTATTTTTCAGTTTTTAGTTTTGTTTGAAGTCGGTTTCTTTTTTGTTAATTTTTTTTTTGATTCATATGTATCAACGAGTAGGGTTCGGTAGCGGCAGCTATCAAAATTAAGTAGAGCTTTTGGGATGATTTATTTGAACAGCCTTCCTTTTGCAAACACAATTTGCGCTTCTTTTGTTTGTGGTCAATCCTTTTTAACCGACTTTAAAAAAGGAGAAGGTTCTTGTCTGTACCTATGTTTTTTTTATGTATGCTCATCGATATTTCCGTCAATAGTAAACGGATTTCATTTTTTTTATCTTTTGGTGATTAGGGTTTTCTTTTGCGGTAGTCCCATTTTGACCACGTCAGGATCTGATGATGGGATCCAGGAGAAAACGAGAGCAACCACCAAAAATTGTAGGGACAACTAGTGCGCTTGTTATCTTTTTAATTAATTGCTATAACGTACTACAATTTAATGAAAATCTGGCGTCGATCTGATGATGGAGCCGAAAGACAGTCGCTGAAATTTCTTGACAATTTATAGCAGTTGCCTTGTGTTTGGGCAAGATCAATTTGTATTGATGAGAACTTTACACCCAGATAGATAGATCCGACGTCAAGAAAAAAGGGAGGTTCTCAATTCCACCGTATGTATTTTTTTATGTATTCACCAATATTTCCGTCAATTTATAGACGGATTTCAAATTTCTTTTTTGTTGGGTAGAGTTCCCTTCTGAGGTGGCCCTATTTTCACCAAGTCAGGATCTGATGACGGGATCCAGGAGAAATCGAGGGTAACCACAGAAAATTGACTGCTCGTATGGTGTTTTTGTTACGTAATCATGTCTTACTCAGGTATTCACTTCAGGGTGTCAACATTTGATGCTGCTGTGCTGATGATGAAGCTACAGAACTTCTTAACGGTTAGGAGTTGGGAGACAGTCTGCAATTAGTCGATGGAAACTACTTAGTAGGTAGTATGTAGAGCTACCGCGATGCTTGTGAGGTATGCTTGAAACAACATCTGATGATCTTGTGTTGATGATGAAGCTATGGAACTGCTTAACGATTAAGAGTTAAGACACAGTACTGCCAGGTCGATGGAAACTACTGATAGGAAACTTAACTGGAAAAATAGGTACCTAGAGCAGTTGTGTAAAAATTACTGTTAATGTTGCGGCGTTGTTAACGGCCTATCATGACTGGGTTGCATCACCGACTTCAAAAAAGGCGGAGGTTCTCAATGTGACTGTATGTACACTCGAGAGCAATGAATCCGGGTCACTTAAAGAATGTTAAAAATCTCGGAAACTAAAAATGATAGGTTAATGCAATAAATTGTATTTAATAGACAATGTAATACTCCTTAAATGAAAGTAAAAAAAATATGAGTCACCATACATTTTATTAACACAAAATTACATAAAGAAAAAACTGCCGATCTCTCCTTAAAACAAAAATAGGAAACATGAAATTTTTGAACTTTATTACGATTTTCTTGAATTTTAATACTTCGTATTGCCTCCTCGTGCTTCCATTACTGCGTTTACGCGGTTTGGCATGCTGTACACCAAGTTCCTTATACGATTTTGGGGAATATTCTCCCATTCCTCTGTGAGAGCAATTTTGAGCTCACGAAGCGTGATTGGGGGAGGGTTTCGTTGTTTTACGCATCTGCCTAGCTCGTCCCAAGCATGCTCGATCGGGTTGATATCCGGGCTGCGCGCTGGCCACTCCATACGAGTAATGTTCATCTCTTGAAGGTAGTCATTCACAATCCTACCTGTATGAGGTCGGGCATTGTCATGCATAAATATAGCATCCTCACCTAAATTGACCATAAATGGACCAACGTGATCATTGAGGATTTCTTCCACATATCTTACGCTAGTTAAAGAGCCGTTTTCTATGATCACCAGCTCTGTGCGACTTTCAGAAGAAATTCCGGCCCACACAAGTACAGACCCACCACCGTAGGCTACTTTTTCTTCGATGCATGCTTGCTTGAATCTTTCCCCTGGTCTTCGATACACTCTGTGTCTTCCATCGTGCTTGTAGAGCATAAATTTTGATTCGTCGGAGAACATAACTTTTGACCAATCTTCAATACTCCAATTTACGTGGCTCTGGGCATACCTTAGTCTCGAAATACGATGCCCACGCTCCAGTTTAGGGCCGTTTGCAGGTCTAAGGGGTTTTAAGTTAGATTCAGCAAGCCGACGTCTTACTGTCCATGCACTTGGGTTACTTCCTCCGAGGCGTCGAAACTGATTGGTGAGTTCAGTTCCTGTGAGAAAGCGATTTCGAAGCATGGTGTTCACCAAGTATCGGTCTTCTCGTGCTGTGGTACACCTGGTTCTGCCCGTTCCTGGTCTGCGTAGGTTAGAACCAGTTTCTTCGTAACGTCGGAGAACTCTTTGTACTGTTGACAGCGACACACCGACAGTCCTGGCTGTATCGCGCTGACTCCGGCCGGTTTCCAGCATTGTAAGTATTCTGGTGCATTCTTCAGGCGTAAGCGACATAATTTCAGCTTGATTAATGAATATAGAGCACTATCAACATGGTTTATGTACCCACATAAATGACAGATTACAAACAAAAGCAACACCAAATGCTGTAATTTCGTAGTTCCATCTTCGAAAGTGGCCCTTTTTCAAATTTGATTTTTTTATGATATAACTTTACAATAACTAAGAAGTTTTAATACCTTCATTTAAGGAGTATTACATTGTCTATTAAATACAATTTATTGCATTAACCTAGCATTTTTAGTTTCCGAGATTTTTAGGATTCTTTAAGTGACCCGGATTCATTGCTCTCGAGTGTATTTTTTATGTAGGTATGTTAATTTCCGTCAATTATAAACGGATTTCAAAAGTTCTTTGTTTGTTTGATAGGGTTTATTTCTGAGGTGATCCCATTTTCACCAGCTCAGGATCAGATGATGTGATCCAGGAGAAATCGAGGGCAATCACCGAAAATTTAACTGCGTTTGTTAGCTTTTTACCCAAACTGCCGAAGACAGAAAGAAGGGTAATGTTTTTCGAGATAATGTATGTATGTATGTATATATGATTCTTTGTCACGTACTACAGCCTGAACGGATTGACGGATTTTGACATGCAAGGTGTCATTTGATTCGTCGTGATTGTGTGAGTGACACCAGAAACATTAAAATTTCAGAAAAAGACAAATGGCTGACTTTTGGCGTTAAAATGCAAACGTTGATTTTTTTCTTGCACGCTCTACAGCCTCAACGGCTTGACGGATTTTGACATACAAGGTGTCATTTGATTCGTCGTGATTGAGTGAGTGACACCAGGTATATTAATATTTCTAAAAAATCTAAATGGCAGACTTTTGGCGCTAAAATGTAAAGTTTGATAATTTTTCGTGGACGCTCTACAGCCTGAACTGCATAATTTTTTAACTGCGATGAACGCAAAACTACTAAACCGATTTTGATGCGGTATTATGTGTTTATAAGGCCTTGGTCAGACTTAAATTCTTACATTTGTTTGATTGCAATCGGTTTAGTAGCACCGGAAATATGACCAAAAATATAATAATTAAGGTTGTATTTTGGTGATGTAACTACTAACATAACTACTAACATAACTAAAAAGTTTTAAATAAACTTAATTATTTAGAATACAAAGTAAACATACAACTAAAAGCAAAAAACAAGCTCTACATTTCTTTTGTGATTTTCTTTGGCTACTTACTGTTTTACTTTGCCGGCAACATTTGCAGGCGGGAACAAGCTATGGGAACATGTACCTACCTATTTTGTAAACCACCACTCGCTTGACTTAACTTGTTCCCGCCTGCAAATGTTGAAGACAAAGTATAACAGTAAGTAGCTAAAGAAAACCACAAAAGAAATGTAGAGTTGATTTTTGCTTTCAGTTGTATGTTTACTTGGCAGTCGAATTTTTTGTATTCTAAATAATTAAGTTTATTAATTAAGCACTTTAAGGTTCTACTATTTAATGAAAGTCTGGAGTCGATCTGTTAATGGAGCCAAAGGACAGTCGAAGGAATTCCTTAACGATTTTCATAATACGGAAGGTTTAGTGTAATAAAAACCGTATGTAGTTTTATTTGCGCGAATTCGAGATAAATACTATCTTCACGCCAAATCCCTTGCGGGGTAGGCAGAAAGAACCGAGCGGCACACGGCACGGCCCATACACACCTCACTTGCTTCTTCAACTTTCATTTTTCTTTTCATGCATGCACGTCGGTTCCTTCGGCTCTTGATACCACCTTCAACTAACACACGATTAATTTGGTCGTGGTAGGTGTGTCGTGGCCTTCCCCGACTCCTACGTCCATCCTTCGCGTTGTATATCTGTTTTGTCATTCTTCCATCTCCCATTCGTTCCACATGTCCGAACCATCGTAGCATGCCCTTCCTTACTTTAACACCGACATTCTCTTTCAGACCAACTCTCTTTCTTACATCTTCATTCCGAACGCGATCTGCGTGCGTTACTGCGCAGATTTTGCGTAGTGCGCGCATCTCCACCGCGTTTAATCTACTTTCATAAGTTTCCTGCCATACCTAACTCTCGCTTCCATACGTTAGCGAAGGTATCAGCACCGCATTGTGTACTGCGAGCTGGGCCTTTTGACTTAAGGCCTTGGTACCTAAAAGTTTGCCTAACGCTCCTTTCAACTTATTGCCCGCAGTTACCCTCCTTTCTACATCAGCGGTGTACCGTCCATCCCTGCTAAATGCACATCCAAGATATACAAACTCATCCACCTGTTCCAGCACTACATCATTTACAGTTATCCTGGCATTCGTTCTATCCTCTTCTCTTTCGAATACCATCACTTTCGTTTTAGTCGCGTTCAAATGTAAGCCTCTCATTAGACAATCATCTTTCATCGTTGTGACTAGTGACTGTAGTTCTGATGACGATTCGGCTATGAACACGGCATCATCTGCATACAGCAAACAGTTCACAAGTAAGTCACCCATTCACAATCCAACATTCATCGATCTTACTCTCTTAAGACAATCGTCCAGGTACAGGACAAACAGAAGAAAGATATAAAATTATTTGAATTTTTTTTTATGAAGTACTTATACTATCCTTTTATTACACCTTCCACCCCCTGTGTCAACGAGAAAGAGTACAAAATACACAAAAAAGCCCAACACAGGCATACCTTCCCCTTGGTTCAATGGGGACAGTCGGGAGCTGTAGTCGGCTTCGCAACACACCACAATATAAAGATTGATCTGTATCGGCGGAGACCCTCATTAGCGCACACTTTCTTGCTTGCATACATACATACATGGTCACGCCTTTATCCCCGAAGGGGTAGGCAGAGGCATATTATATGCCCACATTTCACTTTTTTAGAATTTGTCCCACGTAATAGGTGGTGAGGTGACGTGTTGAGATGGACAGGCGCAGGTTGTGACTGCCAGCTGTTAAAAATTTTCAAGCCGCCTAAAATAGCCTTTAACTTGGCTTAACGGCTGCCATTTTACTGGCAACCGGGACCAACGGCTTAAGTCGCCTTTCCAAGCACGGAAACGCTCAAATAAATCTCAAAAAGTGGTCACATGGATGGTTACCCATCCATGGACCGGTCATAGTGAAAGTTGCTTACTGCAGTGATCGTTTACAGAACACTGAGTCCGCGGGACCACGAGCGTTTTTTGCTTACTGATTGATCTATGCGCTTCTTGCTTACAGATTGATCAAGTTGTGCCTAACTGCGACCCCCTCACCCCCCTGCTCACTTGGAGTCAGCTGTCGGTATATTATTTAGCCGACGTTCAAAGGTGCACACCAGCAAGTCACTGAGAGAATTATGAATAAGGTGCATAGCCAGTAAGAAACTGTAGTGTCATAACACTAAAACGTTGCTCCCACGTCAGATTTCTTGTAGGACCAATAACGGGTCGCTTGGATTTCCAATATTTACTGGCCACAGTTTTGTGGACTAGACAGAGAGAGAGTTGTTCCTCAATTCGCTAGATGTAACCTTTTTCGTTTTTGGTCGGCTTTTCAGGAGGGCGAAACTAAAGCGAGCAAAAAAGAACGTCTCGGAAGGGAAAGTTGTATGCCAGGAGTAGGACCAGCTAGGACTAAAGCAATGGGAAAAACATAGTCTCTGCCTGCCCCATTGGAGACATACGTGAAAATATACAGATCAGTAGCGTCAATAGAGCCGTCCAAGTATGTGCAGCTGCAGCTAAAATAACGAATTCACAATTGTACGTAACCTTGACCAACTATGCAGCAGCAAAAAAATGTAGCAAAAAAGTAGTGTGAAGAAACTCTATGTTCCTATTCTGCGAGTAAATATTTAATTTTACGTCGGATGTCCGGATTTAAACTAGAAGGCCACTGGGTTTCCAAGTTCTGAGCATAATTGAGATTCGATTACCTGCAGTAAAGAGTTATCAGTACCAAGAGTCGTGCCCACCGGCGGGCATTCGCGCCAACAGCACTCGCCGGCTCGCAGCTCTGTCAGCAGCCTGCAGTGAAAGCCTGCTTTCATCAGAGTGGGGCGCTGTGTAGTATAGCAAAAGTGAACGTCGATGCGTGCGCGTAGACGCCGTGAGTCGGCTCGCGGCCGTTTGACAGTACGTTTGTGAGCGTGATTTGCGCATCTCGTGCGAACCGTGTATCGTGATGTCCAGGTGGTGGATGGTGGTGCTGCTAGCAGCGGGCGCGGCGGCTGCGGGAGGCCGCTTGCCCCGCACCTCGTCTTCGGCGCCGACGGTTGCGCCTGCGCCCTCGCTAACCTCACGTCTTCCCCCGAGGAACCTCACCCTAGCTTCCAGAAATTCAGTGAGAAACAGGTCGGTACTAGTACTAAATATATTTAAAAAAATCTTAACTTAAAGTGAACAGCTGCGTTGAAATAAGACTGACGTAAAAACAAAATTGCAAAAGTGGTTCAGAATTATGATGTTGACCATATTTTTTAACACTGCAAGTTATTTGCCAATGGAGTCACATGTCAGTGTAAATGTAAAGATTATGTATTAAGTGTAAAGGGAGTAAGTTAGATTCGGTCAACATTGAGTGCAGTATTTGGTGATATGCACTGGTCGACCGTCCCTTGGTTAAGCAAGAGTAAGCGCATACAAGCTTTTGTGTATTACCTTGTCAAGTACGACTGCTTTAGCTATCCGCACGATGTCAACTCGGTATCAATGAATTACTACGCCCCAGTTTTGAAATAATAACTTATAGTACCTACCTACATGTTGTTTATCTAAATTTGATATGATCTGCGTCTCTCGCCTGCTCATTTACAAATTAAGATGACGTCTCAAACAACAATGGAAATTAGACAGGACAGGTTTTGATTGGCGAAGAATCGAACAAACCTTATAATAAAGTTAGGCGACAGTTGACGTAATTCACGTAAACACAGAATTATACCAGCCATCTGATACGTTATAATGAAAACCAGTACACACCAAATCTGTAATTTTGCGAAATATAGAGTCTCAAGTCAATCAAAAGTATAATTTACAATTTAAAGAATATAGTAAACACCTATTACTGTTGGCTTACAAAATATTGTAAGTTGCCAATCTTGTATGTCGCCATATACTTTATTCGATTTTAATTATGTTATTCGATTAATTGAAACTGTTAATGAAGTTTTTATAAACAATTTTATGAACGCTTTCAATACTAATAATACGCAAATAGTAGAATGTAAATATTGGGAGGTCTAACTTCAAACATGTTCAACATTTTCGATATAAAATGTGTCAAGTTGATGTATGAAATGAAAAATGAAATGCTACACAGCAACACGGCAATAGGCTAACGACCTAATCATTACGTGGAACATAAAACTATAAGGTGAGATGTGGGCGTATACTATGCCTCTGTCTACCCCTTCGGGGATAGAGGCGTGACTATATGTATCTATGTTATCGAGCTAATTATTGTAAAAGTACCTAACATGATGTACTACATAAAATCCATGAACTCAGTAAGTAGCTCGTGTCTACTTACCAATTTATTTTCTTTGCTCTTCGGACTGACCACCAAATCTCCACCACCAGTGGTGAGTTATCAATCAATGCTATTGCCCAACTGACCACTGGTGGTCATATAACTTTTTTTTAAAATAAATAAATATTCACGGACATTAGTAATCATAACACTTACCAGTGGTGATAGTAGTCCCATTTGTCTCATCCCACCACCGAAGGTGAGATAGGGTGGTCCGATGCTCCTAAGGGCCACTTGTGGTCCTCAGCATCAGGCCATATCCTGACGATGTCATTTAAAAAATACTTTCAAGATTTTTTTGGTGTGTGTTTGATTTTGATTGTGAACATTCGCGTTTATAATAATTAGTGTGATTCAAAAACACACTAATTATTATAAACGCAATGCCTAATTCGCAAATGGATCTGTGGTTGTTACTCTTTCACGCAATAGCTTCTGAATAATATTTAATGAATTAAATGTCTTAGTTAATGTGGCATACATTGCGCCACTGAGACAGTAATAAGTATTTCAATGTACGACTTTTTATGGCCAAGTAACTTTTTGATAAATAGTGTTCAACAATAAAACTAGGTACCTATTCAAGTGACTATTACAACACACTGTATATTATAATATTATTCTCACGGTTTTTTAATGTCTTTTTTGAACAGTTTCATACTAGATCGTAAAAAGGGATTGTAGAGAATTTAACATTATTGTATTAAACATAGATATTAAATATCCTCACTTGCGTATTAGTTGGAATATGTTTATGTAATACATACATATAGCCGTACCTTTATCCCCAAAGGGGTCGGCAGAGGCATAGTATACGCCCACATTTTACCTATTAGTTAATTTATAAAATAATGTAATTTAATATGAAATTATTAAACGCAATAGGGATATACGACATGTCTCATTAGGTGGTCCGTAAGCGTGTCTGCCACCTCAGTAGTATAAAAAATATCAAATCAGCCATGACAGACTACTTCTGGACATAGGCCTCCCTGTGTATATGAAACACAATAGGGATATCCGACATGTCTCATTAGGTGGTCCGTAATACTACTTATATTTTATTTATTCCTGTATTCCCACGGGACCGGAACTATGCGGGTAAAACCGCGTGACCTCCTACCGACTAAAAAACCTCACGTAACGCCCAACAGCCTATGGTTGGGAGCTCCGGGTAAGCCATCGGGAGGATGTCCCAGGACTCCCAACAGACCCACGGCCACCACTGCGGCCTCGCCTAGGGGGTGGTTTGGGTGCTTTCTCACGTCTATGGGGGGTTGCGGGTGTGATCCCGCTTCTAAGGGGACGAATTTTAATTTAACATGTTCAACAAAAATGTAGGCTCGGCGTACTTGAGGTAAATAATTATTGATTACTCACATTTTGTCCTGTGGTTGGAATCGAACTCGCAACCGAGGCAGTAAATGTCAACAAATTCGTCAGATTTCCATTCGACATGCCCAAATTTACAAATATTAATTTCACCACGTATAGTTCAACCGGTGCTGTGGGGTTCGTAGATGTAGTGTCGTACTAAGTATGTAACGGATCACCTTGTCTAAGACTGAGTGCACGTTGGCATCAGATCTCTAGACAGACTAGAATACTGAAATCTATGAAACTGCGAACACTGCGACAAAACTATTTTACGGTACGGTACACCACGTCCGACAATCGGTCCGTTCGGATTTTCAATGCAAGAGTCAGTAAAATGTCAGATAAATAAAACCAACAGCACAAGCTTATATTAACTCAATTTGGACTGAATGACTTTGTGATGATGTCCACAAATATTTATTTATTTTTATGACAGGTTGTGTTTCTAATGTGCTTTAGCGTAATAGGCAGGATTTGAAATGTGTATAAGTGTTTCTTAATATTTCCAAAAATTCCTTCAGTATTTTAAATTATGATTAAAATAGCGGTCATTTATAAAATATAACAAACGTATCTGATCTAGTGCGTGTCGAGCGTAACGCAAACTGGAGCTCCGTAGTTCCGTATTTATTTAAAAACTAGCTGATGCCTGCAGCTTCGCCCGCGTAAAATTTTTTCCCGCGGGTACTTATTCCCGGTATAAAAAGTAGCCTATGTGTTATTCCAGACTATAATGTATCTCTGTACCAAATTTCAGCCTGATCCGTTCAGCGGTTTGAGCGTGAAAGAGTAACAAACATCCACACTCACAAACTTTCGCCTTTACAATATTAGTAAAATTAAATTTTATTTATCACTTCATTGGCGTAAGTAGTACGTATATGCAGTACAGCTTGTAGGGTTTCGTACGCAGAGGGTAAAAACGGTATCCTAATACTGAGTCTCCGTTGTTCGTCTGTATCTCTGTTTGTCTTTCAAGAGGCCGTAGTTCATGAACTGTGATAGCTAGCAAGTAGAAATATTCACAGATTATGTATTTTTGTTGTCGCACTAGAGCATATTTTAAAAAATACGTTTGACTCGCGCTAAAACCTTTCATGAGATATTTGATTGACCTACGACGATCGACGTAACCTGTATATGGACCAATTGAAAGATCATTTATTTTTCGTTCCTTTTATTAGTATTACATAATACGAGTATAAGGGTAGTCTCTACATCAGACTTTTTGTAGGACCTATATTCGTATCGACTTTTCAGTAAGGATGGTTCGATATCACTTCAGACTCGTGTCCACACCATTTTACCACACTAGTGTGACGAACGTATAATACCTGTTACTCGTGGATTATTTCCGACCGACTTTTTGTGGGTGATTTCAATACCTACGTTCAATTCTTTTACTACAAAATAATCTGTGTCCTATTAAATTATTAGACGGCGACTCGCACCCTAAGGGTCTCTGTCTAGGTTCTAAAGAAGGCATGACATGTTCAACCAGACTAATTGATTGCTATTGTTGACTAACGGGTGAGGTATAACACCAAAATCATCTTCCATCTTACATAAATAAGTAGGTAAACTGGTTTTGATACATTGTCTTGGAAATATTGATTGATTATTGTAATATTTAATATTTTCAAATACGGCTACCTGATATCCGGTTTCCATTGTTGCTTTGTTTTTTGTAAAATCTATTGTGTTACAGTCATAGATTTAGAATGTACAAGATGAACAGTGTCAAACTGAAGACGAGACCAAAAATGAAAGATCTATGTGTGGGTTAAATAGTGTTGTTGAATGGTCACACCTATGTTATCGATAAAAGTATCTGTATAAATGGATGGAATGGAAATGAAACTTCTAAGCACACAAAGTGCTTAGAAGTTTCATCTCCAACTTCTTGTTTTGGGGAATAAATTGTTAATTTGAATGTAATCTACTATGAAAAAGTAAAAATGGGATTATATGGGGTAACTCGTAATATTAGAAATTCTGTAGTGATTTTACGAATTTTGATTCAGTGTGTGAATGTGAAAATACACTTTTAACATGTAATTTATGGCATCGTACATTGCATTGTTGCCGTACATATATATTTTGCCAATTAAATTTGAAATTTTACTAAAAATCCAACTCTTATCGTAATACGAAACCTAGAAACTCATTTATTATTGAACCCTAGTAACAATAAAAGATATTACTCGTAGATTTTTTTAAATATATTAACCTCGCCAAATTGACGTCGCCACTGATGGAAACTAATGGAAAGCCGTGGCGCATCTAGCGAATGGGGGCCATGCTTACAGCACACAAGACTTCTGACAGTAGTCCTCAAGTTGGCGACCCTATGATGTGCCTCTTCACGCTCCGCTTGTAGAACCCGGGATTGTAAAATGAGGGAAACACATGTGCGGGCAGGTCGTTCCAGGATTTTGTAGTTCGACAGAGGAACGATCTTTTGAAACGCTCAGTTCTGGCGAAGATTCTCTCCGCTATATATGAGTGGCACCTCTGCCCGACGTGTTGTTCGGAATCGGAAAGGAGATGGTGGGAACAGGTTGAAGAGCTCTTCAGAACATTCGCCGTGATACATTCAGTAGAAGGCAGCCAAGGACGCTATGGTTCTTTGCCGCGCTAACGGCTCGAGGCTTACCGTCATCTTAGGACAACCTATAATTGAAATCGGATAACACATCTCTGCATAGCGCCAAGCGCGTCCAGTAAGTACCTCGCACAGTCATCCCAAAGGTGAGAACAGTATTCGACGCAGAGGCTAATCTGCGCCTTGTACAGCAAACATCCCGGTGTGGCGTGGAGTACCTTAAGTGAAGTAAAATTATAAAAATTCAACTCAAAATGGATCACAAATATTAAAATAGGCACAAAACCCTAAAAAAAAGGTTAAATAACACAGTTCGAGTAAAAATCAATCATATTTATAGTAAATTAAATCCAGATAAGTTTGTTTGTAGCAATGTCACTATAATGAACTATCGACATCCTTATCGATACCTACCCATGACTATTTTACTGTAAACAGGCCTTTCTATTTCTGCCTTATATATCCTCCAAAAATGCATTTACACATTAAATATTGTGTTATGTATGAAGGAAAATGCATAATCTACGTTATGAGTTGAACTTTCAGTGAAATTTTACATCCAATTTGGCAAAATATGTACGTCAAAAATGGAATGAACGAAGTCACAAATGACCTGTTAAACGAGTCTTTCTTCGTATAATTGCGTTTTGTAATATCCTATTCACACACTAAACACGACAATATCGTTGAAAATATAAAATTTTCTGTTTTAATCGTAAGATCACTACAGATTATTGGATATTATGAATAACATAGAGCCGCCATAGGATCCCAGCGGGCTCAGCGATTCAAAATACTGACATATGAGTACACAATTTGCTTTCTCTTTTCCTCTCGAGCTAAGTGCTATGGATAATGAGGTCTCGCTCGCACGCTTTGTATATCTATTGAGAGTAGCGAAAAATTCTAAATCTATGGTTACAGTACATTGGAAATAATTTTATAAAAGTCGGACAAGTGCGAGTTGGACTCGCTAACCGAGGGTTCCGTACGGCCGTCCTTCCACGTCACTTCGTCCATAAAAAAAAACAATACTTCTATTAGTTATTAGGTTGCAAAGAACGTACCTACTATATTTCGACTCCCTCAAGGGATTCAAAATTAATAAGCTACTTCCCGTTGAACTATGAAATTTAGTAAGTAATGTCTTCATTTACTACAAGTATAGTATGAAATCATAAACTATACATTTGGACCGACGCCGACGTCCTGAAAAAGGTCGCAAGCTAGGACTGGATGCGGAAGGCGCAAGACCGTGTGTTGTGGCGTACATTTGGAGAGCCCTACGTCCAGCAGTGGACTGAGATAGTCTCATTTGATTGATTGATACATTTGTAATCAAATTAAAAAAAAGGTCTTCAAACCACGTACCTGATCAAAACTTGCGAGATTCGATTCCTGGACCTCTGTTCACGAGCTCGGGCTCCGCTTGGGATAAGTTGTGTGTCCTGGGACATCCTTCCGAGGGCTTACCCGGGGCTCCCAACCATAGGCTGTTGAGCGTTACGTGAGATTTTTTAGTCGGTAGGAGTCCGGCATAGCATCCATGAGGATTTTACCTCACGTTAAAAAAAAGGATAAGTTGTGTATGAATCTAAAAATAAGTTTAATTAATTCTACTCTCTTCTATTATTCCTAACTATAATTCCTAAAATATCACATTCTAAAACGTTTTTTCTTAAAACTATTAACCGTCAACGCAAAATAAGATTATGTAACCTAGCAAGTAATATGCATTTCGTTTAAGCATACGTGTAACCTAAATTCATGAATTAAGTAGACATAATTTTAAAAATTATGTTAGTTTTCATACTGTATACGTATGAATGTATTCTTTTTAAATTAAATATTTTAATATTATTTGCAATTTTAAAAGTTAGCGATATGACAAAATACTTACTTTTTGTAGATCTTTTCCTTAACTATTTTTTTTAAATTCTAGAATAATCTGGCTTCTAAGCAGAATAATATTACTGAAGCTAAGAATAATAATGTAACCTAGTAGCATTTCTACTCTCTCACTCAAATTGCCACAAAAATTAGAGGCATCCTTGATATCCTGGCCACATAATACTCGTAGGTATAATCATGAAGGAGCTACATGAGGTTTACATAATTATACATGCATATGATCACGCCTTTTATCCCCGAAGGGGTAGGCGGAGGCACATTTCACCTTTTAGATTTTGGCCCACGTAATAGGTGGTGAGCAGTAGTTATATGGACAGGCGGAAGGTTGTGTCGGCCTGCTGTTGAAATTTTTCAAGCCGCCCATAAAGGTCTTCAACTTGGCTTAACGACTGCCATTTTACTGGAAACCGGGACCAACGGCTGAACGTGCCTTCCGAACTACGGAAACGCTCGCAAATAAATGTCACAAAGTGGTCATGAGATGGTCACCCATCCATAACCAACCATAGTAAATGTTGCTTACGTCAGTGTTCGTTTACAGAACACTGAAACCGCGGGGCCACGAGCGCTTCAATTATAGAATCTTTTATTTATATTAGTTCACTCCACTGCATGTTAGTCAAACTGTAATTACTTAAATATCATAGCTTCCTTATTACATTTAATTGTAATTAGTATAAATAAATAAATATTTGTAACATTCTCACACACCATCTAGCTCAAATCAAGCTAATAATCTGAGGATCTAGACGACTGATAGACATACTTATATATTTCGAAATACATACATATTACACATAGAAACACTCAAACTCCGAAACAAACATTATTTTGTGGATCACACAAATATGGTTGTACGAGTACGGTTTTCTACCAAAATAATGCCCCACCGAGGCAGTCAATTGAGCATAATATTATTTAAATATGCTCATATTTGAACAATATATAACATTTAAAAAAATGTATTTTCGTGCAATTTGTTTAATCGTTTCGTCGGGTTCGTTTTATATTTTTGCCTGCCTCTGTGGCGTAGTCAAATATTTGTGTGATCCACAAATGTTTGTTTCGGAGTTTGGGTGTTTTCTTTGTATAATTTTTATATATTTAAAAATATATATGTATGTATATCAGTTGTCTGGATCCCATAGTACAAGCTTCATAGTGTCTTAATTTGGGCTAGATGATGTTGTGTGTGAATGTAACAGAAATTGACTGCTCTGCATGAAAACTATATTGTCGAAAGCAGAGAGAGAGTGAGAGAGAGAGAGAGAGAGACTGAGAGAGAGAGAGAGAGAGAGAGAGACTGAGAGAGAGAGAGAGAGAGAGAGACTGAGAGAGAGAGAGAGAGAGGGATAAAGTACGAGTAGACTTTTTAGGAATGAACGCAAACGGTTGCATGCATGTTTGCAATTGCCTTTGCCTATCTCGTATTCCAAAAATGTGATAGCTAACCTATGAAACCAGATTGATTTATAATTCTTTTTGGCGGATTATTTAAATTTCGAACTTCCGTAAATAATGCAGTATGATCTGTGAAATAGATCGTAACGGGATGCGTGATGTACGCTTTCCGCTTTTCACATTCCCGGCAATCGCCGATTGCTAGTCACATAAAATGTTTACTTAGTTACTACATTTTTCTTTAGCACGTACAGTTTTTTTACTATATGCAGCTCTTGCTACATTATATTTGAGTGGCAGACAAAACCACGGTCACAATCACACCCTGTACAAATTTCAATGCGGTAACTCAGTTATTTGAAATAAGCTAAAATTATAGTTATCTGTGTCGAAATACTCAAAGCGAACTAGCACTAAACTACCGTAATTAGGTACTTACCTTCTATGGTAGTGAAGACAAAATTCAGGTAGTTGGGAAGCTTCCGCGATACGGTTTTTGCTTACACATACATTATTTATTCAGCGCGATCTGATCCCAAAGTAATCTAAGATTTAACTTGCTTGACATTTAACAACGGACATTGATTACTTTTTATGGTTCTGTACCCAAAAGTTAAAAATGGGACCCTATTAATGAGTAATGTTTCGGGCAAGGACGATGTAATAGATTTTATCTACTGTGATACTATAATACAAAGATTATAAAATTGAAATCAATACTATTATGACAAACATTACGCACAGGCCAAAAAAAAAGTTTCATTACGATACAGGTCTTGTATGGACACCTATATCGTAATAAAACTTTTTAATCATTACGATACACCATAAACAATCTCCAGCTGAAAAAGAAGTTTGAACCTCTACTTTAAAAAAAAATTGTGTCTCCAGAGTAGCGAAAAATCCTAAATCTATGGTCTCCGCAGCCTAAAAAAAAAAGAAACACTCATGCGCAATCGATGTTTGCGCCTTGGCGCCAACATTTTACATTTAAATTAAACAAAGTTTGGTTTTGTTTGTAAAATATAGTAGTTTTCGTTACATGTGTGGGATTTCTCTTATTACAACGAGTTCTGACAGATGTTGACCCGAGCCGAAGGCGAGGGTAGACAGTCAGAACGAGTTTAAATAACAGTCCCACACGTTGTATCGAACAACTATTTTTAATACAGTTGCGAAAAAATTAAGCAATTTAATAAAATAATAAAAACAAATAAACCTGAATTGTCCAAAATGGCGGCAACCGTAAAATATTATAAGTAAACCTAAGCACAGACTATGGCAGTGCACTTCATACAGCCAAAATTTTTTTAAATTTATAAATTTAATTTGGCCGATACTTATATTATTTATGTTCAAATTTTAATTAAAATTACTTTAATCTGATATTGAAACAAATTAGTATCTTTTTTTATAAATATTTGCATGAATCACTAAAACTTCTATGAATTTTTGGTTGGTTTTTTATTTTTAATAGACATTATTTTGACAGTTGGGAAAGAAAACGCACGAGTGCGGGAAAGGTAATGAAAAAAGCACAGGTGCGTAATAGCCCTCATCCCGAACGCTATACGTCCCTGTAATACGTCACTTTTTGAGCAACTGTATTAAAAAATTAGTTTTTGTGTAAAAACATGTCTTAAAGCGAGGATGGTGGTAATTGTACACCACCAGACATTCTGGAAACTGCGTCAAACATGACCATGAACCTGTTACCGGCGAAATCAAGGAGCAACTATATATCACAACAAAATGAAATCAGGTATTATAGTATGAGAGTAGATAAAGTAGTGTATGACACTGTACATAACTTGGTCTTATAACACTCGTGTGATAGGTACTATAAAAAAACTCGCCTACGGCTCGTTTTTTAGGGTTTCGTAGCCAAATGGCAAAAACGGAACCCTTATAGATTCGTCATGTCTGTCCGTCCGTGTGTCACAGCCATTTTTCTCCGAAACTATAAGGCCTATGCCATTGAAACTTGGTAACTAGATGTATTCTGTGAACCGCATTAAGATTCTTATATAAAACTAGAAAAAAAGTAGTAAATTTCGGGGGTCCCCATACTCAGAACTGAAACTCAAAATTTTTTTTTTCATCAAACCCATACGTGTGGGGTATCTATAGATAGGTCTTTAAAAATGCTATTGAGGTTTCTAACATCATTTTTTCCTAAAAAGAATAGTTTGCGCAAGAGACACTTCCAAAGTGGAAAAATGTGTGTCCCCCCCCCTCTAACTTCTAAACTAAGAGAATGATAAATCTAAAAAAAATATATGATGTACATTGCCATATAAACTACCAACGAAAACAAGATAGAGCTGGTAGTTTTTTTTTAATACGTCATAAACCGCAATTTTCGGTTAGAAAAATCACTACCACTGCGAACGTGTTAAAACATCAAAGTTACAACGAACTATAAGAACTTTTATATTATGTTACTTGCTGCTACGAAACCCTTCATGGGCGAGTCCAACTCGCACTTGGCCGGTTTTTTTAAAACACACTCGTGTTATAAGAACCCTTATTATGCAACAGTGTCATAAACTACTATTTCCCAATAGTCTGATGTACCAATACCTTAGTAGAGGTTTTTGACGTGTGAAAATACCGACTCAGAACACCCGGTGCTTTACAACCACTTACGGTTCGGAGTCCCGTGTAAGCCTAATTCCAGGATTTGCTTGTACATTTTTTTTTATTTTACCTTAGTCGGGTTTACATGTGATGATGTGAGTGACTTGATGAGGAAAGCGCCGAACATAGTGGCGAGATCTGGGAGATGCCTACGCCCAGCAGTGAACTGCCGTAGGATGATTTGAAGATTGATGATCACGAATGACAAGAATGACTTCATGGAATAATGACCGTGGTTTATAGAAATTAGTAATATATACTCTATAAAGGGGTCTGCGCAGCGGGCTATGGAAAGGGCTATGCTTGGGGTGTCTCTGAAAGATAGACTTCGAAATGAGACTATCCGGCAGAGAACTAAAGTGGTCGACATAGCTCGCAGAATAAGTACATTGAAGTGGCAGTGGGCCGGCCATATCTGCAGAAGAACCGACGGCAGATGGAGCAAACGAGTTCTGGAGTGGAGACCGCGTCTCGGCAAACGTGGGGTGGGACGTCCACCCGCTAGATGGACCGACGACCTGGTAAAGGTCGCAGGCTAGGACTGGATGCGGAAGGTGCGGGACCGTGTATTGTGCCGTAAATTAGGAGAGGCCTACATCCAGGAGTGGACTGCGATAGGCTCATTTGATTGATTGAAAGGGGTTTACTTTACTTTTTAGTGAACAATCATCTACAAGTTTTATTAGAATAGGTACGTCAGACAAAATAAATAAAGTGGATTCATTAAAAGTTTCTATCGCATCTTTCAATAAGAGAACTGTTACATTGTTATGTAGTGCACTTATTATATTTATTTTAGTCAAGTAATGAGGTCATTCGGTGACCATCACTGCGAATCAGTAGATCACCTCACTATTGAGATGAAGAATACGTACTGTACACTACTGTTTAGCTCTTCACGAATGAGAAGATTATAGCTAACTAAATACAAAATCAGTTTTGTTATGGTTTCATGATTTTTTAATGTAAGTATACAAAGTATAGTAAGTAGGTAAGTAATAGATATTTCAAAGCAATCAAAGCACGGCAAAATTAATCTGTTATGGCGAGAGTGAAGGCCATAAAATACCTAATATTGAATGCCTCGTTGGTCTAGAACTTGTAAAGTACGACTGTGGATCACGAGGTCGTGGATTCGATTCCCACTTATACATGTTCCGTGATATGATACGCTTCTGCGTACACAAGCAGGCTATTCCTGGCTTACTCTGGGATCAGAAAGCGTTGAGTAAAAAGTCAATATTTTTCACGTAAAGTTTCAGTTCCAGTCACAGCGTAAATAATCCCAAGCCCTAAATGGTTATGTATCTACGAATACTCGTTAAAACAGGTGAAACCGATTGATAAATATATCCAAGGCTTCTTTGAAAACACGTTCTCATAGTAGGTACATCAAATGAGAAGAATCTGATAAAAGTAGATTTCTGCGAAAATAGATCATCTCAGGAATAAATTTACACTAGCACCTAATATTAATTTGAGGCATTATTAAGTGTGCAATATTCATCTATAACCGATGCAGTAAAGGCGGGCGTCGCGTTGAGTTCGGAGAATGTGTGAAATCACGCCACTCGGGCATACAGGGCCGCCTCAGGAGATATGGTGATGAAACATCCATTGCGATCGCAAATATTCAGCTAAATTGCTCTTATTATATGCTGCGTAATGAACGCAAAATTTCAGACTAATAATACCTCCTCTACGCCAAACATTAGCGTTTACTTGATCTATAACTATGACACTAATTGCACTGTAACACGTAAAGCTATCGAACGTATTCATTTCGTCTATCTGGCTGAGTCTTTCTAGAACAAACGCTGGGCGGTTTCTCCTAAGCTGCAAGTACTACGTACAGGTCAGGTGGACAGAGGCGCAGCTTGCCTCGAAACGAGACCAAGGCCACGCTCCGGTATTGTTACTTTTCTAACACTAATTATGACTTCTAATATCTACAGATACTTACACCGTTCAATGGCGTGTTTTACTCACGGCAAGCGGCCTTACTTTACCGCTAACAATGTTACATATTGCTAATTGATTGTTAAAAGATACGTGTATCTTCCATTCATGTGCTATTGAGAATATATGCAATACGAAACGTGGGTTTCGATCGCATCGCCATTCTTTAAGGGCCAGAACGCCTGCCAAGGACAGAGTCTTAAGAGAATGTGTACATATTAACAACTTTATTTTGTATGTGAACTTTGGTTCTGATCTAAAAATATTACTTGAAGTTTTTATATGTAAGTGCAAGCGACCTTTCGCTGCTCGTGCCTCTTGGTCGTTGGCGGAGCAAGTGCGCGAGCCGCATATTGGTCCACTGTTCCGTTTAAAAGTCAATGTCGACTTATATACAGGAAGAAGTGACTGGGCGTATTATGTAGTCATATAAGCGTAAGTAGGTACTCGTATCTGTAACGAGGACTTTTGCTAAGACAAGAATATCTATCGATCGTATCTGAACTTGTTTAGGACTTAGACTTGATATGCATAACATTACACAGGTATTTGGTTTTCCAAATACGAATCGAACTAATATTTTTAAAACAGTTGTTATGTGGTTTTCATCTCAAAGAAGAGGCAGGATCTATGATGATAAAGTCATAGATAAAATCATGAGTAGGTATTTCAAGATATGTATTTTTAGAGAACACATAAGCGAAGGTGCTACGCCAAATAAATAAATAAATCATAAGGCGTGGGCGGACGCTTTGCGAATTTTGTGGATAAAATACTCCAAAATAAACAGCTTGCACGTCACGTGTATGTTAAGTATATTCCTATACAACTTATAATAGGTACATGGTCAAAAACACGTGGTCTACCTTATGGTAAACAGTTTGTGTCTCTGTCTAGCAATAGTAGGTTAATGGTTTCTGCGCATATGGAACAAAATTAGACGAATATGCAACACTTACATTTAATAGAGTTGTATATACATGGAGTCCCTTTACTCTATACAATCAATTCATTTTCATAGAGTATCTTGTGTACATAGAGTATACTCCATGTAGGTAACCAGTTACAGAAATGGTTACATATCTTAAGCCATTACTATAAATTGTTACTTGATTCGCTTGACTGATAGTCTAGTCTAGTACATCTGTGTATTTCAGAACAATTAGCAAAAGTTTCAGCTTCTTTTTAAAGATGTTTCTTCAAGTTTGTAGCAAATATGAATGTTACACCTATGGAAGGATGCATGGCTGATCAAACAGTTGAATTCTGACTGCAACTTGGCATAAGTACGTAGTGTCCAACCCACTAGCCGGCGACTTTCAAAAGCTTGATCTATTATGAACTAATCTGATTTTGACAATGTTTGATAAGTAGGAAGTTTATTGACTATTATTTTATTCTATAACAATTTTTTGTCCACCACAGGATTTATATTGGTCAATGAAAAAAGAAGGCACGTAGTTCTTATTCCCGTGGAAATATGAAGAAGTTATTTAACAAGTTATTCAAAGTCAAAGTGACTTTCTACCGGTGAAAGAGTTCAAAAATTGGTCTAATAGTTTTTCGGTTAAATTATTAGGTACAATAGGTACATACAAACAAAGATAGTTATATAATAAGTTATTATTTTGATGTATATATTTAATGTTAATAATATTAATCTAGATTAACCAATTTGTCTTACAGCTCCATATCTCTAACTTAATAGTAAATTCGTAATGTCAAGATTATTCAACGGTGGAAAATGGAGAAAATTTATAATCAAAGTCAAGAAGTTATAGCTTGTTAATAAATAAAGCTGTCAGTTATGGCATTCGGACTCATAAAGAGTCTATTTGGTTTCCTAGCATTCCGTTTTATAAGAAACTGGTTACATATTAAGTTAGCGCTAACATTCGTACAAAAAGAAATACAACTATCGAACAGATATTAGATTATGACCAAGAAATTAATCGTAACAGTACTACTGTACTGTTATATAATTCATTAATTTCGTTATAAGTGGAATATTGATGGGCGCTGTTCCGCCTCATTTAAACCTAATAGTTTATGTTAGTCACTTAGCGGTTACTGGTAATAGTTAAGTAGTAGGTATTATACATATTATTATGTAATCTAATATTTTGAAATATGAAAAACATTTATTGTTCAAAATTACAGAGAAACATAATTACTACTTATCTATATATTCACATTATTTCTATCTAAACTAAACCTAAATAAGGCCCCCGAGGCATTGTGCCCAAAAGACTAGCAGCATTCCCCCTTTGAATAGCAATACCTATTCGCTGAGCGAGAAAACTGCCAGCCGTTGGGTCACCAGTTGACTCCACAAGGCGCTGTTTCAAATTCTTGAAAAATTTTAAATCTCATAATTTTATAAGTCAACCTCACACATTGCATACGGAGCGTTCTTCTGCGCACCCTTTTTTTTTGTTTAACGTGATGGAAAATCCTCATGCTGCCGTCATGGGCCTGCTTCTGTAAAGCCGGTGAGCCGCCCTCTCACCGTCCTCGGGCCCCCGGTCATGGAGGCCGATAGTCCTCGGCGAAGACACGTCGGCGGAGGAATGTGTTCCTTCTGCGCACCCTTGGATTGTGGAATGATCTTCCTGCTTCGGGCTTTTCAAAATGCCTACAAAATAAGTTATTGAGTTCCATAGACAGTTTCCGTAATTTGTTTAAGATTTATCTGTAACAAAGACACAGAGCATCGCGCGCCCTTAGACAGTTCGCGTTGCTCTATGAACAAAGATAATAAATTAGTATAGACAATTATAAAGTCTCATTATAGATAATTCATACATACATACTACCAAGTCTTTATTCACGAAGGGGTAGGCAGAGGCAGGTATTATATTATGTTTTTATCCCACGTTATAGGTGGGGAAGCCTATTGCCTTAATGTATTGCACAGCCTATATTCGATTTACGCAAGCCTCACCGATCGTAGGGCGGAAGCCTAGTTATGGTAATATCGAATACAACCGTATGTTTTCCATTGAAATGTTTTAGCATAGACTGACATCTGGAGTTAACAAGTGGGCGGTAATGGTCTATGGACCGATATAGGATCGTTAGTTACATAAAAGGAATATAAATGTATCTGTATAATGTATATTATATACTTAAGTGTCCTTACACGTACTGGCTTATTTGAGCTCGTAGCTTAAAGATATTTATAAGCTACGATTATTTGATTTTTGATAGCATTTTTTCACAAAAAATTTAAGATTAAATGTTCCAAAAAATATTAAACTTAAGTATGCAGTTAAAGTTATAAGTATTCAGAACTTAAATATAAATAAAAGCTTCGACTCGACCCCTTTTTAGGAAAACTGTAGGAAATCATTAATGACAAATATGACAAAGACAATATAAAAAAAAGAAATTTATTAGCTATTTTAAGAAATAACTCTCAAATTTTGAGGGCTTAGATTTAGGTCTTAGTACTTTCAACCATAGAGCAACGCGGCCAGTACTAGGGAAGTAGACTCAGCAAATTTGCTCTATATATATCTGTCTATCATTATCTCGATTGTACTTATACACAATTCCTACTCATAATTTCAGACACACACACATGTGTTATATGTATATATATATTTCTTATAAATGTGTGTGTAAAAGCGTACTCGTACGTTTTGACACAGGGGAAAGTATGGCGCCTGCCCTGTCGATAAAAGTAATAGATCTTGTTTCTCTATGACATTATACTATAACAGAAATTTCCCTAAGACGTATAAGGTGGAAAAGTTCATCGGTTTCGAGTAGGTCTCGATGACTAGTTGGATTAGATGACGCATGTTCGAATCCTGCTCGAGACCGTTAATTTTTCCACATAGCATAAATTTTACATCAGGAAACATCGGAAACAACCGAATAGTACTCGTAATTACAACTTTCTTTTTCAAATGTTATTACCACATTACGTTACAATTTATTTAAACTCCAAACGTAGGTAACCTGTCAATGTTGTCATTCTTAAAACAGCCATAAAAACGTCGAAAATTATCGTGTCGCACTTGTGATTTCAACTCTATGTCATTGTGATAAACGTCTGTGTCCCTTGTAAGAACAGCAATGCTCAAACTTTATCTGGTACCTAGTATATTTTGATCGAGGCTATTAAAACAAAAAAACAGCCTCCATCAAATGTACTGCCAGAAAATAGTTTAAGCTTTGCTGTTCTTTTATAGGACAGTTTGGTTTGATTGAGGCTATTAAAACAGTGTCAGGAGCCCTCGGGTTATGCTTCGGAAGGTGTGCCAGGTACTCGTAAGCACTTCCGGAAGAGCACCATGTGGTTTTAGTCGGTAGGAAGAGGAGAAAACCAGCTATTAAAACAATAATATTTATGTAGGTACTATTTCTAATAGACAAGAAACAGAACGAATACGATCGCTTCATTGATTTGTTGATTTTATATCACGTATTATAACTGCCCTGTATATGTCTGTCAATATTTCATTACTAACACGATAAAATACGTAACTACTAACATAATGTATTATCGCAACTCTCTCCTGCCATAAATTTGCATGTCGAATCGATATTACGATTCTTTTGTATGCAGTTTTATTGGCGTCAAGGCGAACTTTAAAATAATAAATTATTAACTGTGAATAGCTATGCATCGATATGCTAATGACAGATTTATCTAAACATAGGTCTCTTAGAAATACTTTCGAATGCCGTTACCTTCCTTTTGAAGTGATAAAGTCTTGTAAATTGATGAACGCCGGCTGCACACATAAAAATGTGTCACGTTCCGTCTGAGCCGAGCGTGCAAAATAAAGCAAGGAACAAGCGATGGAGAGATTGTCCCAAGCGTTCGACTTGTGAATATTCATCTTTCATCCACTTCATCGGCCGATTACATTTATGTTTTGTAATGACGTTATCGCGTAAATTATCCGAAACTTAATAACCCGAAACTTTTTTTTATTGAAGACTCAACCCTTGTATAGAACCGCCTCACACATGTAAACTCGAAAATGAAGGCACCTTTTAGATATTACGAGATTATAACAAACCCTTGCAATCTAATTCACATTCAAAATCATGCGGCCATAAAATATTAAAAACTAAAGGTTGTTTTGCAGATATTATCGGCGATATAAAACTAAATTATCGATAGGTGATTGTAAGCCATTTCAGCTAACCTTGATATACTGCACACGTCGCTTTTAATAGCTCATTTGATAATAATGTTTAATAAAAAAGAAGTACCTACCTATAGGCTTATTATTATATACACATTTGCATTAAGATGCATTTGTATCAAATAATGACCTTCAAAAATATTCGTAATTTGTAAAATGATCGTAAACTATAATCTCAGACCAACGTGACCAGTACAAGGGGAGTAAACAGGTTAGGTCTGTTGGGAGTCCTGGAACTTCCTTCCGAGGGCTTACCCGGGGCTCCCAACCATAGGCTGTTGGGCGTTACGTGAGGTTTTTTAGTCGGTAGGAGTCCGGCATAACATCCATGAGGATTTTCCCTCACGTTAAAAAAAAGGGGGAATAAACAGAGCATTCGCTTTATCCGTCATTATCTGGCTGTCGTATTCATGTACTCCTCTACAAAATCAAATGTCTGTCAATATGGAACTTACTCAAATCTCAATTAAATCAATACTCTCATAATTTCAAACACACGCATATTATATATTTCTTATGCCTTTTGGAGATCCGATGAACAATTCTAAAGTCTGTGGTTTTGTAACTTTGGGTTACCTTTATAATATTAATTATTTTAAAATCAGTTAATAATGTATGCATAATACCTAGAAAAAGACTGAACGAGCATATTATGCGTTAGATGACAGACATTTCCGCATCAAAAAACTTTAAAAAAATACGTTCTTTACATATTTGTTACCTAAATACTCGTTTTTAGTATAATGTTGTAATAGCGGCAACAGAATTCATCTGTGAGAAGTTTAACTGGTCTAGCTTTGACGGTTAACGATATATAGCCTGGGGACAGACCAACAGATGGACAGCGGAACCTCTGTGATAGGTATATTGGTCTCCTTGGATACTGAACTCTAAAACAGTTAAAACTCATGTAGTTTAATGAAATCTATGTAGTATGTATATCAACAAAATTTATAGTTGTTTTAACCTCAAAAAGAAAAATATCGTTTAATCATTTTTTGTACCAATGCTTATTTAATCGGTCGAGTAATCGAGTTGTAATAATTTCAGTTTAACATCTTATTGATTACAAGGCCAAATGGAGCTTATAATATGAATATAGTAAAAACAAATGGCTTTATAAAGAGATCGCCGTTTAGCAAATGAATGCAAGTAAGTTTTCAAAAAAAATCGCAATTTAGGTGGTATCAAAATTTCATTGTCTTTCGAATTCGTTAAGTGCTTAGGTATCAGCGTATTTATTTAAATACAGAATGTTTGACCTATAAAGCAAATTTAATAAAGGTAATGTTGATAAAAACATTATATACAACACGGCGGAAATATCTGCGAACCTGGCTTCCCCTCGCGCTTCCCCGCATCTGACCCCGTTTTCGCCTATTTAGTATAACCCGCACGCGATTGAATGGCATGGTATTTGACAAGATTCCACACATTTTCGTTGCGCGGGGATTATGCCGTACAGTTTACATGACGTCATAAGCCAGGTCCGCAGATATTTCGGCCGTGTTGTACCTTCTTGTTACTTTATTTATTTTTGGAACAAGATGCAAGTTGAACGTGTCAAAGACATAGATCCGAGAGTCCGTGTTGCTCTATGGCCATAGGCAATGTTTTGCACTAAGAACATTTACAAAGTAGCTCATGCGTATACCTATGACAATTTTGTCTCCATTGTTATTTAAACTGATGTTTTAGAAGTTTTCCACAGATTCATTCGTTACTCATGTGGAAGCAAAGTAAATGACCGCCTCTGTATAATTTATCTTCATATCTGTTCTCAGTAAACTTTCACTGTTATCCACCGTTTTTACTGTCATCTATGTTCCAAGTACAATTCCCTTTAAAAAGGTTTATGTTCTTCCATATAACTTCTGTATTTGTTGGGTCAAGTAGCTTTTCGATAATAAATTCGATTTCCTTAAGGAAAATAGTTCATCCGAATCATTAAAATCATTAAATACAGCAACATTGCCATACAACTACGAACGATTTACAAGCAGTTGCACTAATGACATCCCGTAGTATTTCTAAAATTGCGTTCGACGAAAGGCAATTAACATTACAACACAAGTGGTAGTACCCAAAGCTTGTCACGACAATCCATACTAAGTATTGTTGAAACATTCCTTATATCTTTACAACTACCTACATCTGTAAATTTTAAGGCAATAAGTGTGTAAAATCCTCTGAGACATCCCTCCGAAGGTACCCGGGGTCCCCAACCGTAGGAAGTGGTAGGGCACGTGTGGTTTTAGTTTAGTTTATTTAGCACACATGAGGAATTTCTACATGTAATAAAACCGCCCAAGTGCGATTCGGACTCTGTGACACACGGACGGACAGACAGATATGACGAATCTATAAGGGTTCCGTTTTATGCCATTTGACTACGGAACCCTAAAAAGGGTTTAAGCGCAGTTCTCGCATCATTACAACTGAGCTCCTTAAAGCTGATGGGACTCCGGTCCTTAAGAGTTAACAATATAATTTATTTCAGTCCTCCAGTAGAGTCAGACACCCAAAGCGTGGAGTGCGGTGGCTCGGTTCTTCAAAAAAGGTAACAAGACGTTACTGAAGAACTACAGACCCATCTCGCTCCTGAGCCATGTTTAGAACTTGTTTTTGAGATTGGTTACAAGTCTCGCCTCGCTCGACGAGTGTCAACTAAAGGAGCAAGCCGGGTTTCGAAGATCCTTTTGTACCACGGACCACATCCATACTGTAGAGAAGAAAAAAGAGTACAATCAGCCGCTGCGTCAGACTCTGTCATTCATAAACCGAAGGACCGTGTCTTGTGACGAAAATTGGGAGAGGCCTAGGTACAGCAGTGGACTGAAGGAAGCTGATTTGGTTGATTGATCTATATCTATAGATGCTGGGTGACTGGCTGATCAACAAACGAAATGCTGCAACGAATTTGGTTCAGAGACTCAATAAAGTCAGGTAATCGCTGATCGTAGGCTTCCCCCAAAACAATATGGAGAGGGTGATTGACCTTACACAGCCGAGTAAGTTGGTACAGGGTTTTACATCAAGGTCTCTTTTCCATGACCTTGTTCGTTAAACAGCAGGTTCTCCGAAGATCTCTTTAAATTTGACGTAGAGTTATTATGACTTAGGGATCAGCTAAGAAATTATTTTTTTAAACTCTCACCGACAATGGCTAACTTCGAAAGAGGCATGTGAATGTGTAGCCGTGGGCCAAAAGCTAGACTACGATATATTTTAAATTACAAGACGCAATGGTATTATCTTGTACTTTCAAAGATTTATTCAAGTACATCGCATACTATGCGCATTTGGCACATTAATACATCCATTGTCGGCTTTCAATACAGTCTCCGTACTCATTTGTAACTAAACCAGTAATGATTAGGCACTACTGATAAATCATACGTTTATATTAGTGGTGTGCCCACTACAAGCAAGTTTAATAAAGCTCGAGGGGATTGCATTTCAAAATGGACGACCTTCAAGCATCAGATTATCTAAACTTTTACATTCGAGACCGACATCTAAGGCCTCAGACTGGATGTTGGCGGTGAGCCGGGCGATGCGCGACGGCGATTCAAAGAGAGTAAGGCGACACTGCGCTCACACACTAGTTAAGTTGCCTACTCTCTTAGAGGATGGAAATAATTTGAAGGGAGTCAAGAATAGCGCCCGCGAAGAATAGCATTAAGCAGACCGCAACGGGCGATCTCCCGCGGTTCGGTCAGTACGCCCTCCACCTCCCATGGTCATTCCTGCCTCACGGCGCGCCGTGAGGCAGGAATGACCATGGGAGGTGGAGGGTAATACTCTCTGGCCTCAAACTGGATGTTAGCTGGGTGACGGAGTGCCAGAGTACAAGAGAGTAAAGATGCCTCTTTACTCTTTACACAAGCAAAAGGCGCTTGGTGTTGTTATCGTTTTTAGAATTTGCGTACTGTGTCGCTACGCGCATCGCTGACATCCAGTGTGAGGCCTAACTGAATGGAGGCTGCTAGAGTAAATTAAGTTGACATTGTCTGACTGAACCGCTTGAGTAACTCACGAGCATTATGCATTTTTTCTTCAATACTCGTACCAAAATAACAATTCACAATACAGTCTCGATTGTCCGCAACGTCTAAGTAATATAATAGTTTTTAAAAAGTTGATTTTATACGAAGTACCTACCTACTTATTATTTGTGGTCTGTAATCCAAATTCGAAGATGGTCCCATAACTGATATTTCGCGTGATCAAACCAAAAATAATTTAATAGAACTACAAAACAAAACTTAAAATGGTACTTAATGGAATATTGTTAGTTCATCCGAGTTGATAAGGTTAAAAAGATGTGTAATAAAATAAGGCAGTCCGTTAAAATCTCGTATGACTGATGTGAATACACGTACAGAAAAAATATACCAAACCCGTCCCAACAATGTGTTACGTTTCTGCATATTAAAATCATAGTTGATCTCAACATAGATGATTGATAACTTCAATAGACAAGAAGAGAGTCTGTGACATATTTTCCGTTTGCATTGATGTCAGGTATCAGTATATTTTGTGACTAATCGCCAGCCAATTAGGTATATCATGACGGCTATGCTCTAGATAGATTAAGAAGGACACTCCCTCAAATGGACTGAGAACCTTGAAAAGACTAAATACGGACGACTCAGGGCCACGAGTTATGACGAAAAACTGGTAAGGGCGTCCAGGGACCAAGAGTATCTTGTCATAGACTGATTTGATTGAGTTATGCCAAGCTCCATACAAAAATCTTCAAACGTTCTAAACGAAGCAAGTTCTCAATAGAAAACAAAATTAGCAGATTATGAATATGCATAGCTATCCAATGTTTACAATCTCTGTTAGAAGTCGAAAGTCAACGCACTGTGTCAGCAGTGACCTTTTACCAGCAGCTCAACGGCAAAGGCTAGGTATATATAATACTAGCTGATGCCGGCAGCTTCGCCCGCGTAAAATTTTTGATCCCGATCCCGCTTCCTGTGGGAACTTATTTCCGGGATAAAGAGTAGCCTATGTGTTATTCCAGACTATACTGTATCCCTGCACCAAATTTCATCGTCGACAAAGAGTAACAAACATCCACATACTCACAAACTTTCGCATTTATAATATTAGTTAGATAAATAGGTAATTTGTATTTATATATTCCGAATTATATACAATTTCTTTATTTTATAGTGATTTAATTCATTGTTAGTTTGTATACATTGAATGAGCTCCGTAACTACTGAACTGATATGAAAAATCTTTCACTTTTGGGGAGCTAACACCATCCGCGGATGACATAGGCTATATATTATTTTCGTGTTTCTACGGGACAAGTAACTTCGTGAGTGAAACCGCTCGACATTTGCCAACCCACTAACCCGTATTTAAACAGACATTATACCATTAAGGACGTACAAACCTCGAAACAATCAAACCAAACAGATCAAACACACACGCATATAATTGTTTCGAACTTGAATTCGAACCCAAAACCTTGGTGCGGTACTCGCGTACACTTACTACTGCGTCACTAAGGCTGTCAATGTCTCAGTAGCCTGGGAAATAATAAATCTATATACATAGGTACCTACCTAATATAATCCCTTCTAATATTATACAAGAAAGCCGTGAGATCGTTCTCACCAGACTTCCCCTCTCTAAACACGTTTATTGTGAAAGTAAAAGTTCAATCCGATTGACGTTGTTATTTTTGTTTTATTTCAAACTTTGACCAGATGATCCACGTGACCTAGTGACGTAGTTGAATGCAACAGAGTCACAGACTACAGACAAAGTCTCGCCACAAACCCCTCTGCACTCTATATTATAGAGAGGGGCTAAAATGCGATAGTAACTCTGTCTGTTACGTTTTCACGCCTAAACCGCTGAACCGATTATGATGAAATTTGGTATACTAAGAGATAGTTTGAGTTTAAGGGAAGGACATAGTCTACTATTTAACTGACTGCGCAAAAAAAGTGTAATGATTTTACGCGATAACGACTTTTACGCGGACGAAGCCTGGGAATGGCTAGTATTTTTTTTAATGTGAGGGAAAATCCTCATGGCTGCTATGTCGGACTCCTACCGACTAAAAAACCTCACGTAACGCCCAACAGCCCATGGTTGGGAGCCCCGGGTAAGCCCTCGGAAGGATGTCCCATTACTCCCAAGTCACAGGACTGACAAGGAAACGGCTAGTTACCTGTATTTGTACTTTCGTAAAATCAATTTATGGACAGAATATAAGTTGTCAAGCCTTGTTGCCAGAAAGAATTTTCAATCTTTTATTATTTGCCGTGTCATTCGTAATTGTATATCTTCTTCTTCTTAAGTACAAGAATAATTATGCCTTCAAATTAAGTTTATTGTTAATTCATGTATGGGTTTGGATGAGGCTTTCACGCTATAAGGAAGTAGGTAAGTAAATTATTAGCGTAGTTTTGATTGTATGTACGATAACAACATTCACAACAGTATTCTGTTAACGATTAAATACTGCAAGCTTCTTATGAATGGTTACTGAGTCATCTTCGTTGTGTTATTTCAAATTTAAGATCATATAAGTCATCTACCATCATGACTATTTGGACAGCCTAATCGCACGAGACCTCTACCCATAACTAGGTACTACCCGTTCGCTCGAAGTTTGCCTGTCATCACCCATACTACGCCTGTACACCAGCCTGTACGCCAGATGCAATCGTAACGCGAACCGGCTATACGTATATTCTATTTAATAGAAACAAACTTTAGTTAGCGTATTATTGAACTAGCGGACGTCACGCGGTTTCACTCGCATAGTTCCCGTTCCCGTGGGAATACGGGAATAAAATATAGCCTATGTTCAGCGGAAAGAGTGTAGCTTCCCAACAGTGAAAGAATTTTTCAAATCAGTCCTATTTGTTACAAACAATCAAACAATAAACCAAAACACAAATCTTTCCTATTTTTAATATTAGTATAGATTAAAAAAAACTTTTCATGTCCCTTACAAGACAATGTTGCTAGTTCTGAGTTCGATAATCGAATAGCAGGAGCTAGTGATATTGTTAAGAAATATGCAAATTGTGGTCAGGGCCGATCGAGGTGATACAACTGACCTGTTATCTTGCGTTCACTCTATGATATAATTTAGTATAATCACGGATAATATATTCTATAGCCAACCAATCAACCTTTTCTTATTATGTGACTAGACAGATTGTAAATCAATGGTGACATTCGCATCGTTTTGTGTTTCCATTCAACAGAACTTTAGTTCACGTTGTGTATAAAAATCATATCTTACTAATATTATAAATGCGAAAGTTTGTGAGTGTGGATGTTTGTTACTCTTTCACGCTCAAACGACTGAACGGATCTGACTGAAATTTGGTACAGAGATACATTATTGTCTGGAACAACACACAGGCTACTTTTCATTCCGGGAATAAGTTTCTACGGGAAGCGGGAACGGGAACAAATTTTACGCGGGCGAAGCTAATTCAATCATAAAGGGAAGGGAAAGCTTTTAAATTTTAAAATTTCGAATATCGAAAAAATAATGTTAACGGTTTTGAAATCAAAGAAGGTTCTATAACTTCATTGCTTTGTTTTTTTTTATTGTAGTTCGATATCGAAATGCAATAATATCCGTGATAATTCTCAATGTCTAATGTTTATGTGGTATGCGCCGTTACCGGACTCACAGAGCACCTGACCTCGGTTCGCCCGCCAACAGCCAACTCCCCACCTGAGATAGATTCGATAACAATACGATTGTTGAAAACTTACTCAGTACAAGGAAGGTTACATCGATTGTATCGTATTAAGAAAATTGTTGAATTCGTATTTGTACTGGCTTATCTATATTCGCGTACACTTTTAATAATGAATAGGCTTATATTTTCAAATTCCCAGATGGTTATCTAACTAATAACCCCATTAACAAATATTTTCTTTCGTTAAATAGTATTTTAATATTGGATTAGGAATTGAAGGTTGCATATTGGAGACAGATAAGACAAAAATAGTCTAGCCTGAGAAACTAAGTAATTATTTGTAGTTAGTATTGACTCAAGGTTTTAAAATTGGCCTAAAACGCACGTTTCCAGATATGCTACAGGCTGCATGTTTTGTTTAAAAAATACACAGTCATCTCTTTAATTATTACATTTGCTTGAATTTATTTATTATTGTATTTATACAATTATTTGTTACGTCCTCAAAAATATTTATCTCATTATTAGCTTAGATTGTATGATATATGATACTGCGCACACTGTAAACAGAAAATATCTCACATACAGAACTGTTTTACGGTGCACGCTCACATCCGTTTATTGGCCGTCAATTTTTACGCCGACAATTGGTGCGATTAGATTTTTTATGGACGTGAAGCAAGAGCACAAAACACAGATCAAACACACTGTATATTGTGGCAAGGGTCAACTTAAGACAGTCGTGTTTCTAATGTGTTCCAGCCTTACTTTTTCGTTCCTACTATCATTCCCATCACTAAAGCGCCAAGTCTCGACAGTGACCTACGTTCTGCATCACGACAATTTATGCTCTTATTTCCTCTCCAGGTCATTGCCATTGTGATGTTGACTAAATCTAGATAGATGTTATACACGGTATAATACAGTTAATTGCGTAACAAATTACTATTCTGCAAAAAAGTTATTCAAATGGGAGTTTCGTGGTTAGTTTATTGTATGATTTCACTCGCTACATCGAGTGAAATTGTGTCGAGTCGTATAGTGTTCCCGTTCTCGTTTACCATGGGAACTTATTCCCGGGATGAAAATAGACTATGTGTCATTCCAGACTATATAAGATATTATATTCCTTTACCAATTTCAGCTAGAGCCGTTAGAGCGGGAAAGCGTAACAAATAGATATCCAGAGTGGCGAGTGCGAGTTTTTGCGTGAGCCTGTCGACATTCACGGCATGCGGGAAATGGTCTCGATTCCATACAAATCGGTGATAACGCGCTCACCCGTAAATGTCGACAGGCACACGCCGAAACTCGCACTTGCCACTCAGATGTCTACGCATCTACACTTACGAACTTTCGCATTTGTATTATTAATAAGATAAGATGTAAACAGTTTTATTATTTTGTGGTTGAATACTGTGATAGACTGTGTTGATTGATTGACAACCATTACCATTAAATATGAAGTTAAAACTTAAATCTCAATTGGATACATTACCAATGATGATATAATTATATTATTAACAAATTAACTATCTTAATTCAATTGAAAGATTAAAAGCGAGCAGTTGAATAGATGATTAGGTAAACGACAGAAAAGAGATTGAAACGATATTTATTACCACAAAGTTCACAGTTCAAATAACAAAATATTACTCAACGGTCTTAGAAAAGATTTCATATGACACAACCGAGGAATATTGGCGGTTCCATAACTGTGTTTTGGTATTCACTTAACAGGTACTTGCTCACGATGGATGGCATCATGACATTGCCCCTGACCACGAGGATTAATTTGATACTAATCGTATCTCTGTCTGTTTGTTTATCTACCCCCCTTCACGACTAAATGGTTCATAATAACATTGTGTTAGGAGGCAGATTATGATCAATCTCGATGGGAGGAGTATCGTTAAACGATTTGTATAGTCCGTTAACAGTAACTGTACCATCACCTAGGTAGGTGACGTTGCTGCTTCTAGAAAGTTGGAGTACATGGGATAAATATACAAATATATTTATTTTAAGAAAAACATGTTTACAGAAAACAAAAACTTACTAGGGTAATACAGCTATCAAAGTAGGCAACCTAACTGCTATAGGTATAATCCGTTCAGCGATATATTATCTACCTCTAGCACTTAGGTTGTCTATCTTGTTTGCTGTGTTACCCCAATAAGTTTTTGTTACTCCCATGTAATCTTACTTTTAGTCGAAACTTATTTTCTTCTTTTGCTGGCATTTTTTTAGGGTGTGACCATTATTTGAGATATGGAACGTTGTGGGAGCAGCAACCTCGCCTTCGTTAGTGGTGGCAGTGATTTATTTTCATCATATACATATAATCACGCTTGTCTCCCATCGGGGTAAGCAGAGACTATGGCTTTCCACTTGCTACGATCCTGACATACAACTTTCGCTTCTTCTACGTTCATAACTGTTTTCATACACGCTCGCCGGTTAAGGGTACTCTTGACCTTGCCTTTTTCCAGAACGTCTCTGATTTGATCGGCATGCGTACGCCGAGGTCGACCCCTACCAGTTTGCCCATTTTTATCAGAAATTCATAAAGTATAAATAAATCTGAAATACAATCGCATGGTAACAGGAGCACTGTCTTAGTGAAGTTAAGTTTATTGTGACATGAAAAACAAAACTATTCGTGCTAAAGGTTGGATGTTATAATCTCCACTTAATTCGGTTAAATGTCTTAGGCTGGCACTCATAGGGCGACTTTACTGCAATGCCAACACACAGAAAACGATCGACGAGCTGTCAGTCACAGGTAATATAACTGTGAACGGACTATATACTAAAATAACTGTGAACGCAATTTAATGGACAAGTGACAGATGACAGTTGAGAGATTAGAGATGGCATCTGTCAAGTTGCATGTGAGGTATTCCGGGATGTCGACCTGGGATCTGGGACAGATCAGACTCATTACCATTAAGTGGTGTTATTTGTATGTTAAATGTTTTTGAATTAATCTGGAGCATGAGGAATGATGTCCAATTGACGTTAATGACCGACCCTGGGTATTCAGTGGGAGATTTTCCTGGATCTGAGATAGGACATGGTAATCAGGACTCCTCTCACCCTTGGAAAAGTTCTCTCCTTAAGGATTTCTTAGGGCATTGAGGTGCTTGTAGTGTTAGTCAGTACGAGTACAGCGGGGTATGTTGTACTCGTACGCTACTAGACCCTGGTAACTTTAGACCTATCTCAATACTGCCTGCCATTAGCAAAATTTTTGAGAAAATTATACTGCAGCAATTACAATCACATTTTAGTTCAAATATGTTACTACACAACGAGCAGTATGGGTTTACAAGAGGTCGTTCTACTACTGACGCAGGTGTGACACTTATAAAACATATATTCAGCGCTTGGGAAAATCGACAGGATGCCATCGGGGTATTCTGCGATCTGTCCAAGGCTTTCGACTGCGTTGATCATAACACTTTATTACGAAAAATAGATCATTATGGTATAAGGGACTCTGCAATGGATCTTGTTGCCTCCTATCTTAAAGATGGAATGCAATATGTTGACATTAATGGAAGTCGGTCCTCTGGAGCTTCTGTAGCTATGGGTGTGCCGCAAGGATCAATTCTAGGACCTTTTTTATTTTTAATTTACATCAACGATTTACCTTTCTATGTACAGAACTTGTGCGATGTTGTTCTATTTGCTGATGATACATCACTTATTTTTAAAGTTGATCGCAATCCAAGTACTTTTGACAACGTAAATAGTGCACTAGCCCAAGTTGTAGATTGGTTCACAACCAATAATTTGCTATTGAACGCTAAAAAGACAAAATGTATTAGATTTACCATGCCCAATGTCAAAAATTATGAAACAAATATAACATTGAACAGTGACACCCTTCATCTTGTAGAATCAACCGTATTCTTGGGGATCACTTTAGATAGTAAATTACAGTGGACTGCCCAAATATCGTGTCTAGCAGCAAAACTCAGTTCGGCGGCTTTTGCCGTTACCAAGATCAGACAGCTCACTGATGTCCAAACAGCCAGGCTGGTTTATTTTAGTTATTTTCATAGCGTCATGTCTTACGGCATTTTGCTGTGGGGCAAGGCAGCAGATATACAAATAATTTTTGTACTTCAGAAAAGAGCTATACGTGCAATTTATAAATTAAATGCTCGAGAATCGCTTAAAGAGAAATTTAAAGAAATAGGAATTTTAACGGTTGCATCGCAATACATATTTGAGAACATCATGTCTGTTAAAAAGAACATACATCTATATCTTAAGAACAGTGACGTACATTCAATAAATACTAGAAATAAGCATAAATTGATTGGAAAGGTTTTTCGATTACATAAGGTACACGACTCATTCGAAGGACTTGGTGTACGCCTATTCAATAAAATCCCTTTAAATATTATGAACCTTCCTTTATATAGATTCAAAAGGGAAATCAAGACACATCTTTTAAAAAGGGCATACTATACTATTGATGACTATTTTAATGATACAGAGACATGGACATGAGTTGCTTGCTCCTCACTTAATTAGGCGCGATTGTAAATGTCGCTTGTGTAGACAAAATTGTTGATCTTTATTGCATGACAAACGAATGTACTAAGACTATTTGAAAAGAGTGGCAGTGAGTTTTCTTGCCAGGTTCTTCCTCACAGGTTCTACCTATTGCATTGCGAATCTGGCAGTAAATGTAAATGTAGAAGCAAAAATTTTGACGTTCATAAGTGTTACTTTGTAACCTAAATGAATAAAGATATTTTCATTTTCATTTTCATTTTCATTTTCATTTTCATTTTCATTTTCATTTTCATTTTCATTTTCATTTTCATTTTCATTTTCACTAATACAAAATTATATTATAAGTAATACTAAATTGTTTAAAGCTTACAAAACAAAAAGAATACATAAAAACATTCTAGAATAGAGCCATTACCGATTATTAAACTAATTTGTAGACATATTACATGAATTTCATATTATAACACTGACGTATTCTATTAATTTCATGACAAAACATTAATTTGCTGTTAACTTTTTTAAACAGACACAGTCACAGATTTTCTATTGCCAATACCAAGTTTTATGTAAGCTATGGTAATGATTACCTACATATTATAATTGCAATTATAAAAAAAATGAACAAAAATAATTAAAAATATAATTATGCAATGGATTTATGAAATTTACAACCTTTCCTCATTGCGTGTGACGGACTTACACTTGACGAATTTTACGTATTTTTGTGCATACATTAATTTTCTTACACAATGTTAACTAAACTTGATCTCTGACAGAGAAAACTGTTTGACAAATTGTGTGAATGCACTTTACATTCCCAAATACACAATGGCCGTTTACTTAAATAGTGTTGTGCGTAGTAGATTATATACTAGTTAGCATAGAGCAACACAAGTTATGACTATTAGGTAGAGAAACGCTATACTGTGAATTTCCCCTCTGTCAAAGCGTACTCCGAAGGGTATAAGAAATATATTATGTGTGTCTGAAATTATGGGTATATTGTTTTAAATGTTTTGTGTAAGTTTCATAGTAACAGCCTATTGCTTTTGAAGTGGTGTATATGAATAAGATCCCCCCCCCCCGCATCATTTATGACAGACCTACAGATATCTATAGCAAACAAGCTATGTCTACGCCTTTTTTTTTAACCTGAGGGAAAATCCTTATGGATGCTATACCGACTAAAAATACTCACGTATCCTGCCTAACCGCCTACGGTTTTAATCCCCGGGTAAGCATGTACTGGTCGCGTTGCTCTATGCTAGGCGTGTATTTGTGATACTCCCGCGCAACATCGTGAAAGGCAATGGGTCACTCATATTTCATTATAACGTTGATGTCATTGACACCTGAGTAACTCTTAGATAATCAAACCATCGGCCACGCTTATATTTATGTGAATTATGAAGTAATGTTGTAAACTTTTCGTCCCTTTTACCTATATTTTTTAATCTTATTTTTGGACTTACTCAGCTTGATAATATGCCAAAGTCAAGTAAATTTTATTGCGAAATTATAAATCATTTTTATGTTGAGATTCTCGTTAACAACAGCGTATTCATGTATGTCCAAATTTGGACTAAGTTCTACTCCTGTAAAGCGGTGGTATCTTACTAGGGCTTGCTGTGGCATTTGTCGACCAACCTAAAAAGTCGCGTTTCATTGCATTTTGTCACTTTCCAACACTTGTGCACGTTGTCGCACGAACATTTATGTTTAAGCATCCACCATAAATTAAATAATTATATAACCACTCAAAAATAAACTACCAGTTTTGAAAAAAATATACAACGGAGTGGCAACTGCTTGTCTGTAAGTTTCCTTCCAAACTCCTATATAAATTTATGGCGCACAGTATAGGGTAATATTAAAAATAAAATTGGCTAACCATAGCAAGATATAAATAGCTTCTTAAAATAGGTCACCTATGATAATATACTTTATTTTTGTGACATATTTTACCAAATTTCCATAACCTGCTATGGTTTGTTTGATCCAACGCAGCGCATTTTAAAACTACGCAAAGAATAACTCTACCTAATACTGTATACTGTATGGGTATATAGGAAACTCGTAAGCGTGAAATTTTCACACACATTTTCACCCCAAGAAACGGGATAACATCCGAATCTATTCCCAAAAAAAACGAATCGAACTCATACGATTTTGCGCCTCGTTTAAAATATCTTTAAATTCATACGATATTTCAACTGGTTTAAAAGATCTTTAAGTCATCTAAACTCCCACTCGAGCACCGCAGTCAGCGGCTTGGGCGACGCCGACGTATCTTCGCCGAAGACCGAGGACGGTGAGAGGGCTGCTCACCGTCCTTACAGAAGCAGGTCCATGACGGCAGCGTGACGTGAGGAATTCACGCACGCCCCCCCTTAGAAGCGGGATCACACCCAAACCCCTCCAAAGACGCGGAATAGCACCCGAACCACCCCCTAGGCGAGGCCGCAGTGGCGGCCGTGGGTCTGTTGTGAGGGAGTTCTGGGACATCCTTCCGAGGGCTTACCCGGGGCCCCCAACCATATGCTGTTGGGCGTTACGTGAGGTTTTTTAGTCGGTAGGAGTCCGGCATAGAATCCATGATGGATTTTCCCTCACGTTAAAAAAAAGTCATCTAAACTATGTAGAGTTCGTAAATAAGTGCCTATGGCTCAGCCATATCGTACGTATTCACGGCGATTTGTTGTGCTCTACAACAAGCTATAGTAGCCATTGAGGTTGCGTAACCTTATTAGACTCGATGTTATTGCACCAACTTTTCAGTTTATTTTCGTTGAACTTGGCGATATAAACATAATAACTGCTCTACATTTATTATGATTTGATTTTATTGTACACGTACCTATATAGTATGTCAAATTTAATTCAAGTTTATTACAAGTGTATTACCAGATCTGTATTATGATTTTAATGAAAAAAGTTGACGTCAAATGAAATTTTAGTATAAGTAAGATAGGTACCTATATTAATTATAATTACATTTTGCCCAATGCAAACGGTCACATTCTATTCCTTTACCTTTAAGGTTTGTTCACAGGGTTCCGTAAGAAAAGGCTAAAAATGGATATTATATATGGCATATGCTATACGGACTGTTTGACTATTATCTATCACCAAGTTGTACCTATCTCATGAACCGTAATACCTAGACAGTTCATATTTTCACAGATGATGATTTATGTTGCTGTTATAAATACAATGTGGCTCCCATATAACAAAAGTAAATTTGTGCCGTTTTAGCCCCTCTCTATAAAATAGAGTGCAGAAGGGCTTATGGTGAGACTTTGTCTGTAGCTGTGACTCTGTCGCATTAAACTGCGTCACTAGGTCACGTGGATCATCTGTTCAAAGTTTGAACTAAAACAAAAATTACAACGTCAATCGGATTGAACTTTCACTTTCACAATTAACGTGTTAGAGAGGGGCAGTCTGGTGAGAACGATCTCACGGCTTTCTTGTTTGGGATGGAATCCTTCGTGCGCGAGTCTGACCGGCGCTTGGCAGGCTTTGTTTCTTTATGAATGGACACATTCGGTACGGTTAAGGTTACGTTTTACGTTCTGTATACAATGTATACCTACAGAACGTAAAACGTAACCTATCTATCATACTTTAATTAACAAAGAAGAACTTGTCAAATATCGAAATCCTTCCCAAAGCAAATCACTAGTTTATTTCGAGTTATCGAGAAAAATAAAAGAAAACATATGATGTCAAAATGGACGTATTTCATTTACTGTACGTGTTCTGTGTAAAATGAAAATCTACGAACAGCTAACTGGGTAAGTAATTGAGCAATGAAACTATTGTACAGCCGCAGTCTAGAAAAAGAAGTCAATTTTGTCAGCTGACAGATGTATGTATGTGTTAAAACTTGATAAATGAGCATATATAAAATTCATTTCACATGTGTGCATATGTAAAATTCATCTACTAGTATAATAGGTACTACACAAAATAGGTGATATTTTTAAACTGGCTAGTGTACACAGCACTTAGCTTGAGTAGAACGACACTACAATCGGTGCGAACTTACGACACCGCGTCAACTATGCAATCAACATGGTGTAAACCGTTATAAAGTAATAATTCTTACAATATTATATTCATAATACTTTAAACGAAACTGTGCACTCGTGTCTTAACATTATTCAAATGAATTCTTTTGGCCGGCAGCCTTCAAATACCAACTTGATATTGCAGAGTTTCAGGAGAATAGGTTCTGATTTTATGGTGAGTTGTGAAGATCTTGACACGTGAATATAAATTTTATTGTAGAATGACCCCATTCTCATCCTTCTTGAAAGCCGTGAGTGGTTTATTTTTTAATAAACATAACGGCAACCCAGACAATGTGACCGATCTTTGATCTTGATAGGTACGGCATATTGGTCAGCTTAATGTACGAGAGGTGCAACAACACTTCAAGTTGGCCATAGGACACATCAGTCAACGTTCAGTTGGGAGCATCCCGCGAAATGGAGAGAAAATTTAGAAAACCAGTGTACAGGAAGTTCAAATCGAGGGATTCTACATGACATCTTGTGACTCAAGTTCTTTTTAAAATGTTGCCTTTGAAAATGGCTTAGGTAGTCTATTCGGTGCACGTTTTTATCGATATCTTGGCCACCTGTGAAGCGATTATGATTATTTTTTCGATAAGCTGTGACTCTAGAGGAGGCACTGTGAAAATTATTTAGAATTTGGTTAAAAGATTAAGCATTAAAGTGGACTCTACGCAAAAATTGAATTAAGTTTTGTATAAAGAGGTTTTTATAAGATTACTAGCGGACGTCACGCGGTTTCACCCGCGTAGTTCCCGTTCCCGTGGGAATATAGGAATAAAATATAGCCTATGTTCACCGCAAAGAGTGTAGCTTCCCAACAGTGAAAGAATTTTTCAAATCGGTCTAGTAGTTCCGGAGCCTATTCGCTACAAACAAACAAACAAAAAAACAAATCTTTCCTCTTTATAATATTAGTATAGATGACGTGAATAACACTGCTTATACAATATTATTATTTAAAAATTATCACGGGAGTGGGTCTTTTTCTTCTTGGATTTCTCGCCCGCGTGCACCCGATTTTAATCAGTTCAACTTATTCCATAAAAGTATTTTTTTCATCCAATTAAAAAGCTCTAACATAAGTTGAACTATGGGCATGGATTACGCTATTGAGGCGATTTTCAGGAAGGGCCTCTCGGCCAAATGAAGTCAACATATGGTTTGTGCGATACTTATAATCACGTAGAGCCATTTGCAGACAAACCATTGAAATACATGCTTATTGATGGGATAATCATAAATACATAATAATACAAAAACACCGAAACAAATGTTTACAGATCACATTATTATCTACTCCAAACTTGGTTTCAAACAGAAGACTTTAGCAACAGTAAAATAATGTACCTGTCCTCTAGATTCGTGCATAGAAAAAACCTTTTAAGTTTTCCTGCTCTACGCCGGAATTTTCTGTGTTAGACAGCTAAGTTTGGGTCTGCCAGGTAGACCAATTTTGATGTGATTCTGCTCAGGAACAATTTGTAGAAAGGAAGCGCTAGCAGCTACACAGTGTTCTAAACCATCACTGTGAAAAGCATCTTGCAACGATATAGCTAGATATTTTATAGGCGTAGTAGTACCTACATTTGTAGCCAGTAACTTTGAAACCAGAAAAAAAAACTGTCGACATAACTTTTATCATTGCGAGTGGAAGCACGCAGCATAAATTATTAGGTATGTCAAAATTAATAGCATAATTTACTAAAAAAAGTACTTGACATGTCACGCTTAACTAAGACGTCCATATTACGCTAAAGTTGCAACACATTTTTTTTCAAGAACATTATAATGAAAGGTATTTTAATAGTAAGCAATTAGGGTTGTGAGGAAAACGACTGAGTATTACGTCCCTTAGTGACCACATCATGTCGTAGAGTCTGAACTTACGCTCATTCCTATTGCCTTATGTTTTAAATGTTTCATCTCAGCAATAGACGGTTAGGATGACTAATTATTGCGTGGGTCAAAACACGAATAGCGGCTGGTCCGCTTAGCCAGAATATAAGTTCAAGTCCTGCTAGAGACCGATATTTTTTTCATATTAAATTTGAGATTTATAATGTCATTAAAACAAAAACTCTGCCAAGTGCGAGTCAAACTCGCTCACTAAAATCACATTTGCTGTATGGGAGTCCCTCTTAATCCCCTCTTTTTTTCTAATTTTAGTATTTGTTATCAGAGCTGCAACAGAAATACATCATCTGTGAAAATTTCAGCTCTTTAGCTATCACGGTTCCTGAGATACAACCTCATTACGGACAGACAGACAGACGTTCCGTACACTCGCTTCATGAGAGTGAAGTCTCATGAAGCGAGTGTACGGAACTCTAAAAATGTATGAAGTCTGTTATTTTGTATAATGTGGTATTGTAGTAGTAGTGTGACAAACTGTGGCAACCCGCATTACAAAATATATGGCTTGAAGAAACGCTGCACAGGTGTGTTTATGAAAAATGTATTAGATAACTCTGTTTCCTCTGGAGTAGTAAGGCTGTACTAGCGAGTTTTTGTCTTTAATGTATTGCCAAAGCCTGATCTTTATAAAGGCAACCGTGCAACGCTAAAATCTATATCTATACTAATATTATAAAGAGGAAAGATTTGTTTTTTTATTTGTTTGTTTGTAACGAATAGTCTCCGGAACTACTGGACCGATTTGAAAAATTCTTTCACTGTGGGGAAGCTACAAGCTACAGCCGCTAGTTTTCAATACTTTACAGGAGTTATCTGAATCATATCGAAACCCTAACTTGTACTATGATGTATAGCTTTTCATACTACAGAATTCTTCTTTTATTTAACCGCTTTTCAAAGAAAGATCATAGACCTGGCCTTGACGGAGAGCCATTTATTCAGGTCATGGGCTAAATACTCTTTCGTATCAATTTGTATTTTTATGTGCGTGCCGATGCTATTCAGAATGACTTTTGTGAGACTCCTGGCCTATGGTAGAGGGATAGGCTACTCACAAAAAAAGCCATAGTGTTCAGCCTCGTCCCAACTGAGTTGAGGGGTAGGCCGGGGGACGAGTCACAGCGTCCCAAAAATACAATGTTGATAGTCATCAACCACGGACCCTTTTCCCAACCCAATTGGGGTCAATTTTACAATTGGTAGCGTTACTGAATAAATAAACTGTATAGAAATTACGAAATCATGAAGTACTATGTGTCAATATAGATACACCGCGTCAGACTATATTATTTGTACGTACACATATTAAATTAAAGACGTAACAGATACTTACCGGAGGCGTTGGGTCTTGCAGAATATTGAAATTATCAAACTTCTACGGAAGTTTGTAATTAGCAAATTTAATATCACTGCGTATACTTACGATATTATACCGTAAATGACCTTGCCCCACTTGTAAACCAAATTGATTAATTATCAGCAAAAAATATCCAGATTGGTAATTTATTTTGGTCACAACATTTAAAATATTGAATGTGCATGATATGACAAATCAAGTACCGTAAGTACATTTTGAAACCGAGACTGTTAATTATATCATCATTCAATAAACCTTTGCAAATAGACCGCCGAATATGAGTGACATATTATTTCTGAATATGCATGACGACAAAATAGTCTCAACATTACAGTGTCCGTATGAATTGAGGAGCCACCTCTCCTTTTTAAATGAAACTCACTCCTTATTTAGTACACAATAAAAAAATAATGTAGGTCAATTTTTGGAATTTGTACATCAAAAGATAAAAAGTTACATCTATTTCAAAGTGGCTCCTCAATCCAAACATTTGGGTTCAGGAGTTTGTTGAATTTCTTAACGAAAGTAATATATTTTATTGATTTTCTCTTTGTATCATTTAGTACGCATTATGTAGGGTACCTATTAGCGATTTCCGCCCTATCCTAACGGAATTCAAGAAGCTACAAAGCTCTTAGTACAGGGCCCCTCAATCTATATTTGCTCTTGGCTGACGAGTGAAGTGTAGTGGCGCGACCAATCAAATCATTCTCATGATCGACGTGACCTTGAGAGAACCAATCAAAAGGCAGCAACAGTGCTCTTCCTCGTAGGAAGCAATAGGCATCTCTTTGGCAAGTCGATACGAACGAAGAGTAAAATTACTTACCTCCTTTTCGATTTTGGGTTTTTAGATAGGGACTACCGCCTAATATGCTAGGCCTAAGGGTTTAAACCATCACTTCATTGGTGCAAAGAACAGTCTATCTGGTTCAAGTTAAGCCAATTCTACATAAAATAATATATGAATATTGGCACAGAGACCACTGGTACTGAGTGTATCTAAATTACTTACAGTTGGCCTATAAGTGACCTTGACCCGCTTCAAACTAAATAAAAAACAATGCGAATTCAAATACTAAATACATTTCTAAGTTCTTTCGTAGTAGAACCTAACCTAAACTAATTTATATAATCACTTTTGCTGAATTTTATACAAATACATAAAATAAACATCACTAATGCAAAAATTGTTCATACGATGTTTTATAGTCAGGTCATACATATCTCATACCTTGTCCATACGAATATGATTAAAACTCTTAAATATTGAATGTCCGTGATGAGTAGCTATGAAGAAATAGTATGTTCTACTGGTGTGAAGGCTTGTGTGGGTTTGTTAAGCTCAACTCACACTATGCTTATTGCAATGTCATCTTATAATACCGGGTTCTTCAAGCATAGCGCGAAGTGGTACATCACCAGGCCGTTAACTTGAGGACCACTGTCAGAAACCTTACAAACTGTGAGAGTGGCCCCCAATCGCTAGATGTCGCCATGACTTTCCATCAGGCGGGCGCAGTGAATTCGGCGGGATTAATATGTATTTTGAAAATCCTTTCCGATCTATCTAATGAACTGTCTGCTTAGTATTATTTGTTAAAAAAAAGATACAGAAAGAATTAAATAAGGTTTTTAAACTCACACGACTTGTACTACACATAATAATATATTTCGGGTCTTTTTCGCGTAAACATCTAACTGTATGTAGAATTGAATAATTTGATTGAAGCTTATTTGTTTGTTTACGGAACAATAAAAGAATTTAAATATTCGCAATGGTAAATGTACTAACAATAATATTATTTTCCAATCGAGCTCAAGTCAGATTTAACATTGATAATAGATATTAAAGATGTATGATAATATGACCTTTACTTATTTTTTTTAGATAAAAATTCTGCTTTTCTGTCTTAAAATAAAATGCTTTTAAATAAAGAACATTTGTTTTGAAAATTGCCATAATCGTAAACTGTTCATGAGACGAATCTTTGAGTGTAAGCCGACCCTAACTACTGCACTCGTCATTCTTGTCATGCGAGTGTGACGCAAGGCTATGGTTAACATCATATTTGCCTGCCGCTATTTGGACACTTTGCTTCGTATTGAGGAAACAAGAATTTCCTTCGGATGACGGAGCTATTAATTTGCATAAGAAAGATGTACCTGGTTTTAGAAATCTCTACTTTTCTACTAATATTCATATTAAATCTATCTGTCACATTTTCAGTCTTCAAACCGATTTTAGTTAACAAACGCGGTAGGCGTTTGTGAACTATTTAATGTGTTCCTACAATTTTCGAACATTTCCCGCCGTCATCAGATCCTGACTTCCTTGTAATGGGACCATCTTAGGAATATCTACTTTTCAACAAAAAAAATTGAAATCGGTTCGTAAACGACGAAGCTATGCGCGAACAAATATAAAGAAGAACATTCGGAACATATAAAATACGGTTGAATTGAGTAACGTCCTACTTTTTGAAGTCGGTTAAAAACTCAACGAAAAGGAATTACATTTCAACGATAGAAAATCCATGACCACTGATTTTTTATTCAGGGTCACGAACCACAATATCAATATCTACTTACGTTAAAAAGGCAGTTATTGTAATAATGTTCTACACGTGACTTTTGGAGAAGTGTGTACGGCTGCGAACTTTAATTTAGGACCCACATAAAGTGGAACATTGTATAGCAAACTGAAGACATTTAGAGCTAAATATCGTTTGTGTCTAGAAGCTGCTTAGCGATTTAACGCTTTCGACCTTATTGCAATGCGAATGTTTTAACAATATTTCGAGGAAAATGGTCTCAAATTAAAATTTGTGAATGTACTTACTTGTAATTCACAACCAACCTTTCAACACTTGGTTCACTGATAGTAGCAAAACTAATAATAACAAATTTAATACTGAATTTTAACATTATGATACTCGGTAGCGGTGATCACGAGTAGTCTAATCGTGACCACGGTTATTGCAGTTTAGCCAAATATTGGTGAGCCAAGTATCAAAAATACTAATTAAAATTGCGTGAAAACAATGCGAATACTTTACATTCCAGCCTTTAAGTTCAATAAATATATTGTAAAATAATCGAATGATAATCATTCGATCTATATTTCCGGTTGCATCCAATATCTTTTCATCGAAAACCGACGTCCGTTTTTCTTCTAATACATTTTACACACATCTTTGGGTCAATCACTGTCTATAACGTGTCTAGTTTTAGCTGGGTATAATTAAACCAGCTAAAAATTTTTGAGTCTAAGCTTTTACATAATTATCAATATAGAGATTGTTTGATTGCACCGAATAGATCTATCAGAGGTCTATTCGGTGCAAACAAACAAACCATTAAATCTTTTCTCTTTTTTTTATTAGTATGCTTTTCAGCACTTAAAATATGGATTATAATAAGGGTAATGACATCTAGCTCTTTTCTTTTATTGTATATCTGGTTCATTAGTTTACATAAAGATTCTCCTTTTTTTTTTTATAACGTTAGGAAAATTCTAAAGGCACCTATGCTATGCCGGACCCCTACCGACTAAAAACCATAAAGATTCCCCTAAGGTGAGGTTGACAAATTATAAAAAATATCAAAACAATGCTAAAATTAACCCCGAATTCTAAAAAAATTGCCAGTTCGGACGTAACGAGGCTTAACACTAGGCTGAGATAAGAATACAAAGTTATAACAATATCATAAATTCACAATTTAGACTTTTAGACTTTTAGACACAATTAGACTGCCTCTGTGGCGCAGTCGGTAGTGATACCGCCTGCGGCGCTGGAGGTCGTGGGTTCGATTCCCACCGGAGACAAATATTTGTGTGACCCATAAATGTTTGTCTCAAGAGTCTGGGTGTTTCTATGTATGATAAGTATGTATTTAAAAGTATATAAGTATTAATATCCGTGGTCTGATACTCATAACACAAGCAGGTTATTCCTAGCTTACTTTGGGATCAGATAGCGTTGTGTGAAATGTCCGTAAAAAAAAAAAAAAAAAACAATTACAAAGGGAGCGAATTTATATTTTTTTGAAAGCCTTCATGATGGCAATGTCACATTTCGCCAGTCTACTCGTGGCTGCGCGTGACTATAGCAAAAACGTTAAGACGCGAGCAAAGTCTTCAAAAATAATGCGAAAAATACATTATAATCAAATTTGTCGCGATTACTGATATCGCAGATTTTATAGCAAAATAACGGTTCTTTGCAAAATAAATTTACATTCAAAATTGGGTTTGAGATGCCACGTGTAAAATGTATTGTGGCGAAATTTGGTGGAGGCCTACGTCCAGCAGTGGACTGCCATAGGCTGATTTGATTGTTTGATTGTGTAAAATAATATAATGAAATCAAAAAAAAATTTCAAATCCAATTTTAAATGTAAATTTATTTTGCTAAAACTATTATTTTGATTTTCATGGGCAATATTTTTTAATCGTCAGTAATTACAATATCGAGTATCACAAATTGTGACATATGCGGTAGGTAACGAAAATACAAATAACTATAACTTACTAGCCATTAGAGAAATACATTCCGTCCATGCCATCTTTGTGGCATCAAAATCAGCCTATTGCAGCCAGTAAACGTAGGCACAAATTAGAGATAGTACAGATGGAAAACTCACACACCTACCCTCTGCTACACACACTCGCGCACAAGACAGCATCGAAAAGTCGGTTGAGGAGCGCCTGACCTCGTGTCTGTGAATGAGTTGTCTATGCGTGCGTACCTAGTGTCTGTAAATGAGTGAATTTAGTATGTAGGTTTCCATCTGTACTATCTCTAATTTGTGACGTAGGTCTCTCCTAATTTACGATACAACATACGGTGTGATACGGTCCTGCACCTTCCGCATCTAGAGCCTTTATGAAATCCAAATTTAAGCCCAATTGGTTCAGGGGTTAGGTTAGAGCGTAATAACAATAATGTGTAGATGTCCTATGTGTAGATTAAGTCTGTTCATACCATCTTCATTTACTTAGTACTTTTTTGATAAATTCAAACAATATGCAAGTACTGCATTTTTGGTAAAATGTATACAATATCAAACATCACTACTCAGACATAACCATAAAGAGTAAACTAAATTTCTCAGTATCGGTTTAAGAAGGTAGTAAATAACGACTAATACCTATTCTCACTATAACAATTTGTGAGTGACTAGTCGCAAAGAGACACAAGGTCTTAGCACGTAAACCTTTGCATTGCGATATTGGTCTTGGACGGTAAACTGTTTACAACCTCAGTAGGTACAGGTGGGTGCATATAAATGTACATTACTTTGATTACGGCGACGCAGTGGTACTCTATGCGACTGAGTATTGTGAGGTCTTGGTGTTTGATCCGGGTCGGTAAGTAGTATTCCTGTGGTTCACCAATGTATTTTTCGGAGTTAGATGTATTTCAAAACCATATAAATTGCTAAAATATTGTAATTGGGTCTTCCTGATCCATTTCTAGCTACTTTAATCATACCCCGTGATCCATTTTTATTGGTTGATTAGAGAATTTACTGTAGAAACTTCAGCCACCAGACTTATCACGTAAAATGTCGCTACTCTGAATCTTCTCCTTTCATCACTAGTAGGCGAAGCTGAATATGAAGACCTGAAGATTCGTTGAAAAGGTACTCAAATCAAGCAATAGACGGTACATAAGTAGTTCAAGAGAAAAATACTTGACTTAATTTTTTTTTTCAGTCATAGATTCCTTTAAAATGAGACATAAGTATAGAATTTTGGATACGAACCACCAATATTTCCGCACATGACTGTACGATATATGTAGTGATACATTGGTAGCAATAATCAAACGCACAAGGCCACAACTCCACGACCACACATCGATAGGAAACACATAAAGTCATTATACAATATGTTAATGTTCACTTAAATTTTAATGTTTCATCATTCGTAGCAAAGTTAATTGTTGATAGTCTACTTATTTTAGTAAAACGATTAATGTGCGCAAAACTGAACGTTCAATTTATTTTATGAATAAGCTTCAATGCATACTTTGGCAAATTTGCATCAAACTATGTTAATCCTTCTTGTTTATGGCGCTGTCCGATATTCCGAAGCAAACGACCTAAACATCCGTGCTGCATTAGAGAATAATATTACTTCTTAACTGCTGTCTTTAATTCGATTCATGGCAAAAAATTTAGAAATATAAACACTCTATACCTACATATAAACTCCTTCATCTATCGACGCCCAGTCAAAACTTTGCACCTGAAAACTTTAAATTTTCAGGATAAGCTAACCATGTACCTTATGTAGGCACCCACTAATAAAGTTGCAAAGAGAACACATTTTCTTTTTTTGCACAAAGAATTGCTTGCAGCTCTCTCAACCACATAGGTTACCTCTACCTATCTGACAGAATCTTGAAAGTTTCGGAGGAGCCTGAAATTGTCTATCTATGTCTTATTACAAAGACATGATGAGACAGAGATGTGAAATTTCAAGGTTATTGATTCGTGGTAGACGATTAAATACCTGGTCAGGGGTTCCATCCAAAATCTTTTGAAGAGGCACCATGGAAGTCAGCATATTGGTCGACTTTCGGTATAATTATTTACACCGGATTACGCTTATCTTCTCCCTAAGGAAGAAACGGTGTTCAGCGCGTTGCAGTGCAACATTCTTTATTCAAATGAAGAGCATAGAATCTATATACAAATAAATAAAATTGGAGTGTCTATTTGTAATACTAAAATAACGGCTTTCTACTACGTGCATATGAATGTATATACGGTACACATACCAAAATATATATTTTTAAAATTTTTGTCTGTCTGTCTGTTTGTTCCTGCTAATCTCTGGAACGGCTGGACCGATTTGGACGGGACTTTCACTGGCAGATAGCTTATGTAATAAAGAGTAACTTAGGCTATTTTTATTTTAGAAAAATTCTTCTATTTTAGAAAAAATATGCCAAAACAAAAAAATACTAAACAAAAAAACAATTTTTTATTACATTCCACGCGGACGAAGTCGCGGGCACTTCTAGTCAAAAAATATATTCAGATCGTGATCCGTTTCTTTCGTGCTGGTTCAATGATATACGACACCTCTTACCACATTATTCATACAGAGGAGTGGGACCCAGTTTATAGTATAGTTTAAGAGTGCAATATTTTCGTGTGCTTAGAAGGACGATATACCAGCCAGCAGCTCACGAGCTAACATGATCGCTCACGACATGTGCTCGCTAGATCAGGCAATGATAACCATTCTTTCTACATTTGTTTTAACGCTGTGCTGACAATCCAAACACACGCTCGAAAACTCACAAATCTTACGAAATGTCAATGGTGTGTGACGTAATTCCCTCCATCGGTAACCTCTAGCTAAATTACCAATGTACAGCACGTATTGTGTGCGTTGCGCTGCGTATGAGCATATACGTTACCATTTTACGGTTTATTACAGTGTAGTAAGGCTATTGCGGATGAATTGCTTCGTAAAATGGACCAATTTAATTAACTTATTACGATAAATCCTATTGTATTGTTGGATTGTACTGAATATCTGTGCGCAAAGACGTTTTAACAACTGTAACAGCATCTAATCTATCATGCGCTGAATGTTACGAAACGAAAAAAAAAATGAAATTAAATTGAGATACTTTGTTCTTGCTTTAAGTAATCTTGCTATAATTAACTATATATGTAGATTACAAACTGAATATAATTGCAATGCAATTATACTATGCATGATCTTGTTAATATAGACCTATCTGTGTCTGTTATGCATTAGTCCATTTACTTACTTAACATAGTGACCAGAATTATTAGTGTGACCTCATTCGAAATATGAGAACTACATTTTAAATGTCTTTGGGATATCTACATTTGCATGTGGCTTGCGAAGTGTTATTAAGTGACCCTAAGAGGAGGTAAGGAGGTCTCGATTTACACCTGATCGGAACACTGATTATCCCGATTAATTACTCCAAGTTGTAATGTCTTAAAACATTCATAGACTGAAGTGGAACGCTTACAAACAGTAGACTACCTTGAGAAGCTGTAGCCGTTCAATAATAATAACTATAAACTGCTATTCCTGGGGCACGGCAGTGCCCCCACCAAGTCGAGCAACAGCGCGGCGGCGGGTGGTATGGCCGTACTATTATTTCCTGAACCCACTCAGGCCAATTTCATTTGTTTTTCATTTGTCTCGCTGAAACTCGAAAATAGCCCAACCAATTTGGCTCATTTTAGTTTTGATTCTGAAAAACTACTTAACACATAATATGAAGGTCACTTAGCTTAAAATAAGAGTAGACATAGTAAACTGATGTCAAACTCAACCAAAACAGCTACAAATAGTGTTGATAATTGATAACATCAGCTCCAATTGATTTCAAAGTCGATGAAAAACATAAAATAGTGTTATGCTCACGATAGATGCTATCTACTTCCATCAATTATCTTTTTATCGTAACAATTTTCTTAAAATTTCGCACTTTAGTTGCATAAAAACCGATATCTTGATGTTATGATTTCTTTTATTGTATTTTATTGTAGATTACTATTAAATATCGTAACACGTTTGTAACTGGTTTAATGAAATTAATGCATTGCAGAAAGTCGGATAGGAGTCATTTATTGCCATAGGTAAATTGAGATACAACAGCGAATGTTTTAATTTTAAATCACATCAATTGGTTTTTATAAAGTAAAATAAATCACTAGCTCTGGATACTCTCACACGTCTATTGCCCTGCAATCTATCAGTTTGAACTACTTGATAATTCGACGACGATGCACCGTAGCACCAGTAGCTAGTCTGACTCAATGATCTCATAATTCATGGAATCAGGCGATACATGGCGGAAATCCATCCTAGAACGACAATAAAGGTTATCCTTAGCCGGTGTACGGTAGGATTGACGAATCGAGGGTGTGAGGCGGGTTCCTCTACCTTCCCTCCTTTCAATGATCTCTTACGCGGGGCGTAAAGAAGCACATCTTTTGACCGCAAACTTGTGGGCCATGGTCAGTAGTCTTAAGGATGGCAAGAATGGTTCCCAATCGTTAGACGTTGCCAGCTATGGCATTCAAAGTAGGAGCGAGTGAGTACCCCTAGATTAGTTTCTTGAATTCTAAGAATTTTTGGAAGATTCTTTTCGTATTAAGGAGATTATTCCTTTTATTTTTTTAGCATTCGATTAAGAGAGAACAGCGCCGTTATTGAAAATAAATAATTTTCCGACTCCCACTCACAGAGATGATGAAAATGTTTCCTTGAGTCGGAGGCGAACTGCACTAGACTAGTTCAATGAGAGAAGTTTTTAACCCTAGTTCAATAAACTGGACTAACGGCTAGATCAGTCAACTGAACTAGTCAAGTAAACTTGTGGTGCACTGTCCACATTGAATTCTATAATATTAAAAGCAACAGAAATGAAAATAATAAGCAGTTGTCAAGAGAATGAAACCTTTAAAGCCTATTTTATATAAAAGGTCGTAATAACCACTAAAGTTATCTGGTTTACAGACACTTAAAGAGATCTTATTTTCAAATTTTGCAACATCGAGCTCATACACTCTACCGTTCTCTGCGCGTTTTTTTATATTATATTTCATATTTAACACTAAAATCTTATAAAAATTCAGGTCAAATTAGGTTACCCTGACTTAATGCATTTTTATTTCAATGACTAATTTGTTTTTATTGCCCAAAAGAGTATCACAATAGTAATATCGTAATGTGCGCTTAAGTAATAAAAACAATGGGTAATTTAAAATAGTTGCACTTGCAATAGTAGGGGTTGCGAGTTCGGGCCCCCATTCCCTGTATGACGAAATAGCTTTGCATTTTCAAACTCTTCAAAAATCCTTTCTTAGTGTATGCTTCATCTTAGCGTCGCAGTATACGTAGTGTACAGTGAATCTACGTATGTGTTCTGGGGTCAACTAAAATCTTTGGGGCCCATTATCTCACTTCAGACACCTGGAGGGTATACCTACTACCTGTCTTACATTATTATCCTTGAGGAGTTCGAGTCGTCAATCATCCGTTACAAATATGCAGAAGAGGATGCCCTTTTCTATTGTGCTCTAGAATTGACAGATCAGGAGTGTGGTGAATGAAATAATTTTTTCTACGATATTTTTTTAATATAGATATTGAGATACATACTCAAACAATACATTCAGACAGAATGAGGGACCTAGATTTTTAGAAAACCTTGTAACTCAAAAGGTTTATTAATATTGCGACAGAAAATGAATATGAAGTTAATTTATTATTCGTTCATCTGTATCATCTACGTCAAAAAAATGTTGTCTCTGAAATCATAAATCACTCATCATTGACACAAATGGTTTTGCTATAACTTATTCTAAATCTTGTTAATCTAATTCAGTTCATAATTAAAATCGAAATTTCCATAACATCGTGATATTATTTTCATATACCGCCGGTGATATATTATTACTCATCAGAAGATAATTTTAAAAATATCAAAATGTTAATTAAGAGCATCAATCTAACTGGTGCTTTTTTTTTCGTCTGTATGTTGTTAATGTTAAGTGTAATGTCTTTAATTTCGGTTTACTACATAGAGCAACGCGACCAGTTCAAGAGGAGTAGACATAGCATGTTTGCTCTTTACATATCTGTCTGACATATGTTGCAGTGGGTGCGGGGGTCGTATTGTTATAAACCACTACAAAGGCAATTTGACTGTCACTACGGAACTTACACAAAACAATTAAAACAATTCACTCATTAACACACTTGTCTTTGACAAGGGGGTAAGTAAAGCCTTCGCATGGTGGCTCCCCTCGAGATCAAAGTCATAGGTGGTGTTGCTCTATAATGTGTACCGTTTTTCATTTCGGTTTCCTGCAACTGTGGGATTGATTTTTTATTCTGGGTCCCAGGGTCATCCTTCCGAGGGCTTACCCGGGGCTCGCAATCGTAGGTATGGATCGTGTGTCCATCCATGTAGGATTTTCCTCAGGGTAAAATAAAACACACCCAAATTCAACAACGTATTCATGTAAAGTGATGGGTGTCTACTTTAGTGCACACCGCTCTTATTATATCACGTTGTCGAAATCTAAGCGCACGGTAGTGCGCAGGCCAAGTTCCAGCAACAGTCCGCGCGCATGCTGTACACAATTTTATTTCCTACCTGCCATTTTTGAACATCAAATATGAACTATTTGTATTTACTACTTAGTTTTGGAAAATAAAGCAGGACTGCTTTCGAAAAATGGGCCCAAGTGTCCACTGAACGACCGCATTTGTAGAATTGGCAGTTTTTTATTTCAACAATTGTTTTTGTATAGTTTAATTAGGTTTTTCTTTCGACTATTAGATTTTTTAAATTTTTGAAGCTATCGCTTTTATTGAAGTTGTTTTTAAATAATTAGTTTAATTTGGAGACACATACAGGTTAAAAAAAAAGCTTACTGTCATATACATTCAACAATTTGTATCAGTTCTCCAACTTCAGGGTGCATTTTAAATGTTACCGTACTTATAATTCTTTTTATGATCATCATTTTTTTATTTACGACCTTGGATTTGAATATCTATAACAAAAAGCGGTATTATTTTTATTTATTATTCAGGATTTGAATGATTCAAATACATATTTCAGTATTAGGTAAGCTATTGTCAAATGTTGAGGTTAATTTGTTGCTTACTAACCAAGGTGAGACGTTGGATGAGACACATAAATTTAGCGTCACTTTTGTAGGTGTGGTATAAAGCAGAATGAGAATTGTAAAAAAAGAAAATTGTAAGTACAAAGCAGAATGTCGAATATCGTGCGACGACACGGCGGGCCTGCTGAGAGCATGAGTATGGAAAAAAAGTCACGGAAATTCTGAGAGGCCTACGTCCAATAGGTCATTGTTTGCGGCGATAAGGTGATTTCACTGATTTATTTATTGATCTAAGCCATGTTTTTATCAACTTACTTTGTATATTTTATTAGGAAGAGTGTTTGTATGTTTAGCCTGGTTTCCACCGCGATATGAATCCGCCTAACTCACGTCATCGCCTGTAAACTAAGGGGCAAGTGCGAGTTTTTGCGTGAGCTTGTCGACATTCACGGCGCGCCAATGCGTATGGAATCGAGACCCCGCCACCTAGCTGTAAACGCGGGAACTTGTCTCGATTCCATACAAATCGGCAATAACGCGCTCACCCGTGAATCTCGACAGGCGCTCGCCGGAACTCGCAATTGCCCCTCTGCATGCTCGTTCCCTCCACGCACCACAATTTACTATGGTGAGTTAAGCGGATTCATTAATAGGCCCGCTCAGCTTGCGGTAAAACCTGCCTAATAACTAGCTCAGTTACCAAAACCTGCTTGCAATAACTACAAAGAAACATGGCAAAACTTGTACAAAAAATTAGAGTAGGGCGTTAGTATTACTACTATTGATGGTTGGTTCCATAAAAACAACTTTCGGCATGTGTGTAATATTATTCAACATCCGCTACTTTATAATATAACACGTATTAATGAAATAGTTAACATTGAGCTAATATCCGATTAGATTACTTGTTTTTTCTTTTTTGCTTTTAAGTACTTTCTCAATACGTCTGTGATGCTAAAAATTCGCTAATGACAGAAATGCCCAAGGGTGAACAGCTTCACGCCGTTTTCTGAACCGAGCTTAATTAGGATTGCCTTAATTTAATTTACAATAAGAGATACATGACGTATAAGTTTGACAATAGATTTGCTCCTTTGCCTAAATGTGCTCACGAAGGCACGAATATGCCATCTTAAAGAAAAACAACTGCTGTAGTGACCCGTCTAGTAAGCCAAATCACCGGTCAAAATAAATAGCTTTTTAGGTCAACGTTCATAGAGGCTAAAGGATCTAACTCTGACCATCTAATCAATAGACTAAGCTCTCATAAATCACAAGCCAGGACATTACATGACATAGGAACTAGGACTAGCCAGGACATGACATAAAATAGGAACTAGGACTAGCCAGGACATGACATGAAATAGGAACTAGGGCTAGCCATGACATTACATGAAAAAGGAACTGTTAGTTCAAGATCCTAATCCAACTCATGTACAATGTTTCCTATTGCATGTCATACAATGTTTTACTAAACTTAGTTCATGTAATAAACATTGCGTATTCCAGTGAGGTCGAGCCTTTAACGAGTAACCGTTTTCCTAATGGGTTACGTTATCGCCGACTTTCCACTAACATCACTTTAATTAACAATTAATTAGTAAAGTATTTATTAGCATAGTGAAAAGAGGTATAGATTGTAAATACACCAACGGCAACGCCTGGTCGGAATTAAATTCCATCGTACCTACATTGCCATAAATATTTTATTACAAGAACATTTTTATGTACCTGTCTATTGGAAATATTAACTTTACTATCTATTTCCTTATTGCTTCACTAGTGTGGAATTCTGTTTCCGTCGCCACATTTCATGGAAACATATTCCAGGGATAGAACGTACCAAATTTCAGCCAGATCCGTTCAGTCTTTAGAACATGAAAGAGTAACAAAGACATCTAAACACGATTTGTGAGTGTAGACAAATTATCGCGCTTATAATATCACAGAGCGGAAACTCCGTACAAATGATTCTTTTTCAATTCCGTCAACTAACCTAAAAAATAAGCTATGTTTGTACAGAGCTTGAATGTGTGTGTGGCCACTAAGACTGAGCAAACGTTCCCTCATAATACCCTCAATGAGAGCTGTGGCGGGGGTGGGGAAAGCTTACTTAGTGGGGTGCAGGGAGTTGCCTATCTGTATGTAATACTATAAAGACAGAAGAAAGAAAGAAAGTCCATGTGTCGGGTAGCAGGCTGACAAAACAGTGCTAACTGTACTTATAGCAGAAATGTTCTAAAGTGATGTATTTATGTTGCCGCTATAAGAGAGGTACTATAAACAGAGAAAAGATAGTAATAAAGGGGAGTCTTCAGTTCCCCCGTGATCATGGCGCTTGCAACTGCTCCGAAATATCGGAAATTCTCAATATTACATGGTAAATATTCCGTTAACTCTAATAATAATAGGAATTAGAAAGTCTTCCTTACAAAAACCGTAATTTATTGGTATTTGTTTCTTCACTCGTCTAGTAAAGAAGTAGAAGCAGAGTAATAATAGTTATGAATTGCTAATTACATTGTCCGTCACTTTGTAACTATAACTTATTTTTACAATACTTTGGCGTCACATGATTTTCCGTATTTGCCGATAAACGGAGTTCCATAGACAAATATGATCTTAATTCATTTGTTAAAATTTCGCAGTAAATGGGTACGTTTTAACCAGACAATAAAACCTTTTCGAATTGTAATGAATTATAGTTTTGTATTAATTATTAAAAGAACAGTTTTTTTTTAAGTAGGTTTGGGATTTAATCTGGATCCATTATATTCTCCTTCCTTTACATCCCCTTATGAGTTAATTATGAATGTAAACCATATCTAGGGAAAATACTGAAAATAACTCAAACATGTACCTTATACAATATTGATACCAGAAAAATTGTAAAAATGCATAGTTTTTATAGATTTTTTAAAATTGTAAATAGAGCAAAAAAAAAATAAAAACCCGCTGAGTTTCTTGCCAGTTCTTCTCAGGTGGGTCGCGTTGTGAACTGGTGGTAGAGTTTTGTTTTATATTCTGGACGTTTTACAAGCGCATCTGTATAATGCCTAAGTGAAATAAATAAAATTTTGATTTGATTTGATTTAATATGTTACGCATCAAATGTTTTATCCTGTTTGTGTAAAGTTTCCTTGTTAATACAGGTGATTTATAAGCAAATTGCTACCGTAGAAGTTATATATACCTAACTTAATTATAATACTATGTTATGGAAATATTAACAACTGTTTTATTTTTTACAGGTATGTCTACATAAACCGGTTCATCGAATTCAAGTAAGGAAATAAAATATCAAATTGTTTTTAATAGGGTAAAAGCTGGTAAAAGGTATCTATAATTTGTGAAATCAACTGCGGCTGGAATTCCCACGGTAGTAAATCAACACGACCAAAATTCAAGCAGATCTTTGGTAGAGATTTCAGCGAGAGCTTCAAGCCATAAAGTAAACATGTTTTTTTTTAATGTTGTAACTGCAATACTTTAACCAACATGTTAACCAAACGCGGCAATGCTGCCATCATTTTGGGGGGCACGGTTGTGGTTGATATATACACTCGAGAGCAATAAATCCGGGTCACTTAAAGAATCCTAAAAATCTCGGAAACTAAAAATGCTAGGTTAATGCAATAAATTGTATTTAATAGACAATGTAATACTCCTTAAATGAAGGTATTAAAACTTCTTAGTTATTGTAAAGTTATATCATAAAAAAATCAAATTTGAAAAAGGGCCACTTTCGAAGATGGAACTACGAAATTACAGCATTTGGTGTTGCTTTTGTTTGTAATCTGTCATTTATGTGGGTACATAAACCATGTTGATAGTGCTCTATATTCATTAATCAAGCTGAAATTATGTCGCTTACGCCTGAAGAATGCACCAGAATACTTACAATGCTGGAAACCGGCCGGAGTCAGCGCGATACAGCCAGGACTGTCGGTGTGTCGCTGTCAACAGTACAAAGAGTTCTCCGACGTTACGAAGAAACTGGTTCTAACCTACGCAGACCAGGAACGGGCAGAACCAGGTGTACCACAGCACGAGAAGACCGATACTTGGTGAACACCATGCTTCGAAATCGCTTTCTCACAGGAACTGAACTCACCAATCAGTTTCGACGCCTCGGAGGAAGTAACCCAAGTGCATGGACAGTAAGACGTCGGCTTGCTGAATCTAACTTAAAACCCCTTAGACCTGCAAACGGCCCTAAACTGGAGCGTGGGCATCGTATTTCGAGACTAAGGTATGCCCAGAGCCACGTAAATTGGAGTATTGAAGATTGGTCAAAAGTTATGTTCTCCGACGAATCAAAATTTATGCTCTACAAGCACGATGGAAGACACAGAGTGTATCGAAGACCAGGGGAAAGATTCAAGCAAGCATGCATCGAAGAAAAAGTAGCCTACGGTGGTGGGTCTGTACTTGTGTGGGCCGGAATTTCTTCTGAAAGTCGCACAGAGCTGGTGATCATAGAAAACGGCTCTTTAACTAGCGTAAGATATGTGGAAGAAATCCTCAATGATCACGTTGGTCCATTTATGGTCAATTTAGGTGAGGATGCTATATTTATGCATGACAATGCCCGACCTCATACAGGTAGGATTGTGAATGACTACCTTCAAGAGATGAACATTACTCGTATGGAGTGGCCAGCGCGCAGCCCGGATATCAACCCGATCGAGCATGCTTGGGACGAGCTAGGCAGATGCGTAAAACAACGAAACCCTCCCCCAATCACGCTTCGTGAGCTCAAAATTGCTCTCACAGAGGAATGGGAGAATATTCCCCAAAATCGTATAAGGAACTTGGTGTACAGCATGCCAAACCGCGTAAACGCAGTAATGGAAGCACGAGGAGGCAATACGAAGTATTAAAATTCAAGAAAATCGTAATAAAGTTCAAAAATTTCATGTTTCCTATTTTTGTTTTAAGGAGAGATCAGCAGTTTTTTCTTTATGTAATTTTGTGTTAATAAAATGTATGGTGACTCATATTTTTTTTACTTTCATTTAAGGAGTATTACATTGTCTATTAAATACAATTTATTGCATTAACCTATCATTTTTAGTTTCCGAGATTTTTAACATTCTTTAAGTGACCCGGATTCATTGCTCTCGAGTGTATTTGGTATATATTCTAAATATCTGACCTCTTTTTTTCTAATTGGTATTAAGCGCAATAAATAAATAAATAATAAATAATGCGCATCAAAATAAAAAAAATAATAAACAAAGAACAAAATATTCTGAAATTAAATTTAGCATCGTTCTAAACGACCTTCACCGATCATAAAAGACAATCTTCATTCAGTTTGTTGTAATCAGGAATTATTGTTCAACAGTTGCAGGAGTCACGTTGTAGCCGTTCCCATAATGCCTTGAGCTCACGAACGCACAAACAGCAGTTTCGCGTCCTCACGATTCACCAATACAAATGCCTCCACGTAATTTGCTTATCTCAGACACTAATTTCAATGAGGCCGTGGAGTATTTATTCGGTTATAATCATTATTGGTACAAATTTCAATTCGCCTTTTCCGTAAGTTAAAATAAAAACAATTAAGAATTAAATTTCTATGAAACGGGCTAATTCTAAAAAGTGAATTCTTGCATTAAAACCAGACAACTGAGACAAATCATAGGGTTGGGCAACTTTATGTAAATAAATCCCGGAAAATAATTCGGCAATGTGTGGTAAAATGTCCGTTGTCGCTCAATAGGCTAGGAAATGGCTCATTTAAATTTAAACTGCTCAGTCAAAGGGTGCTAGAATGGGTTTTTTCCGCCATTTTTTTCGAGAGCATAACAGGTTATGCTCTCGAAAAAAAATTGCAAATTTTAAGTTACTTAGGTGGATAGGAGCAGGTCCTATCCACCTAAGTAACTTAAAATTTGCAAAGTTTTATCATTCCAAGAAAAAATATATCGTACCTACCTAAAAGTATCTGTTTTATTAGTATACTTAACGATTAGCATAGACATGCAAAATGACAATAGGCACAAATTGCTTAGATGGCGCCAAGACTTTCAGTAGCCTAACGAAATTGAATGTGTGGATGGAGGATGGATGAAAATTGTGTGATATTCCTTTCACCTTCCTTGGGGTTCCTCCAGTGTGTTCTATTAATAGAACATTTAAGGAAAATATCTCTCGTAGTAGTAAAGTTAATTCTGATTAAAGAGATAAAAAATCCTGATATTTCTCAGTACAATTAAATTCAGTATAATCCTGCTTGTAATTTAAGTGCCTCATATAAAAGTAAATAAAATATGTGTTTTCTTTCCCTATTAATACAATGTAATTCATATTTTTACTAACAATGAATTTTTTTTTCTCTTCCTTGTTTACTCTTAAAAAGTCTATTTAAACGTGCTAATGTGCTGTTTTTTTCCCTGTGGAGGTTCTTATAGTATATTCTACTATAAAAACATAATATGTTCTAAAAGTAGAACATACTTTAAGACCCTCCCACGCAAATAGAGGAACAAAATAAGCCTAAAAACAGTAACTTAAATATTTTACAATTAGTTGGGATGCACGTGCAAATATTCTTACGTAAAGGAATACACTAAACTTATAATACGTAATAGGTATGCATTTAAATGTTTCCAGCTTAAAAATCTTAATTACACTACAAAACGGTAAGCGAGTAATTTAATAAATTTAGACTGCAAAAAATGTGCATAATCTACCGGATGGGCAACGTAATACCTATAACTCTAGCTACGAAATAATTGCTCTATGGCATGATGTAGCTCACTGTTCAGGATTCCGTAGGATTAAGGAGCCCTTAGATTCTAGCCTCAGGCTAGTTTTGTGACCCTTTGTTCTAGAAAGAGGTGAAAAAAAAACTGATATCCTTGCCTGGTCGGACAATCATCTTCAGTCGTTCTTACACAGTGATATATTTATGTACTATTAACTTAAAAAGATTAAAGAAGATAAAAGAGATGTTGAAAGTGAACTCGATTTTCAGATAGCCAAAACCTTTTTTTTTTACGTGAGGGAAAATTCTCATGGATGTTATGCCGGACTCCTACCGACTAAAAAACCTCTCGTTACGCCCAACAGCCTATGGTTGCGAGTCCCGGGTAAGCCCTCGGAAGGATGTCCCAGGACTCAGATAGCCAAAACCTTAGAGTACATATAATTAGATGGTACCTTCTAATTATACTCTAAGGCAAAGACCTTTCCATTACGTCCCGTCTTTAGAGGGATGACTTATGTTCTCAATTTTAAATACACATGAACGACTCTCTCTATTTATTAATGACGTACAAAGTTGTACATTTCCTTTATCTCTTCATATTGTCTTAAGAATTATGTAGTAGTTTTAATCAATACCGAAGTAAGGCTTCCGACGTTTTATTTATCGCACATCTCCTCAAAAGTTTATTCATATTTACACATCTCGTACAAATAGGGTCTTAGGCCAACAACGACACAGTACCAATAAAATTGTTGTGACTAAGAAATCAATTGGTTTTGACAAATAAAACCCGTATCTGATTGTTATTTCATTTAATACTATTAGAAATGAAGGAAAAGGTAGCGGGTTATGTCAATGCATGTAAAATTGATCATTAAACAGCATAAAGGTCCGAACTCGACTGCAAGCAGCATTGCTGTCGCGGCGCGGCGGCAACGCGACAGTACTGACTGTACTGAGTGCAGTCGCGACGCTGCTGCCAAATTTGGAATGTATTTTAATACAAATCTATACAGAATGTATGGGGACCAGTGGTAGCGGCAATGCAGCGACCGCAGTGCTGCTTGCGGTCGAGTTCGGACTCATACCTTATTAGAAATGCTGAAATTTATTGCTCGTACAACAAGTAATCGCAAATGCTGTTAGTAAAGTCTCAATAGGAAGTAAAGTAATGCTCAGTCTGTTTGAATGTAAAGTTAATAATGAGGAAAATGTACAAGTGTTATAACAAAACTTATTGTTGTAGCATAAAATTGTCATTTGCCTACTACAGTTCCTCAATCAATTTATCAAATCTGCTTATGGATGTATTTACGTTACAACTAGAGAATACAGAAAACAGCCGGGATCCCGGAATCTCGAGCTTTGGGATCCCGAGATCCCGGCCGTTTTGTGGCCACGAAATACCAGGATTAGCCAATTAATGTAATCTAGATTTAATTCTAATCTCAAGCTAATCTTGGGATTAATCATAATCATAATCATTTATTTATTTACAGGCAAGAACACCCACACAACAAAAAAAAATACATTATAATGAATATTAAAACACGAAAACAAGAAGTACATAAATAAAATTTGCACTATTACAAATAATACACACACATATGTGTGTATTTTTTTACACCTTAAATTTGCACTATTACAAATGATACACACATATATGTGTGTATTATTTGTAATAGTGCAAATTTGTGGTGTTCTTGCCTGAAAATAAATAAATGATTATGATTCGATGAAGCTCGAGATTCCGGGATCCCGGCTGTTTTCTGTATTCTCTAGTTGTAACTAAAATCAGATAAAATTGCATAAGTAAATAAAATAAAATCAAAATACTAATCTAAATAGCATCAAATAAAAATAATTCAAATAAAATAAAATCCAATTGAATAAACATATCCTAATAAATTAAATAAAAACAAATAAAATAAAATGAATTCTAATTAAATCAAGTCAAATAAAATCAAAAATAAATTGTATAAAATTATTCTTTTAAAATGTAATTAAACTAACTCAAGTAAAATTGAAAATATATAGAAATTAAATTAAGATTAAATTACAAAATACCAACAGGAAAAGGAGACCGCCACACACAATACAAAGGACCAATAATTTCTCCACCATTCCATGAGAAATGGCAGAGCAATGAGTCATGTACCTACAGTCTAGCCGATCAGAGATCATGCTCAGGATGCTGTTGGCGCTGCCACGCACCCTGCGCACCAGGGATGCGCATCTTTTACGCATTGTGGCGTAAAAGCAGTCGGTGCGATGTTCAGCAAACATCCCTGATGCTCTACACTCTACAGAATCGCCGCAGCCCCATCAGCACCCTGAATGCATTATTATACTGAACACGGAGGGCACTGTAAGATTTTTGGGTATAATCGGCCCACAGGCTGCACGTGTAAAATGATGTACAATAATAATATTGTTAAACCACACCAGATAGTCTAATCCCGAGATAGACCCGGGATCACGCATTGCAAGTCCCGTATTCCCGGGATTGATAAACTTACTCCGGTTTGTATTCTCTAGCCACAACACACAGCCTTCGACTCTGAAACTTTTCATCAATAATCATTCACACATTAGTTCCGGCAGTATCGAAAGACTACATAGTTCGACTTCGCCTTTTTATCAATCTTTAACTAAAAGAAATCCACAGACTATCATTAAACACTTTTCATACTTAGGTATTTATGAACGTGAGGCTTCACGCGAGCTCGAGCTTCCTATATTGTATTATAAAGATGACTGACTTAAGGCCGGATTCGACCAAACTCAAAGTTAGAAGAATATTCCTTTTTGGGGCATAATTTTACACCTTGAATTTATCCTTGTTATAATTTTATGTTCGTTTACGTTTTTCCAAATTACTTGTGGGTTCCGTTATACTTGATATGACTATTCCATGGGTTTAAAATAAAAATGAAGGAATGTAAAATCAATCAAAATTCTAATGTGCTACTGTTTCTTCGACCTTGACTTGAAATACCATTACAATTTATTTTTTAGGATAGACGTGAAATTTCAACTGACAGCAAATTTTTCTTCATAATTTTTGAATGGCACCTCGTGCTATGAAATCATTTTCTCACTTTAAACTGTTACACCGCCGAAATCTTCCGTGTAAAGTATTCACTTCAGTATGGTTACCATAGTTACGTTATGCTTATGTCAGTTGTTGGTTAAATGGAAAATCACTTTACTTTTAGAATAAGTACATACAAGTTATTCTCTAGCTAAGATAGAATAAGACTATTTATTCTGAGTTAGGTACCGGTTTGAACATTTCCGAGATTTTCCTACTGTGACAAATTTTAATTATTTCCTCGTTGTTAAGGTATATTTGAATTTGAACAAAAACTATTATAATAAATTAATTAGCATTCCAAATTAAATAAAGACGAACCTGCGATTCTCAATTTTTAAGGTTGTGACCTTCATGTCCTTTTATACGGAACCATTGTAGGATCACTTTGTTGTCCGTCTGTCGGTGTCATAACAAGGACATTTTTCTCAGAAAGTAAGTATCGAGTTAAAATTAATATCGAATAATAGCCTCGTGACGGACAGACAGACAGACAGGCGGCCGGACAGACATACTGACGGACGGCGATGTATAGATCAGTATTCCCTGAGACTTATGAAAAATTCTGACTCGTAAGTTAATGAAATTCAGAACGTTCTTGATGGAGTCTTAGCGTCTTAGGATACATCTGTTTACGAAGACTTGGTCTTTTTGCACCAAATGACATAGATACAGTCGCCTACTAGGGGTAATGTAGTCACTTTATAAGTATAGGTAGAAGTAGGTACTGTAATTAGTCAATTCTATGAACAAAAAGATTTTCTCAATATTTATATTTCTGAATTTTTTCTACGCCAAATTGCTATTTCGCAAAAAAATATTACTAAATTTATTTTAAATTTTGTGCCATACAAATCTAGCAGTCTAAACAATACTTATTACAACAAAAAAGACACGTACATTCCGAAATCATTATATCATTTAGTTTAAGAAGTAAATCCGTAACGTAGATATTCAGATCGCTCATTTATTCTCGTGAGTTCTCGTTTTTAAATCCAAAGTAGGTAGATTGTTTACATATGTGATGTTGGCAATCTTTTTTATACTCCGGGTCATAAACTCGTGGCCCACAATGACAAACCACTTGCATTCACAATCGCGTGCAGTAGGGTTGCCATGACGTAAAAAAACTGGCCGTAGGACATAATATGTATTGAAAAACATGTACCTTTTTGAAGTGAAATCATGTCAGAGAAATAGAACGTTTACATTTTTATTATAAATCAGTTTGTGTTGTACATTTTCACACATCTAGTCTAAATTAAGTTAATATAAATTGGTGATATAAGTAGAATCTAGACTACTGATAAACATGGAAATATACATTTCTAATTCACATAGAAAACAAATAATTTCGAAAACAAATGCTTGCAGATCACCCAAATATTTGATTCGGACCGGGAACCAAATCCGGGACATACACTTGCCACTCCGCCACCAAGCCCTACATAGATGCGGCTTGAATAGGCTTAAACGACTGCAAAGTATCTAAACTAGGACAGAGTGAGTGTGCGTGAAACAAGTTTTGAACACACTGGTTGGAATACTATCACTTTCATTTCAGTTTCATTTTCGTTCAATCTGTGGCGGCGAGGTTGAACTTTACCAGTTTTTTTTTTATTTACGCTGTTGATGCGGTCGTGAACATTTGACCTAATATCATTAAATGCATTGAACATTGAAATTGGCTCTATCTCTGTTGAACATTGCGGTCCATTTCTGAAAAGAGAAAGTGTAAAAGTGTCCTAATTGTTAAACGAGCACTTTAAGCGACAATGTTTATTTTTGATCGACGTTTTTGTCAACTTTGTCAATATGTTAACGTCGATAATATAGAGGTGATCAGATTTTTCATAATATTATCCTAGCATATATAAAATTAAATGTATATTATACAATGAACAATATGGCAGCTTTCCTTCTGATGTGATCCCTTACTTCGTACAATTTTATAAGGACATGTCTTAAAGCATCTGACAACCTTCATTTAAAGATATGTAAGAAATTCTGCAAGGTTTGATGTATTAGTATTTAACTTTTCAATAAATTTATTGTCAAAAATTACAGTGAAACTAAATTATTACGTACATATTTCCATTATTACTATCTGAACTAAACCTAAATAAGGCCCCCGTGGCATTGTGGATTGTAAATTATATTGAACTAGCTGACCCGCGCAACTTCGTTTGCGTGATAAATCAAGAACCACTCGACCGATTTTGTGCAAACTTTACATAAACTATCTACTAAATAGTCCGAACAAAGCCTAAACATTTGGTTTGGATAGTTGAGCCCGATCTCGAGTTATAAAATTACAACGAAAAGTGGCATTGATTTTTATATATATAGACTAGCTGATGCCCGCAGCTTCGCCCGCGATGGCGCTGTATGTGAAATTTTGCTGAATTTTCTTTGCTATAAACCTCACGGAGCCCAAGACCTTTCCAACGAATGCAAAACCATGGAAATCGGTTCGTGTGTTCTAAAGTTATAGCGTCAGGAAGGAAAACCCGACTTATTTTTATATAATAGATTAAGATTACCTCACTTAAGTGACTCAGTTTTTATAAGTATGTTGCAATGCAAGAACTAACTTTGTGGCGATCTTTAGAGAAGGCCCATCAATCAGCTGAGATGATGAAGATGTTCAATCAAACTGCTATCTAAGCTATACAGCCTAAAAACTATGTCAGCTAACTTAGCTGCGCTTTTGGTTCGCACTTGTCATAATCGAATCGACTAGATTTTTGTACCGTACATCGAGTTTAGTAGGTATTGTACATAGAAGAATTTTCCTTCATCTGTGCACTTATTAGGACTTATAATGTCTTAGACCAATATATCTTAGTTATTTTGTAACAAATATGTAGCTTACATAGTTATAACCAATTACATTATAATTGTTGTAGTACTGCCATTTTGGAATAGTAATCTCAGTTGTGAATTACTTTTATATCTTAATTGATATAAAGTAGGTACTCTAGTACTGAGTTCTTATTAGAGCTTTCCGCATGTTTTAACTTAGTATCAGTATTAGGAAGAGGTTATGGAATACAAATGTTAATTACAATGGACATGTTCTATTTAAGTTCGCTGACAAGTTATAAGAATCTTTTGGAAACTATAATATAACATTCCTAAAAAGACAATTGAATAACTACCTACATATTTGCAATCAACTGTTTACAAAAGTCTCATATTATTAAGAATCATTTTTTATTAAGTGGAAATCCTCATTTTGATCTCCCACCTACATTAATCCTTAATAAGTATTTCTTAATTCCTTTTCAATTTTTCAGTGATAATAACATTTACATTTTTTCTCTTAAGTATATGATTATCTTATCCTATTACCTACATAAAAGATTTTTACTTTATGATAATCATACCTACTTCCTACGTAAGTATGGGTAAGTACTATAAGAAGTTTCTGTTTATTTCAAGACTAATTAGTCCAGTCTCGACTGCCTCTCGTCAGTCTTTCGACTGCCTCTGTGGCGCGGTCGGCAATGATACCGCCTGCGGCGCTGGAGGTCGTGGGTTCGATTCCCACCGGAGACAAATATTTGTGTGACCCATAAATGTTTGTCTCAAGAGTCTGGGTGTTTCTATGTATAATATGTATGTATTTAAAAAGTATATAAGTATTAATATCCATGGTCTGATACCCATAACACAAGCAGGTTACTCCTAGCTTACTTTGGGATCAGATAGAGTTGTGTGAAATATCCGTGAATATTTATTTATTTATTAGTCTAATTATGAAGATGGGTTTTCTACGCTCTTTTTTGATAACTCGCGTTGCCAACCCTGATAATGTTATTAATACCTAAGGTTGTTCACTAGGTATTCATTGTTTTCTTCTTTTCGATGTTTTCTAGAGTTCTATGCAGACAAAACGAATTACTTAGGTCCTATTTGTTAAGTAATAAAAAATTAAAAATACATAATTTTTTAATTTTATTTTAAAAATTTAACAAATTAGCAGTAACTGTCCTTTATAAATTAACATCGATTCATAATTACGACCGTTATACAAACGCGTGTTTCTCAATGGCCACCAATTTACGTGCTTGGTGCGTTATTGGAATGCAAATATTGTCGTTTTATCAACCACGGCTTGAATATTTAACATGTTAACTATAAATATTCAATATATACCATACATATGACGAAATATAAATCAAAGATGCCGTATATAATATATCGATTCGCACGGCCCGCTAAGATGTTCTGAAGGACGACTATTATATCTCCTCGCAATATTTTTTATACAGCTATTTCGATTCAAGAAAACATTTGAATCGATACCATTTAGAAAGATAACCTATTTACAAAAAAATAAACGATGTTTAAGTAGTTCAATTATTTTGGCAGATTAAATTAGTCTTTTCCATAATAGATGTTCATTTATAACCTAATTTGCATGTAAATTGTAGACAAACATTTATTGTAATTCGATATATCGATCTTTTGATCACCGATATGAAAGATTTCCATGTGATTTTACTGAGTAGGATCATAAAAAATCAAATGGAAACTATAATTAACAGAAGGCGTTTATGATACTTCAATCAAATAAGCCTATGGCAGTCCATTGGTGGGCTTAGGTCTCTCTCAATTTACGCCACAAAACACGGCCCTACGCCTTAAGCATCCAGTCCCTGCCTACGACCTTTTTTAGGTCGTCGTTCCATTTGGCGGGTGGACGTCCCACCCTACGTATGTCAAGTCGCGATCTCCACCCTAGAACTCGTTTGCTCCATCGGCCGTCGTCGGTTTTTCAGCTGGTGTGAACAGCCCTATGCCACTTTAATGTGCTTATTCTGCGACCTATGTCGACCACTCTAGTTCTCTGCCGGATACTCCAAGCTGGATACTCAAATTGGGGCAGCCAGCTATGGAACGAGCTATCCGTTTCAGAGCTCGCTGCCCCAATTTGAGGACATGATGAACGAACCTGACGGGGTTACGCCGTAGACTTATGGTGGCACCGGTGGTGGTCTCGGCACCGTAGGCATTACGATGCAGGCGAATCGAAAACTACTCTTTTCTTCTCATATTATCATAAATACTGACTGACATAAGTGACATGAATAACTCTACATAAATGAGTAAAACTAAGTAAGTATGTAATACATAATCTGAATAATCAAAATAATATTAACTGACCTGGCAAACTGCCTTGTGTAGGTAAAAAAAAACATTTACATATTTATAACTAGCTGAGCCCGCAACTTCGTTTACGTCACATAAGGTGTATGAAAGGAGAGGTATTTCTTCATCATAGTCATCAAGCAGCGTCTGAAACTGCCCTGTTTGCTTAATCATAAAAGAGCTTATGATTAAGCCAACACGCCAGTTTAGGTTCACTCACATTCAAAGAAACCCCTACAATTAAAATTTTAAAAATATCTGATTCTTAAAAGAGTTATAACTCTTTTATTTCTAAACCGATTTACATAAAACAAACGCTAAATGTTAACTAAAGCAAACCTCAACACAATAAAAAAAACCACATTGCAATCGGTTGAGCGGTTACTGAGATTAGCGTGCACAACCGTACAGACAAACAGATATACAGACATACAGACATACAGACAAACAGACAAAAATTCTAAAAATCATTGTTTTGGGTTCTATTGCGTTCATAAAGCCCCCCTATAATATTTTTTCTTATTTATCTTCCATGTACAGACAGCGACCTGTTACGATTTTATTATATGTATTGATGTTGGCACTATACAATATAAACATTGCGGAGTTTTACACCGACAAATAGTGACATCCAAGTTAATTTATAACTTCAAAATATATCAAAGTCTCTTCCCTCACTATTTTTACTGAACCCTTTCGAAACGAGTTGGCATTTTTTATGATTTTTTCAGGGGTTACATGGTAATAGATACTTAGTAATGTTGACTAAATGTACGGTTAAGTAATGGTTGAACCGTTCATAACCGTAATGTAACACAAACCTAATTGTGATTAATGTTATGGTCTCAAGGGTAACGTTTCCTTTTCACACATGAGATGCCGAGAACAGATAAACCACGCACAATAGATAGAAGCAGCTGCGTTTACAGTAATTGTAAATAAATAAATCTAATCTCATCGCAATTTGCAGAAAATAACATTTAATACTATAAGATAAGTACACAGCAAAAATGTTCATTATGCTATTGAATTATAATCTTGATTATGGGAACAAAGCGCTGTCAAACAATTTGCACGCGTTGGGAACTCATTATTGAAGGTATCTGGCATCGGACTTGAGGCTGGCTAAAGGCCCTTTCTCACTGTGTCGAACCAATCGGTTTACCAAACACCGACGACGCACTATGTATGGATCCTAATGTGTGGAGCAGTTGCCCATAAATATATTTTTTGAAGTTATTGGTAATGATTTTTGTTTTTAGCCCTTCTCTATAAATAAGTAGAGTGCTCATCGTAGAGGGGCTCATGGCGAGAGTTTGTTTGTAGTCTGTGACTCTGTTGCATTAAACTACGTCACTATCTGTTCAAATTTTGAAATAAAACAAAAATGACAACGTCAATCGGATTGAACTTTTACTTACACAATAAACGTGTTAGAGAGGGCTGTCTGGTGAGAACGATGTCATTGCTTTCTTGTTTGATTATCCCTTTGTATGTATATGTAAATTGAAGGTAAATTGCATTACTTACAAGTAATTAAATTCATACTGATTTTCTAGAATTATTTATATGATACGTCGAACATTATCTACCTATTATCAATTTTCGTCGTTGACCATTGCGGAAAGCCAAGCTTAGTGTAAACTTTAAACACATGTATCTTTAAAAGTAAGTACACAAAACTCATAAAAAAAAATTGGGTAGTCTCAAAGGTATGAAGTACTTATTTAAAATAAATAATTATAACCGACTACGAAGGTTCATCACTTGGTAAAAAAACAGAAAAAGTAAGGTGTTTCGAGATTTAAAATTAGTTGCTTTTTTTCCTGTTTCGGGTGTATGAAGACCTTTTTATAATTTACACAGCCATAATATAGGCCCGTAATAGTACATTATGATACAAGTTCGGTAAGTTGATAATTAGAGCCGAGCAAAGACTTCTATATAAAATGAGGTAGACATGCCCTACGCACCGATTCTTGAAACCTATAAACTGCGCTAATTAGCAGCGTTGTTCGCACTGTTGTGAGTCAAAACTTCGAGAGTAGGTACTCGACTTGCGATTGGAGTCCATACGCCTTCTCTTTTACTCTTATTCTATACGTATATTGCTATTGTGTGTGGTGACAATTACGTAAATAGTATTTATAAGTGAGTGTAGTCTCAGCAATGTGTGTGTTTGAGGATTGCTTCTGAAATCTCGCTTGTTAGAGTACGGCGCGTCTACCTCAGTTTATATAGAAGTCTTTGGAGCCGAGGCGTTATTGCTAGCCCAAGCCGCAGGCGAGGGCTACAAGAAAGCAGAGGCTGTAATTATCAAAGCGAACGTGTGTCATACGACGTTTTATAACATATTTGCGAGGAAACAAGGAAATAAATAAAACGGGGACATTCATAAACTAACAAAAAAAACGTAGCAAAAAATAGCGATAATAAAGCGCGCGGAGTAGTAGTTTTATTTATCCATTCTCGGATAGGCAAAGGCAATTTCAGCCATACAGCCAAATCTTGTATATTCAATAACTCTTCATTTTGCTTTAATAAGTCACAGTCCTCGTCCTCTAAGTCCAGTCAAAGTCAAGTACAGCCCTAAGTCGAAGTCAGTCTTCCTTCAGAAAAGCGGTGGATACATTTCTGAAAGTTCCTTTGGATTTTTTGTCGGAAACTGCAAAGTTGCGATTCACTGCGTTTTATCACTTCCCAACACTAGTGCACGTTGTCGAACGTTTATGTTTAAAAATCCACCATTAATACACACAAAACACTCGAAATTACACTAATTTTGCGAATTTACAAAACGACGCGATACGATTCCTTCCAATTCGCGCCAAAGAATCTAAAGCGCGCGGAATTTTACTTGTTCACAACGCTTTCTTTTTTTCTTATTTCTTAAGAGGCAAAGGCACAAAAACAGCCAGTATTATTAATAAAGTAAATTAATATTGTTTGTATTGGTTTCACATAAATGGTTGTAATTTATTGTCAAAATTAATTAAATTAAACAATTACATGTTTATTTTATTATATTTTATCTCCCAAAGTCAATTTTATTTATAAAATGTTGACCACTTTTCTGGCATAAAAACTCTTTGCTAAGATTTATAAAAAGTACTGTTCGTCTTAGACGCAATCGTCCGTTTTACTTTACATTACCGGACTAGGCCGTAATGAGATACATTACGTTAGTGAAATTGGTCAAATAAGAGACCCTTTACAAGCAAATGTGTTATAAAGTATTTTTACCGGAGCTGTAAAGCTATCGATCCGGCAAAGTGTGTATGATTGCGGCTGTGAGCTCTTATTTGCGATCGTCCCTTACATAACCATTGTGATCATACCACTTATTGACATTTTATTGCATAAAAAATTCAAGGCTTCAAGATTTTGCCAAATATGTATTTAATACTGTTTTCTGCTTTTTTTGTGTAATCATTTTGTAACTAGTTTAAATTTTTGCTTTGATGTTTCTATGATAACGAAATTTCGTCGATTTATAACGAATACTCTGTGAGAAATGAGATACATAAAATAGATATGAGCCTATTTAACTCTAATGCACTAGACAAATACATTTATCTATTACTAGCTGATGCCCACAGCTTCGCCCGCGTAATAATTTGTTCCCGTTCCCGCGTCCGATGGGAACTTATTCCCGGGATAAAAAGTAGCCTATGCGTTATTCCAGACTATAATTATTTGTGAACATTCACACACAACATCATCTAGCCCAAATGAAGCTAATATGAAGCTTGTGCTATGGGGATCTAGACGACTGAAAGATATACCTATATATTTCTAAGTACATATACCTATATTATACCTGGTCCTGGGTTTGATTTCCGGATCGGTCTAAATATTTGTGTGACATAAATGTTTGTTTCGCAGTTTGGGTGTTTTCTAAAACATATTACCTATGTATGTATTTAGAAATTTATAAGTATGTCTATCAGTCGTTTAGATTTCATAGCACAAGCTTATATTAGCTTAATTTGGACTAGATGATGTTGTGTGAGAATGTTCACAAATATTTATTTTCATTTCTCATACTCGGAAAATAGTGTTCTCTTGATCTGACTATTGGGTGGAAAATGCTGTTTCCCTCCCTAGGGAGGGAAAAACTCATACAAATTATTTCCCACCCAAGGGCCGGAATGAACTTTAAAAATAGAACTGCTGACAGGTCAGCTGTGATAGTAAAGAGTTTTGTGTAAAAAAAAAAAAAAAATGCTGCGGCCATGCGACTTTCCAAACAGCCAGTGTGAACTTAGCGAAAATTTCTTCCGGCCCCAAACACGTACAATAATATTGATCAATGTAGCAATAAATTGAACATATTATTGAGGTTTGAACAGACTATATTCGGATGGAAATAAATATTGAATCAATATTGTACGTGTATGGGGCCGGCCGGAGTTCCATATTTAAAATTTAAAAAGTCGAAATAATGTAGTTGTTATTATTTTATCTGTAACAGAATTCAAAACAATTGGTAATAATGTTTTATGGTAAGGTTTGAATCTTATTATTAGTTTTATTTTCCTCGTATTTGAAATGAAAAGTAGAGTGTTTAACTCGGGTAAAAGAATCAATTCCGACTCGGACTATAGCCGCCCTCGCTGCGCTCGGGCGTCTAAATACCTCGGGAATTGATTCTTTCCACCCTCGGTTAACAATCTACTATTTCATTTCTCATATTCGGAAAATTGTGTTTTCTTGATCTGACTATTGGGTGGAAAGTGCTGTTTCCCTCCCTAGGGAGGGAAAAACTCATACAAATTACTTCCTACCCAAGGGCCGGAATGAACTTTAAAAATAGAACTGCTGACAGGTCAGCTGTGATAGTGAGGAGATTTGTGTAAAAAAAAAATAAAAAAAATGCTGCGGCCATGCGACTTTCCAAACAGCCAGTGTGAACTTAGCAAAAATTTCTTCCGGTCCCATACACGTACAATAATATTGATCAATATAGCAATAAATTGACCGTGTATGGGTAATATTGAGGTTTGAACAGACTATATTCGGATGGAAATAAATATTGTGGACTGGCAATATTATTAAGTCAATAATATTGTACGTGTATGGGGCCGGTAATCTCTGCAACAATTACGCGGAGAGTTCCATTTTTAAAATTTAAAAAGTCGACGTAATTTAGTTGTTATTTATCTGTAACAGAATTCAAAACAATTGGTAATAATCTTTTATGGTAAGGTTCTAATCTTATTATTATTATAGTTTTATTTTCCTCGTATTTGAAATGAAAAGTAGAGTGTTTAACTCGGGTAAAAGAATCAATTCCGACTCGGACTATAGCCGCCCTCGCTGCGCTCGGGCGTCTAAATACCTCGGGAATTGATTCTTTCCACCCTCGGTTAACAATCTACTATTATTTATCCATTTTACTTATCAATTGAGAGATACGGAATTGTGTCAGGTTTCACACTTTCTACACACTTAAAGTTCTATTATAGACTAGTTAATATTACCCGGACATTCTTTTATGATAAACATGCAGAGGTAACTAACATTTCTTTGTAAGAGGTAATGTATTCCCAAGCTATTGTTTAAAGTTGTAACTTTCCCTCTATGATGGATGGATTGTCTCTGCCTGTACTCTAGGGCTTCGTACAAAGACATGTGTTATGTAATACCCAAGGTATTAAACTGTATATTATACATTCATATAGGAAAATGAGGTCTCATATCTTGGTAGTACAAAACTAAATAGTTTTCACTTGTCTCCATGTATGTACGGTTATTTCTTGTAAAGTAAGCAACGGATTTTGATGAGGTTTTTACTTTCTTACAGACAATTCCATACTGGTAGTTTATTAGTTTAATATCTTTAGTCAATCTATACTAATATTATAAAGAGGAAAGATTTGTTTGTTTGTTTGCATCGAATAGGCTCTTTCATTTTTGGGAAGCTACACTCTTTGCGGTGAACATAGGCTATATTTTATCCCCTATTCGCACGGGAACGGGAACTATGTGGGTGAAACCGGTGACGTCCGCTAGTGTTTCATAAACGAACATCCCCGAGAGCCTACGATATACTACGAAAACAACTACAACAATTTGAAAAATCAATCCATTTGTTAACTCATGATGTCGGGTACAAAAGGAATAGGGATTCCTGGATTTCTTTGCGTGTGGAGATCTCATTGATGTTATGGACTACCGGCTATAACCACACGTCCTACAACCTGCCTGCGAATAGTCCCTTGGAAAGTTATCCTCCCCTTGGAAGGAGAGCCCCAGGCTCCCGACACAGACTTTGTCCGCCATCGGGGCGGATTACATCTTTGTTGTGTAAACACGTTAAAAGTCAAGGACAGGTCGATAAAATAAAAATTCAGCCTATTCAGTGTTATGTATTTTATTTGCCATTGCCATTCCACAGTAGGTACATACATTGTTAAAATTAGTTCAGTGTGGACACTGTTAGGGCGCATCAAAAAAAATCGAGCCTTATTATAAAAAAAAATAGTAGGTAGTTCATAATTACTAACTACTAACGAGCTCGTTTTGTAATTTTTTAATTAAAAACAATAAGCTTTGAAAATGACGAGACATGTCAATGTATTAATTATATTTGGTTTTCACTTCCACTAGTTAATTAAGTTGATGAAATGGTTTTGATGAAATTTAGCAGATATCGACATACCCCTTGATTGAGGGCATTACCTGGCATTACCTACTCAGTTTCAATTCAAATAAACTGAGATCTAATGAGGACCTCCTACGTTGGTCTACTTTCAATTGTCGTTTAATAGCATCATATCGCCATCTCAAGTACATACGGTACAGCAATTACCACTTTGGTCTATCTATACATACAAATAAATAAAATTGGAGTGTCTGTTTGTAATATTAAAATAACCGCTTTTTACTACATGCATATGAATGTATATGCGGTACACATACCAAAATATATATTTTTAATATTTTTGTCTGTCTATCTCTCTGTTTGTTCCGGCTAATCTCTGGAACGTCTGGACCGATTTGGACAGGACTTTCGCTGGCAGATAGCTTATGTAATAAGGAGTAACTTAGGCTACTTTTATTTTAGAAAAAATCTTTTAATTTAGAAAAAAATGCCAAAAACAAAAAAAAAACTAAATAAACTAATTTTTTTTACTACATTCCACGCCGACGAAGTCGCGGGCACACCGGGCACAGCTAGTTGAATAATATAGCTATAAAATATCGTGCACCTCCCTACCCCTTGAGACAGTGTTTACCAACATAACAGTCGTACTAAGAGATTGCACAAACCTAGTTTCGAGTCGGTTGCACAGATTTGTGGCCACTAAAGTGCGTATTTACACAAAAGGCACATACTTATTTATAGGAATGTTTTGAACCATTAAAAAAATATCGTTGTATTTTTGAGCAGTTTTTTTTCCTCTAGGGGAGTTTGCCGACGTCAGGCAATTTTTAAGTTTGTCTGGCCTCGTGGTCCAGTGGTTACAGTGTGCCTGACTAAGGATTCGGAGGTCGTGGTTTCGATTCCCATTCAGGACAAATCTCTTTGTGTGATGAGCACATTGATCTGTTCTGTGTCTGGGTGTAATTTATCTTTAACATGTATGTATTTAAAAACGTATAAGTATGTTTTTCAGTCATCTAGATCCCATAGCACAAGCTTATTTAGCTTAATTTGGGCTAGATGGTGATTTTTGAGAATGTCCACAAATAAAAAAAGTATAAAATATGAACATCTTTCATGTATTTAACAGCGTAATCGTGTATGGTCATGTTTGCTCAAAGTTCTACTTCAATAATACGATGAAAACTTTGCTGGAGCTCTCTGTGAAGTTTGGAAAGTGACAAAAAAAACATCGCGATTCACTGCGTTATAATTACTTCCCAAAACTTGTCACATTGTCGAAGCATAAACCACTTTTACACATAAACGCCTGACAGTAACTACATAAGTTTTGGAAAATTTTACAACGGAATGGCGTCCGGATCTCTTTCTGTTCTCGCCTAAACCTACTTACTATTTATCTGGCCCGCAAACTATGGAGAAGATTTCTTTCTAAAATTCACCCTAAAAGGGGAAATGTCAATGCACGAATGTAGAGGCATTTTATCTGGTAGTGGACAAGGAAGTAATGCTCAATATCTGAACACATTATGTAATATAGGCCAACTGCAAAATAGTGCACTTAAATGCCATACTCGGTGAATGCTTTTACGAACTAACTAGATCTATTTTCAATGTGTCTGAAATGTATGTTTTAGTGCAGTACAGTCTAGGCTAGTTATTGTACAGTCGGGTAATAAAGTGATTTGACAATTTCAACGTTAATTTCTATGAGATCGATAATTCTAACGGGTTTTTGATATATATATTAATGAAAGAATGTCACTTGTATCCTATGTGAAAATTCAAAGTTGACACATGGAATTACATTGGGTGCGATAAGGCCCTACGAGACCGTAGATCGTAGGGGTCCATAATGCCAGCCTGTCCTGGGCATCTATAATTGAGATCTTTGGGGCGCCTTCAAATTAGAGGCGTGAGGAAGCGCTGCAGTGGTGCCACAGTGGTGCGCTAGACGCGCCACCACCAGTTTTCATACAACATTTAGAAGCGCCGTTGCAGCGCCACTGACGCGCCAGACGACGTGCCAACTGCGCTTCTAAAAATTGTATGAAAACTAGTGGTGGCGCTTCTGGCGCACCACTGTGGCACTACTGCAGCGCTTCTTCACGCCTCTAATTTGAAGGCGCCCTTAGATAAAATATTACGGGATTGACCAGTGATCGTACTTTAACATCCTAGAATGCTGCGTTCCTCATCCCCTTATGTTCATCATATACGTTCCTTTTACAATTATTTTTTTCTATATCTAATCTAATCGAATCTACCAAATTGTCCTTAGTAAATATGAAAATTAAATGCTCCCTCAATTGCACAATGATTGTTCTTAAATGAACAAAGTATGTATTCGACAGCTGTCTACTTGATATATGGTTTGAATGTATTTTTTCCTAAGAACATGATCATTGTCTCTATATTATTGACGCCGATTGTACCTATTATTAAAACCTGTGGTATATTTTTTGATGTAAAACTTTTAATAGGACTTATAATAAGCTATTGTTTTCCTTATCATAGCTGTCGGGCATGAAGTGGCCGTTCAGACAGTCAACATTTATTATGACATCATATTTATATGTACATATTTCATACACAAAATTGAAAAGCGTGGGCGATATTAAACGACATAATATCTAAAAGTATGTATCGATCAATGACCATAGCCTTGAATTTTTTACTGGCCCTTGTAAAAGATGAATCGATTCTACTTTTAGGATGTTTACATTTTATCCTAGCTGTCTGGTTAAAAACTTAAGCATTAAGGCGAATGTCTTCTGATTTTTTAAATCTTTCATAAAGGTGTCTGCTTCGAACTTATTAGTTTGTAATTTGGGATTTTAGGAGATATCTATAAATGTTAAAGGCGTGCTAAATCCTAATGGATGCTATGCCGGACTCTTACCTACTAAATTCATACGGCGCCCTACAACTTCCTGCTACTTGGAGTTCCAGGTAAGCCCTACGAACTTAGATCATCTAACCACAGGATGCGCCTTACTTAAGCATTGTTTTCTGCCATTGCACATGACCATTTGGTCTTTTGACTTTATGAAAAGCCTGTACATCAGTACATCATTTTATATGATTAAACTAGTACATTACATTGTAGTTGACTGTACAATAACAATTAACACACAACAGCCATTACGCGTTTGTCGATTAATACATTTTTAAATGCAATGAAATTTTATATGTCTTTGTGTTTCCCCCTTCACTTGTATGAAAACTGGCAGAATATTTTTGTATGCGGTGGTTCGCAAAGGCTAGTCCCGTGTTATATGGTCTAAGCCTACGAAGGATGTGCCCAAGAAATAAAATTAAATTTTATAATACTATTCACTAAAAGAATCACAGTTACGTCAGATGGTATTCGTATTAAGGGTGAGTTCGCTATTAATTTTCATCTAAGGGGGTATCGTTCAAACACCATCCTTCATTTCTAAGAATGAATCAAAATATCGAAATTGATAAAAACATGGCGCATTGTGTTCCGTGGGTAGATGTTCACCTTCATACAACATCCTCCTCCACATAAGTACCTAATTAACACACGAAGAGAATTTGATACTATTTGAAGTTGATGCGCAGAAGCAGATCCGCAATAAACTAGAAGATTCGCACTATTTTGTGAAACAAGCCTGTTTTCTCTTGTCTGTCTATCTAGAGGTTCTTGAGCAAATATGAGCGTGTTTGTGGTAAATAACATATTGGGTTCAGACGGGAGTCTTCGGTATTCCATCGCTTATTAGAAGCGAAAGCGGCAAGAACGGTAAAACTTAGCAGTTTATTTAATTTACTATATATATACTAATATTATAAAGAGGAAAGATTTGATTGTTTGTTTGTTTCTTTGTTTGTAACGAATAGGCTCCGGAACTATTGGATCCATTTTAAAAAATCTTTCTCCTTTGGGAAGCTACATTCTTCCAGGTGAAAATAGGCTATATTTTATTCCCGTATTTCTACAGGAATGGGAGCTATGCGGGTGAAACTGTGTGACGTCCGCTAGTTTTTATGTGTTCCACCTTAGTGTCCAAATTTCTCAACAGATTTTGCAAACGAGGTATTAAGAGAACCGCCTTAATTGTCGACGGGTTATAGGCTATGGTGATTACATCATATTCAACCTATAATCTGCTCACAGTTATTTTACCTCTAGCACTTAGGTTGCCTACTTTGCTTGTTGTGTTACATACATAAGTTTTGGTTCGTCCCATGTACTTCAACCATTAATTGAAATTGAGTTTCTTCTTTTACTGGCGTTTTTTTCGGCCGTCTCCACTATTATTCAATAAAATGTCTTAAGCTGGTACTCATAGGGCGACTTTACCTACTGCAATGCCAACACACAGAAAACGATACAATGACAAGCTTAGATCATCTAACCACAGGATGCGTCTTACTTAAGCATTGTTTTCTGCCATTGCACATGACCATTTGGTCTTTTGGCTTTATGAAAAGCCTGTACATCAGTACATCATTTTATATGATTAAACTAGTACATTACATTGTAGTTGACTGTACAATAACAATTAACACACAACAGCCATTACGCGTTTGTCGATTAATACATTTTTAAATGCAATGAAATTTTATATGTCTTTGTGTTTCCCCCTTCACTTGTATGAAAACTGGCAGAATATTTTTGTATGCGGTGGTTCGCAAAGGCTAGTCCCGTGTTATATGGTCTAAGATGACAAGTTGTCAAATGTAAAATAACTGTGAACGGACTATAGCGCCTTCTTCTAAAATCAGTATTAAAAAATATAATTTTGTTAGATTTCTTCGTCTGTTTGTGTTTTCGTACTGTTAGAGCGTGTACTATTACGTTCCTTTGTATTAATATTAATCGAGTAAACTTTTACCTTGTTCTGAGAAATTTTTGTTGAAAAAAAAGATGTACATTTAATGTAAGCATCAGAGTAATGTGTATGTGTCAGGCATTACAGAAGAAGGTTTGCCGGACTTCAACCGACTAAAACCACACGGTGCCTTGCCATCAGTCTGAGGCCAGGAGTCCCGGGTAAGCCATCGGTAGGATAACTCCCCACACAGATATCGGTATAATCAGTCAGCCTATAATTTGATCGGTTGATTTGATAAACATGCGTTTGCCGACACCTTCTTGACCCATTCACTTTCTTTATCTTTTTTCTTTATTTATTTTCTAAAAGAAGTGTTAATTAAGTAATAACTTAGTTAAATACATTCTAATAATCTCTATGGGTCATAAAAATATGCTTTACGGTACACATTATAAAACATTTAAAAGTAAAATGTGTAGAATTTATAGTTATCATTAAGTAAACATTAAATAATTCAAAACTTGTCGCCATTGCAATAAACTATAAATCTTATTTTATTACTTTTTTTACACATTTACAATGTGTTATCATAAATATTATTAAGTGTTGGTTGTCTAGTGTTAAGTGTCGGTTTCACACAAATTTTCACTTTTTAAACATATTTTGACTCTTTTGGTTTTGTCAGAAGCGATGGCTCTCGAAACCCATCTGGATATTAACCGACTTCAAAACAGAAGGAGGTTACTCAATGCGACCTTAAGTATTTTTTTATAAACGATATTTGCAAACTCTTACCTACTGGATCCTAATCGGAGCATCCCTCCTGATTTGTCGTATTCTTGTGTTATATCAAGGCCTATTAAATGGTGGATGCGCAGAGCTTGTGAAAATCGCCTTCCAAAAAAGTATGGAAAACGATGGGCAAAAGTCTAAGTCTAGGGCTATAGGAACCTACAATAGCCTGATTTCATTTAACACATTGCGAATTGAACAACTCTGCAAATTCAGTTTCGAAAACCACTATTAAAGGTATTACCTATAAATTATAGTTTGGATGTAGGTACCTATGTTCATAATATGCCTCCATCGCAACATTTACAACTTCGTAATATTAACATTTCATAATTTCTAGCGCTCCATTAATTTTAATAACTACACATACATTTCCGCCTGAGGCTCTGATTTATATAAATCAGATCTTGTCAATTTAGGTACAGTGAACTAGGTCCGTACCTATGTTTAATTTTAGCCAGATTGATTTTGGGTTATTCGATTGGGAATAGGTGGATGTGCGTGCCCATGTCCAACTGCTATGTAATATTTTACAGTACCTATCTATGTAATTATGTTTGTAAAACTTCTATTAATTTCGTCTGACAGAAATTATGCTCTACTGATTTAAAACCAACTATGCCCACTAGAGCTGTCTTTTTCAACATTCTCACACAACATCCTCTAGCCTATTGAGCTATGTGGATCTTTCAACTACTTATTTGTAACAGTTTATGCCTGCCTACTCTTAATTTTAAGATTAGGATAATATGACTTCATTTTCAGGGTCATTAACCCTGAGACAGTAAATGTAGTCTTATAAATAAGTAGGTACTTTGTAGGTATTATATAGGTATTTAAACTTACATGGTCACTGACACTAGTATTAAAGCTAGCGGGATATTTACCATGTATTGTTAAGAGTTTCCGATATTTCGGCGCTGTTGCAATCACCATGATCACGCAGGAAATATCGGAAACTCTCAACAATACATGGTAAATATCTTATATATACTTTGTACTATTTTGTGTTAGTAAAATTTACTTCTAGCAATCTCGCTACACATCTGGTCAGGCTTCTGCTGATCAGGACACTTGGGGCGTGAGACAATCGGAATGTGAACTCCTGTTCCCAAGACAAAGGCAGTATAAGGTGGAATATGTATGCAGTTTCGATCGTGGCTCTATTATTTCTAGCTTAGAGGTCGATTCACCTCCCTCAATAAGAGTGAAGACGCGTATCTACATTAAAATTATGATAAGTATTTGGCTTTTTTATTTTGATTGGTAAATTATGATAATCCTTATTTAACAGTCACAAGATATACATTTCATACGAGTATGTCTTGACGTAAAGCCTTTTTCATAAAAGCGTTATCAATTTACAAGAGAATGCCTTGACGAAAAGCCTTGGTAGTGCCATAAAACCTTCACTTTTCAGCCCGGGGTAAATGACACTGAGCGTGAAAGTTAGGAATACTAGATATTTAATTATTAATTAATTTCACGATATTATCAAGCGCTCTGACTAAGCACACATTGCTTGAGCTTGAGCTTAAGCGAACAAAATATATAACTAGGCACTAAAATATATATCACTTTGCATTACTGCCCGCAGCTTGGTTACATAAAAACACTACATAAAATAAACGACAATAAATCAGTTTAATTTGTAACATTTTAATATTTAACAAATTTAATGTAATAACCAGATTGTAATGGATGAGAAAATTCGTTACTTTGACGCAATGAGAAGGCAAACGTAGGTAGGTATGTGCTCGCTCGGAGCTTTAGGCGGTATTGAAAATGTAACAAGGTGGTCAGCCAATCATTCTAATCCGTCTATTTTTGGTTCGGTCTACGATAATTACAATCTATTAACTCGTAAATAATCATGTGTATAAGCAGCTCGCATAAGCCACACTGTGATGTCAATCAATTCTTAATGCAATTCAAAGATTTAAATCAAGTGCAGTTGATTTGCGAACCGGTGCTTTATAAAGCGTAAGGTATGGCTTGATAAATTCATGGCATACCTTATACTTTATAAAGCAGGTTTCTGGCATTCTCCATCCTTGGAAATTGTTAGAACGCATTTCAATAGACTAACAGAGATAAATTTGATTTAGTTCACTGTTTTTATGGGTTTAATTTCTATTACAAGTACAGGCGTTGGTTGATGGTTTTCAATCACTATCTTTATTATTTAGGCTAACGCTACCAGACACATACCTGCTTACCACCTGATGACAGTCTCGGAACGTGAATATATTATGTACATGGTCGTGAATTTATAAACAGACTTTAAAAATACATTTTTTACAATCTCAGTTGACCTAATGAACATGAAGTCAAATGATCAACGATTAGCATTGATTAAATTAATGATTTAATGGCACTGATGAATTTATTTAAGTACAGAAAATATATAGTTGTTTTATAAATTGCAATGTGGCGAGTGACTGATTAGATCGATAAATCTGGTGACCTTATAATGTTTATATAGTAAACTGGTTCCTAAGATTGTTGTTCGTTATACAAGGTGCTGAAATAACCCATCGTGGCGAGTTCCACTCTCAGGCTGAGTGAGATTGAAACCCTTGTTGTAATGATCTGTAGTGCCGTGTCTTAGCCACTGTCCGCATAGCGATTTTTCACCATGCGAATTTTATTCTCGCGAGTTATTTTTCGCGATCGAATCACAATTATTGCGATAAAAATTATATCAAGTACTAAAAAAAAATACTATAAGGTAAGAAACGTAGGCGTATAGTATGCCTCTGTCTACCCCTTCGGGGATAAAGGCGTGACCATATGTATGTATGTACAAATTATTTTTAATTATTTTTGCGCAGGTTATTTTTAATAGGGCCTATTTTCAAAGCCTTATTTATGTACCAGTCTAGCATGACAGAGACAGGTTGGCTACCTGCTCATAAAATTTTATTTTTCTTACTTTAAACTCAGTGCCGTGGACCCCGAGCTGTGAAAGTTTTACCACTCATAAGAGCTCTAACTAAAACTGGTTGCCATGTTGCTGTCAGTCAGACTCAACGCCTCAAGATGCATTCTTATGTACGGAAACGCTTGGAACAGCCTCAAATACTAAGAACTAAGAAGCAATCTCAGGACTGATGCTGACGCAACTTAAAGCAGCGTTCCCATTATGATTACGACGTCAGAATGGCCATGGCGTGCCATGGCTTGGTGAAAGAAATATAAAAAAAAATCTTTTCTCCGAAATACGAAACCTGAAAATAGTAGAACATTTTGGAACCACCATTTTTTTTAAACGGGAGGGAATATCCTTATTGGATGCTATGCCGAACTCTCACCTACTAAAAAACCTCACGTTACGCCCAACAGCCTATGGTTGGAAGCCCCGGGTAAGCCCTCGGAAGGATGTCCCAGGACTTCCAACAGACCTACGGCTCATGTTCAAGTTTCGCTTTTACTAATGCAGTGGAGATTAGTAAAAGCGAAACTTGAACATGACATTTAAGTACCTAACTAACACAACGTTTTAAGGCTTCGCGAATGATGATGTCGACACGCGATTGATATCAATGATCGTGTACCTATTCGCAGAAATAAGTGGTGCGAAGTTGCGATCATCTGTGATTGATCACATAATCGCTTCGTATTCAGGCGATGATCAATTTATGTATACACTGCGTGATGTATGATTAATTAACATAGTGTAGTACTTACTGTATTAGGGTCGAATCAAACTAGCAGCGAATCGAAGCGAATTTTGGAGAAACCTTCCTATAACTTGATACCTTTACAGCGTAAAACAACTAAGTTAACATTTAAGAGTAAAATACGCGAAAAAGCACGTGGCATTGCATTTTAAGCTAAGATAGTAGAACGTATTGTAGTTTATTTACACTGTGAAGATAACGGCGAAACCATAATGTTGTTAAAATTAGAATTGAAAGTCAATGGAGAGCAGTTGAAGGATAAATTTACGAACTTACAAGTTGGGGTCAATATAAGCGCTGTTGAGTACGGTACGTCATAGGTTACTTTTTTTAAATTATCTTATCTGACTGCTGGGCCTAGGTCAAAATATCCTCAATTTACTTCCAAAATATTTCCGTCTGACGCTTCCATTTTCAAATTTAATTTGATCGTCCCATCATGTGATAGCTTTATTTAATGGTTATGCCCACTTTGAACAGATAAGTCATTAAATGCTAGAATATTCCTAAGTAACACAGGCTATCATGTACATCATGTTATTTCCCTAGGGAGCGGAACAGTAATAATACTACATTTTAAACTTATTGTAAATACTGGCAATTGGCATGTATGGGTTCAGCGGGTGCTACAGGGTTCTAAGTATGTCACAGACGAAGACGAGGACACAGCCTAATTTATTATGTATCTACTGATACGAGGTTACTTATTAGCTGAACTAAAAACCACACGTTTCTACCTAATGCTTACGGTTGGGAGCCCCGGGTAAGCCCACAGAATGATGACCCCAGGATTCCCAACAGACCTTGGCTATTTTTTATGGCGTGCATAAATCTCTCACGTCACGGTACCGTCTATCTAGGGCCTACTTATTAGCTGGCCGCCAATTTTCAGCTATACGACTTTAACACACAGAGGAAAATTAATTGATGGAATGCTTTTGTCTCATGTTTCGTCGTTTCTAAATCTGAGACAATGAGTTAGGTACCCATGAATGTTGCCACCCAGTACTTCCAGTTTAAGCAAAAAACCAGACAATAGAGAGATATTATTATGAACTTACCGGTTACCGGATAGTACATGGTCAAAGCGGTTTATTCGGTCAAGGTAACTGGTAACCAAAAAACACGACAGAACAGATAAAAAAAAGGCTTAAGAAAAGTCATGGTCTCAAAAAAAAACTATTACTCCAGTCACTACCATTCTAACCATAGACACTCATGAATAAAAAAATTGGATAGTGGGTAAAGGTAGAAAAAAAGTACATTTTCGAAATTATTCATTAATCGGCGGGAAATTGAAGACAGAGGACGCCATATGGTTGTATAATTTTTGAAAATTAGTGTCATTTCGAGTACCTATGTATGTTATGTAAAAATGGTGGCTTCTTAGAACTTATAGGTACGTACCTATAACACAGTGAAACAGACCTCTTCGTTTCCCTGAAATTCCACAGATAGCCATAAGGTTCCAACGCTTTACTGCAGTCGAACTTGTCTAATCTTGGGCATAACACATTCATGAATATGCTGTTATCTAGAAGAAGTTGTTAAACATGAAAAAGGATTAATATTTTTATGAAAAAATACTTGTGCTTGGCAGACTCTCTAGCCGAGAGAGCATGCCAAGGATTTATGTTTATGTATTCTAAGTATTCAGTATTCTAACCAGTCAATAAAGCCATCCAGGGGATATCCTTCCGACTGCTTAGCCGGGGCTCCCAACCGTAGGTAGTAAGCAGGGAACGTTTTGGTTTTTGTCGGTAAGAGTCCGGCATAGCATCTATGAAGGATTTTTCACACGTAGGTACCTAAAACAAAAAGCCTAATCAATAAAACTGTCTATGTTGTTCAGTTTTCAATTACACGTAATTTTTTAATCACTATTTTCTATTCAGATGTGCCACGAATCTGTAAAACGCAAAATCTTATCATGAAAAATTCGTGTCTTCATTTTTTCATAAAGTATATATAGTGTCTTTACCTGAAATAACGTAGAAAAGTAGGTAACTACTATAGTTTATGCCTCTTCTCTCCTACTCCCCTACTACATAAACACAAGAGTAACTTGGTCTCTTTAACCCCTGAAGCACTGCGCCGATTCTGATTAAATTTTAGCAGCGATAATAACAAGGCTTGGGAAAGGTGTGCGGCGGAGTTTCGGTCAATAACTAGTACACTATTTGAAAAGGTAAACCACAGGTGGTACTACCCGTTCGCTCTATCTTTGCCGCTGGCGTAGAGGCGTATACCCGAATTGTTAATTAGACTAGAGTAAATTGACAGTAGCTAATGTCACTTCGTCATAGAATATATGCAACATTGTATGAAGAAGTGACATTAGTTGCTGTCAATTTACTTCGTCTAATTAAAAATTCGACTTAAGTATGGAGTCGAGCGGCAAAGTTAGAGCGAACGAGCAGTAGTTCTAACCAATAACTGCCTACAGCAATAGCCCACACCTGAAAACGCTAAGTTAATCAAAAGGAGGTATATAAGCCTTAAATTGAACGTGTTGAAAATATCATTGGTATGTTGTCTGCGGTTCTTGTTAAAACATATTTCCCAGTAAGATTTAATTTGTCATTACGAGAGCATATTGTGAAACTGAGCGATTCGCTAAATGTCCAGTTCAAACTTTCACACACGTTTACTTGGTACAGAGAAAGGGTTTTGCAGATGAATATGTTATAGGTCGATATTATGCCATATATGTATTATGTTCTTTCGTTTCTCTAGCGAATTATACCGAAAAGACATACGGTGACAGTGTGGCAGGCGCAGGCGCGATGACAAGGTTCGAACCTTACTACATACTACAAAATGTAGAAAGATGGTGTGTTCTAAATTAGCCTGTCCGTATCTGTATAATTCACGCCTAAGGTCAATAACAGATCGGATTGCCAAAATATCTACACATTTATCGGGTAACTAATCAACTCTCTCTAGACCTAAAAACTTGAACTTTTTTATAGGGTGTCACATTGTAAGGGTAGTCCTTACAATGTAGGCATCCACGAAGAAATTACTTTATAAAATTATGGTAATAAGTAAAATATGAGTGGTCCTGGACAACAAACGTGATTTCTTGCAGTTTTTTGGAACGACACCCTCCGCCCGGAGGGTTTCGTTCCCCTCTCTTCGTTCTCCTCCGTGTGCGAGTCCGACTCGCACTTGGCCCGTATTATTTATGTACACTTGGTGTGAGTCAGACAGTAAAGGCACTTATTTACATTGCATAATATCCATGGCAGGTTAAAAACGGCTTACTGCTTATTATTTTATAAGGAAAGAATGTTTATTTATATGGAGTTGTTACATAAATTATGCAAGCTCATAATCCAATTGAAAAAGTAATAATAATATGTTTCAAGAAAACTATATTTGTAAGAACAAGCGACATTTTACGTTTCCTTGAAAGGAATGAAATTTTTAGTAATATTTTCAGAAAATCGTTCTGTATGTAGGTCACATTTTCTTAGTTTGTTTGCTAGAAACATGATCGAAAATTTGATAATTATAAATTAGGTAAATCCAGCATGTTTCACCGTACATGGGCAGAGACTTTAAAATGAAAAATTGTCATTGCAAGATTTTTTTTTCATTTATTTATAAGTACATAGGTACTTAATGGATACCTATTTTTTATCACGTGAGTTAAAAAACATTGTTTACCTATCCCTATTTTAGATTTAAATGTCCACATAATGTTTAACGTAATGTTATGAAGTTTATGTATTTTGAAATACACTCGAGAGCAATGAATCCGGGTCACTTAAAGAATGTTAAAAATCTCGGAAACTAAAAATGATAGGTTAATGCAATAAATTGTATTTAATAGACAATGTAATACTCCTTAAATGAAAGTAAAAAAAATATGAGTCACCATACATTTTATTAACACAAAATTACATAAAGAAAAAACTGCTGATCTCTCCTTAAAACAAAAATAGGAAACATGAAATTTTTGAACTTTATTACGATTTTCTTGAATTTTAATACTTCGTATTGCCTCCTCGTGCTTCCATTACTGCGTTTACGCGGTTTGGCATGCTGTACACCAAGTTCCTTATACGATTTTGGGGAATATTCTCCCATTCCTCTGTGAGAGCAATTTTGAGCTCACGAAGCGTGATTGGGGGAGGGTTTCGTTGTTTTACGCATCTGCCTAGCTCGTCCCAAGCATGCTCGATCGGGTTGATATCCGGGCTGCGCGCTGGCCACTCCATACGAGTAATGTTCATCTCTTGAAGGTAGTCATTCACAATCCTACCTGTATGAGGTCGGGCATTGTCATGCATAAATATAGCATCCTCACCTAAATTGACCATAAATGGACCAACGTGATCATTGAGGATTTCTTCCACATATCTTACGCTAGTTAAAGAGCCGTTTTCTATGATCACCAGCTCTGTGCGACTTTCAGAAGAAATTCCGGCCCACACAAGTACAGACCCACCACCGTAGGCTACTTTTTCTTCGATGCATGCTTGCTTGAATCTTTCCCCTGGTCTTCGATACACTCTGTGTCTTCCATCGTGCTTGTAGAGCATAAATTTTGATTCGTCGGAGAACATAACTTTTGACCAATCTTCAATACTCCAATTTACGTGGCTCTGGGCATACCTTAGTCTCGAAATACGATGCCCACGCTCCAGTTTAGGGCCGTTTGCAGGTCTAAGGGGTTTTAAGTTAGATTCAGCAAGCCGACGTCTTACTGTCCATGCACTTGGGTTACTTCCTCCGAGGCGTCGAAACTGATTGGTGAGTTCAGTTCCTGTGAGAAAGCGATTTCGAAGCATGGTGTTCACCAAGTATCGGTCTTCTCGTGCTGTGGTACACCTGGTTCTGCCCGTTCCTGGTCTGCGTAGGTTAGAACCAGTTTCTTCGTAACGTCGGAGAACTCTTTGTACTGTTGACAGCGACACACCGACAGTCCTGGCTGTATCGCGCTGACTCCGGCCGGTTTCCAGCATTGTAAGTAGTCTGGTGCATTCTTCAGGCGTAAGCGACATAATTTCAGCTTGATTAATGAATATAGAGCACTATCAACATGGTTTATGTACCCACATAAATGACAGATTACAAACAAAAGCAACACCAAATGCTGTAATTTCGTAGTTCCATCTTCGAAAGTGGCCCTTTTTCAAATTAGATTTTTTTATGATATAACTTTACAATAACTAAGAAGTTTTAATACCTTCATTTAAGGAGTATTACATTGTCTATTAAATACAATTTATTGCATTAACCTAGCATTTTTAGTTTCCGAGATTTTTAGGATTCTTTAAGTGACCCGGATTCATTGCTCTCGAGTGTATATAGTAAAAATATACCTATATTATTAATACCTACCTATTTATAAATTTATTGCTCTGATTATTTTAAAAAAAATATCTACAATAGAAAAATAAACGATGTTTTTTTGCTACACATACATATCATAAAATCGCAATAGAAATAGTTTAACCTACCATCCGTACCAATTACATCACAATTTGTATATGGTAGCGTTATATAAAATATCGATACAGTTATCAATGTAATCTCATTCACAATTAATCGTATATACGTGTGTGTAAACATAAACTTATATAGTTTATTTTATATTTCGCTTGTTAAGATTCAACACAAAGAACAGGTTTTAAAAAGTGGTTTTCGTGAAACGGGCCGTTGAACTTTTTGTTTCAATCGTGTTATGTAAGAACAAGATATCAATTTGTTTTCTCTCCATCACTGGGTCATAATCATCACAATATATATATACATACCTATTTTATCAAACCAAATTATAATGTAGGTTTATCTGATTTTCGTCGTTTAATACATTTCAGAAAAATATAGAACCGTTGTACGTCGAAATTCGATGTAATAATTAAAAAACACTTTTACTTTGCACTTTTCCAACTTTAAAATGTTAACTGTGTCAAATTCAAAGCTCATTCAAATAAAGTCTCTACTTTACGTGTTAATATTTAATAAATATACCTTTGCAATCACATCATTAGACCTTTACATTTCAGAAAGCTAACCTTAGACTTTCATGACCTAATTTCTACTTCCACCTTCTAGAACCAAGAATTAATTTATTTTATAAATCGCTAGCTTACTGGGCAAACTGAGATCAGCCATATAAAAATATTTAAAGTACTTAATGCTTTACGACCTATTTAATTATAATCGGTCGAACACCTCCGAAAAGGCCCGTGACACAAAGTTTTATATAGGTACCTATACTATATTTCAATAGCTTTACGCAAAAACGTAAACAAACACATTTGATCCTATATATCCATAGTTACTTGCAATTGAGTATTCACCCTGATTATATTCCAGTATCCAGGAGCTATACAGTGTTCTTAAAATCATTTCGACACCAAATAACTTTTTTATGATAGTTTATTTTCATTTAAAATACCTACTCAAGATAGTAAAAAATTCAATGATTTGTCATACAATATTTTTCTACTCATCTGTCTTAGACAACGATTGTCAAAACATGACATGTTTACATTATTGCCATTGCCAGATCGGGCAGGATTGGACTATAGTAGAGATTAGATAAAAAAACTTGAGAGGTGTCAAGGGACACCCGAATGGAACGAAGTTCCTTTCAATGAATTAGTGCAGGAATTGTAATAAAATTTTAAATTTATTTTAATTTTAAAATTTTATTGTACAAAAACAAAAACAAAAACAGAAACAGAAACAGAAACAGAAACAGAAACAGAAACAGAAACAGAAACAGAAACAGAAACAAAAACAAACCCCCAACCCCTTTCCACCCCCTTCCCCCCCTCCCCCTCTCTCCCCCCATATTAAATCCCCCCCCCCATATTACCCCCATATTAAAGGAGGGTAGAGGTACCTCTACCCTCCATAAACATAAACGGCCGAATTGAGTAACCTCCTTTTTTGAAGTCGGTTAAAAAAGTGTCGTGACCATTTTTCGTAAGAATTTTTTCCGTCTAGCCCCCTTTCACAACGCGCGATAAGGAACTTCGTTCCAAAATCTGTCAAGAAATAGTGAACCTCTTGGATATCAATAAAATATTTTGCATTAGGTACATGAAACAAGCATGCCTTTTGCAGCAGGTTGGTTAAACACCGTTTAGGAAGTGGTTAGTTCAACATAACCTACTAATCAGATAAATATATTACCCTGCTAATGATATGTAACATGAAAATGCATAGATTCTGTCTTTGGGTATATAGGTTTTATACCTAAATGATTTTTTACTTCATTAGTTAATTTATATTGAGGCAGCCGCATTATAATCGTGTTATATTTTACGCAAAATGCACGGGTACATGCATTACAAGAATTCCAATAATTTTTAAATGGGTGATTGCAATTATTATTGGTTTTATGTTCTTGTGTAATAACTGGTTAAGTTTATAGTAACGCTGTACTGATTTGAAATGAATTGAGATCTGAGCAGGTGGTCAGGTACTCTACGATTCTATTATAAGTGCACTGTGTAGTTTACGATGTGGTATGGAACAAATAGAAACTGATCGAGTTATCCATGTGAGTGCGATCAAGTCAAGCGCGGGTATTAGTTACGACATATATTATGCGCAAGCGACTCGATGTTGCGTACCAAACTTGTCTCTTATTAAAATTACTGGCATCACCCCGCGGCCATGCCCACCCGCAGATTTTTACTCTGATTCTCCACCTTAGCCATTGTGATCTTTTCTTTTAGTCCCAGTGCCTGATAAGTAGATTCCTGTTGAGTTAAATAGTGTCACCCATGTTTTATGATCACTATAATCCTCTACCGTAGACACAAGAATGCCTTTATCGTCAATTTATAAATTTTACACACATAAGACATACCTAGACAGTGTATTAATTATACATTTTCTAAAACATAGACTATTTTTCAAAAACTGAAGAAAATTGACAATTTATCAGGGCCATTTTATTTGAGGTGTTTATGTACTACTCTACCATAAACAAGCGTCAATTATTATTCACAAGTTATTATTATGTACCTAAAATTGTTTGCCGTATTGCTATAATTTAAGTCATCTTCGAAAGTAGAACACTGTGCCATATCTCAGGTACAGGTTCGGATAAGCCTACGTCCAACAATGGACAGTGGTCAATTCGGACACAGATAAGACGCAAGTTCAGGAAAAGGCGCGGTCTTATTAAAACATATCGGCAAAACAGTGTCTTATCCGTTTTTATGAACGTTTTGCATTGCGACTTTTCTATACATTATGTACGAGTCCACTGACTGCCGTGTGATAAGCACTGGCCACACATAAAGGACGCATTTAAAGGACAAGGCGCTGTCTTAACCCTATAGGCGAGGCTGAAGTGATCGCCAAAGCCTGCCGAGAGCCCTGTGACATCCTTTCGAGGGCTTACCCGGTACTCCCTGCCGTAGACAGTTACAGGTATCGAGTGGGATTGAAATTCCACACGCAAAAAAAAAAGAAAGACTTTTTAAAATATATCGGGAAGACTAGGTGTCGTGTCCGGGCCCCATCTTTGGTATTTATTTTGCGTTGTGACTTTTCAATACATTTAATACGAGGTAGACATGTTGAAGAGACATTAAGTCCGCATCCCGTCAATGTCTTACGTCTATCTGTGTGTCCCGCGCTTTGGACTGATTTGATTGTGTATTTTAATTGTCGCAATAACGAGACCAAAATAGAAAATTTAAGTTTAGCAAAGATAAATAGTTATTCTTTGAATATTCTTATGAATACATTAATAATAATTGTATAGGCTTACCTCAATTTTATGTTTTTATAAGTGGCATCTTTGCTTCCTTATATTTTTAAATGAGATTATGTATTATTGGCGGTACATTGAACAAAAGAACAACAAGATCACTGACCATGACTTCCGGCTTCTACGAATACACGTTTTTAATGTTTATGTATTTATTTTAATACTTATAGTATCATCTTAATTACTTTATTTAAACCAACTTATAACGCCCTGATGTATTTTTGAGCATCTAGTTAAATATAAATAAATACATCACTGAACTTAAAATGACAAATCATTGATCGTCATTTCCGCGTGCTGTACGAGTTCAAGTTTTTAATATGCGTACCTAATGTATTTTAATTTAATATTTATAAAAAAGAAGTGGTAAATTCAGTATCCACTTAAGTAAAATAAGTTAACAAATTAACCATATTTACATATTGTTAAATAATTTACAGAAAACTATGATCATTTTTTTTGGAAAAAGCTTTTTGAAGCCTTTGAACCATGTAAATGGAAACACAAATTAACCTATAAATAATCAAAACTATTATTTTTATCTTGGCTGGAACTTGATTAATTAAACGGCGTGCTTCTTTTTTTTTAAATACCTAATTATGACAAATACCTCACAATTCCGCTTACTACAATCGACTAGTTTCCTATTTTGGTCAAATCAGCTTCTCTCTGTAAAATGTCACTGTAGGTAGGTATCTCTTGTGGAAATTTGTAAAATAATATATAATTTGTATAATCTAGAAATCACTTCGCAAATCTATGATGACTATTGCCTGTGATGTCATGAATTCTAATGTATAAGAATGTTAGGTATCGTCATTACAAGTCAATCAAAACGAGTAAATAGACAGATGATATTTTACTATTTTGAACCGTTATGAGCCTCAGTCTGGTTTCCGAGTTGGAGACGATGTTAAGTGGAAACCCGTAATGGATCTTGCATCCATTCATGAGGGGTTTCCACATGAATACCCTTACTGGAAAATTATTGACTAAAACAGTAATAAGACTACGTGTGAGTCTTAACGCTATCTGTGGCCCGGAGCTCGATGTAAACCCTCGGAAGGCTGTGTATGTATGTATGTTGTTAATTTCAAATAGGTAAGTAATTAATTTTACTCATTCAAAACTATCAGGCTACCAGAATATTTTATTAAAGAATGGCGACTTATCACGATCGAAGTTTGAAATTAGCAGTCAATTTATGCATCTGTGTGTGCTATTAAAAAGTTATAATGTCAACTCACTCATATGTCAAAAATTAGACAGATAACATTGATCTTCTGCAGTTGTCCAGGACGTTGGACGAACTTGACTTGTATCTTCTAGCGCAGCGTTCCAGATCCGGTATAATCCAGTTTATCCAGTCTTAGTATGCCGGTTTTACAACTCACATTTTTGATCGATTTTTTACACAATATTTATAAAGTCACAACTATTTTTTACAGTTACAAACAATAAATCTAATTCTTGCAGTTTATTATATATCAGGAAGTAATTTCATTGATCCTATTTCGATTAGGTATACTTATAACTAGTATCGGGTATTATGAAACTAATATATTTTTTATTCTAAGATCTGGTTTGTGAAGGACACTGCTTACAAGTATTATAGTCATTATCGGCGGCGTGGCGACAGGTATTTAGTAGGTCAGCGACAAAGTGTAATACAAATCCGTTAAGCATGAATATACGTGGTATTTGATAATGGTAGGTACCTATATTAAAATGACCAGTCAAATTGTTTTTTTTTTCTCATGGGTTCTAATATAAGGCGTACGCCGAAAATATAAGCCATGCTAGTAGTGTAATATCGAAAGTCGAAACTGCAGATACTTTTTATAAATCTGACGTTTTAAACACTAACCCCCAGTTTCCGAAAGGCTGATCAACGCTAAAATTACCTAATCGGCTGTTAAAGGCGGATGCCCACCAGACGATCCAAAATGAAGATTTGATGTGGACGTGCCTCGCGCGATCCAAACTGCGCGGCAGGCGCGCGCTCCTTGGCGACATGTGACTCCATAGCGACCGAAAGTTCAACTGTGCTATACTTAGGCGGATCAGTGTGGATCGGTTGGAGCGTGTCGGTGCCACGCGGCGGGATCGCAAGAAAAGTTTTGTTCGTCAGGCTACATGATCCATGCCTCGTGCTCCCGGATCGTGGATCGCAGGAATTGGCGATCCATTTTGGATCGTCTGGTGGGGATCCGCCCTTAACAGCCGTTTAGTTAATTTTAGCGTTGATAAGCCTTTTGGAAACTGGGGGTAAGTTACTGCTATTTACCTGGCAAAAATTTGCCCCATCGAAAGAGGTAAAAACATTAATCATTAATAGTCTCTGCATCTATCTGAAAGGGAGATGACTATCGAAATGTATGTATGTAAGGCACTTGTCGCGTTGCAGACATACCTACAGCATTTAATACCTCTATGTCGTATCATCGTATGTTTCGATACGCCCTAGTTTTCAATACTTAAGAAAGATATGCCTACAACGAAATGAAATGACTCATGTCAATGTAAATATAATTTAATGTACCCACACATAAAGCCGTGGCCGCTAAAATATATTACCGAATTTATTTCACACATAAATTTCATAAACCAGCATTTCTGTCAATCCGGTTTTGTTGTGGTGTTGGTATTAATTCTAGCTAAATTTCATATTTATTCATATTTTCCGCCTTAATATATTAAGGAGTTCAGAGCAGAGAAAAATCGCGGACGTCACTCCCTGTCCAGAACGTTTTTAGTGTTTATGAGTAATTCTAGATTCTTTGTAATAGAAAGGTTCTAGAGTTCGTGCTCAAATGTAGGAAAGTAACTAAGAATATAGAACCTTTAGTTTGATAATCTCAGAGAAGTATTATAACGCAGTTAAACGCAAATTTTCTTCTCACCATCTAAGCATCAGAGATTGCTCCATTAAAACACAGTATTATTATGGGTCTGCTCACCGTCCTTACAGAAGCAGGCCCAAGAACGCAGCGTGACGTGAAAGTTTCACGCACACCTCATCCCCCCAAGTAGCGGGATAGCACTCGAACCAACCCCCAAAGACCGAACCTACCCCCGCGAGATAAACCTGAACCTCTAGAAGAGGCCGCGGTGGTAGCCAAAGTCCCAACAGACTTTGGCTTAAGCCCTTGGAAGGATGTCCTTTCGAAGGCTTACTCCTGGTTCCCGGCCGTAGGCAGTAGGCAGTGGTAGGACAACATGTGGTGAGTGGGAATCCGGCATAGCATCCATGGAGGATTTCCACACAAAATAATGTAATGAAAGTAGAGATATCAAAACTGTGATTAAAGCTTTTACCTCTAAATCTAAACCTGAAAATCAATACGCAGTTTTCTACAAAAATGTGCTTATTATAAATGGGTGCTTTTTATAAATAACTAGCTGTTCCACACACCACCTACCATACGTCTATGAGGCCCCTGAGTAAAATGGTTCTTTAAAGTAATATCTTGTTTATTGAAGTATATTTTTTAGTAAAAATCAACTTAGGAAAGTATTAAACTCTTTAGTAAAGGTACAAGAGAATCATTTTTATAGGCATTTTGTCTTAATTACTATTAATCAACAATATCTGCTTAAAAACTAAGTCATTTGCTAAATGAGATCTATAAAAAATAATCACATGGATATGAACTTCTTTTATAATTTTTTACTGATTCAATAATCAACCATTGCAAAAAAAAGAAAATGGTGAAAATTAAATTAAATAGAAAAAAATTACAAGCCCTAAACTTATAGTTTTTCACGACAATTATTGCACAGCTTATTAGAAAATTCTCGGCAAATTGGTGATTTGCATTCGAAACTGATGTATTGTGGTTTGCACGGCACTGAGGGACACGGGGAAAAGGTACAGGAACGGACGAGTTCGCAAACGACTCGGTCGCCGATATATTTACGTTTTAAATATCTGCTGCGTCTGTGAGACGTATGGTAGGTGGTTAAGGGTTAAGATAACTATCTACACATATTCACGGGAGGTGTTTTGTATGACATTTTTAAACTAATGCATTCTCGTCAGTAATTTAATTTCCTAGGTAAAATTTCTTTTTAGTTTGATTACTAAACTCTGTTTTCGAATTATTGCATTGCTATTAGCCTTTGGCGGGTGTGCAAAGTCTACATAAAATCTTAGCACTCAACGAAGGGCATTTAGACCTTAAGAGCCGGTTACATGCAAACTAATAATTAAAGCTAATAAAAGGATGTTATCAAGACAAAAAAGACTCCGGCATCGATCTATAAAATTATACGTACGTATGTCAATGGCTTTTGGGAAAATCCCTAAGCCAATGAAACCAAGGAAAAAAAAGCTAGCAATCACAGGTTTTTTTTTGCTTACACCGCATTGGTGACATATAAATAATGCCTAATAGAATTACCTTGACATTAAGTCGTCCGTACTAGGATTCGTCCATTAAGCACAATTATTATGATTATATTTTGTTTTGCTACCCTGCAAATTTCACAGGTATGCCCTAAATATGTATAGTGACTAATGACACTGTTAGGTATTCAGTAATTGAGACTGAGACCTTGTGAAGGCGCATATGATAAACGACCTCTAACGACTGTTCCACACGCAGTTCCGTTCAGTTGCGCTAAACATATTTGTACCTACCTGACCTACCTCTTAGCATTAGCTGACTTTGTTTATTGGACACGGCCTTGTCTGTAATAAGTGAAATGTATTTTATATAAAAACTAACTCTACCCCCCGGCATCGCTCGTAAAATACTTCGGTAAGCAATAACCCTATATTTTAGGTTTTGTGTTTGTCAAACGTGTCTGCAATTTGAATAGGAAATTTCAGGTTTTTTGGTCTCAGGAATTCGGCTGGGCGTTGTTATAACATGTCACCTGTAATTTTTGTCCATTTTTATGCCAAATAATATGTCAATATCAGCCAACATCTGTCAGATAATTGCATACTTAGGTATGTATTAAAACGACGCTGAATTTAATATCAGAAAAATGTGAATTATCTCCTTTATTTAGTATTAAAATAGATCGGATAGTCAAGTCCAGTGAAATCTAACCAATATTAAGTCGATAGCAGAGATTAGCCTCAAAGTATCGGTGAACGTATTCCTGAGTGATTTTTTCCATGAAGTATGGAATACAGACTTGATTCGACCCAGGATTTGCAAAACGAAGACCTGAGCTTACCTTTGCGCCACCGAGGCAGTCAGTGAAAAAAAACGTAGTATAACGCGTGCGCGATGAGTTGTAGCAAGCTTGAGAAGAGTTTTGCCCTAACGTGCCTCAACTTATCGCGCACGTAGTACTTATTTAGCATAATGGAGACCCTGGTCTTAAAAGTGAAGTCTTAACAAATATAGGCGTTGATAATGACATGATGTTTATCTATGTCCTTATAATTTATGGAAATAAGGTGTGAATACTCAACAGTAAATACATATAAATAAGTTTTTGACCTTTATAGTATTTAGATGGACTTTAAAATGGAAATAACATTTATAGGTTTTTTATAAGGTATGATGGTTTATTTTAGATAACACAGATTCTTCCGCATTGAAATAGGGCTGATGTCTACTCACAACTTTATGTACAGTATTGTTCAGTAAGCCGAAAATGTGGTCAACTATCCCACCTTCACCAATGTGACCAAGATATGCGGTCTCTAGACGATCATGCAACATGACACAGCACGTAATGCATGTATGTGCTGTCATGCATGCAAGATCATTGTCATGTCAGGATTCCACAACTGGCAACATTAGCGAACTGTCAAAATTTTGTAAGCTCCGTGAAATTTTATTTTAAATTAATCATAATTAATGTAAATACTCTAATTAAAATTAGTTAAATTCATTAAAATAAATATACTAGTGCATAATTAGTGTTCAAAGTGTTAAAATACGTAATTCCAAAGTTCTGTTCGTAATTTTATGAAATGAGTAATGAATGAGTCATGTTAACCGTTAAAAGAAAGTGATATTGACGTAAATTTTCAGAATTTTATTGACTGTTTCCTCGGTGCTGCATCATTTTAATAGTCAAAGTGTTAAATCGACTTTGTATACCGATAATATACTTGCGTTATTACTTTAATAACAACGATCAGCTGTTAAATTGCCGGTAACATAACCTATAGTCTACTTAGTAAGTAGGTTCGTAAAACTGCAAATATCGACGTGTATCACATAGGTATTGGAAGTTATAAAACTAGTAAGTACCTATGTATTTAGTGTAGCTAGTAACAGACCATTTCACTTCAAATAATTTAATGAATAACACATAAATTCGCAAAAGGAGTGTTAAAAGTTTTACAAGATACCCAGTGGATAGGTGTGCCGGTGAGTTTGTTTACCTGTTGTTCACTTGTATATATGTCATAATATATTCAATGCTGAAATCTGATAGGTAATTCAATCGAATCCCACCTCTCGCTTTAAAATTAATAGGTAGGTACCTACAGTAAGTGTGTCCACCTGTTGTTCACTAGTAATATATCTAATAGTATATTCTATGTTGAAAACTCACAGGTATCACACTCATACGAATAGGTACTTTTTTGCAATAAATATATCTATCTATCTATAGCTTTAGAGGCTGCTCCTTGTTTCTAATATAAAGTAGCTATTCTTGTCTAATACTACAAAATGATGACTCGAAGAGGTCTGGCCCGTCAGGAACAGTCAAAACTTCAACTGGTCTTAGAAGAACTGAAATCGGCCAAGGAGCAGGTTGTCCAGCTCAGTAATGAACGTGAGGACAATGAGACAGAGCTTGTCTCTGTTGTAGAACACAACGGCAAATTAAAACAACAGTTGTCCTTGCTAAGCGTGCGGTTAGATGAAGTGACTGGGGAACGGGATGAACTCCTAAAAATAATAAATAATTTTGATAAGTGCAGTGCAGAGTATGAACGCGCTTTAAAACGGATAGCTGATCTAGAACATGAGCTTAGGGACTCCCACCAACAAATAACTCAGCTAGAAGAAGCGTCTCTGCAAGTTAGTTCTCAACAAAACCAAACATTGTTCGATGAACTCATGGATAGGTCCCCAAGGTTAGTTACAGCTGCAAAACATAAACAGACTGACATTATAGACCTTACAAATGATACTCCTAAACACCCTGCAGTATCGGCCAAAGTAGGTTTAGGTCATTGTAGCAACAAAAAGTTAAAACATTATATAAAAATAAATAAGTTGATAAGAAAAAATCAAAATTTGCTTAATAATAATAAAAACTTCACCAAAAATATTAAGAATTGCCGAAATAGATTGGATATATTACATGAACTAAATTTATGCACTGAAAAGTTAGTAAGTAGTCAAAAACAGCATGCTGCAGATACACAGGAATTCAGTTATAAATTACAACAGCTTCAAGATTCCTTGGAGTCTGTTAAGACAATGTATGATAAATCGCAGCTGATTATAAAAGAATATTCTTTGGCCATGGATAAACTCTTAAATTCAACATCTAATTATGCTGACCGTTTTAACTCCTTAGCAGATAAAACACAATGTGACTGCAGTCAACCTGAGCCAGGGAGTACACTTGCCCTATCTGGTGACCAGATGCATAACACACCAAAACAAATCAATCAAGGTTTTAAAAAAGATAACAGTGAAGGTAGTCGTTGGATTATGTTTAGTGATGAAATTGGGAGAGACATGGGGTCAAAATTAAACTTTTGTTCACAGGGGCAGTCCTTTATAAATCACTGCATGCCTTCTACATCCTATACCCAATTAATGAAGGCCGTATGTAGTTATAAATTTCATCAGAGAGATAATCTGGTTATTTTCATAGGAAACAGGACTGATATAACCAAACAAAAACTTATTAAATATTATAATAAATTAAACTCATTAGATTTAAATAATATTATTATTTACACACTGCCCTACTGTAAGCATATGCCAGTTGTGGAAAATAGGATTAGGTACTATTTAAATTTGTCATTGGACACATTAACACTTCATAATAAAAAATTTAGTATAATTGATACTAACACTATTGTTAGGAAAAATTATTATTTCTATATGACTAAAGGAAAGCATAAGCTTCTGGATTATTTTAAAAGACAGGTAGCAATTTCGCTACATTATTTTATAGATTCTTTAGCCAAAAATCTGGCTATCAAACCTGCTCCTTTTGAGCAGAAAAATGACATTGATATTAGAACTCTGGATAGTTGTTTATATCCAAGTAATTTAAATTAGATTATAGGACAAAAGAGCAACGTTCTTGCACTAAGCTTGACACAATGTATAAATCAATTAATGTTAAATCTAGCCATTTAGTTCTACATCAGCCACAGCATAATTTTATATCTGATCGCTCTCAGGCCGTTGAATCTATTAATCTTAAAAATAATGCTTTACACCTGGTGCACCAAAATGTTGAAGGCCTGATTGGTGGAAAAGAGTTGGAATTGGAATTGTACATGAACTTGAATGGCATTGATATTTTTTGTGGAACAGAACATTGGTTAAGGCCTTATCAAGTCATGTTCAATTTCAAAAATCACCAGGTTGCTAGCTCGTTCTGTAGACTGAAATATAAACGTGGAGGCTCTTTAATTATTATTAATAAGTCAATAAAGTGTAAAGAACGTAAAGACATAGTAGCCCTCTCTGTTGAACGAGTTATTGAGATAGCCAGTATAGAGTTTGAGCGGTTCATTGTACTAAGCATATACAGTCCCCCAGATGCTCCATATGTACAGTTCGAAGAAAAACTTGAAGAAGCATTGTTTAAATGCCAAAGTACTAAAAAAACGGTCCTATTTTGTGGGGATCTCAATGTAGATGTTTTAGAAACTGCACGGGAACCTTTACAGAGAGAGAAAATGTTAAATTTGTTCAAGTCATTTGGTTTGTATAATATATTTTTGGAACCTACTCGTATAACTGCCACTAGTGCTACTTGTATTGATAATATTTATACTAATATAAATCCCATTAAAAAAAGTATAGTGGACCCTGTAAAATCAGATCATCGCGGTCAGTTTGTTTCTTATCTGAGAAATAGTAGGGAAAATAAGAAAATAATTAGTTTTGTCCCAGTTAACACACATCGCTTGGAAACATTCAGAAGAAACTTAGTCAAGAAAATAACAGAATTGCCCAATTACACTAGTGTAGAAGAATCCTACTCTGATTTATTTAATTTGATACATGCTGTGTTTGGGAAAATCTTTACCCCTAAGACTTTATCAATCGGAGGCAGCTCTGCTTTCAGTGACTGGGCAACACCCGGAATTTATAAAAGTCGCCATAAACTATATGAACTGTATTCTGAAAAATCGCATAATTTCAACCCAGAGTTTCAGGAATATGTTAAAAAATATTCAAAGATATTTAAGCAGGCCTGTACCTTAGCCAAGTCTAATTTCATTAGAAATAAAATTTTAGATTCTGCGAATGTCATTAAAACTACTTGGAACATTATAAATGCGGAATGTGGTAGGTGTACAGCGAATGAAAGAAAGTTTCATTTAAAGATAGACAATCGCCACGTTTCGGGGGATATGGATGTGGCGACTGAGTTCGAAAATTTTTTCAGTAATGTACCTATAGAGATTACTAACACTCTCCGGTCGTCTTCCACCTCCGCCGAGCTTTTATTAGCAGAATCTGTAGCTGCCTGTGAGGGCGCGTTCGAATTTACAGTTGTCAACTGCAACGACATCTTAAAAGCATTTAGATCTATTAATGTTAAAAAAACCGCTGACCTTAATGGGCTATCAGTAAAATCCGTATCAAGTATTATAGATGTCATTGCACCCCACTTGGCAACTGTGTTTAACGATTGCGTCTCAAGTGGTGTATTTCCTGGTTTGATGAAACACAGTAAAGTTATACCACTGTTCAAGGCTGGCAGTGCTTCAGATCCGGGTAATTTCAGACCTATCTCGGTGTTGCCGACTTTGAGCAAGATATTTGAAAAACTAATACTAGAGCAGATGCTGATCTATTTTAATGGTCACAAATTGTTTCATGAGAAACAATTTGGCTTCACTAAAGGACGCTCGACTACCGATGCTGGTGTAGAGTTATTGAAATGTATTTACGAGGCCTGGGAGAATAAACAAGATGCAATTGGTGTGTTTTGCGATTTGTCTAAGGCATTTGATTGCGTCCAACATGAAACATTAATCAGGAAATTACACCATTATGGCATAAGAAACAAGGCTCTCGATCTTCTGACTTCATATTTGAACAATAGAATTCAGAGGGTTGATGTTAATGGTACACGCTCAGAGGGCTCTGTAGTTACTATGGGCGTCCCACAGGGTTCAATACTCGGACCATTTTTATTCCTTATATATTTTAATGACTTACCCTTTTACGTGGGGGACAACAACAGGATTGTTTTGTTTGCAGATGATACTTCTTTGATTTTCAAAGTTAAAAGACAAATAGATAACTATGACGATGTCAACAACGCAATCTTGAAAGTGGTTCATTGGTTTAACACTAACAATCTTAGACTGAATGATAATAAAACTAAATGCATAAAATTTACCTTGCCTAATGTAACACAGTCAGAAACCAATGTTCAACTTAATGGTCGGGTGTTGGAACTTGTGGAATCAACGACGTTCCTAGGGTTAACGGTCGATGCTGGTTTACAATGGGGTCCACATATTGTCAAACTAGCAAATAGATTAAGTTCAGCAGCATTTGCTGTACAAAAGATAAGGCACTTGACGGATGTAGATACAGCTAGAATAGTCTATTTCAGTTACTTTCATAGCATAATGTCTTACGGTATTCTACTGTGGGGCAATGCTGCAGATATAGATAAAATTTTTATTTTACAAAAGCGGGCCATAAGAGCTATATATAGATTAGGTCCAAGGGTCTCTCTGCGCGAAAAATTCAAAGAGGTTAAAATTCTTACAGTAGCATCACAATATATTTTTGAGAATCTGATGTACGTACAAAGAAATTTACATAGTTTCGCTAAGTTAAGTGATAGACACAATGTCAACACTAGAAATAAAAGTAACCTTGCTGTTTATCATAGCAGATTGCACAAAATCAGCAATTCTTTCATGGGTAACTGTATACGCTTTTACAACAGGCTACCAGACGAAATTAAAAGTATGTCCCTTAATAAATTTAAAAAGGTTGTAAAAAGTAAATTGTACTGCAGGGGCTACTATACAATTGGTGATTATTTGTTGGATGGAGAAGCCTGGAAATGACCTGCTCTACTGGATTCTCAAATAAATTGTAAAAATGCATAGTTTTTAGATTCATTTTGTAAATAGAGCTCTAAAAAGAATAACCCGCTGAGTTTCTTGCCAGTTCTTCTCAGGTGGGTCGCGTTGTGAACTGGTGGTAGATTTTGATTTATATTCTGGACGTTTTACAAGAGCATCTGTATATGCCTATGTGAAATAAATTTATTTTTCTTTCTTTCTTTCATTTATTTGTGTAGGTTGAAGGGATTGATGCCTGCAGTGATAATTCTATTGATGTAGGTGCTTGACTTGACATTTGGCATCCTGCCGCTTGATCTTGCTGCATGACCGTCTAGAGACGGCATTAAGTTTCATTTGAATGTAATGAATCAACAAGGTCGATTTCCACTTGCAGTAATATTATGACAGTGTTGCATAGTTAACAACAACTCACCTCTGTAAAGTTAAAAAAGTCAAACTTAGCGATAATTAAAGCTCGCAAAAACTTTTTGCAAAATTCTACCCCACTTTGTTGACACTAGGGAATGCAATACCGGGATACCGGGATCCCGAAATACCGGGATCCCGCATCATTTTTGCGGGACCAGTCCCGCACGTAAATCGTGCGGGATCCCGCGGGATTAGCGGGACTGTGCAAAGGTAAACGCCATGTGTTGTTCTGTAAGCGGAAGCGCGCAAACTGATTCGGTATGATTAAGTTTTTTGTAATTGTGACGTAAGATATAAACTAGTAACGTACTTATTTGTTTTTAGTGTTTTCATGTACTATAAACAGTTACAAAAGCATTCAATTATCTCGTACATTGCTTGCTGGCTATCTGACATGTAAAGTTAGGAATCGTTTGGCAGACAAGAATTTTGACATGCTATGTTTTTTGCGCAGGTTTAAAGTAATGCCAAAACTACCCATTTTATCTGCTACTAATAAATTTGCAGTCGGTATTTTATTACTTATATGTATATCCGTTTAATAATCTCAATAAATAAGTAATATTCAATAATTTATTTTTCCTTGTGGCCCCGCGTACTCAGTGTTCTGTAAAAGATCACTGCAGTAAGTTACATTTACTATGGCCGGTCCTTAGATGGGTGACCACTTTGTGACATTTATTTGAGCGTTGCCGTGCTTTGGAAGGCACGTTAAGCCGTTGGTCCCGTTTGCCGGTAAAATGAAGGCCCGGCTTGAAAAATTTCAACAGCAAGCAATCGCAACCTGCACCTATTTATTTCAAGACTGCAATACGGCTCACCACATATTACGTGGCAAGGGACGAAACCAATCTTGAAAGAAGAAAATATGTGGGTATATAATATGCCTCTGCCTACCCCTTCGGCGATTAAGGCGTGACTATTTTTCAGTTCTAGATGCATGTATGATACAGAATTCTAGACTTTTCGCAATGACTTTCAGAAATATGCGGGATCCCGCAAATACCGGGATCCCGCGGGACTGAGATTTCTCAGTCCCGCAAATACTAATATTGCATTCCCTAGTAGACACGCTGTACATACTTTAGATATTATTAAGAGCCTGTTGGCAAAATGTTGACTGAAAAACATTACATAGTAAACATAGCAAACATCCACAACATTAGCTAATTACACAAATATTTGTTCCGACCGGGGATTCGAACTCAGAACACTTACTACTAACCAACGTGACAATCAAATCATGGCAGTCCACTGCTAGCCGTAGCCATCTTCTAAATTACGCCACAATACTCAGTCCTGCGCTTTCTGATTCCTGCTGCAAGGGTGCGATGGGGCCCTATCAACAACCCCCGGGGTCCAAGCTAGCTTCACCTGCGAGTAGTGCATCTGCTGACTGACGGACGAAGTCAGAGAGGAAAACTCGAAACGAAACCCTATACCAACCCGTCTGGCCAGCGTGGTAAAGTAAGTCCAAAACCACTTTAAGTCAGTGACAGAGACACAACTTCGGGGCGAGGCCGCAGTGGCGGCCTAAGGTCTGTTGGGAGTTTTGGGACATCCTTTCGAGGGCTTCCCCGGGGCTACCAACCATAGGCTGTTAGGCGTTACGTGAGGTTTTTAGTCGGTAGGAATCCATGAGGATTTTCCCGATATAAATATTGTTGTATCAGTTGTACCATTGATGGTACTGATGATATTGTATCACCATGGACATTTTGCCTCCATAGCAAACGGACAGTTTAGTATAAAGTCAAATCATGTACAGTCGTTTTTGTAACTAGGGTGATTTAGGATGACACGAAAAGAGCCAACGAACCAGTCATTATAACTTGATGGTGTGGTAATTGGAGTAGGTACGTTTCATTTAGGATATGATGTAAGACAAAAATAGTATTAAATGTTACAAATTCTCTGTATGGGCAATGTCGGGTAATTAAAACTTTATGACTAGATAACATTATTACAAAATAATGTCCCACATTAGAATGAGTAATTACGTATTGTTGAGATTAATTGAAAACGTTTCGACCACTCGCTGTTACCTACGCAACTGTAATGTAATTAAGTTTCGGTTCGATTCCGGGATGGTGACATCAAAGATGTACAGTCGGTTTTCCCAAACGCCTACAGTATGGGGTTCTTCAAAAACGTCTTGGAAGGTTTTAACAGGGTCGGCAGCGCGAGTGTGGCGCCTCTGGTGTTGCAAGCGTCCATAGGCTGCGTTGACCACCGGTACATCTGGTGGGCCGTATTCTTGTCTGCCACCTTAGTGGTATAAAAATTAAAAAATAAACAGTCAGCGTCAATAATATGGGGACTATTCTTTTCAAAATACCTATATAAATAATTACTGTGGGACATTCTCACACAACGCCATCTAGCCCAAGCTAAGCTAAAAAAGCTTGTGCTAAATGACCTAGAAATCTGATAAACATACAAACTCCGAATCTCAGCCACAGAATAACTACTTGTCGTCGTATCCTACTGGTTTAGAACTCACTGTTCGGGCGGGCAGTAGGTGATTATCGCCGTAGGTGAGGCAAGTAACAGAGGCTTGCCTCAGCGCGCCGCTACAAACTGCCTGCACTGAGGCAATAAAAAATACGGGCCAAGTGCGACTCAGATTCGCGCACACTTCCTTACCAAAGAACGACCAACAAACACGTTTGTTGTATGGAAGCCCCCTCACTCCCCCTTTTTTCTAATTTTAGTATTTGTTGTTATATCGGCAACTGAAATACATCGCCTGTAAAAATTTAAATTTCAGTCCTCTAGCTATGACGGTTCCTAAGGTACAGTCTCGTAATGGACAAACAGACAGACGGACAGCGAAGTCTCATAAAAATGGTCCCGTTTATACCCTTTGGGTATGGAACCCTAAAAATGATCATACTCTCATTTGGATTAAAGAAAAATGTACCTCCTGTATACTTTATGTCAGTGTGATTTCTTTAAGTCAAACCAAGTTATATCATTATGATAGCACGAGTTCTCAATTCAACACACATGCGCAGTGTACATTTACAAACAATAAAAAATGTATGATCACAATAATTATCACAAAACTTCGCTCAATATTAATTAACGCTTGTTAAGGATGTCCCCTTGACAATTTTTGTGTGTACAAACAATTCACACCTGTTTTATACAAGGACTATTTACTACCTATAACGCTCGTTTGGTTTCTGATGTGATAAAATCTTATTAATCTACTAGCGGACGTTACGCGGTTTCACCCGCGTAGCTCCCGTTCCCGTGGGAATACGGGAATAAAATATAGTTCATGTGAACATGAACTAATACTAAAGCTACACTCTTCGTGGTGAACCACGAAGAGTGTAGCTTTCCAACAGTGAAAATATTTTAAAATCGGTGCTATAGTTTCGGATCCTATTCGATGCGAACAAACAAACAAGCAATCAAATCTTTCCTCTTTATAATATTAGTATAGATGAAGGATTCAAGAAAATGTGTCACGTTCCACCTCGATAGAGAAGCACGATTGGCCTAAGCATTCGGCTTGTCCTGGGACAACCTTCCGAGAACTTACCCGGGGCTCACTACTGTATGCTGTTAGGCGTTACGTGAGGTTTTTAGTCGGTAGGAGCAGGCCTCCGTCACTCGCTCAAAATCGCGCGCTACGTACCTACCGCTCGGCATCTCCCTGGGGATACAACTGGCAGAGGGCTGCCGGACGCCCGACTGAGCACTCGCATCGCACCGCACCGCACGTTTCCCGCGCTTACGCTTCGAAATACCGAAACCACGTAATTATTGTGCAGTGGATGGGTGTAATAGTACAAAAACAAAAGAAAATTTGTCGTTTTTTAAATTGCCGAGAGACGAAGAAAGCTGAGTAATATTTTAAATCTTATCAATTTGAATGTTTTTACCATTTATTTGTTTGAACATAAGTAGGTAGGTGATAAGTATGTAAATCTTAAATTAAGGAGTTATTTGAGTCAGGTATTATAAAATTGTTGTTTTTTATAGGCAATTCAATGTTTTATAGAATTTGTAGGTAAATAGGTTTTATAGGTAGTCGAAGCGCTCGTGGCCCCGGCGACTCAGTGTTCTGTAATCGATCACTGTTGTAAGCAACTTTCACTATGGCCAGTTCTTGGATGGGTGACCATTCATGTGACCACTTTGTGACCTTTATTTGAGCGTTTCCGTGCTTCGGAAGGCACGTTAGGCCGTTGGTCCCGGTTGCCAATAAAATAGCAGTCAGCCAAGTTGAAGGCCTTTTTAGGCGGTTTGAAAAATTTAAACAGCAGAGGGTCACAACCTGTACTTGGTACAAACTATAAAAAAATGAAATGTGGGCATCTAATATGCCTCTGCCTTCCCCTTCGGAGATCTACGCGTGACCACATGTATGTGTGTGTAACATAGTAAGGTAGGATGGCCGGGTGAGATAGGTGAATAGCCGGTACTTACGCTAAAGGTAATGTCAGTTAAATTTAGATTTCTTTGATATTTTAGTTATGGGTAGGCAAAGGATAAACAATATAAATATATAGGTATACCTACCTACTGTGATTCATAATTTATTTTTGGTTTTTACGTGCATTTATAAAAGCGTGTTTTTCTAGGGTTTTTTTAAACCATTCATAATTTTTTTCCTTACATTCCATTACATTGTTACTTACATACACGTCGACCTACTAAAAGCGTATTAAAACATGGTTGATTCGTAACATTTGTTTTATTACAACAATCATTATAGGTTCAACCCTAGCGCATTCTTACGATGACGTCACTCGCACAGCGGGCAACACAGTCTCGACGCTATGAGCGCGTGTTTAAGGTACAATTCTTCTCGTTCGGGGCAGCAGGTATTATTATTAAAATTTTGTAGGCTAATATAGCGTAGGTATTGTCGCTTTTGTATGGGAGTGATGTATCTGTTACGTAGTAACTATTTAGTAATCTGTGGTAGGAGTTCGGCATAGCATCCATGAAGGATTTTACCTCACGTTAAATTATCATGACCGTATCACGTTAAATTATCGTTCGTAAACTGACTTTACAGATAAGATTTTTCTATACTAAAATTATGAAGAGGAAATTTTCGGTCGTTAATTTATTTGATTGTTTGTTTACATCGAATAGGCTTCAAAACTGCTTAACCGACTTGAAAAATTCTTCCACTGCTGGAAAGCTCTCTTTGCGGTGAATTAAAAATATAACCTATATATTTTGTTCCCGTATTCCCGAGGGAACGGGAATTACGCGGGTGAAACCGCGTGATGTCCGCTAGTTAGAATATAAAACTAAGGTAGCAATCTGGATGGCAAATAAGTATGTCTAACCATAAACATTAAAAGATAATAAATTTGCCTATGTTTAATGTTATACTTCATTAAAACTCTAATTAAACTACTTTCACATACTTAATTTGAACTCACTTTAACATGTTACTGTTACTTTACGAAAGGAACCACAGACCACAGCTTAGCTTTTTACAAAAGGAACCCTTATTTGACCTCCATATTGCTACCTTGGTTTTATATGTAAATCAAATCTGAATTTTGGCAAATTAAAGAAAATTTTTGGCTTATTTAACTGTGTTATATACTTTAATTTGTTAAAACTAAATACTATGAACCTCGCTTTTATGAAGTAAAACTCTTTTAAAACCATGAAAGATCATTTTGTAGTTGTGTTGATTGAAATCATGGACATGCCAACTACGCGCTGTCATGCATGCATGTAGGGATACTTTCCTAGTTATGATGATGGTCTTTCGTATGCAACTATAACAAGCGCAATCAGTATTTATAAACGTAAACATGTAAGATTGGTAAATTAGTTTTTATTTGTAAGATTTAATTTTAAGATATTTTGCTGTTTGTTTTCCTATGAATAATAAAATAATTTTTTTTTTTTTTTATTGAGGTGCATGACATCCGACATCCTGCCGCTTGATCTTGCTGGTCAAGGGACCGCATTTATTTGAATGTCATGAATCAACAAGGTCGATTTCCCCTTTGATCTTACGAACGTTTAAATACAGCTGTATGTAGGTATAATTTCAACTAATTAAGGGTGTATGAAGTTTACTAGAACAATAACTCCTTACTATTATCTGCTAATAACCTGGTTTCTTCAGTGGCATTTTACGTTACGCATGACAAGCCAAGTGCCATTTCTTTTTTAATTGTTTGCACCAAATCCCAATGCGTAACGGACACAAGAAACCGGCCTAACGTTTTTTTTTATTCAGTTTGTTCGTGATCAAATCGTCAACTGCAATACTATAAAGTAGACATTACGTCATCAATTGAATCAGCCTATGCCAGTCCACTCCTGGACGTAGGCCTCTCCCAATTTACGCCACAACACAAGGTCCCCTTTCGCATCTAGTCCCAGCCTACGACCTTTCTAGATCGTCGGTCCATCTGGCGTGTGGACGTCCTACCCTACGTTTGCCAAGTTGCGGTCTCCACTCCAGAAATCGTTTGTTCCATCGGCCGTCGGTTGTTCTGCTGGTATGGCCGGCCCACTGCCACTTCAAAGTGCTCATTCTGCGACATTACGTGATTCTATATAAACCCAAAATGTTTACTAAAACCTAGTTCACACGGATAATTTGATGTTGTTACTTTGGGAATTAACATACTTAATAAATATAATTGTGTACTCGTGAAAATGTGTAACTGATTTCTCAAATGCATTAAATAATGAATTTCGTAATATAGGTACCTACTTTATTATTCAAATTGTAGTTTTTCTCCATATTAATAGGTTCAAATTACGTTTGTAATGCATTTTCTTTTTTCTCAGTAGGTGCCTATTATACAAAGTAGGTACATTCAATTAGGTACCTACTTATTTTAAGAGGAAAAGTGGGTTTATTGTAGAACTACTAATACTTATTACGTAAAAGTCGTAAGAGAGGTACTATTGGAACTACGAGTAATAGTTGAATAATATTGTCGATGATTTGACTTATTTGAACGCTATGAGTTGCGAGAAATTGTTGAAGAGTTGCTGCGACATACGTCAACTCGGAACTTACTCTTTCCGGTTTAACAAGTACAGCACTACGAAAAGGGTTATTTACTTATTGCATTTCATATTGGAACTGGACAGAACAGGCCCATTGGCACTAAAATAAGAATAGGGACCTACTTTTGCTGTAGGTAGATATCTTATAAATGTATGTATATGTATATGTATACATAAATTAAATATAAATAATATTCTATCTATATCGGAAACAGTAAGCACCTGCTCTATTTTATGTATATCTACTTATTAATAAATTTAAAAACTATTTCCCTATGTGTCGTTACTTTCTATTTTAATGGCAGACTTGCATTGTGCACACAACATGCATAACTATTATATAAGTGATATGCACTAATACCTTGGTTGATAGTTATCATATCACGCGAATCGGAATGCACTTATCCATAATATATCTTATTGTAATATACGGAAAAGTTCTACGTGTAATGGGCGGCTCTAAAATTACAACAACAGGTAGTCACAACCTGTTTCTGTCTAATTCAGTACGTTAATAGATAGAATTACCTATTACGTTGGACCAGCTACATTATGGATGGGTGCCCAAGCCAAGTCCAATACAAGTGACGCACCTGTTGACTAACGGACGATGTCACGACGTGCCAGTGCCAAGCCGTCAGGCTAGCGTGCTACTGGTGCTACAGCTTACGTAACACGCTGGACACCTAGACTGGTACGGCGTCTATCTTGGCTATGTTCTATCTTGGTCCTAAAATGAAATTGAGAAAATCTTACACCCAGCTGATACTGTAATATAAAGCTGATTGTTCAATTCTGACATATCCACATAACCTATCGCGCTGGTTAGAGAGTTTCCATCTGTAAGACTGAACGGACACTAAAGACAAGACTGTTTTAAGACTGACTCTAGATTGAAAATTCTATCGGTTGGACTTTCGGTGTGAACATCGGTTGCAGATTATAACCCTCATCTCAAGTCCAAGACTATGAGGGCATATAGGCTAATTTGATTGATTGAGTTGAGGCAACCACTAAGAAACGATTCTTAAAACCGAGTTAAAATTTACCGCGTAGGAAGTCGCAAGCCCAAAGCTAGTAGTTATAAAAGCCAGTAAAATATAAACTAGTATCTAAAATCAAATATAATATAAATCCAAGTCCTACATTAAACCATAAAATATATAAAATCAGTACGAAGTATAATTTAGTCTATCGAGGCTTTACTTAGAGTTCAATGATTGATAGCTTTGTTTGTAAACCTACGTGATTGTACTAGATTTATTGCGCTGTCTACGACTGGGTTATGTAATAAACACATGTAAGTACAAGAGCCTTTTATAGGTTATCATCTAAGGACATACATGGATAGTCTGCATCGTATTTTTTTATGTAATACCTACTGTACTAAGTCAATGACTTTTTTGTCACGATTAGGTACTGCTATTATTTATTCTGTGGGTAAGGATGTGTTAGAAAACAAACAATAAAGCTGGCATATTAATCAGAATTTCAGAGTAGATATCTATTCTTTTGATGATTGGTATATTAACTTTTAAAGATTGAAGAGAAATGTCGGTTCAAGACGCACCGTTCGATTTTCTTCAGTTTTCTGAAGTGTGTGGGTGGGTACCATAACAGATTTTTCATTTTCTGTAAAAAATTATACGACCAAACGTCTAACTTCATTTATTTTTACCTATGAGTAGGTGGCAAGAGTTCAATCCACCTGATCGCAAGTGATCTCCGTACGCAATACAAGATGTGATACACACAATCTGGCGATTATACAAAATCCTTTTGATAAGCTCCCAAATGGATTTTGACTGTAGATGTTTAGGACTTGACTAAACAGTACCATTAATCAGCAATTTTTTTTATCAACTATTTAAGCTTTACGCGTACTAGAGAAGATTCTAACATAATCGATTTCACTTTTCCGTGGCACCAATGTGTGAATATACGAAATCGATACCAATTTCCATATATGTTATATGATTACACTGCCGACTCATTAGAGAGTTTCAAATTAACTGTGTTGAATCATAATTCCATCGATGATTATAATTGTTGTTTTATTATTTAAACGGTAATCAAATCAAACATTGATAAGTTTCCGTACTTATGAATATGTTATGAGTATTTTAAATGGTTGTAATTTAAATTAATATGGGTGTGTACTGTGTATTCATTATTACATCACTGTGACAGCGTACCAAACCAATCGGTCAATTCCAGTAGGTACCTTCCCAGTGACTAACTCGGATTATTATTATAGGAGATAAATCTATATTATTTCAATCATACTTTACCGTTCACAGTGTAAATCTAACAAAATATATATACAACGGATCCTGACAGTCATTTTCTTTCAAAAGAAAGAAAGAAAATACGTTTATTTGATGTAAGTAGGACACATAAAACTTGAAGGCAATATATATGGAATGCAGCAGTATAATATATATAATATATATAGAATATAAATATGGAAGCAATAAAAAAGAATATACCAATTACATTATTCATAAACAAATCGATCAGGCAGGCTTGTTTGCCACCTCAACGAAATAAAAAACGTATTAGAACTACCTGTACAAGACGTCGAGATGAAGCCGATAAAGAAATAGCCATCAAGGTTGATAATTATGCAAAGTATTGTAGGATTTTTGGTATTTTATTTGACAAGCACTGGGTAATAAAAATGTAATAATTTCGTTTTTGTTAGTAAATCGCATTTTTATGTATTTTTCGCAATTGAAGTATTCAAGGCATTTGACTTAGAAAACAAGATTGTCCCTCTTGTAATCACAGCGTGGGAAAATATATTTTTATGGTCGAACACTTTTACGATTTTGAATAGTAATTAAATAGCTAAGCAAGAACTTATTAGAGAGATTATGTTTCAATCTGTCTATATGAAATCTATCTGTTTTATATGTAATTTTCACAATAATGTAATCAAATCTTAAAACTTTCATAAACGCTGAGCGAAAGATTTTATTTACTTACCCCTTTTTAAGCGGTAAAGTTTATTATGGACAAGTTCAATTTTTTTTTATTAATTTGCTTGATCTGTTTATTTATGTTTTTATGGTTCTCTTAATTTTGTTTATATTTGAACCTGACGAATGTAGTTTCGATAATATCATATCCAAATTGAAGTTAGCAATTTATTTTTTTGTATACGCTGCCAATTTCGAGTTTTATGCCAGTTTATTGCAGTTTTTAAGTTGTAGAAAATAATATTGGTCATATTTAAAAAAAACCGGCCATTTGCAAGACGGACGCGCATGGAGAACCCTCCGTACCAAAAAAATACAAAATACCACGTTTGTTTTATGGGAGCCCCCCTTAAATGTCTATTTTTTTTGTATTTTCTCTTATAGCGTTAACAAAAATACAGAATCTTTGGAAATTTCAGCTCTCTAGCTATCACCGTTCATGTAATACAGCCTCGTGACGGACAGACAGACGGACAAAACGGACGGCGAAGTCTCGTGAACAGGGTAAAAATTATACTGCGATATGATATTGTTTGGGTTATTAATTAAAATGAGAATTAACATTACAAAATATATTCCTGCAAGTTTATTCAAACTTATAATTAATCTGGTGGTTGTGTGCAAAAAATTACTTGTAATGTGTAACCTACTGCGCAATCGCGTTTCGAGGACATGCTGTATTATTCTCAAACGCAGATTACTTTTTGTATAAATTTGCTGTATGAAAAACGAAGTTCATAAATAAATAAGTACCCAACTGTGTATCAATTTTTTTTAAAATGTCAGAACTATTATCCAACACGTTTACATGAATCCTGAACTTGAAACTTGAACTAGGCTATAGCTGCCTACTAGATGTATATACATAAATAGTATATGTTTGTATATAATAGCGCTCAGCTAATAGTACTATTATTATTATAGCTTGACAACAAAGGCGATTGAAGATTTTTATTTGGACTGGTATAGATACCTCGTGCTAAGAAAAAACCGCCCGAGTGCGAGTCGGACTCGAGCAGAAAACGGCAAGAAATCACTTTTTTGGTATGTTAAATCAGAATAAGGGGGGAGGGAGATTAAGCGGGGCCTCCAAAGACCCTCCCCCTTTTTCTGATTTTAGTACCTAATTGCTGTCATAGCGGCAACAGAAATACATCTTCTATGAATATTTCAGCTCTCTATCTATCACGGTTCCTGAAATACAGCTTCATGACGAACAGATGGAAAGACGGACAGCGAAGTTTTATAAATAGGGTCCCCTTTTTACCCTTTGGTACAGACCCCTAACAACTGACATCAATAGAAGTGGAAATTATTCACCCCTCAAAATTATCACATTTCAGAGCAAAACTGTCGAAGTGTGAACTCATGACGAAATTAACATATTATGTTGTACAAGCAGCGACATCTAGCTAAACTTGTATGAATGTACTACTTAATCATAGGTCACATTTCTTTGAATGAAACCGAAATATTCGCAAATAATAGAAATACTTTCTACAAAACTGCGTGTCTCTTTAGCAAGTAACTCTCCAAGTATGTCCCGGACCACTTTATAATTCCATTCCACCTTATTCTTTCGTATGTTTATAACCCTTCCCTATATTTATTTATCTCATGTATACTCTACTTTTGCTAAGTTTTTTTTTTTTTTTTTATACTGCTTAGGTGGCAGACAAGCTTACGGCCCACCGGAAGGTTGGTAACCGTAGCCTATAGACGTTTGCAACACCAGAGGCGCTACACACGCGCTGCCGACCCGGGCGCAGGTTGTGACGACCCACAGTTGAAATTTTTCAAGCCGCCCGTAGGGCCTTCAACTTGGCTTAACGACTGCCATTTTACTGGCAACCGGGACCAACGGCTTAACGTTCCTTCCGAAGCACGGAAACGCTCGTAAATAATTGTCACAAAGTGGTCCACGTGGTGGTCACCCATCCATGTCTGGCCATAGTAAATGTTGCTTACTGCAGTGATCGTTTACAGAACACTGAGTCCGCGGGGCCACGAGCGCTTCAAAAGTTACCCTTTATCTTAGAGTATACATTAGAAGGTATCTAATATAATACTCTTAGCCCTTTATAATACTCGACATCTATATAGAAACAAGTGTCACGTGCCATCGACTATTGCCTTCGCTCACAGTCAATAACAACGTTTACCGTCAAACTGTTTTTGTGTTAGTTCCCTAATCTCTAAAAGCCATTTCACTAAGCATTCGCCACAGAATCTCGGCTGAATGCGTATTATTAGTTTCGGTAATTTGTTATACAATGTCAATACTCCAAGCACATCATCGTCTTAGTGATGTAACAAGCAAGAATTACGTTTTTACGGGCAGTTAACCTACACAAGAAGTAATCATGTGAAAATTGTGCGTGTGCGAATGATTTATGATACATTTATATGAGCAGAGACTACTCAATGTGCGTGAACTAGACTAGACGACATAGACAGTAATTTATACCAGTTTAATTATATTATGTAGCGTGGATATTAAAGTATAACTGGTTCAACATATAAAGGTAATTTAGGATACGTTTTACGTCAGCCAAATTTCATTAGGCGGTTTGAACAGAATGTTTCTTGTGACGACAAGATGACGTAAGTATTTAGGGTCTGTTGATAAAGAGGAAATAACTTTTAAACATGTGAGATGGATATTTAAGACGCTGGCCAGGATCACCGATCCTTCATGGCAGTTTAAGATTAAAGAACTTAGTATAGCCACAGATTACTAAATAGTTACTACGTAGTATAGCCTCGTTATGAGATTCCCGGAACCATGTCGAGCACTGTTCGCATATTCTGAAAATCCTGCTCTAGTTCGGGAACCAATATCTACTTTAAACAAAGAAATGCTCTCGGAAAAGAATCATGCAGTAGAAGTGCTAATTATACTTACTCTGGGCCTCAACTCTTCACAAGCCAGAATGTGTCACTTTAAAAACTATACTTTTTATGAATTTATCGGAATCATTGACCAGTTTGCCGTCTAAAGTCGACAGTAGGAATCCATTCTTTCAGTAACCCATGAAGATTTTCTCAAAAATGAATTTAATTTCACGTTTATTCTTTTGAGCAATTTTATTTAAAACGGAAAGAAGGAATTATTATTATTGAAGGAATTTAGGAAGGTATGAAAAGTGTGAAGATACTCAAAGGATGTTTGAATAAGAATTTATCGGTGTTTCTCTCAATAAATACCATTTATTTAATGTGATAGTCTTACTGTGGATGCCTCTGATGTCTCTATATGGTGGACCATTGTGTAATAAATATAATATACTACTATTATCTTTGAATACTAAAACTAGGATATTACTATTATTATCTTTGAATTCCAGAATTCTTGGCAGATCTTTTTTGTTGCCTGACGTAACCTAAATATCGTAGTTCCTTGTTCTAGACTATCATGTGAAGAAGGCTTTGTTTGAGGTTCCATAATTAACAACATCGATTTATAGATATTTTGTATTTCATGTTTTTTGTTATATGCTTACCTTCTTACAAATGATTTTCTTATTGTTTCAGGTAATTTTGTTTACAAAATGACTGCAAATGAAATAGAGTGAGCACCCAGCATTTAAGTATAAAGGTATAAGTACTTACCAAAGAAAAAGGAAGGTTTGAGATAGGACCGAAACCAATGAAAAATATTCTAGAAAGCAATGCAAAGGATTAATAAAATCTGATTATAACGCTGGTTACATGGTTGTCTCCAGAATTCCATTAGAGGTGACCATTCATTGCTTCCACGAAAGATAATGAAGGTTTCAAAAAAAATACACAAATAATATAGTTTCTATACTTACTACTAAACTATTAAAACATTAAAAATGCACGCCGAACATTTATAAATAAATATGTCTGGGCATTCTCACACAACATCATTTAGCCCAAATTAAGCTAATCTTAGCTTGTGCTGGAATCTAGATGACTGATAGACATACTTATATATTTCTAAATACATGCATATTATTGTACATAGTACCTACATGAAAAGTTACAAATCATTTCCTAGAGCAATATTCTTCGACGCCATCTATGTAAGTTCTTAATTTGATTGTGTGGGTCGAATAAATAGCTTAGTTTGATATACGTCTGATTAGATGGCTCTCATTCTATCTGAATCAGTCGTTTCTGCGATGGTGTAACCAATGAATAATGGCTACGTAGGACGAACAATTTATTTGTACAACTTTCATCCTTAAGATGTAGTTGACGAATCCTCAACAATAACAATCAAACATATTTGGCGATTCAAATAGGTACAAATTGAGACAGTAAAATATACCGATTCATAAATAAGTATATAAAAAATGATTATTTGAATACAACATTTACATTCAGTGATCTTAAATAAGTTACTTATTGAAAATACAGATAATGTAACGGGTACAAATCACAGTTTCCTAAAATATGCTAATCCTGTATCATAGGATCTAGAGCGCCTTCAAATTTGCTCTATTGCACTTTAATCCACCAAAACAAATCCATCGAATAGAGGCGTGAGGAACAATTTTAGAAGCGCTTACGTAGCGCTGACAAGCGAGTCTTTTTTCTAAAAAAAAGATGCGCCTCGATCATGCGATAGTGGCGCTACGACAGCGCTTTTAGACACTGTATGAAAACTATACTTTGTAAAATATAGCTTGATCTTTGTGACAGTTAACATAAATAAAATTGACTTTTATGTCAAAGATATACAGTTGTTATATCAACAGTTAGCACCTCTGTGCTCTCACTGTCTGCATTTCAACCACAATTAAAAGCTTTATGCCGTTGCCGTTGACATAAAGTCTATTCTTGTTTACGTTTGTAGAACTGTTACAGAGATCAAGCTATATTATACAGAATACATCACACAGCTAGCTTACACCTTTAATTTGAAGGCGCTCAATTTATTATGGTCAGAAAATATAATTATTTTGTTTAGCTCTACGTCCCACCCTAGATTTTGTATGAAAGAACATGGGACATGCGGTGCACATTTAATGACTTGTGGCATGCCTTTTACGCTGTTTCTTCTACAGCGCTCAGTTTGATTATGACATCGTATAATATACAGTGCAATACAGAAACAAGAAGTGCGTTGATGGCGGCGGCTTAGGATCCAACCCTTCGAAAAAACTGGGTATTGATTTGCATATTTTTGAGTTTATTGTGTTTGAAGATAATATCTAAGAGCTGCTTGTAGATATTTTTTCGATTTTGGTTCTATAACTACGGTAATAAGCTGCTGTATCGAGAGGTTAGACTTAAGTAATGTTTAAACATCACTTAATATGTCATTGTTGTGTTTATAGCCCGTTAAAAGTACCCAGGTACTATACCGAGGTGCTGAATTGTTGTCAGTAATATTTCGCCGCTGTGCATATCTACTAGGTCAGACTGCTTAGTAGATGTAAAGCTGCACATTAGAGACACGACTGTCTTAAGACTAATACTTGCTATATCAAAAATCCTATCAGTCCGGTTGTCGGCGTAAAAATAGGCCGATCTTAATAAGACTTTCGCGCGCATGAAAATAGTTTTGTCGGCGAAACGTAGTGTGCGTAAAGCGGTAGTCGGTCTGCCTTAAACGTACTTAGTTGGACATAAATAATTATGGGCTAGATTAAATAGGAATAAATAAATACAAATTTTTGTTTCTGAGTTTGGGTGTTTGCTATGTATAGGTAATATGTATGTATTTAGAGATATACAAGTATTTCTATCAATTGTCTAGGTCCCATAGCAGGCGTTTAGTTAGATATAGGTAGGTATTGAAAGTCAAAATCTAGAAATCAGTAATACGAAATTGAACGCCAACCCTAACCTAAAATCTCAGAATTAATTTAGGCAACTTCCCTTCAAAAAGCTCGTTACGCACTTCCATCCCATTTCTTTTTTTTTTATATTCAGCTCGCCAAATTGACGTCGCTACCAGCCTGATGGTAAGAAAGCAGTGGCGCATCTAGCGATTGGGGGCCACTTCAATGGAAAAGCGAGAAAAATTCAGCACCACATTCAAAATATGGTCTACTAACCCCCTGCCCAAAAGTGCTTTCAGCGTTTTTAGAAGGCGCGTGTCCAGTCGCGGTTATATGCTAAATTCACACGCTCGAGAGCTTCTGGACGCAATGTATGTGACTTTAGTAACGCGCGCAAAACGCCTCTCATGGGCAAGGGGGGAATAATTACCTACTAATTTTGTGACATTGTACAATGTCACAAAATTGTTACAGCCTATTATTCAGTAGGTAATAAGTTTACTTATCCAAATGCAGCCTGTATACTCGATCAGGGTTGCTAAATAATATTCACTGCGGCTTCAACAGATAATGGCATACCCATTGTTTTATAGCTTTGTTATGATCATTTTATAATAGGCACCTAGTACCTATAGAGCCGGTCTACAGCCCGCGGGCGCCCATAAATCTACAATGATTGATATAGAAGCACGGATGAAGCGATTGGAAACAAATTAATTGTGTATTGTAAAACTAGAAGTTAGTACGCCATTGTGTGGGTATAAAGGCTGTTAATGGGCTGCCGTGAAGGTTTTCTTAACCTATTATTTATCTACGGATGTTTTAAAGATACATTGTAAAGATTTTCGTAGCGATATCAGCACCGATTGCAGAAACGCGTGTATTGTACGCCGGACGCCGATAAACACCGTGATCTATAAAATAATGAAAAAAAAAATGTTGTATGGGAACGAATAGTGAACCACGTGCAATAAATTGCTTCGTAATTGTCCATTTGTACGAAATTAGTCCGCAACACGACCTACTCAACGACATTCCTTTGAATGAGGCAGGCTTGAAAAATGTATAGAAAATTTCTATTCGTTCACTATGAGTTGGTAAGCCGGTTAAATTATTTATAGGTATTGAAGAAAAGCCTGGGAAGGTTGTCGCAGTAACTTTACCTCTGGCTTATTCTACCATTACTCTACTCCCTTCCAAATCTCAGTATTTTACAAAGTTGCCCTGCTACACCAGCAGTGTCATAGTGCGCATCTATACTAATATAAAAATATTACCCTCCTTTCTTCGGCAGTTCGGGTAATTAAGAGGGAAGATTTGTTTGTTTGTTTGCATCGAATAGGCTCCAAAAATACTGATCCAATTTGAAAAAATCGGTGAACATCTGCTATATTTTATTCCCGTAGTCTCACGGGAACGGGAACTACGCGGGTAAAACTGCGTGACGTCCGCTAGTATAAAATAAAGCCTGGAAAATTTCCGATTTAATATAAATTTCTTCTTCGATAACAAACAGATAAAAATAATCAATGTCTATCTTCAACTTTACAGTGAGGATCCCTCTTTCTAATTGAAAACTAACAAACCATCTTGTTAACTATAAAGCCTCATAAGCTACAGAAATGTTCCCCAATCACGTTGAGTTTGTTTTTAGTGAAGCCTGTAATTCTTTCCTTATTCGACCTCGTTGGTCTATTGAAGTGGCGGTATATTGTCATAAGCTGAAATATAAAAAAAAAATTGTGACTGTGGGTTATACCTACGTGCATCAGTAAACTGCCATAATCTGATTTGATTGAATTGAAAGCCTGTTTACATTCGTTTTCAATTTCTTTTTATAGTAAACTTGATTTCCCGGCAAATTCTTATGACTTTAGAATCTGGTTCTACGAGAAGATTTTTTTTCAGATTCTGCTATTCAGTGGTGCTAATTAGAGGTCCAGCTGGTCCGGGTCCATCTGAAAGGAAAGAGTAAAGCTTACAAGCATTTACTGTTACCCTGAGACACCATTCCGAGGGTAAACCCTGGACATCCAGCCGTAGGTAGTTGTAGGGCACTATGTGGTTTTAGCCGGTAGGACACCAGGGTGGTGGCATTTTCACGAATAAAAAAACGATAAGTAGCATTTATTAATCAAAACTGAAGAAAAAGGTCCATAAAACTGAAGAAAAATTTTTGCATAAAGTGTACATTTCTGCATTGTACGCATTTTGTAAAGTGCAAGGATACTCCTTGCTCTTTACTGATGTAAAGATGTGCTGAAATAAGTACAACCAGAAGTTAGATAATAATATAGATAACTTGGCTCTATAAATTAGATATTTATTACCTGTACCGTACATTTATTCGCATCTGTATAGTTTTAGTGCAGAGTTGTACTAATACTAAAAGGTAGATGACTAATTATCTTCTCTTGAAATTTTATAAACAATCATTTTGCGGTTTACTGCCATCTCAATTTCAATCTTACTTTCACAGTAGATATAAATCGAATTAATTATACCCCCGTGCGGCGACAGGGTCCCTTGATGCGACGGGTAGAGTACAAAATGTCGCCACCCCAATACATCGTGTGTGTCAGGATGGCGTGAGAGGTGTCTGAATAGTCACAAAATTTGCACCATTCTGACACACACAATACATCCCGAGAGTGTCGTAAGAGGTGACTAAGGGAACATTTTCGCAGAAAGAACCACTGCGTCGAGCAGGAAAACTTGAAATGGAACCCGGTTGTCAGTAAAATGACAATCTTTAAGCCAAGTTGAAGGCCCATGGGCGGCTTAAAAAAATACAACTGCGGGTCACAGCGTTCCGTGCCTGTCCATTTCACCACGTCAATAGGCTCACCACCTATTACGTGACTATATGTACTATATGTATATAGTCACGTAATAGGTGGTGAGCCTAGGTATATATAGGTATATATCCTACTAATATTATAAATGTGAAAGTTTGTGAGTGTGGATGTTTGTTACTCTTTCACGCTCAAACCGCTGAACGGATCGGGCTGAAATTTGGTACAGAGATACATTATAGCCTGGAATAACACATAGGCTACTTTGTATCCCGGGAATAAGTTCCCACGGGAACAAGTTTTTCGCGGGCGAAGCTGCGGGCATTAGCTAGTAGGTACATATAGCCATAGGTAGTGAGTATGTAATTATGGCCAAGAGGATTCAGAATACTAACACAGAACCAATTATCACACGTATATCCTTTTTTTTATTTCTGAAGTCTGTTTTGATTTCTGTGGTACATCCCAACCTCGTACGCAAAGTCGTGTGGCTTTTCGTTATAATGATATGTCGACTTATATTTTCCTACAGATATATTAATAGTTTTATCCATTAACCTGCTCACTCAGCTGATTGTAGGAACTTTGCCAAGGCCTCGGTCATTGCAACACCATCAAGTTTGATGTTAAAATAATTGGGCATGTTCTGGGCGGCTGTAATATCCGACGTGGTGGCTGCTCTTACTAAATATCTATTAAATACAGAACTAAAAGTAACAAGGTGATGAAAATAAGTGTTGTATTCAATGAGTTTCCTTTTTAAGTGTCTTACATGGGAACGTATTAGTACAAAACGGTGACGCACTTTGAGAATTTAATCTACAATGATAATGGGACTTCCACTGCAGGAAATTCACAGTCACCTTATGTAGATGAACAAGAATAGATAACTTGCCGGTAGAGCCGCAAAAATTTTGACAAACCTAAATAATTTTTTAAAAATTTCAAAGGGAATAAATTTTATTTTTATTTTATTTTTTATTTTTTTGACCAAGTTGCACCGTCTATAGGCTCACTATGGTGAAAACTGGTAGATTGGTCAGGCAAGATGTACCTGACCTTCCACTTGCCTTATAGTATAAAACGCGACTTCAAGATTAGATTGTAGATCAAAATTGAGTGGCAAAGATTTTATTGAATGAGATACCTACCATCTCTGCTTTAAAAGAAAATTCTCAAATACGAGTAAAACTTATACACCATCCAACTTTCTACTAGTATAATTAGGGGCGTAATTTGACTAACGAACCATTGAGGCAGTCGTGTATTCCCTACAAATATTAACATGTAAAGTACATTTAACCTGCTTAGTCAGCATACCTAGGTCCCCAAAAATGCGCAAGTCTCTAAGAGAGTCCGCGGACAGATATAGGAATAGGTGGATGGACACAGCACATTGTAAATTTGTAAGGGGAATTCCTAAAAAAGACTCCAATACATTTTATCAAAGTGATATATTTGACGGACAAATTACTACCAAAACAGATTTATTTGACAAATCACGTTCGTTAACACCGTACACGGCGCCAATATCCACTTTCGTTTCAAAAACAAATGTTTACGCGTTCACCCAAACCTGTTCTCGATAGTCCGTCGCTTCTGCAGTAGACACGACGGCGGCTACACCCGCCACCTATGCGCAATGAATGACTTAACATATTACTGATACATATACTGACAATATCGCTTACATACATCAGCGGTTCTCGAACAAGAGTCACGTATAATTAATGTGACATTACGTAATCTCCTTTCCCCGGTGGGCGAGACGTCAATCAACTTCAGGCCGACTGATGGTATCGTGCGTCAAACCTGGTCCTAACACGCTTATCTTCATTCTGTTACAAAATCTGAATATGATATACTTACGGATTGAGGTTTGAAGACATGCTATTTCTTTTTACTAGTAAACTTAAGCACGAGCTGTTCAGAAAAAAGTATAGGTCGATGCCCACACTTACTATGACACTCAAAAAAATGAATATAAAATATTTAGTAATTTTTTTATATATATTTAGCTCGCCAAATTGACGTCGCCACTAGCCTGATGGTAAGCCATGGCGCATCTAGCTATTGGGGGCCAGTATCACAGTCTTATGGTCCTCAAGTTGGCGGCCCTGTGATGTGCCTTTTCACGCTTCTCTTGAAGAACCCGGGATTGTAAGATGAGGGAAAAATGTATGTTGTTCAAATTTGTCATGAATGATTGCTGCGCAACGAGACCGAGAAGAACTCCTTGGGAAACTCGAAAATCTTTGAAACATATCGACATAATATATAGCGTCTCACTAATTGATTATTATAAATGCCAAGGTTTGTGAGTGTGGATGTGTAGAAGTCTGGATATTTGTTTGTTACTCTTTCACACTCAAATTAACACGTAAGCTATTTTTTAACACGTAAAAAGTCTCATAGAGAGCGGGAACGCGATAAAAATTTGCAAGCTTGTGGAGCCGCGGGTGCCATCTAGTACTTACCTAATTAATATAAATATCGATCAGTCATATTGGCCTTACTGCAGCATTCTGGCCTGATGTGTTGATATAGGGTGTTATTTCCAGTTTTTCTTCTCTTCACTAACAACCTGGTCTCGTTACTCAGCAGGTAGACCACTTGCCGCTGAGGGTCCATTGAACACGATAGCAAGATATTCACTATCAATATCAGTAGTATCACGAGTCAGGTTTGTCGATCATAGCGGAGTAGATATCGGATCTCATCTGTCTAGAATTAGAATGTTTACTTTTAAATACCTATCACTCTGATCTTGATATGAATCATTTTAGGAGGTTGATTGGTATTGCTCTACTCGATAATTGCCGGCTAGACGTTGGTTCATTGTCATGTTTAGAGTTTTACTTTTAGAGGTGTAACAGGTGCACTTGCTAGTGAGACTGGTTTGGATCCAGCAGAACTTTTATTGACCAATCGCAGCCTATCGTAGCATACTATCAGTGCACGTATATCCTTTCTCTTGAAACTACCTCTCTAACTTACCTCTTCACGCTCCTTTTGAAGACCCCAGGGTTGCAAAAAGAGCGTGAAGAAGTCTACCATTGGGTTACCAACTTAAAGGCCACTTTAAATAGTTATTTGGACTGTGAGTCGTCTTATCATTAGGTCGCCAACTTGAGCGCCACTAAATAGTTTTGTGGACTCTGTGGGAAGTCCTTAGTTCGCTAGGTGGCATCATTTTGACTTGTTAATGACTTTAGCGTTGGCTTATTTATAAACTTCACGAAATAGTATATATGGCAGCTTTTTATATTACACTAGCTGTGCCCTACGGCTTCTCATTTTAAGAAACCTGTGGCACCCATTTATCCATAACATGCCCTTATTTATAAAACTGGCAGCATTGAACAGAAATATTTGTACTCAAACTAAACCGAGGAATGGCACGTGCTGTAATAGAGCATTGTCTTAATCTTACGATTCATTTTTCTTTTCGTCCCAAGTTTCGATTGACTGATTTCATGGTAAATGTACTACTGTTTTATTGAACGTGTTTTTCTATTTTGTTGTATAATCGTCATTATTGAATGACTCTTTAGTCCAATGTCGTAATTTTGTACGTATATTTGCATCACCGTTATCCGTTCATGCATCGCAGTTATTTCTGAAGCCTTGGCTACACGTTTTCTTGCTAATCCCTAGTAACATATAAATGCGAAAGTAACTCTGTCTATCTGTTTCTCTTTCACGCATGAACCACTGATCCGATTCTGATGACATTTGGTACAGAGATGGAAGATTGGAAAAGTTATACCTACTTAGTTACTTTTTATCTCAGGTATTACTTACACTTCACAGTTGGAAATGAGTGTAGAGACACCTTACAACATGTACCGTAAAATCACAGTGCAATATTTAATATCTGAACCCCTTACTGGAATTCACGGAGTCTTATCTTCAGACTACCTACTTATAGTGAGACGTTTAACACAGCAATATTTTTCTCTACTTGCCCTATAAAGTCCTCTTCCGTGATTCACTAGCTTATACAATTTCTTTTCATGTCAACGAATTCTCCTGACAATTTCACTTTTGGATATCGTTTATTTATAAAGTAAGTATGTATATTCCACCTCTGTTCAAACTCTAAGCGGTTCATTACATCAACCAGACACCTTCACAAGGTGACATGTCTCACAAGGACAACAATAGATATTCTTGTTAAATCATAACGAGCATTATAACTTGTCTCACTTCTCAAAGGTTATTATAAATCAATATCACAATTATGTCATTCATGAACACAGTGGTTGATAACATCGGGGCGGGCCAACTGCCATTTGACACAGGACATTGATTTAAGCCAGTGTTTATCTCGAACGAACACGTAGGTACATAATATATATGCAGTGCTACCATATTAGTCAACTAGCAGGCGGAATTCTTAAACAGAATCAGATATACCTAATTATTCAGCCGTAACGAGATTGAAATATGGTGCGGTATGAATACTTACACGATATATGTCAAACATGTCAAACGAGTATTTATTTTAACAAACTGTATGCGTTCAAATAGCTGGCAACGTCTCATACAAACTTGTCTTAACAGATAATAGATAACTTTGTATGAGACGGTGTCCTACAACATTAACTTAGAGCTCCTCCGCAACTATTATGTTCTGTGCTAATTTCTGTTACACATAGACTATGGTATTATAAAGGGCTATCCTCACTGGTGCGAAATCCGTGAAAAAATCTGTGATTCGATTCAATTTTATCGCAATATTTGATAGCGTGAGATAATTTGGGAGAATATAATGCGTGCGGTGAAAAATCGCAGTAGGAACAGTGCCTTGCCAGTGTTACTTGTTGGTTTGAGACTTCATCAAAGCACAGCTCAAAACGTTCAATGGATTTAATTCAAGCCTTTTTGCGCGATTGGTCCAATTCGCGAACATAGTTATGAACGCGAGATTAAAAAAGGATTTCTGTAAAAATTACTTTCGAAGTATTTAAAGTGGGGTTCGAAATTTGTTGCAGGTAAAATAGAGTAACCTTATTTATAAGATGATAATGTCGAGTTCGTCAAACGGTTCAAGAAGTTGGACTTTGAGAGTGACCATTAGTTCTTTGTAGTTGCTATGACTCCATCAGGCGGGCAAAATTATATCGACGCCCTAAAATAGCTATTTAAATATAAATGTGACAAAAACAACGATTGTGTAATTACCTACGAGTACTTTCTACCTATACTCTGCATGTTCTCAAATAACAGACGCCACTTTCATATAATACACAGAATCAATAAGCATATCTTATAATATAATTATAGAAGTACAATTACAAACTGCAGAAATGAATATAGATAAAGCCCTCCCGCGGCTAAAACAAAACGAATTCGATTCGATATAGCAAAACTACAAACAAACAAGCATTCACTTAGGGGAATTGTCGGTTTCTAAACGGTTATATGCAAATTTGATACGCAGTTTGATGAAACGATGTTTATAAGCTTCATCTTAGCACGACCTCGGTGGCGGACAAAGCCTACATTCTTCTACATTCAAAGACTGTTCCCGGTAGAGAAGATTTCCCTGCTTTGAAATTTCATTGGAGAGACAATCTGGCCCTAAAAAGCTTATTGAGGTTATTACATTGATTGATAGATCGTTGTGTGACACCCGCTGACGTAATTACCTTACCTACTTCCTTGGGACCTAATCAACAAATAGCAATGTTTGATGCAATCTATGCGTGGAAAATTAGAGGCTGTGTGATTGAGAGAAGTGGGCAAAAAAAGGAATACTATTCCTTCGGAAATATATCGAAGATTATTCCCCAAAACCAAGTCTTGATATAAAAAAATAACATTATTGCTTTTTCCAGTCATTAAAAGGGTGAAAGATTTTTGAAAAATTTCAATACGGATTGTGTAAACATGTTCTATGTTGCTTTATACAAAATGTTGCATTGTTCTATAATATTGGATTGTTCTATATCTAAATATATATAACTCAAAGGTGACTGACTGACTGACATAGTGATCTATCAATGCACAGCCCAAACCACTAGAGGGATCGGGCTGCAATATGGCATGCAGGTCGATGTTATGACGTCAACATCCGCTGAGAAAGGATTTTGATAAATTCTAACCCCAAGGGGATAAAATACGGGAAGCGGGAACGGGAACAAATTTTACGCGGGCGAAGCTGCGGGCATCAGCTAGTGATAAATAAATCTAAAGGCTAAATACGTACATCTCTTGTTATTAGTCACCGTAATAGTATTCAAGTAGTTCTAACGAAATTAAATATTAGATTTTAGTGTCCGTTCTGAACAAATAGGAAATATTGGATAACATGTGACATTTCAAACTAGTACATAGTAGGTACATATGTATTGCTATTTCATTTAGCATTTGACGAGACGTACCTAAATGAGGAAGTCCCATTTATTTTTTTATGCTCAATTTAGTTTATTAATAGTCTTGCAGATGAATAAATTTATAAAAAAAAAGTAGTAACATTTTTTGTAAAAGATTTTTAAACTACTCTTTGAGACTATCCGATCAAATTCCGATGTTTAATATATTTTTGATATGATAGAATGAATTAAGATCATAATCATATCCTATTGTCATTATTCAACGTTTTCATCGTTTCCTCTTCCGGTCAACAGATCCTCCTCTTCTGTCGAGCACTTTAGGAGAGACTAGGAATCACACCTACATACAATGTGACCAGCATTTCTGAAGTATTGAACTATGCCTACTTACTAGATAATTATGTATATTCAAAACTAGCAGACCTCATGCGGTTTCACCCGTGTAGTGTTCCCGTGGGAATGCGAAAGTGAAATATACCTTATGTCAGCAGGCGATGCGTAGCTTCGCAATAGTGAAAGAATTTTTAAAATCGGGTCGGTAATTTTCAGAGCCAATTCAATGCAAAAAATCAAATCTTTTCTCTTAAAATATTAGTATTGATCTACTTTTTCCTTGTACAAATACCTAAGCACTTAAACTATACAGATACGTATAAATGTACGGTACAAGTAATAAATATAAAATTTATAATGCTTTATTTAGATGTATCTGCACCGCGGTCAATAATATCTGTACCATGAAACATGTCATGTTTTTCCATTGATAACCTAATTTGCAGCTACTGAATATTACGGCCCATGAAAGGCCGTACCCTCAAAATGAAAATTGTTTATGATCTCTGATTTGTACAATGAATTGCCGCCGATCATTTTATTTACTAGAAACCCGATTGGAAATCCAACAGTAAGAGTGCTTTTCCACCAAAGCTTCATTGCTATAAATGCGTTAGAAGTCCACCAATCCCATTCGTCGATCGCACATTTGGACCAACGAATGTGATTGTTGAACATCAAGCGCTGCCATAGCAACGTAACTTAGTGGAAATGCACCATAAGAACAGGTTTCCACTACAGCGCAGACGAGAGGAGATTGGTTATCAAAACCCATCTCCTCACTTCTCCACTTTGGTGGACGTGGAAATAGCTTTATACACTCTTTCTCTTCTCTAATATACCAAGACTGCTGTGCCAAATTTCACGTTCATCCGTTTCTTCGAAATGGGTACAAATTTTTCCTTATTGATAGTTTGTACGCGTATTACAATCTGATACTAAGTAGATTTAAGCCATACATTTGACTTTGCAATATTGGGTCTAAACTAGTTGTCGTTTTAATAACGTAAGCGGTGGCAAGGTTGCAACACACTCTCGGAGCTGTGTCAATCCATCATATATAGACATGAATAAATAGTTTGTACTTACAAATGTAGTCCACTGCAGTGCATGACTCGATAATATCACCGTATTACCTACATAACATCAATCAAATTATCTTTAGTACTATACTCATTTAGTTTTTAAGACAGTCTTGTATACTGTACCTGTTGAACTCCTCTTTCTTTTTTTTCTGTAAATTTTGCGAGGTTTGTATTTAGAAATATATAGGTACTAGTACAGACGCCAGCAGTTCCGCCCGCGTCAAGTTTTGTTCCCGTTTCCGCTACCCGTGGGATCTTATTCCCGAGATAAAAAGCCTATGGGTTATTCCAGACCTATATCTACCCCCGTAACGAATTTCTGCCAGATCCGTTCAGCCGTTGGAGCGTGAAAGAGTAACAAACATCCACACTCACAAATTTTCGCATTTATAATATTAGTAAAATGTGGTAAGTATGTTGCCACGGTCTAAGACAATGAGAAGTCCTTCAATCACTCTATTATACTTTAATCTGCTGAACAAATCTTTAACGTAACTATATTCAAATACATTGGTACAATCAATCAACGCAGCTTATCGCAGTCTAGTACTGGACTTATGCCTCTACCAAATTGCTACATTTCGGGAGGGTGGTTGACCTTACCACACTAGCCAGACAATTCCGAATTGGCCCCGAAGATCTCGGTAGGGCCCTTTGCCCTACACAGTCAAGGCTTTGGCTTTTGCCTTGTATTTTGAAGCCTGGTTGATCAATCAATCAATACAAGACCTATCCCAATTTAAGCCACAACACACGGTTCTGCACCATCCACAGCCTGCGACCTTTTTTAAGTCATAGGTCCATCTGGCGGGTGGATGTTCTACGTTTGCCAAATCACGGTCTACAATTCAGAACTCTTTTGCTCCATCGCATCGGCTGTAGGTTGTTCTAAAAGCAGCTATGTCGACCACTATATTTCTCATATGCTATTAGCATATGCTTGTGGAAGCGATCAAGACAAATTGGATCTGATTATATCATTTACACCACATTGAATCAATAAATACCTAATTGATTTTACATAGTGACAGAACAGAGTACAAAAATGTCACCACACCAATTGTCAGGCAAGGACGTAAAGAAAGAAAATTCAAAATAAAACTCTGTACCTTAACCAATAGATTCATGCTTAGAGGAACACCTCTAAGAATGAATCTATTGATAGAGGTACCGGGTTTTATTTTAAATTTTCTTTCTTAACGAAACATCCTTCCATCCATTCATTCGGGACGAATTGGTGTTACAAGAATTCAACGATTGACTACCACTGCTAGATATAGTATTCTGTATCTAGCAGTGGTAGTCAATCGTTGGGATCTTGACCATTATATTTCATAGGTTGGTATGTCGTATAATTTGGTACCGCTGTAATAAAACAACATAATTGCAACAATGAACACTACAATAAAACTGTTTTATGCGTGTTGTTTAATCCAAACACGATAATTAAGATGGTTTCTATACTAATTCCGTCAATAGAAAGTTGTTCGTGTATCATGTTTCAACTGATAATGTATAATATTAATTTTATTGGGTTTAATATTTATACGACGACTGCTTTATTAGGTAATTATTATGTTTAAGGATATTGTCTTACAGTGGTTACAACATAGACTAAATGACTGCCTCCTAGTTAGAAATGTCAGCAAATTCGGATAAGTAACAATGGGCTCCCACCTTTAATACTGTTTCGTAGGCGACTATTTATTTATCCAAAGAAAATTATATTATATCTTAAGACAGATGTTCCTGTACTACCACCTGTCTTACATTACAACAAAAGAAAGTATTTTCAATGACGTGTTTAATCTAGAGTTCCGTTTTAGTTTAATAAGGTTTCAATCCCCAACATATCTTTCCATCCGAATGTTACCGGACAGAAATATGTAACTTTTAGCAATAACGCCGCTCATTGTACCCACTGTCATTTTTACAAAATTTCTAAATTCTTACACTATTTTACCTTACAGTAAAGTGTTTAATAAAGAAATAAGTATTTAAACTTACTAGCCATCGCTAAAAAACCACCATTAAGTCACAATAACATTACTGACAGTAAAATATTAAAAGTAAAAGTTCTTTTAAGTAGTAAAATTAGCTAACAGCAAAGTTACACACGGACTTTTAGCTAATACGTTACTTTTACCAAAATTATTGTTACAAAAGTTGTACATAACTAAGTGATGTGATTTTACACACAGCCATTATGAATACCAGACGTAATATTTTGAAAAGAATAAAAGAAAAATGCTTTGTGGTTGAACAGAAGTATATGAGTAATATATTAGCAAGAAGAATGTCTTTGAAAAATATGTAAAGATAGAAAGTCAAACTGTCTTCTAATAAATCACTTGAATATTGTTAGACTTGAATCACTTGAAGATTGTTGTTTTGAGGTAGTATGACCAAAGACCTATCCATACATATCTTTATCTATATCTAATTTGGTATGGCAGTATAATATAAAGCGAGACATTTGGAATGAGCACAAGTGCCATTAATTCACTTAAAAAAGCAAAAGTAACTCTGTACCTATGTCTTTTACGAATCAATCAACAGATTTTGTTGACATTTATGACGTAGACTAAAAAGGCCTTGTTGGCAGGTAGAATAATATCTTCAGCTGGTAACCAAGATGAACCCCTGTCTATTCCCAACAAAGCTATAGAACCAAATTCAACTGATGTTTAGTAAGCGTCTGCCTACACCTTCCGGGAAAGGGCGTGACTCTAAGTACCTTCTCAAGCCTAAATTGCTATTATGCAACTCCATATACAACAAAACTAAAAAATAAATAGCGATATAACATATTAATAGAAGTTTAATTCCAATAATCACATTGAAGCAAGCTTTCGACTGGTATGTAAATGGCCTAAGTCAAAAATGATGACTGTTATAAACTGAATCATTCGATAGCATTGAGAAGCAATCAACGGGCGGATGCATGTTACGTATGAAGTCGGAAATACACAATAGACATACTACCTACCAATAGGTATTATAATGTACTGTACCTCCTTGCAATTTGGTATACATGATGTTGATTCAATGAATCAAAGAAATGTGCCTACCGCAGTTTAATACAACACGTAAACTACATCCCCCTAACATTCTAGAAAAAATGTCCTTTATTTGCCTGGGATCTTTAGCGGTCGACGAAAGACGTAAAGTAGTTTGGGAAAAGTGCCTTTTAGAAGTTCACCGTTCTTACAAAAGCAGGTCCATGACGGCAGCGTGACTTGAGGAACTCACGCACCTCTTAGAAGCGGGATCACACCCGAAACGGGTGTTTCGGGTGTGATCTCGCTTCTTTGGGGGCCAAAGACGCGGGTTAGCACCCGAACCACCCCTGGGCGAGGCTGCAGAGGCGGCTGTAGGTCTGTTGGGAGTCCTGGAACATCCTTCCGAGGGCTTACCCGGGGCTCACAACCATAGGCTGTTGGGCGTTACGTGAGGTTTTTTAAGCGGTAGGAGTCCGGCATAACATCCATGAGGATTTCCCCTCACGTAAAAAAAAAGGGATAAAGAACTAAACAACTTTACTTCTCTATGACATCATGTTGAGATTCCAATGCACGTCTTCGTTTCGTAAATATAGACATGCAGTGTGATGCCCAATTATTCTATAAATGGCGTACGACAGACATTCTAAACTACGCTATTACAAACATCAGTTTAAAAAAACTACAACCAGAACTAGCATTTGACGTTAAATGATCAATGGCTTCTTAATTCAACACAAGTAGGTACAAAATGGTTGAACAAATCGTCTAGCGATTGCATCTAAGCAAATGAAAAAAATAGTTAATGACTGTCATGTACGGTCTATTAAACAGCATGTTAGAGCGGGGCTTCATTAATAAACATAGCGAATTGCGACGAACACAAGAACTTCTAGTTTTAAACAACTCTATTTTTAAGTAAAAGTGAAATGTGGGCGTATAACATGCCTCTGCCTACCCCTCCGGGGATAAAGGCGTGACCATATGTATGTATATGTATTTTTAAGCAGTTGAAAATAAATATTTAGTTTACGCAATAATCATCCTATTTTACTATATATCTATGCTGGTACTATAACATATTTCAGTCACAAAAATAGATATGAAGCGAACCGTTATTCGTATTAACTAAAAGAAACATTCTAATCACGAGTTAAGTCGAGATAGGCCCTAGTTCTATTTTCAGAACTAATGGAGGATTATTTTAAGGAGAATGAAACTACAGCAGGAGCTGAGAGCATCTAGAAAATGTTGAACTTTTATGAAACTATTCAGTTAAGGCTCAGTCCTGGCCTCGAGTGCAAACAGTACAAAACAAAAACACAGTGTATAGGTTCAGTATTTATTTTGTGTGGTACAATAGTATTTATTTGTAGTAAGTACATAGTATTTTTTATAATAATAACAGTAACATGAAAAATCTTAAACCATTAGATACAAAATGTAAAGTCAAAAATCATAATACACCACAACTTAGTTACAGTAATAGAATATGCCCAGCTGTAAGCCTGTTACAAAAATAAAACTATGCGAAATATCGCCGCTTGGTTTAATATAACCTCTGTCTTAAATACGCCGGATAGCGCAGCGCAACTCTTGCATGGAACACTTCGTGAGAGCATTATCAGTGACGCGATCTGAGGAAGAGATATAACGCAGATTAGCACACATCCGATTGTAGCATGCTTAGATTGTGGAATGATCCAATTTGCCTCGATTTTCCCAAAGACGATCAATAGGACCTCACAAGTCTCATGCGCACCTACACGTCGATGCACACAGGCACACACACGTGCATAGAAATTTTCATTTTTCATTCATTCACATTTAAGCATATCCGGCCCCATACACGTACAATATTATTGAGTCAATAATATTGCATCAATATTTATTTCTTATTACCCACACACGGTCAATTTATTGCTATATTGATCAATATTATATTGATGCAATATTATGGAATCAATAATATTGTACTTGTATGGGGCCGGTAAGTCTCTGGAGCCCATTACAGTATAGAGTTCAAAGTTCAAAAGAGGTTTTAGAGGATTCTGGTAGAGTCAGCAGCACAAGTGGTGAACGTTCATAAGTGACAGTAACCTCATTGCATCAGTTGAGCCGCTGGTCTGCCATATTAGTAGTATAAAAAGAGATCTAATGCAACTATCTATTTAAGAGACAAATAACAGTGGCCAATAGCCAAGGACAGTAACCGGTTGCTCCAGTTCTAAAGGGAACAGATATAATAAAGAGTTGCAATAATCGAAAAGAAATATGTATCTACATCCCGTTGATGTAATAACATATTATTTTGATGAATGAAGTGGCGATTGATCTTGACGTTGACGGAAATTACACAATTGTAACGTTAGGTACTGTGAAATTTGCATTGACATTGTGTTACATTACAGTTTAATTACATAAATGCTATAATAAGGGCTAGAGAGCAGAGATGTAGGTGTACTACATTCATACATACAATAAGTCACTCCATTATCCCCGAACTGTTCTCGGACCTACCAAGATCTCAGAGGGTGTAGGCCAATCTTATCTATCGTGGGGTATCCTTCCAAAGGCTTACCCGGGGCTCCCAACCGTAGGCTGTCAGGTAGGATACGTGTGTTTTTTTGTCGGTGGGAGTCCGGCATAGCATCCATGTAGGATTTTCCTTACGTTAAAAAAAAGTCAAACCTGTGCAGTGCAAGTGAAGACGCTGACTAACAAATAAGATTCTGGTACCGGTCACCAGGTTGGAATGTCAGACAGCATTTTCCCAACATGTCAAAAACACGAAGCCTAATGATAACTATTCATAGCACCCAACAAAGAGGACCTCTGGCTTCAAATTCATCGACAAACAAATCAGGTGATTATTTTTGATCGTACTTCAAATAGGTATAACACGAGACGAAAGTTTAATCGCTTCAAATGTAACACTATATTGTCTGAAGTGAGCAAGCGAACAGAAATAGTAGCAATTATAGCGAATTCACGTAGTAACATGGTGATACAATATCCGGCGAAACAATTGACACATTCTCATGATCTGAGATGAACAGTGAGCGTAATGTAGAGGTTAAAAAATATCGGATCAAATAAATATTATACTGAAATGTTAATTCATTGGCACAATTAATTCTTTGAACACAAGTTGGAAGACAATCGTACGGCCCACCAGATGCACTGGTCACCGATTACCGTAGCCTATAGACTTTTGGTCAACAGAGGCGCTACACTCGCGCTGCCGACCGTTTATAAACATTCTAAGACCCCTTTTGAAGAACCCCATACTGTAGGCGTTTGTGAAAACCGAGGCAGGGAAATTGTTCCACAATCTAAGCGTGCCCGAAAGAAAGTCCCTTGCTCGAACGCCCCGGACGCAAAGTGTCAGGATGACCACCATGACAGTGGCAAACGATGCGACGATAGAACGTAGACATGAGCATCATGTGAAACAGTTCCTCAGAGCACAAACCATTGTAAAGGCGGTAGAACACGCATAAGGACGCACAGTCTCTCCTGTCGCGAAGGGGTTCCACACTACCTGGCAGCAAGGGATCGTTGACCACTCTCATAACTCGCCTGGGCACTGAGTTGAAATAAACGAAGCTGATATTCATTCCGTCCAGATGTGACAGCAGTACTTTATTGACTAAAATTAACCTATTTGTTGAAAAACTCATACAAAAGATCGTATTGATATTTTGACATTTCATACTGAGATTTTTTAAAGTAGTCGTCCATATAGACAGCGATTCTTATTTCTGAATTGGTATCCCCCAAACTTATTTGATGGCATTCAAATAATTTGCAGCTTTACGATGCTAGGAGTAAAATATTATAAAGCAATGAAGGAAATCAAACCCTACATGGTCGCCTTGCGTTGTCACATCCTGTCCTCGTAACAGTTCCGTTCTACTAGACTAATTAATCTAGGTACCTATACCAAATTCGGGCGTAAAACTATCCGTCTATTACTCATGAGCTCATGACACAACTAACAAGTTATGGGTGTATCATTTCCCTATTGCGAATTACCCGACATCAACTGATCGTGGTTTATTTCGTAAAAGTCAACCAGCGAGTTCGCGAGCAGCTTGTCAACTCGCTACGTGTCATCAAGCTTTTTTATAATCTGCTTCTGACTGTCCTACTGTAAAATCACCTCGAAGCTAGTAACTCGCGCCGTGTGATCAAGGCTTAAGATTTATAGGAATATTTGCTGTTACTCGCGGCTTCGTCCGCGTAATATTAGTTTTCGCGTAAAATCATTATCCTACTTTTGCGCAGTCAGTTAAAAAGTAGCCTTTGTCCTTCCCTTGAACTCAAACTATCTCTATATCGAATTTCATTAAAATCGGTTTAGCGGTTTAGGCGTGGAAACGTAACAGACAAACAGTCAGAGAGTGTTACTTTCACTTTATAATATTACTAGTGACTATTCTGCTTTGTTTATCTTGTGCGACTTTGCAAGCAAGGTATTTCGAATCGCCGCCGCCGTTTCCTTTAAAATGGCAGGGTTACAAAAATCATTTCTTAGTTGAGGTCTTGTTTTTTTTTTTTTTTTTTTTTATACCACTAAGGTGGCAGACAAGCATACGGCCCACCAGAAGGACTGGTGGTTTATAATAACTCTCTATACCTATGCCGAACTTGTACTTATTCCATTCAGCTATGAGTATAGAATTTTCACCGGGTTGTTGCCTGCATATATAGTATAGAGATAGAAGATAGTTTCGTCCATGAAACGGATTCGCTTGCTTTGTGTTCTGTAACGATCAGTGTTATAGTCAATCTCTGAATGGATGATAGCCTTTCTATTTACGAGAAAAGAGTTCGATTTTCTACAACAGTAAGTCTTATTTCTACCTCCCCAGAAGTCCTGAATTGTTTTCTTTTTTCGCTTGCGACGCAACACAGAGAAGCCCAAAGAATTCTGAATATTTTTTGTGATTTTACGCAACGAATAACTAGAACTTTTGTAATATGCATAGGCAGACGTAATCAATGTAATTTAACTTTTTATTTCTTTGCCCTAACATGGATATAGAAGTCAAAATGCAAATTTCTATTTACCAACCTCGATACTAAGTTTGTAAAAGTTAGAAAGTAAGAAGTGTCATTCTTTGGAGTGCGATAATTGCTACCCTTTTTGGTATTTTATTATTTGTTCAGTCTAGATAACAAAGTTGGTGAAACCACAATTTTTTTCAAACACAGCTTAAATAGTTATACCTACACGTAGTGCCAGACCGTGGCTACCCATCTCAGGGTTAGAAATAGCTTGATTGTTAACGCCATGATCGTTTACAGAACACTGTCTTACGTACTATTGTGTTCTCTTTAGAACACAAGGCACTTTAACTGAATAAATTCTATGTTCGTACTATGGTTTATGCCTAAACAAAGCCGTAACGAATGTGACCATGGACATATCTAAAATAACACAATTAAAACATTCTCCTCTCATGAAAATATGTCCAATACTTTACCATATAGGTACTGCATTTACGGTCCATTGTCATTTAAGTATATCCAGGCAATTATTTTATTATCTACATTCTTAGGAAGTCCTTGTATTATAGTAGTTTGTAGCCTACATAGGCTACATACTGCATCGAATGGTTGGCGTGTTTTGTGCTTATTATGTTACTGACGAACTAAAAGCTCGCAATGAGCCAGAAACGGGTATAAATTGTTGACACAATTTATAATTGTACTAGTATTTAATACCTACGTAATAAGTTAATAATCCCCAATACCTAATAGACGATCGAGTGTACCTACTGGCAGATTTTTTATGTAACACCAGATGGCGGAAATTTGTTCCTGTTCTCGCTTACCATGGAAATGTATTACCAGCCTATAATAAATTCCTTCAGCCGTTGAAGCGTGAAAGAGTAACAAACATCCATAAATCTACACCACACTCAGTGTATCACCACAAAATAGATAGTAATCACTAAGTAAGACCAATTTACGGTAATTTTTAAGCAAATGTACCTAATCAGTAGGAAACGTCACAAGCAGATCACGTGGTCAAATTGGTAGACGCTAATAGTATTACCGCCCGTGGGTAGTTAAGACGTTGCTAATGAGAAAACAAAGCGCGTTCAAATTAAAATTAAGAACAGCACTAATATACATTTGACAATGGCCTGTTTGCGTACTAATGGTAACAAAAAATTGCGCGGGCTGTACATTCGCAACCAGCACCTGACACAATGCTGAGACCATGAGACCCTGAACTATATATTTCGTTATGAATATTCTGCCTTCAATCAATTCGTCCAGCATGGCAGCTGGTCTCACCACAGAATAACTAATAGTACGACGTAGTCCTACTTTGATTTAGAAGTAGATACGATTAAGGATGTGAACGATGTTATCCAGAGCCACCGAGCCTTGAACCAATCCAGGTGGGGTCGGCTTTAAAGTACGATTATATTAATTGATGGACAAATAATATGGGAACGTCTTCTACAAATTTAATTTAAATCGAATGAAAAATGACGGCATAACAAACTTCGCAACTTCCCCTTCCACCGAAAATCATCACAGCAAACTTCAGAAATTATGCCAAATTTAGGAAAAGTGCAGAGGAACTCTCTCAGAATCAGAAAGAAAGAGTCTCATAGGACACTCGAGAAAATTAGACCATCTAGAAACGGATTGGTGTTCAATTGAGTCGTAAATAATCTACGTATACATATGAAACAAAATCACAGTCTATAGAGGAATCGGTAGGTACCTACTACCTACATCTCCTTGATATCTTTCCCGATTCGGATTTATGAAATGTTTGAAAATTTTCTGAAACGTTTTTCGACCGCCGCAGTGCTTCTATAGTAATCTAGCTCTAAGTGCATGTTTAGCTGAATATTTGTTTCTTTTTTTTTTTCAAAGTAATCTTAAGATGCAGTTGCAAGACTATCTACCTGTTTATCAGCAAACGTCTTTATAGGTTTTTGATGTAGACGGGCTTGTTTCTCCAATTCAACATCTAGTTTTGCGCCATCGTCGCAATCATAAAACGGACTAAATTCGCAATTTATATTCTCTCCTACGACAGGAATGCTGCTGTATCGTATAAAACTGCCCTTTTATATCTAGTATACAAGGAGAAACGCAAAGTTTACTTGTTAATAGCTCAGTATCAGCCATCGGTTGTGCTAATAGCCAACATTATCTATTAGTAAATAGGTAGGACATCGGGATGTCTATGGTTTGTAAATAAATACTCACTTAAATATGTACCTGTTGTACCTACCTACTGCATCTTTTCACTCCAAAGAGTTTGTGACCTTCGTAAAAGCTTTTGGTCTTGCTGACTGGAACAGTCAGCAAGATTATCTCTATGGAATAAGGGCAATTGACTCTTATGCAGGAGACAGAGTTCGCCATGGTTGATAGCTGTGAATGAATAGGTTTCCTAACGACAGAATACCAGACTACCAGGCCATAAGCAGCCAGGAAGGAATATCGTGTGATTCAAATCTATCTTAGAGCGCTGGTAGGAGATTCTAGCCATGACAGTCCTGTACTATAGATATAACGTCATAGTTCGTCTCTAATTTTTGTACAGCCAAAAATATTCCAGTGGGGATAAAAAGCAGTTCGACGTAACTAGATATGTGTTAGTAATTTATATAAGTCCTAAGTAGAACTCGTTATAAGGCAATACATCTACTGAATTAGGTGCTACTCTCTGAGTCCCCAAGACAAGTTGATGACTCTCAAGTTGGCGAACCCCAGCCGTAACTCTTCAAGCTCCGCTCCGCTTAAAGCAGCCAGAATTGTAAAATCGGGGTGAAGTGAACACCATACCTACGCACTGAATTGGGCGACACTCTTTTTCTTTTAGTCAAGGGCGGGACACAGAAACTATGTACGTAGGACGCAGATGGTGCGCGAGCTTATTATTATGTCTTCACCGCGTCCATTTTGCAGAAGAATCGGGCCCGCAATCCTTCTTTTCTGTGTGCCCTGGGTCGCGACGTTTCTAATACCTACACTATGTATGAAAAGGACACGTCTTTTTTAACCACTTCAAAAAAAGGAGGAGGTTCTCAATTCGTCTGTATGTTTTTTTTATGTATTAATTATGTAAAAAAATATGTAATTTCCGTTAATTATGGACGGATTTCAACCTTTTTTCTTTTGTTCAATAGGGTTTACTTCTGAGGTGCTCCAATTTTCACCAGGTCAGGATCTGATGATGGGATCCTGGAGAAATCGAGGGCAACTAGTGCGTTTGTTAAGTTTTTGATCAAGTGCTTTAATGTACTACCATTTAATGAAAGTCTGGAGTAGATCCGATGATAGAAACGAAGACAGTCGACGGAATTCCTTAACGATTTACAGCAGTTACCTTGAGTTTGGGCTTGATTGATTTGTATTGATGAGAACTTTACACCTAGATAGATATATTGTACGCTCCACCCGTCACTTAAAACATTGAAAAATAAAAATTTTGTAAAAATAGAACCGACTTCAAACAAATCCTGAAGAAAAAAAAATTAAATGTACTTAGTCTATTTTTATAAAAAAATTTTTGAGTTCACCTTTGTGAGACTCAACCCGATATGTTAATTGCATACCGAGCGGAGTCTACTACTAGTATGAATTATATACGCAGCGAACTAAACGTTCATAATTTATTTTTACGCACGATAAAAAATGTTTTAATGCATGGATAACCTCCGTGTCACAACCAAAGTAAATTTAAACACCATTGTTGTATAATAAAACCCATAATTGTATTTATTGGCGATGTGAATCAATTTACGTAACCTTATATAACTATTAAACATAACATTCTTTATATTATTGAGAATATATTTCGATATATAGTGAACATTCTTTATACTAGAGAGTATAATCACAAATAGCATAATATAATTCTGCCGCAGCGGCAGGCTGGTAGCTAAGTTTTGTTGGGAGTTGTGGGGTCATCCTTCTGATATGGCTTACCCGGAGCTCCCAACTTCGGGCCACAAAGAAACGTGTAGTTTTTAGTCTGGCATAGAATCACTGTAGGATTTTGTTTAAAAAAACATAATGAAGTCCTGTTCCTGTACCCATTCCCATAAGTACGTTTTCCCGGGATATAAAATAGTTACAAACTAAAATCTATCTCTGTACCAGATTTCCACCAGATCCGTTTAAAAAATAACATTAATTTTATATGATTAAAATTTAATAGTACAAATTCAAAAGTTTGATTTTAATTTGATTTATTATCTATGTTCCCAATGGCCTCAACCTTTATCATTTTCGGAAGCTAATTAAAATCTTGATTAAATTGGGATTCAACAAAAATCTAGTCGATCTATTTTTATGATTAAACTGCCGTGCTCTGTTTTTTAGGGATTCGTAGCCAAATGGCAAAAACGGAACCCTTTTAGATTCGTCATATCTGTCTGTCTGTATGTCCTTCTGTCTGTCTGTCCGTCCGTGTGTCACAGTCATTTTTCTCCGAAACTATAAGGCCTATGCTGTTGAGACTTGGTAACTAGATATATTCTGTGAACCGCATTAAGATTCTTATATAAAACTAGAAATAAAGTATGTAGTAAATTTTGGGACTGAAACTCAAAAATTTTTTTTTCTTCAAACCATACGTGTGGGGGATCTATAGAAAGGTCTTCAAAAATGCTATTGAGGTTCCTAACTTAATTTTTTTCTAAAATGAATAGTCTGTGCAAGAGACACTTCCAAAGTGGAAAAATGTGCCCCCCCCCCCCCTCTAACTTCTAAACTAAGAGAATAATAAATCTAAAATTTAAATCTACCAACGAAAATTGGTTTGAACGAGATAGAGCTGGTAGTTTTTTTTTAATACGTCATAAACAGCAATTTTCGGTTAGAAGAATCACTACCACTGCGAACGTGTTAAAACATCAATCAAAGTTACAACGAACTATAAGAACTTTTATGTTATGTTAATTGCTGCTACGAAACCCTTCATGGGCGAGTCCAACTCGCACTTGGCCGGTTTTATTTATATATTGCCTAAAGTATCCGGCGTATTTTACAAAACAACGCCTTATATGTATAGCTCAGTAAAATTATACCAAAAAAGGTGTAAAGCCGGAAAAACATAAGTAGCAATTTTCTTTCAGGATTCGTTTGGGTCATCACTTGCAGTAGAAATTTAGTTCTGCGAGGTCTTCAGTCGTTTCGTCATCCGCCATCTTTATTTGATTTTGAGTAGGTACCTACTTATAACTTTTTTTTTATTTTACTCGTAAAATGAAAATTACAAAATACGTATCGTAGTAGTTTTACTAAACCAAACATCCACAAGGTTTCCCAAACATAAAAGTAGGTAGGTACACTTACGGTTATATCTTCTAAACAGGCTTTATGTGATAACTTGCCTCCTTTTACTCTTTTTGTTTTCTGTAAGAACACACGGCAAAGCACTATTGCAGATCATTTCTCAAAATTGCAAAAATGCTTAGGTAAACGTATTTTTTAGGCAAAAACTTACTAATCCCAGTCATTGTAAGTGTTGAGTATTAATTTGCAATGCGACCCTTAGATTCACCGCTAACCCAACAGTCATCACGTATTATTGCAAGTTACAACCAATTACAAAATCAATATTGGATTGTCGCTATCGTCATTTTGTAATTGAACTATCTTTACTGTAAATGAACTGGGCAGTGTAATATTCTTCACCAATGGTATTACAAATGTAATTAAATGTTACCTAATTGGCGTGCAATAGATAACGAATCGCCATCGAATTTGGCATAGGCACATATAAATGCATTTGGCAGATTAACTAATCTAATACCTACATAAAGTTTATTTTGGCATTCGGTTGCTCGAATTTCGTTGTTACGGTTAGGAAATACTTACAGAAATTTATTACGATTTCCGACTTGCCGGAGGGCGCCTAAATCTATGACAGAATCTAGATTTTTTTGTTCTGCAAACTAATCTGTCTAGTGAACCCTGAAGTACGAAGCTAACTCCGAAACGGAGGATATGGGGTTCTTAAAAAGGAATATTTTTACGTACGGATATCCTCATGGATGCTAACCTAGACTTCTAAAACCACACGATTATCTTTGTCCCGACAAGATGTGGTTTCGAGTTCTGGTTGAGACTGAAAAGAAAACTTCAACTTCAATTTATTGTCGAAATGACTTATTAAGAAAATAAAATTTAAATTTTGCTTTTCAAAGGGGGAATGCTGCTAGTCTTTTGGGCACAATGCCACGGGGGCCTTATTTAGGTTTAGTTTAGATAGTAATAATGTAAATATATAGATATGTAATAATTATGTTTCTCCATAAAATAAAATTAAAATATTTTCACTGGTCTATAAACATATTATTACAAGCACAAGTTACAGTGAATGGGTCATTAATCAAGACTCGTTAGATTTAATTTGTACAACCATAGCCGGCTGTACACCGCTCGAATACACCTACCTATGGACTCGAAAGGAGTTGATCATTGCAAAACGTATTCAGTTGCTACATTTATTTCACAAATATTTCGATTTAAGGAAGTTAGTCCACGTATCGGATAGGACAGGTCGAAACGGCCAATAAATGAAGTACTTAAACCAAATAGCTGTTGAACTAGGCCGGTTTAATAGTATCTAGGTTTATGTTGGTGTACGTCTATTTGTTAAGGGCTTACATAATACCGTTCGCTTCACTTTAGGCCAATAAATACTGGTCTACAACTACAAAATAAGTTGTTGTCCTGATTTTGCGACCACTTTATTTATTCTGGTTATTTCAGTGTTTGTATTTATTAACCGTGACATGTATACTTATAGTAATATTGTCATGTCTTTTTGTCTGATTACTATCCGTGCTTCAGTCGCCCATTTCTAGGCATAAGCCTTCCTCAGAAGGTCTCTACAAATGTAGAGTCCTGCCCTGCTCGCATCGTACAGTATTTCAGGACTTTTATTAGGTCATCTGGCCCCCTTGCGGAATTTCCACTCTGCGTTTTACGGCCTCTGGGGACATCCTTCCGAGGGCATACCCGGGGCTCTCAACCGTAGGCTGTTAGGTAGGGTACGTGTAGTTTTTAGTCGGTAGGAGTCCGTCATAGCATCCCTGTAGGATTATCCTTACGTTAAAAAGAGACCCATATTTCACTCACGTATTTAGTCCCACGTTAGCCGTCTGTGAACAGATAAAGGCAGTTTGTGCGGTCGTAGATAGTTATAGGGTACCGTGTGGACTTTAGTGGGTAGGAGTCTAGCATAGCCTCCATGTAAAAAATAGGGCTCTCCAACTTGACTTGACCGGTGCTTACCATGTCACTGATAGCGGTACCAAACTTTAATCCATCATTTCCAAACCATCGTTTACAGAACAAACGCGGCCAGTGCAAAGGGCCTCATATCACCATAATAAAAAAAACCGACCAAACGCAACTCTAACCCGCGTATTTTGTTGCCGCCCCTAATCAGCCTTTTTTCTGATTTTAGTATTTGTTGTTATAGCGGGAACAGAAACATATCATCTGCGAAATCTTCAGCTCTCTAGCTATCACGATTTCTAATATACAGCCTTGTGACGGACAGATAGACAGACAGAAAGTCAGACAGACAGACAGACAGATAGACGGACGGCGAAGTTTCATGAACAGGGTGCCGTTTTTACCCTTTGGGTACGGAACCCTAAACAAACACTATAATATGATTGTAGTATTTTATTTGCCATTAAAATTGTTTATGTGTTTTCGATGATTGATGCTTGCTACAATATTCTGAGGATGAAAAATAAAGAATTTATTATTATTTCCTTTATTTACAATTTTAAAACATATTCATTTAAATTTTTAAATACATTATATAAAAAAAATATATTTAAAAATATAAAAAAATAGTGTCCCACCGGCATCGGGTACAGGGACCAAGCTACCGGTGGTTAGGGCTGCAGAGACAGGAACCTCCTCACAATACGTGCCGTGTCTAAGAGAACTGCCTTTTGCATCTGGCCCTTGACCCAACTACCTAACCCGAGCCTCTTGAGGTGTTGATCGAGGCTCTTGGCAATCAGACCATGTGCTGATATGACTATCGGAACAATAAGTTTTTTTAAAGTTTTTTTTTATTATTATTATTATTAAACAAGATTTTTTTTTCACAGACCAGATTCACTATTAAGTTTTAAGTATTCTCGTAGTCGGGTAGAAATAAATGTTATGCAGGTAAACAATATGGTATCCTACACCTGCTATTGATATTTAAAATTGATCGATTACATATTTAATGCGATATTCATAGGAAAGTGACAGTGAAATTATTTATTCAAACGAGTTTTTTAGATTGATAACATGAATATTATTAATTAAATAATTTCAATATTAATCTATTACATAAATAAGATTCCCTCGCTTCGTATTTATTAGCATATTTATCACGCCCATAGTAAAATTCTAGGCATGTACTAGGTAGAGTCAAGGAACTCACTAATAATATATTACCTTTTTCCAATAAAATATACAAATTTTTCATTTCTTGCTCTTTAATATTTTTATGTGATTTACTGACTACTTGCACGCGATCTTATAACATGAAAGTTTTATCTACAATACAAAATTCGGAGATCACTTGCTAAAAAAATTAAACTCATTTTAAAGGTATTTTACTAGCTGACTAGCGCAACTCCGGTAACGTTGCAGTTCAACTTTTCCGTACTATACATATGTATGTATTATACCTATAATCCTACCTCTTGAATCACTCTATCTATATTTTATAACCATGTATAAAAATCCGTTGAAGGGTAGTTTAAAGATAGAAGCGCGCAGACAGACAGAACTTTGTCATTTTATACCTACTATGTAACGAAAGATACAGATGAAACTCAGGGCATCCAAGACCCTAATGAGGCCGGAATGGCCTCACCCAATAGTTACCTGAAAAGTTGGAGTACGAGTCACTGAAAACTGGGAAAGGTCGTTTGCAGTTTGATTCGTTCCCTTTTTTGGGCAAGGACAAACGACTCGTGCAGTAAGTACTAAACGTTGCCTCCGCGGAACAAATATGCTACTTCTAGTCGTCATCGTAAAGGCCGGGAACTAACTGAACGCGATGCAATAAGTGGCTATACCTTCTAATATATACCTACTCTAAGGGCTATAAGAAGCAAAAGACTAAAGTGTGTCATCCACAGTACACATAAATATTTGGGGACAATCCCACACAACATTATCTAGCCCAAATTAAGCTATATAAACTTGTGCTATGCGATCTAGACGACCGATAGACATCTTACTAATATTATAAATGCGAATGTTTGTGAGTGTGGATGTTTGTTACTCTTTCACGCTCAAACGGCTGAACGGATCAGGCTGAAATTTGGTACAGAGATACATTATAGTCTGGAATAACACATAGGCTACTTTTTATTCCGGGAGTACGTTCCCATGGGAAGCGGGAAGTAAAATTTCACGCTGACGTAGCCGCGAGCGCCGTCTATCCCATACCTATGTACTTTAAACGTGTCATAAAAGTCACAACAATACCATAAATGCACATTTCAAATAACGTCTATTATTACCAAAAAAATTGTAAAAATAGTTTTTAACCTCTCAACCGTTTTGTGCCGTATCCGTCCATACCCCACCATCTGCATTGTCCCGTATCCGTCCCAAGAATACCGGCTCTAAATTTACGCAAATAAAACGCTTATGCTCTTGAAAATTGGTTCTTTTATTGCTTGATATTGTATCTATGATCATCAATTTTACCATTCAGTAGTGCCATTGTTAAAAAATATATATATATCAGTCTAACAATTCGACAAACGCCGATTTGCAATATTTGAAATCTGTTTTTAGGAGTGATTTATTGTTGGAATCCCGAGAGTTTACTTATCAATTGATTGGAAAATTATCTAGGAATGTGTAAAAATAAAAATAACCAAATTCTGTGAACTAATTTATTGACAAAATCGTTCATGTTTTGCAACAGGTAATGTTCGGTAATATTATTAAAAAAAACTTGATTTTATAAATAAATGTTCATGAATAACATTATTCACTTATTTATCTTCCTAAAACAGTCATTGTTCATATTATGATTCATATAAATTTTCCTTGAATTTTGAGAAATTCGAAGAGCAGTCGCGCGTTCCCAGCGACCTGTGTAACTTGCCACAGACGACTGGTACAAGTTTGTTGCCCCTTCCACATACGAAAGGTTAAGTAGGTAAGAAGAAACCCATTGTTTTATCTTTTAACTAGCTGACCCTCGCAACTTTGTGTAACGTCACATAAAGTCTATGAAATTAGAGGTATTTATTAATCATACTCATCAAGTAGCATGTGAATCTGCCATCAGGGCAGATTCACATGCTTAATCAAAATAGAGCTTAATGATTAAAGCTATTTTTCAGTATAGGATTGTTCCTCAGTATAAACAATTTACATACAAACACTGTACATTTACATGTGTTAGAATTTTATTACATGTATCAATGTAGTAGACGTAGCGTGTATAAAATGACATCAATCAAATGTCAATTCTGAAAAAGAAATTAAACATAGAGTTCACAAACTCTTTTGAAAATACATACTGTACCTACCTTAGAGAATCGTTATGAAGATAACAGGATAGTTAACAATCATCCATAGAAAATAGATGGTATAATGCTGAATACCGCAAAGAACAAGCGGCGCGGCATAAAATGGGGACTATCCTGATATCCTGGAGGATATAAATGACGCCGATGACCTGAGCCTCAGCAGGCACAGGTCATCGGCGTCATTTAAATCCTCCAGGCTACGCCGTCATGCATGTCTGCAGGACAACGTGCAGGATGAGGCAGCGAATGGCTGGACTGAAAATAAAATCGACAGACGCAGGAGATGTGGTGGAGGCACTAATTCACGTACCTCTGGAGCGTCGTGTCAGAAACTGATGGGATAGAAGAGTACCCTACATCATTTCGAGACTCGCCAAGGCTAGAACAACCTTCACACAGCTGCGCCCCATAGGCAGTCGCGAAAATGGACACGAAGAGTAAAACTCAAAACAAAGTAAACGTTAAAACTGTACTGCGAGACATGGAAGGTCACTAAAGACATTTCGCACCAGCTACCAGCTACAAGTCTTCGTCAACTGATCCTCGGTATATACGGGCCCGAGAAAATCACCAACGTAAGCCTATTGGAACGCTGCAGTGAGACCCCTATCCACCAACAGATCAAACGTCGGAAGTGTAGCTGGATTGGACACACGCTGCAAAGGGACCATGATCATATCATACCAAGGCAAGCCTTACTGAAACTACTGGTAGGGTTTCAAAAAACTCTTTAACTGTTCGATAGTAAGTAGGTATATTGAGAATGGCCTAAGGTTACATAACATAATGCTAAGATTAATAGGAGCGGTGTAGCAATGAGAAATGTTTCGAAAACGGAAAACATTTAATCGTTAGAGTATCCATTGCGCCTCTGCGTAAATGGTTGAAGTTACATAAAAATAATTAATTACAAAATTGTTCCTCTTAAAAAGTTCTAAAACACAATATCTATTTATTTATTTATCTTTTAAGGTTCGCTCACAGTTACATTTTTTTAAAATGACCTGCTTAACAGCCCTCGGTTGGGAGCTCCGGGTAAGCCCTCGGTAGTCAACCCAGAACTTCCAACAGATCTACGGCTACCACTATGGCCTCACCTAAGTGGGTTTGGGTGCTATCTCGCGTTTTTGGGAGGTTTCCTATCACAGTAACATTAATAATTTCTAAAATAATGAATAGTAGCGATGTGACGGGAGTAAATGACAGGAAACATGATATCAAAATAATAGCGCTCTTTCTCTCTGTCTCTCTCTCTCTCTTATGAGCCGCAAACGAAGTTGCGCGGGTCAGCTAGTACTTATATATTTCTAAATACATACAAGTTATAGATAAATTACACCCAGACACGTAACAAATCAATGCGCTCATTACAAAGAGATTTGTCCCGGGTGGAAATCGAACCCACGACCTCCGAATCCGTAGTCAGGCACAATAACCACTGGACCACGAGGCCAGTCAAAATAATATAGAGGCAGCATTATCACAGTATAAAGATAACTACTATGATCTGTCGGCTGTGGTATTATGGAGTTGCGTTGATATTTTTTATACGTGTGGAAATCCTTCATGGATGCTGTGCTGGACTCCTACCGGCTAATACACATGGTGCCCTCTACAAGTCTTACAGACTCGGAGTCTGTAAGTCCTCGGAAGGATGGACAGTCGAAGACCAAACCCGCGACTTAACATCTCGTATCCGACACCTTTCAGGCTAACCGTCGATGAGATCTCATCTATTATATAAAAATAAGTCGGGTTTTCCTTCCTGACGCTATAACTTCAGAACGCACAAAAGGATTTCCACGGTTTTGCATTCGTTGGAAAGGTCTCGGGCTCCGTGAGGTTTATAGCAAAGAAAATTCAGGAAAATTTCAACAGAAAAGCGGAAAAATCATTTTTCACATATAGCGCCATCGCGGGCGAAGCTGCGGGCATCAGCTAGTTTAATATAAAATTTCTATTACTCTTATACATAACATCTATTACAGTGGGTTTCTAAAATAATTTACTTTTATTCGTTTAAGCGATTACCCATTCCAATGATTCTTATGAGTACCAGTTACATTGTGTAGGTACCTTTTAAGTGCAGGTACCTACATTTAAAGCAATGTCATTTTATTAGTTCTGGCCAATCACTTCGAATCTATTAGACATGGCAATACTACAAAACTGTATCTTTTATTGGAATGAAATTGGTATAATCATAGATTTAGAATTTTTAGCTAAGAATGGGTAAACTAGTCGTTTAATTCCACGCATTTATTATAGGATAACAAAACAAAAGGCTTAATTTGTAAAATTAATTTTGCAAATGAATCTCTAGTGAATCTGGACAATATAATTAGCGAAGTGTTGCTGATCACTATTCCAGGTGTTCATTTAAACGGTCAATTTTTTTATGTAAACTACGCAGTGAATGATAGGTACTGTAATTTCCCCGGTTTTACAATAGGTAGGTACTCAGGGAAAAGAAAGAATGGTACCTAACTATACCTTAGTGTTAAACTAAAAGCTAAAAAAGGCAGGAGAAAAAGAACAGAATACTTTTCAACAACAGGTACCTAATCCGTGAAAATATTCAGACGTAAGAAAAACGCATTTAGAATCCAGCTATCGATATATTTCTTGACATAGATTGTAACAATATTACGTCTTAGACGAACAATAAAGCAAAGGTTAAAATTGGTGGTAAAAATATTATAGTACCGATATAAAAAAAATAAAAGACATGTCTATTAAAATAATCGCTCTATGATGAGTTCACATATTAAGTAGCACGCACGTAGGTCGCACGTATTTAACGTTTCTATTTCATTCGTTGCATAATCTATTGACAGATATTATGACAATTTCACTATACTATTAGATCTTACTTCTAAAAGTACAACTAATGTCGATTCGAATAATATAAAGGTAAGAATTAAAAAACAATTTGTTGCAGAAAATTTAACCCTACCAGTTACTATTCAAAATTAGAGGACCCATTTTTTTATTTGACCCCTACCAGCTAAAACCTATTGCCGGCAGTTCTGGGTAAGTCTTCGGAAATCCTTACGAAGACTTACTCATACATTATACTACTACTGCTACATTATAGCTTTATTGGCAAATAAAAGTTCCTTGGGATGGAATCCCAAGGAGCTTTTACCAATAAAACTATCTTTCTTGGACCGGGAAACGCATTTACTTACTACATTTACGGAAGACAATACATAAATGTCTCCCAGCCGTGAAAGGCAGTCTAACTACGCACTATAGGTACCACCATTGTGTAGTAATCAGAGAGTATAATAATAAAGGGATAGACAAGCCCCAATACAACAGTACTACGGTTTTCTTTCTTTATTTTTCTATCTTCCGTTTCCTACGGGTTTTGTTTTGACGATCTTCATTTGTTTTGTTGAACTTCATTTGAATGGTCAATTTCAAGATGTCCCTAAGTCCACTTAGGGATTTTATGCACTATCAACACTGCTGCTAAAACCTGGTCATTATCTACGGTTTGCTATATTTAAAACGTCTGTAAGTGGTCCATAAGTGTGTTTTTTTGAATACGCTTCTGAGCCTATGTCCAGTATTTGCAGTTCAAAAAATCCCTACGTATCAAAATGTCCCTTAGTCCACGATTTTTGAACGTAATGTCACCAAGTCCCCAAGTAAACAGATACCGTAATTTTTTAAATAAATTTGTCAACAACATATTTTGGTGTGTTATAAGAAATAAGGTTTTGTTTAGGAAATATTAACTTTATATTAACCTTGAAATTCAAATAGGCTATATATTATCACGCTACATTTCCTAGGGGCTAAGCAGAGAGCAATCAAATTGGCATTATAACATAATATTCACGCGTAAGAAGTCGCGGGCAACAGCTAGTAATAAATAAAACAGTTAAAGAGTTATAAGACACTACACTATTTTGAGTTGTTTACTCATTAGATTGTAAGGACAGCAGTGCAAAAGTAAAAGATTGTACTACTCGTTCGTTTGCTGGTCGCCTCCCATACTACGCCTCTAGCGGCAAACTCAGAGCAAACGGAGTATATTAGTGTCGATTTAAGACTAATGTTTTTATTTTACTTATGATTAAAAGAATAAAACTTTCGTAATTTGTTTGAAGAATGCACCCTAAGTCCAACATTTCATGTCTTAAAATCCCTAAATCCACATTAAAGTCCCTAAGTCCATTTATAAAGTCCCTAAGTCCAAAAGCTAAGACACTTAGGCCAAACCATTTATACCGTTTTACTCTATTACTATTCATTAAATTAATACTTTATACCGTTTAAATTAAAGAGATATACAAGTTATATTTAATTACCACAAATCATGCTATAAAAACTTTACCGCCGCCATTTCTAAAACCTAAGAAAATGGACTTAGGGATATCTTGAAATTGGCCATTCATTTGTAAATAGAAATAGAATTTCAAATTTGTTTTTTACCAACGCACCTGTCGTCGTATTATTTGTTGGGAGCAATAGAACTAAAAAAAGGAATGAAAAAAATATTCCCTTTCGTCCCCCCAAAAAAATTAAGGGGACCATCGGGAAAATAAAATAACGAATTCCCGAAGTCCCCCCTAGGGGGACGAACGGGAATACACGAGTGTAACCAGTGTAACAACCTAAATAGTAGGTACCTTCCTATTTCCACATATATACCTTATTTTTAAAGGATAATCTTCTATTTGACGTTGTTGATCCTGTGTAGATACTATCACCATTGGGCATTGACCTCTGAAGTTAAGCTACACAATAATTATAGATATTTACCAAATAATGATTTGAGCTGACAAATTGTTAAGTTGTTAAGTTTGTAAGCCAATCCTCCAAAAACTTTTGTAGTAATACCTGTTTGAATATTTTTATGTTCAGACTAAAAGCACAGAATGTTCTTTCACAGGATAATTACGTGAAGCTGACAGCTGTTACAAATTTTCATTAGTTTTAGTAAACCTACTAACCTACCCGCCAAAAATTGTGTCTAAGCGCGCCGTCAGTCATTACGCGTCACGTGAAGGCTCCGCGGTCATGCACTTACCTTTTTTTTTAATTGCTTCTTCTTTTAATTGTATGGCCCTTCGTTTATCAACGATTCCGCCAATCTCCAGTAGGAAAATATACACAAATAAAATCAGTAAAAAATGACGAAACGTCAGCCTCAAGGTTCAAACAAAAATTGCTTACTTTCGTATAATGTTGACATTTTCATTTTTTGACCAGTATAATAAATTCGAGAATTTTACTAATATTATAAATGCGAAAGTTTGTGAGTGTGGATGTGTAGATGTGTGGATGTTTGTTACTCTTTCACGCTCGAACAGCTGAACGGATCTGGCTGAAATTTGGTACAGGGATACAATATAGTCTGAAAGAACACATAGGCTACTTTTTATCCGGGGAATAAGTTCCTACGGGAAGTGGGAACGGGAACAAATTTTACGCGGGTGAAGCTGCGTGCATCAGCTAGCTAGTATAATTCTCTTACATGACCTAGGTACATATATCGGTGATCCATGCTTTGTTTTGGTCCGTGTTATGCGATAGGCATGCGTGTTGGGAAATGTGTAATTTTAGTTGGTTCGAGTCAGTCAGTGCGGTAACGTGAGCAGAAATTACCGCGGTACTTTCTGGTCACGTTACCGCACTGACTGGGAGGGTACTCATACTTTTCATTGAAAACAGTTCACCAAAAAGACAAAGCGCTTTTCGGTGAAATGTCGTTCGACGTAGTGTCTTTTTCGGCGAACTGTTTTTCGGTGAAGTGCTTTCGGTAAAATGCAGTTTCGATAAAGTGTTTTCGACAATGTCCGTATCATTACATTTCGATGAAATGTAATGTTACGGACTGAGAGATAGATTTCCCACCTCTTTAATAAATAATAATATTTTTGGAACGAATTTTTTTTACGCAGTTTATGGGTACATAGTGCGATTCTGTATAAAAATAGATATAGAATCTAAACAGTCTTTAATAAATTCATTGTGAAAATACCTACTTTATTGAATTACTCGGTAATATTGAATAACATACCTATCTAATTATGAATAAGTTGTCTGTGACACTTATCACTAAGACTACACCCCGTACAGGTACTTTGAGGTGGATGATGTTATTTACAATTTAAGCACTTCTAAACAAAACCTAGATTTAAGAAAAACGATTGAACAAATTACCTACTTAATAACAATTTTTTTTTCATTATTTAAATTCATAGGGAGGTACCTACCTACACAAATGACATGCCTTTTCACTTGTCGAACAGTTTTATTGGTTCCTTGTCAAAAAATCCTACAATATTTTTGCAAGAACTATGAGTTTTTAAATATACCTATCATAATGTATGTATGTAGGTAACTACTAAATAGTTATGATATTTTATTGGTAGCAATATTCGTAAATATTCATAGCGTTGTAAATATGTACTACAAATATTAAGCCTAAGTAGTGACCCAGCCAAACATTAATGTCTTACCATCAAGTAATATAAACGGACTAGTATTTGATATTAATGTTTATAACCTTCATTTACATGCCTTCGAATAAATGACTAGCGAAACGTCACGCGGTTTTGCCCGCATAGTTCCCGTTCCCGTGGGAATATGGGAATAACATATAGCCTATGTCACCCGTAGGAAGTGTAGCTTCCCAACAGTAAAAGAATTTTTCAAATCGCTTTAAGAAATAGTTTTGGATCCTATTCGATGCAAATAAATAAACAAACAAGCACCTCTTTCCTCTTTATAATATTAGCATAGAAATAAAGATGTGCGAATATTACAATATTTGTTTCTTTTTGTTTCAGGGAACAATACATATTTAACGTCTTCGAAGTCATAGTGAGCACATTGGAGACAAAACTACAAAGGATAGAAAATTTGGACAAAGCCGTAGAACATTTGATGAGGAGAGTTGAAGCGTTAGACTCTAGAGTAAATGACAATATTCATAAAACAGACGCTATAATATCAAAACTCGGAAACCTTGACCTAAAACTATTTAGCTACATGGGTCAAGACGATGACACGGTCACCGAGAAACATGTCAAGAGACAAAACAAAATCAGTGTCAGTGATACACAGCTGCTTGACCGAAAGCTGGAATCGCTCGATCAAAAAGTTACGAATATCGATTCAAAACTTGTAGGCCTTAAAAATCAGATTGACAGTAACTTTTTGCCTGTTGATGATATTAATGCTGAAGCGAGTGAAAAGAAACCGGTCAATTTGAACGTAATAGAAATAGCAAAAGGATTAAACTCTGAAGTCGTCCATGAAATCACGAAAGAAGTTGATCAGCTGAGAACTTCAGTGTCTACCGTGGACCGTAAACTACAATTCCATATTAATCTCGTGTCAGAAAACTTAGGAAAAGTTCTTTATATGATGGCCGATGTTCACGCAGCTATAGTGGAACCAGAGGACGCGTCCATCAATGTTAACAGTTTGTTCAAGAATCGTACCGCTACCAGCACTCAAGCACCAATCACAAAAAATAGTAAAATCGATAACCTTGTCAATAAAATTATACCAATGATGAGCGTGTCTGAAAAGATGGACGAAGTTTGGGACGTAGTAGTCGGCACAAAGAGTTCCGTAGACGATTTGGTCCCTAAGTCAGATGAACTGCTAACACAGACACAACGTCAAGAACGTGCAATCGGTCAGATTCATAACGATTTACGTTTGAAGACGAACCTCATCATCGAGAATTTGGATATGGTTGAGAAAAGATTAAAGAAACAGGAAGACGATGTAGCAACTTTAGCGCAACGCCCAGTACCTCCAGAACTGTTACTCGATCCGACCATCGACAGGATTGTTGAATACGCTCCCACGAGATATCGGATCGAGGAGCTCGCTACGGACCCTACCATTAGTGCCGTTGCTGCAACAACACCGCCTTCACCCATCATAAACAACAGGTGACATCTTTCTATTTTATAAGTGCCTTTGCGATTTGCGTTACTAATTCCAGAGCGACTATTTATTGCGAGCCGTGGCGAATTTTATATCCTTCCCCACACTGTCATGTAGTTTTATTGGTACATGAGGTGTAGGGGTGTACGATGACTAATGTTTGTGTCGCATGCAGCCCGAGCACGAGCACTTCGAGCGCCTCAAGCACCTCGAGCACAGCCAGTGTGACGACGAGTGCCGGTGCCACGGTCACTGTGACACCAGCCACCACCGGCAGCACGAGCTCGCGGCCCAACAGCCGAAAGGGCGGAATCATCTTCCCCAGCGTCAAGAACAAACCCATCATAGGCAATAACACTTTTGCCTCAGAAATCGTCGCCAACTATAAAGATGTGAAAGTGAGTCTTAGTTATATAAAGTCTATTCTAATTCATTTAGAACTATACCAATATTTGTCGGGGAACAAACGTTAAAAGCGCAATTATTAAGAGTAATATGCTAACCTAGCGAATGATATAACTGTATTTTGAAGTCAAACGTCCTCTGATGCAATATCGTTGTTACGTGAAGTGATTGTTAATGACAATTACTTTGAAATAATCATTTGTGCTGGCAAATATATCGAAAGGATAGTTTGCGCAGTGGCTTTATAATATTACAGTTAAAACAAAAACTTTATTACTCAAACCTGCGTATCTAACGGTTTCGTCGATCCAAGTCTAAATGTAGGTTAAGTGAAGTGGAAGCGATTGCATCGGCAACGGATAGGAGCTCGCTCAAATCGTCAATCTAAGTCTCAGGTACACTACGGTTGATGTTTAAACTCTGTATTTGGAATGTAAATCAGCCCTGTCGTTCTCGTCGCATTGATATTGGTTCAACTCGCTTTTATGTCTCCCGGTTAGGCAATAAAGAATAGAAACAAGTCACTACGCAAGATATACCTAGTCTGGTATGCGGTTACCGGAAGGTTTATTTTAGATGCTTATAAGCGACCCACTAATACCTGCAATCGACAGGTAGGTACGCAATAAAATTTGATATAAATGATACCATATCCGATGTATACGTATCAACTCTAATACCGTTAAGTTACACCTTTAAAATAAAGAAAACCGTTTTCTTTCTCTACAAGTAGGCTGGTAACTGTTGTTGAATTCTTCACCTGCCATTGAAAGAATTTCATTCAAAACTTCCAGCCTGAAAGCTGCAGCCTGGAGATCACAATCGTCTCCTTAATTTAGTCTTTTATTTGGGCAGCCTAACGCCACATCTTTGGTCAGTTGATTCACCAACTTCTGCAGACGGGACGACTTGAACCTCGAGTATCTTGGTAGACACCTTGATACACATAGGTATAACATCTAACGTTACGTAATACTGATATGAACCGTGTCAATTTTGCATTATATCCCCAATATGGCACTATTAACTCCAAAAAGCTGTAAGTTCGAGTTGAAACTGATGACATTTCCGTGGAAGGAAAGTTGCGCGTGCCTTGTTACGTAAATCTGGTTCGTTCAGCATTACTCGTACATACGGCAGCCTTTCCGTGCCTTTGTGTGCGTCTGCACAAAAACCTGCTGTTCCCACCAACGCCTGACGATAATTACCAATGATTACAAGTGTTTATTAGGTATTCTTGTGTACGAGAATTGTGGTTATGTAGACCTCAGTGATGCAATGTTTTATAACAAGTTTACCCATCGACAAGTTCACATATATGTGGAAAAATGTCGCACGGAATACTTTTCTTTTGTTATGAATGTAATCGAGTACATTCGAGCCTACAATACAATTACAGGCTGCGCGTTCGTTATGTTCTAAAAAGTGATATCTGAGAAAAAAGTAAAGATAGGTTAGACAGTACCTATTAACTTGCATGGAATCCAAAACTTACGTTTTTAGGTTTACTGGAAAGAATCGGAAACGATTTCTGCAGTGGAGACTTCGAATCGGCATAGGTACGAATGTTATGTAGGACGTCCACCCGCCAGACGAACCAACCACCTAGAAAAATCGCAGGTGGCTTGAATTGGTTGAAGCCTAGTTCAGATATCAGTTGTCTCCATACAATAACAATGTTTAAGTCGCCAAAGTGTTCTGAAGATGTCAAGATCATTTGGCAATTACCATTCTTTAACTATCCGATAACCTTACCTAGAGTTTAAACAGACGGTTAAAATACTTTAGATTTCATTTTAACGACCAGTTAAAAGACAATAGACTTCCCACAAGATTACTTCCTTTAAGTTAAGTAGTAGGTAAGACATACAATAACATATTCTGATATGAAATCTTTACAAATAAATGACTTAGAGTAACTACCTCTTTGTACTTGTTGTGCCAAGACTTTAGGTTCGTTCTAAATATATTTACTTACCTGAAAATCTTACAAATTTTATAAATGCGTAAGTTTGTGAGTGTGGATGTTTGTTACTCTTTCACGCTCGAACGGCTCGACGGATCTGGGTGAAATTTAGTACAGGGGTACATTATAGTCTGGAATAACACATAGGCAATAGGCCTACGTCCAGCAGTGGACTGTCATAGGCTGATTTGATTGATTGATTGATTGAATTTTATTCGTGTGATCCTCCCAATTCACGCGAACAGCACTGCAACCCTTTCTATGTTGTCGGTCCATCTGAACGTCGCACCTTACGTTGGCCTATAGTCTTCAATCAAGAATGCGTTTGCTTTACACGCGATGTGACCAGCACATTGCCACTTAAACGTACATATTCTGTGAGCACTTCAGATCCATCGCCGTTTAATGCTGTACGTAGGCCTTGCTTAAATTTTGTCACACGTATTGTGGTGAGCCTATCCGTGTTGTAGCGGACCAGGACAGTTTGTGTTCTTGCTTTTGTACTTTTAGCCCCTCTCTATAAAGTAGAGTGCAGAGGGGCTTATGGCGAGACTTTGTCTGTAGTCTGTGACTCTGTCGCATTAAACTACGTCACAAGGTCACGTGGATCATCTGTTCAAAGTTTGAAATAAAACAAAAATGACAACGTCAATCGGGTTCAACTTTCACTTTCACAATAAACGTGTTAGAGAGGGGCAGTCTGGTGAGAACGATCTTACAGCTTTCTTGTTCAAACTGTCTATGTGGCCCTCAACTTAGCTTAACGACTGTTCTGTTTCTGACAGTCACAACTGGCTAGATAGCTGCCTGACAGATAAAGCACTTGAAGCCTCTGGCCCCAAGAAGCGGGATAACTGCGACTGCGACTGCGACTGCCTCTGTGGCGCAGTCGGTAGTGATACCGCCTAAGGCGCTGGAGGTCGTGGGTTCGATTCCCACCGGAGACAAATATTTGTGTGACCCATAAATGTTTGTCTCAAGAGTCTGGGTGTTTCTATGTATAACATGTATGTATTTAAAAGTATATAAGTATTAATATCCGTGGTCTGATACCTATAACACAGGCAGGTTATTCTTAGCTTACTTTGGGATCAGACAGCGTTGTGTGAAATGTCCGTGAATATTTATTTATTATTTATTTATTATTATTACACTTAAAAACCCCAAAAAGTCGCGAAATGGTACCCAAAACCGTGGGTGAGGCCGCGGTGGTAGCCAAATTCTATCGAGGGTACTGGGACATCCTTCTGGGGGCATACCCGGGGATCCCGACCGTAGGCAGTAGTAGGGAACGAGTGGTTTTAGTCCTTAAGATCCGGAATATCATGGATCAAAGGTTTCCACACGAAAGAATAATGCCCTAGCCACCAGAAGCTCGATTCTTTAAACAGGTTCTGAAAATAAATATAAAGTAACGTCTTACAATTTTATAAAACGTCCTCTTAACACAGTATATAACTACATAATAATTATCTGTGTAAACGTGTGGAGATAAAAAACCAAACAAACGAACAAAACACTCGTCCAAATAATTATGTAGATATAATAGCTAATCTAACATCGAAACACAAAAGGCTAGCAACAATAGGCTTTAGGAATTCAAAAGCTCACTAAATAACTCTTTAAATGACAACACAATGAATAAATAAGATTTTTTTCACAACTACTTCCCAAATTGTCAAATCGTGACTGCGCAGAACTCTTCAGAAACATAATATTTATCTATTTTTAACCTTCAACTTTCATTTCCTTTTAGAACATAGCCCGTAGCTGCAAGGAACTATTTGGTACGACACCACTCGGCTTGCAAATATAGCCTCAAAGGGACAGGTTAAAGTCATGTTAAAGTACAGGTTGTGCTTTTTTCTATAAGGTCTTGTGTCAAAATCTGCTCTCGAATGAACCCATCAATAGTGACATATCGATTTCTCCAGCAACTAGTATGAGTGGATTCAGAATAGGCATAATACGATTTTCGCTGGATTGAACTTTTCACAATACAAGACACGATTATGGCACTACTCGTAAGCAGACTGGGATGGTCTTCACGATTACTTTGCGGCTGTCCCAATGAACACGTTCTGCTTTACCATTAGAGTGAGTCAAATAGCATCTGTGCTGGCGAGATCACTTTAAGTATTAAATATTATAATACCATACAGTCGTTCAGGCGGTGGTTGTGTATCACGTCAGCATACAACAGAGTAACGAGGGTATTTAAGAGAGCGGATGGCCAGCGCGTTGCACTGCTTAGTCAGTGGCAAACATCTTATCCAATGGGCAACCGTGGATACTGGTAACTTGCCAAAGGACTATTGGCAATTCTTATTACCACCGCTACATTACCCTGAAGAAAACTGAAGGCCCAAAAGAAAGCTGAAATACTTGCAAATCTTTTGGTGGCTAATTAAAAAAAACAACCAGCCGGTCATTGTGATTGTTACGGACAGACAGATGGACGACGTAATCTCATGAACTGGGTCCCGTTTCTTTGCCCTTTGGATACTGAACCCTAAAAAGGTTACACTTGAGAATTTTCATCGAGGGGGCCCCATCTAATGACTTTGCCACGGGCCCCGGTGGGTGTAGTTGCGCCACTGTGTACTATTATATATTTATATTTTCTTTGGTATAAGTCATGGTATGGCATTTTAATTTGTAGTAGCTACCTATGCGCTGTGTAAGAAATGTCCTCACAATATTTATATAAACGGTAGTAGCAAAGTACAACAAAACAACATTATTACGCTAACAAACGAGCGGAAAGGCGAAAATATCTACAGCCAATAGTTTACAACCACAATATCACCGCGAGCACTCACTTCCCTGACTTCGGTACTTACCTACAACTAATATAAGATAGCTAGGTAGTGCCTAATACCGAATGATTGAAGGTTTTGTTCCGCGAACAAGATGAAAGTCGTTACTTAGGAAAGTTATCAGTAATCGCTAAGTTTATCTGATTGCTTTGTAATGTAACGCTGATAAATCGTTTATATGTATCTACTCGGTTCCTTTGTGTTCGTGGAGGTATATTTCTCGAATTATATGATTACTAGCGGACGTCAAGTTTCAACCGTAGCTCTCGTTCCCATGGGAATATGGAATTAAAATATAGCCTATGTTACTATGAGGGTGAATGTAGCTTTCCAATCGTGAAAGAAATTTCGAAATCGGCACAGTAGTTTTTGAGTTTGTGCACAAAAAATATACACATACACAAAAATGCAATTTTTTCCTCTTTAAACACGGCAGTCGCGTACACTACTCACCATTAACGTTGACAAGAGTTCAAAACAATAAACAACAACTTTAAAAATTATGATACTAGTACATACTGCATTTCTGTGGACAATAAACGCATTTGTAGGTATACATGTTATGTTGGTACGTCTATCCTTAAGTTTATATCACGGTAGGTATAGGTACCTTAGGTACTCGAAAGCACTGTTATGTGAAATATTTACCTCACCGTTGTCACTCTACATAATTTTCACAGTTTACGGTGACACATGAGTGGTAGAAGGAAAGATTGCGGTCTCGACAAATAAGACATTGTTAAATGTACTTGGTTTAACGTGGTATTTGTAAGAATAATGGCTATCTATCTTCAAAGGAACAAAGAGGTTGGTCCACATACCACTTACTACCCGTTCGCTCTAACTTTGCCGCTGGCGTAGAGGCGTATACCCGAATTGTTAATTAGACGAAGTAAATTGACAGTAGCTAATGTCACTTCGTCATAGAAAATAAGCAACATTGTATGAAGAAGTGACATTAGTTGCTGTCAATTTACTTCGTCTAATTAAAAAATCGACTTTAGTATGGAGTCGAGCGGCAAAGTTAGAGCGAACGAGCAGTACTGGGCTGCTAACATAATATAACTAGTATTTGTGGTCAATACAAGATTTATCCAATTTTTTTTTTAAAAGCACCTTTCAAATATAAGTATGTACAATTAATATCATCGAATTAAAAATCGGATATAATCACTCACAGACTTCTCGCACGGGTCTAGTTTTAGAAAAAACTAATAGATAATAAGTATCGGTCTTGACTGCCTCGTTGAAATGTGCGATTGCGGATCACGAAGTCGTGGGTTCGATTTCGATTCGAGAAATGTTTGTCTCTCGAGACAGATACTTACGGAGCGCACAAATTTGTGTCTCCAGTGGAAATCGGACCCACGACCTCAGGATCCGCAGTTGCACATTTCGACCTAAACCAACGAGGAAGTAAAAACATTCAAATTCCGAAACAAACATTGGCGGAGCACACAAATATTTGATTGGACCCGGGACTGGAACCTCAGTAATAGTACAGAGACTTACATTCGAATAGGTAATGGAACTCGAGTCATTTTTCGCCAGATCTTTGATGATTAAGATTATAATAAAACCTAAAACAATGGCACAAAATTAGAGATTTCACAAATTGCTAAATATATTGCTTTCAAAATTAACTGTCTTGTTTCATTGTGTCTGCTTAAAACCATTACTTCATTAAACTAATTACTTAACAGTTGTAAAATGACGTAATTATTTCTGGGTACATATTTCTTTTCTTTCACATGATTGTGACATTACACATTTATTTACAAATTTATTGGCAAACACAGTCTCTTCAATGGCAACTTTGAAAAAAAATTGATTCCTACTAGCTGTTATCACTAACCGCCTTCAGCCTATCCTGGGGTATCCTTCCGAGGGCTTACCCGGGGCTCCCAACCGTAGGCTGTCAGGTGGGATACGTGTGGTTTTCAGTCGGTAGGAGTCCGGCATAGCATCTATGCAGGATTTTTCTAACGTTCAGAAAGACCGTCTTTCAGCCAAGTCTAATTTCATAGAGGATTGAGTCGGTCAGCTTCCTTCAGTGTCCTTTCATTTCTTTATCAAGTTCTTTAATCGCCCTCTCAATTGACTCGCTCTGTAGCCTTCGATGGCCATCACGACAGCAGCAACTATGTCCTCGTTTTGCATGAGAAATAGATACTCTGCAAAGTAATCGTACCCGGTGGGCTCGTGAGCTAAAATGAAGAAGAGGCTCCTCATGTATGTCTTCATATTCTCTCTCCATGCTTTCAAGGTTTGAGCGACATCGGTGATGCCGTTACAACTATTCATTCCTACATGAAGAACAGCCCTGATCACATCTGTTATATAAAAATAAGTCGGATTTTCCTTCCTGACGCTATAACTCCAGAACGCACGAACCGATTTCCACGGTTTTGCATTCGTTGGAAAGGTCTCGGGCCCCGTGAGGTTTATAGCAAAGAAAATTCAGGAAAAATTTCAACAGAAAAGCGGGAAATTATGTTTCACATACAGCGCCATCGCGGGCGAAGCTGCGGGCATCAGCTAGTGCTCTATAAAAGAGAACTGACCAAGTCGATAGCGTCTATCTACATTACGACAACATAAATAATACCTTTCCCTTGACCGTGTCTTTGTTAGCGCCATTATTTGACCCATACCACATACTTAACTTTCATATTCTTCTAGACAAAAACGACAATCTCTGTGAAACGATTACGGTCGACACAAAGAAACTTGAAATTAAACGATGGGATGCGTTGACAAATATAAACAAACACATTTACATGATTACCTACATACAAGTAAGCTGTTAAAACAATAAACCTCATTCTCTGTCTTTAAAAAATGTCGGTCTCTCTAGAGATTCATCGGCACTTCACTATAATTGACATAATTATTGTAAATTGTTCGTAGAAATTAAAAACATTTTTGTGGTAAGCAAATTGTAAACATTTGACATTTAGACAAATGGTAATTATCGCGTGAAAGTTTCAAAGGGAACCGGTAATCAATCTGCACCAAAGTAAAATGAAAAGAAAGTTATTTAATATTGCGTAACGATATACCTACTAAATGTCGGCATTAAAATTGATGGCATTGTTTGCTCACCTGCGCCTGCGCTCGCTCCCAATCCATTGAAACGTTCATTCTACATATTGAATGTATATGAATTGTCATTCTGGTAGCATCGCGAATTATGATACGTGTATTGTGCGTTTGCGAATAGAGTATTGTGTAAGACTGTATCTGTAGAAACCTTACACATGGTCCCCAAGAGGACCGCTGATGGCTAAAGTAAACGCATGCGTGACTCAATGTTTAACATTCAGAAAGTATGTCTACAACGTACGATGTTTTTTTTCTTTTCAGGGTTACTCGTGCGTGGACCTGATGAACGGAGGTATGCGGGAGTCGGGCGTGTACTACTTACAAATCCGTGGGACTACATACTGGTTCTTGAAAGTTTACTGCGAGCAGAACGTCTCAGAAGGAGGTTGGACGGTAAGCATCAGCTTTTCTACGTAATACCGTATTTATAGGACTTTCCGAAAAACGTTATAGGTAATAATGAAGATGTTCTATGAAGATGGCTGACAAGCATACAGCAGATCTAAATCTGATGTAAAGTGTCACAGCATAGCCTATACGTGTTTGCAACACCAGAGGATACACTCGCACTTCCGACCGGCGACCCTGCAAGAAGCTTCTACGAATCTTTTTGACGGAACCCATACCGTAAAAAATCGAAATAGATTAGTAAGTAATTGATCCTCGAACAACCTACAATAACTTTTTTTTCCCGGAAATGAATTCCTTATTTCATTTCCGGAAAAAAAAAGTTGAATGCACCTTATAAACACGACTGTCTGCAGACTGACTCCTTGCTGTACCTACAATGAAAATCCAATCGCTATGATTGTAGGCGTAAAAATCGGCTGCCCATTATCAGACGTGAACGCGCGCCGTAAAACACTTTTGCCTATGAGACGTCGTATTTGCAGTGTGCGCAATATCAAAGACTATAATAAGGCGTAAATCTGTCAGAATGCGCGCAGTCTTCTTACAGTAGTAGGTATTGACAGTACCTAATTAACTAGCAAAAATAGTCTTTTTTTAAAGTCGATCGGTTGAAGCTTGCATTCAAATCCGATAACATACCGATAATAGCCTCTACTCCCACTGTTCTGTTGAGTAGTTCTGAGGCAAAACTACTGGTTATATAGGTCCCATTAGTTCTGAGGTATTTCTTGGTCAGTTGAGTTTTTATTTTGGGAATGAATGCGTTTCGCGCCGTCATCCCAGCTGTGCGGGCAGCTGAAATTTTGTTGAAATTTTTCAAGACGCCCTTATGCTTAGGTCTTTAACTTGACTTAACTACTGCCATTTTACTGGGAACCAGGACCAACGGCTTAACGTGCCTTCCGAAGCACGGAAACTTACGGTCTTTCATTATTCATTAAAAATATCTTTGTTGTCCAAAAAACTGCTTTATTATTTGTTCTCGTTCAATAAACTTTCCATCGATAATAAGTAATAAGTAACAGAACAAGTCGGAATAGTTGAAAGATAAGTCGCGTGTAAAAGCATAGACTTAAGAGTCACAGAACTAACGGGAATAAATTTACAATTAGTTCTGCCAACAGAACAGGTGATGGGAATAGTTTACATGAGACAGGTGTGAAGCATAGTATAAGTCACAGAAATAACTAATGGTAATAAAATTACCAGTAGTTCTGCCAAAAGAACTAGTCAACGGAACAGATGGGAGTAGACGGTACCTCCTTCTCCTACCGGGTTTAATTGTGTTCTAACATAGGGCAACACGATCTATGAATTTTACTTTTTTTTTTTTTCTTTTGGGCACAATGCCACGGGGGCCTTATTTAGGTTTACTTTAGATAGTACCTAATAATGTAAATATAGATATGTAATAATTATGTTTCTCTGTAATTTTTAACAATAAATCATTACCCTTATAATTTTACTTGTTCTGGTTGCGATGCTCTATGGTTTTACGTAAACCATCCGCGAACCCGTTAATTTTTTTATAAGTACTTACACTGTGTAAGTAAGTATATTTCACAGACAGACACACACATTCAGGAGACACTTATGTGTAAGTTACACATAAATTTCGCAGAAATTTCATTAAAATCGCTTCTGCCAAACGGCTGCTGGTTTGATTCAAATGAATGATGATTTGGTTGAAATTTGGTTGAGTTGGTAGAATTAATGTGACGAACACACTTTCAGAATAGTTATATTTGTCAAAATAGTTATGCTAGTTAGATAACATTTTGTTGGATGTGATTAAACGAACACAATATTTTTACAGGTAATACACCGTCGCGATGATTTTGGGGTCCCAGCGGAGAACTTCAACAGAGATTGGAACGATTACAAGAATGGTTTCGGGGACCCCAGCAAGGAGTTCTGGCTTGGAAATGAGAACATATACATGCTAACCAATAATGACGACTACATGTTGAGAGTAGAATTGGAAGACTTTGACGGGAACAAGAGGTAAGGAGTAGCATTTCAATAATTTGAATCATATGAGGTACCTAAGTATGCTGCTTTATGGTTGTTTTAAAAGCGCTCGTAGGCTAGCTATGTCAGTGTTGGGTAAACGATCATTGCAGGAAGCATCTTTCGGTGCGACTGGTCCTGATAGGTGACCACTTTATGCCATTTCCATTTGCGAGCATTACCCTGCTCCAGAAGGCAGGTTAAACCTATGGTATACTCACTAAAGCAATACCTAAACAATTTTGCAATTATAGACTTTTTCAACCTGGACATTTGGCTTATTCAGACGTTTTACAATCACGTCCTTCTAAACCTTACCCTAAACAATGTAGGTGCGAGGGAGCCCTAACAACATCGTTGGAGCTCAAGCCAGCCTCACCTGTGAGTGGTGCACCTAGTGGATAACGAACGAGGAAGGAAAACTCGAAATAAATCCATGTACCTACCTAACAACCCGTCTAGCAAGCGTGAGTGCTGCACGATAGTAAGTCGAAACCCTCCAACTAAAAATAAATGAGGCAACAAAAACAGGACTTAGTTACCGGCACTTCAGCCGTTCCCGGTCACGGCAGCGGTAGGGACGGCAGCGGTCGGGATGGCAGCATTCTTCGCACCCACCTTGGGTGCGAAGAATCTACGGGAAACGGTAGGCTACCACCCACGACTGACTCTGGCAACAAAACTTGTAAAGTGGGAGTACCTACAAGAAAATCAGCGAAATAAAAATCAATTCGTTTGGCTTGGGGCGTCAAAAGTGAAAGAGGGCAGTGCTGGGCAACTTTCTCGATCCCTAAGGGGCTCTTCTAGATGAACTCTTTCTTTGAGAAGAGGCCCTATAGAAAGTGGACTCGGTGAAACCCCGATAAGGAACGAGATAGACTGCATACAAAAGGACCGGAAGTATAATAGATATTTATAATACCGGTGGTGATCACCGACTGGTTCCGCACCGAAAGGGCCCGAACGATGAAGCTTACTCTCCGAACTACGGTGGTCCAAATAGTCTTGGGTGCTGAGAAGTTCTAATTCGTATGCGATTAGCAGGAAACCACTGACGACGTTTACGATAATACCGATACAGTGGTCAAACCGCGACAACAAGTGTCCCGAAGGTTTTTGTCCAGAAAGGCAAAAGCAGATGCTCAGACCTCTCACCCGAGACTTTCGAACTTCTGAGAATCGACAATGTACGCGTCTTCGCCAGACCAGAGATATACAACCGTCAAAGCTCGTAAGCTGATACGACGCAACCTCGGACGATATAACGCCAGTGTCATCGAAGCTGAGGCTGAGATCGAGCAATAGAAGGGCACAAAAGCGTTTGCCCAACAGCGAAACAGCGAAAGGCAAAACCGTGACCGGTGAGACCGGTCCATTCTCGAGGGAATCGAAGGCACTTACAGAGAACTGTATGCAGCACGACAAAAAGGTCGGACTGGTCTAGCGATTATGACCACAGAGCCCCACACACTAATCACGGTATCACAAATTTTAAGGGGAGGGGTGCCTCAGATCCTCAATAAGCTGACGAATCTTTTTAATGCGGGCCTCTAACAGAGACAAACTCGCGAAGCTAAGTGAGTAGGGCGGTTTCTTTACGTTGCTGAAGACTACAGACCATGTCACTCCTGAGCCATGTTTACAAGTTTTTCTCGAAGGTATATCATAAGCCACCTCGCCGGCAAACTCGATGAGTTTCAGCCAAAGGAGCAAGCCGGATTTAAAAAAAACCTCCAGTACCGTTGACCACATACATACCTACTGTTTGGCAGATTGTACAGAAGGCAAACGAGTACAGTCAGCCGCTGTGTATGACTTTTATGGGCTACGAAAAAGCCTTCGACTCTATCGAATCGAAACCTGTACAGTCCTTGACGCACTGCAGCGATGTCGTATTGATTGGCGATATATTGAAAAATTGAGATGCTAGTACGACGCAGCCATCCGCGATCTGAGCATCCTACAGGAGGATCAGCAGACCAATCTCATATAACTGTGCAGATGTTATATCTTCTAGGCTCTTCACCAACACTCTCGGGGACATTTTAAGACGCTGAACTGGAACTGGCTTTTGGAAAAGGAATACGGCAGCATTAATACCTGAAAACTAAAGTCTACAACCAGTAACGTTCAGCCAGTTATGACCTACGGTGCCGAGACGTGGCCACTTAGGTGGGGTAAGTCCGGCATGGACTTGCCCCACCTAAGTAAGGGTAGGGAGCCATAGAGCAAGCTATCTCGGAAAGCCTCTGCCGGATAACATAATTTCGAATATAATTCGAAATGATGTTTTCCTATCGGAAAAGACTATGCATCCAGTTATTTATTAAAGGGTTGTTTTCCCATTACATGATACCGATAAACTCTTAGTAAGTAGGAAGTATTATAATATAACAACTGTAATAACGGTATGGTGGGTAAGTTGCATGTTTCAACATTTTCATTCTAAACAACCTCCAACCTTTGGTCATTTTATAAAATCTGATTTAGGGACTTTAAAATAATGCCTCATCAAAAAGACTACGCCCAATCAAATATTTGATCGCAACGGTCTGAGTTTAAAGGCCACTAAACTATGCATGGCCAGACATTAGACAGATGGCCTAAAATTGATAACCTTCATGTGATACAAAGTTTTCGCAGCACTACAGATATTGCGAATTTAATTGGGTTCTTTCTGCATTGAAATGGTGGACAAATTCTAACATCTGTGGCTCCCTGCAGTGTTCAGCTACATTCAATTTTTAAGAGGGATCATCTGCACCCAGGTACAGCCAGGGGTCCACTTCCTTTCTGTTCACTTTCCACTTCGCGAGGTCTTTCGCAGTTCCCTTGTAGTAAAATCAATAAGGCATATGTCGTATTCCGCTAAGTCTTTGGGTTTACCTAATTCGATGTTCTTATTAAAAAAGTTCGTATACTTAGATACATATTAAACGATTAAATTTCATAGCAACAGAATTCTAAATAGAAGGGCGTGATGAGCGTGGTGGTTGAAGCAGAAGTGGCACTCTCATACAGTGCACAGAACTTAGCCAGAATCAAACGATTAAAAACTGTTTCAATGCCGATATTTGAAACGGTCTGCCTTCGCACATGCTGCCCTCCTCTTTACAATCCTTGGTTCATCAAGTAGAGCGTAAAGGGGCACTTCATTCGGCCGCCAACTTGAAGGATGTTCGTTACTGACAGGCGTGTGGACAGCAAGTGGCCTCCAACCATTAGATGTAGTCGATGCTTTTCATCAGCTGCCCGACGTCATTTATAAAAAATAATATGACTGGAAGGTGACACTCTGATCGAGTTCCAGTTCGACGTACCTAATGATAACAGTATTGATATTTTTAAAATCAAATTATTATATTGAATCCACAGGTACGCCCAGTATTCGCACTTTAAGATTTACTCGGAAGGAGAATACTACAAGCTTGAAATTGATGGCTATGAAGGCAATGCTGGTGACTCTCTCAACGATCCTTGGTACGGATCGAACAACAGCCCGTTCTCTACTTATAACAGGTATGTTTATTTTTCTGATACTAGGAAAAGAACATTTCGACCTATTCCCAGTAGGACCTACTACTGTATAGTCTTACCAGTAGTACTATTGGGATTGGGAATATTTATCCCTTAGAGTTACTAACAGTTAGACTTGCCTGTTATATTGTTTTCCCAATAGTCCTACCGTCATTGGCAGACTGCCTCTGTGGCGCAATTGGTAGTGTAACCGCCTGTCTTTTGTTTTCTACGTAATAATACGTGTAAGTGGGTAGATATGCATTTAGATTTAGAAATACATAGGTAAGTAAATATGTATATCACTCGTGAAGATCCCATTGCACAAACTTGTATTAGCTTAATTTGGGCTAAGGTTGTCGTGTGATTGTCCACAAAAATTTAGCAGAGTTTACAACGCCCCTACTCTTTAGTGCACATCCTGGCCGACCAAACTCCAGTCATATTTGATTTAAGAGAGCATTCAATCTCGTCGTAATCAGTTTTTCTTTCCTCTTACCACCAGCCAGGACCCTTAACAAGTCGTTCTTACTTTAATGGGCTCCGGAGATGCTCAATGCGACTAGACAAGACTCATGTGTCTCTATAACCACGTCGATGCACACACACGTGCAAAGAAAACACACAGTAGAAGCTACTTTCATACGATCTGAGATTTACTGGCGTCATTAATAATTATTCACCGTCTCCAGAGCCTAAGAAATGCTACTTAACATTTGTTATAATTGATTCCAGGGATAATGACAGATCATCGTTGAACTGCGCGTCTATGTTGAAAGGCGGTTGGTGGTGGAAGTCATGTGGACGCGGCCTTAACGGTCTATACCTGCACGATCCACAGGACCTTACTGCTAGACAAGGTAAACTAATGTTTCATCATCACGCCTTTATCCCCGAAGGGGTAGGCAGAGGCATATTATATACCCACATTTCACCTTTTTATAATTTGTCCCACGTAATACGTTGTGAGCCGTATTGCCGTGTTTAAATGGACAGGCGCAGGTTGTGACTGCCTGCTGTTGAAATAAAGCCTTCAACTTGGCTTAACGACTGCCATTTTACTTGCAACCGGGACCAACGGCTAAACGTGCCTTCTGAAGCACGGAAACGCTCAAATAAATGTCACAAAGTGATCACATGGTGGTCACCCATCCATGGACCGGCCATAGTGAAAGTTGCTTACTGCAGTGATCGTTTACAGAACACTGAGTCCGCGGGGCCACGAGCGCTTCAATCAAAGTAGTAAACTAATGTTATAGTCAAAAATTCAACAGCGGCCTCACTGAACTCTTTAATGCACAATTAAATTTACTGCAAGTGACATACCTGCTTACCGGCGGACGAGGCTCTGAAACAGGCACCCTAGTTCAGACAGGAGTCATCCCCTATAAAGTCGCAAATAAAAAAACCAAATTCGTAGCTTCTCTTATCAGCCAATAGAAGCGTTTTAAGAAATGTTTTGTAAAACGACCCTTAGTTTTCTTATGATAAGATCATAATATGAATCAGTAAGTGTCAGAATAATTTGAATCTTTTCCAGGCATCGTTTGGTTCCGTTGGAGAGGATGGGACTACACATTAAAGCGGGCGTCCATGATGATAAAGCCCAAGGGACTGCAACCCAACACGTGAGCACTGCACCGTGCCGCCCCACTTAACATTCAATCAGCCTCTGTTCAATCATTACTTGGATTCGACACACGACACACGACACCAAACAATATCTACTGAAACCATATTTATCAATGTTTTGTATTTAGACCGGTCTCCAATAATAGCCAAACTTGTGAATTATCTAAATTGAACCTTATTTTGAACACAAACGGTAGAATATTGTTTGATGTGCATAGTTCTGTTCCACAAGATGTAGTGTACTTATCCGTTGGTAGATTGAAAGTTCCCATTGCAAGGAAAATCGGTCCGTAACGCGGTTATATTAATAGAAATTGTTAGTTGTGTAAAACTACTACTTTTAGTCAAAATTGTGCTGACTAACTAATCTGTGATACTTCTGGAGTGATATTGACGATTCGGCAAATCAGTGACATTTACTATACCGAGTCCACGTAATGACGTAGAACATAGTAGGCAAAATAAGCTCAAATATCGTGTACCTATCTGTAAATAATTTCTCCTAAATCATCATTCACGCCACCGCGTCGCCGTATCTTCGCCATCGTACGAGTTACTAAGCACCCGATGTAAATAACTGACGCTAGATTATCTTAAAGTGCCACATCACCACCCAAATTCATTAATTTATTATTCATGTAAACTTGATACATATAAAAAACTTTCTTTAATTAGGTTTATAATTTTAGATTTAAGAGAAAGAAATTGATACTAAGGTGTAAATAATTATTATAGTACAGCGCTCGAGATGACGCAAACAAAATACCTGTAAAATAATACGTTGTAATAAGTGAAAATGTCTCCTCTCTGCGTAATTAAAATTGTTTATTGATAAAATGTGTTATTTTTATAAATGCTCTATTTGCTATAAATGTAATTTATCTATTTCAAATAACATTACTATTTAGCTTTGCACTTTCACATCAAATGTACCTGATATTATCTAGTAAACAAGTTTGTGTGATACCTCGCCCCTCCCCAATGCATATTGTATAATGGCGTTATATATTTCTTAGTAAGAGCTCTGACAGCTTACAGTAGACGCACACCTATCACCCCTTTGTCGCATTTTCAATGTACAGTCAACTACAATGAAATGTACTAGTTTAATCTTACAAAATGATGTATCCCTGCGAATGCCATAATGAAATAACCAAAGATTGTGACAAACATGGTATCCAACTAATTTGACAGTAACATGTACGCGTGTAATCAGCAATAATTATGTATCACAATACTTTTGTTTTCTTATTAAGTTGACGTTACTTTGCTAGTCAACTTTAAAATAAAAAATAAAAGAATTGGGATACATAATTATTGCTGTTTACACGCATGCATGTTACTGTTCAAGTTCGGTAGATATCATGTTTGTCAGTCTTTGGTTAGTTAATTATGGCACTCGCAGGGATACATCATTTTGTAAGATTAAACTAGTACATTTCATAGTAGTTGACTGTACACATCTGGATCGGTTGCTAAATGTGCGACTACCTTTATTCATTACACTGAAACAGCGCTCAAACAAACGCGAATTTCATGAATAATAATAGAATTGAATTAAAAATTATCTTTTAAGTATTGCTTGCCGAATATTGGATCATAATTGTTCTTTGTGATCCGGCTTGAAGGACCAGACTTACACAAAATATAGGCCCGGAAGACATTTTGATAACTATTTATTTAGCTCGACCACGTGTAAATGCTTCAATTGCAGAGTATCATTGGAGATTTTCGACTACATGTAGAACTGTTTATTTTTTTGTTTGTTTGCTATGGCAAACGTTTTCGTGTAAACTTTATAAGTGAATATTTTATTAATATCGCCATTTTTATTATTCGTGCCAGCTGTCAGAACTCCAGCTAAAATTACGAAAGTATATATAGATATTATTATATACTCACATAATTTTTAACTACAATCTCTACTTACACAGTTATATAATTTTTTAATTTTCACATTTATAATGAGAATGACACATAGAAAGCACTACTATTAAAATTTTACTATAAAGCATTATGTTATTATTATTAAACTTCTTATGAAAAGCACAAAGACATAGAGATTATTATTAATAAATTTGACACAAATCACTTGCTTAGTGCTAACATATATGTACTCTCTATAATATATATTTAAAAAAATGTTCTATACCTAATAATAATCCTCAATGTAACTTTTGCTATATTTAGGAAGATATGGGATTCTGCTTGACTTCTTTGAATAAGTTACATATTGTAAGTAAAATAAATATACCTATTTTTTATGATGATTAGTTTTATTAATGCGGAAAAACAACCCTATGAACAGTTATAACATATACAATACAATAACATACTGATTTTTTGTGTATACGTTTATAACATAATTATTATATACATATACACAAAGAAAGTCCTCTAGCTAAGCTTGTAATATGAACACTAGGTAACTGACTATTATACACTATTTAGGTACGAAATTTTCAATTTATCAAATGCAAAATTCAAAACAAATATTCAAAGACTTCAAATATTTGCTTACGACCCGGGAATCGAACTCCGAGACCTCTAAACAGCAGGTTTATACATGCTAGAATTGCAACTATTTAACTCTAAGAGAATTTAAATAAAACTTGATCTACTTGTAACATGACAAAAATTACAACAATTTTTATTTTAAGTATGAAGAAATTTTAATCTAGGCTTTAACCACTATTTTAAAGCCGGATTTGACCAGAATTGAATTAAGACTATACTATAGAATAACTTGTACAATCGAGGAAAATGAATGTTTAGCAGTTTAATCGTCCACATAATTTGTTTGTATAATAATGAGAAACTACGTCACGAACTTATGTATGAAGGTCTCAAACTAATGATGAGAAGGATGTCCTTTGAAAATAGTAACACGACCAATTTCAGAATAATGTCAACCTGAACTGCTAAACATTCATTTTCCTCGACTGTACCTCTTCTAAAAGTAAAGTGATTTTCCCTTTTACCAACAACTAATAAGGATAATGTAACTATGGTAACCATCCTGGAGTGAAGTACTCCAGTGGTGGTTATGGTTACCATAGTTATGTTGTGCTTGGTAGTTGTTGGTGATAACTTCACTTTCACTTACTTTTATATACCATCGAGTACAAGTTTTTCTCTAGTACAGCCTTACTCAGGTTTTGGTCGAATCCAGCCTAAAAGAGATACTACTAAAAATCTGGTATTTGACCAAGACAGTATGTTCTTTTAGCTCGCATAACTGACGCAGTTTTTTCAAACCTCATAATCATTTTTTTTTTCTAGTCTGCACAAATGTTTGAAGCACTGCATCGAATGAGCTAGGCTCAACTGAGCTTAGCCTTTAGCTCATTATTAGACCTTTTAGCAACTTCAATAATGTTATTGAACACCTCTAAACCAATCCTTTAAATATCAAATGTTATTCACACTTCTGATTTATATTGATATGAGTTCACTTTGCACTATACATCAATGTAAAAGGTATCATTTGTGCCTCTCTATCGAACGCTATACGAGAGAGCAAGAGGTCTCTAGTTTAATACACTGCCATATGAACCAAATTTGACACACACTTGCTACGTATCCGGACAATGTTATTAATCAGAAGAATCGTAGTCCGGTTGTTGTCGCTTCTTTGAAGCACGTAAACGCCTCAGATCCAGTTCCATATCTACATCCCCTTCGATATCCACGTCCGCATCAACATCCGTATCAATCATTAAATGCGGTTCACTAAAGTCCTTGCTATCGTCCGAATCAATTTTCAACACATCACTAACCGAAGGTTGCGGCTCGGGGTTATCATACGAAGTGTTGCCTAGGCCAGATTCCGTCAAAGTGTTCTCTAAAATTTGATGCGGGTCTATATTAAGTAGTAAAGACGTGTCTTGTTCAGTGTAAATAGAATCTAAGTCTCCTAATGTATATTGCATGCTTTCAGAGGCGGGGAGTACGCGTGAGGGGCTAGACTGGGAAACGCGTCGTGAATCACGAACGCGTTCAACCCTGAGACCTCCCCAAGGTTCATGTTATGCTTTCAACTTCTTCGGCCCTCTCTTAGCCGCGCGCTCCTTAGCCTTTTCGAAGAGGGGGGTCAGTTTCTTTTCCTCTGCTAGTATTTTCAATAGCATTATTATGAATGGCAGATAGTTGTGCCTCCGACGGGCCATTTCTTGTTCATACTTGGCCATTTTGACATCTTCGTATTCAATCAACATCCTCAATCGGGGTATTTCGCTCGCCACTTCGTCGACTTCCATGTCCATCATTGGAGCATCACCGATGAGCTCTTCCAATTGCCTTTGGTATATCATCTTCCTGTCAGACACTAACGCCATTAGGTTGAAGTGTATTTCGCCTTCGGTGTAGCTGTAAACAACAGATTCATATGACCAAATTTATCGTACTATATTATAAATGTGAAAGTTTGTGGAGATGTTGTGTAAGGAATAGATTATAGTGAATAACAAACACGATCATAAGAAGGAGAAATATTTCCATTAGAACGAGAACTGAATTTCCTGTGGGAGTAATCTACTAATAGATAAATCTAAATACAAAATAAAAACTACACTTACATATTAATCCTCTTCAAAATAATCGGTCGGACGACATCTAGCCAATCCTGGTCGGGCGCAATAGGCCCGTGGTCGATGGGACCTTCCCTGAGCCCGTCCAGTTCGTACAAGCGACCGTCGATAGGCATGTAGCCAATGAAGTGATATGCTTCCTCGTCCTGAAACAGTACACGATAGTGTTATTCAAACTATGAAAAAGACACCGTCACACGATGGACTCTATGGGACCACGAGAAAACAGCCGAATATTCAACAGCTGCGTGCGTGCGTCAATGGCTTAGCAGTCTAGAGTGGTTTTTGGACTTAAATATTTTTTCTTAAAACTTATGGTAAGTATAGAAATAATTTTTAAGAAAAATAATTCAATCGATCTGAATACTGGTCTAGTTTCATCTTTATTCTTTACTAGCTGATGCCCGCAGCTTCGCCCGCGTAAAATTGGTTTCCGCGGGAAGTTATTCCCGGGATAAAAGGTAGCCTATGTTTTATTCCAGACTATAATGTGTCTCTGTACCAAATTTCAGCCCGATCCGTTCAGCGGTTTGAGCGTGAAAGAGTAACAAACATCCACACTCACAAACTTTCGCATTTATAATATTAAGTCAGATTAGGTGTGCCCTACGGCTACTACTAATTTATAACTTCAATATAATTTAGATCTTTATTGGAAAAGCTTTCCATCGAATACAAAATTATTAAATCTGGCTCACCGTAAGACCTAACCCACAAATTTTGACAAACTTACCTTAGCCGCCATTTTGGGATCAAATTCGAAGAGTGTCTGCTGAGCCATAGAGTTATGAGCACTCCGAATGGTCTGCGAGTTGCTTAGAGTGAGTCCCCGCATTCTAGGGTCGAAGGACATACTGAACTCCTTAAGTTTGGACAACTCCGGTCCCAATTCCACGTCTGGATGTTCACAGTTCAACAACAGGCTAATAACAGCTTGTGTGGCACATGCATTGTTGATTACCTATGTAGAGAAAAAAATTATAAATAAATATTCACAGAGATTTTTACGCAACACTATCTGATCCCAAACCAGCCAGACAGACCAGAGTAAGCCAGGTTCAACTGCATGTGTTATGGGAAGACCACGGATATTATTTTTTTGTAAATACATCATAATATACACCATTGGGCCTCCAACTTAGCAACAAAACCAAATGGCATGTGGGCGTAGGTACAGTCGGTCTCTGCCTAACCCTTTGAGGATAAAGGCGTGTCTACATGTATGTATGTAAAGTTTATAAGAAAAAAACATGGATACCTGTTTAGCAAAGTATATTTTGTCAAGCCGACTGTCTGTCACTATCGGGCCTGAGGGTTCTTCGTGTTGCAGGAATTTAAAAAGAAATATAAGTCCATGTACTGGCCTGTAACAATAAAAGAAAATGTTAAGAGATATTGTTGGCTTATGATAGTACAGTCAGCTGCAGAGAAAAGTAAACAGGGCAGCCCTAAAAGGATTCAGTTTTCTCGGAAAATCTTAAATATATTTTAATGAGATTTTGTATAGTTATAGAATTACACAAATTTGATTACCAATACAAATTTCATAAATATATATGACAGAGTTTTTGAAAAAAGTCAACTCTTATAGTGCGGCCCTGTATCCTTTTCTCTGCAGCTGACTGTACTCTAAAGCGACTATATTAGAAGTGCAAGTCAGCAAAATTTTGTTGATAACTAATTAATTTGTTTTATAGCGTGACATGGGGCACATCATTAAGCCACCACACAGTGAGTTGAAACGGCTATTTTAGGGACATAGGATTTTTTATTCGAATTTCAATAAAACAATAATGCCTTTCGATAGATCTCGTAAGATCAATAATTATAATGAGCGTTAAAAGTAATAGTTGGCCTGGAAAAAGAACCTTTTTTTTTATGTATGGAATGAGACACAAACTTCTAATATTTGGCCAAGTCTTAAGAGTTCCTGCTTTGAAAGTACTTTAGTTTTAGTCGTTAGCTTATTAGTTACAATTGTACGCAATTAGCACGCGTCCATACTTGCCCGTTCAATAGTTATGAGGTTCATTAAAATGGACTTAATGTTCTGTAAACGTTCACTGCAGTAAGCAACTTTCACTACGGCCGATCCTTGGATGGGTGATCCATGTGACCACTTTGTGACATTTATTTGAGCGTTGCTGTGCTTCGGAAGTCACGTTAAGCCGTTAGTCCTGGTTGCCAGCAAAATGGCGCGTTGAATGCCTCTATGGGCGGCAAAAAATTCAACAGCAGACAGTCACAACTTGCGCCTGTCCATTTAAACACGATAGGCGTGACCATATGCATGTATGTTAAATGAATTACTGTCGGATTTAGAAGGTCAATCATAATGGGTCTCTTGTTTCAATTAATGACCAGTAACCCAGACCCGATTATCTATTCAGTAAAAATGAAATGAAATGTTAATCTAAAATACACATAATATTGCATGTTGTCTGATGTAGTATTAAATAACGCAATCTGCGTGCCGATACGCATGCCTGCGTGTACATAAAATACTCTGAGTACATTCCAGGTATAAACAAACTATATAAACAAAAAGAACCTTTACCTACATATACTGTGCATGATTACATCTAAGTTCCTTTGTTATGTTTAAAGTTATCAAATACTAGCGAAGGTCACGCGGTTTCACCCGCGTAGTTCCCGTTCCCGTGGGAATACGGGAATAAAATGTAGCTTATGTTCACGCAAAGAGTGTAGCTTCCCAACAGTGAAAGAATTTTTCAAATCGGTCCAGTAGTTCCGGAGCCTATACGTTACAAACAAAAAACAAATCTTTCCTCTTTATAATTATTAGTACCTATAGATGTAAAGCGAACACTGCTTACACAAAAACCCTACCGTATAAACAAGTAGTTTTATGTAAGAGACTTGTGCAGTCCGCAGGCTTGGACCCAGAAATACTTGTTGCACCCCACACCAGTAACCCATGCCTCTTAATCAGCTTTCACACTCTTAAGGGTGGAATTTTGGACAATCCTGAACATGTTTCTTTATTTTTGTGAAAGAGTAAGTATGTACAATAGCTGACTATTTCACCTCCCATTCATTAACTAAGGGATGAATTTCGAAGAATTCTAACTTATTATAAAAATTACATAAGAAGACTATCTTATACATTATCTCTGTTCTCGCGACGCTCTGTAGTTTTGCTGACTTAGTAATTGGCACTACTTTACGAAAATAAAAGAAAAAATTTCTTTCTTACATCAAAATTCAAGATCCCCAACAACTTGTGCCGGTCAGAGGTGCCACTCTTATACAGTGTTATTCAAAAGATCGTTTCTCTTTCAAACTATAAAAACTTGAAGCCGCACTGCTCCCCTTCTCCTACATTGCTGGGTTTTCAAGCGAAGCGTAGTGAAAACTTTGGGCCGCCAACTTGAGGGCCACAACTGTGACTGCAATTGTTGCCCCTTAGATCGCTAGGTTTAGCCTTGCCTGATAGAAGTCAGGCAGGTGGTGATATTTAAGCGCACAATTTTAAATCTTCTAAAATAAAGGATCCAAAACCAATAATTTCCTGTAATCACATACCTCAAAGTCTCAAAAATTCCATCTTCAATAGTCCACAATTCTTCAACTTGAGCCCCTTTGGCGCCTGAAAAGTAATTTGATTATAATATTTATTTACAACAAACTTGCACTTGTTGTAAACAGTGCCAATATTCATCACATAAGACAAAATTCTCTTATGATGCGGAAAAGGGGTCAACACAGGCACCATCTATTAACATACATATAAATACGAAAGTAAAATCCACGCGCAACGAGTAGAATCCGTAACATGACAGATTTTCAAACCGTTTTGGTAACACTATACTTGAAATCGGTCATTTTCCATTTTGTTTGACAAGATTACAGATGCAACTCATTGCGCGCAGGTTAAAACTCTGTCCATTATGCCTTCACACATAAACCCCTGAACTAATTCTGATGAAATATGGGAAAACTCACTACATGTATGGAGCAGCTGGCTGTCAAAATGTTACTAGAACTTATATCCAAAACAGTTTCAATGTATCTATGTTACACATTGTAGATAGCTTGGCCCACTACATATCTTATAACACTCAAATGAGCTTATTGCCACCAACTGCTGGATGCAGGCCTCTCGTAATTTCCCCACAACACATGGTCTTACACTTTTGTTATTAAGACTACTTAATTCTCATCATTTTCATGTGGATAGAAAAACAGAATTTTACGAGCAGAACACAGGTATTATACATCTGATTACAGTTAATAGTATTTCTCCTTACCAAATTTTCTAATTAACTGGGTAAATACACCAGGATCGCTTTCAATCAAACACCAGTCACCTGCAGAGTCCATTTTGAAGCTGCAAAAGGGATTATCAAAACATAAGTATATTTTGTAAAATCTCTATTACCTCTACATTATTATAAAACAAAGTTCACTGTCACTTTTGTCGTTCACGATAAACTCAAAAACTACTCCACCGATTTTCATGCTGTTTTCACCAATGGATAGAGTGGTTCTTTAGTATATATAGACTAAAATATAACAATATTTGTCCGATGTATAGGTCAAAAATAAGCCATCTGGGAGCTTTCAATGAAAAAAAAATTTTAACAAAAAAAAACCAACTTCAAACAAAATGATTGATGAATGATTTCAGTATTACATTCAATAATATCTGATAAATCTAAATATACTTACCTATTACTTTGTGCAAAGTTAATTTATTTTTCATTTTTTAGTTTTTGTTTGAAGTCAGTTTGTTTTGTTAAAATTTTATTTTTCATTGTTTTTAGTGACGGGTGGACTGAAAATATATTGGTCTAGGGATATTGTTCTCCCCAATACAAATTAATCAAGCCCAAACACAAGGTAACTGCTGTAAATCGTTAAGGAATTCCCTCGATTCGAGGGATTTCTTCGATTTCTCCAGGATCCCACCATACGATTCTGACTTGAACTCCTTGAACAAACATAAAAAAAAATACAGACGAATTGAGAACCTGCTCCTTTTTTGGAAAACGGTTAAAAAGCAGCACAGAGCATTTTCCTGTACACCAAATAAAACCTCAAGAGTTATTAGCAAAATCAAAATAAAGAAGCCATGATTAGACCGGTACGCCTCTAATAGCTGAACAAGATACCGAGATAGATTATGGAATAAGTTCCAACAGGACATGGGAGTGGGAAATTCCACATAGGTATACTGGTTGAAATATTTCTGGGTTTTACATGAAACTTTCTATACAGAGGCCTTTTATACTATGAGGCTGCTTAGTATCCGTAACTACTGCAATCACTTAATTGATTTTAAAACCTAGATGTATCACTCATGTGACAATGTAGACATACAATTCATATCAGTTTTAGATCCCACAGTGGTAAGCTTAGTAATTTGGGCGCTACATGAAGCAGCAGGCAGTGAGAGAGACCGAGGACGGTGCGCGCTCAACTCGCACCTCTGCACACCTCGCCCCGCGCAACCTCCAGACCCCTATATAAAGAGCTGCGCGCCTGATCGTGGGTGGGAGACCACGATGACGTCACAGTGGCAGACAAGCCAAGGTCCGCCATACAGAAAGTGCTCATTGGAGCATATGGATGCATGCACCAGAGGCTTTATTCTAGTGCTACCGACACTGCAATAACCTAAAATAAAACCCCGTACTGTAAAACTTCGGGAAAACCACGGCAGGGAGTTCATTCCACAATCCAAGCTGTCTTACCCAGCTACAATGTGACAGCTGGTAAAACTTATGTTCACCGGTAACACAGTTTTAAGAATACCTTAGATTTATATCCCAATTTGAGGGCCTAAGAATCAAATACCAATTGCTTGACAGCAAAATAAAACAAGAAAACCTAGAAAGCTAAGTAAATTATTCAAATTATTCGTTACAATATTGTCTACTCACTCGATAACCCAATGAATTTGAATGTATCGGGAAAAGGATTTATTGACTCACCTTGAGGGTCCACCTTGTAAAGTAATTAATGTTTGTGTTAAACAAAGCCGATATTCAGCAGTATTGAAATACAGAGGTACGTCAATGAATCCTTACTCGAAAAAAATATGTCAAGATGATAATTTTGATAGGTCACACTAGGGATGCACTTACCTTCTATCCGAGTAAAGTGGTAGTTTTGTATAGTATCAAATAACGCCAAAAATCTAGTACCTAGGTTCCATATAATGTATTTGATTATTTTTCATTTTCTTTACTTCTTTAACAAATCATAAATCATGAAAAGTCGTCACATCCAATTTCGAGTTATTACGACCTAAAGTCGAACTTTATGCTTCCTCCACATTACTCGCGAAGTTCAACGAAGTTGGCCGAGTACGATAGTGTAGAGGGAGGGGCTCCTCGGCCTACTTCGTCAAAAAACTTTCATTCGGGCAACTTCGCCGACGAACTTCGTTCAACTTCGTGAGTAATGTGGAGGAAGCATTATAGCTCATCCAAACTCTCGCGAGTCGCCTCCTGGAGGCTCTCTACACGAGTCTTGGCGAGTGGAGGTGATAGGAGTACTGCCATCCACATTCTAGCGAGGCGGCTCCTGGAGGCTCTCGACACTCTTGGTTTAGACCAATAATATAAAAAAAACTACTGACACGTTACCAACACTGCGCAATGGTAAAATGAAAGTGAGGTAATTGCCTCACTTTCGTTATGCATGCTACAGAAATACTTCTTCTACTGTTCTTCTGAATGCAGGTTTCGTTCCAATTTTTTATTTTTACTAATGTTGCCGCTATAATCATAATTCTGATGTCCACACGGCCGTGTACACTTGATGGCGTATGTGCAGAAACTGAGACGGTCCGCCCTGTCCGGTCCGTTCGCCTTCCGATAGTATATGTTATGACCGATATGGTGCACCGAACCCAATCAGACCGTCGCGTCGCGTTGTTTTCTGAGAAATTCTGAGATAACTATTTTCAGGAGAACGAAACGAATTTTGTCACTTAAAGGTTTCTAAGAATTTAAGTTGAACATTAATATGGGCAGTTGGCTAAAATCACATTTTTTCCTTGTCTCGTTAGGCGAACACCACTTTTTTGCTTCATACGGTCTCCGTCTCTCATTTAAACTTTAGATGGCTTTTCTGCCAACTGGTTTTGCTATGAAACATAGAAAATAATGAACGATAATTATGATTAGGGTAAACCAGACAGTCATTGGACAGTTAAGCAAATAAACTAGTAAAAAGATTTTTATTTCGTCGTGTACTATAGTAACTTAGATAATATAGAGATATTTTGAAACTAGATAAAATGAGCTATCGTAAGAATAATTTAAAAATCTTATATCTTGTAAAAAGTTGCAAAATATCAGTGTTATAAAAAATATGGCCAAAAAACATAGTTATTGGACAAAATTTATAATTATTGGACAGTAAATAACAGTCATTGGACAGTCGGTAAATATAGGGAAATAATAGTAGTACCAGTAATAAAACAACATAAAAAAGTAATTAAACAATATAAGAATATTTAAGGTTAACAAAATTGTTTTCCTAAAGCTAAAATATCCATAAAAAAGTCTGTTAACTAAACAGTGAGCAAATTGTCCATCATCAAACTATATTCTGTCTTGATAATTGGAGTTCATGAAAATTTGAAGAAATTACATCACAAAAAAATAGAAGTAATAAAGAAATTAAATAAAAAACAACTAAATATTATTACTTGAACCACCTTGGTCTTAAAAAAAAAATAATAAATAAAACAAAAAATATTATTTCTAGCAATCTCTATTATCTTTAGGTTTTGCGTTTCCCTTAACTCCCTGAGTGCTAAATTCAAATCATTTGGGTGATAGTTCTTCTATTTTCCCTTAGGCGTTTTGTTTTTTGACTCCAATTGGCAAGCAAACAATTATTGGACACTACATAGCACAGTTATTGGACGCTGTCCAATCTCTGACAGGGTAGTCCGTGATGTCTGAGATTGAAAGTAATACCTATAACAAATTTAATTGCTATACAATTAAAGCTAAAAATTGTTTAAATTCATATCTCTGGAAAAATTATAGTGATTGGACACTGTCCAATAATTTTTTTTTTTAATTGTGGCATACAATCATTGGACAGATTAAAATAGTCTCATAATATAACATTTATGAGTTAGAAGTAATTTAATAATGTAAATTGTTTAATAACTTACCGCTTTCCAAACAGTCAAAACAATAACATACACCACTGCGCCAATAACACATCAAAACACTTGACCCAACCTTATTAAAATAAAAATGTTTCACGACGATTGTCCGTTACCATGACAGTCGCCGCGAAATAAATATTTTGTCGCTTTCTTACTGCCAGCTGTTGTAAAACCTATGAACTATAACAATATCGACTAATAAGAGCGTTTGTCAATAAGTAGGTATAGATGTCGCTTTTTGTTTGTAGTTATCTTATTATTTGACATTCGAAAGCGACTGTCCAATAACTATTCGGTGTCCAATGACTGTCTGGTATACCCTATATCAATATTAATATTAATTTTCTAATTTCCTTGTCCCCCTTCACAAAATTACATAAAATTTTATTGAAACGTTGTTGTAACAATGATTTAAGATATTACAAATCAAGTGATTAGTTTGTTTGCAATTTAGTTTTACCACCTAAATTAAATTTCTTCGGCCTTAATTTCCCTGTTTTCTATGGCTCCAAAATGAGCTTGGAAATTATTATATGTAATGCCAAGGAAATTATTTTTTTTTTTTGTACTACAGACAGAATTTATAAAATATGGACAGGGCGAAGAATTAAAAAGATTTAATGGAAGATAAATTAGAGCGTGACATATTAACAGAACGCAATACATAATGATTTCAAAAATAAAAATTCCACAATTATATAGAATTTAAAACGAAAGATAGAGTTATGTTTTGTAAAGAGAAAGAACAGAAAGAAGTAGTTCCTACAAATGAAATGACTCCTCGTAGTAATATAGAATTCAAACAAAAAGGCCACCGAGACAATTGAAAGCATAATAATGCGACAAAAAAAGAAAAAGACTAGAAACTGTGAAATCTGACAGTGCAGATTTCACAGTTTCTAGTCTGCAGCAGCTGCTCTGCGAGACCATTGAAGTCCCCTTTAACACCAGCTCAGCTTTCAAGAACCGCTCCTGGGCAGCTTCGTCAGCCCTCTAGCCGAAGTGATGCAAAATTCTCGTTAAAAAGTGTTGGGTTTGGCGGCAACCACATCTTTCGGAACGGAGTGCTTTTGTTACGTGTGATTTATTATGGGCAAAAAAAAGATTATTGATCTTTACAATAAGCAAAAGAAAACATAATCGCGATTTCTATACTAATATTATAAAGATAAGATTTGATTGTGTGTTTGGCATTGAATAGGCCCCGAAACTAGGTACTGAACCGATTAGAATAATTCTTTTAATGTTGGGAATCTGCATTATCCCAATATTCCCAATTACCCAATTACCGTACCCAAAGGGTAAACACTGGACCATATTCATGAGATTTCGCCGTCCATCTATCTGAATGTTCGTCACGAGACTGTATAATATAAAAGGGGCTGCCATACAACAACCTTGATTTTCAACGTTTTTAGGGTTCCGTAGCCAAATGTCAAGAAATGGAACCCCTATAGAATCGTCATGTCTGTCTGTCTGTCTGTCTGTGTGTGTGTGTGTGTGCCACTTTTCTCCGAAACCATAAGACCTATGCTATTGAAACTTGGTAAGTAGACGTATTCTGTGAACCGCATTAAGACTTTTACATACCTAAACTACAAAAAAAAAACAGTAAATTTTGGGGTTGTTAACTCAGAAGAACTGAAACTCAAATTTTTTTTCATATAGGTCTTCAAAAATGCTACTAAGGTTTTTAACATAATTTTTTTCCGAGCTGAATAGTTTGCGCAAGAGACACTTCCAAAGTGAAAAAATGTGCTCCCCCCCCCCCCGCCCCTCTAACTTCTAAACTAAGAGAATGATAAATCGAAAAAACAACACAAATGTAAAAACTTTCAACGAAAATTGGTTTGAACGAGATCTAGTTCGTAGTTTTTTTTTGAAACGTCATAATAAACCGCGATTTTCGCCTAGATAATTTACTCCCACAGCAAAAGTGTTAAAACATGAATCAAAATTACAACGAACTACAAGAACTTTTATGTTATGGTACTTGCTGCTACGGAACCCTGCATATGAGAGTCCGCCTCGCACTATAAAATCACTTTTTGATGAGCTTATGCCTAACACTAAGCACTAACTATTAATTTTTTTCAACAATTTATTGCTATAGTAAGGTATGTACCTACGTACTAGCCGATGTCGCGCAGTTTCGTCCGTGTAGTTTCCGTTACCGTAGGGCCTATTAACCCTGTAGCCACGCGGATTCTGTTCTGTAAACGAAACGATTAGTGCAGTAAGCAATTTTACTATGGCTGGTCCTTGGATGGGTAACCAGCACGTGACCAATGATGACATTTATTTGCGAACGTTTGTTAGAAAGATAGAATGAAAGAAAAATGCGTCTGCCTACCCCTTCGGGGATAATAGGCGTGGCGTCTGTATGTATTTTTATGACTAACATGTTACCTAGGCCAAATTGGCGATCTATCAAAAATATACGTACGACAAAATACATAAAGGAACGGCACTACGTCAGCTCAATCGCAGCGATATCGCTTGCTTGACTGGCGGGCGCTCCCCGCTCGTGCACCGCCGCCCGCCCCGCCACGCCATCGCAGCGCTGACATCGAGTTCACTTCTATTGGGGCTCCATACGTTACACCGCCCCGCTGTCGCCGCTACCCCGCCCTCCGCTGAGATGCAGTTTTAGGCCTTATAATTTCACTGACACATAAAATTATTGCAAGAAAATATTGTACTCATAGTATGAGAAAGTCTGTTTCTAGTAGTACCTTACTTATTAAGTAAAATAAACGACCGTGCAGTTTTAGTGGTTTTTTTGATGGCTCGAACACAACTACTACTAACCATAGTTGGTCCGGTCCGACCGTCCACAAGTCCCCTGATTTGCCATGGAGCGATTAATAATAATAATGTCCGCCGGACTCGTCGGACTATTCTACAGACAAGACACGGTCGGATAATATCCGACCGTGGTGTCTGTAGATTTGGTCCGGCCCTGGAACATATTATGTTCCAGGGCCGAACCAAATCTGTGCTCAGGTCGCCGGTCGTACCAAATTGTCAGTGGATTTGTTGCAGGTTTAATGCTTCCTCTACATAACTCGCGAAGTTAAACGAAGTTCTTTACTTCGGCGTACTTCTGATCAGTGGCTTACTTCGACAAAATTTTACTTTGCCTCGGGCAACTTCGCCGATGAATTTCGTTCAACTTCGTGAGTAGTGTAGAGGAAGCATGATAATAGTAATACATAACAGACTCGTAGTCGTAGACGGAGAAAACTAACAGACTATTAACCTGCAACGGACGAGAGAGAGAATACCTAAGCGGCCGCCAATAATGACAGCAGCTTATTTTACTTCTAATACTAGAAACAGACTTTCTCATTGTAGTATTTTCTCGTGATATTTTTTTAGCAAATAATATACATCTTCAATTATTTTTCGGTTAGTACTTAAGCGTGAATGCGGCTTAAAAAAAATTAAGACTACCAATGCCACTAGGTTGCCAATAAAAAAAATACACTATACGCGTGCGCGAAAAGTTGAGACATGCTTGGAAAAATTTCTAGTCATTCTTGTTTCAATTTTTTGCGCCCGTATAGAACGGTATTATTTTCATTTCAGTACTTCAGTTTTTTATTATCTACTGTCTCTCCATCCCCACTCCCCACCCTCCCATTCCCTCCCAGACATTGTTCGTTCAGTTCGTTCAGCTGGTCTGGTGGACCTTTGATGATAACAAAAAAAAAAGTTTTTAGTAGCTGCTGGTTCCTCCTCCTCATTTTGGCTCTTCATCTCTAGTGGAACTTCGCTGCAGAGGGTCACCTTGGTAGGCAAGTATTTTTTTGATTTACCTAGAAATGTTAAATTAAATCCATTTTTTTCATTCCTGTCCTGTATTATTTTTAATTTGCGAGGAGGCTTTCAATGTATTTTTTGCTTTATTATTCAATTCTATTTATTAGACAACTAACTTTGTAGTTATTTTTAGATTGTCTTAAATTTATAATTGCTCATTAGTGCTAATTTATTTTTACTACTTACCATTCTATGTTTTTGTTAAAAACAAATTTCTCTTTTACCTAGTTTATTCACAAGTACATTACTTATTTTTACTTATTGGTTATCTGCTTACATTATGTAAAATAAATAAATGTAATTTAGGTAATGAGTAAGCAACCTTTGGAACTACTGAACCAATTTAGTAGCATACCTTCCTGATGTTACCCATATAGTTTAGTAGGTTGGCTAAATTATATTGTTATTTTTTGATCCAATAGCTATAGTAGAGTTAATATTTTAATTTATTGTAATCTAAGCAGCATGACGTATTGTCACAATATTACTAAGTATGTAGATGCATATCATTGTAACATTCATCAAATCAGCCTGTCCCTCCCAAGCCGAGCCTGTCGCAAAACAATCATTAAAACCCTAAGTTAGCCATTCTACTTTTATTGAAGAAAATATACTAAGCAGTTTAAATATTAGAATTCCAAACTGTCAATAAATAGTATGATAATTTTGCCAAGAATTATAATGAGGGTAGTGTACAATGACCCATGAGGGTCCACGGCAACTCATCACCATTGTGTACAGGGGTCAGTGGCGGACACCTGTTCTATAGAATGGGATTCCTCAAAATGGGTCTTGGAAGGTTTTACAATGTTGACAGGGTGATTGTAGCGCCTCCGGTGTTACAAATGTGATTGGGCATCGTGGCACATCATCAGAATGTTGCAGGAGCGAAGGCTCCATACAAGCCGATTCCCGCTGGCTTCCCTTTTCAGAAATGACAGCAACGTATATCAATTTTAAATAATACTCCTAAATTAATCTCAAATATTCATTTTACTTAGATTATAAATGCACTCAAATATACGAAGTTTCATTAAATATACCAAAAACATTAAAAATATATCAAACACCTACTCCAAATTAATCGATATTCGTAAACCACACCGTTCGATCGAACAAGAGCGCGAAAATAATCCGGCTTACAGACTCATACTACCACAGTACATGAGTCGCGTAGTTCCATAAATTAACACACCACGCTCTCTTAGCGAAAAGTGCGGCGCTAGGAGCGTGCGTGAAAGCCGGAACGACATAGCTTATTTCTCTCCGCATGTGCTCTGTCTACAGGAACTGCAACCACAGAGTACATTTGTATACTATGAGATAGAGACGTCACTTGACTCATTGACGACATCAGCGGCGCCAAGCAGTTTTTGCAGGAATCCTTTGAGGATTTTCCCTCACGTAAAAAAAAAAAGGTTTTTCATATCTGCTCTTATCATGCACGTAAGACATTGTCGTTTATAAGTGGAGGTGGCCAAGTCGGAACATCGGGGTATGACCTAATGGATCGCAATTACATTACATGTACGTAGAGGCAGGTATATTTAGTATCTACTATACTAAACGAGGTTTATTTGCTACTAAGAGCGATTAATTTTTTTTTTATTTTCTGCTTCCCTTTTAAAAATTTTCAGCCTGCGCCACTGGAATGTTGTCAGTTTTTGGGCACACTTATACAGAATCTTGGCGTAGTACACAATCACTAATTATTTAGTTTGGGAATATAAACAATACATACATACATACATACATAACATCATGCCTGTCTCCCAACGGGGTAGGCAGAGACTATGGCTTTCCACTTGCTACGATCCTGGCTTTCGCTTCTTCAACTTTCATAAGTGTCTTCATACATGCTCTTCGGTTAAGGGTACTCTTGACCTGGCCTTTTCTCAGAAGATTATCGATTTTATCGACTTGAGTATGCCGAGGTCGACCCCTACCAGTTTGCCCATTCACTCTCGCCTCATAAATCTGTTTCGTCAGCCTATTTCCATCCATTCTCTCCACATGTCCAAACCATCTGAGCATCCCTTTCTCTATCTTAGTCACTACATCTTCTGTCATGCCGCAATGTTCCCTTATCACACTATTATTTACTTTATCCATCAATGTCACTCCAGCAATACTTCGCAAACTTCTCATTTCCACTGCATTAATTTTACTTTCATGCTTCTCCTGCCACACCCAACTTTCACTGCCATGCATAAGTGTAGGGACAAGCACTCCTCTATGTACAGCCATCCTTGCCTTTTTAGACACGTTCTGACTGTTCATAAAGGTGTGAATGGCTCCATTCACTTGATTTCCTGCCAAAACTCTTCTTTCAATATCATTGTCACACTTTCCATCTCTTGCAAATTTTGAACCCAAATAAACAAACTCTTTCACCTGTTCCACGCTCTTTCCTTCGATCAATATCGAGCAATCAGTCATACATTTCTCTCTTTCAAAAACCATTACTTTTGTCTTGCTTACATTAACATTCATTCCTCTACTTTTAAGCGCATCGTTCATTATATTAACCATCAACTGCAACTCCTCCGCCGATGATGCCAGTATTACCTGATCATCAGCATAAAGGAGGCATTTGACGGTTAGCTCATTCATTTTTAGTCCATACGCACACTCTTGTAGATCTTTCAAGCAACTGTCCATGTAAAGGTTGAACAGCCATGGTGACGCTACACAGCCTTGTCTCACACCTTTTTCGATGGGAAAAAAGTCTGTGCAAACTCCATTTATCCTGACACAAGCACTGGAGCCCTCATATAGAGATTTCAATGCTCGTATCAAGTTGCTGTTCACTCCATACATGAACAGTGTCGACCACAGTTCATTCCGCACCACTCTGTCATAGACCTTTTCTAAGTCCACTAAGATGCAATAGACTTTTTGGAGTTTTGCCAAAAACTTTTCAGCTAGGCATCTTAGTGAAAAGACCTGATCCGTGCATCCCCTTCCTTTCATAAATCCTGCTTGTACATCCCACATTTTTCCTTCAGTTTCATTCATCACTCTTTTAATCAAAACTTTCGCATACAATTTGCCTACGACACTGAGCAAGCTTATGCCGCGGTAGTTTTTGCACTCTTGCTGTGACCCTTTACCTTTGTACAGCGGCACTATGACCGATTTGCGCCATTCTTCTGGTACTCTGCCATTTCGCCAGCAAAGATTGAAAAGGCGGTACAGCTGGCAAGCTACCACGCCACGACCCGCTTTCAGCATCTCGACAGAAATTCTATCAATCCCAGCAGCCTTTCCTAATTTCATACTATTCAACGCTTCCACAATTTCTTCCATACTTAAGTCAAAGACTTCTATATAAACTGAGGTAGACGCGCCGTACTCTAACAAGCGATATTTCAAAAGCAATCCTCAAACACACACATTGCTAAGACTACACTCACTTATAAATACTATTTACGTAATTGTCACCACACACAATAGTAATATACGGATAGAACAAGAGTAAAAGAGAAGGCGTATGGACTCCAATTGCAAGTCGAGTACCTACTCTCGAAGTTTTGACTCACAACAGTGCGAACAACGCTGCTAATTAGCGCAGTTTATAGGTTTCAAAAATCGGTGCGTAGGGCATGTCTACCTCAGTTTATATAGAAGTCTTTGACTTAAGTGGCTTTCATTATCAAGTTCATTCATTTCCGAGACAGGAGTCTCCCTTTGCATATCCTCTTTTTCAAATAAACTTTCAAAATATTCCTTCCACCTTTTTAACACACATTCCTCTCCTATCACAAAACTGCCATCATGGTTTCTGATTTGTTTAAATTGTGAGGTAATCTGTTCAGTCCTCATTGTTCTTATAGACTTCCAAAAGAATTTTATATTCTGTTGGAAGTCATCAGATAACCTGTGATGAAAGTCATCCTCATCATTCTCTCTCTTACTTTTTATCACTTCTTTCGCAACACGCTTATACCTTTTATACTCATCCTTTGCCATTTTTACATCCTCATCCGTTGCCTTCTGCATTCTTTGATTGGCCATTGTAGCCAGCCAGTTCAACCATGCTTGCTTCTTATCAGACAAAACTTTTAAAACTTCTGCACACATACTCTTTACCTGACATCCATGTCGCCTTTTGCTTATCCCACATACTTCCACTGCAACTTTTACGAGACCTTCCTTAATCATCTTCCATAATTCTTCAATGTCACATATTTCCTCTGAATTTTCCAATTTCTCGCTCAATTTACTCACAAATTCCTCTCTCACGCTTATATCTTTCAAATTTTCGACTTTAATGCGGTCCAGTACACTAATGGGCTTGTGCGCACGATGCCGCCACCGCTGAAACAGACCTCTTACTCGGCTAATTACCAAGAAGTGATCTGTGTCAATCCCGGCACCGCGGTATGCCCGGGTGTCCAGCACATTCTTTCTCATTCTTGCGTCTACTATCACAAAATCAATCATGCTTCTCTGGCTTTCTTGTTTCCTTGTATACAAGTGGATATCTTTGTGGTTAAATATGGTGTTGGTTACCACAAGATTCCTCTCCAAATATACTTCTAGCAGACTTTCGCCATTTTCATTCACTCGCTCATCCCCAAACTTTCCCAATACACTTTCATATCCATCACGCTTCACTCCAACCCATCCATTAAAATCACCTAACATTACAATCCTTTCGTTTCGTTTGCATTTACCCAGAATATCATTCACATTCTCCCAGAATGCTTGCCTCTCACTCTGGTCTTTTGAGGACCGGCGCCACCGCGCATCCTGAGGAGCATACACTCTTAACACAAAGATGCGGGTGAGTCCAACCTTTAGCCTCAACCAAACGAGTCTTGGGCTCACACATTTATAATCTGTCACACATTCATTCATTCTCGCGGAAAGTACTACACCGACACCCTGGCACGCCGCGCTGGTTGTGGCTACGCCTGACCAGTAGGCCGTATAGGCTCCATGTGTCGTGGTGTCGCATCCTTTCCGCTTTGTCTCATTCACACACAAAATATCCAATCGCCTATCTCGCATAATCTTGCATACCTCCTCAATTTTATCATTCATACCTCCTCTTACATTCAACGTAGCAAAGCGGCTATCCACAGCCCACTTTTCGCCCCGATGGGAGACGTGACGTGACGGGTTGCGAACCACATCGCCGTCATTCTGGGTGTTTAAATTTATCAATTCCATTGCGTTCCCACGAGTAGCAAGGGAAAAACACGTCCACCTGAACAGAGCCCCGCTTGTCCAAGTAAGGCTAACCTTATTTTGGGTTCGCCCGGTCCCAGGGTAATAAGTACGCTAATACTAGGCTCGCCCCTAGTCACGCAGCACATAGGCACGGCAACCTTGGCTTGGCGGAGAGAGGATGGGATCGGGATGATGAAATCAGAAAGTGATTTCAGGATAGGAAAAGGCTGTGATAGGAGAGGGACTGGGATAAGGAAAACTTTTCATAACCTTCTGTCTTTCAAAACCAAAAGCCAACAGCCAGGACAGTTGTTACTTTTACAATATTCTCTGCAGTCCGAGCCTATAAAATCGATATAAGCACAGCGGAGCTAACAAAAAAAATGTTATAAGTGATCATTTATATTTAATTAAACTTTGAAAATTAAAAATTTCTTATAGAAACTTCTTAGTTTATTTTAAAATTCATTGGGAGACTAGATTGCGAGGTACAAAGCTTACTGCACTCAACTATTATAGATGACCGGAAATCGGCTGGACGGGGACGGTGGGCAACAAACTCTTCTAAGACCTTTGGTACTAACCTCTCGAGCATGTGATTTTTCCTGCTAAGAAGTTGTCCAATTTTTGGAAAAAGTAATAGTCAATAGGGGCAAGTTCTTGTAAGTTTGGCCGATGAAGAAGAGCTTTCAACCTCAACTCTTGCAGCATGGAGACAGTCTGTTGTGCAGTTGTCGTGCAGGAGCAGCGGGGATGAGGCGTAAGCTGGTTGCAGATGTGCAAGCTTATCCATCATTGTCTTCAGTTCTTAACAGCATACCTTGAGAAACTGACCTTCTTCGAGGCATGCGCTATTGAGCTCTCAGGCTCAACTGCGTCTTCTTCTTCGTATCAATTATTTTACGTCTTTTTTTAAACGTTTTTGGCATAGAACTCTGCCGTCTCAACCGTGCTGTCGGTGGCGTTAATGAGGTCGGCCGTAGAGCAGGATGTAGGACAAAGGGGACATGCAAGCAAGTGCGACATAGACTGCACGGGGGCTCCACAGTTACATGAACTCTGCCGTCTCAACCGTGCTGTCGGTGGCGTTAATGAGGTCGGCCGTAGAGCAGGATGTAGGACAAAGGGGACATGCAAGCAAGTGCGACATAGACTGCACGGGGGCGCCACAGTTACATGAACTCTGCCGTCTCAACCTTGCTGTCGGTGGCGTTAATGATGTCGGCCGTAGAGCAGGATGTAGGACAAAGGGGACATGCAAGCAAGTGCGACATAGACTGCACGGGGGCTCCACAGTTACATGAACTCTGCCGTCTCAACCTTGCTGTCGGTGGCGTTAATGAGGTCGGCCGTAGAGCAGGATGTAGGACTAAGGGGACATGCAAGCAAGTGCGACATAGACTGCACGGGGGCTCCACAGTTACATGAACTCTGCCGTCTCAACCTTGCTGTCGGTGGCGTTAATGAGGTCGGCCGTAGAGCAAGATATAGGACAAAGGGGACATGCAAGAAAGTGCGACATAGACTGCACGGTGGCGCCACAGTTACATGTAGTCACTTCGTCTTAATACTGCTCGGGTTGTATCTATAGTTAATGAGCTACAGTGTATTGATTTGTAAGTTACCTATAATTGTTTTACTAGGTCGCGGGCCGAATGCTTCGCAGCCTGGTCTAGTATATCTTACTAATATTATATTTACCTATGTAATTGCGAAATTTGTGAAGTTGAGTGGGTGTCGGGATGTTTTTACTATTTTACGCTCTAGCGGACGGCTCTAAGGGGCAGATTATAGTTTGGTGTAGCACATAGTCTATTTATAAGCGGAAACTGAAACAAAATTATTTATATTAGTATTACATAATTTGGAATCTGAATAAAATTCGATTTGATAAGTTTTAAGTTACATTTTTGGATTTATTTATCAACTTTATTCTATTTGTGTCCTCAGGTACGTGGTGGGCCTGACCTTATTTTAGGTAAGTTAAAGTATTCATAGAATTTGAATTTTGTAGGTATACTTTATTTTATATTGTGTCCACAACCACGTATTTGCAAAGTCATAACGTCATCTAGCTCAATTAATCTTCTTCTTCTTATAATAAATGGCCCTCTGTTTATTACCGATTTTGCCAGTCTCCAGTAAAATAAATAGATACAAATTAAATCAGTAAAACAAAATCGCTCAATTAATGAAATCTTTGCTTTTGCCGTGGGATTTAGATCACAGATAAACATAGGTACTATAGATTACATAATTATGCATAGACAAAACTCGAAATATGTAACAGCAAGTATTTGTCGGCTCCAGGATTCGAATCGTGACCTCGGCACGGCAGTAGCATACACTTATCTGTCTCACCACCGCGGCGCCACCTAAAATATTTATAAAGTTGTTTTTCTTGCAGGTCTGTGACCATGTTTGGATTTCTTCTGTATTTGTTGGGGCTGGTGGGGTGCAACCCCGTAGCCTTTGTCGCCGGTCTTATTGGAACCACAGAACCAGCATTGAAACTTCTAGTGACGATTTTGTGGTCATATCCACTAGCAGTAATATACCATAAATATGTAAAAAAGGTGCTGGACGAATATGCCAAAGAGTATAGAGGCGCCGGGCATATATATTTCATTGTTACTGGCTTAGATTCTGCTTTTTACAATTTTGGTACATCACTATATCATAATATCATTCCGGTGATAGTGATATACGCAACTACTTTGACTTTGGGACCAGGGAAGAACAATGCAATTGTCACATTCATATTCAACATGACATATCTCATTGCTGGTTATATAATGACTGAATCTGATGACTACGATATTACCTGGACAATGCCGCATTGCGTGCTGACTCTGAAATTAATTGCCCTAGCCTTCGATACATGGGATGGTAAAAAGAAACTGAAGGGCGAGGAAATATCTGCGAATAATAAATTAACTGCACTTGAGGAGCCCCCAACCTTTGTAGAACTGATGGGATTCGTGTATTTCCCGGCTTGCTTTTTGGTTGGACCTGTGTTCTCGTTCAAACGTTATATCAACTACGTTTCTGACAAATTTCCCCTTGAAAGTAATAAGGAACGTTATGAGAGCTACGCAATGACGAGATTAATACAGGGCGTACTTTATCTGATCGCTTTCCAAGTTGGAGGTAAGTTTTTTTTAAAGAAGTAATTTAACGAATTTTGAGAATTATTACATCCACACAAACATGGAAAGAAACATTTTATTTTCACGGGAATCACTTGCACTATGTCTATAACCAAACTTCACGTGAGTGGGGCCGTGCGCGTCCCCTAGTGCATTTTAGTAAACATTTTCCAAATCAGAACAGTTATATAATTGTCAAAATAAAATTGTAATGTCTGGGTCGAACATTTATACATATATTTAAATTAATTAACTTGCTACAGTCAGCTATGATTACTCAAATAAAAGCACACAATCGTAGAGTTAAATAGTAGGTACACAAATGACAGTAACAAAGATGACACAATGTCGAATTTTAAGTAGTTATGCATGTATCAAAGATTTTAATTAGCCATTAAAATATTTAATACAAGGAAGGCAAGCATATCTCTTTACTTAGGTAGGTATGGCAAAAAAAAAAACTAGAAGCGAAAGTAAGTGACGGTAGTTGCTTCTCTATTATCTATCACTCTTACGCGACTTACGTTTTTCTAATAAAGACGAACAGGGTGAATCTCGACCACACGAGGTGAATGCGTGGATGGAAATTTACAGACATCACCCGTCTCATGTTTTACTGGTCCTAAATATGAGACGTTTCACCCGTAAATTTCCGTCCTCGATTTCAGATCGTATGAATCGAAAATCGACGCTTGGGCTGATTAGTTAAAGTAAGTATTAGCCGTTCGTAAGTAGGGCAGAGGCGTATGTAACAAAAAAAAAAACAACTCACCAAGGGGACCTTGGAATACCCTCAAAAATATCCTAAAATGCAGTAACGTATTAACATGATGTTGGCGCAACTTTTTTAAAGGGTTTATTCCCCATTTAACTCCTATGGCTTGTAGCTTAGTGTTCCGTAAATGAAGATCGTGTAAGCATCTTACGTTATGGCTGGTCCAGAGCTGGGTGACCGCTTTGTCGCATTTCAAAATTACTCTGGTTTCCGCACTTCGAAAGGTACACGTTGTCCCTGTTGCCAGTACCATTTCAGTTAAGCATAGCCTTCTATTAGTCATGGTAGGTAGATCCAGGGTTAGAGAAGAATACCTAGTCTCATCCGTGCCTTTTATCCTTGCATGCCGACATGCAAGATGGAACGACTACTGACTTACATAATAACTTCTTGGAAACAATATGATCACACCAATAGGTTGCCTACCTGCCTAACCTATGTTCAATTCGAACTAGAAATTTTACTGCACAACCAAGCCAGTCAATGTTTTGAGAAGAAGAGCAGATAATGCTACTTCGGACTTCAAGTCCCAACTAACAGGGAAATAAAGGTCCTTCATTGAAAAAAGAAATGTCCATTCAAAGGTTTCCTGTAAGAAATTGCTCCTAACGTTAATTCTGTTTGTACATATTCATGCCCATTTATTCGTAGTTATCAAATTCAAATACAATTAAGTTTTACTGACTTAAATATTATCTATTATCTAGATTATTGTAACCGGTTTTATGTTTGTTTTTGTTACAGTGACTGTTTTTAATATGAAGTACATGCTGTCGGACGAATTTACGGACAATTCGATATTTTACCGTCACATTTATTGTGGGGTTTGGGCCCACTTTGCTTTGTACAAATACATCGCATGCTGGCTACTGACTGAAGGTAAGGTTATTACTACTATTATAAACCTATCTTGGAAACGCATCAAACATCGTTTTGTTCATTATCACGTTGGAGATTGGCCACTACACAACTATGGTGATTAAAATGTAGTTATAGTCTGTCCAACCGTTTATTTTACTTTTGACAGCGGCCTGAGAACGAAAATAACAATGAAAATAAAAAAAAACAATGTGTTAAATAGATTTAAATCTTAAGTACTTCTTACCACTTACCAATATTATAAAGGCGAAAGTTTCTGAATGTGGATGTGGGGATGTTTGTTACTCTTTCACGCTTTAACGGCTGAACGGATCTGGCTAAAATTTGGTACAGGGATAGATTATGGTGTGGAAAACGCGTAGACCCGGGAATAAGTTCCCACGGGAAGCGGGTACGGGACCAAATTTTATGCGGGCGAAGCTGCGAGCATCGGCTAGTTTCTTTATAAGTAAAGTTGATTGTTATCATATAACAATTTTATTTTACATCAGCTAGTTTCTTCATAAATAAAGTTGATTATTTATATAACAATCAACCTAGCTGATGCTCGCAGCTTCGCCCGCGTAAAATTTGGTCCCGTACCCGCTTCCCGTGGGAACTTGTAATACATATTATGTATTACCTACATACAGATAGGCAACCCCCTGCCTCCCACTGAGCAAGCTTCCCCACCCCCGCCACAGCTCTCATATAGTTGGAGGCATAGAATTATAACGCTTGAACTGAAATGTAGTACTTATACTATTATTATTTATACGATATTACAACAACAGCACATCCTGGAACTTCCTACTGCATCACGTAGTTTGCGGGATGCCCAACTCCCTCAGAAAATCACAGCATACCTATGTACCATTTCTTTTTTCGTGGGAAAATCCCTCATGGCGTCGATGAGCCTGGCTCTTTCTACTCAAACCGCTATCTACTGACGGTAGCCCGGGGTAAGCTCTCGGAAGGACGTCCCGGAATTCTCGACAGACTTTTGCTACCACCGCTTCCAACATGTTTGTGGGCTTTTTAGAAGTTAGTGTCGGGGGTATTTTAATGACTTGTAGTCTCCTGATTTAACTGAACTTTGATCCGTACACAAGCATAATTCTCCGCGATATAGGGGAGCCGGTCGGTGTACGGGACCTGTGACAAATATAGTTCACGAACCTAGCTATCATTGGCATACATCTATGGATGGATAACATCCGTCATCTACGAATATAAATGTGGAATTATGCATTTTTGTGCGTCAATGCATATCTTGGCAGAAATATGGGTGTAAACAAATTACATATTTATGACTAGAATTAGTCCAAAAACGGTAGTAGGTACTTTATATTCTGGTTTAAGAAATTGGGAGCAAGTCTTCGCATGTATAACAATGTTCACGTTTATTTTTGTAAAATACTTATACCTATCTATATTTCTATAATAATACTTTAAAGAGTGGGATGCAGGGTCCTACTAACATCTTCGGGACCCCGATGGTGCGGATCCTTCCTTTGAGGGGGAGTAATGCCACTCCGGCTAATTCCGGCCAAAGGCCCCGAATTTATGGGGCGCACCTAGCCTTGCCGACTTGAATAATCTTCTTGATATCCTTCGACCCGAATATTGGGCGAAGAGGAACACTGCGGTGTTAAGTGGGTAGGACTGTCCCTTTTCGTTACCGGGAGTATCACATACCGTCCCAGCCGTCTCACCTAGGGGTTCTGGTAGGTACTATCCCTCGTCTCTGGTGGACTGGAAGGTTACGTATATTAAATTCTGTACACGTTGTCTATTTCTAGCGGCCTGCGCCCGGTTTGGATTGTCTTACAACGGCACAGTGGAAGAGAACGGCACGACAGTATCCAAATGGGACGGTTGCAACAACATCAAGCTAATGCGGTTCGAAGGGGCGATGAAGTTCCAACACTACATCGACAGTTTCAACATCAACACCAATCACTTCGCCGCCGAGTACGTGTACAAACGTCTCAGGTTCCTAGGTAACCGCAACCTCAGTCAAATAGTCACTCTAATGTTCCTAGCTGTATGGCACGGCACCCAATCCGGATACTACTTAACCTTCATAAACGAATTTTTGATTATTATCATGGAAAAAGACATTGAAAATATTTTATCTAGAACAACCTTCTATGAAAAAATGTGGGAAAATAAATATAGCAAATATGTACTTTACTTTTTACTTAAGATGTACACGATAGTGTTTATGGGGTGGAGTCTTGTACCGTTCGATGTAAAAAGGTTTTCTAAATGGTGGATCGTTTACTCGAGTTTATATTTCTCAGGTTTCATAATATTCTTGCCCTGGTCGTTTGTATACAAGCCTTTAGTGATTAAAGCGCTAAATCACTTCGGAGCTATACGTCCAAAGACACAGTGATTTTCTAGTAATTAGGCTGTCACCTAGTTAGGCTTTAATCAATCTTACTACAAATATGTGTTTTGAATCTGGTTGTACAGTCAACTACAATGAAATGTACTAGTTTAAGCTTCAAAATGATGTATCCCTGCGAGTGACATAATGAACTTATCAAAGACTAGCTGACCCGCGCAACTTCGTTTGCGCCACATAAGAGAAAGTATTACCTGTTTCCGTCGTCCCCCGTTTTGAAACATTTACTATCACTGCTCCGCCCCTATTAGTTGTAGCGTGATGCTATATAGCCTATGACACTTCACAATAACGTAGCTTTCTATTGGTGAAATAATTTTTAAAATCGGTTCAGTAGATCTCGAGATTACCCCTTACAATTTAACAAACACACAAACTTTACTTCTTTATAATATTAGTATAGATTGTGACAAACATGGAAAAATGTATTGATTGCTATGCATGCTATTTATCATTTCATTTTAAAGTTGACTTTCTCAGTCCACTCTAAAATAAAATATAAATGTATTGGGTTACATAATTATTGCACTTTACACGCATACATGTTACTGTCAAGTTCGGGAGATACCATGTTTGGTTAGTTCATTATGGCACTCGCAGGGATACATCGTTTTGTAATATTAATCTAGTACATTTCATTGTAGTTGACTGTACAAATATTATTTTTGTCAACTTTGCATAACGCACAACCCTCTGGCCTGCGCACGATTTTATGACTGTCTAGCATTTTCCAAACTCCAATATTTCCTTTCCAATTCTAGTAAAACGTAGGCATCATCGCTTATTCGTTTCATCACTACACAATTAATATAAGAGAAAGAAGGAGAGCAATACTTGAATAGTGTTCTAGATATCGCGATTAGTTATCTTCGTTTACATAAAACTGTTCATATCTAAATTGGTTTTACTCAATGTGAATGATTGCAATTGACTTAAGTCGCGATTGAATTATGGCGCATATTTCTTATTGCGAATATAAAACTTCCTTTTATTGTGATGGTAGATCGATCACTGAAATGTCTTCTAAGAACGTATGGTGGAATGACTTATCAAGACCCAGACGAAAATAATGGGTGATATATTTATGAAATTTGGACAAGAGTTTTCTTTTGTGATTATTTATACTGTTGATTGATGGCACTTGGTGGAACTTGCTGCACATATTGAAAATGACACTGGTACTGTTCCACAATATTTATTATTATAAACCTGACCGGTTTCGCTTCACAGCAGTTTTAGAGAAGGACAATGTAGTCCTACAAGTGTCGTTTTCAATATTCTTCTTCTTTTGTGATGTAAGGTTCCATTAAGAGATTTTTCGAAATTCATCCCCTATAGGGGTGAATCGAGATGGCAACTTATACAGACTTATACTTTAATTAGCCATTGTCTTAAAAATTAGCATACATACTCTTCAATAATAATAAATGAACACATGTTTCAGAATCTTTCGATTGTACCATAGGGTGTTAAATAGGGGATGAAAGTTGGTATGAAAATATTTGAAAACATGCACAGTTGAATAATCTCATACAATCTTGACAAACTTCTGAAGACAGTGGTCTTGTATTGCAACGCAATTCCCACGAACAAACTATTTAACCCTCTCTATACTTCGGTTAGTTATCATCAATATAGTAGGTACTTCTAATACCTAGTCCACAAACTCGAGAACAAATTTTAAAACCAATCACATTGTTAGGAATCAGGTGTAGAAGGCTGCCACGACTACGGTATAAGTCCGTTACTGTTACAGAAAAAAATGGACTCTCAGCTCTATTTCGACACTTTTTGATCAGTACAATGATACCATAAGATCATAAGAATTCATTTATTACAGATGTAATCTTATTGGACCTATACATAAATGTACTCATTCGATACTTAATCTGATAAGATTAAGTATCGAATAATGGTAGAAAACTGATAAGTTTTCTACCTAGCTAACTTAGCAAGACCTATTTGGCAGTATCACTGAACAAATATTTGTATTGCAATTTGCAGATAAAATATTTTTCACTACTACTCAAAAACTGCATTTGCACCGACAAGTGAATATATCTGAAAGTGAATCCATTGCAAAATTGATCCAATTTTAGGTACATTGTACTCACAATAGACGTCATAACTTTTTCCGATGAGCAACCTTCTATAAGTGATTGACATTTGGTCATTACAGGACAATTTTATTCTTGGACTTATTGTCTAACTAAGGTATATCTAGTATACATTTATTTACGTTAAAAAAAGTATACATTTATTGATGTATTGATTGTGTTATGTAGCTAAATATTTGCTTAGAATTAAAATTGTTAAGGAGGGTAGTTAGACTTTTATTAAAGTGTTCACACGGTGCGACTTTAGTAAATAAATCGTTTGCGATTTGATCTCTCTGAACAAACTTGCAACCTAAGCAAGAAAATTCTATCACGTTTTGCCCCAAATCCTTTATACATTGTACGTCATTATCTATCCCAACGTCAAAAATAAACTGACCTGTGAACGTGTATGTATCTATGTATTTTTATTTGTGGGCTAGTTTTAACTTTACCCCATCCTCCTTTTTTGGTCTCAAATAACCCGAACTGGACTGAGCTGCCACTTGCATACAGTGTAGAGAATATTCACCGCATAGCGATTCAAAAGTTCGTTTCCCTGTCTGACTATAGTAATTTGGAATGCTCTCCCAGCATTTTACACTCCTCTTGCAAGTCCGGGTTCATCAAGCGGAGCGCCAAAAGTGGCCCTTCAAGTTGGCCACTTCGTTGATGGCCACTGGCCCCTGCTAAGGCTGCTCAGGGTACCAGCTATTATTAGCTTAATTATAACTCTGAGAATGATTCTTGAGTGTCTTAGTGGCGCAGTGGTAGTGTGTGCGACTGCCATGCTCAAGTCTAGGGTTCCAATCCTGAGTCGATCCAAACATCGGTCTGATCCAAAAATGTTTATTTCGGTGTTTCGATGTTTTCTATGTATACTATCTAGGTTCTTATTAAGGAATATATAAGTATGTTTATCAGTTCTCATAGTTCTAAAATCGCAGCGTGTGAACCTAATATAATGCAGCATTTTCATTGTATTATTTTTCATTACCTATATCTATTACTCTGATTTTAACTTGAAATTACATAATACAATCGCATAATGATACAGGCTGTAATTAGCAAAGGCCTTATTCTTACGAATATTGCTTAGTATAATAAATAAACACTAGCGACCCGTTTGCCTTCAAAATTGGACAGTAATTCATATAAAAAAATCTTTATGCACTTTTTCATAAAACAGCAACTATAATGTGTTACATTTCACGTTTCTCTGTTCTTAAAATTTTCTTAAAAGGTGGTACAAAGTTTACGCTTTACGTAATAATAATATATATTTACCGGAGAACAACATAAACCGAGTGTGTTATACCAATGCGATATTACCTAAATATGATAAATATTACTACTACCTGTTCACTCTAAGTTTGCCGCTCGCCTCCCATACTACGCCTCTACACAAGCCTCTACGCCAGCGGCAAACTTAGAGCGAACGGGTAGTAGGTAAATAGTATAAAAATAATAATCCTCATTACACAGGCTGTCGGGACCCTTATTGGGTGCTTTTTTTTTACTTTTTTAATAGATTTAAATAGTAATTACTATAGTACTCGTAGACTAAGAAGTAAATTTTGACAGATGCATGTATTTTTGGAGTAAAACTTTGGGCGCGACTAGGGAGTAACTCAGATTTTTTTCTGACGGAAGTAACGCTTACTATTTGATTTCGAATGAATGATATTAATATAACATTTGATGCTGTCAATGGCAAAGAAGTTTTACTTCAATCGCGCGTAAAGCACGCACACACTATTTTTTACGCGTCGAAATCCTCTATGGACTATTTATTCTCACGTGCTCTATCACTGTCTACGGCCGGGAGCCCCGGGTAAACCCTCAGAAGGATGTCGCAAGATTCCCGAAAGATGATGCATTTATATGAAGGTTTAACACACATACATCCGCCATCTGTCACAATTTACTATTTATTCTGCGCGTACTATAAAATGTTTACTAGTAGGTAGTGTGAAATAGGGTAGAATAAGCTATTAATTTCTTGTGTTACTTCGTAATCTACCCTAAGTTTCATTAATCAAAAGGCTGTATTATAAAATGATACTCAATACTTAAGAAACGTTTGACATTAGTTTTATATAACCTTCTCCCATTTGAAGTCGGTTAAAAACTACGCTCATTCGTTCAATTTATTGTAATAATAAGCCTTCAGTCAGAGAATTCTTTTGCTTTTAAGCCATGGCTTTAAACATGGTACGAGTACGGACTTAGCCGCGTCTCATATTGTCTCTTACCCTTCGAAGATAGAGGCGTGTATGAATGTATTTTAGTTACATAAAGCCACACTTTTATCTCTAAAGAATGGAATAGAAAGAAACATTGGTCTTTGTTTCGAAGATTTTGTGTTATCTATGTATAATAAATAAATGAATTTAGAAATATAATGTATGTATGTTTATCAATTGTCTAAATCATATGGCAAGAGCTTTTACTAGCTTAATTTGGAATTGATGGGCGCTGTGTGAGAATGTCCTAAAAATATTTATATATTTGGTGTTGCAAGCGTCCATAGGCTGCGGTGACCACCAGTACATTTGGTGGGCGGTATGCTTGTCTGCCACCGTGGTGGTATAAAAAAAAAGTATAGATAATCGCCTATTTGGTGGGAAATGAATTTTATCTATGGTAAAGGTCAAGTTTTGACGCGGTTCTTCAGATGTGAAGCTGTAAAATGTACCAAATGCGCGTCCGTACTTTTATTAGGTCCATGCTAATAACGTTTGCAAGTTTTATATCTTTGCACTTGTTTAAGACTTTCAAAATAGTCATTCAGAGTTCACAATGCTTCCAAATTGGTAAAGGTACTTACCTAAACACGGAAATTATAATATATTGTACAAAAAAATAAGTATTGTTTGAAATGAAAGATAAAAACGATGGATTGCGCTAATAGTTTAAAAATTGTTGATATTATGTTTAAGAGTTCATGGTGTATTTTATCGTAAAAAAAACATTTGTAGAACTTGAATTATGTATAATAATAAATGGAAATTAAAATACATAGTTTAAATACGAATAATTCTTATCATTTTGCATGTGTATTGTTTTTGGAAATTTCTACGTCCCTATCTACTAATAAAAGTAACTTTGTCTGTAACGTGTTTACATCTGAACTACTAAACCGATAATGATGAAATTGGTTACAGATGTAGAAAAGAGCTTGGGGGCCCTTCTGACCCATGGTTGTTGTTGTTGTGTTTCGTTGATCTTCATTTGTTAGATCGATCTTCATTTGTTTCATTGATCTTCATTTGTTTCGTTGATCTTTATTTTGTTTGATCGATCTTCATTTGTTTCATTGATCTTCATTTGTTTTGTCGATCTTTATTTGTTTTACCGATCTTCATTTGTTTCGTTACATCAGTGTAACTACCGATCATACATATGCTCCGTTGTTACATCAGTGTAACCAATCAGTGTAACCATGGGTCAGAAGGGCTTGGGGGAAAGGATATAGGCTATACTTTCCTTTTATCCTCACACTTGCGGGTAAAATCGTTATCATTAGTTTAATATCACAATGAATAGCCAATGATACTGCATATTATTATTTATGCTACTGAAGTGTCATAATATATGGGATTTTTTCTTCGTGTGGCAAATCTGTCATCGACTCTTACCGACTAAAAACCAACACGTTCTCTACCTAGTCACTGTAAGTTAAACAACATAATATATACTGTGACCTAGTAGAGCCCCGAGTAAGCACTCGGTAGGATATCCCCAGGATAGATGGGCTTACAACCGACCTGATAGCAAGTAGACATGCTCAAAATGTTACACTAAAAAGTAATGTCATATGGCACATTACTTTGTACTATGACTTTTATCATGACAATCTAATGCGGCGGGTGTGCGTTCGCGCAGCGGAATGTAGTTGAATTTAAAGATTTTAATTATGCAGATATTTAGTGTATGACGTCGTGTAATTGTGTACGGTAAAAAGAAAATTATGTATGCAGCCATTGTGGAGAAATTCGCCAAAAACGGATTCCGCTGGGCGAACGTTGTCCTGGCGGAACTCTTTTTTAATCCATGCACTTAGAAGAAAAAAAATGTGTCCAAAAATTAGTGTGTATTTGTGTGTAATTGTGTATGTATGAATAAAATTAGTGTATGCATAAACTTCGGAGAAGTTCAAGTTTCCGCTACGCGAACGTTTGGCCATTAGCTAGTTTTCATATAAAGCGCTTATATAGAGAGCTGTAGATTTTTACATACGTTGTTTTGAATTTGTTTATATTTGTTTAAAAAACAGATTTAGAAAAATCGTAGGATTTAAAAGAAAAAAATGTAAACGTAAAATACGCTTATTAGATCGTAGTTCGTAAAGAATACACTTTGGGGTCTAGATTTTCACGTTTATACAAACATTGTTAGTGCCTGCAACATGTTGCCAAGTATCAATGATGTTCCGTTAGTAATTAAAGGGTTATAGGACAATTTACCATGAATAAGATCACTGTTTACAACACAGTCAAATATCACGACGTCCTAAAGGAATTGCATAGTAAAATGTATTCCAATAATTAGTTTATTAATTCAACTAGTCACGTGCAAAATTTCATCTCATTAAATTCAGTAATTAAAGAGAAACAATCAAAATACTGACAGAGCATCGAAAGCCTACATAACCCGACCAAGTTCGAATGGCATCAAAAAAGCGGCCGTGCCATATATCTAAGTAACGCTCTTAACCTTCCAGTATAGTATTTATTATTATGGTACAGTTGCTTACACAAGCGTTAGGAAAAAATAAAACAATTGCATTTCTTGAATGCAATGTTTTTTTAAATAATAACGCCACTATCCACGATAAAAATAAATCTTCTATTAACAAGTACTTCTCTAATTAAACTTTTGTAATTATATTTATTATTTACTAGCTGACCCCGCAACTTCGTTTACGTCACATAAGGCGTATGAAAGGAGAGGTATTTCTTCCATTAGATTCATCAAGCAGCGTGTGAAACTGCCCTGTTTGCTTAATCATAAAAGAGCTTAATGATTAAGACTATTTTAAAACAATAGCAAAGCGCTTTCGGCGCGGACTTACCGCGCCGAAAGCGTGGACTGAATTGTTTTGGAGATTAAGCCAACACGCCAGTTTAGATTTACCCATTTTTAGATTCATATATGTCTATGTATAATTCTTTAAAGTGATATAACTTTTTTATTTATAAACCCATTGACATGAAATAAACACTAAATGTTAAGTGGAGCAAACCTCAACACAATAAAGAAAACAGCATTGCGATCGGTTAAGCGGTTACTGAGATTAGTATGCACAAACGTACAGACAAACAGATATACAGACATACAGACAAACAGACCAAAATTCTAAAAATCATTGTTTTGGGTTATATTGAATTCATAAAGCCCCCTATGTTTTTTTCTTATTTATCTTCCATGTACAGACAGCGACTTGATACGATTTTATTATATGTATTGACATTGATTTCTCGCCACCTGTTACGTAGAAACCCAAAAAATGGCGAAATGTGTGTGACACAAAAATGTCACACCTCTGCCTACCCCTTCTGGGATAACAGCCATGAGCGTATGAATGAATGAATGAATGAAAATACAGCTCTCAGGTACTAATCGGCACGGCAGAACTTGGCATACAACTCATGTGCGCGCACAGGCGCGTGTATTTTGAGCGTATCGGGAACGCAGCTGAGGTGCTTGTCATGACTAGTCCCTTGTTCATAAAAACTTAACGTTAACAAACGCTTGATAACCATCCTCTGTCATTGGTTAGAGACAGCATTATAATGTGTTTTAATTAAAAAAAAAATTAACAAAAAAAAACCGACTTCTATCAAAAACTAAAAATTGAAAAATAAAAACACTGCTGTAAATCGTTGCGGATTTCCGTCGATTCGAGGGATTTCTTCGATTTCTCCAGGATCCCAGCGTCAGATTCTGACTTCCTGTATATGGGACGACATGGGAAGCACCAGCTTTCAAATAAAAAAAGAATCATCAAAATAGGATAACTCTTTCAAGTGATTTGCCGGTAACAAACATAAAAAAAATACAGACGAATTGAGAACCTCCTCCTTTTTTGGAAGTCGGTTAAAAATAGGTTTAATAAACAATTATGAATATGGCGGTAAGAATAATATGTATTTCGAGCTTCAATAAAAATTTAAATCACTGTTCACATATAAATTATATCGAAACAACAATTGTGTTATCACCTGTACCAGTTCAAAACCGGTATTAGACTGTAAATTTTAGAATGTTACCTAAATATATTGCACGGCCGCTTTTTTGATGCCATTCGAACTTGGTCGGGTTATGTAGGCTTTCGATGCTCTGTCAGTATTTTGATTGTTTCTCTTTAATTACTGAATTTAATGAGATGAAATTTTGCATGTGAGTAGTTGAATTAATAAACTAATTATTGGAATACATTTTACTATGCAATTCCTTTAGAACGTCGCGTGATATTTGACTGCTTTGTAAACAGTGATCTATTCATGGTAAATTGTCCTATAACCCTTTAATTACTAACGTAACATCATTGATACTTGGCAACATGTTGCAGGAACTTACAAGGTTTGTACAAACGTGAAAATCTAGACCACAAAGTGCATACTTTATGAACTACGACCTAATAAGCGTATTTAACGTTTATATTTTTATTTATTTTATTTATTTATTTATTTATTGGTTTTGTACACACAATTAAAAACAAAAGAAATCATAAGGAATATTGTACAAGGCACTACTTATTTCTAATGAAATCTCTTCCAGTAGGCCTGAGAGAGGAGATGTGAATGAGAGACAAAGTAAATAAGTGTGTGCAGAATAATAAACATACATAAACCTAAAATAGCATACATACATAAATACATACATAATATATAGTATTATACTATCTAAATATACTTAAGTACAGAGAAATATCATAAACATCTCTAAGGATAAAATGTTATGTTAAAGATAACAGATAATGTTCTTTCACTTTCTTCTTGAAGAGTGAAACAGTTTTACAAGTTCTTATCTCCGGTGGGAGAGAATTCCATAGCCTTGCCGCGTGAACAGTAAAGGAGTAAGAGTAAAAATCAGTTTTGTGAGAAGGGAATGTAAGGCGATTTTCAAGATGTGTTCTACAAAGAGCATCAGGTGTACGCATAAAAGAGAACCGCTCTCGTAAGTAGGTAGGACATAAAGGATTGTGCAAGATATTGAATAGGACACACAATATCCGAGTAGGTACTCCTCCGAAGTCGGATTGGGAGCCACTTGAGTTTTGCACGAAATTCAGAGACATGATCATACTTACGAAGATTGAAAATAAACCGAATGCATAAATTTTGCAGTCTCTCAAGTTTGTTTAAAAGCTCCTCAGTAGCATCCAAGTAGCAGGAGTCCGCATAATCAATAATGGGCTGTATCAATGTTTGAGCAAGTGAGATTTTAATATCTACAGGCAAAAAAGGCTGGAGGCATTTGAGGGTGTGGAACGTGTAGTGAACCTTTTTGCTAACATTCAGAACATGAGCATTCCAGGACAAGTTTCCATCTAAGGTAATACCAAGATCTTTTGCCGTGTCGGTATAAGGTATTCGAACTCCATCAAGTAAGAGAGGCGGAAGAAAGGCCATGTCTAGTCCAGATCGCATTTGCCTACTGCCGATCACTATCGCCTGAGACTTACCTGGATTAATTAAAAGCCCAAAAGACCTAGCCCACTCGCCAATAGCACTCAGGTCACGATTCATATCGGCTATGGCGCTTCTATACTCATTCAACTTAAAATGACGATACAGCTGCAAATCGTCTGCATACAGATGGAAGTTGGAAGAAATAACTCGAACAGAAGAGTTGATGAAAATGGAAAAGAGTAGAGGAGAAAGTACGCCACCTTGAGGCACTCCAGCAATGAGGTTACGCCAATCCGAGAAAGACTCGTTAAGGCGAACACACTGCGAGCGCCCCCGAAGATAAGAGTCAAACCAGGCCACAGTCTCAGTGGAGAAATTAAGGGAATTAAGAATGCCTAGAAGAATATCTAGATCCACTGAGTTGAATGCGCTACTGAAGTCCAGCAGAACAAGTACGGTAAGGGATTTGTTCTCCATGGCCAGACGAATATCATCCGTCACCTTCAGCAGAGCCGTCACAGGGCTGTGACCTGGACGGAAGCCAGATTGCATAGGATTGAGAAGTTTATTCTGTGTAAGGTAACAAGATAGCTGTCGATGCACTAAATGCTCAAGAACTTTTGAGAGAAAAGGAAGAATGGATATGGGACGGAACTGGGACAGCAGTGTAGGATTTGTGGTCTTAGGTAAAGGAATAATCAGTGCTTGTTTCCAAGCACTAGGAAAGCAGCATGTGCTCATAGAGCAATTGAATATGTAAGTGAGGATGGGAATCACGCTGGAAAGTATGGGAGTGAACATTTTTGAGCATAACTCATCATTACCTACCGCAGAAGAAGTAATCGACATGATCGATTTTTTCACTTCAAGCTCATCAACTGCATTAAGCCTGAATAAAGGACATTGTGGTAAAGGCATAAGAGAGAGATCTAGCAGGGTGCTGGCCTTAACAATCGGGTCAAGAGATACAGGTGGAAGCGAGAAATGTTTGTTAAGAGCACTTAAGTTAATATCGTGACAATCGATATGGGGAGACTTGCCAATACCGTTAGCTTTAAGAAATTTCCAGATATCGGAGGAGTTACGGGTCTCAAGAGATTGATGAAAGTGGCGACGTTTAGCATCACGACACAGACGATTACACCTATTACGCCAGGATTTAAACCTTTCAAAATTAATATCATTAGGACTACGTTTGTACCCTCGATTAGCTCGATCTCTTCTAGTCATAGCATCCCTAATATCAGGTGTGATCCAGGGTGCAGGCATGTGTTTCACTTTAACTCGTCGTTTAGGAGCATGTCGATCGTACAGCGCAGTAATGATTTTGTTAAAGTTTAACACTTTTTCGTCAATGGCATCGACACCAACCACAGGTGACCAGTCAATGTCCTCTGCGTCCCGCCTCAATACCTCCAGTTCGATGCCCTTGAAGTTACGAAGCACAGAAAACTGTGACTTACACTTAGAAGGACGAACAGACAGAGATAAATAAAGTAAGTCATGGTGAGAGAAACATGCAGGTAGTTGACCATGTGTGGCAACTAGATCAGGAGAGGAAACTATAATTAAATCAAGTAGAGAAGGGCGGCAGTTAGGGAAATGATGCGTTGTAGATAGGGGAAGAATATGAAGATTAAGTGAGGATACGATAGATTCCAACGAGTGAGTACGATTATTATTTTTGATCAAACATGTATTGAAATCCCCACATATGACTACGTGGTTGTAAATAAGACACAGTTCATTAAGCAGGGCATCGAACGACTCAAAGTAATTGACGTGGTAATCGGGACTGTAGAAAACTCCTAGTAGCATTTTGCTATGCCGAACAATAATCTCCAAAAAGAGGTACTCCGCTGAATAACTGTATTCCGATGGTGAAGCACTGACAATTTTAAAAGGTATGTCCTCTCTTAAATATACAGCCACTCCGCCACGACCTTTGCCAGTCCTGTCATTGCGTATAAGCACATATCCAGGTAGCCCAAAAAGTCTCGTTGAATGAGAAGGTTTGAGAAACGATTCAGAAACCAGTACAGCATCAATTTGGTCACTGCTAAAGGATGCCAGAAGATCAGAATGATGGAATGGAATACTCTGGGCATTGATGTGAACTATGTTAAAGTTTTTGGGAAATTTAGAAAAGATAGAAGAAAGCTGATCACGCAAAGCAAGGGATGCAAAACCATTGCCATCAGAACTATTAAAACTTGATCCTAAAAGAGAACATGAGCAGAAAGTGTCATTACTAGAATCATTCATAATATATCATAGATAAAATAGATAAAAAAAAAAATACACAATAAATACCTATACAATACTAATAATAAATATACCTACTATGAACAAAAAGAAGAGCTTTTTATAATAAAATACCGAACTCACCCACTCGCAAACATACGAAGAAATTTCATAAGAATTACAGAATAGAAAATAATGACAATATGCATAAACAAGTAATAGTACTATAAAAATACCTAATAATATTTACACTCGCATGAAAGTAATTGCCGGTTTTTTTTTCTCCATTTCTTCAGCTGAAACAAAATTTATTGAAATTTAACGGGTGACTAGGCCGCATGGTCTCTGACTGTAGCCTGTTCCATGTGAAGCGAGCAAATAAATAAAAAAAAAAAAAGAAAAGACAGTGACAGCTGTCAGCTGATGAAATGAACAATGAGTGAAGTTTAACAAAACAAAACAGAAAATTATATTAATTCACCAGCATAAAACGAACATTATTTATAAATAAAATTAATATCAGCTAGTGCTGGGTAACTAAATAAAATAAATTAATATCGTACCGTCTCCCTGCTGTCACCCTCTGATGTGCAATTACAATATAACGCGGCCAAATATTGTGACCACAACGCGTGCAACGAGACAAACACAACAACAAAGCAGTCAAACCCACTATCGCCGGCGGCTCCTCGTGGTCTTGGAATCTGGATTAGAATTAGAAGTCGCCGTGGGTGCACTCGATGACGAAGACGCAATCACAGGACCCACTCTAATCTCCCCATGGATGTCACTGGGGAATTTTGTGATCAATGCTGACAATTCCGACGCTGACTCGATCTTATGGCGCTTTTTATCGGGGCATATTATATTTATGATGCCTCCAGTAGTCCAGACGTTCTTCATGTTAAAATGTGCGCGAGCCGCTGTGAAAACCTGGTGCCTACCTCTTGTGAGAAACTCTGACAAAGTGTATCCAGTGCCTTTCAATGAGGATTTGTGGTCCCAAATAAAGTGACGGTGCTCCATGTCCCGCAATCTGATGACAATGGGGCGTGCTTTTCCTTGAATAGACCCCAGGCGATGGCACACCTCAACAATGTTGGTATTCACGTCGGGCAACCGCATCTTGTCGGTTAATATGCCAAGAACAGTGTTGTGTACCTTTTCGTTTGGCTTTTCAGGGACACCATGCAGCAGGAGAACCTTCCTACGCATTGTTGTCTCAATGCGGTCCATACCTTGTGAGTACAGCTGGGCTTGAGTCTTCAAATGCCCCAAAGAATCCATCACAAATGATTTGAACTCCACGAAGTCCTTAGAGAGAGCTGTAATATCAGTGTGAATTGGGCCAGTGGAGTCCAGGGCCTTACGCAAATTCTCCTCATGCATACGAAGACGGCTGGTGAAGAGGTTTTCCAATTTCTTGAGACTCTCCTCAAATCTGCTGTCCATATTGGGATTTCAGTGTAACTCTTGCAGTGATTGATGTAACAGGATAATTAAGTTTGTAGCGAGTGGAGGTGAGTTCAGCAATAAATTAACACATAAATCATGTAAGCAATAATAAGAATTCTATTATTAAATTATTAATTACTGGGAGCTCACTAATTGTAGTATTTATTAATCGCCTACCCACACAATTCCTATATATTTTTTATCTTTTAAACCCTACGATTTTTTCTAAATCTGTTTTTTAAACAAATATAAACAAATTAAAAACAACGTATGTAAAAATCTACAGCTCTCTATATAAGCGCTTTATATGAAAACTAGCTAATGGCTAAACGTTCGCGTAGCGGAAACTTGAATTTCTTCGAAGTTTATGGATACACTAATTTTATTCATACATACACAATTATACACAAATACACACTAATTGTTGGACACATTTTTTTTCTTCTAAGTGCATGGATTAAAAAAAAGTTTCGCCAGGACAACGTTCGCCCAGCGGAATCAGTTTTTGGCGAATTTCTCCACAATGGCTGCATACACAAATTTCTTTTTACTGTACACAATTACACGACGTCATATACTAAATATCTGCCAAATTAAAATCTTCAAATTCAACAACATTCCGCTGCGCGAACGCACACTGCGGCGGCACAAAGTTATAAAATATTAATCGCACGCTGCGTGCGCGCCAAATCCAGCATTCGTTCGCATCGCATTATAGTCACAGGACGAAGTGTCGTACGTTGTCCTAACTGAACGTGACTTGGCTAATGCGAATGTAAGTACGCACGCACGTTAAGGTGTAAATAAAGTAACGTATGATGTGGTTTATGTGTAACTGTATGCAGTAAAGTAAATTTAATAGTGTTCGAATAGACGTTATTTCTAATGAAATTATGGCAAATACCAGTATGGCATATTAAATTATGGTAAACATTAGTAAACCCAATGTGACCTTAATGTAGCCAAAGCGCATTCTTAATGCCTTAATTATCGAGTAGTTGGAGATCAACATTAATGTAAACGCAGGTTTTTTTTTTTATACTACTTAGGTGGCAGACAAGCTTACGGCCCACCGGAAGGTTGGTAACCGTAGCCTATAGACGTTTGCAACACCAGAGGCGCTACACACGCGCTGCCGACCCGGGCGCAGGTTGTGACGACCCACAGTTGAAATTTTTCAAGCCGCCCGTAAGACCTTCAACTTGGCTTAACGACTGTCATTTTACTGACAACCGGGACCAACGGCTTATCGTGCCTTCCGAAGCACGGAAACGCTCGTAAATAAATGTCACAAAGTGGTCCACGTGGTGGTCACCCATCCATATCCGGCCATAGTAAATGTTGCTTACTGCAGTGATCGTTTACAGAACACTGAGTCCGCGGGGCAACGAGCGCTTCAAAACGTTAACGCAGGTGGAGCAGTAGCATTATATATATAGATTACAGATCTTAGAGAAAAAGAAGTGAAACATCAAAAAATTATTGCGTTTTTTGGTTAACCGGGGGGGGGGGGGGGGCGCAGTCTGAGCTTCGCACCCTGGCGCTATATAGCCCTAAGACGGCCCTGTATACATATCATAAAAGTACAACAGTATTGGATCCAACACCTAGATGCTGTAAATCTCATGTTCACAGCCATAGGTATACATAAAACACGTTATAACACACAGGTAGGCCGCCGGGTGATACGATAACTACATTGACTCCCAACTATAGGATCATCAAACATCAGTGGCCCACACAGAGCATCGCAGCTCTAGTAACATCAAATATCATTGACTCATTATATCAAGTATCATTGACTCCAGTTCTAGGACCATCAAATGTAGGTATACAGGGTCGGCTCACTTACTCATGCGTGAAACTCATGACAACACAATAGTTTTATCTATTACACGGGTGAGAAATAACATGTAAAAGGAATACAAGCCTTCGTAGATGTGCTATCAGACTTCGCACACGCGGTACAGGATAAACTTGACCGTACACATAAACCTTGCGTCAAAGAGAATACAATACTACGTAAGACCTTGCGTCTTAATGTTAATAGACCAACTAAATGACGTGCAAAGAAAATTATCCATTTTACATTAGAAACGGAATCATATTCAAATTTAGATGAAAAACAAATAGACCGACGCAATATTACCATGGAGTATGTATGTACCTCCAGTAGCAATCTCCTTTCAGAACTTCGCAAGATTATCAGATCTTCGCGACATTCCCCACAAAGGAAAAAGAGAATGAAAAGCTAGAATTTAGTATTCGCAAGATTGGCAAATCGTCGCGACAGCGTCCTTGGCTGCCTTCTACAGAATGTATCATGGCGAATGTTCTGAAGAGCTCTTCGACCTGATCCCACCCTCTCCTTTCCGATCCAGAACAACGCGTGCCGGGCAGAGATGCCACTCATACACAGTGGAGAGAATCTTCGCCAAAACAGAGCGTTTCAAAAGATCGTTACTCTGTCGAACTATAAAAACCTGGAACGACCTGTTCGCACACGTGTTTCCCTCATCTTACAACCCCGGGTTCTTTACGAAAAGCGTGTGAAGTAGCACATCACAAGGCTGCCAACTTGAGGACCACTGTCAGAAGTGGTCCCCAATCGCTAGATGCGCCACGGCTTTCCATCAGGCTGGAGGCGACGTCGATTCGGCGAGCTAAATACACTCGAGAGCAATGAATCCGGGTCACTTAAAGAATCCTAAAAATCTCGGAAACTAAAAATGCTAGGTTAATGCAATAATAGTAGTTTATGACACTGTTGCATAATGAGGGTTCTTATAACACGAGTGTGTTTTAAAAAAACGAGCCGTAGGCGAGTTTTTTTATAGTATCACACGAGTGTTATAAGACCAAGTTATGTACAGTGTCATACACTACTTTATCTACTCTCATACTATAATACCTGATTTCATTTTGTTGTGATATATAGTTGCTCCTTGATTTCGCCGGTAACAGGTTCATGGTCATGTTTGACGCAGTTTCCAGAATGTCTGGTGGTGTACAATTACCACCATCCTCGCTTTAAGACATGTTTTTACACAAAAACTAATTTATTTTACAAACAAAACCAAACTTTGTTTAATTTAAATGTAAAATGTTGGCGCCAAGGCGCAAACATCGATTGCGCATGCGTGTTTCTTTTTTTTTTAGGCTGCGGAGACCATAGATTTAGGATTTTTCGCTACTCTGGAGACACAATTTTTTTTTAAAGTAGAGGTTCAAACTTCTTTTTCAGCTGGAGATTGTTTATGGTGTATCGTAATGATTAAAAAGTTTTATTATGATACAGGTGTCCATACAAGACCTGTATCGTAATAAAACTTTTTTTTGGCCTATGCGTAATGTTTGTCATAATAGTATTGATTTCAATTTTATAATCTTTGTATTATAGTATCAGAGTAGATAAATTGTATTTAATAGACAATGTAATACTCCTTAAATGAAGGTATTAAAACTTCTTAGTTATTGTAAAGTTATATCATAAAAAAATCAAATTTGAAAAAGGGCCACTTTCGAAGATGGAACTACGAAATTACAGCATTTGGTGTTGCTTTTGTTTGTAATCTGTCATTTATGTGGGTACATAAACCATGTTGATAGTGCTCTATATTCATTAATCAAGCTGAAATTATGTCGCTTACGCCTGAAGAATGCACCAGAATACTTACAATGCTGGAAACCGGCCGGAGTCAGCGCGATACAGCCAGGACTGTCGGTGTGTCGCTGTCAACAGTACAAAGAGTTCTCCGACGTTACGAAGAAACTGGTTCTAACCTACGCAGACCAGGAACGGGCAGAACCAGGTGTACCACAGCACGAGAAGACCGATACTTGGTGAACACCATGCTTCGAAATCGCTTTCTCACAGGAACTGAACTCACCAATCAGTTTCGACGCCTCGGAGGAAGTAACCCAAGTGCATGGACAGTAAGACGTCGGCTTGCTGAATCTAACTTAAAACCCCTTAGACCTGCAAACGGCCCTAAACTGGAGCGTGGGCATCGTATTTCGAGACTAAGGTATGCCCAGAGCCACGTAAATTGGAGTATTGAAGATTGGTCAAAAGTTATGTTCTCCGACGAATCAAAATTTATGCTCTACAAGCACGATGGAAGACACAGAGTGTATCGAAGACCAGGGGAAAGATTCAAGCAAGCATGCATCGAAGAAAAAGTAGCCTACGGTGGTGGGTCTGTACTTGTGTGGGCCGGAATTTCTTCTGAAAGTCGCACAGAGCTGGTGATCATAGAAAACGGCTCTTTAACTAGCGTAAGATATGTGGAAGAAATCCTCAATGATCACGTTGGTCCATTTATGGTCAATTTAGGTGAGGATGCTATATTTATGCATGACAATGCCCGACCTCATACAGGTAGGATTGTGAATGACTACCTTCAAGAGATGAACATTACTCGTATGGAGTGGCCAGCGCGCAGCCCGGATATCAACCCGATCGAGCATGCTTGGGACGAGCTAGGCAGATGCGTAAAACAACGAAACCCTCCCCCAATCACGCTTCGTGAGCTCAAAATTGCTCTCACAGAGGAATGGGAGAATATTCCCCAAAATCGTATAAGGAACTTGGTGTACAGCATGCCAAACCGCGTAAACGCAGTAATGGAAGCACGAGGAGGCAATACGAAGTATTAAAATTCAAGAAAATCGTAATAAAGTTCAAAAATTTCATGTTTCCTATTTTTGTTTTAAGGAGAGATCAGCAGTTTTTTCTTTATGTAATTTTGTGTTAATAAAATGTATGGTGACTCATATTTTTTTTACTTTCATTTAAGGAGTATTACATTGTCTATTAAATACAATTTATTGCATTAACCTATCATTTTTAGTTTCCGAGATTTTTAACATTCTTTAAGTGACCCGGATTCATTGCTTTTGAGTGTATATATACCTACTTAAAAAAATAAACCTGCGTTAAATAAAGACTACCTACCAAGTTACTGGCTACCTATTACATAGGATAAAAACTTAAGGTGAAATATGTTGGCGTATACTGCGCTTCTACCTACCTCTTCGGGGTTAAAGGCGTGACTTGACTATATGTATGTATGTTACTGACAGTTTAAGCAGAAAGCTCGTTGAGAATGGGGAAACAAATGTCGGCGTATGGTAAGTAGGTATGCTTCTACCCTCCCGGCGCATTATGTCACGTTCGCGTTATGTCACGTTGACGCAATTCGTCACGTTCGCAGACTGTCACGTTCGCAGACTGTCACGTTCGCAGACTGTCACGTTCGCAGAGTTTGGGAGAAAAGACGCGACTACGTGTATATGAATGTCATGTACCTACCTACATAAAAATTGTAGGTTTGTAGATACCTACTAAGCATATACGAACATCTTACCCGGGACACTCGGCCATAGGCAGTTGAAGGGCGCCGTTTAGCTGGCAGAAGTCCGGCATAGCATCCAACCAAGGGGACAAATTAAACATTACGTACTAATACAAAAAATATGAAAGTTATTATTCCATTACCTAATAGATCTAGCTGATAGTTGGTATATATATATATATATATATATATATATATATATATATATATATATATATATATATACCTAGTCTGGAATAACACATAGGGGGTCCTTGATTTATCCCGGGAATATGTTCCCTTGGGATGCGTGTACAATACCATAATATATGCTGGTGGAGTTGCGGAGACGATCTAGTTCAAGATAAAATTATATCCAGCACAGCTCAAACTCATAAAACTTAAAGAATCGTGCTTATCACACAAACAAGGCAGCTTCCGGTATCACAGTCCAGGTCACTAACCAACAGAGTGATTAAGATATCTTTATAGAACACTAGCTGAACTCCACGGCTGCACCTGTGACATATTTTCGAACTCCCGTTGCAGCCTTAAGTAGGTACATTTTTAATTAAACATCTGGTGAGCCGTATGCTTATGCATACGTAGGTACATGTACAGATGGTCACCACAGCCTATGGACGTTTGCAACACCGGAGGCGCTACACACACTCGCGCTGGCAACTCTGTAAAAATCTTAAGAACCCTTTCGCAGAACCCCCTAGTGCAGACGTTTAGGAAAACCGAGGCAGACAGGTCATTCCACAATATAAGCGTGCGCGGAGAAAAGCCCCTATCGGATCTTAACATGCTCGAATGCTCCGGACATTTATAGTATGAGGATGAAATGAACACCCTGTCTATTTGTCTTCTCAAATAATGTAAGTAACACTGCCTGATTTCTTGCCGAAGGTAAGTATAATTTGATTACCTACGGCTACGCTCTTTCGAACAGTAGCACGAAGAATAACTTAAGCCTATGGATAGGTATTAATAATAATGTGGCTTTCTATTAGCCACACTATACGGTGTAGGTTCAGTAGATTCTTGGGCCACCATTGGTGTAGGTTCAGTTTATTTAAACTATCAAGCACTTTACACTGATGAGATGGGTAGGTACCTACCGGCTATAGCGAAAGTAGCTTACTACAGTTATTGACTGATCGTTGACAGAACACTGAGACAGCAGGGCTACGACAAGCTAGTTCTTCTAGCTCGTCAAAAGGACAAAAGGTCCACTATAAATATCCTGGGCCACCCTTTCGAGGGCTTACCAGGGACTCCCAGCCGTAGACAGTTGTAAGGCATCGTGTGGTTTTAGTCGGTAGAAGATAGCATACATGTAGCATTTCCACACGTAAAAAATAAAAAAAAAACAAATTATAAATTAATCATCTTCTCTTTCCGATGTGGTGGCACGCGAACTTATGCACTCCCGGAGGCGTGCAAAGGTATTGTATTAGCAATTACAAACAAACAAATCATCACTCGTTTTAATATTAGTAGGTATCGATAACCTTTCGAACCATGTCATTATAATATTTCCAACGAAAGCTATGACGTCGTCGGTATAGTATTGTATTCTCTTTGGGTAGTGAGTCATGAACTTAGTCCATCTTACTTCTTACTTCTTACTAATATCTATTATAAATGCGAAAGTTTGTGAGTGTGGATGTTTGTTACTCTTTCACGCTCAAACGGCTGAACGGATGGGGCTGAAATTTGGTACAGAGATACATTATAGTCTGGAATAACACAAAGGCTACTTTTTATCCCGGGAGTACGTTCCCATGGGAAGCGGGAAGAAAGGGGTTCGAACATTTTTGTATGGGAGCTGGCATACCGACTCACGGCCATTTTGATTTTTTTTGAAAGTTTCCGCGCACGGAATAATTAGTAAATATGGATAGAGGACATTAAAACAAACAAAAAATGTCAAGTAATTGGTACCCTAAAGTGTCACGTTCCCGAGATATTTGGATGTAAAAATCACCATTTTAAAATTAATTGTAATGATATTAAGTTGTTAAGAATATTAAGAATAATGACTATTAATTAAAAATGCAACGATTACGTGTTTGTATGCATTCCACTGTATTCAATTAGTAGCTTCCAGGTTGATTTAACTATTAATTAGAAGGTAGTACACCTAGTAGCACGAGAAAACCACTTTGACCAATGACTTAGGTACCTACTACGTATACGTATACCTACTTACTAATAGATAATAGTTTGGAAGGCAGAAATAAATCATTGGACACTACTGTAACTGTCTCGTGGGAATGCGAACTCTTGGGTGCTGTGCCAACGTCATGTGCATTATTTGGTACATGGCTTGGGCCCGGCACCAAGAAACCCATAATCGACCTCCTGCTGCCTTTTTAGACAGTATAATTATAGTTGATGAAGACAGTGATGATTTACTATATAAATACGTACCAACTCGTTTAGACAGTTGATACTTTCAGTCGCTCAAAAGTTAGCTGTAAGAGATTCCTTAACGGGATAAGCTCACCCATTAGCTTAAGTATCTAATATTTGTAACAACCCATTTTTTATCATGTTGGTTTCTTTTAAAAATAATGAACGTTGTCATAAGTATATCTTATATATTTTGTTTTATTTTTAATCAGTTACTTCAATGGGCGCCTTCATATGGCCAAATAATGTTTCACTGCGATACGATTTAGTAGGTAAGTAATGACTTACACGAGAAAACCACTTTGACCAATGGGTCAAAGTGGTTTTCTCGTGCTACTAGGTATACTACCTTCTAATTAATAGTTAAATCAACCTGGAAGCTACTAATTGAATACAGTGGAATGCATACAAACACGTAATCGTTGCATTTTTAATTGATAGTCATTATTCTTAATATTCTTAACAACTTAATATCATTACAATTAATTTTAAAATGGCGATTTTTACATCCAAATATCTCGGGAACGTGACGCTTTAGGGTACCAAATACATGACATTTTTTGTTTGTTTTAGTGTCCTCTATCCATATTTACTAATTATTTCGTGCGCGGAAACTTTCAAAAAAAATCAAAATGGCGGCGGGTGGATATGCCACAAACGCACTATCCCCTTTCACGCTGACGTAGCCGCGAGCGCCATCTATCCCATACCTATGTACTTTAAACGTGTCATAAAAGTCACAACAATACCATAAATGCACATTTCAAAGAATGTCTATAATTACCATAAAATTTGTAAAAATAGTTTTTAAGTAGGTAGATAAGAAGAAACCTATTGTTTTATCTTTTAACTAGCTGACCCTCGCAACTTTGTTTACGTCACACAAGGTCTATGAAATTAGAGGTATTTATTAATCATACTCATCAAGTAGCGTGTGAATCTGCCCTGTTTGCTTAATCAAATTAGAGCTTAATGGTTAAAGCTATTCCTCAGTATAGAATTTTCCTCAGTATAAACAATTTACATACAAACACCGGCGTGTTAGAATTTTATTACATGTATCAATGTAGTAGACGTAACGTGTATAAAATGACATCAATTAAATGTCATCAATATCCTGAAAAAGAAATTAAAAATAGAGTTCACAAACTCTTTTGAAAATACATACTGTACCACTGTACCTACCTTTTTTGTTTGTTTGTTTGTTTGTAACGAATAGGCTCCGGACCTACTGGACCGATTTGAAAAATTCTTTCACTTTTGGAAAGCTACACTCTTTGCGGTGAACATAGGCTATATTTTATTCCCGTATTCCCACGGGAACGGGAACTACGCGGGTGAAACCACGTGACGTTCGCTAGTTGGCTATAAACATAAATGTCCAGTCTGAGAAAATGGGTCGAAAAATTGTATATTTTAGTAGGTCAGTATGTTTAGCTGCAGATAATAACCTAAAATAATCCTGGAGCAGATGCACCCCCCGGTAATAATCTCGGTGCGCCCATGACACCCCTTAACGCTAACATTTTCAGGGTTCCGTACCTAAGGGGTAAAATCGGGACCCTATTACTGAGACTCCGCTGTCCGCTTGTCTGTTTGTCTGTCAGCAGGTGGTACTTATCTATCTCATGATTCGTGATAGCACAGAGAATATAATATATTCTAATGATAACTAGTTAGACGACGATATTTTTGTATTTTGTCAGAACGATTACAATCATATAATTGTAATCGAATGAGTTAGCCAAGACTTTCATCTAATAGTAGATAGGCACGTATTTTTTTTAAATTTTCGTAATGCGATGATATGATTTCGTCACACAAGTACAGCTTTTAGATTTTTTCCTATATTTCAGGGGGTATATGAGGATATTACTTGCCTTGCCTTGCATGGTTCTATAGGTTGACGAAAAGTACCCTATGAATTTTCTTCGAAATATACGTTTTTGACGACATTAGCGGCTGTAACATTTTTTTTAAGAGATAACTTAGAAGTTTTAATTTTTTAGTATAATATGGTACCTTAGTAGGTACTAATTACTACTCGATACCTTCATGCGTTCAGGAGATAAAAGTTCTTGACAGACAGACAGACGGACGGACGAACCACAAAGTGATCCAATAAGATTCCGTTTTTTGCCTTTGAGGTATTTAACCATAAAAAGTAACTTGCAACTTGCAAGTCAGTTACTTTTTTTGTAGGCACATGTGTAAATCTCCACGGATGTAATGCCGGCTCGAACCAACCGACTAGCATAGTCGGTTGGTTGTACACGGCCCCTACCTATCCGTTAGGTATTAGGTAGGTACTGTAACGAAAATTTGGCCGAAAGGCTTTAAAAAAAAATGATTTGGGAAAACAACTTTTATTGAACTTGGGCTCGAATTGGAGAGCAACTGTCACGAGCGGGTGATGGAGCAGAACCTGAGCTCTTGCTCTTTAATACAATATGACGAGCTGGCAAGAGTTCTGACTGGACATAAGGATTAGGGCTGGTAGACTTTATTCTATACAGGGTGTATATGTTACAACCCCGAGGATAAGAGTGGACTTACCCTAGAAAGGTTAGGTTTAGAAAGGTGAGGGGTCGGGCGGATTTTTGGAGAAGGTACTGTAGGGAAATCGACAGCAACTTCTAAAAGCTCTTCAGGTGTTCAAAATCCGTTTTAGCTTTAGGTAATTTTGAAAAGAAGAGAATTAATATCATATACAGTTATACAGTACACCTACCCTAGTCCTTTACTAGGATATCTCAGGATTAAGAAAGCACCTATCTACTAAATATTTAAATAAGCATTATGGTTAGGTGATAGGTGATAATATAAAATCTGACTTAAACCGAATAAAGGAAATACATTACGCATTCAATAGTTACACGTGTCAAAAAGAAACTGCGACATAGTTTTCAATATTTGCATTTAAGAAAAACACGCCTTGCACAAGATCGAGTGATCGATATATTCTTGACGTCTGACACCGTATGCAAATTATGTCTAGACTGTAAAATATTTAAAGGGGGTATTTGTCTGGAACATTAGCATTTCAATAATGTTTTGATTATCATGATAGATGGTCTTAGACCATATAACACGGGACTAGCCTTTGCGAACCACCGCATACAAAAATATTCTGCCAGTTTTCATACAAGTGAAGGGGGAAACACAAAGGCAAATAAAATTTCATTGCATTTAAAAATGCATTAATCGACAAACGTGTAATGGCTGTTGTGTGTTAATTGTTATTGTACAGTCAACTACAATGTAATGTACTAGTTTAATCATATAAAATGATGAACTGATGTACAGGCTTTTCATAAAGCCAAAAGACCAAATGGTCATGTGCAATGGCAGAAAACAATGCTTAAGTAAGGCGCATCCTGTGGTTAGATGATCTAAGTAGATGGTACAATAAAGACGAAAACAAAATATATTTTTCATGAGATGTGTCCTCGATAAATGACTGAAATTCGGGTCGAGCGTCACTGAATAATCGAACAAAAACTATTTCTTTTATTCATTCACGTGTCGTGTATCGGCTTGAATTTCAATTCTGCATCATCATTACCTATTTTAGCTGAGTGACGTCCACTAACATAAGTCATTTCAAAAATTATAAAAAATCTCGGTCGTCACCAGCATCGCAACCAATGACAAGGTTCCACAAAACGTAACCATAGTCCAATCCTGCCCGATCTGGCAATAATGTAAACATGTCATGTTTTGACAATCGTTGTCTAAGACAGATGAGTAGAAAAATATAATATGACAAACACTGATCTGTATTATTACCACTGGATTGGCTGTCTCATACAAATGACAGCGAATTATTTGTGCCGATTTGAAACGCCTCTAGAGTTGGTTCAAGGAACTAAATCTGACGTATCATGCAAATGACTTCCCGTATCGCGCCGGGAATTACGAATTATTTTGTAATTTAAGGACTTTTGTGCAGTTTAGTGAGGATTTGTGTGGTTACAAAAAAGCAATAGACATGGTGAAATGTGTGTTTTGCAAAATTAGCTTCAAAAAAGGGAGCAACATTAGATTTCACAGGTAAGTTGAATTTTTGTAATTTTTATCATTAAATCAGCCTGACCTACATGTAAAATGCTTGATTATTTACAAAATATGTATAAGAATAATATATAGGTGAAATTAAATTATTTTTAAGCACAAAAATAGGATTTTAATTTCGTTTAGTGATGTCCATGTTGTCGTATCGATAAAGTTGATAATGGTCTGATGTGTCGAAAACTTTTCTTTATAAGAAATATGTCTGATAATGGTATCATTTTACATTACATATGGTCACGCCTTCAGCCCCGAAAGGGTAGGCAGAGGCATACTATATGCCCACATTTCACCATTTTAGAATTTGTCCCACGTAACAATTGGTGAGCCGTATTGAGATGAACAGGCGCAGGTTGTGACTGCCCGCTGTTGAAATTTTTCGAGCCGCCCAAAAAGGCCTTCAACATGGCTTAACGACTGCCATTTTACTGACAACCGGGACCAACTGATTAACGTGCCTTCCGAAGAACGGAAACGCTCAAATAAATGTGTCAAAGTGGTCACCAGAATGGTCACCCATCCAAGGACTGGCCATAGTGAAAGCTGCTTACTGCAGTGATTATTTACAGAACACTGAGTCCGCTTCAATATATAATAATGGTATCAACCAAACAAAATCTTGTGAGTAACATTTATTTAACTTATTTTCTGACATTAACTTGTGTGGGTAATACTTACAACATAATGTTTTTTACTCTATTGATGTATGTTTATTTTATTGCAGATTTCCAACTGATCCAAAAATCAGAAGTGCATGGCTTGGCAACATGGGAGCCCATAACTGGACTCCAAATTCAAGCTATCGTCTGTGTTCTAATCATTTTGATGTTAAATGTTATTATAAGCATTACACAAGAACTTCCCGGTTAATAAATAGTATACCGTCCGCTAATGTACCATAGTTTTACAATAAAGTGTAAAATAAATAAATGATTAATAAAATCACGTTTATTTTTATTTTTTTCTACACATAACTCCCTTTCTATTTCTATGGCGCATGATATATATACGCTCACTTTGTGGTGAAATGGACAATGACAAGTGCATCAAATTAACTGAAATATATGAAAGCCACAGACACTTATGGGATTCACGTTCACCGCACAATGATCTTTGTCTGTCTGCCTTTTATTCTTTTTTAGGGATTCATTATTACTAAAGCTGCAGCAAATTGGCATACGTCACCCATGGTAGCTAGTAAGAAACTATAGAAATTCGTTGCTCAGCTTGAGGCACGCTGCCGAGTTGCTGATTAATTTGGTCCAAGTGGAGATACATGTAATTTCCTCAGCACGCGGCATGCTCAGATTGAGGCAGCTCGCCCCGCGGCTGCTCATTTGGAGATGCGCCTTAATACCTATCTCAATCTCTTCAACAAAAGTAATATTTTCCTGCAATTTTGCGTCACGAGTATGCCAAATTGCAGGTAAATATTATTTCATTTAGGTAGGTATACTAGACACCAACTTAAACCACCCTTATTAAGAGCAATATTCATTAAAGCGTCGATAGCTTAGTGGTTAAGAAGACTGACTGTCGATCGCAATCGAGAAGACCCGGGTTCGAATCCTGGCCACTCCTAGCACAAGCAATTTAGCTAAGTTGGAGAAGTTAAAGGGAATATTCGTAATTTCGGTTGGTAATATTCTTATATTAAACAAATTATAAACAAAATTAATTTTAAAATAAATATACTAAAAATGTTTTCATTTCAAATTAAATCTATCGATACGCGTCAGTTCAAGAAAGTTTGGTACATCACTAATTTTAGTTCTCTGAACCAGCGCTGCTGATTTCAGCGCCACAATGGCGAGAATTAAGAAGGCATAACTTTAGTTTGACAGCCACCTATCTAGTGTGGTAATAATACAGATCAGTGATGACAAATCATTGAATTTTTTACTATCAAATCCATAGATTTAGAATTTTTCGCTACTCTCAAATCAAATCATTGATTTTTTTACTATCCTGAGTGAGTACCTAGCGAAAAATTCTAAGTCTACGGTCTCAAGAGTCTGGGTGTTTCTATGTATAATATGTAGTATTTAAAAGTATAATAGTATTAATATCCGTGGTCTGATACCCATAACACAAGCAGGTTATTCCTAGCTTAGGTACTTTGGGATCAGATAACGATGTGTGAAATGTCCGTGAATATTTATTTATTTATTATATTATACGCCCACATTTCAGCTTATTTAATCTGCACCACGTTTTATTACCTATTGAGTGTGTGAGCCTATCGCCGCCTTGCCGTGTTGAAATGGACAGCCGTATTTTGTGGTTACCTTACTATTGAAAAAAAATTCAAGTCTTTAAGTCCTACTTATTACTGGCTACCGGGACGAACCTTAACCTTCATTCTAGAGCACGAAAACGCTCGTAAATGAAAAGTTTCAGTGTTCACCCATTTTTAAGCCAGCCATAGCGAAAGAAACTGAACGAGTTGGTCGATTACAGAACATCCGTTAACTCAGCCGGGCTACGTGAATCTGAAACTTGTATAAAAATATAGAAAAAAAAACAGGACAAGTGCGACTCGGACTCACGCACGTAGGGTTCCGTACCAAAAAACTACAAAAATCACTTTTGTTGTATGGGAGCCGCCCCCCTTAAATATCAATTTTATTTTAATAAATTTATTACATTTATATGAAAATATACAGCTCGATGTTCTTTGAGTATTTTAGGCGTGTACTTGTTGCCGTTTTTATTGTAAATAATAAAATGGCTAAAAATCACGTTTGCTCTTTGAGAGCCCCTCTTAATTATTTTTTCTGTTTTAGTAGGTAGGTACTTGTTGTTATAGCTGCAACAGAAACACATAATCTGTACAAATTTCAGCTCTCTAGCTATCACGGTTCCTAAGATACAGCCTCGTGACGGACAGACAGACGGACGGCGAAGTCTAATGAATAGGCTCCCGTTTTTTCCCTGTGGGTACGGAACCCTAACTAAACATGGTCGGATGGCAGACAACAGTAGCGGTGACGGTCAGGGTGGTTGGAGGCGTCACCCTCGTGGGAACCAGCATTTGTGACCAATCCTCTTTGCGATACAAATATTGATCGCGCGACGCCCAGAGTCTTGCTTGAGTACTGACAACACAGAGTAAGCTACGAAGGCTTTACTGAGTGTTACAATAGAATAGAAAATCTCTATATATTATTGAAATTGCCTAAGCATTTTGTTTTTTACACGCTTTTATTAGGCCGACCTGTATGTAACTACTAGCTGATGCCCGCAGCTTCGCTCGCGAAAAATTTGTTTCCGTTCTGACTTCCCGTGGGAACTTATTCACAGGATAAAAAAGAAGCCTATGTGTTATTCCAGACTATAATCTATCCCTGTACCAATTTTCAGAAAGATCCGTTCAGTCGTTATAGCGTGAAAGAGTAACAAACATCCACACTCGGATCGGGCTGAAATTTGGTAGAGAGATACATTATCTATCTATCTATCTTCACGCCAAATCCCTTGCGGGGTAGGCAGAAAGAACCGAGCGCCACACGGCACGGTCCATACACACCTCACTTGCTTCTTCAACTTTCATTTTTCTTTTCATGCATGCACGTCGGTTCCTACGGCTCTTGACACCACCTTCAACTAACACACGATTAATTTGGTCGTGGTAGGTGTGTCGTGGCCTTCCCCGACTCCTACGTCCATCCACTTTCGCGTTGTATATCTGTTTTGTCATTCTTTCATCTCCCATTCGTTCCACATGCCCGAACCATCGTAGCATGCCCTTCCTTACTTTAACACCGACACTCTCTTTCAGACCAACTCTCTTTCTTACATCTTCATTCCGAACGCGATCTGCGAGCGTTACTCCGCAGATTTTGCGTAGCGCGCGCATCTCGACCGCGTTTATTCTACTTTCATGCGTTTCCTGCCATACCCAACTCTCGCTTTCATACGTTAGCGTAGGTATCAGCACCGCATTGTGTACTGCGAGCTGGGCCTTTTGACTTAAGCCCTTGGTACCTAAAAGTTTGCCTAACGCTCCATTCACACTATTGCCCGCAGTTACCCTCTTTTCTACATCAGCGGTGTACCGTCCATCCCTGCTAAATGCACATCCAAGATATACAAACTCATCCACCTGTTCCAGCACTACATCATTTACAGTTATCCTGGCGTTCGTTCTGTCCTCTTCTCTTTCGAATACCATCACTTTCGTTTTAGTCGCGTTCAAATGTAAGCCTCTCATTAGACAATCATCTTTCATCGTTGTGACTAGTGACTGTAGTTCTGATGGCGATTCGGCTATGAGCACGGCATCATCTGCATACAGCAAACAGTTCACAAGTAAGTCACCCATTCGCAATCCAACATTCATCGATCTTACTCTCTTAAGACAATCGTCCAGGTACAGGACAAACAGCAGAGCCCTGTCTGACGCCAATGTTGACGTCAAACCAGGGAGACAGGCTGCCGCCCACCCGCACACATGCCGTACATCCCACATATGTAGACTGCACAGCACGAAGCAGCGCACCATCAATCCCATATCCTGGCAATATATCCCAGAGATCCTTCCGTACAACTCTGTCAAATGCTTTCTCCATGTCCACAAAACCGCAGAAAACCTACAGCCAGCTGCTTCTCTACAATGTTGCGGAGCGAGAAAACTTGGTCCATACATCCCCTTCCATTTCGGAAACCACCCTGCGCCTCCCACAGTAATCCGTCAGATTTCACCCTCATTCTCCTTTCAATAATTTTGCCATACACTTTAGCTGCTATACTGATCAAACTGATGGCCCTATAGTTGGCGCACTCCATACGTGAGCCCTTGCCTTTATACAAGGGCACGATGATAGCACGCCTCCAGTCCATTGGGACCCTTCCAGTCTTCCAGCATAGATTGCTCAATGACCAGAAGGCGTCCCGGACGCAAGGACCACCTAATTTGATCATTTCAGCAGATATCCTATCAATTCCCGCAGACTTTCCATTTTTCAAGCTTCGTATCGACCATTCAATCTCTTCCAAAGTAATATCTCCGCTTGATGCTTGCACCGCAAGATCAGTCATCGACTCGCTCGCAGTGCCCGCATCCGGGAGATATTCATACATTTCTCCAAAGTACTCATTCCACCGCCCTAACACCTCTAATGGGTCCGCAAGAATGTCCCCAGCTTTACTCTTAATCTTATCCATTCTAGAAACTGACGAACAACTCCGAGACTTCTTGACCTCCCTCCAAAAGAGTTTGGTATTCGTTTTGAAGTTCCTCGTCAGCTTCTCTTCCGCAATCATATTTATTCTTTCACGCTTCTCTTTCACTAAAGCTTTGGCTTCATTCTTGCAGAGGCGGTAAATTTCTTTCTTCGTGTCTTTCATACTGTCATTCAGTTGCAAAGATGAGACATAATCCAACCACGCTTTCTTCTTTCTTGCTACGCAGGATTGAACTTCTGCATCCCACCAGGCATCAGCTTTCGAATGTTCATGTCTCTTTGCACTTCCACATGCTTCTTTTGCACTATCCACTATACTTTCTTTCATAATATTCCAGCATTCATCCACATCTAAGTCGGAAAGGCTCGCGTTTGCAAGCCTTTCACTGACTAAGCCTACATACATACTCCTTACGCTTTCATCTTCCAGTTTTTCACTCTTTATCCTTTCATAGTCTCCGAAAGGGACACGCACTCGCCAGTGCCTCCACTTCTTGAAAAGACCAACAAACCGGCTTACCACCAGGTAGTGGTCAGTTTCAAGAGTGGGGCCTCTGTAGGCTCTTGTATCCCTTATAGCCTCTCGGAGACGACTGTCTATCAAAATCAAATCAATTACACTTTTTTCTTCCTTCCGTCTCCAAGTATACGTGTGGATATCTTTGTGACGGAATAAACTGTTCGCCACAAGGAGGTCTCGTTCCAAGCATACGTCTAAGATTGACTTACCAGCATCATTGGCTCTCTTATCTCCATACGGACCAAGGACAGCATCGAAGCCATCTCGCTTGGTCCCCACCCATCCATTCAAATCACCACACATGATCAACTTTTCATTCCCGTCAGCCAAATCGAGGACGTCCCTAACGGAATCCCAGAACTCCGCGAGCACTTGGGGATTAGCAGCTTAGGAGCTGACGGGAGCATAGGCTGCGACCAAAAAAACTCGTGATCCCCAGTTTTATACGTACCCACAGGAGTCTTGGGCCTGCCAATCCATAATCTTTCACTCCAGAAGCCAAACGGGAGGAGAGCAAGACACCCACTCCCTTACTGGCATGATCCTCTTGGTCCACTCCGGACCACAAAGCAATTATTCCGCCAGGAAGATCGTCGATGCCGCTCCCCTTCCGCTTAGTCTCTGTGACACACACTACATCCAGGCATCGCTCTTTCATTACATCTATCAATTCATTCATCTTACCTTCCATACCACCACGCACATTCCACGTGCCTATCCGGCACTCGGCTCCTCGCATCCCGCCAGAGTTGGCGCTGCGTAAAGGGTGGCGGCCCCCTTCGCCGCGTGCGCATGCAGTCATACCGACGGGGGCACACGCGTCGCCTAGGGGGGACGCCCTAGCCCTGTCGGGACTCATTTCTCGGTAGTGATTGGTTTCGCGTTTCCGCTTTCGCCGCTACTTACGGGGAGGGCCCGAGCACAGGTAACGCTCTTCGTGAAGGCACACTACATCCTCCCCTACATTATAGTCTGGAATAACATATAGGCTACTCTTTATCCCGGGAACAAGTTCCCGCGGGAACAAATTTTACGCGGGCAAAGCTGCGGGCATCAGCTAGTTTATAATATTAGTAAGAAGAAATCTAGAACTTGGGGTCCAAAGCGACAGCAACGGAATGTCTAGTATCAGGAAGAGCGGTTAGTGTTCAGAAAACTGATGCTGAAAGCAGACCTTATTATTATCGTTCCAATAATCAGGGGCTACTTAAATCTTCAAAAGGGGTCTTAGAAAGTTCTTGCGGGGTCGGCAGCGCGTGTGTAGCGCCTCAGACGTTGCAAACGTTCATAGACTACGGTAATAGACATAGTCCGTAAAGTGTGGCCGTAACCTTTGTGTTATACAAAAAATCTTACTAATACATATTATAAATGCGAATGTTTGTGAGTGTGGATGTTTGTTACTCTTTCACGCTCGAACGACTGAACAGATTTTTCTGAAATTTGGTACGGGGATACATTATAGTCTGGAATAACACATAGGCTACTTTTTATACCGCGAATAAGTTCCCACGGGAAGTTAGAACGGGAACGAGTTATTCGCGGGCGAAGCTGCGGGCATCAGCTAGTCTTTCATAACTATAAGTAGGTACCTACAGGTACCCATATTTTTACTTTATTCTTAGTTTACGTTTCCTTGCTTCTGATGGCACGTTGAGCCGTTGGTCCCGGTGGTCAGTAAAATGACAGTCGTAAAGCCAGCTTGAAAAATTACAACAACCGGGCGTCACGACCTGTTTCTGTCCATTTCAAGACGGCTATAGGCTTATCACAAAATGTGGGACATACACTACAGGTAAATTGTGGACGTGTAATATGCCTCTGCCTAAACCTATTCTATTACTTCAATTTGCATAGCATACGCACATATATCACGTTATAGTTTTATATCCCTTGTAATTGATGGTGAGGTGAGCCTAGTGCTTATGGTACACTAAATAAATATTTAAATGAATAATGGTTTGGTTTTAAAATGTAAAATTGGTGGCCATATGGCTAAAATGTGATAAAATGTCATTTCCTCCGAACTTTTTTACGTGATTGCCTTCCTTAGGTACACTAAATCCACAGCTCCGATTGATTTGAAATTGAGCATACCTATAGGTTACTTTGATGGCATTTCCAGGTCCTGGCCACCTGCAATTTGCTGCTGCAATAAATAATTTGCGGAACAGCCAACTCTTCAAAAAATTTTGGGACATAAGATAATTTTAGGCTTATTTAGAGCATCTTAAGGGCCGTTCTTGGGGGTATTTAATTTTTTTATATGAATCACATTATATTTCATAGAAAACGCTTCCTTCACAAAATAATACGCAATTTCGCAGCGTTTATCAGGCGGTTCGTAAATGTAATATACTTGCAATACATCGAGTAGGTAAACTCGCTTCCCCCTTGGGAAATCGTCCACCTGCACCATAGCTCGCGCCGCAGGCTTTGGGTTTCATCATTTTCCTACCTATTCGATAGGAAACATTTTATATCTGTCTAAGTACTTATAGTTGTAATTACTGTGTGCGGGGAATTTCATAGTTCATAGATAGTAGTATCTCTATCTATGAACTATGAAACTAATTTAATACCTTGATACTTAGTAAAGCTTTTGCCCGCGACTTTTATACACTTGGAATAGCTATAAATAACTTAGGGCAGAATGAAACTATCTTTCTTGTAATATTTGCAATAAACTTTAATAAATATATACAGCTAGGTACATAAGAGTTCATAATTAATTTCTTATTATACATTATCGATAATTAATACAAATATAAGTTAATTAATTTAATAAACAACTAAATTCATTACATTATTAAGTAAGTTCACAAAAATAGACCAAGTATTAATTCAACGGCACTATGCTTTCGTAGCTAATATTTGCAAAGGTGAACAGAGGCTCAAACACAGAAATATATCAAGATATTTCGGTGGGCTCAAACTATAAATCTTACTAATATTATAAACTCAAAAATCTGTGAGTGTGGATGTATATAAAACAGATATCTTGTTCTGTTATAAAATTCTATTTGAATTCAACGACTAGACTATAATAATATACAATATACAAATTACACATCGACTCGTATCTGAAAAAGGATACCCATTGAAATGATATTCAGAGCAACAAAAAATTTTTTCAATCAAAATACATATTACTTTGTTTGTGCTAAGTAAATTTTATTTTTCAGGATTTCTTTGAAGTCGGTTGTATTTTCTATTGAAAATTTTTTTTTCATTATTTTAAGTGACGGGTGAACCGAAATATATATCTGTCTAGGTGAAGTTCTCATCAATACAAATTAATCAAGCCCCAATACAAGGTAGCTGCTATAAATCGTTAAGGAATTCCCTCGAATCTCTTTTGGTTCCATCATCAGATCGACTCCAGACCTTCATTAGTGGTAGTAAAGGGTGTTTTTTTTCGAGGTATAGAACTTTGAAATGGAATAAAACGAAGGTGATTGTTTTTATTGATATGGAAATGACTTTATTCGAAAGGAAATCTTCTGGCATTATAATTTAAATATGATTTCTGGCATATAACCGCCAGGGCTGGCTCGGACGTAGTCTAATCTAGAGGTCCAATTTTCGATGACTTTCCCAACATTTGTGGCCGTATAGCGACAATATCGCTCCGAATGTTATCCTCCAAGTGGTCAATCGTTTCGGGCTTATCGGCGTAGACGAGCGACTTCACATATCTCCACAGAAAATAGTCAAGTGGCGTAAAATCGCACGACTCTGGAGGCCAATCCACGTGTCCAAAACGTGAAACTATGCGGGTACCAAACGTTTCCTTCAATAAATCAATTGTGGCACGAGCTATGTGACATGTTGCGCCGTCTTGTTGAAACCACTACTCCTGCACAACATGGTTGTTCAATTGATGAACGAAAAAGTCAGTAATCTTCGCTCTATAGCAGTCACGATTGACTGTAACATTCTGGTCAGCATCGTTTCTAAAGAAGTACGGACCAATTATTCCACCAGCCTATAAAGCACACCACACAGTCAGTTTTACTGGATGTAACGGTGTCTCAACATACACTTGAGGATCATCATCACCCCAAATATGGCAGTTTTGTTTATTGATGTATCCATTCAACCAAAAGTGAGCTGCACCGCTAAAGAAAATTCGCTTATGAAAATCACGATACGCATTTCGGAAAGAACCATGATTTTCAAAATAAATTTGCACAATTTGGAAGCATTGTTCAGGCTTCAGTCTATTTATGTTAAAATGCCAAACCATACTAAACATAAATCACTTTACAGCTGACAAAAATACCGCCGGTTAAAACAGCTAGGCCAACTTAAAGTTCTATACCTCTAAAAAAAACACCCGTTACATTAAAGCACTGAATTAAAAAGTTAACAAACGCACTAGTTGTCCCTATAATTTTCGGTGGTTGCCCTCGATTTCTCCAGGATCCCATAATCAGATCCTAACCTGGTAAAAATGGGACCACCTCAGAAGTAAACCAAATTCAACAAAAAAAATTGAAATCCGTCTATAATTGACGGAAATATCGGTGAACATACATAAAACATTGAGACCTTTTTTTTTTTTAAGTTGGATCTATCAATCTAGGTGTAAAGTTCTCATCAATACAAATCAATCAAGCCCAAACACAAGATAACTGCTGTAAATTGTTTAGGAATGCCCTCGACTGTCTTTCGGCTCTATCATCAGATCGACGCCAGACCTTCACTAAAGTGTAGAACATTAAAGCACTTAATTAAAAAGTTTACAAGCGCACTAGTTGTCCCTACAATTTTCGGTGGTTGCCCTTGTTTTCTCCTGGATCCCTTCATCAGATCCTGACCTGGTGAAAATGGGACCACCTCAGAAGTAATCCCTATTCAACAAAAAAAAAAATTTTGTAATCCGTCTATAATTGAAGGAATTATCGCTTAACATACATAAAAAAATACATTAAATGAATTGTGAACCTCCTCCTTTTTTTGAAGTCGGTTAAAAGTGCCCAAAGCAGCTAACGTTTTAGGTTCTTTTGCACTGCCACTGGGTACGGTTAGTGGCAAAGTCTTATTGATGATCAATGAAACTTTGCCACTTACGATACGACTGTTACGTCAGTCTTGTCTAGGTCGAAATGTGCGATTGCGGAACACGAGGTTTTGGGCTCGATTCCTACCGGAGACAAAAGTTTGTGTGATACACATAAATGTTTGTCTCGAGAGTCGGGGTGTTTCTATGTATGATAAAATATGTATTAAGTAAGGTATTAATGTCCGAGTCTGATACCCATAACTCATAACACAAGCATAATAAATAAATAAATATTCACGGACATTTCACACAACGCTATCTGATCCCAAAGTAAGCTAGGAATAACCTGCTTGTGTTATGGGTATCAGACCACGGATACTAATACATATACACTTTTAAATACATACATATTATACATAGAAACACCCAGACTCTTGAGACAAACATTTATGGGTCACACAAATATTTGTCTCCGGTGGGAATCGAACCCACGACCTCCAGCGCCGCAGGCGGTATCTCTACCGACTGCGCCACAGAGGCAGTCAAGCAGGTTATTCCTAGCTTACTATGGAATCCCAAAGTAAGCTTGGAACAACCTGCACTTGTTATGTTGATAGCGTTGTGTCACAATGTCCGTAAATATTTATTTATTTAAGTTTATCTCTTCGTATCATTCCTCTCTTGAAAGGGATTTCTGTGATAAAAGTACAATGCTATCATATTTGTTATTTTTTATAATTTGTTTAAACAGAAATAAATAAAAAATATTACATCTTCTTGTTTTCAATTTACACTATACGTGGATCCCAAATTGTAATTCGTGACCGTAGTCGACTGTTTCTTCTGACCGTTTAATCAAGTTATTTCCCAAGCTCTGTTCCGTCTCTGTAGGCACCAGATTTCATCAGAATCGGTTTAGTTAGTGGTAAAACAGAGCATTTAGGTATAAGGGTAGGGATTCTGTAACTTTGGAATGTACCTGACTGCCCCTACCTTGTCTTTGAAAAGCTACTCTTCATTTCATGACTAGTTCAAGTTAATATATTTAGTGCTTACTATAATATTATCTTTGGTATAACTGACTAACTATACCTACCTACTTTACCATATAATTGTCACAACAAATAATGTACACATTTGATGAAATTTAAAGAGATCATAAATTCAATTCTAAATGTAAATAATTTTAATATTTATCTAAGTTCCTCTTTTTGAATGACGTTACCGATTGCAGGACAGGTCCTCGGGTCTTCGGGCATCCAGATCTTAGCATGAAGTGTCGAACCGGGAGGTCTTTCGCCACGCCTCGACCACGACAAAGAATGTGCTTGAAAGTTGCTACCTGCAAATATGATTTATTATTATATTTATTTACATCAAAACATTTACGAGTCAGAGAATGGCCCACTTATTCAATTTCAATTTATTTAATTTTGCTGAATATGGGTACAAAGGATGTTACAGTTAGTAGATGTTAAGTTTCACCATACCAGACATTACAGCCATGCAAAGGTTTATATAAAACAACAATATACCAATGTACCAAATGCTATTATTACTACGCAGTACCTGCTATCAATTTATTATATCTACTGTACTATCACGCTACATACAATTAACGTTCTAGAAGGAATTTAGTCGTCCACTGGCAAAGTAGCTTTTATGAGCTTTCTAAGAGAAAACCAAATGAACATAAACGATGACCGTACGGTAGCCAAAGTCTGTCGGGAGTCCTGGAGCATCCCTCCGAGGACTTACCCGGGGCTCCCAGCAGGCTTTAGCAATATGAAAGATCGGGTGGTGATTCCAATTCATAGTTGAAATGGACAGGCGAAGGTTGTGGCTATTTTCCTACTGCTGAAGTTCTGACACTGCCACATAATGTTACTGGTAACCGGGAAAGTACTGAACAGTACTGAAAAGTACTGAACAGATTTGGTTCAAATTTTGCACAAATATCACTTAGGGGTGGGGTCTTAAAATAGGCTATATATTATCACGCTACATATCCTAGGCGCTAAGCAGAGAGCAATGAAATGTGTTAACCGGTGGATTGATTTAACTAAAACGTAGCAGGAATATTAGTAAGAGTTAGGTTTTACACTCAGACAACATATATTATCATTACGCTAAATATTTTAGGAGCTCGGCAGAGAACAATGAAAACCTTTTTGTATATTTTTGCAAAATAGAGAAACGACTGAATAATTGTAATTAATCTTTTACCTGAAGGGCAATCCAGAGGTAGCATCTTTAAATAGGCTATATATTATCACGCTACATATCCTAGGAACTAGGCAGAGGGTAGTGCCATATGACATGTGGATTGATTAAACTAAAACGTTGCAGGAATATTAGTAAGAGATCGGTTTTACACACCGGCTACATTATCACGCTAAATATCTTGGAGGCCCGATATAGAAAAATTAAATCCTGTGTTTGCTATGATATCCAGAACACTGATATACATACTTATATATTTCAAAAATCTATCTATCTTCTATACATATAATAAAATGATAGAAAAGCCAAAACTGTACATTGGAAATATTAACAAAAAAATACTCGCTGGGTGTTCTACATAAGATACCGAAGCTGAAAATATAGTTAGATTTTTTTGTTTGTTTGTCTGTTTGTCTGTTTGCTTTGCTTTGTCCGGAAGGATCTCGAAAAGTACTGAACAGGTTTGTTTCAAATTTTGCACAAATATTACTTAGGGGTGTGGGCTTAAAATAGGCTATATATTATCATGCCACATATCCTAGGGGCTAAGCAGAGAGCAATGAAATGTTTAAACCGTTGGATTGATTTAACTAAAACGTAGCAGTAATATTAGTAGGAGATAGGTTTTACACTCAGACAACATATTATTACGCTAATTTTTTTAGAAGCTTGGCAGAGAACAATGAAAATCTGTTTGTATATTTTTCAGAAATTACTAAATAATTTTAATTAATCTTTTATTTGAATAGCAATCTAGAGGTAGGATCTTTACAATTTACAATAGCCTTAATCATTAAGCTCTTTTATCACTAAGCCAACACGCCAGTTTAGATTTACTCTCACATTCAAAGGGATCCTTGAATTCTAGGTTATGCGAAAGTTGGGATGTCTCTAATTCCTTAACTAGAAAACCTTTAACATGGAAACTTGTGTGAAACATTCCTTACAGTATTCCCTTTATAACACTATAAAAAAAATTTGGAATCCGAAAACGCATTGAGAAGTAACAACTAAAAAACCGTTTTGTCTTTCATCCCTTCTCCCAAAGAACCGCGCAAAATATCGAGATCAAAAGTATCCTAGAACCTTCCTCGGATTATTAGCTTCGATTGCACTAAGTTTTATTCAAATCCATTCAGTAACTTCGGCGTGATACTTATTCGGAATACAGACAGACAGACACACATGAAAAATGTAATTTCATTTTCGGCTTCAGTAGACTCTCGACCCTCAACAGTTTTACTATATGTATAGACTAGCTAACCCTCGCAACTTCGTTTACGTCACATAAGATCTATGAAAGGAGAGGTATTTCTTCATCAGACTCATCAAGCAGCGTGTGAAACTGCCCTGTTTGCTTAATCAAAAAAGAGCTTAAAGTGTGTTTTAACTAAAATAGGTTTAATAAACGATTATGAATAAGGGGGTAAGTCTATTCTAAAGCAATTCATTATTTTACAATAGCCTTAACCATTAAGCAGCTCTTTTATTAAGATTAAGCCAACACGCCACACAAACGTTGTATATAATGAATATTCTTAAAACAACTTTACTGAAAAATGTAGAGCTTTGGCAACAGTGACATGGGTACATAAATTAAATCACCTTAAACATAATAAGTACATGCATACGGTCACGCCTTTATCCCCAAAGGGGTATCGAGGCATATTATATGTTTACCTTTTTTTAATTTGTCCCACGTAACGTAATAGGTGGTGAGCCGCATTGCCGTGTTGAAATGGACAGGCGTTAGTACTGCCCACTTTTGAAAATTATTAAATCTATAAGGTCTTCAACTTGGTTTAACGACTGCCATTTACTGGCTACCGTTAGCGTTAGTGTTATCGTCTCAACTCTTCCGATTATGCGTAAAGTTTTCAGTCTGTGGCCCTAATCTAACAAACGTTTCGTATTCGTGCTTCACCATACTACTTACTCTTATAATTATTAAAGGGGCTAATTAATAAACACGTACGTCATACCGGCCTTGGACCCACTAAAACCATGAGGTCTCTTCCTATCCATCTAGCGCAGTCCTAGGGTATCCTTTAGAGGGCTTACCCGGGGCTCCCAATCGTAGGCTGTTAGGTAGGATACGTGTGGTTTTTAGTCAGTGGGAGTCATAGTACATTCATGTGGGATTTTCCTCACGTTAAAAAAATCCATCTAGCGCATAACTCCCCGGGTAAGTTGGAGGATGTCCTAAATTTGTTCCCACATTTTGGTTACGACTTATCCTAGAGGCTCAAATAGAATACGGTTCAAACTTTGCTTATAACATAATTTCCACGCGGACGAAGTCGCGGGTAGCAGCTAGTATTATATAAATGCTACAAGGCAGTCACGTGGCACGGCCAGCTACATAATAATACATTCAATGTATAGAGTAAGATGCTGTTTAGTGATCATGTTCAGAACACTCGGTTGGCGGGCTAAGAGCGCTTTTGGTAAGTTATTTTGGAGTAGCTTTCAGTTTTTTTGGTATTTAATTTTTAAAGATGATAATGGGTCCTATTTATGAGACTTCGCCGTCCATCTATCCACAGTATTCAGAGAGCTGAAATTTACACACCTTATGTATTTCAGTTCGCGCTATAAAATAAGAAAAATAGTATATTTAAGGGACATCCCCCATGCAACAAACATGATTTTTTGCCGTTCTATGTCCTCCATAAACCATAATTGGCATAAAAATCAGAATCTGATATATTTGGTCTTTTACCAACATCGCCGACACACCTTCTGCTGACCAGTGGACGAGACAACGCCGCGCCGGCCGCCGCCTCCGAATCCAGTTATTGTTTGGGAAGCAATTAGGAATATTATGCCAAGTTGAAGAGAGATATTTTAAATAAAAAAAAATAGAGTGAAAACATAAAAAGAGCCAATTGCCGTACTTTAATTATCAACATATTATAATCGCCGGAACCCCTAAGCGCTCAACTTGAGGTTTATTTATCTATAATTATTTCGTGAGTTTCGAGGGGGCTAACTAAACTGTTCGCGAATGCGCTAAAGCCCCGTGTTTTTATTCAAGGGACGACTGCGTGAAGGGTGAACACGTGCGCGCAGTTATGGCCCCTTAGCCCTACCGATACACCCCGATAGGGTTGACCTGTACTCGTGCATTTTTTATTGTGTAGCGCTTATGATAACAAATTCATTGATAGTATTGTGATTACTGATAATAGGGCAAATAAGAATTTAAATTTAGTGTTGTATTTTTTTTTACTGAGTTCCTATTATGTTTCTTTGACCCGACACCTGCACGATGAACCTACATAAAGTGAACTACTGAGGAAGGCTATTTATTACCTGTTACTTACCTGTGCCATATGGCTGCACCACATAGTGGATCTAAATCCTAATCATGTCCTACTGCACTAGGGGTGTACAAATGCGAATTACCCACCGGAATTACTACATATTCCTGTACTGACACTAAAAGACTACAGTACTAATAAAATACTAGTTTCTCGATTTCGTTATTTAAAAAACATTACCCTCCTCTCTTTGGCAGTTCGGGTAAAAATCCAATTGAACGTCTCACGTCTGAAGGGGGCAAAAAAAGAACGTATGTTTTTTCCAATCGGGATGGCACCGCGGATAGCTCTAATGACCTTACGAGGTCATGATGAAGTATTAATATTAAGTAGGTAGGCCATTATATCATTTTTTTCCGAAAGGCTTTTGTTCTAGGTGCCAGTTCAACTGTTTGAACTACCATGAAGTTACTATGAAACTCAGAAATGGCATATAGCAATGCTTATCAATATGTTGTATGTCAAATGGAGGGCCTATGGAATTTAGATAGTGGTACGTTTATGTGACTCGCGAGGCACAGGCTGCCCCGCAAACCACGACACCAATACTGTACCTAGTAGGTACCGATGCGGCTGGACCAGAGGCCTACGCCTAGTTGATATGACTAAAATAACTTCTATTTTGTAACATTTTTATTGAAAACAAAGAATAAATACGGTTATTTTAAATCAATTGTCCTTTGTAGCTCTTTCCAGCATATTTAGCTAAGGCGCCCAGTTCCTCCTCGATTCGAATAATCTGATTGTACTTGTCGATACGCTCGCCACGCACAGGACCACCGCACTTCAGCTGACCAGCAGACAGACCAACGACCAAATCAGCCAGGAATAGATCCGTCGTATCTCCCCATCGGTCCACACAAGCGATGCCGCAACCAATAGATTTTGCCAATTTGTAATTGTCTATAATTTCAGTCAGTGTGCCTGCTTGATTCAGCCGTAAAGCTATTGCATTGGCAGCTTTTTTTTCAACCGCTAGTCCTATTCTTCGTGCACTTGTTTGGGTCAAGTCATCTGCCAGCAATTGCGAAGCGGTGCGCGATGTAAGCAACGACCAGGCAGCCCAATCGTCGTAATCAAATGGATCATGCACAGAGCATACCGGAAATTCCTTTATGTTATCTAAATAGACTTCAGCCAGTTTATCAGAAGACATATATTCCTGAGGATTAGAATTGGGATTCTTAAATTCTAAGTCATAAGCACCATCCTTGTATAAATCGGATGCAGCTGCATTGATTCCTATTTCAGCCTTGCCTGAATAACCACATTGTTTAATTACATCAGTAAGGAATAGAAGCACATCTCTATGACTCTGAAATGGAACAGAGAAACCCCCAGTAGGGCTGACGTATGTGCATTCCACATCATATTTCGATTGTATGCTCTTCTTGATAAATTGATAAATCTCTGTGCCGATCTTCATGGCATCTACGAATGATTCCGCGCCAGTAGGCATTATAATATACTCTTGAAAAGGCAACTTGTTTGACGATAAAGTACCTCCAGTCAACACAGTAAAGTGAGGCACAGGAAGAATGATTGTGGTGACTCCTGCCATGTCTGAGATATGTCTATACAATGGTACGCCTTTCTTGGCAGCTCCCGCCTTGGCGACCACTAATGAAACGGCCATTATTGCATTAGCGCCAAGTCTAGAGCGGTTCTCCGTGCCATCCAAAGAGATCATGAACTGGTCGATTTCTCGTTGCATAGTGACTTCAAGATTTTGCTTGATTAATTCAGGAGCGATGATAGTGTTAATATTCTTCACGGCATTGGTAACACCCATGCCATGGTATTCTGCACCATTGTCTCTTAGCTCGTGAGCTTCTGCAATTTTCTTCAAGTCAGTCGATGGAACTCCAATTCGAAATAGGCCTAGTTCTGTAACCATATCCACTTCTATGGTGGGAGAGCCTAAACTATCAAATATTTGACGAGCGAGTAAAAGTTTAATAGGCATTTTATTGATTAGAAATAATAGAAAATAAAACGTTTAAAAGGAAAAATATATAAATCGAAATGAATTGAAATACAAAAATAAAAAATTTGTAACGAAGAAAATGTCAATGTGACATCGTGTTTATGTTTAAAAGTAGAACACCTATCAATATTTACTATGGATCAATATCGTTTGAGGCGCCAATACCTTAATTATTTTACGATCGCATGGAGCGTTTTAAATCGATTAGGCCGTTTTTACATATACCTAACTACTTTTTGTACCTACCTTCCTACATTTTCTGTAAACTTATCTACTTACTAAAACTAGTTATTTTGGACTAAGCCAAATCAAAAGTTTTGGAAAAGACATCATAAAAATATCAGTCTATTATGAGACTACTGTATGGTATGCTGTTGTTTGTTGTACACTCGCGTACAAACTGCAATCTAATCCCAGGAATCAGTCCACAGATTGCTTGATGTATGTAAAAAGCAAACAATAGACCAATGTAAGTGTGAAACACCGCACGTGCACAATAATCTCAATGTAAATCCTGTATAACACTTCGATAAGGTGCTTTTTAATAATTGAAAAGATAATACGAGTCCACCGCCGTTCGGTGGGTGAAACGGCTTTCAGTAAAATATACTGTTTGTCATTGCAATACGATACAATTTACAGTATCAGCGTTACGAGGTACGTTTTTGAGGGTATTCAAAAGAAACATTTAAAATTTTTCATAGTAGTTCGTGATGTGATTTCCAGTTAAATTCTGAGGTTTTTATGAGGTTTGCTAGAAATAGCAGCCTATACAGCCAACTGGCCACATTTCGAGGCTATATTAAGATAAGTACTAAGTGTGTAAGAGTGCCACACCTTTATTTATAGGTACTTACGTTACAAAACTACAGTAGGTAGAAAGTAGTATGGGGATGATTGTTCGCTAATATTGCCCACTTGACCCAATCATCCCTGAGACAACTGACTCATGTCAGGATTATAGATTTAGATTTTTTGTCAGGATGATATACCTACCTATATGATATACCATGGCTATGTTAAGAACCAATTTCTCTACGATGTATGTATAGTTGAACCACTTCAAAACTTATTTTTTAAATTATGTTACTAACACTAAACATTTTCAACGTTGATAACATCTTTGTAACATCGACACTAATATTATAAAGAGGAATGATTTTGTACATGACGAAGAATAAACTCTAAAAATACCGCATCGATTTAAAAACTATTTCACCATTAAAAAGCTACATTATCACTGAGTAACAAACGCTATAATTTATCCCCTGGTATTCTCACAGGGAATGCTACCGCTAGTTTACCAATAACCAATAAAGAGCAACCCAGGGTGTCGCCATCGCCTCCCCGGAGGTCCATTAACGACGTGTGGAGTACTTAATTGTATTCTAATACACTCAACTCCCTATTTACAAAGGGCGATCTTTCAATTTGCTCCGGCGTGATTCGCAAATATGCTTACTCCCATGTTTACACTTTTGGAGCGACGCTTTTCGGCGCAAGTGTACAATTCCTTTGTAAAATTAGGGTGTATTGTGTATTGTTACATTACGCTCCAACTTGCTCGATTAGAACGGTCTTTTATTTAATATAATATGGGCTATTATTGAGGTGTTTTCATTTTATAGGATTTTGGTCATACTAAATTGTCTTGACCTCAAGCGAACAGTCTAAAAAAATTACCGTCTACGATTTATTTTTATTGACATTTTAGTTCAAATACGTAGTTCGTCTGTTTTGTCGACGAATATAAAGTCTTACTATTATTTAATCTGTTCTAAGGTCATGAAATCTTGAACATTAACATACATAGCCCACGAGTTGCAAAACTGCAATGAAGGCGGCAAAAAAATATACTAACCTAAAATATCCTTATTATCATAGGGTACCTACCTAAGTGTACAAAAAGAAATCTACTTGCTAAAGTTGTGTGGTTAGGGGTGCAAAGAGACGGGAGAGAAAGCACGACGAGGAAAATTAAATTTAAGCCTACGTTTCAGAAAATGATTTCGAAAAATCTCCTATTATGAATCTCCATTGGTGTTCACTGTTCGCGAAAGGAAAAAAACGGATAGAAATCACCTGTAAGAGCTTAGAATGGCATTAAATGAGATAGGTAAATACCTAAAGTGCCTGAGAGACAACGCATCTGCAATATTAAACGAAGCTCTCACAGGGAGGACGCGCCCCTAAAAATTAATTATCAATTTTATCCCATCGGAAAAACAAAAAATTAAACGACACGAGATCTCACGGGTATGGGGAAGTACATCACGCGATGCCACCGTGAGAACTTCTAAACACCAATGGACCAAAATGTTTTATTGAACGAGATAAGCAACACGTTCTACTATCACACGCAATGTCATAATTGCGGACCCATCACTACAAAACAGGGTTGTGGAGGGTAACGCACCCGTAGTGGCCGTAGTGTAAAATCCTATAATTACTTTGCGCACGAACCTAAATTATAGACATGGATTCCATAGGGGTTTCAAAACTTACGGCACCTGCAAACTATCGATACGTTATGCTTATTGTTTCTACGTCATTATTGTCACCCCTTGTTATTGTCACCGATACAAAACAAGTAATGATTTGCAGCAGATTTGTAGAAATAATTTAAATTTTACCTTCTATTCTTAAACTGTAACTGTGCTGTAGAAGGCACGTCTAACCATTGGTTTCGGAGTTCCGGTTACTACTACTACTAACATGACAATAGTTAAACTAAGTTAGCCTTACACAAAAGTAAATTTTAACAGCAAGTAACTACAACCTGCGTTTGTCCGTTTCAAGACGGTATTAGGTTGGTACTCACTACCTATTCTACCTAATACGTGGACAATACACAAATGTTCTCTGCCTACCCCTTGATAAATTTTTAGTAATTATTGTTTAGACTGGTTCATGGCATCGAGAGATTAATTAGAGTGTGTAGTACTGTACAATCTTAGAGTAGGTAGGTATTAGCACAGCCTACAGATCATATCGTAGGTTTTCTTGGTCTAGACTTCAAAAGTTAGGTCATGGCATGGAAAGATTAAATTGAGTGTGTAGTAGTACAACCTTAGAGTAGGTAGGTATATATTAGCACAGCCTACAGATCATAATATATTACATAATACATTTTAGACCAGTACAGATAGCTTTTAAAATATAAAAAATTAGTAGAAGAATGAAACTTATTGCAAAAGGAAGAGAATGTGACAAAAATAACCGGAAATAGTAGTTTTCGATACAAGTGTGGGATCTCTGTTATTAAAACGAGTTACGACAGGTGTTGACCCGAGCCGAAGGCGAGGGTAGACAGTCGGAACGAGTTTAAATAACAGTCCCACACGTTGTATTGAACAACTATTTTTAATACAGTTGCGAAAAAAATAAGCAATTCTATAAAATAATAAAAACACAATAAACCTGAATATCCAAAATGGCGCCAACCGTAAAAGAATATGTACCTTCCTAAGCAGAGACTATGGCAGTGCACTTCATACAGCCAACTTTTTTTATATTTATAAATTTAATTTGGCCGATACTAATATTAATTTATGCATAAATTTTAATTAAAATTACTTTTAATCTGATATTGAAACAAGTAAGTATCTTTTTCTTGAAATATTTGCATGAATCACAGACATTATTTTGACAATTGGAAAAGAAAACGCACTAGTGCGGGAATGGTAAAGAAAAAGCACGAGTGTGTAATAACCCACATCCCGAACGCTAAACGTACCTGTAATACGCCACTTTTTGAGCAACTGTATTAAAAAATAATTTACGGGCAATCTGAGGTCGGGAAGTGAAAGAATGAGGGTTTTTAAGGGGGGAAAAGGGGTTTTCTCGATTTTCGACAAAACTACAAGCCCTATGGAAAAATGTTAAATGGCAAAGTTGTATGCAATAAAAAATCTACAACTTTTGCATGTACACTTTTTTGACATAAACTCAAAAAGTATGTCAAAAACTCAAAAACCAAGTTTTTGAGTTTTTGATTTTTTCTTTTACAAAAATTTTTTTTTTCCATGAAATTTGGTAATAAATCTTTCTTTTTATGTTCCTAATGCACTGTAATTTTTTTTGGTACATAATTATAATATCGCAAAAGCATCCACATTTTCAATCGAAAAATAACCTGTCAAAATATCAGATATTTTTTAAAAATTGGCAGGATATTTGTTTCTTAAAATCTCTACTGTTTGATTGTTTCAGCGTTTTTATTTACTTAGGTAGATACATATATAAAACATTTACTTATGTATCATATCAATTCCATTGGCAGAAGCTTTATTAGCAAATTTTAGGCTAAATGACACCGCGTAAAAATGTCCCTTAAAACTAAGAAAAATATACAAAATGTATGAACAATAGCATCATTGATACAATCGAGTGATTCCGCAAATTTACAGAACCCACACATTAGTGGTTTATCGATCATTAAAAGGTGCACAAATAGATGGTAGGGGTCGCGCCCTGGCACCGCATGACCCGACCCGCGCCATCAAGGTACGATATGCACCATTGGACGTGTTCATTGCACATGTGCGTCAGTTTATTGTGACATCAATTTTGGTTGCGATAGAATCGCTAAGGAGTCTTTATTATCTCTTGTTGGAATTTGCAAAGCTTGATAGGTTGGCAGGATTTGACTACTTCACAGATATCAGAAAGACTTTCTAATTTTTCTAATTTATGTGAACTACTTCTATGTATCTACCTAAGTTCTTTTCTCATTTATTCCTTCATATCTATTTATCGGCCCGAGCTTTTAATGTTGATTTTTTTTGTAAATAATAAGTACGTCATCATTAAAGAATTCGTCATGACACAGCGTACCATGCCGTACAAATTCAAATGTAATATCACAACGTATCAAACAATCGAAACGTTACTGTCATACTATGACATAGTCTTAGACGATTTGTAAAATCTGTTGAGTACCCTACTTGTATCGACGTCCCCTTGTCCCCTTAACTTTAATTTCTCTTGGAGACACGGCAAAATATACCTACCTAAGTTTAAAAATCTTATCGTACTTACCTCTTATGACTACTTTCTTCTGTTCTTCTTTATTCTGAGTGTTACTGATACCAGATAGTAAGGTCTCTGTGGAGCATCGATCGGCGCGCACCTGAGGACAAACATAATATGAAACATTTTTGACTAATATTAGTAGCTGGCATTTGCCCTGGGGCTACGAGTATTATTATTATTATTATTGATAAATCAGGCAGGCAGTTGCTTCAACTGATAATTGCCTGTATCATGTCATTCTATGTCATTTTCTCCTTTCTATGAATTAAAAATATGTCCAGTTTATTCTTAAATTGATTCACAGTTTGTGCTGATATAATATCGTTAGGCAGCTTGTTCCACTCTCTAACCACTCTATTGGTGAAAAAGTGCTTGTGTGGGTTGTTGTTAGAGAGGCTGGTGCAGAGTTTAAGGTGGTGGCCCCGTAGTCGATCATTAGTGTTAAAAATAAGCATTTTCTGAAAATCCCGCAAGTCATAATGTCCATGCAAGATCTTATATGTTTCTATGAGGTCACCACGATCTCGACGCTCCTTGAGAGATGTCAACTTTAGCAGCTTCAGTCTATCTTCATATGGTTGTCCCTTCAGTTGTCTAGGAACTTTTGTAAAGCTACGTTGCACCTTTTCCAATAACTGTATATCCTTGACAAAGTAAGGGCTCCAAACTTGGAAAGCGAATTCCAAGATGGGTCTTATATAGGTCTTATAGATCTTCAACATCATGTCAGGTGTTAGATTTCCAAAGGCTTTCCTTATCAGATAAATCAAGCTATTTGCTTTTTTAGCTATCTTATTTATGTGTTCCTCCCATTTGAGATCATCTGCAATTATCACTCCCAGATCAGTTTGCGATTTGACTTCTTTTAGTTTCACATCGTTTACCACTTATTCCAACAAATTCAAGCTTCTTCAGTAATCGTGTCGTTGGAACTTTATCGAAGGCCTTCTCATAATCCAGGTATATAATGTCAACAGGTTCTCTCCTATTATAGCTTCCAGTCCAAGACGACAAGCATGATAACAAATTAGACACCGTGGAGCGGTGTGGACAGAAGCCATGCTGTTGCTCTGGGATCACGCGATGATTTTTGAAGAAGTTACGAATGTGTGCCACTATTATTTTCTCCATCACTTTACAAGCTACGCTAGTCAGGCTTATTGGTCTATAATTAGACGGTTGTAACTTGCTTCCCTTCTTGAAAATCGGTGTCACATTTGCAGTTCTCCATTGATGTGGTAAGATGCCAGTGTCATATGACTTCTGCATAATTGTCGCGAGGTGGCCATTGATATCACATTTTTGTAATATTATGACGGGTAAGTTGTCTGGGCCAGGTGAAGAATCTAATTTCAATTGAGGTACAGCCTGTTGGACTTTGTCTTTAGTAAATGTTAGGTCATCTATAGTATCTCCAACTCTGAGTGACATATCCAGTCGGGGCAGCTTGGTCAATGGTTCTTGCTGATAGACGCTAGCAAACTGGTCTGCAAATACTTCAGCAATATTTTGCGCGCCTGTCACTATTTGCCCCTGTTTATTCTGCAAGACACTTGGTATGCTAACTTTAGATGTTATCTGTTGTCTAATGTAGGAGTAAAATTTCTTTGGCCCTGCATGTAGCAAGCTTTCTTCATAGTTTAGTCGTGCTTTCCTGCTTTGGTTTGTCAATTTATTGCTTACCTTTCTATAGTCACTGTAAGCTTCGTCCAGTCCAGTAAGAGTGTATTTGTTCCATAGTAACAATTTCTGTCTGATAAGTTCTTTAGTGTCTTTTGATATCCAAGGTTTATTTGTATTGTGATGATTTAACATTGTCCTTGGCACATACAAGTTAGTCACCCTTTCAAGTGTCTGAAGTAGAGATTCAAACTGACTTTCCACACAGTTTAGGTTGGTTGAGCTTTGAGTCATCATAATTTGTAGCTCTTCATTAATTTTGAGATAGTCCGCTTGCCTGTAGTTGAACCTGGTACATGTCTTGGTGGTATTCTTGAGGTCTTGGAGTTCAATTGTAGCCAGTAGACAATCATGATCACTCTTACCAATCGGTGCTTGGTGGTCCACAGAAGCCACCAATGAGTCCTCATTTGTAAGGATCAGGTCCAAGAAAGATGGCTGGTTTTCTTGTCGATATCTGGTAGGTCTGTCGACTAACTGATCGAGATTACTGCTCTTATACCACTGTATAAAGTTATCCTCTCTTGGAGTTACATATCCACAATCTTGTGGAAGTGGCCATTTAACACCACGATAGTTTAGGTCCCCCATGACAATGACTGTGTTTTTTTCAGATGCAAGACTAATTTGATCAAGCAGCAGTTTATCCTGTTCCATAGTAGAATCAAGTCCATGATAAAGTCCACAAATTAAAAATTTTGTTCTTCCAATTTTAACGTCTAACCATGACCATTCAGAGCTTTCTAGTTTTATGTTGTATTCCGTATTCAGTGTAGCCATCATAAAGTTAGTATTATTTGAGATGTATATTGCCACACCTCCACTTCGCTTGCCAATCCGATCATCTCTGTATATGTCATATCCAGCTATTTTTATCATGGAGTCAGGTATGTTTGGCTTCAGCCATGTTTCAGTGATTATGATCACAGTGGGTTTCAGTGAGTTGATTCTAGTGAGAAATAGATCCAATTTAGAGGTTACAGACTGAATGTTTGTGTAGAATAGTGTTATTGTAGTTAATGTTGATGTGGTTGTCGTAGGCGGAGTTGTTGGGTTATTTGTCTTCTGGCTTAGTTTTTTGTGAGTGTAGTTTTTACAATCTTAGGGTGTCCTTGTACATATCTTATGGTAATGTCCGTTTCTCCATTATCAATACGGGCCTGTAGCTCTCCACGCAGGTATGCCATATACTCTCGTTGCAGCGGTGTTTGGTCACTAGTAATAGATGATGGCTTTTTCAGCTTGTTTTTGTTTTTGAGCACTTCCAACGCATCTTTCTTACTCTTCATTACAACCTTCAATGGCCGTGGTTTGGTATTAATACCCGCCTTGGGAGCACCCAGACGGAACAGGCGGATTTCATCACAGTTTACCGCTGTGGTTACGGAATTTATGACAAGCACGCAAGCTTCCTTGTCATGTTCTTTCCTCTGGTCAGGTTCCACGCAGGTCGATTCCGGTATGTCGTAAATAATGAGATTGTTGGCTCTATTGGATCTCTCTGTCATCTCCTGTATTGCGGATTCAGTCGCCAGCATACTTTGGCGCATGCGCAGCTGCTGAACCTCCTCAGTGAGACTCTTTAACTGCCTCATTATCATGGGCAATTGCGTTACGGCGGATTTACAAGTATCGCATAGGAACGACATATTACGGCCGCTTTTAAGCTCCAGTACTCGAACTTCAGTCGGCAGCAACCCATGGCAATCGCCACATAGGGTGATCTTACAAGCATCGCAATTTACATGCCCCTTTTTCTCACTTGGAACTTTGTTACACTTTCCGCATTTTGGTTGTTGACTTTTTGGCGTCATGTTGTAGACGGTGGTTTTATTTCAACCTAAGTATCCTTCCGAAAGCGTACCCGGGTCTCCTGCCCGTAGGCAAATGGAAAGGCACTGTATGGTTTTAGTCGGCAGAAGTCTAACATAGCTTCCATGGGCTTTAGTTAGCACAGGCTTTATCGCTAGAAACACTCTGTTTATTGGAAAGACTGACTCATTCGGTGAACTTTTCCCAATCACGTTGGGGCCGGCTTTCAAGTGTAACTGCGATGCGACTGAACTTCTATATTTTCCGAGGAGCGACTGTGTTCTGACTTCCACAACCAATTGACGATATCGAAGTTCTGTAGTAAGACTATGGTTCTTTACTTGAGGCCCTGAGGCAGATTTTTTTTCTTTTTTGCAAAGGGTGAGCTTTTCTTTTCGTTTTATTAGCCTGTTCTGTCATATACAACTACCTGACCCTTGCAACTTCGTCTAGGTACATCACATAAGGTGTATGGAAGGAGAGATATTTTTTAATGAGACTCATAGGAGCGTATGAAACTGCCCCATATGCTTAATCATAAAAGAGTTTAAAGATTAAGTCAAATCTAAAACAATTCAGTCCACGCCAGCTCGCATTCAGAGGAACTCTTGAATTCTATGTTTAGCGAAAGTTGAGATGTCCATTATTACTAAACTGCAAAACCCTCAATATTTAAACTTAAGTGCAACAATCCTTAAAGTACACCTATTCTGATTCCAAAAAAATATTGGAAACAGGACCACATGGTGAGAACATACAAGTGAAAAACCATTTTAACTTTCATCCCCTCTCCCAAAGGCAAACCGCTCACAATATCGGGTTCAAAAGTATCCTGAACCTTCCCCGGATCATAAGCTCAGACTGTGCCAAGTATCATTCAAATTGATTCAATAGTTTCGGCGTGATACTTATCCAGGATACAGAGAGACAAAAAAAAATATCTTCGGCTTCAGTATCGATTTGAGAATGCCCTATAATTAAAAATTTTACAATATTTTCCACTAGCAGACGTCAGTTGATTTTACCCGCATAGCTCCCGTTCCCGTGGGAATATGGGAATAAAATATAGCCCTGGCGTGACGTCCGCTAGTATTATGTATATAGATAGATACGTTGACGTCAGACAGGACAGACACCACAACAGTTTGTCAGAGTGGAAAGACTGGCCCTCTTAGGCCATAGTCAAGTCTGCCTAGGGTTTGTTCTTTGTACTATTATTAACTATCTTTAATACGGCTTAACTCTATCGAAAACATAAGCTTTATAAGTTGTCATATATTTGTTGCTTCAAAAAGGATACCTACTCATTTGTACCCTTTTATAGAAATAGTGAAGTTGATTTACCTAAATCTCTGTAACGAGCTGAGTTGAGAACTATTCTTAGGATGATAAAATACAGTAGTGTCATATCTACGTGCTAAATTAACGACATGTTCCTATTTCCTGTAACTTAAACGAACTCAAATGACATGCAATCAATAGACTTTTGTTATGTATAAGGAGCAATAAAATAAATCATAATGCTGATGAGCATGCTTACCAATTCACCCAAGAAGCTAATATATCCTATAGCCAGTTTTAGGGTGTCCACTTTAGAGAGCCTCTTTTCGTATGGCAGTGTGGGTATATGAGCACGCAAGCCTTCAAATGCATCATTGATAGATTGCATACGACGGCGTTCACGCAGATTTGCAGCCTGACGCTGTTGAATCTGTTGCTGAGGGCATCGGAGAGTCGAGGATCTCCGCCTGTGTAGGCGCCGATAGTCTGACCTGGATAGAAACCTGTAAAAAGAAAGGTTGTGGTAACCTACCTGAATGGCATTTTAACATTTGAATTTGCAGTGAGATGTTTTAGTACCTATGTAAACTATTGCCGAAGAGAATACAATACTAACTCCTGCACTAAGGCGATACATCGATAGATAGAGTAGGAGGTACCGTGAAGTTGTAGTCGGCGTTATTTGACATTAGGTATTTGGGGTTTGCATATGCAAAAAAAACTCTTGAGAGTTCGACCTGAGTTCAAAGATGTAAATACCTACATAGGTACTTTTGTAAATCTTACAAATGCACGCACAGTATCTTTGAAAGTTTACACTTTTCACCGACCCGTTTCTCACCGGAACTTGTTACCGGAATAAAAGGGGACTTAGAGTAATGTAAAGTTTTATTCTTGTTGCGTGACAGAGATTAGTTTATTTTTCGGGTTTTAGAACTTTTAGTCTGCCTACCTAACATCCATACATCCAAACTAACATTCTCGTTATAACATTAATCTTTAGCCTAGATAATCTATACATATAATAAAATGATAGAAAAGTCAAAACTGTACATTGGAAATATTTAAAAAAAACTACTCGCTGGGTGTTCATCATAAGATACCGAAGCCGAAAATATAGTTAGAAAAATTTTTGTCTGTTTGGCTGTTTATCTGTTTGTCTGTTTGCTTTGCTTTGTCCGGAAGGATCTCGAAAAGTACTCAATAGATTTGATTCAAATTTTGCACAAATATTACCTAGGGGTAGGGTCTTAAAATAGGCTATATATTATCACGCTACATATCCTAGGGGCTAAGCAGAGAGCAATCAAATTGGCATTGTAACAATTTTCACGCGTACGAAGTCGCGGGCAACAGCTAGTGTCTAGATAAAAACAGAGTGTACTAGTATAAGTATTAGTAATTTAGATTTGGCTGTAGGTACCTACTTTCCATACAGAGTATACAGACCTATTACTTTTCATTCATTGAATAAATTATAAGAAGCAGCTAAATAAATGCATCCTTCACATTACAATTTAAAATCATGAGAGCTTTTTGGGAACAGATTTTTTGTAGGTAAGATGTGCTACGTAGCGCGTAACCAGCAGCTACGCGGCACGCGGCGGCAGCGCCGCGCCGCGCCGGCACATATATTTCTCCAAAAGAAAGGTCTGTATGCAAAGTTACTGCGGATCCAGGCTGTGTATTTGTTTATTAACCGCAATGGATATTATATTGGAATAAAATGGACGTTCATAGAAATCGCCTTTACAGTTAGGCGAAAAGCAAATTCAATAGAAGAAAGAACGAATAATGAGAAACAAAGTAGTATGCCTACTTATTATTTGAATCACTTTAATATTGTAAAAGACTCGCTTTCATATTTTTACGTTCTAACTATAGAGACTATTTTTGTGCTATCATGTTTTGATAAAAAGCACGGAATAAAACTTGTAAGATTAAGCATAATTTGATGTCATAGCTGCTCTATAAAATATGGAAACTACGAAATGTTTGTTCTCCAATGAAATAAATAAATAAAATTAATATAAAAAGCACAGGATTATAGAGAAATTTAAACATTTCGCATTCAATGAGCCTTTAAGGGTTTACAAAGATACTCGTACTTATCAGAAAAGTTTTCTGATTTCTGTGACTTTCGGTCTGCCTACCTAACATCCATTTATCCATACATCATACATCCAAACAATCCTTCTCGTTTATAACATTAATGTGATAATCCTTAGCCTAGATAAAAACAGAGTGTACTCGTAATTTAGATTTGGCTGTAGGTACCTACTTTCCATACAGTGTCCCCTCAACAAGGGACGGAATTAAACAAAAGTACCGGTCAATTACTTTTCATTCATTGAATAAATTATAAGAACCAGCCAAATAAGTGCTGCCTTCACATTACAATTTAAAATCATGAGAGCTTTTTGGGAACGGATTTTTTGTAGGTAAGATGTGCTACGTAGCGCGTAACCAGCAGCTACGCGGCATGCCGCCGCCGCCCGGCGCGGCGCCGCACCGGCACATGTATTTCTCCAAAAGAAAGGTCTGTATGCAATGTTATTGCGGATCTAGGTTGTCTATCTGTACATTTAATCGCAATGGATATTATATTGGAATAAAATGGACGTTCATAGAAATCGCCTTTAATTAGGCGAAAAGCAAATTCAATAAAAGAAAGAACGAAAAATGACAAACAAAGTAATAAGCCTACTTATTAAATGAATCACTATAATATTGTAAAAGACTCGCTTTCATATTTTTACGTTCTAACTATAGAGACTGACTATTTTTGTGCTATCATGTTTTGATAAAAAGCACGAAATAAAACTTGTAAGATTAAGCATAATTTGATGTCATAGCTGCTCTATAAAATACGGAAACTACGAAATGTTTGTTCTGCAATGAAATAAATAAATAAAATTAATGTAAAAAGCACAGAATTATAGAGAAATTTAAACATTTCGCATTCAATGAGCCTTTAAGGGTTTACAAAGATACTCGTATCAGAAAAGTGTTCTTATTTCTGTTTTCTGTGACATATGGTCTGCCTACCTAACATCCATCCATCCATACATCATACACACAAACAAACCTTCTAGTTTATAACATTAATGTGATAATCCTTAGCCTAGATAAAAACAGAGTGTAATTTAGATTTGGCTGTAGGTACCTACTTTCCATACAGTGTCCCCTTAACAAGGGACGGAATTAAACAAAAGTACTTATTACTTTTCATTCATTGAACAAATTATGAGAACCAACCAAATAAGTGCTGCCTTCACATTACAATTTAAAATCATGAGAGCTTTTTGGGAACAGATTTTTTGTAGGTAAGATGTGTTACGTAGCGCGTAACCAGCAGCTACGCGGCACGCCGCCGCCCGGCGCCGCACCGGCACATATATTTCTCCAAAAGAAAGGTCTGTTACTGCGGATTCAGGTTGTGTATCTGTACATTTAATCGCAATCGATATTATATTGGAATAAAATGGACATTCATAGAAATCGCCTTTACAGTTAGCCGAAAAGCAAATTCAATTGAAGAAAGAACGAAAAATGAGAAACAAAATGGTACATATAAATACTTATTAAATGAATCACTATAATAATTGTACTACCCGTTCGCTCTAACTTTGCCGCTGACGTAGAGGCGTATACTTACCCGAATTGTTAATTAGACGAAGTAAATTTACAGTAGCTAATGTCACTTCTTCATAGAAAATACGCAACATTGAATGAAGAAGTGACATTAGTTGCTGTCAATTTACTTCGTCTAATTAAAAATTCGACTTTAGTATGGAGCCGAGCGGCGAAGTTAGAGCGAAGGAGCCGTAAAAGACTCGCTTTCATATTTTTACGTTCTAACTATAGAGGCTGACTATTTTTGGGCTATCATGTTTTGATAAAAAGCACGAAATAAAACTTGTAAGATTAAGCATAATTTGATGTCATAGCTGCTCTATAAAATATTTAAACTACGAAATGTTTGTTCTCCAATGAAATAAATAAATAAAATAATGTAAAAAGCACAGGATTATAGAGAAAATTAAACAGTTCACATTCAATGAGCCTTTAAGGGTTTAGCTGCTTAGCACTGCTACGAGTATTTACACAGATATCAGAAAAGGTTTCTGATTTCTGTTTTCTGAATTCTGTGACTTTTGGTCTGCCTACCTAACATCCATCCATCCATACATCATACATCCAAACAAACTATCTCGTTTATAACATTAATGTGATAATCCTTAGCCTAGATAATGACTGGATAAAAACAGAGTGTAATTTAGATTTGGCTATAGGTACCTACTCTTCATACAGTGTCCCCTTAACAAGGAAATCTTTTCATTTGTTGAATAAATATATGAGACCAGCCAAATGACTGCCTCTGTGGCGCGGTCGGTAGTGATACCGCCTGCGGCGCTGGAGGTCGTGGGTTCGATTCCCACCGGAGACAAATATTTGTGTGACCCATAAATGTTTGTTTCCAAGAGTCTGGGTGTTTCTATGTATAATATGTATGTATTTAAAAAAAGTATATAAGTATTAATATCCGTGGTCTGATACCCATAACACAAGCAGGTTATTCCTAGCTTACTTTGGGATCAGATAGCGTTGTGTGAAATGTCCGTGAATATTTATTATTATTATTATTATTATTAAATAAGTGCTGCCTTCACATATACGTTTAAAATAATAAAGATTTTTGGTAATAACATTTTTGTAGGTAAGATGTGCTACGTAGCGCGTAAACAACAGCTACGTGGCACTTATATTTCTTCAAAAGGAAGGTCAGTCGACCGGAAGGGTATATCATAGAATTATAATATAACGCATGTTATAAGTGTTGTTATAAGTCTATGTGTACACTAATAATTATGCAATCACCAAGGACACAAAAGATAGAATTTATAGATAAGGCAAATTTTTGTGTCCATACATTTATGTATAATCGAAATGAATTCATAGAATGATCTTTCTTGATAATATGTTGTTGTGAAAAAATTTTAGTGTTACAGATACATTAAGGTTTACGGTTAGGTGAAAAATAATTCAATAGAAGATGAAATGAAAAATGAGAATCAAAGTAGTATACTAATTTAATGTAGATATCACTATAGTATTGCAAGACTCGCTTTCATATTCTTACATTCTATTCTAACTATATGTAGAGACTGACTATTTTTGGGCTATGATGTTTTGTAAAAATAGTACTTAATGGAGTAAAACTTGTAAGAGTAAGTATAATGAGTTAATGTCATCTCCAATTAAGTAAATAAACAAAATTAATATAAAAAGCGCAGAATTATAAAGAAAATTAAACATGTCGCCATCAATTGAAAGTGTGAAAAAAGAAAATGAAGCGTTTTAAAAGCACTGCTATTTACTTAATTGCCTAAGTTGAAGTTGAGAAAAAGACTTGTAAAATCAACCAACATTTTAGTAGTGGGTGGTATGGTGGTGTATGTATTGTATACTTAAAAATAATAATAAACCACACTGAGAAATAAATATTGCAAATACTTATTAAGTAAACGATAAAAAATAAAAAAGTTCGCATCACATAAAAATTGCAAGGAAACCGCTCAGCACAAGTGAAGTAAAGATTTTTTATTCAACTTAAAGATGCGTTAAACAGCCCGCCACTGAACCAAGCATTAATGTGACATAAAATACATCTACGTACCTTCTTCTAGGCGTGGAGAGATTTTCCTGATCACTGGCATAGAGACTGCCATCTGACATCGAAGAGTCATCGTACAGATACATATCTGAACCATTCCCCGACGTGGGAGAACCACCAATTGGTACCGAAACTGCACTTATATTCTCCATTGAAGGACACCGAACTCCATTCGAACCGTCCATGTTAAACATTGCGATTTTACTAAAAGCCTTTCAATAAACACATGATTACCGCCAAATGTGAATGCCGAGGCGTGTTATTCGGTGAAAGTTCAATACGTAATGAGGGTGAAAGAAGTGTTCTGTAGATAGGGCAGGGTTTGTGCGATCGAAATAACTCCGCCCTAACGCTATCTCCACGCCCAGATGTGGACGACCAAAACACATAGGCCCTTGATATTGCACAATTGGAACCCTCTATCTTTGTCTTTGTTAACATTGGGTTAGAAGTGCAGAGTCCTTATGTTGCTGGTTTTTATTGACGATAAGTATAGAAAATTATGAATTTTCAAACTTGTTCAAACTAAGGCTAGTTTTGTGTTCAAATATTGAGAGATTCTCTCTAGAGTGCCATTCATCAAACATTCTCAAACTAAATTATTGTAATGTTGAAATATACGTGTAGTAGGTAGGTAGGTAGGTACCTAGGTACTTAACGTATTTTACAAATTGCATTTTTTTATCTTCACGGCTGCGTATTTACATAAGGATGAGTAAAAACATTTACTCACAACAGCAGATTTTGCCATCTGCGTTCCTATTTGCAAGACATGATATACATATATATATTTGTAAAATAAGTACCAGCACTTATAAAAAGTTATAATATAACTCAATATTTGATACTGTGCCCTTGGTGCAGTTATGATTTCCATTTTCCAAGAAGAGCTCCTCTCCTAGCCCAGTTAGCACCGTGTTATGCTGCGTCCACATTTATAACATTTTACGGCACATTACTCCATTACTGTCAGACTCGGTGTCGCTACCGTTGAAAACTGCAGCTACGAGTTATATGTTCGACACGATGCACGATGTGCCGTGAAAATGTTACAAATGTGGACGCAGCATTACGTTACGACTAGTCCCGAAATAGATGACAGATTGTGATATTCCCATTTACGAGGATTTCCATTGTTTTCCCTATTTGCAAGTAACATCGTAATCTTATAATATAAGCTTCTCCATATTACACTACTCTACTGAGTGACTGATTACGGGTGAAATGTTACCTATCTCATATTTAGGACCGGCGAAACATGAGGCGGACGACGTTTGACCCGAGAATTTCTGTCCACTCATTTACGACTTGTGGTTGAGAATCGGCGCCCTAGAATGACACAATTGAAATAGTAGACTTGGGCTCCTGGTGGTGTAAACGTCCGTAACCTACGGTGACCACTTTTAATCAGGTGGACCCGTTTTCTTGTTTGCCACCTCGGAAGTATATAATATTTATTACGGTCGACCTTGACGAATCTTAAGGCAATTCGAAGGATTGCAGCGTACGCTTTCATTATATTACTGTTATAAAATCTGAGGGGTTTTAAGAAAAAATCTAGTCGCAAAATATTATTGATTATACATACTTATTATGACAAGTTTTTATGAGAATTAAACTAATTTATTTAGATAAAAAGTAAATTTATTGTTAAGTTGTTAAGATTATTGCATTATTTCTCATTTTTCGAGAGCGATTTCGATCGAACAAAGTTTTCCTAATCGTGTCTTGAACCGTTAAAAAAGCAAGAGTAAATAATAAATTAATGAATGAAAATTGATTAGGTTGTCTTTTTAAAATTGAACTTACTGTGCTAGCTTCAAAAGTCATGTCACGTCGCCATTTGAGTCGAGATGAAAATGTTACGAGTCGTGGGCATGTTAAAAAATGGTGCTATTTAACGCGTCGTTGCTGAGACCCTACATACCAGCCACGTTATCGCAGTACTGGGGATGTGGCTGAACGGCACCGTAGTAGACAACGGGTTAATACGCAAAGACAAGACCGATTCCTCCAAATGAACGCCAAAAGACAATCCAATATCACAGCGTTGAAACTTGTGCAAAGGCTCCAGGAGGACCACCAGCAGCTGGTAGCGACCAAACCGTGCGAAGGAGGTTGCACGAAGTCAAACTTCATGCTCGAAGACCGCTACGTGCTCCAGTACTGCAACATGGCAATCGCGGTCAGCGGTTTTCGTGGACACGGGAGCATTTGTCTTGGAGTGATCAGCAATGGTCATAGGTGCTGTTCACTGATGAGTCCCGGTTTGAATTTCATCCGGATTCAAGAAGATCTCGTGTTTGGAGAACTCCAGGCAAAGTTAGCCGTCTGCGGCACCCTCATCAGATCCACTATTATGCTTCGGGATTGATCGCGAAAAATTACACGAGATGTCGGATTGCATTCCTTTTTTTTTACGTGAGGTAAAACCCTCATGGATGTTATGCCGGACTCCTACAGACTAAAAAAAACACATTTCCCAGGACTCCCAACAGACCTACGGCCGCCACTGCGGCCTCGCCCAGGGGGTGGTTCGGGTGCTATCCCGCGTCTTTGGGGGTTTCGGGTGTGATAACGCTTCTAATGGGAGGCGTGCGTGAGTTCCTCACGTCACGCTTTCGTCATGGGCCTGCTTTTGTAAGGACGGTGAGCCGCCCTCTCACCGTCCTCAGGCCCCGGTCATGGAGGCCGATAGTCCTCAGCGAAGACACGTCGCCGTCGGCGGCGCCCAGGCCCTGACTGCGGAACTCTGGTCGGCGGCCTGGGCGCGGGATTGCATTCCCTATTTGGTAATTGAATATTATCGTGTCTTTTTTATCGACATAAGATCGATTTCTAAAAAAATCGTATCCATAAAAGTTTGATAAATTTTCAGGAATTAGACATTTTGAAAATATGAGATTTTGGGAATTTGAGATTCTGCATTGAGGGTCTACAAAGTAAAAAAATCATTCGCATTTTATTTTTCGCAGTATCTAAGTGGCAAGTGAAAGCGAGCTGGTTTTAGCCCCTCTCTATTAAATAGAGTGCAGAGGGGCTTATGTCGAGACTTTGTCTGTAGTCTGTGACTCTGTCACATTAAACTACGTCACTAGGTCACGTGGATCATCTGTTCAAAGTTTGAAATAAAACAAAAATGACAACGTCAGTCGGATTGAACTTTCACAATAGCGTGTTAGAGAGGGGCAGTCGGGTGAGAACGATCTCACGGCTTCTTGTTAAGTACTTTATAAAAATAACTAGCTAGACCATTTAGCTACTAGTAGGTCGTCACAATCTGCGCCTCGGACCTCGGTATGTAGCGCCACTGGTCACAAAACAACTAATAGTAGGTAAGTCCGTAAGCCTACCTACTACGTAGGTACTCTGCAGTTGCAAAGGTTCATAGGTTACGGTAACCAACCATGGTTGCCCATAAGCTTGTCTGTAGAAATATGTAATTATAGGTACTAACAAACAATACTAGTGGGTACCAAAAAATGTGCGCCGCCGATTTATACAAAATTATTTGTAAAATCAAACAAAATAATTTTTGAACCCAAGAAATCTATTTCCCTAATTCATATTTCGAGCACTTGCGTTAGCGTCACCACCAGAAAAATTAAGATGTTTCGCATCAAAAACACGCTGTAACATGAAGAATCGACAAAAAAAGAGGCGCTTTACCTATAGGGGAACATGGGCATCAGTGGATCACGGGGAACAGTGGATCATTTGTTATAACTTTGTGCCTATGGCACCCACACATATGCACTTCGGGTCAGCGCACATCTTCCTACACCCCGCACTACCCGACTAGTCACCGCCACAGAGTCACAACGGAAGGCCGCACGACAGCGCATCGGTCCGTAGGCACGTACGAAAAAAAATATTTACGTATTATTGGAAATAGTTTTGCTACCAGGTTTTTTAGATATTTCAATGTCTTTGTATATTTTATTTTAGTGTGTGTGTCTGAGTATCTAAAACTGTATTATACTGTGCTGTAAAAGCTCATTATATTTAAATAAAAATATTATTTCTGTTATTGGTAAATGGGTTACAGTGAATCATACTCCAATGGGGTTCATCGGATCGTGATCCACTGTTACCCGAAGGGATTCGAATTTTATATGATCCTTTTTTACGGGTCAATATGCCCCGTAATAGTCGAAAGAAAACACAGCACGGCGGTCCCTGCTCCACCAGGAAACCGTGGAGACCTGGAAGGTGCGACTTGAGCAACCAACGGGAGAATTCGCCAAGATCGCGGTTGTCACAGATGCCTCCTGGGCACGAGAGCTTCGGTAAGTATCTGTGAAACCGAATACACCGGGAAACCTCGGCCAAGTGCCAGCACTGCGGAGAGCGCAGCGAGGACAACAGCGCCAGGTCCTCGTGGCAGGACTTTCTCTCGCTGGAGACCATGGTGCGAGGTGCGAGCCATGATGCCCCCCTAAGATGTGGAATAGCACCTGAACCCCCCCCCCCCACCTCTAGGTGAGGCTGCAGTGGTAGTCGTAATAGGTCTGTTGGGTGTCCTGGGGTATCCTTCCCAGGGGTTACCCGGGGGGGGGGGCTCCCAACCGTGTTACGTGGGATACATGAGTTTTTTAGTCCGTAGGAGGCCGGCATAGCATCTATGTGGTCCTACATGACCACCACTACGGCCTCTGTATATAAGAACGGTGGGCGGCCCCCTCACCGTCCTCAGGCCCTCGGTCATGGAGGCCGATAGTCTGGGGCGAAGTCACGTCGGCGGCGGCCTAGCCGCCGACTGCGGAACTTAGGTGGGAGAGTTCTCTTCTGCTCCCTACCCGCTGCCTCTTTCACAAGCATCACCGGCTCGCAAAAAAGAGGCAGCTCAGTCCCACTTACCTACTCCCGCTGGAGATCATTGCTCGCACCATAGTCTCCTGCGAAAGAGTGTCCACGTCCAGACCTGCCACGAGGACCTGGCGCTGTTACTGAACCACAGTACTTATCGAAGTTCCCATGCCCGATAAGTATCTGTGAGAACCAGTAGAAGAAAGCACCATGTCTCCTCTCCAGCCACTTGTACATGACAGGTCTGACCGCCGCAATTGTGGCGAATCCCCCCATTGGTTGCTCAAGTCACACCTTCCACGTTTCCTCGTTTTCCTGGTGGAGCTGGGACCACCGAGCTTTGATTTCGCGAGACGCAGACCCGTGGCCCGCTCCAGCGCCTCATTGCGCGGTTGCGCCATTCGAATAGTGGCGCAAGGGCTCTCGCTTCCAGGTCCCATGGAATGGTCCCGGGTAGGAGACATGCCGCCTCACCTGAGATCGTGCGGTATCTCCTTATCACCCTTAAGGCCATCGCCCTCTGCGGGCTAAGTAATCTAGCCGCATTGCTGGCCGTCAGGGTCTTTACCAATGCGGGGGCCCCGAATAGGGCCATGCTCCGCACGATCCCGAGGTACTGTCTTCTGTAGGGAGCGTTGGGTGGGTCCCCTGATGTCGGGCATCAGTCGCGAGAGTGCGGCTGATGCCCCCCTCAGTTTTGGGATCAAACTTCGGAAGAGGTATCCGAAGTTCCACCGGCTATCCATACTACCCCTTATGATCCACTGTAACTCAAACCCCGATTCAAGGTAACCCATACATGTGCCACAGTGGATCAATTCCCTCTCAAAGAAAAAACCGTTTTCTGACATATATTAATTTACTAGCTGACCCGCGCAACTTCGTTTGCGTTACATGAGAGTGTGACAGAGAGAGGTGTTAACGTGATGTAATGTTTCTCGTCGCTTTTACTTCCGCCCATTTGTTTTTTGGTATGGAACTCATCGTGTGCGAGTCCGACTCGCACTTTGCCGGTTTCTATCGTTCAGTTGACTGGCTACCACTGCATACCACGTTTACTCCCGTCGCGTCGCTCATACTTTAAAGAGGGTTATTGTAAGTAAACCTTAAAAGATAGGCATTTGCTGTTGAGGACTTTTTTTACAACTTTTTAAGAGGAACAAATTTGTAGTACACTATTTTTACGAAACTTTAACCATTTATGCAGCGTACGCAATGGAAGCTCTCAAAAGAAAGATATTTTCCCCGTTCTCGAAACATTACTCATGGCTGCTCCGCTCCTATTCGTCTTAGCGTGATGTTAAATCGCCATTGGCCATCCTCAATAAATGGACTATTAAACTGTATAACAATTTTTGAAATGCAACCAGTAGTTTCTGAGATCCTAGCACAAACAAACTCTTCAGTTTTATAATATCGTGAGCGAACCTTAAGAGATAGACAAATTAGGTTTTTGTGAGCGAACCTTAAAAATAGACATATGCTGTAGCGGACTTTTTTTTAGAACTTTTTAAATGAAACAATTTAGTAATACACAATTTTTACGTAACTTTAACCATTTACGCAGCGTACGCCTCGGAAGTTCTCAGACGGTAAAAAATATTCCCCGTTTTCAAAACATTATTGATTGCTGATTCGCTCCTATTCGTCTTAGCGCGATGTTATATAGCCTATAGCCATCCTCGATAAATGGACTATGAAACTGTAAAAGAATTTTTGAAATCCAACCAGTAGTTCCTGAGATCCTAGCGTTCAAACAAACAAACAAACAAACAAACAAACAAACAAACTCTTAAGCTTTATAATATTAGTATGGATTAATGAGGTATTTAAAAAGAGAAACTTAAAATTTAATTATGCTTTTACGTATTACATGCAAAACTTCTGTTATTGAAGCAAAAATTTACGTCAAAAACAGCTTCAAAAAAAAAGTGATCCACTGATGCCCATGTTCCCCTAGGTTTCGCATACAGGCGCTGCCAGGCTCGGCCCTTTACGTACCTACCTACTTATAAAAGGAAGACAAGTAGTAGAGGGGAGTGGTCTAAAGAAGTTATCTAAAAGACGGTAGAAAAAGAATTGGATGTAGAAAAGCTGCGAGTTACGGCGTGCCACTGCCACAGTCTACTTTGCAAAAGTCAAGAGCAATGGGAAGATTACACAAGAGGGAGAGTTATATAGAGGATACTATTTCTAACTAAGTATTACCATGGCGAAAACCACACTAATTTGTGGGATCTCAACTGTGTAGCCGTCGGACTTGGACACATCGTAGTAATTCTCTTTGCCTACTGCAAGTGTGCTGGTGTTGACGACATTTGACATTCCTCAAATTCCTCAGACATATGTTGACAAATGTTTATAATAATTATAAACATTTCAATGTGTATTGAATCAGTGTGTATTTGGTACCTAAGTGTGTAAGCGGTCCACAATTGTGGATTGTGGACCGCTTACACACTTAGGTACCAAATACACACTGATTCTTCAGCGTAAAACAGTAGGTAGGTATCGCCATATGAAAAAAAAAATGTTTAGGTAGGTAGTGTTACAAAAAAGTAGTGACCGACCGAAGTTTCGGTTTCGGTTTCGGTTTCGGCCAGTTTCGGCCAAAAAATCGAGTATCGGCCGCAGTTTCGGTTTCGGCCAAAATGGGCCGAAACTTTCGGCCGGGCCGAAACTCACGTGTTCATGAATTTTGAGAGCCTGGCTCTGCTTGTGACGTGGTTGAGGACAGCCCAACCAGTTAGTATGTTACTAAACTAAGATTTAGAAACTTACAAAGGAATTCCAATCAATAGTTACAATGATACAATTCTATTTAAACTACAAGCAATTACAATCATTGACATGTATTAGACAATTACTTGTTATGTCTTTGACCACCTTTTTAGGGTCCCGTCCTTACTTTTTGGTTACGAAATCCTAAAAAGGTGATCCATGAACCTACCTACCCCTTAGTAGTCGGTTGCGTACAAAAAGAGTAAAAACAGGGCCCCATTCCTAAGACTTCGTTGGTCGTCTGTCTGTCTGTCAGCAGGCTGCAACTCATGCACCGTGATAGTACAACAGTTAAATTTTGATGCAGATGATGTTTTTCTGTTGCTGCTATAGCAACAAATAATAGAAACGGACAAAATAAATTATTAAAAGGAGCCCGCATAACAAACGTGATTTATTACCGCTTTTCTTGTATGGAATCCTACTTAAGCGAGTTCGGCATGCTCTTGTCCAGTTTTATTTATCACAATGGCGCCCACGTGCACTATAGTGACAGAACTGTCATCGGCTCCGACGCCCACGGTCATCATATTGCCAGTTTATATCCGTTTATATCCGGTGTTATCCTCTTTCATCCAGGCCGGAAATAATGCAGGATGAGTTTATAATAATGATTGACATAGACTGCAGAGTAACAATAAAAGAAAAAACATCAGAAACTTCGAGTTGATTGTGATAAATAAATTTTCTGTTGAGCCGCCATTAGCGTTCCAATTACACTCGAGAGCAATGAATCCGGGTCACTTAAAGAATGTTAAAAATCTCGGAAACTAAAAATGATAGGTTAATGCAATAAATTTTATTTAATAGACAATGTAATACTCCTTAAATGAAAGTAAAAAAAATATGAGTCACCATACATTTTATTAACACAAAATTACATAAAGAAAAAACTGCCGATCTCTCCTTAAAACAAAAATAGGAAACATGAAATTTTTGAACTTTATTACGATTTTCTTGAATTTTAATACTTCGTATTGCCTCCTCGTGCTTCCATTACTGCGTTAACGCGGTTTGGCATGCTGTACACCAAGTTCCTTATACGATTTTGGGGAATATTCTCCCATTCCTCTGTGAGAGCAATTTTGAGCTCACGAAGCGTGATTGGGGGAGGGTTTCGTTGTTTTACGCATCTGCCTAGCTCGTCCCAAGCATGCTCGATCGGGTTGATATCCGGGCTGCGCGCTGGCCACTCCATACGAGTAATGTTCATCTCTTGAAGGTAGTCATTCACAATCCTACCTGTATGAGGTCGGGCATTGTCATGCATAAATATAGCATCCTCACCTAAATTGACCATAAATGGACCAACGTGATCATTGAGGATTTCTTCCACATATCTTACGCTAGTTAAAGAGCCGTTTTCTATGATCACCAGCTCTGTGCGACTTTCAGAAGAAATTCCGGCCCACACAAGTACAGACCCACCACCGTAGGCTACTTTTTCTTCGATGCATGCTTGCTTGAATCTTTTCCCTGGTCTTCGATACACTCTGTGTCTTCCATCGTGCTTGTAGAGCATAAATTTTGATTCGTCGGAGAACATAACTTTTGACCAATCTTCAATACTCCAATTTACGTGGCTCTGGGCATAGGCATCCTTAGTCTCGAAATACGATGCCCACGCTCCAGTTTAGGGCCGTTTGCAGGTCTAAGGGGTTTTAAGTTAGATTCAGCAAGCCGACGTCTTACTGTCCATGCACTTGGGTTACTTCCTCCGAGGCGTCGAAACTGATTGGTGAGTTCAGTTCCTGTGAGAAAGCGATTTCGAAGCATGGTGTTCACCAAGTATCGGTCTTCTCGTGCTGTGGTACACCTGGTTCTGCCCGTTCCTGGTCTGCGTAGGTTAGAACCAATTTCTTCGTAACGTCGGAGAACTCTTTGTACTGTTGACAGCGACACACCGACAGTCCTGGCTGTATCGCGCTGACTCGGCCGGTTTCCAGCATTGTAAGTATTCTGGTGCATTCTTCAGGCGTAAGCGACATAATTTCAGCTTGATTAATGAATATAGAGCACTATCAACATGGTTTATGTACCCACATAAATGACAGATTACAAACAAAAGCAACACCAAATGCTGTAATTTCGTAGTTCCATCTTCGAAAGTGGCCCTTTTTCAAATTTGATTTTTTTATGATATAACTTTACAATAACTAAGAAGTTTTAATACCTTCATTTAAGGAGTATTACATTGTCTATTAAATACAATTTATTGCATTAACCTAGCATTTTTAGTTTCCGAGATTTTTAGGATTCTTTAAGTGACCCGGATTCATTGCTCTCGAGTGTAGTTACGGGGTAAGTATTTAATATTTTAGTTTATTCTGCTTTTATTTATGGTTTTATTTAATATATTGAATGATATATTATTTTATAATATATACTTATTTATTTCAGTGTATATTTATTAATTGTTTTTTTTATTGGCCAATGTAAATACGCAAAAAATGTATAACTTTAATACCTACTTTTATTTTATTAATATTTTTGTTTATTTTGATTCAATTATTCTTGTTTTGCATTTAAAAGGTGTTGTTTAACAGCTGTTATAAATATTTCCGTCCCAAATCGAGGTAAAATTATTATAATAGCATCTGAAGATGACAATTTTTGGCAATGAAAATACGCTAATATTGATAAATTTATTTTCGGAGATTTTGTATCTACAAATTCTTTTTTTTTATTTTTGGGTAACGTGTTTGTGTGTATATTTGGTAAATAAAAAAATATAAGACTTAAAACTGGTTTTATTTTGAATTACATGGTAAAACATAAGAATACTACTTCATTTTAACCATCGTAATTTTCAGCGACATTTCATTAATCCATTACACATCGGATATCCTCGGATTTAGTTTAGTTATTTTCGTCAGTTATCCAGCATGATGAAACAGTAAGTATTTCTGTAGTGCGACTCCTTTAAAAGAAATAAGAATTAATTTTGTGAAGCTCGGCGCGCAACCGCCGTTCCCGCCAACGCTCGCGAAGGTGTTAGCGTCGGAGGCCAGTGACGTTTGACAGTTCGGATGCACGACTGGTATACTGAATGTAACCAAAACTGGTCAAGAGCTAGTAACTGTAGAAGGGCACCGTGTAGTTTTAGTCGGTAGAAGTTCGCAATAGCATCTATGAATAATTCCACATGTAATAGAAAGAAACCCATCTATAGGTGGAGATATTTCTAAAATGAACACTTGAGATGATTTATACAGTTGATTGATAGCACTTGGTGGAACTTGCTGCACATATTGAAGAAAACCAAACCAGCGCCAGGTTTCCACCTGGCACATGCTGAACTGGACACCCATTTGGTGCAATTGGTTTTCGCATTATTGCTTGCATTCTGTCGACCTTGTGGGATTGGAGGTATGTTTATTCAGAAGTGCGAACATGCTTCTGTTTCCAATGGTATCTATAAGTGTTATTGTTTGTAGAGTTGTATAGTTTTAAGTACTTCTCGTTATGTAAACGGATGTATGTCGTATGTGTTACTACTTTGCACCAAATAAATACTTCTTTCTTTCTTTCTTTCAAGAAAAAAAAAGCACAGCCAAGTTCTAGTCGGATTTAAGCACGGAGGGGTAAAAGCGGGACCTATGAACGAGACATGAGACTTAGCCGTCCGTCTGTCTGTTAGTCAAGATATTTTATCGCTGAAATCGTGACAAATAGAGACCTGAAATTCTCAGAAATGATGTATTTCTGTTGCTGTTTTTTTAACGTGAGGAAAATCCTACAGGGATTCTACCTAACAGCCTATGGTTGGGAGCCCCGGGTATGCCCTCGCAAGAATGTCCAGAGGATTCCCAACAGACCGATGGCTACTACTGCGGCCTCACCTGTGGGGGGGGGGGGGGTCGGGTACTATCCCTATCGTTGTTCAAGAGTTATCCCTCTTCATGGGGGAGCGTGCATGAATCTCACGTCACGCTGTCGTCTAGGAGCTGCTCGCGCGCAGGAAGAGGCAGCGGACTCCCACCTACTCCGAGATCATGGCTCGCACCATAGTCTGCAGCGAGAGAATGTCCACGTTCAGACCTGCCACGAGGCTTTACCGCGCTGTGCTCCCGCTTCGCTCCTCGCAGTGCTGGCACTCAGCCGTGGTTTCCCGGCGTATTCGCCACAGATAATTTATGAAACTTCCGTGCCCGGTAAGCATCTGTGACAACCGGTAGGAGAGAGCACCGTGGCTCTATTTCAACCTCTCGTCCATTACCAGTCTGACTGCCGATGCAATTGTGGCGATTCGACCTCTTGGTTGCTCGAGTCGCACCTTCCAGGTCTTCTTGGTTTTCTGGTAGAGTTCGGACCGAAAAGACTCAATTTCTCGAGACGCAGGCATATGGCCCCCACTCCAGCTCTTCCTGGCGCCATTTAAACAATGATGCAAGGGCCCTCGCTCCCAGGTCCCATGGTGGGGTCTCGGGTAAGACACATACCGCCTCAACTGAGATCGTAAGGTATCACCCTCACGGCCATTGCCTTCTGCGGGCTAAGCAATCTAGCCGCATTGCTCGCTGTCGGGATCTCCGCCCATACGGAGGCCCCGTATAGTTCCATGCACTGCACTATCCCAAAGTACAGTCTCCGCTCAGACGTCAGACGCTCCCCAGGAGACTCAAGCGTTGGGTCTCCTGATACTGATACTAACCGCGGGAATGTGACTGATGCCCTCTCTCAGTTTTGGGACCAAACTTCAGAACTGGTATCCAAAATTCCATCGAGTACGAGCCCCAAATACGTCATCGAGGGCTCAATGCCGATGCTAACTAAAACCCCCTACATGTAAGCTGAATCCGACAGGTGGCCCCTTCTAAGGTTCGAAAGCCCAGAGCCTCGGATTTGTGAAGGGCGACCTGAAGACCAAAACACCGTATTCAACCCACCACAGGACTGCATAGCGATGTTTTGCTCCACGCGCTGTAACGAGGGTGTTTTCGGCGTAACACGTTACGCCGAAAAATCTGAGCAACAGACCGCACGCCAATTGTAACCGATGTTTCAGAGATGCAGTCCTAAGACCGATCCCTGTGGAACACAAAACGACACATATCGCCGATCCAGACCTAGCCAGCTCGGCTGAGTTTTGACCTTCCCGGAATGATTGGCCCAAACAATTCGACGGAGGTAGGAAGGCATACCATGGTGAATAAGCGCCTCCCATAACGCAGCTCTAGGGCAAGGTGTTGAAGGCGTTGGCGATGTCAAGACACTGCCACCACCACCTCGCCCTGTTCTGTAGCCGCTATAACAAAAAATACCTACTAAAGGTCATATATAAAAAAAACATCCACACACAAAAAACGTAATTTTTGTCCCCAATTTTTGTTACGGAACTCTCTGTGCCTGTGCATTGACATAAAAAGATTGACATAAAATAAACACTAAATGTTAAGTGGAGCAAACCTCAACACCATAAAGAAAACCGCATTGCAATCGGTTAAGCGATTACTGAGATTAGCGTGCACAAACGTACAGACAAACAAACATACAGACAACAGACAAAAATTCTAAAAGTCATTGTTTTGGGTTCTATTGCGTTCATAAAGCCCCCCTATAATTTTTTTTCTTATTTTTCTTCCATGTACAGACAGCAACTTGTTACGATTTTATTGATGATTAAACGAACTTACCTGTGAGTGAAGTTCTATCATAATTATACTAAACGCCTCGTCCGAAGAGATTAGTAACCAATACCTACTAATCTCGAGGAACGAGGCGTGAAGTATAATTATATGCAGGGGAAACCCGTACAAAATCGTATACCGGGGTAAAAAGGCTCATACTTGTTGTTTATTCAAATTTTCCCGCGCAACTGCTGCACAGCGACGTCCACCAATGAGAGCTAAGTTGCCAAAAACACTTGTCGCGACACGACTGTGCGTTATCAAAATATTTCATTTTATTGTTTTTTGGTGTAAATAATCTTATTTTTGTAAAAAAATATTTACCAACAGTGCAGTTTACGTGTATTCCAGGTAAGTCATTAATTACTTATATTAGAGTGCATGATTTTGAGCGTAACTGAGAGTTTATACCGGTAAATTTGATTTGCGTATGTGTGAGTGAGTGACATAGTTATAGTTAAAGGGCATCGGGACAAAACCGTACTGGGTAAAATCGGCCTGTATACGGTTTTGACCCGAATGTATCAATATTAACTAACCTTCTTTTTTGTTACAACAGGTACGAAAAATGCCGCGAAATTATAAAAGAACTACAACCAGACAAGATTGGGACCCGGAGCAGATGAAAAAAGCGGTTCAGGCAACTTTTTCAACATCAACCGATCCATATGTTAACCCAGTGCCATCAGCTGCAACAGTGCCATCAGCTGCAACAGTGCCATTTCTTCCGACTCCAATTTCTTCTGCGTCTCTTAATAGCTTGGTGCCAACTTCTTCTGCTCCACTTTTTATGGTCAGTGATGGTGTGTCTCCAGCAGAAATAATGCCAGTGCCGCAAATTACAACAAAAAAAAAGATCAACCAATCATCGAAGAGGAAAAACGGCGGTGATCACTTCCTCTCCGTATAAGGAAGAATTGATGACTTTAAGAAGTAATAAAAAAGCAATCACCAATAAACCTAAATTACGTATAAACGACACAAAGAAAACTAGACCTCAAAAATCGAACCAGGAAAATATCTGCCTCTATTGGTTGGAGGAATATGGTGCAAGCCGTTTTGAGGAAGGGCGGGTACAGTGTACTATACATATCGACGATTAACCGTCAAGACCTCCTAACTCAAAATGTCAAAACTTTACAGGAGGCGCAAAAAACCTTGTATCTTTGATACAAATGTAAATAAGAGTAAAAAAAAATATAGTTGGTTTTAAATATTATTATTTACAATATTAAGATAAATTTATGTATTTACTTCGTTCCAATATATAACTGGGTAACATAGGAGAAATTTACACTTTTTTAAAAGGCTGAAATTGTAGATAGGGGATCTTGTTATTTAATTTAGGAGGAATTGGTCGCAAAATTAATGTGGATTTTACGAGGAGTCAGGAAATAAAAGATATTGGCGTTAGAAGAAAATAACATTTATTATAAAAAATTAAGATGAAACACAATGTATTATCAACACTTAACATCATAATTCAGTCTTTTTTTTTACGTGAGGGAAAATCCTCAGAGGATGTTATGCCGGACTCTTACCGACTAAAAAACCTCACGTAACGCCTAACAGCCTGTGGTTGGGAGTCCCGGGTAAGCCCTCGGAAGGATGTCCCGGGACTCACAACAGCACAACAGACCTACGGCCGCCACTGCGGCCTCGCCCAGGGGGTGGTTCGGGTGCTATCCCGCGTCTATGGGGGGTATCGGGTGTGATCCCGCTTCTAAGGGGGGGCGTGCGTGAGTTGCTCACGTCACGCTGCCGTCATGGGGCTGCTTCTGTAAGGACGGTGAGCTGCCCTCTCACCGTCCTCAGGCCCCCGTTCATGGTGGCCGATAGTCCTCGGCGAAGACACGTCGGCGGCGCCCAGGCCGCCGACTGCGGAACTCGGGTGGGAGAGTTCTCTCTCGCACCCGTCCCGCCGCCTCCTTCACGAGCATGAACTGCTCGCAGAAGGAGGCGGCGCAGTCCCACTTACTCCCGCTGGATAGCATGGCTCGCACCATAGTCTCGCGAGAGAGAGTGTCCACGCCCAGACCCACTACGAGGACCAGGCGCTGTTGCGCCCACGCCGTGCACTCCACAAGCGTGTGGAGCGCCGTGTCATCGCTGCGGTCCTCGCACTGCTGACACTCGGCCGTGGTTTCCCGGTGTTTTCGTCACAGATACCTACCGAAGCTCCCGTGCCCGGCAAGCATCTGTGTCAACCGGTAGGAGAGAGCACCGGGTCTCCTCTCCAGCCACTCGTCCATGACCGGTCTGACGGCCGCGATTGTGGCGAATCCCCCCTTTGGTTGCTCAAGTCGTAACTTCCATATCTCCACGGTTTCCTCGTGGAGTAGGGACCGCTGGGCCTCGATTTCTCGATAAGCGGGCCTTTGGTCCCGCTCCAGCGCCTCCTTGCGCCATCTGAACAGTGACGCAAGGGCTCTCGCTTCCAGGTCCCATGGAGGGGTCCCGGCTAGGAGACCTGCCGCCTCACCGGAGATCGTGCGGTATCCCCTTATCACCCTGATGGCCATTGCTCTCTGCGGGCTCAGCAATCTAGCCACATTGCTGGTCGTCAGGGTTTCCGCCCATACAGGAGCTCTGTATAGAGCCATGCTTCGCATGATCCCCAGGTACAGTCTCCTGTTGTTTGTTTGGTCCCCTGATGTTGGGCATCAGCCGCGCCAGTGCGGCTGATGCTCCCCTCAGTTTTGGAACCAAACTTCGGAAGTGATGTCCGAAGTTCCACCGGCCATCGAGTACGAGCCCCAGATACTTCATCGAGGGCTTGATGCCGATGCTGACGCCCCCTACCTGTAGGCTGGATCCCGCAGGTGGCCCCATCCGAGGTCCGTGGAAGCACAGAGCCTCGGATTTGTGAAGGGCGACCTCGAGACCCAGCCGCCGAATCCGACCCACGACTTGAGCCACCCCTGCCCTGGCCTTTAGTGCTGCGTCACGGTGCGTTGCTCCCCGCGCCGTAACAAGGGTGTCGTCGGCGTAACACGTTACGCCGACCCCTCTGAGCAACGGACCACGCAGCACCCAGTCGTAACCGATGTTCCACAGGAGCGGCCCTAAAACCGATCCCAATATCAATAAAATATCGGTACAAAATTAAAAAAAAAACAATAAAACTTACTTTTGAAGTTGAGAGCGCGCGAAACACGCGTCGAGTTCTTACAAGTTGCGAGGCACGCACTGAAGTTAGCAGCGATTGCCGCCAAATATTGCACGCGCGTATTTCGTAGGTATTGTCACGATATAAAAAACACTCGAAATATTGCGAATTCTTTATACGAGCTTTTAGTATTGTGTGAGATACAACTTTTTTGAAGTTTTTAACACAAAAGATATTTTTAAGAAAAATGTCAGATAGGAGGTCTTGGTGGTTAATCGTCGATATATGTAAAGGCTGGGCACACGAAGGCTGTACAGGCATCGACTCCGAGGACTTAGATCAGTTCATATGTATGGGCTGCATAGCGTCATGGTAGTTCCGGGGCAGTACCGTATACAGTACACGATTTTGTCCTTATGTCGGGGCAAAACCGTAATAGTTAGAGTTTTTGTTTCCCTTGATTTTTTTTTGTTTATCATCCTAATAACTCAAAAATGTAACTGTGATTACCTATGTACCTCAAGAGACTGATTAATTATAAACATTGACTGATTACATTTGTGTTTTAAATTAAGCGTCTTACATCCCTAAACCCTTAGCTATACGGTTTTGGACCGGTCTCCCCTATTGATTAAGAGGGAGTTCCGTTTCCCTTTAAGCCGAATTTACATTACGAAATAAATGGCATAAAACTAATGTCGTGTCACTAATTTCATCAATAATTTCACGTGTAAACTGCAAGCTTTATAGCAATGCATGCAAGAATTTCATGACACTGAATTAATTCAAACAGAAAGGGTTTCTGAGTCTCAATCTATATTTTTTTCTACGTGTCTGTTGGTTTATTTGTTCGGGGTTGGAGCAAAATTCAGTAACTTCATCATAATAGTACTTAGGGATTTTGTAGGCATTTTTTAAACTTAAATATTGATGTAGGTATGTTTCATCAAAATCGGTTCAGCGGAAATGGTAATACAGCTTGACCTATATTTTACTAGAAGCTCTACCTATGCATTGGACAGGTCAAAGTTGATTGGTTATTGTTAAAACCACCTCGCGAACGAAGTCGCGGGCAAAAGCTAGTTTTTTTTATGAAATTACTTTTACGCAACTAATTTCACCATGTAAATGCGATGCGACGCGAGAGTAGTGTCGCGAAAGTAGCTGCGCAGTCGGCAGTGTGAACGTGTGGATAAAATACAAATACGCGCCAAAAATTACCCATCCTCGAATCCACCAACGTCTTTTGTTGCAGGATAACCATTTTTTAATTTTATATTTAACTAGCTGTTCCCCGCGGCTTCGACCGCGTAGAAATCGTCATCGTGTAAAATCATAACGCTCCTTTTGCGCAGTCGATTAAAAAGTAGCATATTATTATGTCCTTCCCAGGGCCTCAAACTATCCCTATACCAAATTTCATCTCAACCGCTCCAGCCGTTTAGGCGTGAAAGCGTAACAGACAGACAGACAGACAAAGTTACTTTCGCACTTTTAATATTAGTTTAAATTTAATTCGTTTTTATTTTAATTTTATATTATTAGTAAGGATTCTCGACGTTTTGCATCAAACCATAAAGCTTAGATGCTGACGCGGAACCATTGTCTAAGTGATAGGTACCTACTGTTAATTTAACGACACTATTATTTTCGCTAAATTAATGACACAAGTAAGTACAGCAACTAATTTCATGAAATTAATATCGTCATGCATGGAGTATCGAAAAATTATAAATCTATGCATGAAACTAATTTTTAGGGTTTCGTAGCCAAATGGCAAAAACGGAACCCTTATAGATTCGTCATGTCTGTCTGTCTGTCTGTCCGTCCGTGTGTCACAGCCCCTTTTCTCCGAAACTATAAGGCCTATGCTATTGAAACTTGGTAACTAGATGTATTCTGTGAACCGCATATAAGAATCTTTCTTATATAAAACTACAGAAAAAGCAGTAAATTTTGGGGATCCCCATACTCAGAACTGAAACTCAAAATTTTTTTTTTCATCAAGCCCATGCGTGTGGGGTATCTATAGATAGGTCTTCAAAAATGCTATTGAGGTTCCTAAAATCATTCTTTTCTTATGTGAATAGTTTGCGCAAGAGACACTTCCAAAGTGGAAAGATGTGTCCCCCTCCCCCCCCCCTCTAACTTCTAAACTACGAGAATGATAAATCTAAAAAAATATACAATGTACATACCTTGCCATAAAAACTACCAACGAAAATTAGTTTGAACTGGTTTGCTGGTAGTTTTTTTTTAATACGTCATAAACCGCAATTTTCGGTTAGAAAATCACTACCACTGTGAACATCAATCAAAGTTACTCCGAACTATAAAAACTTTTATATTATGTTATTTGCTGCTACGAAACCCTTCAGGGGCACTGGCCAGTTTTTTTTAATGTAAATCTGGTTGTAGTTTCACTCAAAACTGAACTTGAAGTTGATACATTTGACACTTTGCTTCGTTTCTGAACGCAGCTGTAGAATGTCGACTGCTGTCGCTGTCAATATGTTGTGTCAAACAAAATCGCTGCAACTCATTCAATTCAATGACTTCATCAACTTCATGAACTAAATACGGCATAGCTATGCAATTATATTTTATTGGTCTAATAACTCTTTTGAAATAGTTTTTAAGCTAACAACGTTAATACTACATAGTACATTGTAGTCTGTGGCTATATCTTGAATTACTTGTGTAATAGAGACTGAATATGAAAACAGTAGTTATTAAGTGGTGAAGTAGTATTTTGATTATCAATGAAACAGTGGATGCTGGTCTGATTTGAGTATATTCTCTGCGCTAAGAGACTTCCGAACCTTGTGCTTCAGAAGATCTTAGTAGACAACAGAAGTCATGTTCATTGTAGGACTAACAGGGGGCCTTGCTACTGGAAAAAGTACTGTTCTTTCAATATTTCGTGAGAATGGAATTGCAGTCATAGATGCAGATGAAGTAGCCAGAAGAGGTAAAGAAATAGAATATAATTAAATAGTATTAAAGTCCTAGAAGTAATCTAGGTATAATTATTTATATGTGAACATGTGCAAGACCTTGTCGCATTGCAACTAAAAAGTGGTTCTTTAGCAAATTTTAGCAATTGCAGAATAAATATTATTTCATAGATGTATGTGCTAATTGATGCTTAATATTAACCTTAATACATGAAATAGAATTTATTTTTAATATAGGTACCTATGTAGGTTAAAAAATAGAAGGAATATCGAATAAGATATTGCAAAATGAATCTATTTTGCCTATTTGCCTTGACTATTCTGCCCGCTGTGTGCTTTGTGTGACATATGCATTTTTAAATAACTATACCTGCTATCAGGCTTCAGAATTCTGTTTTATTATTTATCTAGTCCTGTGTCTAGAGCTAATAGCGAAGCAGGTTAAGTGTCTCAGGAATTGACCTGTAGGTTTGAGGGTGCGGACAATTCAGGCAATATTTGAACATCAGGACATTGTCTTTCTCTTCCCACATGCTTATGTCACTCCCTTTAGTATCTAATATGGTATTGAAAATGTCCAAAAGTCCAAGTAGTAAAATGTCCAAAGTCCAAGTTTTATCCCTAGCTTTTCACCTTTCATACATTGAAACATCATAAATTAATTTTCAAATACTTTTTTGATATTTCTCACTTAAATTTGAAAAGCTGGGGAATAAAAGCAAACTTGTCAGCTAAACGATTTTTGCCAGAAGAAAAATATCTCCTATGTAAGGAAAGGGCTTGCAAAACCTTTGTAACCCTTAAATAAAATTACCTATTAAAACAGAGATTTATTTATTTCCAGTATTGGAACCAGGGACAAAAGCTTGGCAAGAATTACGAGACTTCTTTGGTGATGAAGTATTGCTACCAGATGGCAAAGTCAATAGAGCTCGGCTAGGTGAATTAGTCTTCGATGATATAGAAAAGAGACGTCGCCTAAATGCTATCACACACCCAAGAATTCAAAGTGCCATGATGAAAATGGCTGTATCATATTTTTTCTCAGGAAATAGATACATAGTCATGGAAGTGCCATTGCTGTTTGAAACAGGAAAAATGTTGACATTTATGCACAAAATCATCACTGTTGTATGGTAAGGATCATTGATGCATACTCTCACATCATTTTAAGACATTGTCAATTACACTGAACTCTGAATATACTGTATAGAGAGACCACTACTAACATGATCATCAGTTCTGAACTCCACCCTGTTCTAAGTTTACACGGGCTGGTTTCCGTGTTTCCGCAGCTCAGTTATTTATACCGCCGATTTTTTCTTGGGGGGTTGTGGTATGGCTAATGCCATCCCAGCTACTCCAGGATGTCTAGCAGACTCATCACTTTTCCGACAGCTTCCTGGAGCAACCCTCGGCGTGCCGAGTTGTGTAGTCCTGTATCTCGCCAGTTCCGGGCATTCCCTAACAATGTGACTGTCCCTAGAACTGATTTCACCCTGTCACTAGATCTGGCGACAAACAATCAAATCAGCGTATATCAGTCCATTGCTGAATGTAGGCATCTCCTAATTCAAGCCACAATACACGGTCTTGCGGCTTTCGTCGTCCTATCATATAAGAATTCGTCCTAGCCCACATTTACCAAGCAGGTCTTCATCCCCTTTCCCACATCCAGGAATAAAAATAAGCTTATTATAATTGGTTATTCCAGACTATAATCTATTCCTGTACCAAATTTCAGTCAAATCTGTCCAGCTTCTTACCGCCCACGCATAGTGACTCTTGCCAGCATTCGCCATTCAAATCAGCCTTGGCCTCCACCCATCCTATCGTCGGCCACTTGCAGGTGAGGCTGGGTTGTGCCCCAAAGATCCCGTTATTGCCTTATTGTATCATGACATCATACCTAGTAATTTCACAGTATGTATTAGTTAGAATATTCTTGAGTGGATGTTTTCCAATCCAAACATCTGTTTGGCCACCCATTTCTTACAGTACTTACATATGTTCAGGTCATAAACTCTCTTACATTTCATTACCTTGGCCTTAATTTTATTTAAAACATATTCAATATCAATTTTGCAGTGAAGAGCATCAACAGTTAGAAAGATTATGCAAAAGGAATTCATTTTCTGAAATTGTTGCTAAGAAACGCATAGGTTGTCAAATGCCACTGGAAGATAAAGTAGCAAAGTCACATTTTGTCATAGATAATTCAGGAGACATGTTAAGCACGAGAGTCCAAACTGAGAGCATAATAAAACTACTAAGCAGATCAAAATTCACTTGGTAAGTAATTTTTGTTATGCTTAGATTGTGGTGAAATGTGGCCATACAGTATCTATACCTTTGCTTACTCTGAAGTTCCATTCATTATTGGCGTGACTATGTTTAAATTGATATGAATCGCTAGCTGATGCTCGCGACTTACCCCGCGTGGAATTCAGTTGTCGTTCCACTGCCAATGGGAATATGTACCAAGGAAAAAAGCTATTATCATTATTTCCAGACTATAATCTATCACTGTACAGAATTTCAGCCCGATCTGTTCAGCTGTTAGAGAGTGATTGAGTAACACACCTAAACATCTTCAAAAACACATTTATAATATTCATAAGATGCCATTATCCATCTGTTTGTTGCTATGGTACCCAAAGCTTTCACTTCAGAGCTGAGAATCTGTTTGCGATATTGCTTTATCAGTTCTTGTACCAATTTTTATAGTACTGAGGTAGCGACCATATGGCCTACTTGATCGAAAATGATACCCATAAGTACCTTTTTTTTTTATACTACTTAGGTGGCAGACAAGCTTACGGCCCACCGGAAGGTTGGTAACCGTAGCCTATAGACGTTTGCAACACCAGAGGCGCTACACACGCGCTGCTGACCCGGGCGCAGGTTGTGACGACCCACAGTTGAAATTTTTCAAGCCGCCCGTAAGGCCTTCAACTTGGCTTAACGACTGTCATTTTACTGACAACCGGGACCAACGGCTTATCGTGCCTTCCGAAGCACGGAAACGCTCGTAAATAAATTTCACAAAGTGGTCCACGTGGTGGTCACCCATCCAGTTCCGGCCATAGTAAATGTTGCTTACTGCAGTGATCGTTTACAGAACACTGAGTCCGCGGGGCCACGAGCGCTTCATACTCCTATACCTATACCCTGTATACTCCTTATCGTATGTGTTTGCATTGTATTGCGTCGCAAGTGTAACCAACACTTGCGACGCTAATGACGTGTTAAAACGGACAGGTTAGCTTTCAACTTACGATGTTACTGCAAACACATTCATATGTAGGTACAGTACATTACTATACTTAATAGCCAAAATAAGTGTACCAGATTGCTGCAATTATTGCTTAGTATGTTGAAATATTTTTAAAATTCTAAGTTGTTTTATTTGTTTCAGGTATTTTCGTGCAATAGTTGTGATAACATTTTTATCCGTAGTATTTGGTGTGGGACATATAGTATATTATTATGGTCGATAATAGAAAATAAATCTTTTTTAAACCTGTAAGTATTGCTTAATTCTTGCTATTTCTTTATAGTTGAGACCAGGATAGTCGCCTACCTACTCATAGTTTTCAGTAGTGACGAAAAACCCTAAACCCTTTCAACACCTATCGAAATTTAAATCAGATCGCCATTACGCCATTAACAAACAACGTGATCCATGCGAAATTAAAACAGAGTTTTAAATCGTAATTGCAATGAAAATCAAGTTCGAAATTGAAACCATCAGATCCGAGATGTTCTTAAAATACCTACTCGTAATACACCCATCGTACGCTAACACCGTTGTACCGTGGCTATCCGGCCCACATACATATGGTCACGCCTTCATCCCCGAAGGGGTAGGCAGAGGCATATTATATGCCCACAATTTACCTTTGTATAATTTGTCCCACGTAATCGGTGGTGAGCCGTATTGCCGTGTTTAAATGGACAGGCGCAGCTTGTGACTGCCTGCTGTTGAAATAAAGCCTTCAACTTAGCTTAACGACTGCCATTTTTCTGGCAACCGAGACCAACGGCTTAACGTGCATTCCGAAGCACGGAAACGCTCAAATAAATGTCAAAAAGTGATCACATGGATGGTCACCCATCCATGGACCGGTCATAGTGAAAGTTGCTTACTGCAGTGATCGTTTACAGAATACTGAGTCCCCGGGGCCACGAGCGCTTCTCCGGCCCACAGACGCATTAAAATTAGGTTTAGTGCATCCCTTAAACTCAATTTTAATGGCTTTAGTCAAGAAGACAGACTAATCCAAGAGGCCAATAAAAATTGGCCTGGTACTTATGGAAAGATTGCAGTTCAAGGAAAGTAAAACAAATAAAAATATGGGACGATTTACAATATTTAATGTGTTTCTTTAGTTTTAGTAGTGTTTAAATATGGTTTTAATATCGGACCTAGTGTAGTTTCTGGGTCATGTTTCCTAAATAAAAAGAATCGTTTTGACGTTCCGTTTTCTCCTACATCTACTACGTTATTCTCAACATCAGGAGCTGCTGTAACGTAGTAAGATGCGTTTTGCTGCACTGTTTGAGTCTGGTAATAAACGCCACCTTCTTCTGTCGTAATGTCAAAAACCTGTCTGATTGGATCATAGTTATATGAACCAAAGATTGGTCTAGAACAAAAAAAAATATTAATCTTCAAATCAGTATTACTATCGGATATAAAGTCGTTACTTGCTATCAATACCAAGGACAAAATTAATCTTGGGCTGTGGAATTTAAACAACAGAAAAAAATACTTAATCTTCTAAATATATATAACTCAAAGGTGACTGACTGACTGACATAGTGATCTATCAACGCACAGCCCAAACCACTGGAAGGATCGGGCTGAAATTTGGCATGCAGGTAGATGTTATGACGTAGGCGTCCGCTAAGAAAGAATTTTGATAAATTCTACCCCCAAGGGGATAAAATACGGGAAGCGGGAACGGGAACAAATTTAACGCGGGCGAAGCTGCGGGCATCAGCTAGTATCTAATAAATCCGGCAGTCGAACCCGAGACTACAAATCATGACATAATCGGCCAAGGCCGAGTCGGATTCGCGCACGGAGGGTTGATTATTTTAGTAAGTAATTTGTTGTAATAGCGGCAACAGAAATACGTCATCTGTGAAAATTGCAACTCTCAAGCTAGCACGGTTCCTGCACCACCACCACGCCAGATACCTACAGCCTGGAGATAAACAGACAGATGTACGGTGGAGTCTCCGTAATGGTTTTCTCAGTAGATTTTTACCCTTTAGGGCACGTATCCTTTTTTTTTGGACAGATTGGTGACGTAAGGGAAATAGGGATTCATTTTACGATGATGAGATTTTACTGATGTTGCTGAACAGATTAATATCATTCATATCTTTTTCTTTAAGATGATGAAGACGGTGGCAATGAATACTACACAGCTGATGTGATGGGTGGAAACATTGACCACATAATGAACAGTAAAAACAAAAAGGAAATAAAGGAAATCAAAGCAATACAAATTCATTTTATGAAGCTATATTTGACGCATCGTCTCATGCCGATGTTTAAAAGCGATGCTGACGCATGTGTTATAAATGGAAAACGGCATCGTTACTCAGCATCGCGAAGAAGCAAAGCCAGCATGAGCATCGTGGCATCGATCGCTTTAAACCGTAGACGATATTCAATAATATTGGTTTTGTGAGGCTATGGTCTCCTATAATGCCGTAGGGCTGCGTCACTATAGGAATGATACGCCGACGTCAACGCATGAAACAGACCACTACCAAAAATAATCAGATACAGATAGGCAACTCCCTGCCTCCCACTGAGCAAGCTTCCCCACCCCCGCCACAGCTGTCATATAGTTACATTGAAACAGTAAGGCTGCGGCCACATTTGCGGTTACCGCGGGCGGTTTCTAAGCTCAAAATTTTAAAACCAATGAAACCATAGAAAAACCGAGTTTCATTGGTTCTGAAATTGAGGTAACAACCACCAGCGGTGAGCTCTACTGCGACCTCAACCTAAGCATAGTTCGGTGGCGTATGCCGTGACTATCTATGCAGCCTACCGCGTTTATAGAAGTTGATAGCCTTGCATTGCTGTAGATAAGTAGGTAGTACAGTTGTTTGCACCAGTTATTAATATATATGTTGGTTGTTATTATGAATTTAACGGAACAACTTTTCATAAGTTTTTAGCAAAAAGCTGTCAAGAGACCATAGAGATTTTAATAAAGAAATGTAAGTATGTGTAAGATGTGGGACTAGTATGTAGGTACAAATTAGGACGTTTCTGCACATATTGCGCATTTTTTAAATAATAAATTAAGGGAACGTATCTTATGACAAAAATCTAAAGTCCGTACAGCCCCCTTAGACTAGTGGCACAAGCGTAAATCGCAAACGAAAGGATAGAATAATCATCCACCAATCACACCCAATCTAGTGATCCCAAGGCAGCGCGAGCGTCGTCCGCCGGCGACGAGCTTGGGTGTGATTGGTCGATATATTCTATCTATTCGTTTGCGATTTACGCTTGTGCCATTGTCTAAGGGGGCTGGTACACTTTCTTACGCTACACCGTGCTTTTTGTTTGCGATGTCGTAAAAGCTGTGACAGCTTTTTTGGCTGTGCCACAACAACTAAAAAACTGTGACATGCGTTCCCGATACTTTGATCCTCATGAACTCATTATATATGCTCTTTATTCAAATTTTTATGGTCAAGACGACTATATGAGGATATAAATCTCCTTATATCTTAAACCTAAGTGGGTATGTAATAATTATAAAGCATATTTATATTTAATATATGCATAATGTTACTAGATTTAGGATAAGGGAAACTAGCCTTCTTGATTGCTCAGCCAAATATACTATTATTAAAAAGTTACCTCATTTTTAAGCTGCGGCAACTAATTATAATAGAACAATAAATTATTATATTACAAAGGCTTTTTGTTTTTTTTTTGACAATGCCTTCAAACCTAAACTCTTTTTTTGGTCAAGAAAGTAAGCTCTTTTTAGCAGTAGGTATTATCCAAAGCGTTGATGTTAGGCACGTTAAAGGCGAAGTAATCGCCACTAATACCGAAGGACCAATTCGAGACATCAGAAGATTTTTTCTTTAAAATCTATAGTGAAGAAAAGCGAGTAGCACAGCTCAAACTTATTGTTAGGAACTCATTATTCCTTCCATCTACTTTGATTCAATATTTTCCTCTGTAGACTTTGCCTGCCGCGCTTGAGGTCTTGGGTTCGATACCCGGGTCGGTCCAAATATTTGTGTGATCCTTAAATGTTTGTTCCGGATTTTGGGTGTTTCCTATGTATAATATGTATGTATTTAGAAATTTATAAGTATGTCTATTAGTCGTCTAGCTCCCATAGCACAAACTTACATTATAATAGCTTAATTTAGTCTAGCTAGATGATGTGTGAAAATGTCCACAAATATTTAAATCTACAACGCCTTCCACGTCTCAATAACTCGCGATCTATTGGACTGTGTATTGAAATATGCTTCTTACTCAATGTAGTTTTATATCACTAAGGTGGTAAACAAGTAAAATGTCACCAAATCTATAGTTCAACCTACGGTTAACTAAGTACATTCGTGCCTGTCGCTACTTAAATTAATGATAACCTAACATGAAACGTACGCTTTTGCTCCATCTTCTATCAAAAAGCGTTGAAGAGGCTGCCTTTTACCATAAACACCGTAATAGCTGAAAATAAAACAGATATTAATTAGATATAATAAATGGAATGACATTATTTCACAAACAAGAAGATACGATAACTACTTAATGAAATTCTCCAAAACACAGTACGCACTAACAAAGTATAAATATATCATGGTATACAGTCGAATATATTGACTGTCAATGTTGAAATGAAGCTTAAAAATAAAATGTATTCGATAAACAATAAATAAATTCTAGTAGGTAATAGTAGGCAATAATAAAAATAGCCAAACCTATAAAAATACTTTTCAATCTTACTTTTTGTTTTCAATTGGTAATGTAAGTGCACTTGCTGCAATTCGGACATGGTTGACACTGTATTAAGGTTTCAGCTCATCACTTCTCATGGACTTCCAAAAGCATGAAGGATGTATCTATAGTCCGCGGTCGCATCGTAATGCACTCCTTCCACTGCGAGTCATGTCCGCTTTGGTGGAAGGACATGTATGAAAATCGTCGTTACGGAGTAAGAGCGAGTCGGACCCATTACGGAGTCCGTAATGGGTCCGACTCGCTCGCAGTGGAAGGCGGGCATAAGAATGGGGTCTCGTTTCTGAGATAAGCTTCAGACTTCGAAGACATTACTAGGATGGAATTCAAGCTGATAGTGGAACGCAGAAACTCAGAAGGAGACCATGATCTGCGGCCTGCGGGGCTAAAAAGGCATCATAGCGCATTTCACTCATAATCAGATTCATTTGCAGATTCTCACAAGAGATGCTTTAGAGACCGTAAAACGGTCATCTGCGATTCACTTCATAACCCAATCCCAATCATATTAGGTATGATGATGCTACTCCGAAATAAAATACGGGGACGCATCGAAATGAATTGAAATTTTAACTAACGCAGTGAAACATAACATTTTATGATCAGATTATGAAACATAAAATGTTGCCTTTTTAGGCCCGCCGCCGCCGGTCTCCTTCTGGTTTCTATCTTGGATACATACCATCCTGTCTATAATAAGCCTTTTGGAGCTTAGAATGATGTGTCTACGAGTGGCTTTGCATTTTAGCAGACGCCAGATCCGAACACCTTGTCAATTAAGACCATCCCCCGCCTCCCCTCTCTCACAAACATAATATGTCTTAAGACAAATATTTATTTATTTATTTATCACGTTAGTTCCGGAAATCCACCCCTTGGGTGGAGTTCCAGACATACCATTATACATGTAATTCCGGTTATCCACCCCATTGTTGGGTGGATTTTTTGGGGCGGAATATTTGTCTTAAGAGGAACTAAACTATAAAGACTAGGTAAGTATGCGTAACAAGCCGAGCTTGTCTCTAACTATCTACCTATCCATTGCAATCGACTGTGGCATTAAATTGGCGCCCCAGACCCCAGATCAAAGTGTCAAAGGCCCAATGGGTCTCTACCGACCCAGCCTCAGCTGCGAGTGGTGTACCAGCTGATTAACGAATGACCACTCAGAGAAGATAAGGATAACTCGAAATGATCGTGTTACGGAAGGTACAGTTGCCAGTAAAATGGCAGTCGTTGATGGCCTTTTGGGCGGCTTGAAATATTTCAACACCAAGCGGTCACAACCTGTGTCTGTCGATTTCATTACGGCTCACTACCCATTAAGTGGGAAAATTTCTAAAAAGGCGAAATGCGGCATTCAGACAGTGTAGAACCTCTTCGCGACAGGATGGACTTCGCCTCATTATGCGTGTTCTACCGCCTGTACAATGGTAGGTATGTGCGGAATTGTTTGTATGATGCCCATGGCTACGTTCTATCAACGCACCGGTCGCCACAGACAGGGAGTTCATCCTCAGACTCCACGTCCGGAGCGTTCGAGCACGGTTAGATTCGATAGGGGCGGGATATGGCGGCTATCTTCCGCGCACTCTTAGGCTGTGGAATGATCTCCCTGCCTCGGTTTTCCCAAAGGCCTACAATATGGGGTTCTTCAAAAGCGGTCTTAGAGGATTTTTACAGGGTCGCAAACGTTCATAGGCTGCGTTGACCACCAGTCCTTCTGGTGTGCCGTATGCTTGTCTGCCACCTTAGTGGTATAAAAACCCTTTGAGCATAAAAGCGTGATACGGCCAATTGCCCCCTAAAAATGATTGGATGATACCTATTATACAGCTATTACCTACGTCCAGTGCAGCGGTTGAATGCGATAGGCTGCTTTAAGATGATGATTGAGTACAGTCTCAGGATTTGGTGGGTGTTAATTGACACTTATGTATGTACCTATATATGGCTGAGAGGTGTGGCAGACCCAAAGAGAATAATTTTCATCTGACCCATCTTCTACGTCGCTCGTCGCACCTTGAGAGTAGCGAAAAAATCTAAATCTATGGTCGTACCTACTAAATAAAATCTGAGTTGCTGCAGATGACGCACTCGTGGCCCCGCGGACTATAAGTGTTCTGTCACCATTCACTGATCCTCGAATGGGTGACCACTTTGTGATATTTCTATTTGCGAACGATTCTGTGCTTCGGAAGGCAGCAGACATTAGTGACCCATATTAGGTACCTAGGTACTGAGACTTCGCTGTCCGGCCGTCTGTCACGAGGGCGAGGCTGTATCTCATGAACCGTGTGAGCTAGACAATTGATATTTTCTCAGATTTTATACTTATATTTATTTTACTTCTGTAACAACAAATACTAAAACGCAGAAAAATACAAGAGGCTCCGGCTCCCACACAACAAACGTGATTTTATGTCGTTGTTTGGTACGCGGAACCTTCTGTGCGCGAGTCCGACTTGCACTTGGCCGGTTTTTAAAAAATAGGTAACATTGATTTGCAAGATATAGACTGCCAAAGTGCTAAGCCTATTGTAAAGATGGAAAACTCACAATAAAACCTTGTAGGTACCTTCCCACCTGACCAATGTGGTATGGTAGGCACTTAACTACAGTAAAGCTAATCACCCTCTCAAAATGATGAAAGTTGGGAGAGGCAAACGTCGTACTGTGATGTCATATCACAGTTCGCTGTAGGCACCGATTACTAAATAGTTACTACGTAACAGATACATCACTCCCATACAAAAACGACAATACCTACGTTATATTAGCCTACAAAATTTTAATAATAATACCTGCTGCTCAGAACGAGAAGAATTGTACCTTAAACACGCGCTCATAACGTCGAGACTGTGTTGCCCGCTGTGCGAGTGACGTCATCATAAGAATGCGCTAGGGTTGAACCTATAATGATTTTTGTAGTAAAACAAATGTTACGAATCAACCATGTTTAATACGCTTTTATTAGGTCGACGTGTATGTACCTAAAAAGGTAATGAAATGAAAAAAAATATGAATGGTTTAAAAATACCCTAGAAAAACACGCTTTTATAAATGCACGTAAAACCAAAAATAAATTATGAATCACAGGAGGTAGGTATACCTATATATTTACCTATATTGTTTATCTTATTCCTACCCATAACTAAAATATCAAAGAAATTTAAAATTAACTGACATTACCTTTAGCGTAAGTACCGGCTATTCACCTATCCCACCCGGCCATCCTACCTTACTATGTTACACACACATACATATGGTCACACGTTGATCTCCGAAGGGGAAGGCAGATGCATATTAGATGCCCACATTTCATTTTTTTATAGTTTCTCCCAAGTTATAGGTGGTGAGCAGGCAGGTTGTGACAGTCTGCTGTTAAAATTTTTCAAACCGCCTAAAAAGGCCTCCAACTTGGCTGACTGCTATTTTATTGGCAACCGGGACCAACGGCTTAACGTGCCTTCTGAAGCACGGAAACGCTCAAATAAAGGTTACAAAGTGGTCACATGAATGGTCACCCATCCAAGAACTGGTCATAGTGAAAGTTGCTTACTACAGTGATCGATTACAGAACACTAAGTCCACGGGGCCACGAGCGCTACGACTACCTATAAACCTATTTACCTATAAATTCTATAAAATTGCCTATTGCCTATAAAAACAACACTTTTATAATACCTGACTCAAATAACTCATTAATTTACGATTTACATACTTATCACGTACCTACTTATGTTCAAACAAATAAATGGTGAAAACATTCAAATTGATAAGATTTAAAATATTACTTAGCTTTCTTCGTACATATCTCGGCAATTTAAAAAACGACAAATTTTCTTTCGTTTTTGTACTATTACACCCATCCACTGCACAATAATTACGTGGTTTCGGCATTTCGAAGCGTAAGCGCGGGAAACGAGCGGTGCGGTGCGATGCGAGCGCTCAGTCGGGCGTTCGGCAGCCCTCTGCCAGTTGTATCCCCAGGGACGTGCCGAGCGGTAGGTACATAGCACGCGGTTTTGAGCGAGTGACGGAGGCCTGCTGTAGGTACCTACGCCTGATTTGAGCTTGCCATGCCAATGTTACCTGTAAGGCAGTGTACGGTGTTATACTGTGGTACGGTGTCCTTTGTAATTTTTATTTCATGCTTTTTATATAGGTAACTTAACCCCTCGTATGTGGAAGGGGCAAATAAATTGTACCCGTCGTCTGTGGCAAGTTACACAGGCCGCTGGGAGCGCGCGACTGCTCTTCGAATTTCTCAAAATACAAGGAAAATTTATATGAATCATAATATGAACAATGACTGTTTTAGGAAGATAAATAAGTGAATAATGTTATTCATGATCATTTATTTATAAAATCATGTTTTTTATAATATTACCGAACATTACCTGTTGCAAAACATGAACGATTTTGTCAATAAATTAGTTCACAGAATTTGGTTATTTTTATTTTTACACATTCCTAGATAATTTTCCAATCAATTGATAAGTAAACTCTCTGGATTCCAACAATAAATCACTCCTAAAAACAGATTTCAAATATTGCAAATCGGCGTTTGTCGAATTGTTAGACTGATATATATTTTTTTTTAACGATGGCACTACTGAATGGTAAAATTGATGATCATAGATACAATATCAAGCAATAAAAGAACCTATTTTCAAGAGCATTAGCGTTTTATTTGCGTAAATTTAGAGCCGGTATTCTTGGGACGGATACGGGACAACACAAATGGTGGGGTATGGACGGATACGGCACAACACGGTTGAGAGGTTTAAGTATAAGTACTTAAGCTAATTCATTATTAAAATTTACATACGTAGAGTCTATCAACAATTATTCAGAGCTAATGCGAATTGCGCGGAATGTGGTTACAGAATTAGAAATACATTCCACTCCTCATATCTTTCGAATGGCTAAACCGATTTTCATAAAACTGCGGTATCGTGATGTATAAGTTATGACCTTTCATTTGATAGATACCCAACACGGGTATATTTGAATACATTCAATTTTTTATCACCACTTTCACCCCTCATATCTTTGAAATGGCATAGCCGATTTTTAAAAAACACAGCTAAGAACACTCTCCCCTAACCCATCTTTCAAACAAAATAAATAAATAAATAAATAATAATCGTTTAATTCTCTCAAAAGGCAAGTACCGTAAAATGGGGGGAATCGGGACACTTTCTAAGTTTAACCTTAAATTTCATTGCTTTTTCCTTTACCACCACTAGTAAAAATACAATGAAAATGTTTCCGGTGGTCTATATTTTTATTTTCAATCGATTATAATATATGTTTGTTAAATAATATCTTCAAAAAGTTAAAAAAATATACTTGTCCCAATTGACCCACGGTCTGGGGTGAATAAGGTCGTCAATGGGGTCAATAGAGTTTTTCGATAGGGCTGGCACTTTACTGTCGTTTCCGAATAGGTAGGTACTAAGGTTTGTAAAAAATGAAGTAGTTAGGTAAGTAATATGTAATTTTATAGACAATCTGAAACTATTTCTCAATATGTAATACTAGCTGTTGCCCACGGCTCTGCCCGTGTCGTTCTTCGTTATTATATCAGTAAATTATGAAAAATAATACAATTTATGCATCGTGACAACCCTACCTAAAAAATCCCAATTCCCCCATAGACGTCCCGATTCGCCCCGGTTTGGTCCCAACCGAACCCATTACTGACCCGATTCCCCTCACATACGACCCTTTCCACCCCATAGCTGGACCCTTATCCCCCCATTTTTTTCTTAAATCCACCTCAATGATATTTTATTACAATATTAGAAAAATTAGAGTGTTAAATTACTTATTTTATATCTTATTCGAAGCCTCAAACACTGCCACTATAAATGCAAACTTCACTTTAATACAAATATTTTAAACGCTTATGTAAACTGAAATGTTTTACTGACCAAAATTCTAATGATTTTGACTCCACAGATTGCAGAGCGTTTTTCTCCTAATTCTTAATGACAGAAACACTAAATGTTGCCAGGGTATATTAGAAATGTTACAAGCTTTAAAATAAATTTCCTACCGTATAATTTTACACGAAAATACTGTGGGATAAAAGAGTTACAAAAAAGATCTCACGCTTGTCCCAATTCACCTCCTAGACCCCATCCCCCCCATTTTACGGTACTTAATTACAAACAAACAGGTTCCGCTTAAGTGTACAGGTACTTTTCCTAGCGAGAGCTGGAGTTCGTACTAGGTCATGCGATCTGTATTACAAATCTCCAGTCCCCCCACAAGATTTTACTACATTCTATACACTAATCTTAGAATCAATAATTATATAATTTAAGACACAAATATTCTGTCTATGCTATATTTTTAAGTTTTGTGGGTATGCCTGAGACGTCAGCAAGTAAACAGTGTCTGTGCATGCAAGCAATGTGTGCGTATGCGGTAGTTGCGTGCTGTTGACTTAGACCATATAACACGGGACTAGCCTTTGCGAACCACCGCATACAAAAATATTCTGCCAGTTTTCATACAAGTGAAGGGGGAAACACAAAGACATATAAAATTTCATTGCATTTAAAAATGTATTAATCGACAAACGCGTAATGGCTGTTGTGTGTTAATTGATATTGTACAGTCCACTACAATGTAATGTACTAGTTTAATCATATAAAATGATGTACTGATGTACAGGCTTTTCATAAAGCCAACAGACCAAATGGTCATGTGCAATGGCAGAAAACAATGCTTAAGTAAGGCGCATCCTGTGGTTAGATGATCTAAGGCTGTTGACGGTGTGTTCGATGCAGTTTGTCTTGTTATAAATATGTGTGCGTGAAGAGTGTCTAACGTGTGGTACAAGTTATAGGGTTTTGAGTTTTGTGTTAATGTCTGTATGTGTCTTTGTTTACATTGTTGATTTAATAAAATTTTGAATTTTTTAAAAGATATATATAAATTTAATAAAAGAAACAATCAAAATCGGTTCATCCGTTTGGGCGCTACGCTACGTACGATGCCACAGCAGACTTACGAACACACACACACACACCCACACACACGTCAAACTTATAACACCCCGTAGTAGGCGTAAAAAATGACTGCCTTTATATTATACTGCAATAAATTCTTTTTTTTTTCTTTATGCATTTTCTATGAGAGTGATCCATTGGCGAGTCAACGAACCAAACGGTCAGTGGCACAGGCGGTATAGAGTAGTTAATTTACCTCTATCGCTGATGTTGGCCTGATTGATTTTCGTGTTACCATACTAAGATTTTGTTTATCCCCTGTACTCTAACCTTAAAGTCGAAACCTATTTTCTTTTTTGTTGCCGTTTTTCGGGCGCGGAAATTATTTGAGATGTGGTAGGAGTTACTTCGCCCTCCTTGGTGATGGTAATGAGTGTCTTTTTTAAATATCCATATCAAAAAAAAAGTAAAACTTAAGTGCAATCATAAAGTATCAAAGTCACGTGTTTAGTAAAGTAATGTATATTGACAATTAGATATTTAGGGGAAGCTGTTCACCATTCGTACAATTTTTAGTTTTTATTTTTTTTCTCCACGACTATTAGTCAAAATTACCTCGTTTATATCCCTAAACGTAGAAAATATACTGTAGTTAGTGACCAAATTTTCTGAAACTATTATGTCAAACGGTTAAAGAACTACAGCAATTTTTCGACGATAAGATATTTGTACGAACGCGCCCCATGGGTGGGGTACTTCCGTACAGTAGGTGGGGTACTTTCATACGCGTGGGGTAGATTCATACATGGTAATTGAAAAGCCTATTAACCTCCCAAAAATGTATTAAATTGATAAGAAAATTTGTTTATCACAGAACTATCTTAATCATATTTAACTTTACTCCCAATCAATATTTGTTCTTGGGAAAAATAACACAAAAAATCGGTTTAAACTGTAAGTTAGCAATTAGACATTTTGGTGGTCACTTTCAACCTTAATGCTAATTAAATTATTTTAATTAATTGAAAAGATCATAAACTCTACTCCTTCTTGATGTGCCGAGCGGTTAGGGAGGACCTGGGGACGTAGTCTAATAAACAAAATGTGTACGCTTTCTATATCAGAAAAAGGAATTATCATGATGATCCCAGTTTTTTCCGAAGATAAAACACTTTCGGTCCTGTTCGCCAAATTTCATAACTGAGTGTACTTTTTCGACAATTAAATAACAGCGGCCTGTTTCAAATTTTATCAAAACATGACTATTAACTTTAATTTCCTGATATCACATTTAAATTAGTGGTGCATTGAACAGTATTTTAATTTTCTTTTGTTATTGGTTAGTAATTAAGTTCCTATACCTACTATTCATTTTTTAATATATTTTATCAATTAAAAGATTAGATTTTTGTTTCATAATTCATTTTTCTGCTGGCTCTCTGCATATACGGAATTCATTTGATTTTTATTCTGTTGAGTTTTTCTGTTTTCAAGGTAGGTATATGGAATCTACCTATATAAATTTAAATCATTTATTCGTTCTTCATCCATTTTTTAGCCGTAGCTAAAAAATGGATGAAAAACGAATAAATGTTACGAACGAATAAAAGATTAGGCGTGCCTAGGTAATCTTTTCTTAATATCTGTACCACGAACCTGCGATTTGATATCAACTATAATATTTACTTAATAAAAAGTATTTGCCGATCGATTTTACATAAAAATGCTGAATTATTGTAATATATCATAATTGAAAAAAATACAGAAGGTACCTATTAAATTTATTGAAAAATAAAATTTATGTGAGTATTTGTGGTAATTATGATCTAAAGGGGAGCATTCGAACGCGTACGAATGCGCCCCTGCAGAAATGTCCGAATGTGCCCCAGGCCTTGACCAAATTTAAATTACAGTGGTAAACAAAATCAACGTTAGTAAAAGAAATAAAACGATGAAAACTCAAAATTAAACAATGTGAACATTAATGAATCCTGACTATTTTTATAAAAACATAATAAATTTACTTGCCAGTACGATTTAAACTTCAGTAAAATATTTTGCTTACCTGCTGCGAAAACACGTTACGTCCTATTACCTCACACAGAGTGGCGCGATTGGCACGATACTTCGCTAGCAACATGGCAGTCGGTATGTCTATGTACACAGGCAAAGGCGTGTTTGTGTATCGGTTAGTATTTTTGTTATACTCAATGTATGTATGTGCCCCACGTACGAATGGTGAACAGTTTCCCCTACATAAAAAAATAATTGTTAGTGCTAACGTTTACATCTTATAATCTCCCCTATTAAGTGGCAAAATGTCTTATGCTGGCACTCATAGGGGGACTTTACTGCAATACCAACATACAGAAAACGATCTGTCAGAGGCTCAGAGTTAATTAAACTGTGAATGGACTTTATTGTAACCAACTGTCACGCTGAGGTATTTCAATTATTAAGTTGAGTTAGGTTCGATTACCTGGTCGAACCACATAATTTTGGGTGTTTTTTTTATTGGAACGAAGTTCCTTATCGCGCGTTGTGAAAGGGGGCTAGACGGAAAAAATTCTTACGAAAAGTTGTCACGACACTTTTGGTAGTGGTAGTGATAGTGGTAGTGATAGTGGTAGTGATAGTGGTAGTGGTAGTGCTAGCCAGGGGACGAACATGAACTCTACGAGCAACACCGAAGCAAGGGGGGAGGGGCGAAGGGGGGGGTAATAGAATGGGGGTTAATAATAAAAAAAATATTATTATTAATTAAAAAAAATAGAATTTTATTACAATTCCTTCACTAATTAATCGAAAGGAACTTCGCGAAGTTCCTTTCGATTAATGAGTGATTAATTAGCTTCGTTCCATCCGGGTGTCCCTTGACACCTCTCAAGTTTTTTCTATATAATAAATAGTTACCTACCTATGTATTTAGAAATATATAAGTCAATAGGTATGTAGGTACCTATGCATGTTATTAAATTGTCTACATTGCATAGGATTCAATAACTCGACAAGGATGTTTTGTAAAACATTAGTTTGGGTTAGGTTAGCTGGTGATGTGTGTCAATATATTCCATAAAATTCATTTATTTAACGTCATGTTTATTTATTAAAAAGTAAATAGGTGAGCCCCTGGCTTCGTCCAGGGCATACTTAGAACACCACACTGCACTTCACACCTCTAACCAGTGGCGTAACTACACCATCTGGGGCCCGTGGCAAATTCGTTGGATGGGGCCCCCTCAGTGAAAATTAAAGTTTTTGTGTTACAATAGTTACAGACCGGCTTTTTTGTCAATTCTTATACACCCAACATGGTATAAGCCATGAATCGACGTCAAACATGGGGGCCCGTTGAACTAGTTAACCAATTTCGGGTATGGGAACATCCATCGGGTATTATCCCGCTTTTTGGGGCTTATGGTGTGCGTGAAACTCTCACGTCACGCTATCATCTTGTTTCTGAAACAAGATGATAGCGTGATGGTGAGCAGTTTCCCCGCCGTTCTACGCACTGGAGCATAATCATCGATTGTAGCCTCTAGAATTCGTGGCGTATAGAATAGATAGGTCCATGCTCCACAAAGCCCTAATGCAGGGCACTGTACTCAACGCGCGTCATCTCGAAGTGGTGGTGAATATATCTAAAAAGTGTTCACCAGGTAAAACTGGTGGCCTAACCTGTTAGGGTTGTAGCCGAACGAAACCCTATCAACGGTCCTTACAGTGTGGTAGCCCAGGAGGATTTCCAAATCAAAAAAAGCCTTGAGCACTGTGTAGGTTTTGAAACATATTCAAATTCTTTTCGTTTTTATGGGTTCTACCTAAAGTTCCGATTTTTTTAGGGGGTATTGTGTAACCCTGCGTGCCCCAACAAAAATGCCCTGGTTTTAGGAACTAATGGTTTGGTCATTTTATTCTAAAAATAAGGGCAAGTCTGCCGTAATTATATTTATTACTACAGAGCTCAACTTGGGTATGGATGTTCAGAACACCATTATGGATGAAGTTTAAGAAGTCTCCATCGACTCCTCGAGTAGAAAAAATCAACCTCTCCTTCCCTTTCTTGGGAATCTACGTTTCACTTACGTAGTAACTATTTAGTAATCTGTGGTTTCACTTCATGCCTGAAGCACAATATCTAATATTAGGCCTAAAGTGTACTAGCAAACAACTGCAGATGCGCTCTCCGATAAAACTTTATTCGTGAAGCAGAGCTGACATCACAGGGCAGCTGCAAATAATCACAAAGACCGCCCCAGTCTGCTCGCAAATAGTGCCATAATCGCACTGTCAACTCTACTGCGCGTGCAGGAGATCTCACCTGCATGCGAGCCTGCACCATGCAGTGGTTGTAAGTACCCAAAGGCGGTACCCCCGTACCAACATATTTAAACTGCATAACTCGTCAGCAATTATGTCCAACTCCATCAGAGCGGCTGCATGTTCTGACCCTGCTCGGTGTTTGCGTGGTCCCGCGTACCATCTGGGTTATACCATGAGAGAAAGCGATCGCGTGGGCTGCTAGTCCTACAAGATTTTCTTGAGGGACCCCAGCCTCTCAGTAGCCATTGAAGTCCCCTAGGAACACAGCGTTCAGAAACCGCAACTGTGCGTCATGAATATCTGCCCTCACGGGTAGGTAACAATAGTCGTACACGTTATCCTGGCTTATGGTGCCATGATTCATGCAGAGCCAAATGATAGAAAAGGAAGGGTTCTCCATGCAGCGCTATCGGCGCCAGCAAACATCGACCTTGACAAATGCATACACTCCGGTCTTATCTCAAAATTGCTCCTTGATTTAGTCGGGGTAACACAGGTACGGTGTATCGTTAGTGCGTCGCATTTATGATATCGTCAGGAACATCACAGCTGGCCGAGCTGTCTTTAGGTAGTAAAAGACGGCGTCTAGGTTTACATGGAGTCTACGATGTTTGTAAACGCCGCCTGAAATTGCGATTTGGCAGGGTTTTGTGCGGTCGCTGTAACAAAGATCATCATTGTTTGCGCACTGCCATAGTGTTTAAAAAAGGAATGCGTTAGAATGGGCTGAAATTCGCGCAGCGCAGTGGGTGACTAGACGCAGGAGCTAGTTTCGCTTGTGTCTGTGTGGTTGAATGAAAGCTGATCCACAATACTTAGATTTGTTTCCTGTGGCTTATCCGACAGACGGAAGGGCCCCCGTGCCGCATTGGGTGTGGTCGGCGGAACTACGCGCCGGTCACTGTACTGGTACAGGTCTTCCTGGTCGACGGGTCGACCCACATCGCTAACACGATACCTACTCTACTTGGCGTCATCGCCCCGGGACCGGCTCTGTAGCTGTTAGGTACTTACCACTAGTGTTGGGTTACTTTACTTAGAGGGCTTTCAAAGCTACACAGTTCCAACATCAACTACGTGGGTATCTCAACGCGTCGGAGTCTCGTCTGTTAATACAAGTGGTGGGCTCGGGCCTTAATATTCTAACAGTTTTTTTTTTTTTTCAATTTGCTCTCGGGCCGGGGCCCCCTTAGGTCGGGGGCCCGTGGCATTTTGCCACCCTTGCCACCCTATAGTTACGCCACTGCCTCTAACGTCTACTCTTGGATATAGGTAGATTGCGAGGAATTCACGAAATAGGTAATTATTTGAATTAAGATATAAGAATATACACTGTGTTTAGAGATACTCGGCCGTTATCATTTGGACAAAATCGATCGGATTCAACCAAACGATCCATGTTTTCTCCCTATCCAATGATTCCCCAGTTATCTCCCTGAAAACTGAACCAATTTAAATATTACTTTTGACACAATTTTTTGAAGGTAAGAGTATCAGGTTCCTATCACTTTTATTTAAAAAAATTTTTTTAACATTTTGTCTGGTAGTCTACCAACCACGGCGATGACTACGGAAAAACCCGTCACGTCACGGGTAATTTTTCCCTTTCTTGCGCGTGATACTACCAGTGGTACTACTGGTAGTAACACGAGTAAAAAAATACCCGTGGTACTACCAAGTGGTCCCAGTAGTACCACGGGTAAAATTGAATTACCAGTGGTACTACTGGGACCACTTGGTCAACTTCACTGAATAAAAATAAATGAAGTACGGTAAAAACAAATGAAGATCGGTAAAACAAATGAAGCTTGGTGAAAACAAGTGAAGATCGACAAAAACAAATGAAGATCGGTAAAAACAAATGAAGATCGGTAAAACAAATGAAGATTGGTGAAAACAAGTGAAGATCGATAAAAACAAATGAAGATCGGTAAAAACAAATGAAGATCGGTAAAACAAATGAACGTCAGTAAAACAAGCGAAGATCGATAAAAACAAATAAAGATTGGTGAAATTTTCATTATAACACTTTTCTGACGTGGCCGTAACGTGAAAATGTTTAGTTTTCTTTAAGTTTTTTTAAGTTTCTTTATTTATTTTTACTGGTCATGAAGATCGGTAAAACAAATGAACGTCAGTAAAACAAGCGAAGATCGATAAAAACAAATGAAGATTGGTGAAATTTTCATTATAACACTTTTCTGACGTGGCCGTAACGTGAAAATGTTTAGTTTTCTTTAAGTTTTTTTAAGTTTCTTTATTTGTTTTTACTGATCTTTACTTGGTTTTACATATCGTCAATTGATTTAATGATCTTCAATGGTTTTTACGGATCTTCAATTTTATTGTTTTTAACGATCTTCATTTGGTTTTACCGATCTTCGTTTGTTTTTACTAATCTTTAATTGTTTTCAACCACCTTCATTTGTTTTCACCGATCTCCACTTGTTTTAACTGACATTCATTTGTTTTACCGCTCTTCATTTGTTTTTACCGATCTTCATTTGTTTTCACCCACCTTCATTTGTTTTCACCGATCTTCACTTGTTTTTACTGACGTTCATTTGTTTTACCGATCTTCATTTGTTTTCACCGATCTTCATTTGTTTTAAGCGATCTTCATTTATTTTTGATCCAGTAGTACCACGGGTAAAATGAGATCACTTGGTAGTACCACGGGTATTTTTTTTTACTCATGGTACAACCAGTTTTTTTTTTGTACTACCAGTAGTACCACTGATAGTACCACGCGCCAGAAAGGAAATTTTCGCCATTTTTAAAGTTTCAAAATTATTTTATAGATTTGCCGAAAAAAAGAAGTGATAAGAACATGAATAGGTAGGTACAGCATAATTATCTTGACTGGAAAAAAATAAAAATATTCTTCTGGAGCCATTTTCAGTAAAGAAAAGCAAAGAAATAGGTTTGTATGAAAATAACGCTGGCCATCTTCCCTCTTAATTAGTGTAATAATGTATTCCACTAATTAAGTTGACATTTCAATTCTGCTCTACTCCCTTGAGTCGAAGCGATATGATAAGTAGCGTGCATTACTACTTTTAACATCAGTTATCTGCTACTGAAAATCTTTCTAGCTGTTTCAGATATCAAATGAGAAAGACAGACGGAGAAAAGTATTAAAAATTGATTATTTTTTACGTTTTCCTCGGTTTGCTTTCATAATGCATTAAAATTTTGTGAAAAGTTCAAATGCACAGGCACAGCGCGTGCGATTGCCAGCCAATTCACAAACAGACTATCTGCATAAGTAGGCGCATAGGTACAAAATATGGCCTCAATGGCTGTCGTCTCGCTGTCGGCAGTTTTATGTTCTACTCTGGTTTTATAATCCGCGTACTTCGATGCACAACGAGCCAGCGAACACTAGCGTTGAATTTATAGTCTGCAGACTTTTGGGTGCTCCATTGGCGAGTAAAACCATTGGCTCGAGGGTTCGTGTGCGCGCTAACTGTTTTACTTGCTAATGGATCACTGTCTTAAGAGTCCGTACGACGCTAAATAGACTAATATCTTGGACTCGTGGAGGTCTAATAAATCCTGTCTTGCCCTGGTTCGGTACACGGGTACTTAATTCGTGGTACCACGGCACGGGCAAGAAAGGTAAACTACCTAATGAATTAACGACACAAGAAACTTCAGTTCAGAAACTAAAAATGCTCGAAACCAAAAACACCTATTCCTGATAAATTGCTTGGTAGCTTTACATACTTATTTGTAGAAACTTTTCGATTTTGTGAAGTTTTAAGCTTGTTAACATAAGTTTGTAGTTTATATTATCTATAAGAAAGACATAATATTTTTAACCGACTTCAAAAAAGGAGGAGGTTCTCAATTCAAACGCTATGTTTTTTTTGTATGTATGTTACGCGATAGCGGCGCCAATTATGGATGAATTTTGAATTTTTTTTATTTTGATGAAAGAGGCTACTTCTGAGGTGGTCCCATATCCAGGGTATCAGGATCTGATGCTGGGATCCAGGAGAAATCGAGGGCAACCACCGAAAATTGTAGGGACAACTAGTGCGTTTGTTAACTATTTGATTAGTGCTTTAATGTACTACAATTTAATGAAGGTCTGGAGTCGATCTGATGATGATGACAGCCGAGGGAATTCCTTAACGATTTACAGCAGTTACCTTGTGTTTAGGCTTGATTGATTTGTGTTGATGAGAACTTTACACATAAATAGATATAATTTTCGGTCCACCCGTCACTTAAAATAAAATAAAATGTTGAAATAAAAAATACAACCGACTTCATACAAATCCTTAAAAATTAAATTTACTTAGCACAAAGTAATATGTATTTTGTTTTATCAGATTTTTTTCAGTATAACATTGAAGTTGGTGCTATTAATAATACCTACCTAAACCTATGGGTTTACTTGGCGCCGACTTACATATGATATTGAATGAAATCTGGTAAATCAATTATTTTGATTTTTTTCTATTTGGCTCGCCAAAATGATGCCGCCGTTCGATGGAAAGTCACAGCGACATCTAGCGATTGGGGGCCACCGTGCCAGTCTGTAAGACTATAAAGCGGCCCTCAAGTTGGCGGCCCTATGATGTGCCTCTTCATGCTCCGCTTGAAGAACCCAGGATTGTAAGAGGAGGGAAAAACGTGCGCTGGCAGGTCGTTCCAGGTTTTTATGGTTCGACAGAGAAACGATCTTTTAAATCGTTTAGTTCTAGCGAAGATTCTCTCCACTGTGTATGAGTGGCACCTCTGACCAGCACGTGCTAGGACGTATCTGCGTCTTGTACAGCAGACATCTCTGGTTTGGCGTAAAAACCACTTTACGTTGTTTAGGACTCCTAGCTTTCTTGAGGCTAGCCCAATACATCGCTAAATATAATATTTGTGATTGAGCTCGGGCCGGATGTCTATGCCAAAGATGTCCAGATTGTCCCCAAGTGAAATAGTTGTGTTCTGAAGAGAGGGTAAGGGTAGAAAAGGGATTATTTTCACTGTAAACGCACAAGCCTGTGTTTTTCTGTTCAAAATACATATAACTTTGTGCTAAGTAAATTTAATTTTTAAGGATTTGTATGAAGTCGGTTCTATTTTTTTTTCATTTACTCGAAACATTTTTCTTATGATAATAGTTCTATTAAAATTAATTTCTGTACTTATTTCGTTAAAAATGCACAAAATCCGATCGCATCTATCTTTTCTTTTGCGCTAAATTGAAAACTTTTTTTATACCAATTCGCGTCAGGTGCGCTCTTAAAGGACAAGAAGAAGTTGAAAATCAATGCCACATTGAATATCAACATTTTATTAAAATACATATATGTACCTAACTTTGTGCTAAGTAAATTTAATTTTTAAGGATTTGTATGAAGTCTGTTCTATTTTTTTTTTTCATTCACTCGAAACATTTTTCTTATGATATTAGTGCTATTAAAAATAATTTCTGTACTTATTTCGTTAAAAATGCACAAAACCGATCGTATCTATCTTTTCTTTTGCGCTAAATTGTAAACCTTTTACATAACCAATTCGCGTCAGGTGCGCTCTTAAAGGACAAGAAGTTGAAATTCAATGCCATATTGAATATCAACATTTTAATAATATTAAAAATACCAAATCTAGGTTAGCATTTTTGTTTAAAAGAAATTTATACGTCCACTAGATTACCCTGTATTTTATTAAAATAGATTTGGTAAATATGCGCAGTTCTCTTGATAAGGTAAGTCTATGCCATAAACAAACTTCTGCGTGAAAACGAACTGCGTCACTGTAGCATTGTTTGAGAATTATTACGAAGCTAGCTGTCACTCGTGGTTTATTTTCGTCATTTCATTTTTGTGAAGTGTATTTATCTTTACGTTGGACATTTACAAAATTTCTTGTATCTAGTATAAATAATTATTAAGACCTAAAAATAGTATGTACATATAAACTATTGTGATATTAAATTGGCAATAAATAAAATCCTTTGTATATAAAATTTAAGTAAGTACGTTGCGAAGTTATTATGCCCTTATTCTGGGACAAAGTCAAGAATGTATAGATAGCAAACATCAAATGCTTATTGCGCGCATATGTAGAACGAAACGTGTTGTTATTTCCAAAATAACATGGCTCACTACGGAAAAGGCGATGTATCAAGCTATAGGGCCTTTGAGAACGAATACACCCCGCCAAAAGGTTATCAGGCAGGACCCTCCTATGCAGCCTCCACTGTGGCCACCCTGGAACATGAACACGAGGAAGTCAACAGAGTTATCATCCACAAAGTACCCAAATACAGAGGTGAGTGTGCAAATACACATGTGGGCATTTTTTTTTGGTGTCTTTGTTCTCTGGCACATGAAAGCATGTCACTATTATGTTTTGGCAATGTGTTTATTTACTCAAGGCCGTAAACGATTTTCTGCTCAATCATCAGCATGCATTATACATGAATAAATGAATTTCATAATGTTATGTATTTTTATTTCCTATATTTTTTATACTTTGTTGTAAAGTATGTATGAACTAAATTAATAATTTATTATTTCAGGTGGATGGACTCATATAGATGACTTGGACTCATTTTTTACACGAATGTACAAATATTACATGCGAGGTGGATTCTATCCGATGATCATTTCTGATTTATTTTATCTATTGCAATTCATTTTCATAGTGTGGTTTTCCACATTTTTGGTACATTGTGTGGATTATGCAAGATTATTCAGAAACGATCCACAAGCTAACAGAACTGAGAAACTTAGTTTAAGTGATGTCATATACCCTACTTCTGTATGTGTTACTTTCATCTCATGGAAATGGTAAGCATTCTTGATACTTTATTTATTATTACTATTCTACTATTGATACTTTTCAAGGATAGCTGTGTTTTCTAATTATAGAACAATAATAAGCTAGCTTGTCCCATACTAACTCCATAGAACCAATACATACCCAAATTTATGGCTACTGCTCCACTCCCTTAGGTGGTAAGATGATGATACATAGCCTATGTTACTTCAGACTAACTTGATTTTCTTATGGTGAAAGAATTTTTGGAATTGGTCGAGTAGTTCCTGTTCATTGAATATTTTTCTTAGACAGTTGCTGAAAGCGTCAGAGTATAAGGATTTATAGTTGACTGATTTTTTGGCTGTGCCAATACTAAACTGAAAATATACTGTAAAGTACTAAATGGGATGTGGAACTTGTCAAGATCTAACTGTATATCAAAATATATAGCCCAATATGTGCCCTTGTTGTGTGATTCGTTGTGTAATGGTTGTAACCCACCAATTTATGTATGTGTGCAGTAGAAAGATTCTTATCTATGATAATCATATGGTGATTTGAAATAGTTGTTTGTGTGAGGTTTAAGTTTCCGTTCTAGGACTTTGTAAAAGAAATATGCATCATGTGCGAATGTTGTGCTCTTTGCAAGTTTATTATTTTCTTGTAGGGGACACTGGCATGTGAGCTGCCACCCATTTCATTCATATATCCAAATCCATTGCAAGCTTTAAGCGCATAGTTCCCTTATCTCACTTTGCCCGCCTGCCTAGCTCGCCTGCTGGCAGTGAGGGTTGCGCTTTACAATGGAACTAATAGTTATAATCAAAATTTACCTAACTATGAACTTTCAAATCCGTAGCATTTCTTTCACCTTCATTAAAATAAACTACTGTTAAATGAGAACTAATTTACCTGTTATGACTAGTTGAATATTGACTACTTATTAATTATTCTACCTAATAAATTAGACCTCATTATCTAAGTTGTGGTGGCATAGTGGTTGGAATCGCAATTAGTAATCATGACTTTGATAATGACTATTTTGCTCTGCTGAACCCACTTCTAATACAAACAGTGTATCTTAGCTACAGGGGTTAGGGATCAGTAGGAGTTCTGTTTGCTTGTAAGCTCTTTATAAAAATCCACTATCAAATGTATGGAAACTGTTGGTATATGTATGGGAATTGTCCTATTTGTTGACACTACCTGATGGTCGCGGCTGGTTCCGCCCGCGTAGGGCAGTTATTATTTTAGAACTAGGCAATTTAATTTCGAGGCGAATCTTAAAAAATTGACATGATATAAATGCTATCGCGGATTTTCATTATTTATTTATAGCTGTGCTCTCCCCGGTTCCCCTGTACTTGGTCTATTCGAACACTTCAATCTACCCATGTTGCTATGGGCAGCATGCAGTGATTTGACTTCTTTTTTGTGTCCTGATGTTCCAAGCTAGTTACAACATTGCCTATTGGTCAGCATGTGCCAAAATGTTAGCTTTGGTCCCAGAAAGTCTTGGTGGATCACATGACATACTCAAAGCTATAGAATTTTCAGAAATCCATTCTTAGCGGATGCCTATTTCATAATTATTGACCATCTATGTGAAAAATCTGAGCCAATCCCTGAAAACTTGCTATTCCCGCTCTCCCCTTCGGCCACTTTCGAAATAGGGTTGGAAAAAAGAATAATATTGCTTAATGGTCCCATGATTTCGGGGAGAACTGTTTCCCGTAGCGCTATTACGATCCACGGAAGTAAAAATGCTTGCGCTTGAGCTGTGCGTATTTAGAAAAAAGAATATAGCAGCACATATCAGTATAGGAAAGAAGAGGCACAAGTTATATGCCAGAATCGTAGCAAGTGAAAAATTGCGACTTTAAAAATGCGCATAAAGGCAGCGATTGTTTTTCCTTGAATGTATTGTGCCAATGCTATACTATCACTGATTTTTCATAGCACTTACTGATTTTGTTGAAGATTTCGCCAAAAATCCTAAAAGCAACTGTTGTGCGAGTGTAATGTAAATATAAATATTACGTTTGCGTGAGCGAGTGATAGAGACAGGACGCCATTGTATGTGCTGCGCTATTTGGCGAGTGTATTACCTTCTATTACATTATTTGCTAACATATTTAGGGACTGGTGTTTTTAGTTGTTGATCAATCAAATCAGCCTATGGCAGTCCACTGCTGAATGTACGCCCCTACCAAATTACGCCACAAAACACGTTTCTGGAGTTGATATGGTTATTCAATAATTTAAAAATAGATTGTCTAAGGTCCTTAAAGGAAAATGCTTGTGCCAGAAACTTTACCTATTTTGCAGTTAAGTTTGAATATTATTTAGGTAGTTCTAGGTTTTCACGGGCTGGTGTCCGCAACTCGACGTCATTTATTACGCCTATTTTGCGTGGTGATGCTATTACCTATGTATGAAAGCAGTTATGAAAGTTGAAGAAGCTAAAGTTGCATGCCAGGATCGTAGCAAGTGGAAAGCTATAGTCTCTGCTTACCTCGATGGGAGACAAGCGTGATTATGTACGAAGCTATTAAGACATTTTCTACATTAATTTAAATTTTCTTCCCCAGGTGGTGTCTTATCGCACTGTCAGCTGTGATTTGGTTCATGAGACTAGTGATATCAGTATATCATTTATATTACGCTTATGATATAAAATTATTCTACCATAATGCTTTAAAAATTTCTGAGGTAAGTGCTATGAAGAACTTCACACGGTTTTGGGAGGTTTCTCGTGACAGTTTTCAAGTTGCTTTAAGGCAATTCGAAGTTTACTCGTATCTCATGTCAGCCCAAAAAAGATTAAATTAGCATTTTTTCCAAGATTATAGTTGAAGAAAAATTATTGATGAACTCATTTCCACGCAATCAGCGGAAATATCATACCATGCTAATGTGACGTTTAGTTTCAAACTTACGAGATTTGACTATTATCAGGAGTTTCTTATTAATTTTATTCATCCAATGTTGCATCAAATAATAAATGTTTTGAGATCACACAAAATTCTTCCATCAAGTGCCATCATTCAACAGTATTAATAAAATTGTCTACCCTACATTAAACTTATAAAAACTTGTTATCGGATCGTCTAGATATAACTGCTAATATATTTCTAAATACACAACTACATAATATATGTAAAGCTCAAGTACCCATCCGAAACAAATATTTACTGATCACAGAAAAAATTGTTTCGACCCGAGATGAAAACGCGACACCTCAGCAAGACAGTGGTCACCAATGCTGATATAATGGCGCTGCTCCCTTTAGCCCAGGGGTTCCCAACCTGGGCGCCGCGGCGCCCTGGGGCGCCGCAGGAAGTCCAGAGGGGCGCCGCGGAGATTCACGCGGCGCCCCTCTCTCCGCGTATATAAAAAAAATGAAAGATAAAAAAATAAATAAATAGACCGCGAAAAGAATAGCCCGCAAAGTTTCATGCCAGTTCTTCTTAAGCGGGCCGAGTTCGTAACTGGTGGTGGTACTTACTAACTTTAATTTTTATTCATGGACGTGTCGCAAGTGCCTGTGTATGTATGTGAAATAAATCTCTACTTTAAAACTCCTTTGTAAAAAAGAGCCTGTCTGTCAAGACAACTTTATCGAATTTTAAAGACTAGTCTACGTTGTGTCTGAGCATGGTAAGAGTCGAAAAACAAGGAATAATAATTATTTATTCGCAACTGGTGACGAATCGCAGTTGCGATAACGGCCGAAGGGCTCCTTTCACCCAAGGAAATCGGCTGAGTCCTCACCGCGTTGACTTTTTTGAAGTGTCTTAGTTGAGAGAGGTGGTGATCAGATCGATCTTATAGGAGTGGTTGGAGAGGAGTCATGGCAATCTCTACTACCGGTTGTCACGGAAAAATACCGGGCACGGATGCTTCGGTAAGTATCTGTGGCGAAGGACGCAGCGAGGACACAGCGCTCCATCCATACATTGGTGGAGTGCACAGCGTGGGCGCCAGGTCCTAATGGCAAGTCTTGACGTGGACACTATCTCGCCGGTGACTCCGGTGCGAGCCAAGATTTCCAACGGGAGTAAGTTGTACGCCGCCGCCGCGTCTTTCTGCGAGTAGGACGTTCTCGTGAAAGAGACAGCGGGGCGGGAACGGAAGAGAACTATCCCACCCGAGTTCCGCAGTCGGCGGCTTGAGCGCCACCGACGTGTTTTCGCCGAAGACTATCGGCCTCCATGACCGGAAGACTAAGGACGGGTTGGGGGCTGCTCACCGTCCTTACAGAAGCAGGCGCAAGACGAGAGCATGATGTAAAAGTTTATCTCACGACCCAGGACGCGTCGCGTATCCAGGAAGCGAGAGTACACCCGAAAACCCAAAGACGCAGGGAAGTAGGGTGAACCAAACGAAGTAAAGTAGATGAGGTCGCGTTGGTAGCCACAGTCTGTCGGGAATCTTGGGACATCTTCCCGAGGGTTTACCCGGGGCTCCCAACCGTAGGTAGTGGTAGAGCACCATGTGATTTCAGTCGGTAAGAGTTCGGCACACCATAAAGGATTTCCACACGTAAAAAAGAAGACAGTTTCCTTAGGGGAAGCCGTTTCCGCCTGTTTTTCCCGGATTAAGCTTGCATTATGACTTGGCCGAGACGCCATGGTACAGGAAAGTGGCTTGTGTGGAGGATACATTTAAAAAACTGCGTCATTGAGGCGATTGCTATTCTGGGGGGGGGGGGGGGGGTGATTTCATGTGATATGATGGGGAGCCGTGAAAAAATTCAAGACTTCTAGGGGCGCCGCGGCCTCAGAAAGGTTGGGAACCCCTGCTTTAGCCTAATAATTTGTACTTTTTTCTTTAATACGCCTATTTTGCGTGGTGAAGCTATATGTATGAAAACAGTTATGAAAGTACAAGAAGAAGCGAAAGCTCGCCAAAATGATTTGCAACGATATCTAGCGATTGGGGACCACTGCACGCAGACTAAAACTACAATTTTGTACTACTACCTACAATTTTGTAAAAATCTAATATTTCCTTCCAGAGTGATTTAGCATGGGTGTCGTGGTCGACAGTTCAAGACAGAGTAAGGGAGGCCCAACAAGAACACCAAATGTGCGTCCATAAACAAGATATCAACGAATTAGATATTTACCATCGAATACTCAGGTGAGAACATTGGTCGCTATAAGAAGGGCTACAATCTGAAACAGTAATCCTTGTGTTACAGATAGTTTGACTATCGATAATTGACCTCGAAAATTATCTATATATATGCTAAAATTAAATATCAAACCTTGAAAGATCAGGACTGTCCTAGAGAATTTTCTATTCAGTTCAATTTTTTCCATTGTAATCATAGGTTACAGGAGTCAAGTGAACTACTTAATGTTTTCTTGTCCTATTGGGCAACAGGCTCTATGGATTTTGGTTCGGCGTTGTTGCCGTTGATGTATCGTCCTATACCAAGTTCAGAACCTAGTCAATATTTGCTACCCACCATTGAATCCCTATTCATAGTTTGGAAAATCCTGGTCTATAATATCATTAGGCCCATCGTTACTATCGGTAATATATATAACTTTGTTTGGTAATGATCACGCCGAACCTCGGCTAATCTAAATTAATCCTTTCGAATTACAAACATAGTTGAATTTTGGCTGACATGGAACTGAAGGCAAGCCAGCCAGCCAGTCAAGCTGTATATCACCTTTATCTCTGTTTATATGCCCTAAGAGTTAATTGTTTCTTAAGTCAGTAAAGGCACAGATTTCGAGCGGTCCGCCCACTTTCTCGATGTTTTGGACCATTTAACAATAAGCCTTGCCAATAATATAAGTAAATAAATGCAGTCTAATTAAAAAAATCTATTGAAGTATTATGGTCTGAATTCTTGCAGTGTTACTAGTAGACGGAATAGAGATTAGCAATAGAATATTTATTGTGACTTGAACTTAGACATTACGTTGTCTAATATCATAATATTTCATGTTTACAAAGGCACTGTCAGTCATTTTTATGCGCATATTTTAAGAGCTCTATTTTCATGTTAATCTAATACAGCGTTACTTGCAACCATACTACGAACAATACCTTTATATTTTTCGTACCTTGAAAAGTACATACATCTCTAATTCCATAGTTTTAGACTTACGCCTATAGACTTACCACTGTAAGGGCACTAATATGGTTGCATTTTAAAAGGCACTATTCGTATGTTAGCTTTTAATTTTGACGTGATAACGTCTTATAAATCTATGAACGCCGGCTGTACGCACGAAAAAGCATTTCTCATTGTCACGTTCCGCCTGAGCCGAGTGTGCAAGCGAGAGCGCGGAAAAAACGATAGAAAGGTATGATCGTCCTAAGCCTTCGGCTTGTATAGCATCTATCTCTCTTCCACTAAGTCGGCCGAATACGTTTATAGTACGAGAGCCCACGACCAAAATTTTTGTCTCATAGCAATACAGCCAAAACCGCATCAAATCGATAGATACGATTATCCTGAACTCGAAAATACCAATATCAGACATTTTCCGCGTAGCGTTTGATCTGACCGAGTTTTCAAAATTGTCAAAGAATTTTACCGAACTGCATCATAGCAATATGTCTGATTTGCAGACTGTAGTTGAATGATAGTTCTGAGATACCGGAAACATATTTTTCAGACGTTAGTGGTGTAGTGTAAACCCGTAAAATCACTTAAAAAAATTTAAAATGAGACAAAAAAAATGTCTCATAGCAATACGTCTGAAAATCTTTTTTATTAGTAAATTTTGGTTATTTGATGCGAACAAAACAATTTTCAGACGGAAATGTGAACGCATTAAATTTTGAGACCGTTTTGAAAATGTTAACAAATTTTACCGATCGGTATCATAGCAATATGTCTGAAAATTGTTGGACATGATAAAATAAGTTGTCCACATGTGCAAAAAAATTATATCAGACAAATTAAGTGTAGCACCTTCTCTATCAGACAACTTTTCGATACTCAGATATCATTTAAAAATCGTATTGAGGCATCTTGAATTCTCTGTTACAAACCAATGAATACGTTGCGACCCTGAATTTATTAGATGATAATTAACAAAGAATTTACCCGAAACCGTAACATTGAAGTTGAAGGACTGAAATAAATCGCACAAAAGGAAACTGGGATGAAGTTGAAAAAAAAAACGGTTTATTCAAAGTTACAAAAATTCTCGTATTCAATCGCTGTCGGATTCGGAATCGTCGTCTTCGAAGTCACTCACTTACAAAAGAAATAAGTAATGACATCTGTCATCTGTCAAAGTACATATAATAGACAAGGGAGATTCTTGAATATCTATGAAGGCTGTAAATTTAAAAAAACATTTAACAGGCGTCGGCCAGGCGACTCCGAAACGTTATTTTCGTTTTTGGGAGTATATGGATATGCTACACTTAAAGTGTCTGAAAACAGGTTTTTGGTAATCATGGCAGCAATACGAAAAGTTAAAAAAAAAATTATCCGTATTGCTATGATACAGGTCGGCTAAATTTGTTGACATTTTCAAAAATGCGCTCAGGCTATGTGCTACGCGCAAAATGTCTGAAAACAAACTTTTTCGTAATACAATTATAAAATCTATGTACATTTTCACTATCAGACGTATTGCTATAATACCGACTGCCTTGTTTTTTGACACAGCAGCAATGGCCTCCCACGCAGTTGCTACACTTTCGACCGTTACTACACACCTAGTCGGGTTCAGAATCATACAATCTAACGATTTTATAGGGTTTTTGCCGTATTGCTATGAGACATGGTTTTGGTCGTGGGCTCTCGTACTATTAGGTTTTCATGACATTAAAACGTAAAATTATCGGCCGTAACCCAACTTGACAGACAACCCCTTTTTAGGGTTTTGTAGTCAAATGGCAAAAACGGAACCCTTATAGATTCGTCATGTCTGTCTGTCTGTCCGTCCGTGTGTCACAGCCACTTTTCTCCGAAACTATAAGGCCTATGCTATTGAAACTTGGTAACTAGATGTATTCTGTAAACCGCATTAAGATTCTTATGTAAAACTAGAAAAAAAGCAGTACATTTCAAGGTCGCCTGTAAGAGATTGCTGTTAGCGATAAGGCCGCCCATTGTACATTAGTTGATAAGCAATATCTGTAATTTGTTAATTAATGGTGTACAATAAAGTATTTATTATTATTATACATTTTGGGGGTTCCCATACTTAGAACTGAAACTCATTTTTTTTTCATCAAAACCATATCGCACCTTCATTTCGAAACCGTTACTAAACAAAATAACTAAATTTTACAGGAGAAGCAATTTAAGATTTTTGGCCTATTAAATACCTCATAATGAAAAACTTATAAACTTTTATGAGGTATGTCTTAGATTACTTATTAAATTATTAGTTCCTTTTCAAGATGTGAAGACACATAATTAGATTATTTAAATAATTACTGATTTATAATAATTTTAATTTTTATAGTAACACTTTTGCAATAACTTTTTTTTCAATTATCATTGAATATTGTAATGTTAGTATGAATTGAATGTTACTATGTAAAAAATAAAATTCTAGCTATTTTAAATGACAGAATAATGAGTGTGAAATATGTTTAAAGACACGGATAAAATAAAAGGTAATAGGGTAAACCACCCAATTATTGGCACTTTTAGAATGAATTATTGGCACTTTAGTTAAGAATATATTTCGAAAAATAAGGGAAACCTAGTTTATTTCAGTTCGGTGTTGCCCATTATGTAGTTGTAGGTATGCATTAAAAAGTAAAATAGCATTCTTTTTCTGTTAGAAATGGGCAAAATTACCTAAAGTGCCAATAATTGGAGGAGTGCCAACGATTGGGTGGTTTACCCTAGTTAAAATCACTATTTATTAAACGAACGTATGAAGTACAATTATAAATGGCAAATAACTCTTTATTCTTCTTTTAATAATTATCATTTAATTGAAGCTTACAGTCACCGTATTTACTTATTTTGAATAATAATATCAACAGAAAACTAATTCCTATTCAGATGGGACCACCTGCAGGATCCAGCCTACAGGTAGGGGGCGTCAGCATCAGCATCGAGTCCTCTTTGAAGTATCTGGGGCTCGTACTCGATGGCCGGTGGAAAATCGGACATCACTTCCGAAGTTTGGTCCCAAAACTGATGGGGGCATTGATGCCCAACATCAGGGGACCCTACGCTCCCTACAAGGAGACTGTACCTGGGGAGCGTGCGAAGTATGGCCCTAGGGGCCCCCGGATGGGCGGAGACCCTGACGGTCAGCAACGTGGCTAGATTGCTGAGCCCGCAGAGGGCGATGGCCGTCAGGGTGATAAGGGGATACCGCACGATCTCCGGTGAAGCGGCATGTCTCCTAGCCGGAACCTCTCCATGGGACCTGGAAGCGAGAGCCCTTGCTTAACTATTTACATGGCGCAAGGAGGCGCTGGAGTGGAGCCATAGGCCTGCGTCTCGAGAAACCAAGCCCCAGCGGTCCCAGCTCCACCAAACCGTGGAGACATGGAAGGTGCGACTTGAGCAACCAAAGGGCGAATTCTGGAGGTGGTGGTGGTGGCTAGAGAGGAGACACGGTGCTCTACTGCTACTCCTACTGGTTGTAACAGATGCTTGCCGGGCACGGTAGTTTCGGTATGTATCGGTGGGGAAGACACCAGGAAACCACAGCCGAGTGTCAGCACTGCGAGGATCGCAGCGATGACACAGCGCTCCACACGCTGGTGGAGTGCACTGCGTGGGCGCAACAGCACCAGGTCCTCGTAGTAGGTCTAGACGTGGACAATCTCTCACTCAAGACCATAATGCGAGCCATGATCTTCAGCGGGAGTGAGTGGGATTGCGCCGCCTCTTTCTGCGAGCAGTTCATGCTCGTGAAAGAGGCGGCGGGGCGGGAACGCGAGAGAACTCTCCCACTCGAGTTCCGCAGTCGGCGGCCTGGGCGCCGTCGTCTTGTCTTCACCGAAGACTATCGGCCTCCATGACTTGGGGCCTGAGGACGGTGAGAGGGCTACTCCCCGTCCTAACAGAAGCAGGCCCATGACGGTAGCGTGACGTGAGGGATTCCCGCACACCGCCCCTTAGAAGCGGGATCACACCCGAAACCCCCCAAAGCCGCCCCTTGGGCGAGGCCGCAGTGGTGGTCTCTAGCTAAGTAAAAATAATATAACACAATATGAAACTAAACAGTCATCTATAAATCTTTTGTATTTGTTTTATACTTATTATTTGTATACTTATTGTAATAATACTACCACTGTTTATATACTTATTGTAATAATCCTAACCGTAAACATGAGAATCAAGTTAGTCAAGAACTATACTAAACCAATAATCACAATTTGAAACTAAATATGTATGTCATATTTTTATCTAGAATCTTTATTATAAGGATTATACAAAAGGTAATGGTTTTAGTTTTCAATTTGAAAAAAAATAAAATACACATTTTAAGTTAAAAACTGTGACTAAACAAAAAAACACACTTTATAGAATAAAAATAAGTAAATAATATAGCTTAACGAGAAAGTCAACCGTTCTTATATCAATAGTTACACTTTTATGATAAACTTGTACGTCGACTCCTCAAATGACCGGTGACAACTGGTTTAATAACGGTTATGTCATTAGCGTTTGTTTATAATTTTCGTTTAGTAACGTTTTAGTTTAGAGCTATCTACCGTAATATTGAGGTATTAAATAAACTGTCAAATTCATTCGGTAGTTCCTGACGATTTAAAAAAGATGGCGTTATTAACTCAATTTCGTAAAAATTTCGTTTAGTAACGGTTTCGAAATCAAGGTGCGATATGTGTAGGGTATCCATAAATAGGTCTTCAAAAATGCTATTGAGGTATCTAACATCATATTTTTCTAAACTGAATAGTTTGCGCAAGAGACACTTCCAAAGTGGAAAAATGTGTCCCCCCCCCCCCCTCTAACTTCTAAACTAAGAGAATGAAAAATCTAAAAAGAAGATATGATGTAAATTGCCATAAAAACTTTGCTTGTCTGTCTGTCCGTCACGAGGCTGTATCTCAGGAACGGTGATAGCTAGAGAGCTAAAATTTTCAGATGATATATTTTTGTTGCCCCTATAAAAACAAATAAAATCGAAAGAAAGTACCATACTACAAACGTGATTTTTTTGCCGTTTATTGAATCGGAATCCCGGCCATGTGCGAAATTGCCTAACGCACAGAGCGTTAGGCAATTTCGCACATGGCTGCGTTTCAATACCACTCAGTTGGCTGACATGCAAACATTGCACCTGGTCGAAAGGTGTCACCGTATCTGATGGATATGGACGTTTGCAAGACCAGAGGTTCTATAATCGCGCTGCCGACTGTACAAAAATCTTCTAAGACCTCATGCCTCGGTTTTAACGAGTCCTCTACAACCTACTCGGGAAAACCGAGGCAGGGCAATGGCAGCTTGACATTTTACAGAGACGAACGGGCAAAGTGGGTATTCAGGTGCTCCAGTCCAAAACTACCCCACGGCGTATCTAATTCTGTAATGTTTTGGTTACAGATTTACAAACTACATGGTAGCGATGGTGAATAAAAATCTACTACCTCTTCAAATACGCATTCCCCATCTATCCGATTTTCACTATCTATCGAGAGGCCTCAAATGGAACCTGGAGTTTCTATTATTTTGTAAGTATATCATTCAATCAATTCACAGTATATAGATGCGTTGAGCAGTTGGCCCAGCGTAGAGCTTTTAATAGCGTTTCTGACTTCATACTACCGAATCTATCTCGGCGAGTGTTGTGAAGAGCTTACCAACTAAGACCCACCCTGTCTTCTTAGTTAAATCAAAAGCGGAGTATGAATTTGAAAGCCACCGCCAATTAGCATATGGGCAATGAAAGGGGCCCCAATCAGTACATGTGGTCATTCATGGCTTTCAATAATGAAAAAACCTATCACAGTGTACTGCTGGATGTAGCCTCATCCAATTTTTTTTCCAAGTCACCCTGACCTTCCTGAATTGGTACAGGATCTTGTTTCGAGTTTCCCTTCCTCTTCACCGTGACCTTGTCAGTAAGTCAGCAGGTAAACCACTCAGGTGAGGCTGACTTATCCGGAGGAAGAGCCCAGTCTCACCCAGAACTGTAAGGTAGACTGGCCTCGCGGTCCAGTGGTTAGAGTACCTGACTTTGGATTCAGAGATCGTGGGTTCAATTCCCACTCAGGACAAATCTCTTTGTGTAATTAGCACATTGATTTGTTCTGTGTCTGGGTGTAATTTATCTATGTTATGTATATATTTAGAAGTATATAAGTTGGTTTATCAGTTGTCTAAGAGTGGTTGGACGTCCTACTGGGGCTCTCTAAGCTATTTAAAACTTCATTTGTGTGGAATGTTTCTTTACAGCTAGTCCTTGGAGTCCGTGGGAGAACTGCTGGCAGCTCCGCGAATGCTACAAAGAGCATTCCAAACGCATGATGCTAGCTCGACAGCTGGAGAGGCAAATCATTATGCTGGCATTCGTCAATCTTTTGCTTGCACCGCTCATAATGGCTTGGCAAATATTGTATTTCTTCTTCAACTATGCTGAGGTATGTATGCATTTGTCTTTTTTTAATATAAATGTTAAGTTCCTTTGTCTCTGAAAATATTCTGTATATTATTTAGCTCACACTTTGATTCCGTATACAGCCTACTTCAGAGATTTTGTCAGATCCTTGAGGGGTTTGACCAGATCGTGCAGAACACACGTGTAATAGGTCCTCTGTATTCTCACGAGAATCTCAGCTAGCCTTCTATTAGATCTGCATTTAGAGAACAAGGCAGAGAACACGGCGAGAACTTGAGAATCATATCCACATTCTCGTTTCTCGTGCTTTTCTTGCGTTCTCGCTATATTCTCGACGAGAATGTAGAGCGCCCATAACTAAATTGCACTAATGATTTGAGACGGTTCTCATACGACGATGACTAAACTATCGTCAAAATAAAAAATATGTATGTACAAAATTTCGATAGATTTGCCAGTTTGTGTTTTTTTGAATCTCAAGAAAACTTGAGAATCATATCCACATTCTCGTTTCTCGTGCTTTTCTCGCGTTCTCGCTATATTCTCGACGAGAATGTGGAGCGCCCATAACTAAATTGCACTAATTGATTTGAGACGGTTCTCATACGACGATGACTTAACTATCGTCTAAATAAAAAAAAAAATGTATGTACAAAATTTCGATAGATTTGCCAGTTTGTGTTTTCTTGAGATTGAGTATTGTGCGACCAATACTTAAACGGATTATGAAAAGGGAAATGATACTAAAAATTTAAACAGAGTGAGCCAAATAATAGGTTTGGAAAAATGAATGCTTTTAAATTGCATTTCATCAAAATGTAGTCTTTCCATCATTGAACTGCGACTGCACCAGTTTTCACACTAGATCTCGAACTGTTTGTTTAGTTATAAATTGAAAGTCGCCGGGCCCTCATCAGACGCCTGCTTCAGAGCCTCTGCTGTCGGTCGGTAGTTATGTCAGCTTGAGTTATACAGAGGTACCGGGCTGAGTTTCCTAAGAACCTCCCGAAAATATCCTTTTCGACTGCGCATCACTAGGTCCTGGATTCTATACCCACCACGCGACAAAAATTTGTGTGATCCATAAATATTTGTTTCGGGTGTCTTGGTGTATCTACATATTAACAAAAATTAAGTACAGTACATAAGTCCGGCATCCAGTACACATAATACAAGCAAAATAATCCTAGCTTATTTTTGGTATCAGATGGCACAGTGTAAAAAATGTCCATAATCCTTCCAAAAATAGTCTTTTCCACCAGCTAAATATGTATCTACTATTGCAGTTGATAAAACGTTCCCCGGCGGCTCTCGGGCTTCGAACATGGTCGGTGTACGCGCGCATCACGCTTCGACACTTCAACGAGTTAGAACACGAACTCAGGGACCGACTGAACAGAGCCCACAAACCCGCTACTAAATACCTCGCAAGCTTCTCGTCACCCATCTCTACTGTGATTGCCAAGTAAGTTATATGTACGGTTTGTGAGAAATTGGGGTGTAGGGAACCCCAGCGTGTAAGGGTTCCCAGCATATGAGGGATGTTCCAGTATTACGTAACGCAATTTATGTAGATTTTAAAATGTGTAACACAATAAAAAGTTCTTTTGTACGCTGTTCCAATACCCCTCCCGCCCATGCAACGCACCGTAAAATTTTACAAGACCCCTCCTCCTTAAATGACGTTACGTAGTACTTGAACGCCCCCTAAGAACCACGAGCAAGGGCTAACGAGAGCAGACGAGGCAACGACGCAGATGCCTTTAACGGGTTGGAATATCAGACAGTAGCCCCTTTAATAATGCCAAAAATCATTAGCGCTCAAACTAGCAGGATTTGGAAGACTCTGGAAATACACAAAGATGAAGAAGTGGTATGCGGAAATTACCAATGCCTCCATTTTTGAAGGGTTAGGCAGAGGCATAGTATACACTCACATTGCACGTTTAGCTTTTGTCCGTGCTGTGCCGGACCGTGTTGAAATGGTTAGGCGCAGGTTGTGTCCACCTGTTGACCATTTTTGACCATCTGTAAGATCTTTAGATCGACTAAACGACAGCCATTTTACTGACGGATGTTCAGCCATGAGACTTGCTTACTACAGTGATCGTTTACAGAACACGGAGTCAGCAGGGCGTTGCGCTTCTCAATGTCATCAATAGATATCAATGATTATCACTCTCCATTATATGTCTCGTTTTACAAAGCGTCTGATAGTGCTAACGGCAAACAAGCGACAGATAGATCACAAGGAATTAATGTAAAAATAATATTTCAATGGTGAGAGCGATCTTCTAAATCTCTATGTATACTCATGAATGTAGATGAAATGTAGAATCCTTAACAGAGCGAGGGAGTTAAAAGTACGTTTTCTGAATATAAAACGACGAGCGATATAGTTTGAATATCTGCTGTTTTAAGAGAAAATGGAATGACTAACACTTCGTAAACATACTTTAATATATGTAGATATTTCAATATGTCTACGAGAAGGAATTTCCAGAGATAAATAATATAGTTGAACATACCATGAATCATCAAAATGAATGCAATCTATTTTTACTACAGCTTGGTATCTGTTACGAAAACCGAAATGCGTAATTTGGCACTTTGCCCTAAATTTCATATCTACTCGTCGCACAGTATTAATTTTTAATATCTAGTTCATGAAATCACGTTTTTAACAGACGAATTATTGTATTATGACCGCATTAGAGACCGCGACTTGGCAAACGTAGGGTAGGACGTCCACCCGCCAGATGAACTGACGATCTAGAAAAGGTCGCTGGCTAGGACTGGATGCGGAAGGCGCAGGACCGTGTGTTGTGGCGTAAATTGGGAAAGGTCAACGTCCAGGAGTGGACTGCCATAGGCTGATTCGATTGAGATTATGGCTGCGTGAAATTTGTTCCCGTTCCTGCTTCCCATTTGATCATATTCCCGGGAGAAGCCTATATGTTATTCTAGACTCTATCTCTGTACCAAATTTCAGACATATCTGTTCAGCCGTTGATCATGACAGAGTAACAATTTCATAATATTATTTAATGATTACCGCTGCTCTTCACCACTGCGTCGGTGAAGAGCACGCGAGTGCCATTCAAAATACTTGACTTCTAATCCCAGATTGAAACAAATAGCTGATAACATACCGCTCGGGGGTGCTGGCGCCAGCGTCCCCACTAGAAAATAATAAATAAAACGTAATATTTGTGTGAGAAGAAACTTCTAGATTTAAAGTTTCGATGTTATCTATGCATACATACATCATAATATATTTATTATATCATCATAATATATTTATATATCTGTAACAGTTATCCAGATGCCCATAGTGGTGAGAATGACACAAAAATATTATTTTTTTATTGTGTATTTTTCCAGAAATGTGGTGTTCCTATCAGGGAGCGTGCTGGGCGTTTTGGTCTTACTATCCGTATACGATGAAGATGTGCTAACCGTAGAACATGTGTTGACACTTATCACCGTACTGGGATGCATCTTAGCAGCGGCCAGGTATGTCCTTTTATTTTGAACCCAATTATTGTCATACATAACACAATTAAATGGATCTTTATGAATCTGTAAACTATGAAAACACTTAAAGATATTGTTATGCAATTTTGTTAAACAGATTTAGCGAGAAATAGCTAAATTTAATCAGATTTGCTGGTGTATGCAATATATATGCAACTGAATCAAAGCTAAGATGAGATCTGAATAGACATTTTGGTAAAGTTCTATAGGCCTTACCGATATCTTTAAGGCCTAAGTCAACCTCACAGGCGAGTATGCATCTGCTGGCTACGATAGAGCTCATTGCGAAGGGAAGAAAATTTCCGAACTGTTGCATTCGCCATGATCACAGAGGAAATCCCGTTAACTCTAATATTAGTGTTAGCTACCACAAAAGTTTAAGTACCTAAATCTATTGCATATAACAGCATAACAGTGACAGCGCATAGTATACGCCCACATTTCTCCTTATAGTTTTATGTCTCACGTAATAGGTGGTGAGCCTATTGCCGTGTTGAAATGGACAGACGCATGTGGTGACGACCCACAGTTAAAATGTTTTAAGCCGCCCATAAGCCCTTGAACTTGGCTTCACGATTTACATTTTACATATTTACATATTTAACAGGGTTTCATTTCGAGTTTTCCTTCTCTACGCGATGGATCGTTTTATGAAAGTGTTCTCTTAATCGCCTCTTACGAGCGTTCGGGATGAATTGGGGTGGCGACATTTTGTACCCTTTCCCGTCGCCACACAGGGCTCCGTCGCCACACGGGGCTAATCTAAATAATTTTTATTTTATTTTATCTTTCAGAGGCCTTATAGTGGAAGAAGATCGTGTAGGAGGTGGTTGCGTGGGGCCGGCTTATGGCGAAGAGTTATTCGTACAAGTGTTAGGGCACGTACACTACTTGCCGGCCGCTTGGAAAGGCCGGGCACATACCAAAGACGTCGCGGCTCATTTCCAACAATTGTTCCAGTTCAGAGCCGTAAGTATATGATCCTGCTTTTTTTATATGTGCTATGCCGTTTTTCTATCGACTTAAATCACACCATGCCCTAAAACTGCCTACGGCTGGGAGCCCCGGATAAGACTTTGTATTATTATTGTTATTATTTTCTTGTGGGGACGCCAACACCGCCGAGCGGACGATTCGACCGCCTTTCTTCTGCCCATTTCGTTCATTTTCCTAGGACATCTTCAAGGGATGTGTTTGAGTTTTCCAGCAATCTTCAAGTCGTTCCATTGAATCTTCCAATTCCCTTGTATATCCTTATTTTCTGATCCTCATTCAGATTCTTCAGGTCTTCTTGTTCGATTCTATCAGTTCCTATGATTTCCCATCTGCTTAGTGAATACATTGGACACAGCCAATTGGAGGATGCTGGGGCATTCTGGGCATGTTGGGTCTTCCTTCACTCCTAGTACTGTCAAATGCCTGTTTAGGCGACAGTGTCCTGTGATGATCTCTACGCCTAGCCTCATGTTTCCTCTGTTTAGTTTTACCAGTCGGCTAGTTCGCTTCACATACATTCCTTTGATGAAGATCTTCGACTGTCTCATTCCTGTTGATGATCTCCATCTGCGGTTGGTTTCTACCGTTATTCTTTTGTTGAGACCCTTTGTGATTTTGTGAGTAATAGGGCTCAGGTCCCACCAAGTGTTCATCCGCTCCTTCTCGAGATAGTCTATCTGCCTCCTCGTTGCCCGGTATTCCCTCGTGTCCGGGCACCCAGGCTAGGCTTACCTCGGCTTTCTTCGCCAATCTGTCAAGGGACTCCTTGCACTCCTTGACAATACATTGCTGACGTAATTTCTTCTTTGTTGAGTGCTTTTAATGCTGCCTGGCTGTCGCTATTATTGCCACCTTTCTCGCGTTCGTGTGCTGTTGCATCACTCTCGAACATTCCGTAATAGCATTGATTTCCGCTTGAAAGACGCTAGCGAATCTGCCTACACTTATTAGACTTAATGTCCATTCCGTCTCCGCATATTATATAGAAACCGGATCCGGATCGCTTTCTGGACTCCTTTCTAGAGCCATCTGTGTAGCAGAGAGCTCCCTTGCTGTCGTCCATCTGCCAGCTGTCCCTGTTTCCTAAAATGTATTCTGTATTTTTTGTCGAAGATCCTCTCCTTCTTGATTAAATCATTATTGGAGAAAATCATTGATCTTCATATTTCTTGCTAATGGTTGCATGTCCGTTGCCCCCCATAGGCCCATGTTCTTTAGTTTAAACCATTGTTCAATTGCTTTCTTTTTTATCTCTAGATCCAAGGGCTACAGTCCTACCACGATCTCTAACGCGGCTGTGAGAGTCGTCCTCATTGCCCCTGTAGTCATATGGGACCGCCAGTCCTGTGCCTTGTCTAATTCATTCGTGTTGGTCGTCTTGTGTCACCAAACTAATGCTCCGTGTAGTATTCTTGGTAAGATGATGGCTTTGTATATCTGTTGTGGATCTCATTCCCCACGTCCTTCCAATTGCACTTTTGCACTGCATCAGTACCATTTTGGCTTTTGTGCAGGTATTCTCAATGTGCTTCTTGAAAGTGAGTTTGCTGTCCGGCGGTACTTTATTTCGCTTACCACATCAAGCTCTTGGTTGTTCACTTTAACTGGTTCAGCTCTCCCCAGCTTTCTCTTGTTAGTGAATAGTACTTTGGTCTTGTCGGGTGCAGCCCTTTGCTCTTACACCATGTCAGGGCTACCTTCAGTCCCCTGTTCACGACGTCTCATATAACGCTCAGCACTTCAGCCGGTCACAAGGATCACTCCGTCATCAGAGTACACCTGTGTATATTATGTGCATTCTGTTCATTTTCTTGACTAGCTCATCTGTTAGCAAGGCACCACAGCAACGGCAACAGACATCCTTGTCGGAATCCTCTCCTCGTCAGTCATCTCTGCCTGTGTCAGTTGGTGTCGCAACATTTGGTTCATTCACCCATTCTGATATGTCCTTGTCCATTCCTTCTCTATTTAGAGTGGTTTCTATCGATTCGGGGTAGACATGTCAAAGGCATCCTCGACGTCAAAGAAGCATCAAAATGAAGCATCCTAACACGTATTCTTTTGCGTTAAGCGATCTCTGCACCCTGTTGACCAAATTGTGGAGAGCAGTGTCGACTCTCACACTCGAACCAACACGCATGGATGCGTGTTGGTTCGAGTGCATAGGGGATTCGCTTTTTCCTACTTGCTCTCTAATTATATTGTCTAGTATTTTTTTCCAATGTCTTTAGTAGAAATGAGGAGAGGCCTATGCATCTAAAGGCCTTTGGCTTCTGGTATGATGACTTCCCTGGCTTTTATATGAATACTGCTCTTACCTCTCTCCATTTCTTTGGAATGTATCCCGACCTGATGCTGCTGTTAAACAAGGCCAGCAGATGTTTTGAGATGTAGCTTATTGCTGTTTGTAGCATCGTCGTCGGGATTATCCCGTCTGGTCCGGCCGCCTTGTAGGGTTGGAAGGACCGGATACTCCATCTTAGATGTTCTTCTGTGATTATAGCTGTCGGCCTTCCGATTACCGTGTTTTCTATATTGGCCGGCAATGCATCATCTGTATGTTTCTTGCAGTCTGGGAAGCGCGCTCCAAGCATGACCACCAGGATCTTTGCAGATTTAGTAATGAGTTCATTCCTGTGCTTTATACTTCCAAGTTTGCTAACTCGTATTCGCTTTGTTGCATTCTTTTTTGAATGCATTTCTTTCTTCCCTGTAGGCCAGCTATGATTGTTTCCCTTCTGAAGCTTGTTCTCGGGCGCTTCTGTGGATGTTGCTGCGACCGCTTACCAGGGTCCGTGCGCTGCCTCCTTACTTTTTGGACTCTTGAACCTGCCTTAACCTCTGCCCCTCCAGCCATATTGACTGTTGCAGCATTGGGGTTAGCCGAGCTTTCTTCATCCGATTCCACCTTGCATTGGTGATCCAGCCTGCTTCCGTCAATTTCATTTTGGACAGGTCATCCTCGAGAGTCTCTGAAAGAGATCTACCAGGACGCCCGCCGTGTGTGCTTTCATTGTTCCGATCTTTCAAGTTTTGCGTTATTTACTTCTCCACAAATACGTGGGAGTTGCCTAGGCAACTAGATGGCATAGGAAGGGATTCTCCAGCACAGCCCGTACCCTCCTGTACATTGCTTTTTTTAGTTGCGCTCATTTTGTACAATTTTCCGGGACTGTTGGTTTGTGGGCGGAGAGGTCATTGAGTGTTGGGTGGGAAAAAGGATATTGATGGGTATATGGGGATGCAATTGGCACAGTCCGGCGCACCAGCGTGTCAGCTTTCACCACAAAGTGTCCGCTAGTCCGCCAGTGCACCTTTCCTAGTGGAGGGGAGGGAAGTGGGTGTGGGTAAGGAGTGTCGCTTCTGGAGTAAAAGCTTAGGATTGTGAAGGATGTTTGTTTGAGATGGATGTGCGCTTTGCGACCACCACCAAGGATGGGAGCGGAGGGATTGGATGTTTGGATCACGAGATGTTGGGTAGGGGTATAGACGTCATCTACCTTGACCCGTATATGAGCACCCCTTGTCCGGGGCCCAGCAAGGGCATCCCCCACACCCTTGCACACCGGTACGTTGTATTGGGCGCAGGGCGGTCTATCTGCAACCTGACCACCCACTCGGTAGCATGAGAGGAATGTTAGTCCATGGGAGGCGCTGCCAGTCCCTCCGCTTTCGCACTTGGATATGACCACACCCCGTCAGGAACCGTCCGAGACCGCTTGTTCCTAGTGTTATAAATGCGAAAGTTTGTGAGTATGGATGTGTTGATGTGTAGCCAACGTCTACCGCTAGATGAACATACACACATAAATATAGTCACACCCCAAAGGTAGGCAGGGGTAAGTATAGTATAAACCCACATTTCACCTTGCATACATATTGCTTGGTAAAGTTTATCATACTGCCTCGTTGTTCTAGATGTAGGTCGAAATGTGTGTCTGCGGATCTCGAGGTCGTAGGTTCCATTCCCACCGTTGATAAAAAATTGTGTGATCCATAAATATTTGTCTTGCGAGTCCGGCTGTTTCTATGTATGATAAGTATGTATTTAAAAGTATATGAGTATTAATATCCCTGGTCTGATACCATTACACAAACTGGTTATTCTTAGCTTTCTTTGGGATCAGTTAGCGTTGTGTGAAAATGTCGTGCATATTTATTTATTTATCATAATATTATTTTCTGTTTTAGGTATACATCTTGTTCGAGTTGCTTAGTCCATTACTGTGCCCCTTCCTGCTATTTGCTCTGCGTACCCGAGCACTGGATATAGTGGACTTCTACAGGAATTTCACCGTGAGCATCGTCGGTATTGGCGATGTCTGCTCATTTGCGCAGGTAATACTACTAATGTTATAATTGTGAAGATGTTTGGATGTTTGTTACTCGAACAAGCTGTAACGACTGAACGGATACGACTAAAATTTGGTACAGGGCTAGGTTATAACAGATATGCATAGTTTTAGCCCCTCTCTATAAAATAGAGTGCAGAGGGGCTTATGTCCATTTTGTCTGTAGTCTGTGTGCCTGTTGCATTAAACTCATAACTTCAAATCCATGTGACTTAAAATACTGAAACTTTGCAGATTTTTTTCAAAACAATAGGTCACTTGGTTTTTTAGAAGACGTGTTAGAGAGGGGCTGTCTGGTGAGACCGATATCACGGCTTCTTGTTTATTCCTGAAATGTGTATAAGGGGATAGGAGAACAGAAAATCATGCGGTGTGTATGCCTGAATGTTAGTTACTTTTTACCGCTTTAACGCTTAAATGGATATGACTATAATTTGGTACAGGAATAGCTTATAGCCTGGAATAACATATAGGCATACCTTTTACCCCTGTATTACATTCACGTGGGATGCGGACTTAATCTTTAAGCTCTTTTATCGTTAAGCAAACAGGGCAGTTTCATACGCTCCCATGAATCTGATCAAAAAATACCTGTCCTTTCATACACCTTCTGTGGCGTAAACGAAGTTGTGAGGGTCAGCTAGTTAAAATATATATGTATATGCTTCGTTATTTAACGTAGCGGTGTATTTTATTACTTGCGAATGCTCATTGTATCTAAGAATAATACTAATTTGGCTTATAACTATTATGTTACAGCTGGACGTCCGTAAGCATGGCCACCCCGACTGGCAGACTCCCGGTAAAGCCAAAGGTAAGTGTTCAAATTTGGATAATAATGGTTATAGATGCGCCCCACCGTTTTCTACAGTACAGTAAATACATACTTATACAGGCGATAGCACAGAAATACTCAACTCTCGAAACAAACATTAAGGCGCTTTGCAAACGACGGGGCGGGCCGGGCCGGGCAATTTTACCGCGAACGATAACGCTAAAGGTATCCTATGCTACCAACGCACATGAAGGGCAACAAGACCGCGCCGCTGGTGCCCGCCGGACATGCATTTTTGCAGTGAGGGCAGTCATGGGGATCGACGGGCAGACGCGGTCTTTATTACGCGTCGCGAGAAGACCGGCCCGCCCCGTCTTCTGCTAAGCGCCTTATGGTTCACACAATTTTTTTTCTTGTGGTGGGAATTGAACCAACATCTTCGTGATCCTCAGTCACACTATACGACCTCTAGATCAACAATAGTTAATATGTAGATGGGTCGGAATCAGAACTCTGTTAACTTTGGAAGCCACAGTCTTTAATTTCGATTTAGGGTCGGCATCGCGAGTTAGCGCCTGTTGTAGTGCAATCGTTCACAGTGTATGGAGACCACATTCCATCACATGGGCCGTAAGCTTGTCTGCCACCTTAATAAATAAATAAGTAATTTGTTTCGGAAATTTTTACACAACGCTCTCAGATCCCAAAGTTAGCTAGAATTAACCTCTTTGTATCTCGTTGAGAAAAAATACTCGCTACGAGTAACAGTGTGACCCGTTGTTGAATTTTTATTCGCTTTTCCCTACAGGCGATAACAACACCCAGTACGCCCAAGGCGAGGGCGGCAAGACTGAGTTGTCCCTGGTGGCTTTCTCATGCCGTCACCCTGCGTGGCAACCCGCCGAGAGATCCCAGAGACAGTTCCTGAAATCGCTGCGACAGAGTATGCACAACGCTACCATGAATCCACTTGTAAGTATGAAATACATTTCTTATGGCATCATTTTGATTATAACAATCGCCTAAGGCGAAGGCGGCAAGACTGAGTTATCCCTCGTAGCGTTCTCGTACCGCCACCCCACGTATAAACCCGCTGAGAGATCACAGAAACGGTTCCTGAGATCGCTGTGGCAGAGTATGCATAAGGCTCCCATAAATTCATTTGTAGGTATAAGAAACATTTCTTATGACCGGTTTCCACGAGCGATCACAGAGACAGTTCCTGAGATCGCTGCGACAGAGTGTGCACAACGCTACCATGAATCCACTTGATATTCTGAAAGATATGGATATCGATTGACAGGTTAAGCATTGTTGTCGGTTGCGAGAACGTTATATTATAAATATCGTTGTTTCTTTTCAGAACAAGACCATGTTCGGGTCCTATATACAGCAGAGTGTGTACGGCGCGTTGACACCTCTACCAGTTGTATTGTCGTACTACCCACCGCAACGGCCACCCATACGGCTACCTGTAAGTACATCCTAGCATTATTCCTAGTTGTAACCGAATTCGTGTTAAAAACAATATACCATATAAACTAAATTGTGCCACAAAGTCTAATATAAGTCTAATATAATACAATAATGATTATTATCAGCTGTTCAAGGTAGTCTATAAAATGATCTGTTGGCTTTGCTAGATTATGAAAGGAGTTGTTAACATTATTTTTGAGATTTTAAAATTGTAAACAGAACACTAAAAGCCCGCCGAGTTTCTTGCCAGTTCTTCACAAGTAGGCCGCGTTTTGAACTGGTGCTACTACATTTGTTTTGTATTCTTGACGTTATGCAAGTGTCAATGTAGAGGTTTATGACAAATAAATGTTGACTTGTTAGCCCCTTTTCACACATACCGGTTGCCGGGTAGCCGGTGCCGGATACCCGGCGGCCGAAGTGTATGGCCATGTACTATAACTTTCACACGTAGCGGCGTGGTACCGGGTACCCGGCAACCGATTGCATTCGGCGCCGGGTACCCGGCACCGGCTACCCGGCAACCGGTACGTGTGACAAGGGACTTACGCGCATATTTTTGCATCTTGTAACTCAGGCCTCAGAAGATCTTCAGACTAAAGTTCCTAACCTAGGCTCTTATTCCAAAGATAGGTAAAATTGAGGGAATCTTATAAAATGACAAATCCTATGGGGCCTTTAAAACTTTAACACAAGAAAAAAAAGTATGCACATATTTTTGTCTGTTCAGGATATGGACGAAACAAGCGATGAAGATGAAGAAACTGGTCCCGTACGATCGGGGACTTCGCCTCGACCAGCCTCTCGGGGTCTTGCTGGAATCAGCTCTGCTTTAGCCGCTTCTGCCCTCGGGCTTGAGCCCACAAACCAAGGGCCGAATGATATGACCAACGATATGTCATCCAGCACTCTTCATTTGTATGACGTACATCTGAATCAGGTAAGAATATTCCCCGCTAGTCGACTTGCTGACTTAGTTATTCATGTAGTTCAAAAAATCACATATGAATGTCAGGATTATCTAAGCGCACGGCAGTGCGCAGGCCAAGTTCCAGCAACAGGCCGAGCGCATGCCGTACTCTATTTACACGAACCGCTTCGACCCACTTTTGACCCCCCTGTAGCTCAGTGCCTATTGCAGGTACAGAAATAAAATTGTACGTACATAATCATATACTAGTACTAAGGCAGTGTACCAAATTTCATAGATGTAGCTTTAGTAGATCCTGAAATATGACCCTGTGAATATAGCTAATTTTGGCACTGACTGACTCACTCACTCACTGACCGGTCATCAAAACCTCTAGGCCACTTCCAATTGTCCTAGCGTTATGAAATTTGGCACACAGATCGGGTGTTATATGTAGATTACCGAAAAATTGAGAAATTTGAGAAATCGGTCAAGCGTGAGTTGGAAAAGGGTTACAAAGTTTGTATGGGACCACAGGATTCCTTGGTCGGATCTTCTTCAAAATTTGCATAAATCATCTCTAACATAATTGATGGAAGATGTGTTTCGTATTTTATTGAAATTCATTCCAGAACAGGCTAAAAGGGGGTAACAATTGTTTTCTTCGGGGGGTTTCGATTCGAATTTGTATCAATACTTCTTAGTGATGAGAGGACTCTTTTGATTTAATTTACTTTTTATTTTAACACATGTCATGTTTAAAAACTCAATCAGATTTGAGAAAGATGTTGTCAATGTTTTGATTAATGTCAATCAAATTCTCTATACATACAAATTATGGAAAAGTCAATACTGCACATTGAATATTGTTATTCATATTTGTGAAATATTTGGATCAAATTCGTCCAGTAGTTTAGAGATCAGCAAGCATTCTAAAGGATGACTCACGCTGGACCGTGCCGGGTCCGAGCCGAGTGTCGGCCGTAGCACGGTCACCGAGCCGGTTGCATTCACGACTGCTCGGGCGAAGCTCGGTGGCACTGTATTCATGCAACGGGCCGTGGCCGAGCCGAGGCGGGACCGAGTTGTTTATGAGCGCTTTCCATAGTTCGGCTGTCACTCAGTTGCCGCTCGGTTTAACGCGTAGATTTAGCGCGAAAAATTCTAAATCTATGGTTTAACGTGAGTTTGTTCACACAAAATATATATATAATATTGACCTTGCTGCGGCCGGCACTCGGCTCGGACCCGGCACTGCGTAGCGTGAGTCATCCTTTTTAGGGTTCCGTACCAAAAGGGTAAAGAACGGGACCCAATTCATGAGACTTCGCTGTCCGTCTGTCTGTCTGTCTGTCTGTCCGTCAGGAGGCTGTATCTCATGAACGGTGATAGCTAGAGAGTTAAATTTTCACAGATTATGTGTTATTGTTGCCGCTATAACAACAAATACTGAAAACAAAAACATAATAATATTTAAGGGGGGCTTTCATACAACAAACGTGTTTTTTAGCGACTTTGTCTTATATATTCGGTAATAAGGTATCCTTTACAATTTAAATACGTTAGTTAATTTGACCATTTCATCAAGATCATTCATTCCCTTTACACCATGCAAATTAAATGAATACTTTAGGAGGTACAGCACAATCAAATGTTGCTCAATGAAATTAATTTCGTGTCGCCATGATTGAACATTATACGGGTCACATACTGACTTATTTTTCGACTTTCATCGTAAATATTTGTTCTTTAAAAGTGAACAACGCTTTCAGCAGATTACTTTAGGTAGGTGTAATATTTCAAAGATAGCTATTTCATAGGAAATGGTAAACAAATAGTCCATATTTTAGATTCTTCTCCAGTATAAACAATTTACGTACAAACACGCAATTTATGTTGTAGACGTAGATATCGTGTTTATAATGTCATTATTCAAATGTCATCAATATTCTGAAAAAGAAATTAAACATAGAGTTCACAAACTCTTTTTGAAATATTTACTGTACCTACCGTAGAGGATCTATACAAGGATAGTTAACACTATAGAGCAACGCGACCTGTCTAAAGACGCGCGTTGTATAACACTATAGAGCAACGCGAACTGTCTAAAGACGCGCGTTGTATAACACTATAGAGCAACGCGAACTGTCTAAAGACGCGCGTTGTATAACACTATAGAGCAACGCGAACTATCTAAGGCGCGCGTTGCTATGTGTTAATAGGTAATGAGGGCAACCAGTAGACGCTTGAAATACTCACAGAATATCGAGCATTGTATTTTCATAAAAAAATAATAATTGAAACAAAATGGACCTTTACTGGGACATCCTTTCGAGAGCTTGTCTTGTTGAGAGAGAGTATAAAATAATGTCATGTATACATAATGCACACTTATTAAAGACAAAATAGGTACAGTTTCTTGAAAAAAAGTATTGAAATCCCACCAAAAACATCCCTGTTGAAAAGGAGGCCAAGTTCCTATAGGCTAATTGTTCGCCTAAAAAAGGGTTGAAATCCAATCCAATGCCAAGTTTAGATGTACTTTAAATAATCTAAAAATATCTAAAATAATGTTACTTCTAAATTTGAACTTGGCAGGTTAATTTAATTATATACATAATAAATTTAATTATACAATTAATCAAGTGTTGCGTACTGCACGAAACCCTGCCAAGTTCAAATTTAGAAGTAACATTATTTTAGATATTTTTAGATTATTTAAAGTACATCTAAACTTGGCATTGGATTGGATTTCAACCCTTTTTTAGGCGAACAATTAGCCTATAGGAACTTGGCCTCCTTTTCAACAGGGATGTTTTTGGTGGGATAATAGTTTACGGAACACGATGTTGGTCCGAATGAACACCGAAACTCCGCTTTTAACGCTTTTTTAATGTTTGTTTTTTTTTCCAACTTGAGGCATAGAATAGATTATTTATTATTATGATTCTAGACCTCGACTCGATGCATGTGTGGAGTTGTGTCGATTTCGATTTAATTTACATTGTTCATACAGAAAATAAATATTTATTCGAACTCCAGTTATCGTATTTGTGTAAGTATATCTGTCAGGGCTATTGGAATTTCAAACTCAATACTGTATGTATGTATATTTGTATGTATGTGGGATCATTCAGTGTAACAGAGTTGTACTTACTTTCGTCGCCAGTTGAATTTGCGGTTATATAAGCTGGCAGAGGATCGTGATTTGGCACAGAGTATGGGTCCTCAATACGACCCATTTGCTGATGTGATCATGGTTCAGACGCCTCTTGACGTCGTCATACGAGTAAGTTACAGTATATTCAACATAGGGAGTGGTAATCTTGGATTTGAGGGACGTGTGAAATTGCATGAAACCTGATTCAGTTAAATCGGTTGCCACTATGAACAAGAAATGGATTTGAATGTTTTTTCAGTGCTTTATGACGGACTGCTTTACAGTAAACGCGTAGTGGTGTATATCTGTATGCAGCATTGTAGCGTGTAAACTCTAGGTACTTTTACCCGGAATGGCGCACGGTACATGTTAAGATACGTGCATGAAAATATATAAAGCAACTGAGACATCTCATTATGAGAAAATTGTCGTGTGCAGCAGGTACTGTTAAAATGGTTGTGGTTGAGAAAATTATAATAATCTTTTTAGAACATGTCAAATTCAAATGAGTGAACCTGAAAATGCGGAGTGGTGTAAACTCTAGGTACATTTATTTACCCTGAGTAGTGCACCGTTGAGGTAATTCGCTACTGTGCAATACTGTTAGAATGGTTGTGGTTATAGAACTGAATGAAACGTAAAATGTTGATATTTTTTTAGAACATGTCATATTCAAATGAGTTTGCAGGAATACTGCCTTACCTAAAACGTAGAGTAGTGCAAACTCTAGGTACATTTACCCTGAGTGGTGCAACGTTGAGGTAATTCGCTACATGTTATGTTATGTGCATGAAAATATTAACAAAGCAAGTCAGACATCTGTTTATGACACATTTGTCCTGTGTGTATTAAAATGGTTGTTGTCGAAGAACAGAAATGTTGACAATCTCTATAACATGTCAAATTCAAATGAGTTTGCAGGAATCTGCAAGTCATTTTACAAAATGGAGAAGCGTGCTCATGTACACAATGTTCTGAAGAGTACCCAAACTGTTTTAATCTTTTTAAAGATCATAATATTGAGAAGTCAGACATGGTGACAATATACGTTATTTGTATGAATAGTGCAGTGTGATATATACCGAAGGGGATTTCCAATCAGCCCCCTTAGACAAGTGGCACAAGCGTAAATCTCCTACGAAAGGATAGAATATATCGATCAATCACACCCAAGCTCGTCGCCGGCGTACGACGCGCGCGTACATTTGTGCCGCCTGTCTAAGGGGGCAGGTCAGCTGACTTTGACCGAAGAGAATGTACTGTAACACTACTGTATGAGCCACTAACTGTTGCCCGCGGCTTCGTCCGCGTAGAAGTCGTTATCGTGTAAAATCATTAACCTCCTTTGGTTAGCGCAGTTGGCGCAGTCGGTTAAAAGTAGTACGTTCTTCCCGGGGACTCAAACTTCATCTAAATCGCTTTAGTGGTTTAGGCGTGAAAGCGTGGCAAAAAGACAGAATTACTTTCGCATGAATAATATTAGATAAGGATTAATGGAAGCAGTAGTAGTATTTATAAGTAGCTCCCAAAAAAGGAAATGTTACTAATTTGACTCAGGACTTTCGTCGCTGTGATAAGTTTGACATTTTATGAGTTGCCAGAGTTGGAATATAGCAAGTTCAATGCCCCCCTTTTGCGTAGATTTAGAAATATGTATGTGTTTAAAGGCGTGTTAGTATCATAATGCATGTCTATAAGGTGATGGGATCCTACAGAGATTTTCGTTTTCCAAGCCAGCTTCACAAAATTCACAAATTGAAATCTCAAGGCATTGCAGGTTGAATCAAAACTAGTAGTGACAGATAAGAATTTGCAAAAATCTTTACATTGTGCTTAGTTTCAGGGTGGTTAGCGTTATTTATATAAAGTCCCGTGCCAACAAAACGTCAGGTTTTTGCAGTGGCGGCCGGTGGGTCCTCAAACTGGTGGTGCACTTTACTTGCACTCTAGTTTTAAATTTAATAAGAGCCTTGGTGGTCCCGCTAATTTTATAGGTATCTACCTATCAACTTTCTCAGCTCACCACCTATTACGTGGAACATAAAACTATAAAGCGAAACGTGAACGTATACTATGCCTCTGCCTACCCCTTCGGGAATAAAGTCATGACTATACGTAATGTAGGTACCATGTTTTCGAAAAAAATTGTATAGGTACCTACTTAGATATTGTTTATGCTCATTTTACATACACCAAACACTTTGTTTATTAAGGAAAAGAAATATAGAATAGAACTAAGATCAAAATAAAAAAAAATATTAATTTAAAATTCAAACAATCAATAAATATTTAACGCGTCACAGATAATGTTGTACAGCGAAAGAATAATTATGTAATACCGGGAGAATTTGGATTTCGTCAAACAAAACTTCGAGTGCTCTCGGCACAGTCTCGGTAATCTTCGGTTTTCCCAATCGCGTGCGGCGCACGAAATCAGACTCATTGCTCGGTACATTTTCTATGAACGATGTTTTGTCTCACGCGCCAGGCGTTTTAGCTCGGTTAAAGTACAAGTTGTATGGGCGGTCCTCGTGCACTCGGGAAAGCGCACGCCGATTGTTTTTACATGGAATTTAGGCTTTAGTAGTGTAGCAAAGAGCTTAGGTAATTGTTTCGTCACAATTAGATTTATATGTTAGTTGTTTTAAGTTATTGTAAGAATAGGTGTTACTTATTTAACTAATGGTAGGTGATTAAATAATAAAGATGTCGTAAAATTTTGTAATTTTAAATCTTTTGAACTGGTGGTTCACCGCACGAGCGCACTTAAGGTACAGCCGCCACTGGGTTTTTGTATGGGAGTCCCTCTTAACCTTCGGTCCGTCGCGTGGGGTCTTTGAAAGCCCGAACATTACAAAAATGCAAAATTTTCTTATTTAAATCTATTGTAGCAGTGCAGTAGTTTATGTACCCTCCTAAGTTAGATTGTAGTTGGCGCGGAAGGTGGCTAACTTCAATTCGCTCGTAAGCGCCGTGTGATACGGACCTGTTTTGAACGCAAGCGCTCTCAAAGTTCCGATTTTTTTTTTTTCATTATATATTATATGTTACAAAGTTGATTATTTCTATATGATGCCTAAAAAGTAGAGATGCGCCGAATGTTCGGCCGAATATTCGAATTCGGTACATTCGGCAAGTTTTGGAAAGTTCGTATTCGGCCGAATATTCGGTTTATTTGCCGAATAATTACCGAATGTTGAATTATTATTAACAACAAGCTCTGAGTGTTCAACGTTGCTTCCCTACGAAATGCGTGATTATCACCGCGAGCAAAGCAGACCTATTGTTGAATCTGTTTAATTCGCAATAAACTCGATAAGTCCTTGGTTTTTCACCAACAGAATGGTAGAGATGAAAGGACTTACATACATACATATGGTCTCGTCTTTATCCCCGAAGGGGGAGGCAGAGGCATAGTATATGCCCATATTTCACATATTCATATTCATTTATTCATATTACACCTTATTAGAATTTCTCCCACGTTATAGGTGGTAAGCCGTATCGCCATGTTGAAATGAACAAGCTCAGGTTGTGACTGCCTGCTATCGAAATTTTTCGAGCCGCCTATAAAGGCCTTTAACTTGGCTTACCGACTGTCACTTTACTTGCAACCCTGACCAACGGCTTATCGTGTATTCTGAAGCTAGGAAACGCTCAAAAAAATGTCACAAGCGGTGACATGGACGGTTACCCATCCAAGGACCGGCCACAGTGAAAATTGCTTGCTGCAGTGATCGTTTACAGAACACTGAGACCGCGGGGCCACAGGTGCTTGAAAGGACTTAATATCAGAAATTGTTGTAATGAGCTGTCTCAGTTCTAGATAGCGGTCCGAATCATTACGGAGTCCGTTTTTATCTGTTCTTTTTTAAGGTACAATATATTATGCAAGTACGTTTTCTTCATTTGATTTCGTGTTACACGACATTATCACTAGTACGCTAGAAAACACGACCGCACACAACCAGTGCAAAACTTTAACTGAACTATCTCTCTGTGAAAACAAACTGCTCATTTTTCTCACTCATCTCAATCCTAATTTGTATTTTCAAACTTTTCGTTGCTGGAAAACAAAGCTCATTTAATTAAAAATGAGCCCGTTCAGCTCACCGTCTCCCGCTAATTAATCTATCAGCGCGTGCGGCCACACACATGGAGTGCTGTTGTCATTTTTGAGCTGGTGCTCTTAATACTAAGCTTTGCCCGTTCGACTCGGTATAAAGGCGTGCTTTGAGCATTATTAACGATCCTCTACTTAGGGGCCCTCGCGACATCTACGCTTTTTCAGCTTGAAGGATCTGTAGATCTAAGCAAACCACTATAAGTATAATCCAAATCCTCGTCGACTGACCTGTACTAACCTGTTTTCCGCGTTAATTTGAACCGAATAGTTCGGCCGAATATTCGGTTCGGTACATTTTATACCGAATGTTCGAATTCGGTTCAACCCACATTCGGCACATCTCTACTAAAAAGTATAAAGTAAATAATTACGGAGTAGATTTCTTTATTTTATTTATTTTTTGTAAAAGTGATCTCAGAGTGAGAAATATAGGCTCCTACTTTTAGATTATAAGTTTAATAAGTAATTAAATACAAATTGCTTAATAATTTGTCATTGTTTTATTGTAGTTTGACAAACACGTAATAATGTAATGATAAATTATATGAAATACTTATAATTTCCTATTTTACATGCTATTTTTCATTGAGGTTCTCAAGAACCCCACGCGACAAACCTCGTTAAGTAAAATGGCGCGACTGACCGAAGGTTAAATATTACTTTTTTTCTGCTTTTACTTTTATTTTGGAAAATAAATATTCACGGACATTTCACACAACGCTACAAATCGGCGATAACACGCTCACCCGTGAATGTCGACAGGCGCACGCCGAAACTCGCACTTGCAACTCTGATCCCAAAGTAAGCTAGGAAAACCTGCTTGTGTTATGGGTATCAGACCACGGATATTATTACTTATATACTTTTTTAAATACATACATATTAAACATAGAAACACCCAGACTCTTGAGACAAACATTTATGGGTCACACAAATATTTGTCTCCGGTGGGAATGGAACCTACGACCTCCAGCGCCGCATGCGGTATCACTACCGACTGCGCCACAGAGGCAGTCTTTGTTGATATAGCGGCAACAGGAATACATCCTGTGAAAATATCATGTCTAGTGTCTAGCTATCATAATTAATAAGATACATTCTGATGACGTACAGACGAACTGCGGAGTCCCAGTTCCCAGAGTTTCGTTTTTATCCTTTTGGTACGAAACCCTAAAATAGGCTTCTGTCACCTCTCTGTATTATCTCATACGTCTATTTCTTTAATTTACAGGCGGTACAACCAGCAGTAAACGAAGAGTGTTGCAATCTAAAATGCGGTGAGCGAAAACACAGTGAGCGTCAACACCACGAACGCTGGGACGAGATGGAAACGGAAAAAACACCGCTTTTGCACCGACCATAACACTGGTATAAGTTGTCCCCGAACGTACCACCCCAATGGGTCTAGCGGGACAAGACTAGCTGTTGGAATATTGTGTCTTACAATGCTCAATTCAGTTTTTTTAATATTTCATATTGTGTGTAAGCCCTTTATAGAACCACCAATTTGACAATAGGTAAATAATACGTCATAATATCGGATCGGCAATAGATTCACCATACTCAAATAGTATTACGCCTACCTCTTCCGAGATATAAAACTTAAAATTGTACCGAACTGAAACTATGTTGCCAAGCCAAAAAAAACACCTAAGTATAGGGAATGACAGTGTCACAAACATAAAAAAAATTGATTCGATAAGTTTTTACTAAATATAATATGTTATTGAATTCTAAAATTACTAAAATGAAAATATGTTGAGACCTACTTTCTTATTTTTTATATTAAATTTGTTTTGATAAGTACTAACAAAATGTCAATCATTATAAGCAAGTATAATGAATGGCATTTTGTTATTACTTTACACTTGAGGCATGATGTTCACTAGAACACTAAATGTCTCCTTTTATTCCCATTTAAATCCGCAACTTAAGGTCTTTACATTTACGTAGATGTTTGGAGTAATAAACAGACATTTTGTGGCAGGTATACATTTTACAGTTTAATTATTTTAGTTATTGACCAAAAGCCTACATTCGATAATTTTTTCCATTGGCCCCTAAAAAAATGGTCTCAAATTGGTGGTTCTTAAAAAAAATGATGTTGCAATGCCGCTTCATTTTCACTTCATTATTATTTTTTTTGCTTTTATTCATTTAATTTTTTGGTTTAGAACCTTAGGTTAGATTTTGTTTTCGTTTAATTTCATTGCCAAAAGAGTTTTATGGACATGACTTTGCACACTAAAAGCCGGAAAGAAGGAAATTTCTTAAAAGTTAGATTCTTATATGAAGTATCTTTTGTACGTAATACATCTTAGTTCCTAGATGGGTTTATTGACCGAAATGCTTGCCAAACTGTGCCTTAGTTAACAGAATAAGTATACTGATACCTAGTATTGCATGATTGATTGAAGCTTCAACACTTTCTATCAATACATGCAATACAAACAAATTATTCAATATGACAGTTTACAAACAAAATCATGACTAAAAAAACTGCGAGGGTTAATTTTCGGGTTTTTGGAATAAGTTAATAATATTGAACTATAAAAATATTGATCAATATTATTGTAGGTATATGGAGCCTTTAACCTGCCCCATACACGTACAATATTATTGACTCAATAATATTGCATCAATATTTATTTCCGTCCGAATATAGTCTGTTCAAACCTCAATATTACCCATACGCGGTCACTTAAGTATAATACACGTGAAATTGGAAATTACGAAACTCCGTTCCTGAGACAGTTCTTAGCGATAATTTCTGAGAAGTTGGGAACCCCGCAGACTACTTGATGTATTAGACAGTTCCAAGTTACCATTTTGTAGAAATATCATCGAAATAGCAGTATACCACATTTACGATAAATCAGACCCATGAATTTTAATAAAATCCCTTCATTACTAAGGAAGTGAGCCGATGATCTTCAAATTTTATAGCTATGAACTATCACTGGCACATCCGCTTTAGAACACAAAAATACCGCATCAAAATTGATCCATCCGTTGGGCCGCTACGATGCCACAGTCACATGCATACACACGCTAAACCCTCATTGTCGTCGGGGGTATAAAATTATCTCGTCTAGCCGAATGCTTTATATAATCAAATGCCAACCCTCGCCGATCAACAATTACTTACTCAAATTAGAAATTTGTCTACAAAATCTTACAGATCGGACTTCATTCTACGGATGAATTGGTTTACCGCAACTCGAGAAACGCTTGAGCATAGATTTATAAAGAGGAAACTAACCGCAAGCGTTCCTTGAGCATTCACCAAACGTGCCCTTAGAGTGCCTTACCACCAGAAATGTGCTATGCTACGTTGCTATGGATGCGTTTGCATATTCGTCAGTCGTGCAGTTTGACAATATAAACTGTCAACGTTACATGTGGACCGACGAATATGATTGGTAGGTATCCACGTAGCATTCCACATCTCTGGTGGATATGCACCCTTAGGGTCTGGTAAGTCCGCAGTCCATCCATCCAGTTTGATTGGTTACCTAAAGTTACTGAATCGCTTCGATGCAATGCAAACAAGTATGTCCATATCTCTCAATAAGGCTTTGAATATTTTCACTTTTAGTACAAGATCAAGGTATTTCTTTAATGAAGTTTATGCTTTTAATGTGTTCTAACAGCTTAGTATTGTTTCGCATTCATTTTGCCGATGCTTTCAGCTGTGCGGTGTAACACTAAGTTCAATGCGACTGCCGACAATGATCACGGTGTTTGTATGTATGTAGTTCCAATTTTAGTTATAAGCGCACTGAGTGTTGTCGTCGCGTTGGGCATGAATTCGTACCACGAAAGACCTTGATTTTTTAAACTAAGCAACTAGTAATAGAACGCACATATTTGTGTACTAATGAGAGAAACAGAGTAGTGAGCGGTAACTTTTTTTAGAATTTAGTCGATTTAGAACAAAGGTAAGTGTAGAATTTAGTCGATAACTATCGATTAGTGTATAAATCGTCGACAACTATCGATTAGTGTATAAATCGTCGATAACTGTGTTTATTATTCCTAGGTCTGTCTTTATAGACTGGTAGATTTTGTATTCTTACCATATAAACATATTTTAATCGTATTAACTAAGCGTGTTCACTACATATTTTAAAATCGCCTAATCGCTTCGTTTACTAAACGTCGATATCGAATTGATAAAAATCAACAATGTACCTATTGCAATAGTACTGACTAAATAAAATTGTTAAAAGTTAAGAAGAATAACACGTTTCTTACACATTTCTTTCTTTGACATCACAATTTAAATTCAAAATTGCAGATTTTTTAAATATAAAAAAAAATGAAAATTTCTGTTATTTTTTTACAAGAAAGTTAAATATTTTTATAACATACTTATATTCATTACATAGTATCAAGTCATAGAGAAATCGTTCATACAATCGTGAATAATAAAAAACGATAGAATTATCAAAACAACAACAAAATATAATACAACGTACCTTCTCTTTCACACTTGCAATAAAAACTTTCCACAAAAGCTATGTATAGGCAAGACTTTATTCTCTGTTTGCTTCCGAATACCACTTTTCTTTGGGCATGAGGTATAATCTTCGGCTACATAGTTAATAGATATCAAATAGAAAAATCCAGATATTCAATTCCTTATGAATTAAAAAAAAACCCAACCATTAAATAAAAAATAAAACCACTGCAAGTTCTGTTATACTACTTACATAAAGTTTTTAAAGTTTAGAATCTGATTTTAAGTTGTAAAAACCGTAAGTCTCTGAATGACAAACAAACTCATTCTACTAAAGTTGTTTTTAATGAATCTTGAGTTTTTTGTGTATCTTTTTCAAGGACACATATTTCTGGAAACGCGTTCGGTGAAAAATAGTATGTAAATCTTACTATGAGCTTCCATAGGCTAAAAGCTTAATATAAAGCAGTTTATTTTTGCGTTTTACATCTTACCTAGCTACCAGAAAAAAATGTTCCTAAATATGTTGTAATAGATGTCTTATTTAACTGTGTAGTCGATGGGCGATTCTACCTCCTAAAATAACACTATTGTTGATAAAAAGGACCTATGCTGCCGAATGCCAAGCTACAACTTGTGTTTGTAATCTAGGGTGCTTTACGGGGTTCTCCCGGCAATAATGAGAGTGTTACATATATTAAAGGAAATTAGACTTAACGAAATAAACTCCTCGCCTATAAAATACCTACTTGTCATTTTAATCCTTTATAGGCAAGGAGGATTTTTTAAAATTATTGTAATAAAAACTAATTTTAACGATGCACGCTAACTTTTTAATAAGATAATTAGATATTTTTGCACATTTTTGTGATATGTTATGTATTATTGGTGTTCGCAGCGTCTTCGATGCGTGTAGATATACTTACGTGTTCGACTACGCGATAATTCGTTAAATCGCGGGTCATGTACATTTTACATATCATAATTTTGATCTTCATAATAAAATCAATATCAGCTCTCTTGGTCTCGTTCAATTAGGATTACTTGCTACTAGATTAGTTCATAGTTCTTAGATAAATACTTACTTACCCGAAAGCAATATATACATCGTTTTAGACATCGCTTTACAACAATGTTATTACAAGTAATATTTTTGTAGATCGTAGGGTTCTATATTACGCTAGAAAACGATTAACGGTTTTGATAAAATTCGCTTAAGTACATATTTTATTTACAATGAAATGTATTAACACTTAAATAGGTATCGTTACATATTTACCGATTGACTTTTTGCGTATAAATAGATATCGCTATTCGATGTCTCGAAATTGATTCCTATGATTGTCTAAGGGCGGATTCGACCAAAATCTGAGGAAAACTATGCTAAAGAATAACTTTTACTTTTCTAAAAGTAAAATAATTTTCCATTAATAAAAATTATCAACTGACATAAGCATAATATAACTATTGTGACCATACTGAATTTACACGGACGATTTCGGCGGTGTAACAGTTATAAAGTGAAAAAAATGGTTTTAAAGCACGAGATGCCATTATAATTGTAATGGCATTTCAAGTCAAGGTCGAAGAAACTGTAGTACATTAGAAGTTTGTTGATTTTAAATTTCTTTGTCATTTTTTTAAACCCATTGAATAGCAATACCAAGTATAACGGAACCCACAAGTAATTCGAAAAAACGTTAACGAACATAAATATAACAAGGATAAATTCAAGGTGTAAAATTATTCCCGAAATAGGAACACTCGTTTAACTTCGAGTTTGTTCGAATCCGACCTTAATGTAATTTAGAATACTGAAATTCATTTTTGTTAATCCATTCGAAACAGGTTATATTTACACAAAACGGTATATTAACATTTACGGCTGTAAATGCCCGGCTGCTCAGAGATTGCGTTTATGACAGTTCCTGATCAAATAGACGATTTAACTTTGAACTGACGCAGGTACAATGTGAAGCAAAATTTTTATATCTTTTATTTACCTTATTGACGAGTGATAGCATAAGAATTGAATAATTATTACTATTTACAATATACGTATTAATTTTTGGACTATATTTAGTCACTATCATGACTATTATTCGATTTAAAAAATATATTAATGAAAATGTCAAATTTACAGTTGTCAGAAACGCAAACTCTACGCGACCGGACTATAATGAAGTACATGAATTAATGGGTGTTTGTTCCTTTAAATATTTATTTAGCCCCAAATGTTAGAAAAATAACTTCCAGAATTATCAATTATTACTAAAGTGGATTCATTGTAATAGGTAACATTTGACAAGTCATCATAATTCAACAACGCAACCTTGTAACGGCGAGCATAATCTTACTTCTTACTAAAATTATAAATGCGAAAGTTTGTGAGTGTGGATGTTTGTTACTCTTTCACGCTCTAACGGCTGCACGGATCTGGCTGAAATTTGGTACAAATATATATTATAGTCTGGAATAACACATAGGCTACTTTTTATCCCGGGAATAAGTTCCCACGGGAACGGGAATTTTTTTACGTGGTCGATACTGCGGTCATCAGCTAGTATTATAAATTTTTTCGTTTTGTTAGACCTGCACAATTGCTTAACTTTTTTCAATTACGATTACATATTTATTGTAGTAATGACAGATAAGAGTAATTTTACGTTTTGCTTTCACTAATAAATGTATGAACTGACAGCCGTCAAATGTTACCTATTAATATGATGCCATTTTATGTGGTTCTACTCATTAGGAAATTTCGGGATAGTATAGACTAGTTTGTGATTTAAAAGGGTTCACTTTTCAAGAGGTGCATCGACTAAGATCGTGATAGCCCTTGAAGAAGGAATTCTGTTAGGTTCGAAACTAGTCCGACTATTGCAAAATGCAAAAAAAAAACTTATTAGTACATCCATTCAGCTAGTATTGCCTCCAAACATACAAATTTATACATTTTCCATTTCTACAATTCCTTAATGTGATAAATATACCTACTACGCTTGTGTAATATGAATATCCTATATACTCGCCACTAATATCTAAAAATTATTATTGAACAAACACCGAAATATATAGTTTATTGCTTTTTAGAATTGTAAGATATTACGAAAATTATTCTTATGTGATATTATACTATTGAATAGGATGCTTATAAACTATGTACACATCGATAATAATTGCGGCCGATAGTAGTACATAGAGTTACCAATATAAAGGCAGGATTTTTTTATGTGGAACATAGACTGTGACTATTCGAAGCAGAGACGATCTGTTTTTTTTTTTAATTTTTGAGTACAAGGGTAACATTTAAAACAGAAGTATAAGGCCACAAACGGGATGCCAGCGACGAGCGGGGCGACGGCGGTTGCGGCGAGAGCGCTGCGTTCAGGAGACGCGGTTTGCTTGTGTGCAAGCGCAGTGCCGCCTTACTCTCTTGCGCTTATTCGCAGTTTGCCTTTATCGCAAAATGTGTACTGGTCCGAAATCGGCTCTTTCGCTGAATATCTATTTGTGAGAGTCGATTGTGGCTTTAGCTGTTTGTCACGTCTCTTTCGCAGCCGCGATAGTAACTTAAAACTATAACTGTATGCTGAACTGCCAAAACACCTATGTGTTTTAATAAAAAGGTGTTCTTATAAAAATGCATCAAAATTGGTTTCGACGGTCAAGAGTTAGGGTGACTAAACCTAGGCTAAACCAATTTTGACGCATTTTTTTTTGTTAGAATCCAGGTATTTTGGCTCAGTTCAGCGTACAACTATAGTCAAATTTACTATCGCGTCTTTTTGCGAGATGAAAGAGACATGCAGCGAAAGAGACACGTTGACATTTTGCGATAAAGGCAAACTGCAAATAAGCCCTCTCTTGTGTCTGGCGCCGCGCTCTCGCCGCAATCGCCGTCGCCCCATTCGTCGCTGACGTCCAGATTGAGGCCAAATGAATATAAATAATAAACCGAAAACAGAAATGCCGAAAATAAGCCTAGAGTAATATTAATATAGGACAACCGCTAGCGTGAATCTGGATAACAGATGCACATTTCACCTAACCTATAATATTTGTACATATTGAAGCTGCACCAGCCAAAGTAAAATTGTAAATTAGTCGTAAATAATAAAAAAAAACTATAATCTTATTTTTTTACATAAGCACGATAAATAACTAAAACGTTTCCACATTTTCGTGGATATTACACTGTAGTTGATTATGTGTTTAAAGATTGTTTTCTAGACTGCTAGCGAAATGCTTAAGATACCTTACGGTAGAATAAAAACGCCAAATGTCACAATTTAAATGTTATCTGTTTAGTGACAAGTTCAAAAAGCAATAATATTGGACCTTTACGCATAGTTTTAGAATATTATTTTCATTATCATTGAAGATGTTCATATATTTTTTTATAATAAATCCAATTCATATAATAAATCTGCGGTTGTAGCAGTTTTATTATATAAATTCGAATAATGTCAAATAAGCTATTTTTTTATTCCTCATGTAAATTTGTGATAATTTAAGCTATGGTAGAAAAATATCAATTTCCATAAAATGTTTTAAGTCTACCTACTTTTTTAGTAGAATTTCGTCTTCCCGTCTTCATCCCTTCAGGACAGTTGACCCCTTACGTTAGATTCTTACCTATGTCTTAAATAAGTCGACCTACTGTGTTCTATTAGATCTTTTATTAAAATAAAGGAAGCATTATTAGCATTTTGGTAGTGAGAATCGGAGCCTTAAAATATTTGATATTATTGGTCTTAGTACGGTTTATACAATTAACTAATTCTGTAATAATTTGTGATAATAGTTTCGCTACAAAATCATATACATTATCGGACATTTTGTCGTCTAACAAATATGTATTACAAACAAGTTTATACAACTACACATATAAAAAACACTAAAATATTTCATAAAGGAACTGTCATGGTCCGTATTTCACAACGATCCTTAAAACTTATGAAGCGCTTGTGGGTAGTTTTATAAGACTAAATCTGACCTCAAGCGGTTTTTTAGTATTGAGTATGGTTATGTTATACGGCCTTAAGACAATCTTATCAAAAGCACAATTTGTAATGGTTTAGCATTACCGGTTATTTAAAATAGAACGTTCTAGTTTTTATTTAATTGCAAATTAAATATATAACACTGCAAAATTGGCGAATTGTGATATATTTTTTGAATTGTACATATTTTAGTACATACTTATTGTTATTATATAGTATAACGGTTATCATATTTAACAAAAACATAATAATAAACTAGACTCGCAGATTTACAATTCAAAACCTCTCATTTGTCAATACTTACAAAGTTCATAGGACGTATACGACGTGTATCAAATGATAAAAATATTCAAACAAAGTCAAACTCTACTCGAAATGAGATTTACAATAAAACATTGTTACCAATCTGAAAACGACTGTTTAAAATTTAAGTTTGCGTTACGACCGTCAAAGTGTTGTAGCTACATAGTCATAAACACATAAAACATGCCTTTATAAAAATTAATTCGCACAGTACAATCACAATGAGCAAGATTATATTTGCCAAGAATTTGCAAACGTCTTTTTCACGGGTTTTAATAAATGATGAGGATCTTACCACATTTGTGTGTTTTTTAAGTTACACGGAATCGGTTTAGAATTCCATCTCGCGTTTTCCGAATTCATACCGTTTTTTAGTTATAATTTTATACCGTTTAGTTATTGTTTCTCCCCGTGTAGTCATAATTCCATCCCCTTTAGTCGCATTAATATTTTATCGTAGTTGGTTTCAAGATTCGAAGTTGGTTAAAGATTTTCGCGTATAAGAAATTGTACTTTTAATGTGTGTTTGTGTATATAGCAAGTGTGTGTTTTATACGCACTATTCTTTCGATTTGCATGTGTGACTAGGTATTTAAAAATATATGTTGGATTCACGTAAAATCTATTTTTTTAACTTGGTTGACACGCTACCGTGTCTAAATTATATACTGTATACCTAAAGGTGTTAGATGTGTGAAGAATAGATACAGTTTAATTATCAGTTAACATTTTGACCGGATAACTGTCTCGATCTTGATTGAAACAGATCTATTCGTGAATATTAGTATTATATGCAAATTGTGTGACCCTGTTCCATATAATATTTTAAATTGTGTACTTAACGTTTAACTATGTAACCAATTTTATATATCTTTTGTAAGGCTTTATTCGCATGCTAAAAATATTTAGTCGTGGACAAAATTTTACACACATCACGCTTAACAATAGGTAGCATATTTTTCTAAAATTCTATCGGCACAAATTATTACGAGCACGTATTGACGAGAAATACATTAGTATTTTACTTATTCTAATTATAATATCGATATATCAATCAGCAATAAAATTAGCTTAAGCAAATTAAGACTAAGTACACACAGAACAAAACCATGCTCTAGGACGTTTTTTGAAGTTCTAAATATTTGATTCAAAATTCATATGTAAGGAAGAATCTACTCTACTAGTTACTCAGAATTGATAAAAAGAGTCCATTGTGTCAATGCAAATCACACACTCATAATAAAACAATGAAATATATTTACAAATACAGGTCATTTACTCCTGAAAATCACAAAAATTATCAAACCAAGCCAAAAAATAAAATAGGACTGCCTGAAAGTTCTTCGTTAGAATTGTCTGAACCGACTGTGTTATAATACCATTTCTGGTTAAATTAAAGCAATATTAAAAATACTAAATGCCAACATTCTCGCGCTTGCTTAAGCAATATAATAATCAGAGTGCCTACTGCAACTAAAACACTATATTATTAACTATTATATTATAGGGTATCTATAGTTCTAAGTTTTTTGTGATAAATTGATGGTTATAACGTATATTATTCAGCTAGTAGTCCTATATGCGAATCGTAAAATGTAAATTGTAAGGCTAACCTTAGTCTCGTCATGTGTTCAATTATTTAAATATATTATAGTGCTGTGTTGAAGGCACACCAACCATTGACGCGTTTAGCATTTTGATATACAAGGTGTTTAAAAATTAACTTTTAGAGTTGCGTGTGGTTCCGTCGAATTAAAATCTTAAAATCTCGTTCCGTGTCATCGAGACTTTAAACGCTCTTTACGTCATTTACGGGAAAGAAATACTTTACCTATCCTGTAACCACACTGAATTGTAATAGTTACTTTTATAACACTTGATAGAATTATGCTGTAATGATGTCGTTATGTTCGACAAGGAACCCTGTAGTTTCTGATAGTATCAAGTAATATTTTTGTATTTCTATTACATTGTATTGTGGTGTTCTCAACCGTATTTGACGGCACGTTTTTAATACCAAATGTGTAAATATTTATCTACGTATAATAATATGTGGAGGAATGTAAATCCGTTCCGAACTTATGAACTGTTGTAATACGAAGATGTACAGACACCTATAAAAATGTGAAATTATTATTATCTTACATTAATAAAAAAATCGCAATTAGAGTTCCAGACCAACTGACAGCTCCTTTGGACCATTTGAACACCAAATCTCACCACCGGCGGTGAATTGGGATGAGACAATTCCGTGAGACTATTTTCACCACTGACAGGTGATAATGGTATTTGTTTTGTTTCATTTATCCACTGGTGGTAGTTATTAAGTCATGCCCACTGCGGCACAGTTCGCGTGGTGACATTTAAAAACGTGTAATTTTTTTCACATATTATTCTTCGTAGTATTTAGTTCAATTTATAAATAAGTACTTGAAATAAGTGTATTGTGATATATCATTATATTATTGTTTTTGTCAGGTACTCTTGTAACAATTTAGATAATTATTTTTTAAAGATTTAAATCATTATCTGTAATATGAATGAACAGTAGAATGTGAATATTTCAGTACCATTTCGCGATTTTAATTATGCATTGTAATTACAAGTTTAAAAATACTTTATGTGTTTTAATTATAACCTGTTTTTTAATCCCGACGATGAAAACGAGGGTTTTCTTTAACTTGAGCGAAAATCCTCACGTAACGCCCAACAGCCTACGCTTGGGAGCCCCGGGTAAGCTCTCGGAAGGATGTCCCAGGTTGTTATGAGTTAACGTGTATATCTGTGTGTCTGTCTGTGGTATCGTTGCGGCCCAACATATAAACCAATTTTGATGCGGTTCTTGTTCAAAACCCGATGCGACCAGGATGGTTCTTGATGATGATGGTTGGTTGCCGATTTCTTCGGCAATACTGCCCGTATGGGCAGTAATCACTGGATCGAACTTCACCAACCAAAAGTCCTCTCCACTGATCTCCATTATTATCCACGTATGGTGCGTGAAGCCATTGAAATAAAAAAAACACAAAAATTTCAATAGGGATGATGGATATAAGCTCTCCGGGATGTGGAATGCAGTGATTAATAAACTTGAACGTAAAACTGTGCCAATTAAAACTGACGACGTAGTGAGTGTAGCGTGTCGCCGGCCTTATCCTTCGTTGTAACAATAGCGGAGGGTAGTTTGGCAAGAAGTTACTTCATGGTTTTCGTCGATCCTCGCCTCAGTCCAACCGCGACCACGGGCGCCTCAACGTGCTCGAAACGTCGGTGTGAAAATGTAAGTAAATGTATTTCGCGTTATTCTTATCAAGTTTGGTACTGAAAGAAGAGAATAGAGCTCGGGAAAAACCATGCTACGTCTTATCTCGGGAACAAATTCCTTTGGGAAAATGGTGCCTATGAAAATAACACACCACGTGAGCTTTAGCTGGTAAACTTAAAAACTAGATATTGCTATGGAAATCCTTGACGAAACTTCTCGTGTTGACAAAACATAGATTTTTTGGACCATTCTCACAACGCTACCTAAGTAGATATTTAACCCAAATTAGGCTAAAATTAGCGTTATCAAGAGAACGACTAAGATACTTACCTATAAACCTATTTTAAATACATATCTACGAAGCTCTATCTGTAAAAACTCATAAGCAAACATTTTTGGATCATACAAACTTATCCCGACCCGGAATATTCTAACTTAATTTGACGCCAGATAGAGTTGTGTGAGAAAGGTATCCGAATATTCTCATAGGCATTGTGATATAGGTGCGCGAATGGATGTAATGACTAGTTTGATACCAACAATTAAGTTTCAATATGAAAGCAAAAAGCCAATTTACAAAAAAAACTAACATAGTTTCTAGTGAGTGAAAGCTCATTAAAGTGGTCAAGGACTTAACTTACTTCCAACCTCAGATCCTAATAATATTATGTATAGTTAGGCTGAGCGCACATTTAAGACATGGCTGTCTTAAGACTGACTTTTATTTTACATCGAAAACTCAATCTGTCCGATTGTCCCCGTAAGAATCGGCTGCCAATATCGAACTTCGGCGAGCACTGTATATTACAGTTCTGTTTGTGACACGTATTGTTCGCAGTGTTCGTAAATATTGGGTGCCGATAATAATCGAATATGTTTTGTCTGTAAGACGTCTCCTTCACAGTTTCAAAGATTTAGTAAAGCGGTAGTCTGTCCTAACTTCCTAAGACAGTCTTGTCGCCAATGTGCGCTCGGCCGTACATTCATAGGTCGCATCATCTCTGCTGCAACACAGTGGCCTATCATTTGACATTGCAACGCTGAGTCACACCGCTAGCGCCAGATAGATTGACATTTAAAATTATCTGCTTACCCAATAGTTTGACAGTAGGTATTCCTAAAGTTATTACACATCTACGCATTCTCTTTTAAATTTTAGCGTAATGTCCCGGTCGCGTCTAAGGTTCTCTCTGGAGTTTCAGGATATATTATATACTTATTTTACTTATAGGTAACAAGCCATTCGGTGGACGATTCGGTCGGTACGAGTAAAGGTTACCCACGAAAAATATCTCTTCAGTGTCATCTATACTTACTAATCTATATATATAAAAATCAATGCCACTTTTCGTTGTAATTTTATAACTCAAGAACGGGCTCACCTATCCAAACCAAATGTTTAGGCTTTGTTCGAACTATTTAGTAGATGGTTTACGTGAAGTTTGCACAAAATCGGTCAAGCGGTTCTTTATTTATCACGCAAACGAAGTTGCGCGGGTCAGCTAGTATTTTATAGAGGAAAGATTTGTTTTTTGTTTTTTTGTTTGTTTGTTTGTAACGAATGGGCTCCAGAACTACTAGACCGATTTGAAAAATTCTTTCACTGTTGGGAAGCTACACTCTTTGCGGTGAACATAGGCTATATTGTATTCCCGTATTCCCACGGGAACGGGAACTACGCGGGTGAAACCGTGTGACGTCCGCTAGTTTAAAATAAATGTAGGCTTGCCTGTAACCATTCAAGTAAGTAGGTAATTTCAGTATGTATTTAGAGACTACATTTCATTTTTCCAGTGACATTTCATTAATTTAAAAGAAGTATAGACTAAATTAAACTAAATATTTACAGAATTAATACAACTAACCTAATAATTAAAGATTAAAGTAAACTAAAACTAAAATGAAAATAAAAATAAAATAAACGAAAACTACGAAACTAAAATGCGACATAAAATTTCTCCGCATCGCAGTCCTCATGTGGCAGCGTTCCCAGAAGACTGACAGCATTGTCACGCTGAATGGCAATGCTTAATCTTTGTCGCAAATAGAAGCCAGCATTCTGGTCACGAGTAGTATCATAGTAGAAATATATTATAGTTTCGACCAAACGCTTTCCTAATTCTGTAAAGAAAATATGAGCGCTCGGACCCCATGGCCCCAAGGTCTCGACCTCAAACGGCTCAAATACATAATCTCCGGAGAGATTACAATATTTTTGCCGTTTAAGGGTCTCAGCAGAAGCGGCGGCAGCATAAAAGATGTCGATGATATCATTGACCACATTGCCGGAGAGCATCAGATTCAAAAGTTAATTCTCCCAGAAGCAACTCGCCAGCGTCCCCGGCACTAGGACCCACAAGATCTTTTAGATGCTGCGGGGACGAGCCATCGAGATCACCAGCAGAGCTACTTCGGAAAGAATTAACAGCAGTCAATACATCCTTGATGTTTTTAGAAGTATTTTTATCAGTGGTCTAGCTAGACCAGGGGTCGGCAACCTTTTAAGTCCCTTTAAGTTTTAAGACCTTTTAAGTAAAATTTTGTAATTTAAAATCGTCATTTTTGGCTCTTCGACCAGGGGTCGGCAACCTTTTAAGTCGGAAGAGCCAAAAATGACGATTTTAAATTACAAAATTTTTAAAGAGCCACAAAATCTTTCATGCTACCCCCCCCCCCCGTAAGAAGTGGGATAGACTAGACTGCGGGGAAAGTCTGCTATAGAGACAAACCAAGTCCGTCGGAAGCTCTGAGAACATTCTTCGAAGGGCGTCTCCAGGACTTACGGCCATAGGCAGATGGTAAGTCATAGGGTAGTTCTGCAGAATTTCCACAATTAAAAAGATATGAGTGATTATGTGGTATTCTCCCACTAAAACCCTGGGATGTTCCTTCTTACCACTATTGTTGGCTCCCAGGGAAGGCAAGCGTACAACAGCTAGCTGCAACAGTCTCGACTCTGGGGGTCCAAATATTACCCACCGAAACTTCACTGCCGCGACGCCTGAACACGAAGGGTGCGTCTTAGTCAGTCTCACGGCTGTCATAAAGCTTCCATCGTCGGCCACGCGTGCGAGGTTGGCATACTGGAAATGTTAGGCCACCCCGCTCTGGCACCCGCAGCGGTTTTCTAATTGCCGTTGACGTCAAAACAACAGCCGAACCAATTTTCTTCGCTGTCTAACATAGCGTAAACTATAATAGACAGCGATGCGACCGAGCCAATTTAGGACTCTTAGAGCGGTACGCTACCCACTCAACTCTGTACAAAAAGCGAGGGTGTGCAGCGCTTTATCCACGGCGCCGTCCTCGCAGTGGGTACGTTGCCTCAGGCTCAATCAACCACATCATGCAGGTATTTACTAAAATATCCGTGCCTCGTGAGTAGCTGTGAGAGGTGGTAGGTTCTGACTCTGACTTCATATTTGAACAATAGAACTCAGAGGGTCGATGTCGGTGGCACACGTTCGGGGGGATCGGTGGTTACTATGGGCGTCCCGCAGGGTTCGATACTCGGACCATTTTTATTTTTAATTTATATTAATGACCTACCCTATTACGTAGGGGACACTAACGGGATTGTTTTGTTTGCAGATGACACTTCCTTAATTTTCAAAATTAAAAGACAACTAGATGACTATGACGATGTTAACAATGCAATCCTAAAAGTAGTACATTGGTTTAACACTAATAATCTTAGCCTGAATGAAAACAAAACTAAATGTATTAAATTTACCTTGCCCAATGTAACACAGACAGAAACCAATGTGCAACTTAATGGCCAAGAGTTGGAACTTGTGAAATCTACTGCGTTCTTAGGGTTGACGAACGATTCTGGATTGCAGTGGGGCCCACATATTGAAAAACTGGCTGGCAGATTAAGTTCAGCAGCATTTGCTGTCCAAAAGATTAGGCATTTGACTGATGTAGAAACAGCGCGAATAGTGTACTTCAGTTACTTCCACAGTATAATGTCGTACGGTATGCTACTATGGGGCAATGCCGCAGATATAAATACAATTTTTGTTTTAAAAAAACGGGCCATAAGAGCCATATATAGATTAGGTCCAAAGGTCTCTCTGCGAGAAAAAATATTCTGACTGTGGCATCACAATATATTTTTGAAAATCTTATGTATGTTCAGAAAAAATTATCTAGTTTTACTAAGTTAAGCGATAGACACAATGTGAACACCAGACATAAAAACAACCTTGCCGTTTATCATTGTAGACTGAACAAAGTCAGTAATTCTTTCCTGGGTAACTCTATACGTTTTTACAACAGGCTTCCAAGCGAAATTAAAAGCATGCCTCTAATTAAGTTTAAAAAGTGTATAAAAAGTAAATTGTGCTGCAGGGGCTACTATACAATTGACGATTATTTGATTGATAAGGAAGCCTGGAAGTGATCTGCTTGCTCTACTGATGGAGTTTTAGTTTATAGTATGTATCTACTTATTGTAAATATGTAGTGCACAAAAAGAATAGCCCGCCGAGTTTCTTGCTAGTTCTTCTCAAGCGGGCCGCGTTCCGAACTGGTGGTTTTATTTGCATTGTATTCATTGACGTGTCGCAAGTGCCTATGTATTAGGATTATGCGAAATAAATGTTTTTTGAGTTTGAGTTTGAGGTATGTCAGTGCCACTTTTCTACCCAGGACCTCAGAATAAATAAGATGGCAGAGACGAGCTCAATGCTTACCGCCGAGCTCTAGCCTGGTGCGCCATTTATGAATGAGGTCATTGCGCGCTCTAACACGCCCGCTTTCAATCTCTTCCGAAGATGGTTGTTTGCCATTTTGACGCACCAAAGCATTGAGCCTGTAGATTTCTGCCAGAACTGCGGCCACTAGGTTCCACGACGGACTGTGCGAATTAGACATGCCGTCTCTTATGATATTATATACTCTGGGCTATGGCCCGCTGCGGACATCGCAGCAGAATCCTATTAGAAAGAAAATGGTGCTCCATATAACGCTTTCAACACCACCATTAGGCGAGTTTGCTTGTTTAACTACTAGTAAGACTTTTGTGGTATTTTTAAAATGAAAGGGTGATAATGTTCTTGAAAATGAATAATATGATAATTATTTATGCAACTAAAGAGCCGCAGGTCTACACCCAAAGAGCCGCATGCGGCTCGCGAGCCGCGCCTTGCCGACCCCTGGTCTAGACTCCAGAGCACAAGTTTTATTAGGTAGTTTAGATGGCGTTGTGAGAATGTCAGTAGGTATTATTGGTATATCTATATGGCATAAATGTAGAGGTTCATTCGCTAATCATTATGAAACGATGAATATTTAAAGCAGTGCAACTTACGAAGGCCACGCCACACATAATGTTACGGAAAAATGACAAATATATTGTGATAGAAATTCTGGCGAAATTATTTCATCCATACGTATAGGTTAACTACTTAATAGGTATAGGTTCATGCTATATGAGAATGTTAAAAGACGAATTAATAACAGCATGCAATATGCATGCATCACTTGACTTAAGGTCCTATGGCCCGTAGATGAGGCCGAGGACGTCCACAGTGCGTCGTCATCCCTGTCGATCTTGAGCTTCGCGTTTTGTGTCGCTCCATGTCTTTCCTATGCCTTCCGCCTCTGGTACCTACTGTATTTTATAAACAACATAGGTACTACTTATTACAATTTTGGTTTTTAACTGTAAAAACTCGCGACATACTCGTAGTAGGGATACCGTTTTATCTTCAATGATCGATAAATCTGTGAACAAAAGTTTACATCGTTCTAATATGCGATTTAACCTATTTTTATCTTAAACGTTAATAAAAATGCTAAGGCTAATCGAATTGCTCTTCAATATATTAATGTTGTTGCGATTTTTCGTCACCGACAAATATCTGCAACACATTATATATTCCTGTACAAAACCCGTATCGCCAGTATGTAGGTAACTAAATGCAAAAACATGCCTCAAAAAACCAAAGTTGGAAGTTGGAAAATATAACAAAAAGCTATTTAACAAGTTTAAAGTGCTTATGGTTAGAATAAACTTTACTGTACACCAATGTGAAACATTCATGTAAAGTAATTACAATTTTATAAACGTACATTGGGCGGCCTTATCACTAATGAGAAATCTCTTACACGCAACTTTTATGGGTCTCTTACACGTAACGAGTACAGTGGCGAGACAATGCCCTCGGCCGAGTGCTCGGTACGTATGAACATTTTGACGAGTGACTCGGCCGAGCAGAGTGGCGAGAGAGTCACTAGAACTACGATTTATTTGCTAAGCCGAGTGCCCACTCTCACGGCCTAGTATCGTTTTACTGTCTCGCCACTGTACTCGTTACGTGTAAGAGACCCATTAGGGTTAGAAGAATTCTATCCCTCAAGATTGCCTGTAAGGTTAGGGCTACATCCATTGAAAATCGACCACACTTAAAAGGCTATTCTGCGAATCAATAACTAGTACTGTAATTAATTTGACTGCTTGCTTGTTATGCAAATGAAATGAAGAGGATTATGAACTAGTTTGGCTTGTCACTCGCCCTTGACCTTTGCATTCCGTTAAAAAGATTACATTATACCTACACACTACCGTTTTTGATACTATCTAGGTATAACTTTAGACATTAGCGAGAATTTGACTTTGATGATCGGCGTTCAAATACATTCATAATTCGCCTTTTATTGACTGATACGTGGCTGATGTCTTCAAGAGGTGTTCTATGCAGAAATATATGTGTAAATATTTGTCCAAATACTTGTAGGATACCTATAGCTACCTAAGACAGAAATGGGTGGAAGGCGAAATCGTAATTTCAAGATTTATCTTTGTCGTAGTACCTATTATTTATCGATTCTAGTCTTTATTGTTAGGGTTTTGTTTACGATACGTCTTCGCAAACTTTCTTTCGCCCTCCTCATCTGAGTACTAGTGTAGGTCATAATCTACCGAGACATTTCCATTAACGCCTATACACGCAGCAAGCAGGAGTTGACTTGTTGATGATTTTGGCTAGTGATGCCTGCAGGCGTGGCGTAGATACCTATGTGGCTTTTCTTCACACTTCGTTGGTTACGACATGTCGAGATGTTTTGTAAAAGAGTAAATGGGATATTTATTTATTTTCCATGTAAGTACCTAAGGTACTTGCCACATAATTATATGTATTTGGACTTTTAGTCAAGTTCGTGATCATGATGACGTTTACAATATTGTGCCGATGCAGCATAAATATGAAAGACAACAGATATAACAATTTTTTTTGATTTATTTTGATTAAAACGATTAACCGTTGTTACAGTCCAGGGTCTTATTGTAGGCAGATTATAAGCTGGAATTTTAGTGAGTACCTAGAGCGGAAGAGGTTATGAAGAACAATAGCAGCTCAGTGCCATTCCATTCCGTGACTTCTCTATTAGGTAGAAAATATTTCAAGGGATTTCCATTGAAACATGTCCTCCACAGCTTCAATGTGTGTCCACGAAGATGCTTATTTTTATTATAAGTAAACATGTACTTTATTCCAGTAACATCATAGTAGCACACTATAAAGAGAACTAAGTACTACTATGATCTGTCGGCTGTGATAGTAGTCAGTAAATTATTGTATGTCTCTTTAAGACTTCCTCGCAGTTTATTTATATAACAGCTTAATATAATCTGTTTACTCCACAGAATACCACTAACTCAAGATGAATGCAGTTAATCCTGTTATTCGTCTATGTTTACCACATCTCGACCTTGGGATGGGGCCACGTTCTTGTGGTTATAGTCGGTTCAAGTCCACCGTGACATCCGTAGGAATTTCCCCACGTTAAAAAGGTCACATTATCACAGCTTTATTTACATATACGTGGAATGGGGACATGATTTCTACATACATATAGTCACCGAAGGGGTAAGAGTATAGTATATAACCACATTTCACCTCATAATTTTTAGTCCCATGTAATAAGCGGCGAGACTATTGCCGTATTAAACTGAATAGGCACCGGTTGAGACGATCAACTGTTGTACAGTCAATGAAATATCGCAGGGATACAAAATGATGTATCACTGCGAGTGCCATAATAAAACCAAACATGGTATCCACCGAACTTGACAGTAACATATATGCGTGTAAAGAGCAATAATTATGTATCCCAATACATTTATTTTTATTTTAAAGTAAAACTTTTAAATAAAGTAATGCTTAGTAATGCTTAGTTGCTCAAGTCTCAAGTAGGGACCGCTGGGCCTCGATTTCACGAGACGCAGGCTTTTGGCCCCGCTCCAGCGCCTCCTTGCGCCATCTGAACAGCGACGCAAGGGCTCTCGCTTCCAGGTCCCATGGTGCGGTTAATGTCTTGTTTTTTTCCGTCTGGAAATCCTCATGAATGATAAGCCGGTCTCCTATCGACTATAACCATACGGCACCCTACTACCGCCTACGACTGGAGTACCGACGAGGTAGGTAATGGCCTTGTTGAAAACCAAACTATATTACCGATAGCACCTCTACCGAAAGGATTACAAAGCTATGTATATTTGACTGTATACCTAATTGAATTAGCGTGGGAAAGCATGATTAATTATGCGAATCGAATTTGAATATACCTATTTCGTTGACTATTTTGAAAATTCAAGCATGTTTTGCAAATTAAGTATCTCCATACTTAAGTAGCCGACGTGCAAGTATGAGAACGAAGGATCAGCATCTTGACAATAGGAGAGATCTCAAGCTGAACTGTTTATATAGTAAATAGGTAAAAAGTTCAGCTTAAGATGTTTCTATGTATTTCTCATACATATGACATACACATAAATATAATATATGTTCCAACGGATCAAAATTTGTCACCGTAGACAACGACTTTTCTTCTGATTCTTAACTAGAGCCAAATCCCATAAAGATATCGGTATCTAGACAGAAATTTTAATTAACTACGTAAGTAAGTAAACTTTAGTTTTGTTTGAAGTCGGTTTCATTTTTGTTAAAATTTTTATTTTCGATATTTTTTGTGGCGTGTAGACCTGAAATCTATCTATCGAGGTGTAAAGTTCTCAACAGTACAAACTGATCAAGCCCAAACACAAGGTAACTGCTATATATCGTTAGGGAATTCTCTCTACTGTCTTTTGTCTCCATCATCAGATCGACTTCAGACCTTCATTAAGTTGTACTACTTTAAAGTCTATACTAAAAAAAAAATACAAAAGCCCTAGATGCCCCTAGAATTATTAAAAGTTCCCTTCGATTTCTCCAGGATGCCATCATCAGATTCTGACTTCCTTAAAATGCCACTTTACCAAACCTTTAAAATACCACCTTGGGAGTATCTATTTTCGAACGGAAAAAAAAATTCTAATCGGTCCATAAACGACGGAGTTCTGCGCGTACAAACATAATAAAAAAAATTAAAAAAAAATATATATACGGTCGAATTGAGTAAATTCCTCCTTTTTTGAAGTCGGTTAAAAAAATACGACGCTATCTTACCGATATTGATTTTCTCAGCCACAAAACTAATTTTTAGGGTTCCGTACCAAAAAACGGCAAAATGTCACGTTTTTTGTAAGTGATTTAGTTCTCTAATTTCCCCCTTTTTTCTGATTTATGTTTTTACATTATGATATTATTTTTTAAATGTCTCTATAAGCCTAAAAGTCGGTTTGATCTGTAATATACCTCTATATCTGAATAGCTGTTGTAAAGCAGAACACACACAATCAATCAATTGAATTGGAATAACTATATCAGTCCACTGCTGGACGTAGGCCTCTCACAATTTTACTTCAATCAATCAAATCAGCCTATGGCAGTCCACTGCCATATGACCACTGATGTAGGCCTCTCCCAATTCTCCACACAGTCCTGCGCCTTTAGCATCCAGTCCCAGACAGCGACCTTTCCAGGTCGTCGGTCCATCTGGAGGGTGGGCGTCCTACGTTTGCCGAGTGAACGCCGTCGGTTCTTCTGCAGACGTGACCAGCCCACTGCCAGTTTAACATGCTTATTCTGCCGTATAACACCGTATAATTTCGGAGTCTATTTCTCAGAGATACTTCAAGCATAGCCCATCCCATAGCTCGCTGCACAACTTCAAGAGGGCATGTTCTATATAAACCCACTGTAAGTCTCCGCAACGTAAGTCACAACTGTTGAATTGAAAACTCGAAGCAGTTTGCAATGCTGCCCCGACCAATTAATTCCTTCTGGCGATTTCTTTGTCCAGGTTCTTCTTACCCGGTAAAAACCTTCTTACCCCAGGTAGATTATCACACTGGGTAAAACCTCAAGCTTCGATCCTTCGACGTACATTGGCCCCGGTGCCGGCGTAATGTGGTCTTTCACATGACCTTGACTTTTTTCAAGTTCATGCCGAGTTCAATACTTCAAGACGCTCCGTTCAGGCTATGTTCCAGCTTCTCCGCCACTATGCCAATGATAACATTCACTAAAATTAAAATTTCATTCGCTTCATTCTTTGATAGTATTTCCATCCAAGACATGAAGAATACCCAACTCCACATTAAAACTAACAGCATAATACCATGTTTGGCCTTATTAGAAGTGTTGGGAGGTTTTGTAATTCTTAAATAAATTGTTTGCTCTTAATTTTTTACTGCTATTCAGTTTACCTGATAAGTAGTGTAAAACTATTTCCGTTACTAGTACGAACGAGCAAAAAGATTGACAATGGACATCCTTGCTGATGAGATCAATATCGAGTATGCAGAAGAAATTTGTGCTTCGGATGCAACCGTCAATCATTTTGGGTCTTTTTTTTTAACGTGAGGAAAATCTTACAATGATGCTATGCCCGACTTCTACCGACTAAAAACCAGACGTATCCAACCTAACAGTCTACGGTTGGGAGGATAAGCTCTCGGAAGGATGTCCCAGGACTCCCAACAGACCTACGACTACCACTGCGGCGTCACCTAAGGTGGAGTAACGTAGTATCTAGATGATGTTGAACAGTTTGAATCCATAAGTAGATTTGCTGCAGGGTATAGTAGAGTAATATATTTTACTAGATCTAGAGTTTGTTTTATGTTATTCGTATAACAGGATTTATATTAAATCCTGTACTGTGAATAACTTATAATGTTGCCTGCAGGAGTGATATCACCAGTAATAACACTAACTGCAAAATAAGCAACATAAAGTAGTATATGCCGTTTCTCCCAATGAATCAATCGTCAATACCTGCAGGAGTTGAGACTGCTCATGCATATTTAGCTCCGTAATTCTTGAACTGTTGAATTTGATGTCTGGAATACAAAGTTTTCTTACATACGTTTGACTCAGAAATATCAAGAATACTATAATAACGCTTACTTCGACCATGAAAACAATGATATTTCCTGATAAACCTCTGTATCCTAACAGATTGTATATAAAAGTTATACATAATTGATATCGGATAATGGGTGAAAGAAGACGTGTACTGTTGACTTTTGCTGTGTTGAGGAATAGGTATAGACTGAGAATATTTTAAGGGATCATAAGTATGAAAATATTATATTGACACCCTGCCCCAATTTAGGAGTGGAGTGTCATTTACATTATTTGGATTCCCATTAACATTTCTTATTCTGCATGGATTATCTGGGACCAAACCACGACATTGGATCCAGTTCAATATGTATATGGTACTTAATAAATAAATAGGGTTAGGTTTGGATTGTGGTACATTTTTTTCATACATCGCCATCTAGCCCAAAAGTAAGCTACGCATGAGCATAAGCTTGCATGTTAACATTCATACACTGTCGCAAAGGTTTCTCTATAAATGTGATCTGTCTCCACCGATTTACATCTTAAACGCATAGAATATGAAGATAGAACTATGTTAGAACTAGTGTTTATAAAAAGGTACGAGAGTAACCAGTTTTAAAATCTGCTCTTTTCTCCTGCAACCATTACAAAAGAAAACATATAAAAGCTTGATTGAATACATGGTTTTTTAAAACCGGTTGTGTATTGGTATGTGTGTCACATGCTGTTTGGATAATACGACATCTTTATAGTTATTATGCAATGCTATCTATCTTATCTTTCCTTTTAAATATCGCCCTTTGGTACGTACTCATGTTCCAAATGCCAGATTTGGCTTTGGATGCAGCTGAAAATACTTCTTGGATTATCATCGCCGTTCTAATGAGTAAGTACCTAAACAATGAGTGCCACTTTCATATGGGATGAATCTACCCTAGAACCAAAGTTATTAAAAACATCGTTCGTATTCTTGGTCAGACCCTAGTAGTTTGGAAAGCTCCGCTGGCGCTTTTCTTTTCTTTTAAAAAGCCGGTTCATCATACATCCAGAGGCACATCGTTAGGCCATCAACTTGAGCGCACTGTCAACGATCTTAATATTCTAATAATAATTAAAGTAGTTAGATAATCTATTACAATATGAATACGAGTACACTCTACGTTCCGGAGCGTTCGAGCACGGTAAGATCCGATAGGTACTTCTTCCGCGCACGCTTCGATTGTGAAATGATCTCCCTGCCTCGGTTTTCCCAAATGCCTACAGTATGGGGTTCTTCAAAAGGGGTCATAAAAGGTTTTTACAAAGTCGGCGGCGCATGTGTGGCACCTCTGGTGTTGCAAACATTTATGGGCTGCGGTGACCACCAGTTCTTCTGGTGGGCCGTATGCTTGCTTACCACTTGGTATAAGAAATTAAAATGGTACTGGACAGTCGAAAAAATGGTGAGGAAGTAATTCTTGTTCATTTTAGCGTCTTTCCGGATGCATCTAAGCGATAGATTTCAAGACGAATTCGCTCTACGATGTCTAGGGGAAGAGAATTGGATTGTAATGAAGTCTTAATTAATTAATTGGGAGAGGCTAACGTTCAGTAACATAATGATAACCAATTTCTACCAGGTCTTTATTTGCCAGCTTAGTGCTATTGAAAAATTGGTTACTAAGAATAACAGGCCAATGAAAACATAATCAAGTGATTATATAAACATTTAACATCCGTGTGTACTACAAGAAAATATAATCTTTCTTAAATTTTTAATTGTGATGTAGTTGTTTAAAACCGTGTATAAACGTTTACCTGTTCGCGGAAACTTGAGACTTATGATAAATTTACAAATTGTCTGTCTCGGTGGCGCAGCAGCAGTAAATGCTACTGCTATACTGGGATCTCAGGTTTGAATCCCGAATCGCACCAATTTTTTTATTTCCTATGTATGAATTATGTGTGAGTTTAGAAATATATGAGTATTTTTATTAGTTTTGTACATCAATCAATGAATCAGCCTATAGCAGTCCACGACTGGACGTATGTTCTTCCAAATTTACCCCCTAATACACCCCTCCCCCCATCTTAAGTCATTCCCTGCCTTATCCTGGTGGTCGGTCCATCTGGCTACTTTGTCTAGATCGCATAGCATATACTGAGTTTAGGCTACATGCAGTGTAAAAACTGGCCAAGTGCGAGACGGACCCACACTGGGTTCCAATCCAAAATCGGCTTAAAATCACGTTTTTTGCTTGGGACTTCTTAATCCCCACTTTTTTTTGTCAAATTTTAGTGTATGTTGTTATAGCGGCTACAAAAATACGACATATATGTAAAAATTTCAGCTCTCTATCTATCACGACTCCTGAGATACAGCCTCATGACGGATAGACAGACAGAACGACGGTCGGCGAAGTCTCATGAATAGGGTCCCGTTTTAAGCTCTAGGCTAGCTTAGGTACGGAATCGTACGAGATAACCTCACCTCGCTATAGATATACGAGGTCAGATTTGATTGTTTGTTTGCATAGAATAGGCTCCGAAATTACTGCACCTATTTAAAAAAATCTTTTACTATTGGCATTGCCAAGCTACATTATCCAGGGTGCCATCTACAAATCATTCCGATATTCCCACGGGAATATACAGAAAAACACACAATAATATTTCAGTAATCTTCTTACATATAAAAATGAATTGCAAAATGTGTTGGTAAGCGCATAACTTCAGAACGGGTGGACCGATTTCACTAATTCTTTTTTTGTTGTGTAAGGTATTGTCAGGAGAAGGTTTTTAAGGAAGAAAAATATTGTATTCCCACGGGAACGGGAACTACGCGGGTGAAACTGCGTGACGTCCTCTAGTTATGCAATAAATATAGGGGTCATTATAGGAGGAGGCAGGTACAGACGTCAAGTCTCAAGTTATCGTGCACGCGTCGTACATGTGTAGTTTTGGAGGTTCGTGTATTAAGGTGTTTATTGTAGTTTGTTGATGACACGTTGCGGATTTCCGGGAGGTTATATAATGCGGTGTGACATCTTTTTTATGGTTAGTTAAGGGTTATCTAACTACTGTGCTGCATGGTTAACAATATACCTATTAGGAATACGCCGATTACCATCATTCGAACTTTAGTACTGGGTGCATTGAAATTCTTGCTATATTTCTCCATGATAGTACATTTTTGGTGTGTACTCGTAGACACAGGAATCTGAACACAGCTCGTCAAAAAAGGGCTTTTGGGTATCGGTATAGCCAAAAAATACACAATAGTGTTTGTATTGTTTATTGCATAATTAATTAAAAAGGTTTTAAGTAAGAATGTTTTAACAGGGTTGGCGGTGTGAGTGAAGCGCCTCTGGAGTTGCAAGCGTCCATAGGCTCTCCTGAGACATCCTTCCGATGGCTTACCCGGGGCTCCCAACCATAGGCTGTTGAGCGTTACGTGAGGTTTTTTAGTCGGTAGGAGTCCGGCATAGCTTCCATGAGGATTTTCCCTCACGGTGACCACCAGTACATTTGGTGGGCCGCATGCTTGTCTGCCACCCTGGCCAGCCTATGGCCCCCGGGGATAGTGTAGCCTCCCAATAGTGATTTTATTTTTATTTTTAAATCGGTGCAGTAGTTTCGGAGCATATTCTAGGCCAGTTTTGTTATGGATATCCATATCCGTAACCGAAACTATCGGATATCCGAAATAAAAAAATATCCGTAACCGTAACCGAATCCGAAAGAAAAGTTTCGGATAGTTTCGGATAGGGCGGAGTCTAACTAAACACTGCAACTGGTACGAATTAAATTAACTGTGCACTGCGCTCTCCTTAATTTTTAATTAATATGTAAGAAATATTTTGTAACGATCTCATTAGTTAGAAAACTAATTATTTAAGAAGTATTATTGAGTTTTTCCGATATTTCAACGCCGTTGCAAGCGCCATGATCACGGTGGAGTTCCACCATAATCATGGCGCTATGATATATGGCTATGGAGGAGTGATATATGCTATGATGTAGTGAGATGATGGTGGCTATGGTGGAGTTCCACCGTGATCATGGCGCTTGCAACAGCGTCGAAATATCGGAAAAACTCAATACATACATACATACATATGGTCACGCCTTTATCCCCGAAGGGATAGGCAGAGGCATATTATATGCCCACATTTCACCTTTGTATAATTTGTCCCACGTCATAGGTGGTGAGCCGTATTGCCGTGTTTAAATGGACAGGCCTGCCTGCTGTTGAAATAAAGCCTTCAACTTAGCTTAACGACTGCCATTTTACTGGCAACCGGGGCCAACGACTTAACGTGCCTTCCGAAGCACGGAAACGCTCAAATAAATGTCACAAAGTGATCACATGTATGGTCACCCATCAATGGACCGGCCATAGTGAAAGTTGCTTACTGCAGTGATCGTTTACAGAATACTGAGTCCGCGGGGCCACGAGCGCTTCGTAAAAACTCAATAATACATGGTAAATATCCCGTAACTCTAATAATAGAGTTTTTTTAATACTTAGATAATTCTGTATCTTGTATACTTAAATGGTTACTGTAATAATTAGATACGATTTTAGTTAACTCTTTATTTTAATTAAAACATAAGCAATGATTTATGAAGACTGATTGATATGTTATGGTGTGATATCTATACTAATATTATAAAGAGATAAGATTTGTTTTTATGTTTTTAATTTTTTTGTTTGTTTGTTTGCAACAAATAGGCTCCGGAACTACTGGACCGATTTGAAAAATTCTTTCGCTGTTGTGAAGCTACACTCTTTGCGGCGAACATAGGCTATATTTTATTCAGTAATCCCACGAGAACGGGAACTACGTGGGTGAAACCGCGTGACGTCCGCTAGTTTTTTATAAAGACGTTGATTCATATATAACAAATTACGAACGTTAATTAGATTTTGCATTTAATTAGTTACCTATATAACGCTTTAAAACGAGTAGCTGTAAGAAAGAATTACTTATATGACAGATTGCGAAACCTACAAGGTACAATTAAAGTCGAATATAATCTTATTTGTATTTCATTTTACAGTTCCTAAAAAAAATAATATCCGTAACCGAAACTATCGGATAATCCGAAATAATTTAATATCCATAACCGTAACCGAAACCGATATAATATTTTACCAATATCCATATCCGTATCCGTATCCGAAATCATATATCCATAACATCCCTGGAAACCAACACACAATATCTTTTTTTTTTCTTAAAATATAAGTTTTGACACAGTCACAACCTATGTATTACGCAGGACAAAATACAAATAAAGTATGTTACTACCTAGCCCTGCGGGGATAAAGACGCGCTTATAATTTATGACAATAAAATCGTAGGTGCAAAGTCTGTACTTTACAATACTTACACTGTAGTAATGTATTTATTATAATATGAACTGTGATTTTTAGGGCTCCCTACCAAAAAGGGTAAAAACGATTTTATCCTTTAAAAACGGAACCCTATGACTGAGACTGCCGTGCGTCTATCACCAGGTGTCTCATGAATCGTGATAGATAGACAGTTAAAATTTTCACAGATGATTTATTTTGCCACCATAGGTTTAGAATTTTTCGCTACCCACTATAACGTTTCTTGATTTTTTTAAGGTTCCGTATCCAAAAGTTAAAAACGGGACCCTATTCGTGAGACATCGCTGTCCGTCTGCGTGTCAGTCTGTTTGTCTGTCTGTCTGTACGTCACGAGGCTGCATCTCAGGAACTGTTATAGCAAGAGAGATGAAATTTTCACATGATATATATCTATTATATCTGTGGCCGCTATAAGAACAAATTAATACTTAGCACCCATCTTACTGTGAGAGGGTCGCTCACCGTCGTTACAGAAGCAGGCCCATGACGGCAGCGTGACGTGAGAAACTCACGCACGCCCCCCCTTAGAAGCGGGATCACACCCGAAACCCCCCCCCCCCCCAAAGACGCGGCTAGCACCCGAACCTCCCCCTGGGCGAGGCCGCGGTGGCGGCCGTAGGTCTGTTGGGAGTCCTGGGACATCCTTCCAAGGGCTTACCCGGGGCTCACAACCATAGGCTGTTAGGCGTTACGTGAGGTTTTTTAGTCGGTAGGAGTCCGGCATAACATCCATGAGGATATTCCCTCACGTAAAAAAAAAAAAAGCACCCATCTTACTAATATTATAAATGCGAAAGTTTGTGAGTGTGGATGTTTGTTACTCTTTCACGCTCGAACTGCTGAACGTATCGGGCTGAAATTTGATACAGGGATACATTATAGTCTGGAATAACACATAGACTTTTTATCCAGGCAATAAGTTTCTACGAAAACTGTAACAAATATTACGCGGGCGAAACTGCGGGCATCAGCTAGTACTACTATAAACGTAATTTTTTTCCGTTTATTGGTTCGGAACTCTGCGAGCGCGAGTCCGACTCGCACTTGGCTGGTTCTTTATACTACAAAGGCACTTGATGACCTGTGGTCACCGTCGCATATAAACGCAGATGTATGTAATATGAACTGTGATTTTTTAGGGCTTCGTACCAAAAAGGGTAAAAACGCTTTTATCCTTTAAACCCTATGACTGAGACTGCCGTGCGTCTATCACCAGGTGTCTCATGAATCGTGATAGATAGACAGTTAAAAATTTAACAGATGATTTTTTTTGCCACCATAGGTTTAGAATTAAAAAACTTACTATAAAAATCAGAAAAAGAAAGTAGGGATTAGGACGCCCCTATCCAACAATCATATTTTTTTGGTACATGACCCTCTGACCTCGAATCCGGCTTCTCCTTGACTTCAGCGGCGGGGCGGACCGAGCGATTTGGGGGAAAAGAGGCGGCAACTCGTAGAGGATCACGACCGGGACCTGAGCCGTATTTCCCAATTTATAATAACAGATTTCAATGCCGAATGACATAGGCGTGTGAGTTTATAGCTAAAAATCCTCTTTCCTACCTCTCACCCTGTGATGTGACAAAGTGATAATTCGAGTTGGGACGTGGGAAACATCGCGTGCCGGCTTGAGATGCCGTGCCACCAGAATCTTCGCCAGCACTGAATGATTCAATAGATCGTTTCTTTGGCGAACCATGAAAACTTGAACTTGACCAGAAAGCATTCGTGTTTCTCTCCTCTTACAACACGGGAACTACAAGCGGAGGGTAAAGAGTAGAAGAGGCACGTCATAGGGCCGCCAACAACTTGAGGGCCACCGTCAATGGCGTTCAGGATTGTGGGAATTTGACAGATGTATATTATGGCTTTCCATCAGGCGTCATTAATGTGAGTTTAATATAATATAACAAAAGTAAAGGGAAACTTGACTGAAAGTGAAGATATTTGTTTGATTGTTTTTTTCGGGGTTGGTAGGAGCAAAATCCCATAGGTTGATCAAAATTTTATTATTAGTATTATGTAACTATTTTTTCATCTAAAATAGGTACTTACTGCATTATGTTTCACACAAATCGGTTTTGTGGAAGTTATTTCAGCTTGAACAATGTTTTACTAGACGCCCTATGCGTTGGACATTTCAAAGTCGTTTTGATAATTAGTTACCTATTTATTTATTGTGAAACCTTTTATTACATTCTTGCTTTCAGTCATGGACGTATCGAGTGACAGTCACTAATGGAAAATTATCACTTAAGTTAAGGCATCTGGGTAAAATTAACTTTTGGGTGACCACTTTGAAAGTAGGTGCACATTTTAGTAGAAACGTTATACTGGTAAACGGTCAGTGAAGATAAGCAATCTGGGCAATGTCAACTATTAGAAGGGTGACCACTTTCAAAGTATCACTTTTCAACAGATCCTTTTTTTCGAGGGGAAATACTAATGGATGCCATAACGGACACGAACTGACTGGACCCCATGCTACTTATCTATCCGTCTATCGCTGGGTGTCCAAGTAACCGTGCCGCGCCATTGCCCCGTGTGGTTACCGAGTCCCGTGTTGCGACGGGTCACAGTACAAAATGTCGCCACCCCAATACATCCCGAGGGTGTTGTATGAGGCAACTAAAGGAACTGTTTCGCAAAAAGATCCATTGCGTAGAGAAGGAAAACTCGAAATGAAACCCGGTTGTCAGTGAAATGACAATAGTTAAGCCAAGTTGGAGGCCTTATGGGCGGCTTGAAAAATTTCAGCTGCGGGTCGTCACTACGTGCACCTGTCCATTTCAGCACGGCAATAGGCTTACTACCTATTACGTGGGATATAAAACTATAAGGGGAAATGTGGGCCTATACTATGCCTCTGCCTACCCTTCGGGGATAAAGGCATGATTATATGTATGTACTAGCTGATGCGCACGGCTTCGCCCGCGTGAAATTAGGTTCCCGTTCCCGCTTTCCGTGGGAATATTTTCCCGGGATAAAAAGTCCATTAAGCCGTTAGAGCGTGATTGAGTAACAAACATCCAAACATGTTCACAAACTTTCACATTAATAATTTAGTAGTATGTTTGTCCGAGTAACTTCCCAATAGAATTTCGAGGATTTCCAGCGGAATTTGACTACCACCAAAGCCTTGCAGATGGGTTTGGGTGCTTCCCGCTTCTTTAGGGGTTTAGATTTATGGAGTAGTTTATGCTATCCACAAGGTCCTGTTATTTCATACATACGTATGATCACGCCATTTATCTCCGAAGAGGTAGGCAGAGGCTTATTATTTGCCCACATTTCACCCGATTTTAGATTTTTGTCCCACGTAATAGGTGGTGAGCCGTATTGCCGTGTCGATATGGACAGGCGCAGGTTGTGACTGCCTGATGTTGAAACTTTTCAAGCCGCCCATAAAGGCCTTCAACTTGGCTTTTCGACTGCCATTTTACTAGCAACCGGGACCAACGGCTTAACGTGCCTTCCGAAGCACGGAAGTACAAGGTGGTCACGTGATGGTCACCCATCCATAACCGGCCATAGTAAATGTGGCATACTACAGTGAGCGTTTACAGAACACTGAGTTCACGGGGCCACGAGGAGAAGACTTCTTTTTTCTCAACTAATAAATTAAAAATATGACCATATTATTGAAAAATTGTGAAAATTTAGGTAGCTATTTTTACCGCCATGGTCAGAGGACAAGTCAAATTCTAAATGCTGGTAACATCCCTCTATCCCTACTTCCCTATCCCTACTAATATTAAAAATGTGAAAGTAACTCTGTCTGTCTGTTACGCTTTCACGCCTAAACGGCTGAAGCGATCGTGATGAAATTTGGTATAGGGATAGTTCGAGGACCTGGAAAGGACATTGGCAACTTTTTAACCGACTGCGCAAGAGGAGGGTTATGATTTTACGCAATAACGACTTCTACGCGGTCGTAGCCGCGGGGAACAGCTAATGAACGAATAAGTATTATAAGAACTTGCAGTATATCAGTCGTGTTAGAAGAAAATAACGGAATGCATTCGTATGAAAAGTGCTACCCACGTACCCATGTCTGAGTGTAACATTGAATGAACATTTAAAGATATATAAGAACTAGCTGTTTTCCGTGACTTTAGGCACGTAGAAGTCATCATTACCCTCCTTTTGCGCAGTCAGTTAAAAAGTAGCTTATGTCCTTCCCTTGGTTTCAAACTACCACTATACCAAATTTCATCAAAATTGGTTTAGCGGTTTAGGCGTGAAAACGTAACAGACAGACAGAGCTACTTTCGCATTTATAATATTAGTAAGGGTGTTTATGAGTTGCCTAGATCTTATAGCACAAACTTATGGTACCTTAATATGGGACAGATGGAGCTGTAAGATAATGTCCCAAATATTTAATTTCAAATACAGGCAGTTAATGTTGTTTTGAATGGATGTGAAAAATTAAAATTTAATTGAAAATTAAAACACAAAAATTGCGCGTTGATGTCTTTCGTAGAGCTACGTAAGTTCTACGCAAGTGCAAATTATATTTTCTTCTAATTTTCATTAAAATAATACCAAAGTTAATGCAGTAGACTTGCGGTAATCCGACCCCCGGCTAATCCAGCATCCCCTGTAATCCGACAGGACATAATAGTAGGTACCTACGTATTTTTTGATGATCGTCACGTTGTCGCTAATGGAAATAATGCAATATTGAGCGGGCTACAATTAAAAAAATATATTTATGATCGCTTTAATCACAATTAATTGACAATGTAAAAGTTATCAAATATTTTGGTGTTGTTTATTTAACTAAATTCGACATATGTATGATTTGTAGGTACTTCAGAGATAATAACACATGGAATCTCATTTTTGGATCTGTAATTTGTCGGATTACAAGGTGCTCTTTTGTAAAAAAATCTGACCTATAGGAGGCTTGGGCAGCACTCTTTAATCCGACAAATTGAATATTCCGACACTGCCCTGCAAAAAGTTTGTCCGATTACCGCGGGTCTACTGTATTATAATAGTATTACATACAGATAGGCAACTCTCTGCCCCCACAAAAAAGGTTTACAACCCCCGCCACAGCTGTCATTATAGTTGGAGGTTATTTTGAGGGAGCGTTTTCGTAACCTTAGTGGTCACACATACATTCAAACTCTATACCAACAAGTCGTGTTTTTAGTGTAAGTGACAGGATTGTGTATTTTCCGCCCTGTGATAATACTTAAATTGAATAAGAACAAAACTAACTCTTATAAAAATTAACAGGTTGAAAGACATACTAGCAGACCGCGGTTTCACTCACGTTCCCGTGGGAATACGGGAATAAAATTAAATCATATGTCAGTCGGGGATAGTGTATTCCAGTAGGGATAGATATCTATTCAATGTAAACAAACAGATTGACAGTCAAATCTTTCCTCTATATTATTTTAATCAAATCAACCACTGATAGTCCCATGCTGAACGAGGTCTATCCCAAATTACGCCACAATATACGGACCGCATCCTGTCAATCCATGCGATCTTTTTCAAGTCATCGGTCCATCTGGCGGGGGTCATCCTACCCTATTTACCAAGTCATGGCCTTGACTCCAAAAGTCGTTTGCTCCATCAGCCAATCAATTCTTCAATACAGAAAAAAATATAAAAATACTAGTGGACCCGGTAGACTTGTCATTCTTATCGGGTTTCAGGGGATGCGTGAATCTTGAAACCCGCTAACAACATCACTTATGTGTTCCAAATATGTTTTCAAACTATCCAGGAACTCATTGAAATATACACAAAATCTCATCCAAATGGTTCACAACAACAAGTACAACAACAACAAGTACAAGTTCGGTGACAAATATAGAAGAATGATATATGTTAGGAATCTCTAGAAAAAGAAGTGTATAAGTAAGGTGGACAGGTAGATGAAGATGGTTTGTAGTGTGGATGAGGGGTTGTTCCGTGGTCAGGGTTAGCGGGGAGCGCGTGCAGGGTGGCAGGCCCTGGCGGCCGCGCTGGTGGGCCGGCGAGGCGCGGCGGCTATAAGTAAGAGGTGCGCACGCGGCGACGGAGTTAGTCGCCGAACGGCAGCGCGTCGGTGTTACCCCGCCACACCACACCCGGTGCGTTCACCCCTGCCTACCCCCACACTCGCCTTTCTCACACGATCACCGGCGATTCTCACTTGCGCAACCGAACCGAAAGGTCGCCTGCCATTTAAACGCTCTCTGACATTAGCGCAGCATTTATATGTGAGATGCAGCTTCCTAGTTGAGATTCACTGTCGCAACTGTGTGTTTCTGAAAGGTGTGACGAGACGTCTCTGTTGCAGCCACAGCCCGAGTGACCCGGGCAGGCGCGCCACGCCACGCCACAACACATCGCTCGCACGCCACAGTCGCGCCACACGCCAACATGACGGCCAGGATAGCGCTGTAAGTACACACAGACATTAGTGAAATTAATACACACACACACGTTGTTATTATTAATTTATTGCATTGCATTTTATTGCGGTTTATTTTCCACACGATCGCTTTCTAGCAGATAGTTTGATAATTGATATTTACGAGTTTGTACAAGGTATTAAATCAGTGTGAGCGTCTTCGGTCCGATCACTTTCATTAGATCATTGGCTGACCTCTGCTGGTCGATTGATAGACATCGGTAAGGCCGCATACATCGGTTGATATGATAAAAGTTTGATCAAATTTCTTGTGTGGAAATCAGGTTTTCATTGCTCAACGACAACCGCCAACTGACATCACGAATGAGGGCGAGTATTTCTCAATGAAGGCTGCGAAACATTGCTTTTAAAATATGCACGACTTTGTGCGCATATTGTCTCCCGCGCGGCGACACCTCAACTTTAAGCTTCATGGACATTCCACTCGATATCTCCTCGAGCTCTATTCTGATTTAAGGCAATATTTTCTGTTCATTTCAATTGGAATAGAAAATAATAGTCACCGTTTCGATATAACGTTCATAAACTGCGTTATTCACGCTGCATTTGCCCGGTTATACAGTTTTCTCTAACACATTTGCATAGCGGTTATAAATGAAGAAACTATTAGAAAATGTCTACCATTTGCTTTATGAATTGGTTAGATATAAGACACGAGTTAACGTTAGCAAGTTGACGTAAAGTCTTTTGTTTATTCACATCACGTCTTGTAACAAAATGTGGTAAAGTCAACTACAAAAATGAAGAATTCTACACAAAATTTATCGGCAACTGAACTACGATAGGAATGCGTTGTATAATATCACCAGGTAACAAAGTGATATCTGTGAAACAGTTTGAGTACCTCTACGTTATTTGACCACTGTTCCGTGTGATAACCAAATCATTCTCCCATTTTCACATTCGTTCCATCTCAGTGACATTCTCTAGATCTCATAATGAATATAATAAAATCTATAAACAAATATTTTATACTGCAATGAAAACAAAAACATTTATTGCACACTATAAAAGATTCTTACAACCATTAGCATACTATGTACGCTAATTGCTCTAAAAATGATATAATAAAATGTTGTTGTCTATGTATTGTGATGTAAACACGTATAAGTGTTGACAGATGATATTATATATACATAACTTAGAGAGCAACGAGGCGTCTCCGTACAATAATCATGACTTAACACCGGCACCGGTCATTGTGAGCTCTCTCCGGTTGCGACATCATTCGTCTGATATGTTAATTGACGGATGCTGTAACAGTACTAAGATGGCAAATATTTATAAATAGCTATGCCCCACGGTTTTACCTGTGTCGAACCCTATAACACCTATTTAAAACATACATAATGATCACATATGAAATATTTGTGTGATCCACAATTGCTTAGAAATTTATACTTAACTATTTTTTTCAGTTGTCTGGATCCCATACTATAAGTTTAGATTAGCTTACCTTGAACAAGATGGCGATGTGTGTAAATAATCCAAAAAAATGCATGATGGTATAATTTACAATAATGTATAGAAATATGACTTATTTTTTGAATTTATTACTACTCCTCTTAACACTGTGATGCCTATGTCACTTCAAAATTTAAAATTGAGCAAGAATAAAAAAAAATCAGTATTTTGACAGTTTATTTATTACAATCAAATAAATATTTCTTCTTTCTAATATTAGCATAGACTTCAGTACTATATAATTCGGGTCTCATTCGCGATGTGTCTTATTATTAAGTACAATGCCTACCTTATAATTTCCCGACGTTATGGTATTGTGATCAGATAAACACAATGGTTGTTGAAACAAATAATTTATTGAAGATTTAAAAATAATAGTTAGGTATTCTCACGTTTGTTTCAGTCATTTTTTTACCTTTTCTTCCGGATGGTTAATTAAACAATGATGATTGTATTGTTTTATAATGTCGAATTTTACCACCGTCTCGTGACCAGTAAATAGAATAGAAAGAAGGAGGAAATAAAATGCTGAAAACAATTGCAGATTACACAAATATTTGTGCCAACCCTGCCCGGATATGCAACATTCTTGCACAGCGCCACTGAGATAGACGAAAAGCTTTTAAAAATAAATAATAACACTACACTTTATAGTTCAAATTTTTCTGATATAATCTGTGGTAATAAATTCAGATAATAGATAAATACATGCTACTTCTCCTCATAGGGTATTTTTTAAATAAACTGACAGAATAGTTGCGCCCTGATAATTTAATTCTTAGTGAAGACACCAAGATATTTAGTACGAGTCTCCACTACCAACCAACCTCATTTCTAGTAAATGTCCTCCTTGGGAGGATCAGTAGGATACCGAAATTTCAACTTTAAATACAAATAAAAATTTAAGCTTACACGATACCATAAATTAGATCACTATAGTTAAATAATTTCAAACCGCAAAGCAAAGGTTTGGCTTAAAAACGATCATGTTCTTAATAATCGAGAGGGACAAACAACTTAAGTAATATACCTACTAGCAGAACTTTTTGAAAAGTAGATAGGCGTAATGATCAAAGTAAACTCAAATCTTTTTATAAATATATTACTCACTATATTACTATACTACTATATTATACTACTATATTATAAATATATTACTCACTAGCGGACGTTAGGCACGTTCTCGTGGGAATATGGGAATAAAATATAACCTTTGTTCACAGGGGATAATGTAGCTTCCTAAAAGTGAAAGAAATTTTCAAACCGGTTCAGTAGCTTCGGAGTCTATTCGATGCAAACAAACAAACTAACAATCAAATCTTTCCTCTTAATGATATTGTTATAGATTTCTATAGTAAGAAAAAGACTTTCGGAAATATGCTGACAAAGTAGTGAACTGATTCAGTGATTGCTCGGTGACCTTCCTTTTGCTTACATTTGCATAAGCGATCGTATCTTAAAGTTGTTTTCCTCGTGTGAATCTAGATTCCGGGAATACCTGCGACACAAAATTAATGGCAATCTGGCAATAACATGAACGCGGTTTTCGGCGTAACTTTTACGTGAGGTGAATATTATAGCCATAATTTTAGACATTTGATATTTTTATATTTTTACTTCTATTTGAGCTTGTTCTTCTCGATGTACTTTATAAGATAGTAACCCTAGTACGACGGTATAATCCGCGCGCAAAGAGTAGAATCCGGAGAAAACCCAAAATGACAGATTTTTTAATCTATTTGCTAACGTTATCCTTGAAATCTGTAATTTAACATTTTCTTCTACATTTTAAGGTTCCGGACTCTGCATGTTGCGTGTGGATTATAACACATTTAGTACGCACAACAGTAATAACCCATTATTAATATTTGGTTACTTAGTGTCATAACGAACCACCTAATGTTATACTAAAGATGAGAAAAAATTCTTACTTTGTGATTTGCTAGGGACGCGCATTCGATTCATAGTTTGTATAATTCGTAACGTAAAAAGTATTGATGAGTTATGCTACACGGTAGCTGGAAATAGGCCAAGAGACGGTGGATTATTTTAATAATCAAAAATTAAAATGATCAAACCTTCACCATCTGATAACTAGACGAGACAATTTTGTTATAAATATTTTTTTATAAAGTTACATACATGCATAAACGCGACTGTGATGGTTTGGCTATCGGAAAGTGTTCAAGGCTACTTTTAATTCAATTAACTATGTTGAAATTTTTTCATAACATCAACCTTTTGATAACCGTTGGAATTTATTTTTTTCTTATAGTTTGTAGCATAGAGAATATGTCTTGGTAGACTTGATTACATTTTTTGATACATTTTCGTTCAAGGCCACCTGGCAAGCCCGTTGAACAGACAAGTCGTAACTTCACCACAAATATATATTAAGGCTTATTTATACTCTTATGTTAAAAATTAACAATTATCACAATAGTTATAAAAAAAAGATCACAATTAATTTTTAAAAAAATGGCCATGAAAACTTTTCGATAGCCAAGCAATCATAGGCGTATTTATATGCATTTACGAGTATGAACTATAAAAAAAATGAATTATCTGGTTTTCGGATGGATGAACGTCGTTCTTTAACGTCTCCTCTGCTATTAGAGAAACGGTGAAGAGCTCTAAACACGTTCGACAATAGCTAGGTGACGTGATCTTGTCACGTTCTTTCGAGGACTCGCCAACGCTCTCGGCCGTATTCAGTGGGAAGAAACCGGATGGTTTTAGTCCGTCACAGCCTCCATGAAGGATTTCCACACGTAAAAAAACGGCCAAGTAAAGAAAAGCTTCAATCAATCACATCAGCCTATGGCATTCCACTGCTGAACGTTGAAATTTCCCAAATTTCGCCACAATACACTGCCTGGCGCCTTCCGCAATCAGACACCTGCTGCGACCTTTTTCAGGACGTCTGTCCAAGCAGGGGTCCATGTTGTGTACCATGTCATGGTCTCCATACAAAATTTCGTTTTCTCTATCGGCCATTCGTTCTTCTATGGCCAACCCACTGCCAAGTAAAGCTTATTCAAAGTATTAATAAAATCGAAAGAGCATTCGAATAAAGTACAATTCTGAATCTGTTCTACTGTTTGCAACTATCCTTAAATTGAATTAACTGGCATAATTAAAAAAAAAAATCCTGTTGATGATATATTGTTCAAGTCTTTAAGAGGTATTTTTGGAATGAGCATTTCCATTCGCAAGGGTCGACCGTTGACCCTTTAATGCGTTACCTGTGGTTCAAAAATGAAATATTTGTTTAGTGCTCATTTTAAATCATTCTCGTTGCATGGTATAAGTTAAACAGGTATTATTGATCATGGAGTCTGATTGCCAAAATATTTTTATACGGCTCTCAATATAAGTTAGTAAAAGTTTGTGCTACGGTATCTTACTAAATATCTACATACCTACCTTATAAACTTAGACGATTCATATTATTTTTAGTTATTTGGTTCCTCAAAAGGGGTCTTAGACGGTTATTACAGGGTTGGCAGCGTGAGTGTAGTTCCTCCGGTGTTGCAAACGTTCAAAGGCTGCGGTGTTAACCAGTACATCTGGTGGGTCGTGTGCTTGTCTGCCACCTTAGTGGTATAAAAATATACACGGAAAAAATCCAAACTCCATAACAATCATTTGTGAATTAAAAATTTGTTAGACCCGGATTCGAACCCAAGTAAAGCCGTGGGACACAAGCTAGTCAAGAATAATATTAATATATTAAGTACTAGCTGATGCCCGCAGCTTCGCCCGCGTAAAATTTGTTCCCGCGGGAAGTTATTCCCGGGATAAAAGGTAGCCTATGTGTTATTCCAGACTATAATGTATCTCTGTACCAAATTTCAGCCCGATCCATTCAGCGGTTTGAGCGTGAAAGAGTAACTAACATCCACACTCACAAACTTTCGCATTTATAATATTAGTAAGATTTGCTAAAAATATCAACTTCCTAGAATTAGATAAACACGTAATAAGTAGGTACTATTTTCTAAGTGACGTAAGATTATTTTGAAAATGTCCGCGTGGAATTCTGTTCCAGTTCCTCACATCCTATGGGAATTATTTCAGGGCTGAAAAGAAGCTTATGTTGTTAATACAGACCATCTATCCCTTTACAAAATATCAGTCAGTACCGTTCAGCCGTTAGAGCGTGAAAGGTAACAAACAAACAAACCTTACATGATTACAAACTTTCGCATTTATAATATTAGTAAGGATTTCAAAATTTGACTAATAGTTTCATCATCCACGTGAACTTGATATGATAATTTGGTCTTTAATTTGAAATGTTACGGGTCGTAATCTAAAATGGTTAATTAACGGCGTCACACTAATAGAAATTTAAAGTGATTTAAATAAATAACAACATTAACTAATACTACGTAACCCACATTTTTTTTACGTTTGGAAATCCTTCATGAATGTTACCGACTGTAACCACAATGTGGGCTACCATTTTTACTGCTGGGAGTCCCGGGTGACCCCTTGGAATGTGACCCCACATTACTAAGCAGTGTTATGGAAACGAAATGTTTATTTCACGTGTGAGAATTACACCAAACGGCGCCCTACTCTTCCTCTACACTTTTTTTAGCGTCAGGAAAATCCTACATAGATGCTATGCAGGACTCCTGCCGACTAAAACCCACTCGCATCCCACCTAACAGACTACGGTTGGGATCCCCGGGAAAGCGCTCGGAAGGATACCCCAGGACCCCCAACAGACCTACGGCTACCACTGCGGCCTCACGTTAGCTTCCTCTACACTGCTCGCAAAGTTCGGAGCCGAGGTAAAGTTTGACGAAGTAAGCCGAAGTGCCTCCTTACTTGGCGAGCAGTTTGGATGAAGCTTAAGCCTAATTTACACACACTATTTTAAAGATGGACTAATAAAAAAAAAGTTGTATAAATGACGTAAATAAAAATATCATCATATAATTAGGCAAAAGTGGCCACATTAATGTCAAAACTGACATGGTAGGTGGCATTTAAATAACTGCATTTCCTGAATATTTTATTTGCATTTTGACATTCAGGTATCATAGTAGTTTTAGAATAATCTGCACGCAATGAGTAGAATCCGGAACCTTGTCAAAGAAAATCGAAAATGATAGATTCCCAAGTACAGCGTTAGCAAAAAGTTCGAAAATCTGTTCAAAAATGTATCATTTTCGATTTTGTTTTGACAAATTCAGAATTTTTTTTGACAGATGATGACTTTGAGTAGTCGTATAGTACAAATTGTATCCTCTCAATCTGCTTAATAAGGCACTAACTTGCAAATTAAAATTAAAAAGAAAGTCATGGCGATCATATTGATAACGATTTATCTATATATATAAAAATGTTGTGTGCGTTTGTGTATCTATTAAAAACTCAAAATTTACTGAATCGATTGAGCTCAAAATTGGACACGATATACAATAGGATTCAGAGATGGTTTTAGGCTACTTAATACACTTTTATCGTAACAGCAATAAGAAAAAAATAGCTTTAAAAAGTGATTTTACCAATAGATGGCGTTGGTCGTTTTTTTTAAAATTATATTCTGCCAGTTTCGAACAAAATATTATAAACAACCTATTTAGAATGTACCTACCAGATTGATGTTTTTAAGAGAAGTTTGATTGCGGCCTATATTGATAATAAAAGAGAGTACTTACCTAAGAAAGAGGTCAGATTTGTTTTGCATGTTATTTTTGAACTTTTTGGACATTCGGAATTTTGGAATTTTGGACTTTAGACTTTTGGAATTTTGGAGTTTTGGAGTTATGGAGTTTTTGGACTTTTTGAATTTTAGACTTTGGAGTTATGGACTTTTGGACTTTGGACTTTTGGCCTTTTGGACTATTGGACTTTTGGACTTTTGGACTTTTGGACTTTTGGACTTTTGGACTTTTGGACTTTTGGACTTTTGGAATTTTGGAGTTTTGTAGTTTTGGAGTTATGGAGTTTTTGGACTTTTAGAATTTTAGACTTTGGAGGTATGGACTTTTGGACTTTGGACTTTTGGCCTTTTGGACTATTGGACTTTTGAACTTTTGGACTTTTGGACATTTGTACTTTTAGACTTTTCGAGTTTTGGGCGTTTGACATTTTGGACTTTTGGAGTTGGAGTTTTGGAGTTTTAGAGTTTTAGAGTTTTAGAGTTTTAGAGTTTTAGAGTTTTGGAGTTTTGGAGTTTTGGAGTTTTGGAGTTTTGGAGTTTTGGAGTTTTGGAATTTTGGAGTTTTGGAGTTTTTGACTTTGGACTTTTGAACTTTTGAACTTTGGACTACTACTAACTCCTATGTATATTTCATGATATTTCTTTCGAAAAATAAGGTCATGAAGAAGTTTCACTTCTTACGTGTGTACAATAGTACACGCACACATTTTTTTTAAATGTACCCATCATTTAGTTTGTTACTCATTTCTCATAGGTACATAAAACCACCATAAAAAAGTCACAGCGAAGCGTGGCAGGGTACCGCTAGTATATTTTATAAAATTGAAATCAATTTATTACATAAGTAAGTAGTTATTTTTTTAAAGATTCAAATTACAAGTTTCTCCATATCATATTGTATTTAATCCTTATATTTATTATTAAATAGACTTTGTATAATGAAGAAAGACAACGTGGTTCAGGCGGAATTTGAATTGGTAGGCTCTGCCTAACATGAGCTAGTAATTTAAATTCACTTATTGATGTCAGAATAAAAATATAACTATGCCAAAACTGGTACAAATTTAAACAAAATACTTAGTAAAAGTATGAAAAAACAACATTATATAATCCCCGCTGTTTTTAACAACATATTTAACATAGGCTAAAACAGACGTCCTAATATTTGAGCCTGAAAATAAAATGGAATAATAGAATTGTACAGGTTCAAATGAACACAAAATACTAAGTCAAAGTTTATAAAAACAACATTATAATCATTGTTGTCAACTACAAAGAGATGTTGTTAAATCTTACAAAATCATGTATCCCTGCGAATCGAATGTACGACGATATATTATTTTGTAAGATTAAACTAGTACATCTCTTTGTAGTTGACTGTACAAAAACAAATACACACTATGTCAGAAACCATATAGAGGCAGGGAACAAGCGTGGTGCCTATACCAAACATCTTCTTGTGACATGACAAGTAGGCCGTAGATATTGTTGTAGGCTTGCCGACAACAGTTACGAAATCACAAGCTGTACAAAGCAATCATTATTATCCAAATGTTTAGCCAACTTTAACTGATCGCTAACAAGCGTTTACAATAATTATTATATAATAGTGTGTATCAAATCTTAATGTACTCGCCACAAAAGGGGTCATAAGGAAGGAGACAATGCTTACAAAACAATATGTACGTATATGAGTTATGCGAAAATTGACAGTCTAGTTAAAAGGTACTTATTACAAGCTTTTTACTTACTTACACTGCACGTAATACAACGTTTCAAAATAGTGGTGTCTGATTGAGCTGAAATTTGGTGTTTGTTCATGGACAATCATTATATTTATAGTCAAGTTCTGGTAGCATTGCCAGCTCGGTCCAAGAGGGATTTCTCCTGCTGAGACCGACCTTCCTTGCCTTTCCTTCAACTGTCTTTTATCTTCTTTCAGGAGAATAAACTCTTGTTTCATCATAAATTTATCAATTTTTTTATTTTTTATTTTTACACACATGTTACAAATCTAGTACCTACTACATCAGCCAGAAATCTGAAGTATCCACACAGTATCATAGCTCAAAATATAAAAATTCATATTTCAAACATCCAGATGTGGAGTTAGAGAGGTAAGATTTGTCACCAGTGCTAGGTACTTTCAGGGTAGGTTTTAGAGATCTTAACTACCAGACGGAACAGAACAGACAATGATTTTCACACGTTTGAAAACGGTGGATCTCATATTTAATTTTATTAACTTTGATTCCTATGTTGATTTCTGAAGAGAAATTTACCTATTTTCATAACCTCTTCAAAGTGTGAGATAATTTAACGTTGTAAATCGTTTTTGTTAAAAGACATGTCAATCTTATATAAAACACTCTTGAGAGCAATATCGATGTCTAGCAAGCAATGTAAATAATATCTAAATTACTTTCTCTGTTAAGAAAGAAGTGTAGTAACAAATCGTATCTAATGCAGAATTCGTTTGGGTGTATAGTTATTGAATACGAATTAGAATGGGATTTCTCCTCACTAAGAGATTTTCGATACATCGAAACATGTGTGAAAAGGAAAGCGAACGAACGTGACTGTTCTTGTTTACGTGGCGGTGTTATGTCTGTTACATTTCAATAGGTTATAAACTGTTTGGGCTCGCGAGAAATAAGTTATGCTCACAACCGTGACTCGATTGTTTTTTGGTACTTTATTTGTCGATTCTCTGTTACCTACGTTGCGTTTGTGTACATTTGTTTGGTTTGCGTAGAGATTCTTAACTGTAGTTTTCTAATAGTTTGATTGCATAAATGTATTTAGAACTGTAGTTTTTATTTTGGTATTTAAATCCTTAAGATTATTAAAAGTACCTAATAATATAAACTTAAAAATGATCCCTGTGTTGATTACTGAGCTGTTTCATCAGGCCAGTACCTGGAACGCATTTTTGAGCACAAAATTTTGCGCGGTTTAAGGAACCGGGAGAGATGGAAAATAAAAAGATTTTTCAGCTGTAAAATCTCACCGCGTGGCAGATTTAAAATATTATTTAAGAGTGCTGGAATGGGTGTATAAAGTACCTATGCTATCTTTTGAGATATACCTCTATTTTTTTACGTAATTCTGATAGCTAATGCCTATTTAAATTCGGAAAACTTAAGTTATTTACGTCAAAATTCGCCATTGTGTTTGTACGATGGTGATGATTTCGAAAGTAAATCATCATTTTCGATCAGTTCTTCTTCAAATCAATTTTAATCCTGTACAGGAGATAGGCTTCACGATTTCGAAAATTCAATTTTAGCTGAATCGAACGGTCCATCACCTCTCGCTATCCCTTTTCGCGACCTTTTCTAGGTCGTCGGTCCATCATGCTTAGAGGCTCTTAAATTTTTGTGAGCCTCATTTCCCGCTCTAGAACCTGCCTTTCCCATCAAATTGTTCTTCGATAGATAGGTATCCCTTTCCACTTTATCATGCTCTATAGTTCTTCGAACTATGTCGACCACTTTGACGGATAAATTCTTCATTGGTGACTCGTAACTGTAAGTGTAACCTTCACAGTTCACAATACATTTCAGTAATGTTACATTCATTACTCATAGTAATGAGTAGGTATGTTTTGCCACGTCATCTTTTGCAAGCTTTTGTATTGACTAATCTTCAACACCCAAACGAAACCTGTCCATAACCTCTAAGGTAACAAAGACAGTTCATGTGTAGTTGACCATGAATGTAGAGAAAGACGCATTAAAAATCAGGTTCGTGACGCACGGGGTCAAATCAATAAGGTTTTATGCGTTGGTTAATCATTGACTTATAGGAGTTACTTGCGATTTTTATAGGACATATATTTCACATTCTGTAGGATATATAGTGTTAGCTCCTGTTAGAACGATGCGTTTAGTTTTTGTACAGATCGATTCTCTTCTTCTTATCTCTCTCTCTGATTAAGAAGACGGCACATCTTCTTAATGAAGGTCGGCTATCATCAGGGTAATTTCATCTTCGAATACAGCAGCTCTGAAGAGAGAATGGGTGCTTTGAATGGGTGTAGGCAGGACCGATATATTATGTATATACGTTAAGTTATTTGATAAGAATGATATTGCGATACTGATCTCCCAGGATCAAATCTGGATTGTTTGTTTCGTAGTTTGAATGTTTTGTAAGTATAACTTTTTCTAATATTTAGAAATGCATAATCATGTTTATAAGCTGTCAAGAACTCATGGCGCAAGCTTATAATAGCTTAGATTGGGCTAGAATGCACGAAGTGTAAAAAAAATAATATCCAGCGTATTGCGGTAGAGACATAAATATGTTTTGTATAGAACATAGATATAAGTCAGGCTCAGCTCAAGTTCTTTGTCCAGTAGATTAATTATTCGAGACTAATATTTCGCGGTATTATCATAGATTTCAATAAAATATTATAACACAATTGCCAAATGCATATGACATGTACGTATTAGATAATAAGAAATTATATAATTTACGTCAAGCAATAATATACACTCAAGCAATAACTTACACATACATATAATACATCATTATGCTGACATAATACTTTCTATGATACAGTACTTCATAGAAATTAGTCCCTCTTCTAACGGCCATAGGTCTACTTTTTCAATGTTTCAGCCGGTGAATATTCTTTAAATTATAATAAATTTTAACTTACAAAATGAAAGTAACGTAATAACATTCGAACTAAATTTTAATGTTTTATTTTTTCTTTTTAAATTTAGTTCAAGGAGGCAGGAAGAAAACGCATTTTGAATTAAAATAAAAGTCTCAAGTACAAAAAATCAAATATTTTATTACATTGTAGTTACAATTCTGAAGTCAAACATATCCTCATAATATATACTATCATACTGCCAGTTCTTTACGAAATGTGTAATATTATTTAAAAGATGAATCAAAGAGGCATATAGTGAGGCTATGTTAAACATCCGGTTTAAGAAGAAGGCGGCTTTGCTTCACTTCAGATGATTTGGACTCCTGCGCTGCAGCAGTAGCTGAGGGGATCTTGGCGGGCATGGAATGTTATATTCCTAACCGCTGGATCCCGGCAGGAGCTAGGAAACGACCGTGGTTTAATCGGCTTTGTAGAAAAACTAGGATGTTGAAAGAAACTGCCTACAGAGCTTGGACCACGGCTCGCGCTAACTCAGATCCTAGCATCTCTGAAGTGAAACGCAAACTGAATGCCGCTTCGAGGGCCAGTAAAAGAGCGGTTGCCAGGGCTAAATTCGATTTCGTCGGCAGAATTGGTCAGCGACTAGCCGGCTACCCCTCTGGAAGTCGTGAATTCTGGTCGCTCGCCAAAGCTGCCGAGGGAAACTTTTGTCGGTCGGGGTTACCACCTCTACATAGACTGGATGGTAGTCTGGCCCAGAGTGCCAAGGAGAAGGCCGACCTTTTGGGTTCTCTCTTTGCCTCCAACTCGACCATGAACGATGGAGGTGTGCTTCCGCCTGGTATCCCTTGGTGTGGCACTTCCATGCCAGAAATTAAGTTCAAGCAACGGGACGTCAGGCGGGAGCTTCAATCCCTGGATATTCATAAGTCGAGTGGGCCGGACGGCATTCCCGCGGTGGTACTTAAGCGGTGTGGTCCGGAGTTGTGTCCGGTACTTACACGTCTTTTCACGCTTTCATACTCCATGAAGCAAGTCCCGGCGTCGTGGAAGATCGCGCACGTGCATCCTGTGCCCAAGAAGGGTGACAGGACCGACCCGGCCAATTATAGGCCTATAGCCGTCACCTCCCTTTTATCTAAGGTGATGGAGCGTGTGATTAATACACAGCTTCTGAGGTACCTTGAGGAACATGACCTGCTCAGTGACCGGCAGTACGGTTTCCGTCACGGTCGCTCGACGGGCGATCTTCTTGTGTACCTCACACACCGCTGGGCGGCGGCTATCGAGAGTAAGGGTGAGGCTCTAGCAGCGAGCCTCGACATCTCGAAAGCCTTTGACCGGGTCTGGCACCGTGGTCTTCTTACGAAATTGCCCTCCTATGGACTGCCCGAGAGTTTATGCGGATGGGTGTCCAGCTTTCTGGCCGGTAGAAGCATCAGGGCCGTCGTTGACGGCAGCTGTTCTGACTGCATGGCCATAAACGCTGGAGTACCACAAGGCTCAGTGTTGTCCCCTACTTTGTTTCTGCTGCATATCAATGACATGTTGTCTATTGACGGCATTCATTGTTATGCGGACGACAGTACGGGCGACACTTATTACACGGGCCGCCCCGGTATCTCTCGGGTTGCAGTGGAAGAAAGTCGTGAACAACTTGTGTCTGAAGTCGAGGCTACTCTCAATAGAGTGTCCGATTGGGGTCGACAAAATCTTGTCCAATTCAACCCTACCAAGACACAAGTTTGTGTTTTCACCGCAAAAAAGACCCCATTCACTGTGGCGCCACAATTTCAGGGCACATCTCTCACCATCTCTGAAAGTATAGGGATCCTTGGTGTTGACATCTCCAGTGATGTGCAGTTCCGCAGTCACTTGGAGGGCAAGGCCAGGCTGGCGTCCAGGAAGCTCGGAGTGCTCAGAAGGGCGCGGCGGTACTTTACTGCGGCGCAAGCACTGCTTCTTTATAAGTCGCAAGTGCGTCCGCATATGGAGTACTGCTGTCACCTCTGGGCGGGGGCACCCGAATACCAGCTTCGTCCATTTGACTCGGTGCAAAGGCGAGCTATGAGAGTTGTCAACGATCCCATACTTGCAGGTGGTGTGGAACCTCTTAGTGACAGGAGAGACTTTGCTTCTTTGTGTGTGTTCTACCGCCTGTACAACGGTTTGTGCTCTGAAGAATTGTTTGATATGATGCCTACGGCTACATTCTATCATCGCACCGCTCGCCATAGACAGGGTATTCATCCTCACACGTTGCGTCCTGAGCGCTTGAGCACGGTGAGATCTGGTAGAGGCTTTCTTCCGCGTACGCTTAGGTTGTGGAATGATCTCTCTGCCTCGGTTTTCCCAAACGCCTACAGTATGGGGTTCTTCAAAAGGGGACTTAGAAGGTTTTTAAAGAGTCGGCAGCGCGATTGTGGCGCCTCTGGTGTTGCAAACGTCCATAGGCTGCGGTGACCACCGGTACATCTGGTGGGGCCGTATGCTTGTCTGCCACTCGAGTGGTATAAAAAAAAAAAAAAAAAAAAAAAAAAGGCATCATATAGCGAGAAAAAATGGTGAAAAAAGGTGTTTTGCACCCAAAACCTACGGCTTAAGAGCTTTTGATGTTTACACCGCAAGAAAGGTATTTAATTTTTGTCTTCATTTTTATAATTCGTGTTAAAGTACGGTAACTATGTATTCCTTTTTCATATACCGCTAATCTGGGAAACAAGCGTTCTCTTCATTTGTTCATCTGATGGATCTTTGAATGGGACAAGTAAATCCTATCCTACTTCCTACTAATATTATAAATGTGAAAGTTTGTGAAGATGTTTGGATGTTTGTTACTCAATCACGCTCTAACGGCTGAATGGATCTGGCTGAAATTTGGTACAGGGATAGAGTATAGTCCGGAATGACACATAGGTAGGCACTTTTTAACTCGGGAAAATGTTCGCACGGGAAGCGGGAATGGGAACAGAATTTCACGCGGGCGAAGCCGCGCGCGTCAGCTACTAAGTCATAAAATATATACTCATATTTTTTGAACAAGATTAAATCTCCATAAACATTTAAGCGAATAGGTACATATTACTTGCAGTATGTATTCGCTTGAAATAACAATAGGAAACTGCAAACGCTACTTACGCCACTACTACACTTTCTCTATCTTTCAGAATTACTTGTTTCATAAAAACAGTACCTATCTGTATAATCATATTAATATGCTCTTCAAAAATATTCTCAATTTACTTTTTTCAAATTTCTTCCTCTCATGTTCTTCATGATAGCCTGCTGGGAGAGGTAGATAGACGAATATGTGTGAGAATGTAACTAACCTCACCTACTTAAAATTCTTCAAAAGGGTCAGGGTTTGTAGTCTGCAATACAAAATGTAATAGTCTTGTTGTTCCATATGTCAAGTACGCACTAATTGGGATTCCTGGGGTATCCTTCCGAGGGCTTACACGGGGCTCCCAACCGTAGGCTGCTAGGTAGGATACGTGCGGTTTTTAGTCGGTAGGAGTCCGGGCCCGGGCACAGCATCAATGTAGGACTTTTCTCACATACAATGTAATAAAATAATATTAAGTATATAAAATGCACCAATAGCGATAGGCAAAAAGTTTTTGAAGTGCAGAAGTATAGCTCTGTCTGGTTTTATATCTCATGGGATAAGCTTACACCTCACTCGTCTATGTGTAAGCATAATATATCCCACGAGCTACAAAACCATACAGAGCTATTGGCAAAATTAAGTTGACCTATTGTGTAGTACTTATGTCTAACTCTTGTAGTGAACTTTTTGATTCTAATTGTCGATCATTATCGCGGTTTCGTAATGTATTATAGAGGGGCGCTGGTATAGTTAGCTAGTGAACTTAATAAGCTGTATGCCATCTCAATACTGACAGCTCATGAGTATATTTTATATTAAACTAGTGAATGTCACGCGGTTTCAGCCGTTCCCGTTCCCTTGGGAATACGGGAATAAAATATAGCCTATGTCAGCCGGGGATAGTGTAGTTTCCCAACAGTGAAAGAATATTTCAAATCGCTACAGTAGTTTCGGAGCCTATTCCATGCAAACAAACAAACAATCAAATCTTTCCTCTTTGTGATATTAGTACTATAGATTACTATTCTTTTGTAGGGTTCCGCACCCAATGGCTGTACCGCACTAGTCTGTATTTCATGAACCGTGATAGCTAGACAGTTAAAATTTTCGCAGATGATGTATTTCTGTTACCACTATAACAAAAAATACTAAAAAAAAGATAAATTAATATTTGACGGGGGCTCCCATAAAATAAACCAATATTTATGCCAGTTTTGGTATGGGACCCTCTGTGCGCGATTCCGACTAGCACCTGGCCGGCCTGGCCCTTGGAGTTCTTTTTATTAGGTGTTTGGAATTTAATTAAAGTAATGCCTTTCTTGAAAGATTTTATATTCTATGGTCGGTGTGTTTTGACTTACCTTTCATCTATGTATTTCATCGCCAGATTTTGATAACAATAGATTAGGTACAACTGACAGCGCATGTAAATTAGCATAACAGATGTTGTCTTACAAAGCTGTACGGTGAGAGCACCCCAGTATTTCGTGCTTGAATAGAATAAATAAGTAGTTAAATACCTACTATTTACTTTCTCAAACTGCATTATATCCTGCATGTTCTTTAAATTGCCACGCTCAGTAAATAAACGTGCCGAGTAGCCAAATGTTAACTATTTAGTAGTTATTGCTACACCAACAAGCTTAAAATATCACATTTACAATCATGAGATGTCCGTGCGTGTGGATGTCCGGACTGCCCCTGAGCAAGTTTCCCCGGATACCAGTAAACGCAATGTCCGCCGGCAAAGTGGCGCGACAAAAAACGACCTACTGAACAGCTTTACAGGAAATCATAAAAGCAAGTTACGTCGTACACACTGGTTACATAGAGACAGATGTTCCTTACAATATTATATGTATAAACCCAAATTTAAAATGTATTTATTAAACTATGTAAATGTGTCAAATCCTGTCATGGTTGATTTCTGCGTCCTCTTCTGTTTTGGTTGGGTCATAATTGACACCGATCACGTCACTGATATACTTGTCAGACTCAATTTCATTCCAATATTTGCTTGATCAAGTGTGTACTAAATTTCTAATCTATATATATAAAAACAAGAACTGACTGACTGACGATCAACGCACAGCCTAAACCGCTGGGTCTAAAAGCATGAAATTTTGCACAAATGCTCCTTAAGTGACGTAGGCGAGCAATAAGAAGCGATTTTTGAAAATTCAACTCCTAAGGGGGTAAACAAGGGTTGCAAAGTTTGTATGGGACTACGTGATTCCTTGGTCCGATCTTCTTCAAATTTGGCATAAAACATCTTTAACCGAATTGATGGGAGACGTGTATTTTATTTTATTGAAATTTATCATTTAATATGTTTTAAATGGGTTAGAAAAAAAATTTTGGAGGCATTTGCCTCATAGTTCATATTGATACTCCTTAGTCGGTACTTTTTAAACTTTTTTTTTGACACATGACAGCTGAATATTTATTAAAAAAAAATGGTCTAATTTTTGATAAACGTCAAAACATTTCAAATTGTAATATGTACGTAATTTATTTTATTTATGCGTATATTTATTTCAATATGCGAAATTGCCTTCATATTATTTTTTATGTCAAAATACATTTGTGAGATGAAAACCTGAACATGGCTGGCTAGGAATTATGAAAGAACAAGTTCTAGGTAAGGTGTACACGGTTCCGATTATCACAGAGTATTTATTACCATCTTCGTTTACTTTCGTATTATAGATATATAGATTTACACAATACGAGGAAGAAAGAAGTTCAGATACCAATTCCTTAGCAAAAGCAGAGAATGCTCTCTAAACCAATTAACAAAGACATTAGGTATCAATTTTTACAAAAATATAGATTTACTTCGCTCAAAGTACGTATTTTGATTTATTTAGTCAGAATTATATCTACATATACATATAAAAACAGTACTGTAAAGTGCGGGGGCCTGGCCACAGAAGACGACAGACGACGGCAGATAGAGCAAACGAGTTCCAAAGCGGGCATCGCGACTTGGTTCACCCGCCAGGTGGACCGAGGACCTAGAAGAGGTCGCAGACTGGATGCTGAAGGCGCAGGACGAAAATTAGGAGAGGCCTACGTCCAAGAGCGTACATGCTGATTTGATTGATATAAAAATAAAAACTGACTTAAATACCTGATCGAGATCTAGAACCTTGAAATTAGATTAATGGCATAGTTGCGCACAAAGAAACGATTTTTAGGGTTCGTGCCCTTAAACAGGACCCTATTTATGAGACTTCGCTGTCCGTCTGTCTATCTGTCCGTCATGAGACTGTATCTCAGGAATCGTGATAGCTAGAGAGCTGAAATTTTCAGATGATATATTTCTGTAGCCACTATGACAACAAATACTAACGTCAGAAAAGGGGGGCGGGGATTAAGGGGGCTCCCAACCATTAAACGTGATGCTTTGCTGTTTTTTTTTGGTACGGAACCCTCTGTCTTTCCACTCCGACCAACTAAACCGACCAACCGCTGTGTGTGTGGAACTCATCTACGGGACTTAAATTCTTTATTCCTATCGATACTTTATTCTTTATTTATTTCCTTTGTGCGCGAGTCCGCTTCGCACTTGGCCAGTTTTTTATACTACTAAGATGGCAGACAAGCTTACGGTCCACCTGATGGTTGGTTACTGTAGTGGACTAATTCGCATAGTGAACGTTTGCAACACCAGTGGCGCTGCTGCATGTCGACCCATATTTCCCTTGGCATCCAGTAGAGTCACGGGAAAGTAAAATATCCCGTAACCCCACTGATAGTGCTCTCCGGAGGGCTTCGAATTAGGTTCGTTTACAATAACCATTTTAATAAAAATCCAATTTGTGCCAAAATAATACCTACAACGGGAATACACGTGACAGAAAACCACGCGATAAGAATTGAAGCGACGGGGGACCTTTCTATTTTTCTCTCTCTCTTACGCAAACGAAGTTGCGCGGGTCAGCTAGTAAAAAATATTCTTTGATTCATCAGCTTTTCTTTCATAGACTTTCTTGACTATTTTTATTTGCTTGTGAATGCTTACATCACATCTTCAAATATCCTAATCAGGTAAATATTTAAATCTAATGAGACATTATTTCGTCTAAAAAATCTGTGACTTTGTTTCCTATCTCCAAAATTACTTACATTTTTCGGATTCACATCAAAAGGAGGTGATGTTATGTAATGTGACCCTATGTAATTGGTTACTTGTTGATTTCGTGTCTCTTGTCAACCATTTGTGTAGAGAGATTATAAAAAAGAATAACGTAAAAAGTTTATAAATTCTTTTAATTTTTTTCAAGGGTACACGAACAAGTATGTTGACCTTATTATGCGTTTTCACATCCGCGTATCTAACTTTGAATTTGGTAGGTTATTCTTGAAACGTGCATAGTTACACTACTTCCGTATTAAACTGCATGTGAAAGAATATTTTCTTTCTAAATAATGCTCCACAATAAAACGCGAAATTAAGAAAATGCCGGTCAGGTGTAGTTGATACTTTTGCTTCTTTTTCCATAACATAATCATCACTAGTCTTAACTCTCTTATGGAAGTCTTGATGATGAGGTTGAGTCTATCACGCATATATCCCAGAAGGTAGCCATAGATGAATTACACACTTACATATTGCCGTTATATACGGATACAGAAGAAAATTTATCACCAGTCTGTTATCCGAACCAAAACTCCAAGATTGCGGTAGTTGAATAGTAAGCTTTTTTTGAGGAAAATATTTTATAATACAAAATGGTTAATTCAAAACAATAAAGATTACCGAGTCTGTTCAATATTAATTAGATGTTACAAAATCGTAGTGCGCCACGGTTGAGTGAGACGAGATGCGTGTGTCGGTGTGTCGTGTCGGGAGCGGCAGATATTATGGCGCGTCCACACCGGCTCCGCGCACTCGTCACACGACCTTCACTTTCGCTTTTTGTGTGAATCTCGCTAAGGGGCCGTCTACACGCGCGTAGTAAAAGGAGATAAGTAATATTCGAATATTGCTGTTCGTGCACCGAGAGCGGCCTACGAGCATCTACGTGGCACGCACACTTTGATCGAAGTAATATACTGAAACATCTGATAATTCGTTATACATAGTAGCTTAATGGTTTAATATTATTTCTGTTTTCTATGTATTCTATTTGCCACTCTTTAAGAGAGTCAGACGCGTTAACAGAGTGATTAAAAACACGAGCTGTGACAATAAAATCGTAGCAATTCTCTCGCTCGAGGACGGCCCCTAAAGCTCGCATACTTCTCGGCATTCGGTGTTACGTAACGATACAAGCGCGATTGTCTCAAACACTACCACTACTAGGTATATTGCAGGCAGTCTCGAGTTGACTAACTATTATTGTTGTTAGTTTCGTGTTTAACAGGGTAACTGATAATTTTAATCTTGTACAGTCACAGTAGAGTTAATTTCTTATTATATTAATGAAATCAACATTTTAAATAGTTATAACTACTTAAATGGCGCTCGCCGCACCGCAAGGGTAGAGTTCCCGCACCCATGGAAACATATTTCGGGAATAAATTGTGTCATTCTAGACTACAATTATCCCTGTATCAAATTTCGGCCAGGTCCGTTCAGCCTACCAGGAATTTATCTGTATAAATTCCTAGTCGGCTGTTTGGTATTTTTTTTGATAATTACTCCTGCAGTATTTGCCTTTTTCCATTAAATCAATAGTTTAATATGACTTACATCCATAATATTACTACAAGTGTTTTGGAAACCTGCTTGTAAATTTGCTAATTAAATTAATCATGGAAATGATTTCAATTCGTCGCGATTTGTCGCGCACATTACTAAACTGTGGGCTAAAGTTCAAGAATGAGTTAATTATATAAATTTGAATTGTAAAATCTTGACACAAATTATATTATTTTAATATATTCAAATATGCTTTTATAACGTGACATGATCTTTAAGAAATCTCCGTGCTTCCACCATATTATATAATGTGAAAAATAATAATTTATTATACAATATTTCTCCATATTTAGGTACTCTTACTAACATTTTTTGAATTTTATATTGCACGAATATACAGTACGTCATTTATTTAAAACTAAACACGTCACTTATAATTACTATTATAGCGTATAAGGTTAATTTATGCTTTGACCAACGTTTTCCCATCCAAAGTTACCATCTATAAAGTTAGAATTTTCCATCAAAAATGCCTTTACCTGTCTCCAGAGTCATGTATGTTACAAAAAATAAATAAACAAATAGACTCACTTTTGCATCTGTAATAGTTATAATAATTATTTCTGTCATGTAGATACCTATCTCTAACAATGTATGTTAGCGGAGATGTAATCTTTACTTATGACGTTTATCGGAACATCCGGACGTTTATGTACATCTGAGGACTTTCTCTTATTTCTCGTAGTTTTAACTATGCTATTAAAATGTCAATCAATCGAGTCAACCTATCTTAGTTTACTGGTTGAACGTGGCTCGATGCTGTGCTGGACTCCTACCGACTAAAGCTTACAATCCGAGTCCGGGAGACACGGGTACCCCCCAAATTAACCATTTTGGGAAGGTAATTGACCTAACCGTAACGGTGTCTAGATGGGTTCTTTCAAGGTTTTGTTTAGAGTTTTCCATATTTTCGCTATGATCCTTCGTTAAGTTCGAAGATTCACCATTTGCAGCGCCACGAAGATTTCTGTCATGCCCCATTCCACCCTCCAAGAAATAGGCCTTTATATATACCATTAATTCACGTACATTTCTATAAAACTTCATTGAATATAATAAGTATATAACTTGCACTGTTATCTAGAAGTAAACAATTACGAAACCAAATATGCCATTAAAACCAAACATACCATAAATAAAACCGCTTTATTTACCTCTTCGTTTGTGTTGACTTTCACTTAACTGAAAAAAGTACTATGATAGTCATAATAGCAATATTTGTACCCCTCTAAGTACCTACCTACAATATTGAACTCTTAAAACGCTTCTCGAAATATTTCTTAATTAACCACTATTTTTGACGTTTGACGACATAGCAGGGCCGAAGACAACAGCATGACGAGATAGTTTTACGCACGCTCTACCCCCTAAGAAGCGGGATAATACTCGAACAACCACCCCCAAAGATGTGGGATAGCACCCGACGTTCTAGGTGAGGGCGCCGTGGTAGCCAAGGTCTGTTGGGAATCCTGGGGTCATCCTTCCGAGGGCTTTCCCGGAGCTCCCAACTGTAGGCAGTAGGTAGAGAATGTGTGGTTTTTAGCTGGTAAGAGTCCGGCATAACATCCATGATGGATTTTCCACATGTTAAAAAAAAGAGACCAATATAATTAAATATTTCCCATTAATTTTGTGATTTAGTTAGCATACTAATTGCTTTTCTAAATTATATAAATATATCGATATGCTAGTTAACAGATATGATCAATCAATCACTCTTACAAACGTAGGTATTTACACACTTTCAAAATAAGATTTTGAGTAAAATTAGCTAGTAGGTTACGCTAAAAACCAGACTAATACGTCCATATACGAATTATGTAATTAATATTTACAAGTCTGCGCAAAAAAAAGTTGTCTGTGGATCTTGTAGATTCCTCGGAGCAGAGAAAGTTAATTGCGATGGAATTTTCAATTTCGTTAACAACTTAAGCTGATTAAACAAAAGTTCACGTCTAATTTCCACGGCCGATCTTTATTTTGTATTTATTTTTACTGATGTTTCCTCAAAAATGCTTATAGATTCGTCTCGAACTAGAAAACTAGTGGTTAAATGGAGTTCTATAGAATTCAACATTTAATATTAGTAAGTGACTTACATTAGTACTCTTGACTACAGGACGTTTCATATCTTCTCGACCTACGAGAAATTTACTTGCTAATAGATCTGTTGAATAACGGAAGAAAACAGATAAAACAAAACACCCTGTACCAGTCTTTCTGACCAGAGCGGTATAATAGGGCCAATTGCCCTCGCAAATAGGTTGAAGGAGGATTATGTTCAATAGTGAATTTCAATGACCATCGGATGTCTTACATCTTCTTTTATAGAGAACGTCACGTGTTTTCAACCGCGTAGCTCTCGTTCCCGTGGGAATACGGGAATAAAATATAGCCTATGTTCACCACGAAGAGTGTAGCTTTCCAACAGTGAAGGAATTTTTCAAATCGGTTAAGTAGCTTCTAAGCCTATGCGATGCAAACAAACAAACAATCAAATCTTTCCTCTTTATAATATTAGTTTAGATAACGAAATGATTTGGAATATAATGAATCCTACTAATATTATAAATGTGAATGTTTGTGAGTGTGGATGTTTGTTACTCTTTCACGCTCGAACGGCTGAACGGATCTGACTGAAATTTGGTACAGGGATACATTATAGTCTGGAATAACACATAGGCTACTTTTTAAAGTTCCCATGGGAAGTGGGAAATAAAATTTCACGCTGACGTAGCCGCGAGCGCCATCTCTGAACCATACCTATGTACTTAAAACATGTCATAAACGTCACAACAATACATAAATGTACATTTCAAAGAATGTCTATTATTACCATAAAAATTGTACAAATAGTTTTTAAGTAGTTAAGAAGAAACCCAGGTACTCTATTATCTTTTAACTAGCTGACCCTCGCATCTTCGTTTACGTCACATAAGGTCTATTAAAGTTAAGGTATTTCTTAATCAGACTCATCATACAGCGTGTGAATCTGCCCTGTTTGCTTAATTAAAAAAGAGCTTAATGATTAAGGCTATAAATCAGTCCGCGCCAAAGGCGTGCGTGGGCTACAAAACACTCAAAATTGAAAAAAGTTTGAAACAATCTTTAAAGTACACCATTTATGACACTGAAAAAGTTTTTGAAATCGTACCTCGCATAGGGAAGTTACAACTAAAAATCATTTTGACTTTCATCCCCTCTCCTAAAGAAACCGTACTAAATATCAGGATCAAAAGTATCCTAGAACCTTCCTCGGATCATTAGCTCAGATTGTACCAAGTTTCATTCAAATCGATTTAGTAGTTTCGGCGTGATACTGATTCAGGATGCAGACAGACAGACAGACTTGAAAAATTAAAATTACATTTTCGGCTTCAGTATCGATGAGAGAACACCCTACAATTAAAAATTTCAAAATATCTTCCAAGTACAGACTCGACCCTCAACAGTTCTAATATATGTATAGTGTATAGTTCTTACTAATATTATAGATGCGAATGTTTGTGAGTGTGGATGGTTCTTACTCTTTCACGCTCAAACGGCTGAACGGATCGGGCTGAAATTTGGTACAGATTATACATTATAGTTTGGAATAACACATAGGCTACTTTTTTCCCCGGAGTACATTTCCATGGGAAGTGGGAAGTAAAATTTCACGCTGACGTAGCCGCGAGCGCCATCTATCCGATACCTATGTACTTTAAACGTGTCATAAAAGTCACAACAATACCATAAAATGCACATTTCAAAGACATAAAATTTGTAAAAATAGTTTTTAAGTAGGTAAGAAGAAACCTATTGTTTTATCTTTTAACTAGCTGACCCTCGCAACTTTGTTTACGTCTCATAAGGTCTATGAAATTAGAGGTATTTATTAATCATACTCATCAAGTGGCGTGTGAATCTGCCCTGTTTGCTTAATCAAAATAAAGCTTAATGATTAAAGCTATTCCTCAGTATAGAATTTTCCTCAGTATAAACAATTTACATACAAACACCTGCGTCTTAGAACATTGTATCAATGTAGCAGACGTAAACGTGTATAAAATGACATCAACCAAATGTCATCAATATTCTGAAAAAGAAATTAAACATAGAGTTCACAAACTCTTTTGAAAATACATACTGTACCTACCATAGAGAATCGTTATGAAGAATAACAGGATAGTTAGCAACCTTCCATAGAAAATAGATGGTACTAGCTGATGCCCGCAGCTTCGCCCGCGATGGCGCTGTATGTGAAAAATGATTTTCCCGCTTTTCTGTTGAAATTTTTCCTGAATTTTCTTTGCTATAAACCTCACGGAGCCCGAGACTTTTCGAACGAATACAAAACCGTGGAAATCGGTTCGTGCGTTCTGGAGTTATAGCGTCAGGAAGGAAAACCCGACATATTTTTATATAATAGATAATGCTGAATACCACAAAGAACAAGCGGCATGGCATAGAATGGGGACTATCCTGATATCCTGGAGGATTTAAATGACGCCGATGACCTGTGCCCGCTGAGGCACACACACGCCGTCATGCATGTCTGCAGGGCAACGTGCAGGATGAGGCAGCGAATGGCTGGACTGAAATTAAAATCGACAGACGCAAGAGATGTGGTGGAGGCACTAATTCACGTACCGTGAGTGTCGTGTCAGAAACTGATGGGATAGAAGAGTAGGTACCCTACATCATTTCAAGACTGGCCAAGGCTAGAACAACCTTCACACAGCTGCGCCCCGTAGGCAGTCGCGAAAATGGACTCGAAGAGTGAAACTCAAAACAAAGTAAACGTTAAAACTGTACTGCTAACTGCTATACGGATGCGAGACATGGAAGGTCACATTTCGCTACCAGCTAAAAGTCTTCGTCAACCGCTGCCTCCAACGGATCCTCGGTATATACGGGCCCGAGAAAATCACGAACGTCAGCCTATTGGAACGCTGCAGTGAGACCCCTATCCACCAACAGATCAAACGTCGGAAGTGTAGCTGGTACTGGACACACGCTGCAATGGGACCATGATCACATCATACCAAGGCAAGCCTTACTGAAACTACTGGTAGGGTTACAAAAAACTCTTTAACTGTTCGATAGTAAGTGGGTTCATTTAATGAGAATAGCTTAAGGCTACATAACATAGTGCTAAGATTAATAGGAGCGGTGCAGCTATGAGAAATGTTTCGAAAACGGAAAACATTTAATCGTTATAAGAGTATCCGTTGCACCTCTGCGTAAAGGGATAAAGTTACATAAAAATAATTTATTACAAAATTATTCCTCTTAAAAAGTTCTAAAACCAAATACCTATTTATTTATTTACCTTTTAAGGTTCGCTCACAGTTATATTTTTTTTAAAGTGAGGAAATTCCTGCATATATGCTATGCCGAACTCTTAAAGACTAAAAACCACACGTATACAGCCTACGGTTGTTAAGCCTTCGGTAGTCAACCCAGAACTTCCAACAGACCTACGTCTACCACTATGGCCTTACCTAAGTGGGTTTGGGTGCTATCTCGCGTTTTTGGGAGTTAGTTTTGGGATGCGACGGGAGTAAACGCAACGGGGGTAAATGACGGAAAACATGATATCTAAATAATAGCGCTCTTTCTCTCTGTCTCTCTTATGAACGCAAACGAAGTTGCGCGGGTCAGCTAGTTCAAATATAAAATAAACTTCTAGAAGGTTTAAGTAATTTGCTTAAGGTGAAGGTCAACCAATGTCTGCTTGATAAGTTCCTTCATATGGCGATGTTAAAAGTTACAGCTGCAAGTTTTGTGACTAACGATGTAAATTGCGTTGCTTAGAATACGACCTTGATCTGCTAGGAGACTAGTTCTCTAGTTATAAATGTCACATGTTTGTACTGATTCGGTCAAGTATTCAGATTTTTTTTTATTTAGTTCTACTATATCCTATCGCTGAAGCGCTCGTGGCCCCGCGGACTCAGTGTTCTGTAAACGATCACTGCAGTAAGCAACTTTCACTATGGCCGGTCCATGGATGGGTGACCATCCATGTGATCACTTTGTGACATTTATTTGAGCGTTTCCGTGCTTCGGAAGGCACGTTAAGCCGTTGGTCCCGGTTGCCAGTAAAATGGCAGTCGTTAAGCTAAGTTGAAGGCTTTATTTCAACAGCAGGCAGTCACAACCTGCGCCTGTCCATTTAAACACGGCAATACGGCTCACCACCTATTACGTGGGACAAATTATACAAAGGTGAAATGTGGGCATATAATATGCCTCTGCCTACCCCTTCGGGGATAAAGGCGTGATCATATGTATGTATGTATGTATATCCTATCGTACTATAAAATATAATCCGCTATCTCCATAACAAAAAATAGTCTATCAAGGAACTTACTTCCAAATTAGAATACGATCCAAAAATTTAATATAATAATTAATATTAATAATTTTTAGTGCCTTTCACGTCAATTGACTTTTTTAATTGTAAACTTTTTTAATCTGTAAAGACTGTCTCGTTAGTCTAGTCTAGAGGTCGAAATGTGCGACTGTTTAAAACGAGGTTGTGGATTCGATTCCCACTGGAGAAAAAAAAGGTTGAACCATAAATGTTGGTCTCAAGAGTCTGTATGTATTTAAAAGTGTATAAGTATTAATATCCGTGGTTTGATACCCATAACACAAGCAGGTTATTCCTAGCTTACTTTGGGATCAGATAGCGTTGTGTGAAAATTTCTGTAAATATTTATTTATGTGTTTATTACTTTATATCTATAAACGCCATTGCTCAACCCCGAGAAGAAACATGAAGTTATTGTTCACATAATAATTATAAAAAATCACCGCTTCATCAATAAATCCCTTCATCATTTAAATAAATGTTACGACCCAAACGAAATATAATATGGGTGTTACACACAGATTAGATCAGAGACCGTTATAAAATTTAATCGCATCTACAATTATCAACTTGACCCAAAACTGTGTTGGCCAATATCCTCGTGGTCATGGAACGAGCTAATACTAAGGCTAAGCGCCCATTGATGACCAGACTGTCTGCAGACAGAATACCGCTTTACTAAATCTAGGGATCTATGAACGAGACAGGAGACACAGGGCTTCCAACTTGAGGACCACTGTCTATAGTCTCGTTGTAGACTGTGAATGTGGCTCACAATCGCTAGATGTCGTTATGGCTTTCCATCAGGCGGCGACATCAATTTGGCAGCAAAATATTAAAAGAAAAAGACAAAATAATTTTACGGTGTGCACGCCCACGTCCGATAATTAGCAAACGATGTTTATGCTGAAGTTGAACCGATCAGATTTTAGATGTAAAGCAAGAGTCAGTCTTAAGACAATCGCGTCTCTAATGTGCGCTCAGCCTAATTCTTACTGTATTCGAACAATATCACGAGCACTGAATGGTCGAGTTTGATGTTTTGCACTTTCTATGAGTCGATATGTCAAGGGCAACTGGTCTGTGCGACTGGTCACGAAGTTGCCACCGTAACTTAGCTGTATCATAACAGGATTTGAGAATCCTTTTTATCTGCTAATATATTAAACCGTACGATTGAATGTCTCGGTGACGCCGTGGTAAATGCATGCGACTATCGCGCTGCGGTCTTGGGTTTGATGCCGTGGAATTAAATTTTTGTATGATCTGCAAATGTTTATGTCGGTAAATGTATACAACGTGAATGTGTTTAGACACATATAATAACATTTATCAGTTGTGTATATCTCATCGTTTAAGTCGGTATATAAGCTTAATTTGGGCTAGAGGAAATCGTGTGAAAATGTCTTAAAATCTATATATATAAAAATCAATGCCACTTTTCGTTGTAATTTTATAACTCAAGAACGGGCTCACCTATCCAAATCAAATGTTTAGGCTTTGTTCGGACTATTTAGTAGATGGTTTATGTGAAGTTTGCACAAAATCGGTCGAGCGGTTCTTCACTTATCACGCAAACGAAGTTGCGCGGGTCAGCTAGTACTTATATTTATAAATAGTTTTAATTTGTAAAGTTCGGTTTGACAGTCGACAATAGATTTAGTTCGATTAAGATTTGACGTTCGTTTACGAGAACAGACTACACCTACACTGATAAGATAAATAATTGTTTCAGTAGCATTTTGTAAGATCAAGATTTTATATCTTTAAGTGAGATAATCAATGGATCATGATTTCATGAAATTTACAACAAAATTGCTCTGCGTTTATCCAGAAACAGACTCCTTAGCTAAAAGGTTAAATCGAGAGTTTTATTGTTTGATTACTCTGCTAAGACTGCGTTTTCCGTCTGTTTGTCACCGGGCTATTCGTGATAGCTATACAGTTGACATTTTCCGGAACACAGATGATATATTTCTATGACCGCTACAGCAAATTTGAATCAAACATTAGTGAGCGATCAATAGTACCTATGCGAGTTTGGCATGGGCTCCCATACAACAAACGTGATATTTTAACGTTTTTAGTACGTAACCCACCGTGAGCGACCCGACGCGCGCTTGGCCGGTTTTCTCCTATTGTCCAATAAGCTAAAACCAATAGTAAATATGGTAATATTATGTGATGCAACGCATTTCTTGTAAGTGTGGATAGGTTGGTGTAGTTAATCATTTTATGTTAGCAGTGTGCAATCAATGCACTTTGTGTCATCATCAATACGTTACCGTATGACAGAAGACTTTCTAAGAAAAATATAAATAAATAAATATTCACAAACATTTTTCACAACACTATCTGATCCTAAAGTAAGCTAGGAATAACCTGCTTGTGAAGGATTTCAGACCACTGATGTTAATACTTATATACCTTTAAATACATACTTAGGTAGATATTATACATAGTAACACTTGGACTCTCGAGACAAACATTTATAGATCACAAAAATATTTGTCTCCGGTGGAAATCGAATCCTCGACCTCGTGAACTACAGTCGCACTTTACGACCTCTATACCAACGAGGCAGTCGATTCTGTTTATTCTGCGACTCAGCCAATGTGCTTTTGTTATTTTAACCGGCTTCAAAAAAAAGGAGGACGTTTTTAATTCGACTGTTTTTTTAAATTTCGTAACTAAAGGGTAAAACGGGACTCTGTTACTGAGAGTTAGCTGTTTGCCTGTCTATCACCAGGCTGTATCTCGATGATAGCTAGACAATTGAAATTTTCAGAGATGATGTAGGTATGTCTGTTGCCACTACAACAACAAATACTAAAAACAGAAAAAGAAAATATTGTATTCATACAACAGATACAATTATTTGCTGTTTTTTGGAACGAAACCCTCCGTGCGCGATATATCTAATACTAGCTGATGGGCGCGGCTTCGCCCGCGTGAAATTTGGTTGCCGTTCCCGCTTCCCGTGGGAACATTTTCCCGGGATAAAAAGTAGCCTATGTGTTATTCCAGACTATACTCTATCTCTGTACCAAATTTCAGCCAGATCCATTCAGCCGTTAGAGCGTGATTGAGTAACAAACATCCAAACATTCAAACATCTTCACAAACTTTCACATTTAAAATATTAGTAGGATTACTAGTTCAATTTTGGCAACATACCAATTAATTTTTTCAAATTGTTAATTATACGAGTATCGTCTTTCGGGTCGAGTTACTATAGCATTTATTTATTTAAATATAGGTACAGAAACAGACATCAGATTTTTCAGTACAAAAAGTTTCTACAGTTACATGACATTCTTAAACCTGAAGTCGAATTTAATCTATACACAACAATTGTGTGGTAACTTCAGTAACTTATACTATAATTTATATTATCAGATCGTAGCACACACAATACAGCTCACTGATCTAATCTCAACTATATTTAATTTACTTTCGCTATTTTCACGCAATACCGAGTTGTCATTATTATAAGTTAACTAGCTGATGCCCGCAGTTTCGCCCGCGATGGCGCTGTATGTGAAATTTTGCTGAATTTTCTTTGCTATAAACCTCACGGAGCCCGAGACCTTTCCAACGAATGCAAAACCGTGGAAATCGGTTCGTGCGTTCTAAAGTTATAGCGTCAGGAAGGAAAACCCGACTTATTTTTATATAATAGATATAGAGATCAGTACTCATATTATAAACCATTAGCTGAGACTTTTATAGCCTAAGTCATAAATTATTACTAGCACATGGTTAGACTGTGTAAGTTAATGTACATTAATTCATTAATGACTTGATTTATAATTGAAACTGAAAAACTGGTGTATTAGCTATTATCATATAGGATCCCTTCGATGATAAAAGCGTACTTTAACGCGGCATTTATCCTCGAAGGGGTAAGCAAAGATATAGAATACTTCTACATTTCACCTCATACTCTGTTATGCCTAAAAATCCTGTCAATATTACTTAATTTTCAATTTGTGTATCTTGTTAGTGACCCTTTGGCCGTCGAAATTCAACAGTAGAACATCATAAAAAACTAGCTCTCTGCCATTCTTATCCATATAAACTTTAACTACTTATGTAAATTTTCACGTCCATCTTTTGGCAGAATTTCCTCAAAATAGGGGTAATAGATTTCGCTTTACGTACCTCTTATTATAAAGCTTTAAAAACTTCTCAACCGAAGAAGTCAGTGCGAAACCAATAAGAGCTGAAAAACAATGAATAATATAAGTATATCCCGTTCGGTGTATAGGTTGGTGTAGAGGCGTAGTATGGAAGGCGAAAGGCAAACTTAGAGCGAACGTGTAGTACAGTGCAGTTTATGGCAATACAGTGACCTAGTGATCGATAGCGAACCAGCTTAGCTTACTAGTTTGTTTGTTTGACGCAACGCTTTATACTAATAGTTACAACGCGGTGAGGCTTGTAGCGGAAAATTGCTGGAGTAGGTACTTTTCTCGGCACGTGCGCCTTCCTAAGCGGTGTTGCAGCTGAAGTGATAGAATCAATGGACTGTTGTAACTGCACGTTGTTATCGATGCGCTGGTAACGAAAACTTGCTTTTAATGGTTCCGTACCAAAAGGGTAAAATCGGAACTCAATTCATGAGACTTCGACTTACGTCTGTCTGCTGACAATGCAGTTCGTGTTTATTAATTGAGGCAGTTATCGATAATCGTGCTAAGATACTCATAGATTGACAAGTGTAAACATTTTCTGAAATTTTAGACGTTAAAATTTTGCAAATCTTCTCTATGTATGTTACGAAAACAAATATGTATTATAGACACACTGAATTATTTTGATGTTCAATCATTAAAATACAATTATTATTTGCACTTAAAAATCAGTTTCAGGATAATCTTAACTGATTTTTACAATTAATATAAATTATTACTCAATGTTATGAGTGTCACATTAGCGAGATCAGAGGCTAAATTATTAGAGTGTTTTCCTCAAGACATAAAACATGAGTGCAAAAGTGATGGAGCAAATAATGCTATACAGGCAATTTACTCACAGTCAATTGACACTTGACTGGTTTAAGTGCAGAGAATAACCATCAACCGACACACTACATCATCCCCCTAAGCAGCTAGGATATTAAGCGAATTCTTACAACATTAATTAAGTGACATTTCAATAGTAAATAGCAGGTTCTTTACTCTTCAGGTTATACTGGTTACCTAATGTTTTATAGCCGCATTTCACGTTCCTCGACATTTTTATGTGCCAAGAATGTAAATAGCTTTGTGATATTTCTGCGTTATAAAATACATTACGGATGTTACGATCGCCGAAATAATACCGTCTGAAAATTAAATATTTGATGGATGTTATGAGTTGAGGCATTGTTTGCATTGAAGTACAATAGGTGTGGAGTATGAGCTATAACTGCTAACAACGTTTGCGCAAAGTCTACACGCATTATATCATTGAGCTTCGATTTCGTCAGTACAGTTCGTTCGGTTCACTTGCGGAGAAAACGCTAAAAGCGTGTCATAATATACTGACATTGGATTAACTTCATTGCATCAGTGACATTAAGCATGCAGGGTCCGGGTTCGGGCCCGTCTGGCATCATCGCGAACATAATCGGATATTTATGTGCGTCTTCGTATTTTGTAAGCGTCACTTTCGGCTTCAACCAGTTTCACTTTCCTGCCGATGACCTTTCAAGGAATGCGAGCCGAGATAACGGATGAATAAAACATGTTGGATTAGCTACACCCAGCTACCGGCTACTTGCCAATACCTACCCCGTATGTACGTGGGACTGTATGTAATAAATATGCTTGATACTGAATGCTCGCGTACATTCGCACGCACTATTGTTGCATGAGACAGATGCAATATTGTACACTTTCTAGGCAAATTGCTGTAGCAACTAGCGGTTTGACCTTTATATGTTGCAGTCATATTTCGAAATACGTTCTGAAGACGGTGTACGGGAGATTCCCAGTAATTACAATGATGTGAAGTGATGTGGCCCCGCGGGCTCAGTGATGTGATCTGTAAACGATCACTGTAGTAAGCAACATTTACTATAGACGGTCAGGGATGGGTGACCACTACGTAACCATTTTATAACATTTTCTCTGTGTTTCGGAAGGCAATTTCAGCCGTTGCTCCTGGTTGGCAGCAAAATGGCAGTCGTTAAGCCAAGTTGAACGCCTTTCTAGGTGGCTTGAAAAATTTCAATAGCAGGCAGTCACGACCTGCTCATGTATATATCAACACGGCAATACCGCTCACCACCTATTACGTGGGATAAGATGTAAAGGTGCATTGTGGGCATACTGATATGCCTCTGCCTACCCCTTGGGGGAAAAAGGGCGCGACCATATGTATGTATGTATGTACAATGATGTTGGAAAATGACAGTTAAAGGCACGTTCCCTTCTTGTAACCCGACTACATGATCGGAACGCAGTTTTTTAGCATTGGCTCTATGTATGCCCATGATCTGCAGTGGCTTTGCGAAACCTTCACTGTTGCCGATAGTTGTAAAATGGGTATTGTAATGCTATGATGCGAGTCTCATACATGTTATAGAAGCTATGAGTATGATCAGAAGTAAAACTATTGGATGACATTATGAATTTATGGTAAGGATGGTTATCGATGTAAATGCACTACGATAAATTTTTATTAAAGTAGTTGGGATACGGAAATACTTTTGAAGATGATTTTTATGAGATATTAAAAGGCAAGGGCGCGGCGCCAGTCGCAGTACCTGTACCGAAAGGTTCCTGTTTGCGAAACATGTTTTAAGGTCTCAGCATTGTGGTAAAAGTTGATTTTCTGCTTGGGAAGCCTAGTAAAAAAATACGTGGGCCTTGGTTTGGGAATTTTGAAGGGTCTGTGGCTTAGATCATCTAACCACAGGATACGCCTTACTTAAGCATTGTTTTCTGCCATTGCACATGACCATTTGGTCTTTTGGCTTTATGAAAAGCCTGTACATCAGTACATCATTTTATATGATTAAACTAGTACATTACATTGTAGTTGACTGTACAATAACAATTAACACACAACAGCCATTACGCGTTTGTCGATTAATACATTTTTAATTGCAATGAAATTTTATATGTCTTTGTGTTTCCCCCTTCATTTGTATGAAAACTGGCAGAATATTTTTGTATGCGGTGGTTCGCAAAGGCTAGTCCCGTGTTATATGGTCTAAGGTCTGTGGCGATGAGTATTTTATGCGTAAGTTCTGTGTAAGAAATATAAATCGTTTTAACATTCTTGTCGAGTAGATTGGCAATATTTTTGTGTCAGCTGTAGACAGATAATGAGCGAGCGTGCTACGACTACCACACTTATAGAATCCATTCAAGTAGATAGCATGATATTGTCCAAGTAGCCTGTCAATGCGCTTGCGCCACTCACTCGTCAATGAACTGTATAATTCGCAAGACATTCATTGTCATGTACTCTTGGTATTTTGATATTACTTTGATCGTCATCCGCTGATCTTTGTACGTTCCTTACTGTCAGTTGGTTAACCAATCTAATTTAAATAATATAACGAGTGTTTTAGTTATCTCATCGATGTCGTGTAGAGGTTTCTAGGTGCAGATGTCACGGTACGACCTACTAACATTTCAACTGTTGAAAGTCTTACATTATATGACATTTACATATGATAAATAGTTTTATTTATTCATAAGTAATATTAGTATGAATTTCATAAATTAAATAGTTTGTAATGATTTGTACAGAAGGTTACAGTTTATGAGGCACAACAGTAGCAGTAGACAGTATAGAAATTTTGAGTAACAAAGTAACCTAAAACCGATGGTATTATGAAAGTTGCTTACAACTGCAATGTAAGGTGTTATATTAGATAATACACCAACTATTAATATTCTAATCAAACAAGAGAAACCTAAAACCTGTATTGTGCGTAATAATTCTAGTTGGGTGCCCGAGCTTATGTATGTTGGGTACTCATATGGGCGAGGAGATAAAGTACAAATGAGACCATTCCCATTAAACTCGAGATTTCTATTAGAGAAGACCACTTATACTCGTACCATCCCGTCTAGGCAGCGTGATATAGTAAGGCTTAAGTTAAACCACCTACCATTGAAGTCGAATTTTTTATTAGACGAAGTAAAGTGACAGCAACTAATATCACTTCTTCATACAATGTTGCTTAATTTCTATGAAGAAGTGACATTAGTTGCTGTCACTTTAATTCGTCTAATTAAAAATTTGACTTTAGGTACCAGTAAGAAATTTATTTCTTAATGGTACATAATGGTAGAGGGGAAGCGACTTATGCCCAGAGGTGGAAGTCAATCAGATAATATATCTTCAAACTATTTATTCGAATTCAAACAAAACGAATAAAACCGTTACAAAAAACGCAGTTTTTATTAGATCTCTTACTGAAATGGCTTATTTTAGGATCAAGATCTATCAAAAACCTTCATTCTGAGGACCTAAGTTCGCTTCATTGACTGCTTTTTTCTCCCAACCTGTGCCAATAATGTACACATTTTTGTCTTGGCTTACAGTAGAACCTAATTTGATTGACCTTTACCTACTAATATTATAAACGCAAAAAATTTAACTTTGGATAGATGTATGGATGTTTATTACTCTATCATGCTCTAACGGCTGAACGAATATGGCTGTAATTGGTACAGAGATAGATAGTCTAGAAAACACAGACTACTTTTCATTCCCCGAACAAGTTTTCATGGAGTACGGGAATGGGAATAGTAGTTTTCGATACAAGTGTAGGATTTCTGTTATTACAACGAGTTACGACAGGTGTTGACCCGAGCCGAAGGCGAGGGTAGACAGTCGGAACGAGTTTAAATAACAGTCCCACACGTGTATTGAACAACTATTTTTAATACAGTTACGAAAAAATTAAGCAATTTTGTAAAATAATAAAAACACAATAAACCTGAATATCCAAAATGGCGCCAACCGTAAAAGAATATATAGCTTCCTAAGCAGAGACTATGGCAGTGCACTTCATACAGCCAACTTTTTTTATATTTATAAATTTAATTTGGCCGATACTTATATTAATTTATGCTTAAATTTTAATAAAAAATACTTTTAATCTGATTTTGAAACAAGTTAGTGTCTTTTTTTAGAAATATTTTCATGAATCACAGACATTATTTTGACAATTGGAAAAGAAAACGCACGAGTGCTGTAATGGTAAAGAAAAAGCACGAGTGTGTAATAGCCCACATCCCGAACGCTAAACGTCCCTGTAATACGCCACTTTTTGAGCAACTGTATTAAAAAAGTATATTCCCAAATGGAGGAGCCGCGGGCACTTTCTAGTTATAGATAAATACTTCCCGAAAGATGATCAGTTATGGAAACAATGTAAAAGCACCTTTTGTTTCATTGTCTAACAAATTTCCTATATTTTCATTGTCTATGATATACCTACAGTACGATACATATCTACTGGTGGGGCAGTCGCCTTTTAGCGTGCAGATCACGACTGCAATGTTAATTCTACGTGATAGCAATCCGACAAACAGCTGGGTTGACAAACTACAGGGCGGCCATTCCCGACCATACGACTTGAATGCGTAGACGGCATTTTACGGAAACGTCATTTGTCTCATATTTAGATGAAGAGGCATATTACAGGGCCGCCAACTGGAGGACCACTGTCAGAAGTCTGACAGTCTGTGAGAGTGGCCCCCAATCGCTATAGCTTTCCATCGTGACGTAAATTTGGTGAGCTTAATATAAAAAAAAATAGATACGGCAAAGCAAAAAAACTATTCATCAGAAAACTTTCGTGTACGTTTTCAAATGGTATAATCAAGAATGGGCGCCCAGTACCGTTTAACACATGCCTATAATAGTTTGTTAACGATGTCTTTACTTGTCATTATACTCGCATCATGGAATAAATGGAATTGTACGTGAGGTGTATGAATTCATACAATGTACTCGTATCTAATGTATGCAAATTGATGCATTCCATGATAGGTGCGTCTAATATTTAGTGTGATTTGATGACTCCTACTAGTTCAATGTTCGGGACGTAAGGCATAACAAAAATTTCATGTTTTTTAACGTGAGGGAAAATCCTTCATGGATGCTATGTCGGACTCCTACCGACTAAAAACCCTTACGTAACACCCAACAGCCTACGCCATGCCTAAGCCCTCGTAAGGATGTCCCAGGGCTCCCAACAGACCCACGGCCTCCACTGCGGGCTCGTCTAGGAACACAAAGAATTGCTTTAAGCGATAAGGCCGTCCATTGTAGTGTTTTCTTTTAAATTTTGATGCTTTGGCGCGCAGTACCGTTAATAAATAAAAAAATACATGAAAGTGGAAAAGTCCAAGTTGAAATTTTAATGATTTAATTAGGGCTCGCTCTAAACGCACGCTCTATGCACATGCCAATCATTATTTAAAGATCTTCGATTTGAAAGTAATGTAATGAACGTTTAGCGTCTAAAGTCACGCACGATCTTTAAACACTCTAAATTCGTATTTAGCCGACTTTTTTTAATGCTAGGTTGAAGTAGCATTTGGTAGTTTTTTTGGGATTCCGTACCTTTTCATGAGACGTCGCTGTCCGTCTGTCTGTCTGTTTGTGTGTCGGTCCGTCATGAGAATGTCTCTAGGAAACCATGATAGCTAGAGAGCTGAAATGTTCACAGATATATTTCTGATGCCGCTATGACAACAAATACTAAAATCAGAAGCTAGGGGATTTAGTACACAAACTTACTGTTATTTGGTACGGAACCCTCTTCGTGTGAGTCCGTCTCGCACTTACACGGTTTTTTTTGGAATCTCCTAGAATTATAAATCGATTGAAAATGACAGATACCTACATATCGCTTTGACTGCACGCACATATTTGCCACGTACGTTCACCGATGACCTCGTCGCTTGGAGGCAGATCGGACCTTGTACCGGGACACCAGAGCGCGCCAATTGTCGCCAGCTGTCACTTGCCTACCTCTCACGTAGGAAGTTTACTATTCCATGCTCTTGAAATTGTAATGCACTATTGTAATTGCAATGCATGCTTGAACTCTATCAAATTATTCTGTACTAGCTGTAGAAGTCGTTATCGCGTAAAATCATTACTCTCCTTTTGCACAGTCGATTAAAAGGTAACCTATGTCCTTCCCAGGGACTCACCCTACCGCTATCCCAAGTTTCATTGAAATCGCTTCAGTGATTCAGGCGTCAAATCGTAACAAACATACAGATAGAGTTACTTTCGCATTTATAATATTAGTAGGGATGGTAGGCATGATTTGTAGTTTGTACACTTTCCGTTTCATGATTGGATAAACGCAATTACAGTTTTAATACGATTTCAGTACATGTTTCAATCAAGCTGGTACAACTAGTTTCGGTTCGATACGTGAAATTTTGTTGCCGTTCCTGCTTCCCATGGAAATTTATTCCCGGGATAAAAAGTGGCATATATGAGTTATTCCAAACTATATTTAATCTATTCCTGTGATAAGATAATCTATTCCTGTTCAGCTGTTACAACGTGATAGAGTCACAAACATCCAGATAGATCTACACATCTTCACAAACTTTCGCATTTATGATTATTAGTATGATTGGGAAAAGCGTCTCAATTTTCTTTAACACAGTTTGAATAGTTGCTTCTTATTTTGAAGTTGGTGAGTCCCGCCAGATGGAACGACGATCTGGAGAAGGTCGTAGGCTAGGACTGGATGCGAAAGGCTCAGAACCGTGTGTTGTGGCGTAAATTAGGAGAAGCCTACGTCCAGGAGTGGACTGCCATAGGCTGATTTGATTGATTGATAGTAGCTACCAATTTCAAAAGGAAGTTTCATGTGCTGTAAAGTGAACGAGCAATCCAATTTCGTGCTTTATAGAGTGAGTTCAAGGCTAGGTGACTTCTCTCGTAGCATGTTTGAGGTGGAGTATTTTAAAAATTCTTTCTTGGTTTGATCAAATGCGTTCAGCGCTTTGAGATGTCTTTTGATAAATCAGTCAGCCCTTCTTATTATATACCATACTAGCTGACCCGCGCAACTTCGTTTGCGTGATAAATGAAGAACAGCTCGGCCGATTTTCTGCAAACTTCACATAAACCATCTACTAAATAGTCCAAACAAAACCTAAACATTTGGTTTGGATAGGTGAGCCCGTTCTTGAGTTATAAAATTACAACGAAAAGTGGCATTGATTTTTATATATATAGATTTAGTCTTTACGACGTTATGAATAACACACAATGCGTAACTGTCAAAACCGTCACTTTGAAGAATGTACGAAAGCTCCTAAATATTTCAGTAAACCTTTCCCAATAACATTTGCGTTTTTTGTAACCCTGAGCCCGCGATCAGAGTCGATACTAACGACCAAGTAAGTACGCAATACTTTCTAATAATAAATGTATCAGACAGTAGATATTTGCGATTTTGTAATAACTACGACCAAGACCAGATGATTGTTGGCAAACAAGTTAAAATGAAAAAGATCAAAATTTATCATTCACACTCATTTCCAAAACTACTAATTATGTGGCGTACTTTCAATGCCTTAAAATGCAAAGATTTCTTCTATGTTTTATTTTTCTGACAATGCGTATGGAAATGTGTAAGTGTCATACACAATTACTTAGTACCTGTAAATATTCAAAAATTCTCTTGAGTACCTTGTGCAAGTATAGTAGGTATCACAGTCATTTCTACAGCTGACGTTTCTTGCATAGAAGCCATTCTAAATAATAATATGCGAGATTCATAGTTATTCTTACAGTAGGTAGGTACACGTTTATTGGAGAGTAATAACTATAATAAAAATATTGCAATGGAACCATAGAAATGAATTGGACCCAGTGAACATTTGCACGTGCATTGGTACACGCGTGACTTGATTCCGGCAACACGCGGGTATCGGTTTACACAAGGCATAGGTTTCGGTTTCACGGTATTTATTACTCCTCGACCTCTGATGATGAAATTTTACAACTCGTCTCGGTATGGTTCAGGAGAGGTTTCTTGGAATCGGGGCTGCTTTACGGCTATACCATGAAATTTGCTGGCAGCGTTTGTTTAGTAACTAACACTCTAAATTGCCGAGACTGATGTCCAGAGGCCTTTATTCGATATAAATAAATAATGTAAACGATAGCTATAACGTTAATAAAAAGTAAAGACTAAAACTAACTTTAATCGCCTGACAACACTTGGAAAAGTTCAATATAGAAAGTATCAGCTGTATACTGGGTGTAACAAAATTACTTCTCCAAATTTAATGAGATGACTTGGCATCGGAAATCAAATACAAATATTTAATAAAAAAGGGGGGTAATTTTTTTCATTTTTTTTAATTTTTTTTGTCGCACATTAAGAATTCATTTTTAACCGCGGCAATTCGAGGTAACATGGTCGCCGTGGCAAAACAAACACAGAGCACCCATCTCGCTGTCATTGTCGCTTTCTACTGCCGCTCAGCAGCGATAGAAAGGGTGAAAATGACAATTTATAGGACCTTTAAAACAGCTTTACGGTTAAAGTATTCATGTGATTTTTTTTTCTTTATTTTTGTAATGTTTCTTGACTGATGCCACGTCACGTGACGAAATTTGGAGAGGTAATTTTGTTACACCCAGTATAGATACTAGTCGATACAAACGCGGTTTAACTCGCATAGTTCCGGTTCCTATGGGAATACGGGAATAAAATATAGCTGAAATCACCTGTGAATAGTGCAGTTTCCCAACAGTGAAAGAATTTTCCAAATCGGTCCATTTGTTTTAAAGCCTATGGTAATGCATACAATCGACCAAATCTTTCCTATTTATAATAGAAGTATAGGTGAATAATATAAATTACAAAGCTTATAAAGAAAACTATTGCTTTAATAAAACATCAGTAATGCAGTTTGCGTGTACGCATGGACAGTTTATTACAAGATGCGGTTGTAATACACACCCGCCAGGTCATCTCACTGCGATTTCGATTTACTTACATAACATGTACCTACAGCTGTAATACTCTTATTAACCGAACAACGTCTGTGTAAATGAAAAAGCAGAAATGCCGCCAACTTTTGGGTAGCGCTTCTAGCTTCCATGAGGTTATTCTTCCTAGGGCTTACCCGGGACCCTCTCCTAGACTTAGACAGACGGCAAGGCATCCATTAGGATTTCCACACGAAAAAGAAGCTCTTCCAGCTTTGAAAATAACCCTCAATATTTGGACTTTATCATCATTCAGCCGATAGTAGATAGTTTAATCAAGCAAAAGAAACAGTTTTCAACTTGAAACCTTCAGTACCCGGACAAATAATCAAAAACTATCCGACCATTCATTATATGCCGTTACTGTCACCTTTGTGGAATGATTAATCAGTTTTAAATAATGTTTTCCATTCACGTATCACCTAGGCGTAATATATATAGTAGACATTGCTAGGCACATTTGAGTCATTGGCGTCTAGTATAGCGAATACTAATTGCACGAAGGGTGAAGATACTATGCGTCCAGATCCGATTTACTATTCTGTAAACGATAATGTTGAGTTGTGATTGCCCTATATGATCAGAGAATATTTTGAATCTGCTTCAGTGGTTTTAAAAGTTGAAAATCCCAAGATTTGACCAATTTAACAAAAAAAAAATCTATCATGAAACCCATATTTCGGCTCATACTTATAGAAGCCACCTCTCGGCTGTCTTAGAGGAGAGTAAGACATTACGTAGCATCAAATAAAATAAAAAAGTGGCTGTGACATACGGACGGACAGACAGACAGACACGACGAATCGATAAGGGTTCTGTTTTGGCCATTTGGCTACGGAACACTAAAAAGTTTTTACCCTTGGTTCTTTGAGCGGCACATCATACTGCCGCCGATTTGAAAGGGCCACTGTCACTTCTGTTGAAGACGGTGTGAGTCCATTCTCCAGAATTTATCAGCATCAAATTGATAATTTCTTATGATAATTCAAACCTCTTATCAAGGTCATTCGTCTACATCATTATCACTCCATCGAAAAACTCTTTTATCATTAGCTTACTTGTGTATTTTTTTCTTTTGTCATATACGGCTGTGGGTATATGATGTGTGGGAAATGCTTGCATTGTGCAGCGGCCTTGACCCCCTCCTATCCAAGTATTGAGCTCCCACGAATAACAATCACTGTTTCTGCTCAAATAGTGTTGTTACTTATAGATACACCGTTCAGGTTCTCTTCAAAACCCGTTTTCCACCGGTTTTCTGTCACCTCATTGAATAAAATAAATTACCATTAATTAATGTTCCCACTTTTATTTCAGAAATGTGGAACTATTACTGGTTAATGTTATGCGGTGTTATGTAACTGACTGTCGCAAAGTTATGTCCGCGACACCGGATGTCATGAGTAGTGAGCGTGAAAACCCTTTGTTTTGTTTGGAAACTGTTCGACTTGCTGATCTTAGTATGTATCATAATTCATAACAACGTATGGTCGTCTAGACAGAGAACTTCCGACTTTCTGCCTGTATATTAGTTGCTTTTCAAGTTCTTATCCCTACTAATAATATTATAAATGTGAAAGTAACTCTGTCTGTCTGTCTGTCTGTCTGTCTGTCTATCTGTCTGTCTGTCTGTCTGTCTGTTACGCTTTCACGCCTAAACGGCTGGAGCGATTGAGCTTAAATTTGGTATAGAGATAGTTCGAGGCCCTGGGAAGGACATAGGCTACTTTTTAACCGACTGCGCAAAAGGAAGGGTTATGATTTTACGCGATAACGACTTATACGCGGTCGAAGCCAAGGGGAGCAGCTAGTAACTAAATACAAAAATAAATTTTGTGGACATTCACCCAACATCATCTAGCACAAATTAAGCTAATACTTGTGCTATGGGATCTAGACGACTGATAGACGTACTTATATATTTCTAAATACATACATATTATATACATAGAAAACACCCAAACTCCGAAACAATCATTTGTGGATCACATAAATATTTGGACCGACCCAGGAATCGAACCTAGGACCTCCAGTGCCGCAAGCGGTAACACAACCGACTACATACGGCAGTCAAATAACATACATATAGTCACGCCTTTATTTCCGAAAGGGCAGGCAGAGACATAGTACCTATATTTAACCTGATAGTATAACTGCAATGGTTAGTTAAACAAAGGCTTTGCAAACAATGAGTATACATGTTGCTTTAAACTTTAGGCACTTTGCTGTTAACTACTAAATCAGGTAATTTAATGAAACTCTATATGAAACTAACCTTGTAAGAATCTTCGTTGGTCAATCTTGCGTGGTGTAAGCTTATATACAATAGGTTCAAGTCATGTCAGGTCCATAGTTAGCTTGACGGAAAAATTCACACGATCGTTAAAACTTTATACTATGTATGTATATGTTTGTATTTGATGTCAGTAGGTACTTCCATAGGATGTTAAGATTTCCAAAATTCTGCCATCTATACTAATATTATAAAGAGGAAATATTTGTTTGTTTGTTTGTAACGAATAGACTCCGGAACTACTGGACCGATTTGAAAATTCTTTCACTGTTGGGAAGCTACACTCTTTGCGGTGAACATAGGCTATATTTTATTCCCATATTCCTACGGGATCGGGAACTATGCGGGAGAAACCGCGTGACGTCCGCTAGTACTGTATATATTTATTACTTTTTTTCTTAACCTACCCTTTGCGAGACAGTAGCAATTTGATTTGTGTATGTGTTCAATTGAATTTTCTATTTTCATATTAGCACATATTTTTCAAAATTTAAAACATATGTTTTAGTAGTTTGTTACCGGTTCTGTTATTTCTACAAACAAAAGTAAAAATTATTCTTAGAAAGTAATTTCGAGTTACGGAGAAACGGAAACAAAAGCTCCTATTCGCAGATTTTTAATTTAAAATAAGATAAAATTGTAGAGAAACAAGGCAGTTACAAGATGAATCTCGAGAAAACTCGACTGCACTGCGGAGAGAGCTTAACCTCCGTTTGCGGTGGAGATTATTTGAATAAAAGTAGTCGTTGTCACAATAACATGTTAGAACTACGAGTACTGAACACTTCTTGTCACGTACAAATGTTAGGATTTCCCGGGAGATTCGGCGTCGCTTCCTCCGCGAGCGATAGTCTGTGATGACAGGCATGATAGCTCGCAGAAGGAAATGACGGGTTGTCGAACCCAGATGCGATCGAGTCACGATCACGACTTGGTAATTAAGGAATAATGGCGCCACGAAGTCGAAAATATACGCACATTGTTCAAGCATATTAAATTAATTCATTTTTTAAGTTACGCTTTCTTTTCTAAGCGTTAAAAGTTGTAGACATGAAATATACGCATTAGCTAAGTAATGTAATGGGTTAAGCAATCAAAATAGTTGAGACTTGAAGGTTAAAGAATAAAAACTAAAATGTTTCACCCGTCTTGGCCAACACATAATATTCGATAAGCAAAGGTTTACTAATTTGCTAGTGGTATTCCTAAAGAAGTGCTGATGTGGGAAAGTTCTCTTACACGAAGACAGGCGGTGTGATCTGAGAGATAACACACAATACAACCTCTATGGACACGGAGTAACACCCGAAGCCCTAGGTGCCCTAGGCGATGCGGCGCCAGCAGCCTAAGTCTAACGGGACATCCTTCAAAGAAGGGACCGTGTAGTTTCAGTCGGTTCGATTCCGGCACAGCATAACACCCGGGGAATTCCACACGTAAAGAAGTAACCTGATGATTCCAGCCTACAGCTATTATTTCCTAACTCTCAGATCATGTCCAACCTAAGAATCAAACCGCACTCCACGAATACCTCAAGATCAACGAAGCATACAAAAATTTACATTTTTCAACACTAACCCGCGTTCTTAGGTTTAAAGTGCAAATTGCCGTAAAATGTATAGCAACAGTTTTTACCTAGTTAACCAATTTTTCACGCTATTTTGAAAGGTCAATTGGACTATTTTATGTCAGTTTTTGTGTTACAAATTATTTATAACCAGATCTAAATGCTAGTAGTTTAACTGTGAAAATAAACAACCTTTCTATTACGCGAATGGCCTTAGTGTTATATAATATGAGTGATTTTGGAATGCACGTCATATCTAATGATATTTTTCTCACTTAAGGGTCCATTACGGGCCCTCCAAGTGCAACTAGCTCGAGGCTTATAAGGCAACAGTCAATTAGCCTGTGAACTTTGAAACTGTGGTCTAATGATTATATTTCTACGTTAATTGATTAAAATAATTCAACACAAACAATTGTAGAGAGTCACATTAGTAAGAGAGTAAGATGTAATTTATTTAAACAGTTCTGAAATCATTTATATTAACAAAGAGCAGAGAAAACCACTTTAACCACTATTAATTAGACTGAAAGAAACTGTTTTAGGTCCTGAACTTTAAACTTAAAAAATGGGGCTTTCGGAAAAAAACCCTTACTAAAACTGGCCTGTTTTTTTTTAACAACTGTTCAATGATACCCTTAGAGAATTAGAGAAAATAAAGTTGTTTTAATCCAGTTTGCAGGGTGACTGATCTGAAAAGTATTGGCATTGAAGTGTCAGAAAAACCAATGAGTATTGAAATAATATAAAGAATATTTTACCTTTCTGTAAATGACGTATTTCGTACTTGGAGTGCGAAAGGATCTGTGACCTTCATGAGCACGCATAAAGCATTCTGCTCAAGCTAGCCGAGTGTACCGAATTCTAGCATCCAGTCGTGGAACTAATTGATTTTATATCTTTTTTTTATTGTTGAACATATCTGTAAATTACCATTTATACTCGTATATCTATATCATATCTTACTAATATTATAAATGCGAAAGTTTGTGAGTGTGGATGTCTGGATGTTTGTTACTGTTTCACGCTCTAACGGCTAAACGGATCTGGCTGAAATTTGGTGCAGGGATAGATTATGGTCTGGAATAATGCTACTTTTTATCCCGGGAATATGTTCGCACGAGAAGCGGGAACGGGAACAAACTTCACGCAGGCGAAGCTGCAGGCATCAGCTAGTAGCTATATACTATTAGATTTAAAAACCAATATCACTATTATATTAATTACACAAAGATTATACCTTTCTCTCACACACGGACATAGCATCGATGAGGAAAGCCATACGTTAAAAAAAGATGCCGTAGAATATGTGTTAAACTTCCCTGCTACATTATCATAGAGAATTTATCTCTGGCCTTATCACAATGCAAACTAAATCACGCGACCTTAAAAAAAGGGAACCATGCAATTTCCCTTTTGTTAGATGTTTGTCAAAATCTATCTATTCAGATATAATATTCCCGAAATATAAAGTCTTCAAACAATAAATTTGATTGTGATTAGATGATTTTCAAATTGATCCTAAAACACATCATAAAACGCGGTCTAAGTATATAAAGAAAATGGGAATCGACAGCTCTAGATTGAATCTGTTTGTAGTATGTTTGTATTACTCTAATACAATAGAACTGGCTCGCAGTTGCAACAGGAGTTAGTTCTTAACATCTTAGTCACTGCATGACTTTCAATCTCTCGCTTTCTCGTTCACGAATCATAAATGCGTGAGTCATGTTGTACTTGACTTAGCTACTTATTACTTTTAAAATTACTTTCTGCACCAATAGACATGAATACAATCCAAGTGCTAGTGTCTCGCCTGCCTGGAACCCTGTGACAGGACTCAACCGGACCTCCCGGCCGTACACAGTAATAAGGCATCGTTACTTAGTAGGAGTTTGGCATAGCATACATGTGTTAAAAAGAAGTGTTACTTTACTACCCGTTCGCTCTAAGTTTGCCGCTGGCGTGGAGGCGTATACCCGAATTAATTAGACGAAGTAAATTGACAGTAGCTAATGTCACTTCGTCATAGAAAATGAGCAACATTGTATGAAGAAGTGACATTAGTTGCTGTCAATTTACTTCGTCTAATTAAAAATTCGACATTAGTATGGAGCCGAGCGGCAAACTTAAAGCTAACGAGCAGTAGTCTCATAGCTACAGCGCTTGCTTTAGGCACAAATCAGCATCAAAAGTTGGCTTTCCTACAAGTGCATTCTTCTGTGGGAATTAGCTGGTTGTACTGTTTGTTTTGTTGCAAGCGGCACAGTACCTACGCAAAGAAAAGGGTAAACATACCTATTCGCGTCCATCTTTTATCAAGTTGTTCAACAACTTTCGCGCTTTTAGAACCTTTTACTTTAATGATTTGAAGTTAAAAACTGGTTTGATAAAGTTGAATGATGTCAATAAGTGTACTAAACGTAGCGTTGCCGACCGATGTTATAAACGTATAATGTTAGCTCTTGTAAACCCTGACGTCCTTCTAGATTAGATCATTGTATTGGGTTGTGGTATCATAGTAACTTATTAGGTCAAGATCTTCTACTTGAACACCGATTTCATGCAAATCTTTGTGGTCTGATTGCATAATAGAGATGGCATTGGCTTCAATCTTAAAGTCGTATTGCCATTTTGAGAAATTTCCCTTATGTGAATAAAGGGTAGAAATATTCTTCATCGTTGTAAAGTACACTTCTACATCGTAGTATTTTTCCTATTGCATCCAAGTTTAGTTAGATATACTTTTTGAAATATTAAAGATTTTTAACAAAATATCACATTTTTTTAAAGTAAGCTGTGACAGGTTAGCTTTTGGTATTCAATAAAAATGTTTAAATTTATTTTTATCTATGACTGGAAGGGGAAGATTCTCGTCATGATCTTCTCTTAACTTAATCAGTTGCTCTTAACTCTACCCAATTTTTATTATCACCTAAACCTATTGGTGCCAAAGATCGTCACAATTACCCGCCGTGAATTTTTTTTTAATTGTTTTTCTCAAATAAATATTATAAAGAGGAAATATTTTATTGTTTGTTTACATCGAATAGGCTCCGAAACGTCTGGACCGATTAGAAAAATTCTTTCACTGATGGGAAGCTACACTGTCCCCGTGTAACATAAGCTATTAATAATTCCCGTATTCTCACGGGATCAGGAGCTACGCGGGTGAAACCACATGACGTCCACTAGTGTATTATAAAATATTATGTAGTGTAAGTTCTATGCAGTGTGCGTAGTTTACCAGTCGCCTAGCCTTGCGCAGAGTGACCTTACATCTAGTGAAATTGAACCGGTACCTCTACCTACAGTGCGATATTGGAAATGCGCCTGCGTATTACTTATAACACTCAGTGCGGAAATAATGATTACTATTCATTAGCTATGCAAGGAAATTAATCAAACGTTTCTATATTGCGGTTATTGGTTGTATTGCTTCCATTCGTAATTTACAGTGAATTGGTGTGACGCTCATAATTTTGAAGAAATAAAAAGATAAAATTTTATGATCTGATGCTCGCGACGTACGATGGTGTTTCCCCCTAATAAATAGGTTTAACTTTAAGTAAAGTAAATTTCCTTTGCCTAAATTTCCCTATAACATCAACTCTACTAAAGGAAGTCCTGTCAAAACGTAGGTATTCAGCTTTTTGAAAAATTATCCACGTAACAGATGTCTTTGGGGAATAAGGAAAAGTTGAACAAATGCTTCTGTGATCCACAAAATGAGTAGAAATATGGTTGTCTAGACCGAGACAGATTGCTCCACACTACTCTTAGAGAAAAGTTTGTACCCTCTAGAGTCAACCTCGAACGTCGCTCTGGTCGCAACTTTATACTAGCTTAGTGATAGATAGTGTTGTAAAAAAAAGTGTGACATATATAGGTATGTTTAGTAGACTAAAGCCTTCAACATGACTCAATCTCATGGTCATTGCACACCTTTACTAGAATGTGTTGTTACACTTCCTCACATGCGGCGAAATGAAGGTGGGTTACCCAGACAACGGACTTAAATCCTCAAGCAGTTCCTTATACAGTCGAGGCTCACAAGAAATGGCACGGAAGTCAGTACTTCCGACAAAAATAGCTATGTTTATGACTTGATACAAGTATGATACGACCGATTGCACTTGATAATGAAGGTGGTAGTAATTGTTCGTATCGGCTGTATGCGACAATATGCTAAGGCCGTTAAAAAAGATATTATGGTAAGTTATGTATGATGATAATATAGTGGTAATAGAGTCGTGTTCCTGGGAAGTATATTGTTCTACTTTGTATAAATATGAAAGTTTTTGAGTTAAGCGGCAGTCTTTTATCCTTTTAAAGCCTCAAAATTATAAACAAAAAGACGATTCTATATTACAGTGCAACATTATTAGTACACATTCATTTACATTATTATCTACTATCTAAATTAAACCTAAATTAGGTCGCCGTGGCATTGCGCCCAAAAGTCTCGCAGCATTTCCCCTTTCAATAGCAATATCTATTCGCTGAGAGAGAAAACTGCAAGCCCTTGGGTTTGCCTTGCCAGTTGACTCAACTAGGCGCTTTTTCAAATTCTTAAAAAATCTATGCGCATTGGGACCTCATAGACCTAAGGTCTCGACACCGACTGGAACACATTATAAAATCCCCCGTCTAATAAAATCAATATAAACATTTGTTATAAATTATATGGACACATAATATCAGCAGAAGAGTCATAATATTGCAGTAAAGTGTGGATTACGTTAATTTATGGTAGGCGTTTAAATTAGAAGTAATTTATACAGCGGTTGACAAGTTTATGACGATGTTATTAGCAGTAAATTAAATAATGTGATTACATATCCCTACTTTCAACATTTTCTCTTTTGCCATAATTCATTTTATAAGTTACTTCAATGACACGGGAGTAACGGATTATTTCTTGTTAGACGCACTGTAGTTTTCAATTGAGCACAGAGATTGGCACGTGTGTATACGTAGTCGCGTTCCCGCAGGCCATTCACGAGCTACGATGCAGTCAGTGGACCGTGTGAGAGTCCAAAGGCGAAAGTGATCGTCTACGTCATGTGAAATTACCTAATCGATCGACTTGCACTTGTGCGGAATTGGTATGCGTAATTCACCCACGCTCTGGTTTTCGCTGCCATTTCTCACGACCACATCACTTGTGTAATATTACAATGTTCGAGAATGCTTGTTTTGTACTCATCTAGATTCACACATCACACATTTTTTTTTGTTTCCTCTGTATACTCGTACATTTGTCAATCGACAGCTATGCAAATAGACAAATATTACGCAATCAATATCAAAAATACATTAGTAGCATGTAGCTACGTATACTTAAGTATACAAATAGAAACCAGATATAAAATTATGTATTAGAAGCGTTTATATAACCGTCGTGTTGGTAGACAAACAATACCCAACTCGGGAATGCTGTGATGAAATTGTTTAGTGAGTCAGAGTTCCTTGCACAGGGTCGCGAGCTTTGCTTTTGGCTTGTAGGCGCGACTGCCAGATGTCATCTTGCTGACTCACGGAGCACTGACTCCCAATGCAGTAATGTAACGAACTTTCGTAACTTGTTATGTTGATAAAGATCATACAAATTCCATTTCCTTTGTTACAGATGTTTATTAGTCTGCACGTTCTACGCAGCGTACGCTGAAGTAGATATCATCACGGAACCGCGACCTGGCGAAGAGTACGTACTGGTCAGCTCTGGCCAACAAACTCCATTGAGGAATTTTGAGACGTCTCACAAGATACCAGACAAACACCCTCATCATCGTCACTTTAAACAGGACGATAGTGAAAAGATTACAAAAAAGTTACATAGCGGTAAGGTTAAGCATGCCACGGAAGGCATTGTAGCAATCGAAGAAGACAAGAAGTCACTGTACCGAAAGAGCCATAAAAATAAGGCATCCGAATCCATTGAAGTCGACGTTCCAGTATCAAAATTAGAGGATTTTAGAATAAGGCAAAGTTCACGAAATGTCGAAACAAATCCCAATATTGCCGTTGTCAAAGCAATGTCAGAATCTGGAAGACTTACCAAAAGTTCCGGCACAACTACACAGAAACCTGTCTTAACTACTGCCCCACCTGCCGCTCCTAAAGCCTATGACTACATCCCTATCAACTTTGACACAATTGATGATATCAATAGTGGTCTTTTAGCAGCAGAATCTAACATTCATTTACAGACCGCTGCTTCGGAACAAAAGCCGCAATCAAGAATCCAAATTAAAAAAGGTCCAAATGGACAAGATTACGAATATGAATACATTTACTACTACTATGACGATGAGGCCGAGGAGAAGAAAAACGATGCTAGTAAAGAAAAAGTCTCATCGACTACTACCAGTACTCAGGTATATAACTCTCATGATGGACCACAAAAAACTGAAAGTGAAAATCGTATAGGAAGTGAAAACAGGTCGAAATCGAAATACAGTACTATTGACAGATCTGGAACTACAACCACAGCCACACCAGAGGCTCTAAACGAAGTTGTCCCCACACCATCCAGGGGACGAGGTCGTAGTCGTACCGTAGCTCCAGCACCAGTTGAAGAAGAAGGGGAAGACATCAGGTAATTACTATCTTCCGCTTATAAAATTGCAAGATACAACTCTGGCAAGTCTTTTCAATTTCAATGACACTGTAATGCATTTGGTACAGTGTCATTGAACGCTGAAAAGCTATTCCGCTAAAACTAATTGAAATAATCAAATCAACAACATTTTCTACGTCAATGAGCTTGTCGCTTTAGAGTTTTTGTAAAGTTTTTGTAATGATGATATTTTATAGCTATAATCTTTTTAAAATAACCATCTTTGTCCGTATCCGGACAGTAGATAACTGATGTTATTTTTCTTTAACTTAGAAGAATATAGGTATCTATTATATCAATTGTTGAACTCTACTAAACTTGAAAAATCAAAGTCTGTAATGGTTTTCTTTAAATTCCATTATATTTCTTACTACCCTTAACTTAATCATATGTCTAGAAAATATCCATGTTGCCGCTGACGCGGAAAATTTGGTTTTGACAAATATTTTCACTATAAACCTTATAATTATAAACCTTAATTTTTCATACTCGAATAATAGCTTTAAATCGATGGGAGGACCCTTAATTTACTTCATATTTTCTCATAGTTTATTGAATAACATTTTCGTTTTTCTAGCACTAAGAATGGTCGAAACTATTTAAAGTTTCTGAATCTTATTACGAGACCTTAAAATGCTTTAAAGTTACAGTATCTAATAAAATTCACATAGTAAATTCAAATCAGCAAATGTGAGAAAAAATCTAGACTTGTATCACGATTGCTCTTGTTGTAGTATCAAATCTTAAAATTGCATAATTTTCACATGTTAATGATTAAGTGGCTTACTAACCATGACCTGTATTTAATTTTCACTAGCTAATGCCTGCGGTTTCGCCCGTTTAGTTCTCGCATTTCCGTTCCCTACCTGCTTAATACTACGGCAAAGGTTCATTAAAATCCAATCAATATTTTTGCGTGAAAGTGAAACAGACATCTATCTATACAAACTTATAAGAGTAGTTTTTTATCGTTGATTTTGATGTTTTAGTAAATTAAGTCATTAATTGGATCGATTTATTATTATAATTATATTTATTTATTTTTAAAACGAACAATTATATAACTTACCTATGGTTTGTAGTTTGGTATTTAGTATACACTATTTACTGTAGTAACTGCTACTCTTTCTCAAATGGATCACTAAAATTTACTTAATAACCAATTTAAGTATACAAATTGCACTATTTCATTCTTGGATAATCGTTTTAAGTCTGTGTATATTTATAAACTCTTTTCGTAATAGCGAACTAATTCTTTGTCATTTTAAGTGTCAGGTTGCCATCGAGTACGCGGTTCCCACCACGTGGTCGTAACTTAGCGCCTTCTACTACGTACGTACCTGAGGTATCTTCAGAAGCCATTAGGCAACGTGGACGTGGCTCTCAGACTGACAGTGTAGCCGATGAATCCATTGGTCAGACCAGAAGCAGGACTCGTGCGCATGTCAGGTAATATTACAAGTGTCATGTATGAACTAAATATTCGGTGAAGCGTGAAGGTTACAACAGTGTATGGCTTTTTAATATACGGTACAGTAGTCTTTCCATTTTAAGGTTGAATTTCGCTGTCATTCACAAAATCATTGTCACTAGTACCATATAGTATAAAATCCATTTCCATATATCACCTCGAAAGGTAATTTAGTCGTCTCTAAGACTGTCTGTAACATCATTCACCGCATGGCTACGGAGTTATAAACTGCATGTTCTACCGATAGTCAAGTTTTATTTGACTCAGATCATTGTAATAGCTTTCCCTTTCAAATAACCATAAATGTTGGTACGATACAATTAGCTTAGATCGTATTTATGCAATGCACTATTGCGCATGTAAAATGCATGTTTTGATGGGATTATGTGAGTACGAACTTCAGATAAGGTTCATTTTGAGTAAAATACTGTAAAAATAATATATATCATTCTAATTATTTCATCTTCAGACGCCCCAGCTCAGAATTAGTGGATTTAGATAGTTTCAAAACTCACTCAGGAGATATTCCTACTCAATACAAAGAGCTTCCAAGCAGGTATTCATCTGAATCCCGCACAACCACGGAAGAAGTCCCTGACACGACAGCAGTTGCCAAAGAACCTACTTATGCCAAAGAATCCGCGAGGGAAGGTCATAGCCTGGCATCCGGTATAAGGTATCAAGAGATTTTGGACGATTCCAAATTGCCCGCGGACTACAAACAAACCACGCCATACGATATAGATACAACCGAATACACAACTATGACTGCGATGGACAAGGTGGCGTTAGATTTATACGCTTACTTGGCTGGTGAAAACTTAAATAACGATATCAGCCCCACAAATGAAATCAGTTTTGATGGGACCACTACTGCTCTTAACGATGATTCTTCTACCACTGAGTATACATTGAGTACGACTGAGGAGGCAACTACACCAACGACAACTACAACCACTACTACTACCACCACAACGACTACAACTACTCCCGCGCCGACTACGACGACATCTGCAGTTCCTACGCGCCCATCAAGGTTCAAGAGCCGCGGTGGTGCTAGACCAAGAGTTTCTACACACACAAGTGCTGCCACTGAAGCGCCGCAAGAAACTTCAACTAAAACCAGAGGTAACTACACTTAAGACTGAGCGCACATTAGGGACACGACTGTCTTAAGACTGGCTTTTGATTTACATCGAAAATCTGATTGGTCTGATTTTCGGCGTAAACATCTGCTGCCGATTTATCGGACGTGATCGTGCATCGTCAAATAGTTTTGTTTTTAAGATGTCTCCTTTGCCGTGTTCGCTGTTTTATAGTTTTAGTAAAGCGGTATTTTGTCTTAAGACCGTCTTGTCGTCAATGTGCGCTCCGCCTAAATATCAATCTTAGGGCTGAACAACAAAAATACTTTACTACTTTATTTGGTTCTGATAACGTAGTAACTGTTGACAGCAAATTTATACAGATTTTGTAAGAAAAAGCAAGTGTGCGTTTTATAACGTAACTAGTAACCGCTTCACCGTGAACTACATAATAAATCCAGTTCAAGATTCTCAGTTCGATCGGCGAAAGTCTACTACGAGTTTTTCATAAATTGAAACTAGTTAATTGACTTTATCCGAAGTAATATTTGCAACATTCCGCTATATCTGCATCGTTCTACAGTACATCCTTTTAAGCATTTGCAATTATGAATGCCCTTCCTTAGTTTGAATGCTGTTTCATATTATCGTGTCTACCTAACATTGGTTTCCTATTTATATAACATGGACGTAAGCATACTAGTTTGAAAGCTAGGGTCACAATTAGATTTAACACGCAACTGAATAAGTGGATAACAAAAGAAATGCTTACAAATTTTATTCGTGTTTTAATATAATACCTAATTACTTTCTTATACTGAATTCGAGAAATGGACTCGAAGAAAAACTTTGTGAAAACTGTAATTAACAATGAGAAATTGTAAGAAAATATTTTGAAAAAGATAGGTAAAAAATATTTCAATCAATTCTAAACAAAATAAATGTTCTTGTTATCCTTACTATCTGCTACGGGATTACATTAATTATAGTCTGGAATAACCATAGGATTTAGGAGTAGCGAAAAATTCTAAATCTATGGGAATAACACACAATATGTGCTATTCCAGACTTATGCTACTTTTCATCCCTAGAATAAATTCCCATGGGATGTGGTAACGGGAAAACATACCATGCGTACGGAGCCGTAGTTGCTACAGCAATTTTTTTCAGATATTACCTACTCATTGAAATCACGGTTTAATATTTAACTGAAATCAAACCAGTGATTTTTATTCGGTACTTACGTATAATATTACTGTACGTAACTCATTTCAGTCGTAAAAAGTCAATTGTATATTTCAGTCGTAAGAAAGAATGAAATACGTTAGTACATAATAGTAACTATTATAACACACTACATGTTATGTTTTAGCACTGCTTCATATGTTCTGAATGCATAATATCTAGTTAATTTAAAACAATAACGAAATATGATTATTTCGTCAATTTTTAACCAATTTTTTTTGTATTACACCGTCCACTTGCGGTACGTGTCTCTATATTATGAAGTCATGTACTAATTCTATTTCCAACCAAACTCACTGTAGAAACTCTGACTGTAGCGACAGAGATCCGCGACTTTTATTGTTAACTTGAATATCGGTCCTACAGAACAAATCGGTCTGAGTGATCAGCATAATGTATTTGTTCTGTGTCTGTGTCTGGTAACTAGAGAACGTCACGCAATTTCACCTGCATATTTCCCGTTCCCATGGGAATACTGGTATTAAATATAGCCTACGTTCAATGGGGAAAACGTAGCTTCCCACAGAGAAAGCATTTTTTCAAATCGGTTTACTTCAAGGCAAGCAAATCTTTCTTCTTCATAATATTGGGATGGATATAGATATATTATGTAGGTATTTCAAAATTTATAAGTATGTTTATTAGTCGTCTAGATCTCATATCACAAGCATAATTAATTAGATTAGTTTGCGATAGACAGTGCTGTGTATACTGGGGATATCCTTCCGAGAGCTTACTCTAACGTGTTGGTTTTTATTCGGTAAGAGTCCGGCTTAGCTGGGACTGCGCCGCCTCTTTCTGCGAGCAGGTCATGCTCGCGAAGGAGGCGGCGGGCCGGGTGCGGGAGAGAACTCTCCCACCCGAGTTCCGCAGTCGGCGCCCTGGGCGAAGCCGACGTGTCTTCGCCGAGGACTATCGGCCTCCATGACCGGGGGTCTGAGGACGGTGAGAGAGCCGCTCACCGTCCTTACAGAAGCAGGGCCATGACGGCAGCGTGACGTGAGCAACTCACGCACGCCCCCCCCCTTCCCCTTAGAAGCGGGGTCACACCCGAAACCCCCCATAGACGCGGGATTGCACCCGAACCACCCCCTGGGCGAGGCCGCATTGGCGGCCGTAGGTTTGTTGGGAGTCACGGGACATCCTTCCTGAGGGCTTACCCGGGGCTCTCAACCATAGGCTGTTAGGCGTGGCGTGAGTTTTTTTTTTTTTAGTCGGTAAGAGTCCGGCATAACATCCTATGAGGATTTTCCCTCACGTTAAACAAAAAAAGACGTGTGGCACTCGGGGACTGCCGCGGTAAAGCTATTACATAGCATTTTTTACCAACAATGCTAGTATAATTATTTCTATATAAGAATACTAGCTGATGCCCGCAGCTTCGCCCGCGTAAAATTTGTTACCGCGGGAAGTTATTCCCGGGATAAAAGGTAGCCTATGTGTTATTCCAGACTATAATGTATCTCTGTACCAAATTTCAGCCCGATCCGTTCAGCGGTTTGAGCGTGCAAGAGTAACAAACATCCACACTCACAAACTTTCGCATTTATAATATTAGTAAGAAGTAAGATTTTAAGGCCTATGTTCAACAAAGTAAAGTACCAAGTACCTACTTGACTGTGGACATTTGGGCTTTTGGAATTTTGGCCTATTGGCCTTTTGGACTTTTGTACTTTTGGACTTTTGTACTATTGGACTTTTGGACTTTTGGACTTTTGGACTATTGGACTTTTGGACTTTTGGACTTTTGGACTTTTGGACTTTTGGACTTTTGGACTTTTGGACTTTTGGACTTTTGGACTTTTGGACTTTTGGACTTTTGGACTTTTGGACTTTTGGACTTTTGGACTTTTGGACTTTTGGACTTTTGGACTTTTGGACTTTTGGACTTTTGGACTTTTGGACTTTTGGACTTTTGGACTTTTGGACTTTTGGACTTTTGGACTTTTGGACTTTTGGACTTTTGGACTTTTGGACTTTTGGACTTTTGGACTTTTGGACTTTTGGACTTTTGGACTTTTGGACTTTTGGACTTTTGGACTTTTGGACTTTTGGACTTTTGGACTTTTGGACTTTTGGACTTTTGGACTTTTGGACTTTTGGACTTTTGGACTTTTGGACTTTTGGACTTTTGGACTTTTGGACTTTTAGACTTTTTGACTTTTGGACTTTTGAAGACCCAAAAGTCCTCAAAGACCGAAAAGTCCCAAAAGTCCCAGAAGTCCCAAAAGTCCAAAAGTCCAAAAGTCCAAAAGTCCAAAAGTCCAAAAGTCCAAAAGTCCAAAAGTCCAAAAGTCCAAAAGTCCAAAAGTCCAAAAGTCCAAAAGTTCAACAGTCCAAAGTCCAAAAGTTCAAAAGTCCAAAAGTCCATAAAACCAAATTCCAAAAGCCCAAAAGCCCAAAAAGCGAAATGTCTTTACTTTAGTGACCTTCCATGTCTCGCATCGCATCCGTATAGCAGTTAGCAGTACAGTTTTAACGTTTACTTTGTTTTGAGTTTCACTCTTCGTGTCTATTTTCGCGACTGCCTACGGGGCGTAGCTGTGTAAAGGTTGTTCTGGCCTTGGCGAGACTCGAAATGATGTAGGGTACTCTTCTATCCCATCAGTTTCTGACACGACACTCCCGAGGTACGTCAATTAGTGCCTCCACCACATCTCTTGCGTCTGTCGATTTTAATTTCAGTCCAGCCATTCGCTGCCTCATCCTGCTCGTTGTCCTGCACGTTGTCCTGCAGACATGCATGACGGCGTGTGTGTGCCTCAGCAGGCACAGGACATCGGCATCATTTAAATTCTCCAGGATATCAGTATAGGCCCCATTCTATGCCGCGCCGATTGTTCTTTGCGGTATTCAGCATTATACCATCTATTTTCTATGGATGGTTGTTAACTATCCTGTTATCTTCATAACGATCCTCTAAGGTAGGTACAGTATGTATTTTCAAAAGAGTTTGTGAACTCTATTTTTAATTTCTTTTTCAGAATATTGATGACATTTGATTGATGTCATTTTATACACGTTACGTCTACTACATTGATACATGTAATAAAATTCTAACACGCCGGTGTTTGTATGTAAATTGTTTATACTGAGGAATAGCTTTAACCATTAAGCTCTATTTTGATTAAGCAAACAGGGCAGATTCACACGCTACTTGATGAGTATGATTAATAAATACCTCTAATTTCATAGACCTTGTGTGACGTAAACAAAGTTGCGAGGGTCAGCTAGTTAAAAGATAAAACAATAGGTTTCTTCTCATCTACTTAAAAACTATTTTTACAAATTTTATGGTTATAATAGACATTCTTTGAAATATGCATGTATGGTATTGTTGTGACTTTTATGACACTTTTAAAGTACATAGGTATGTTACGTAGTATTGTATTCTCTTTGGGTATGGGATAGATGGCGCTCGCGGCTACGTCAGCGTGAAATTTTCTTCCCGCTTCCCATGGGAACGTACTCCCGGGTTTGGTTATCTTTATAGCAGTATTATATATAAATTAACAAAACAAAAAATAATACTGCATTGGTGATAATAATAATAAAATGTATGTACCTATATAGAGTACTCACTCATTTTCTCTCACTATTTTTCGTGACTTTCTTCATTAATAAATGCACTTTGTTTATTCATATTTAAAACACTTTTTACACAAATTATACGAGTACAGTTCACTGTTGTACATAGATGATGAATACCTATAACCTATAGTCGAATTTTTATTTAGACGAAGTAAATTGACAGCAACTAATGTAATTGACAGCATCGAAATTGTCATTTCACATTATGAACTCTAAATTCAACCAGCACTCTTAATTCAACTTTGGTCGAGTGGTTAAGACGCGGATCGGTACGCAGAAGGCGCAAGATCGATTCTGGGTACAAGCATCAATTTTTGGATTATTTGACATAATATATAACGACTGCAGAGTTCATAATTGACGTAAACAAAAAATTTATGAAGTGCTAGACTAGATACACGAACGTGGCCGAAGGTAGCCGAGAGTGTGACTCGTTTTCGTGACACAATTTCTGGATTCGGTCTCCACGCAAGGCCCGCGATAGAAGCTATGCAATAGCTTAAAAAAAACAGAGTCCGGCTTAGCAACCGTGATGGATTTTCCACACGTAAAAAATAGAAATAGATGGTGTTCTGTAAAAATGTCTCACAGTATTTCTTTTTTTTAAATTATATCTTGTGCTAAAATCCAGCCGAGGGCACGTGAATATGTATACATCACACTAATTATAAAATCAGTACAACTTAAAATTTCAAAATAAATTAACATAATATAATCATTATGATTAAGAGTAGGTACTTCGGAACGATGCAAATATTTATACAGCCTCTATGATATAATCTATACTAATATTATAAAGAGGAAAGATTTGTTTTTTGTTTGTTTGTTTGTAACGAATAGGCTCCGGAACCACTGGACCGATTTGAAAAATTCTTTCATTGCTGGAAAGCTACACTCTTTGCGGTGAACATAGGCTATATTTTATTCCCGTATTCCCACGGGAACTACGCGGGTGAAACCGCGTGACGTCCGCTAGTTTGCTATATTTGAGTTACAAACCGTATTGGACTTTTCCGTTGCCGTATTGTTGTTGTAATCTTAATAATCTTTTTGTTTTTAATCCGTCACAGTGCGAAAGTTATTTTCATTTGCTCGGCGATTGTGTGTATAGCGATTGTGCATTCTAAGCGACTGTTTATGTAAATAGAAATGTGTCTGTACAAGTTTGGGGTTTATAATATTGTTTTTTGTGTTTTGGTGAATAGGTTACTTTTAGTTTTTGACATCTCACTTGACCAATAATAGCGCAGGACTCTACTACTACTTTATCCTACTTTACCTCACAATATTCAGATTAATATTATTTTCGCACATGATTATTGTATTATGAAAAGTTCAATAGAATCGTATAAATGTTGCTCTCTGTGCACATCCTACCTATTTAGTATTTTGTCTTCTGAATAAAAAAATTAAACATAATTTAAAAAATAAACCAATAAATACTCTTCCTATTACCTTGTTCAAAGTACTTGTCAAATGAGCTTTCATAAAAATAAAATAATAATTAAATTTAATAAACAATAGAGCAGAACTGCCTTCAAGAAATATGATGTGAAAAAAATAATATAATGCTTTGTTAACTTTTAATTATATAATAAACCTTGTTTAAATTATACATGCCTAATAATTCAGCATTCAACTAAATAGACTAAACAATTAAAAAATATTATTTCACAATCAGCACTTCATTCTGAGGATATAAATTAAAATAACATAGGTGGGAACGAACGTTTAGTGAATAGATAAAATACATACTTTTTTGCATAAAAATAAATTTTATCGTTCGTTCAATTTGTAATTCACCATCGGAGACGGCTTTCAACAATGAAAAAAAAAAACATTTTGTGTATTTCTTTTTACAAGACTTGTTCAGTAAAATTAAGTCACCTCTATTAATAGCTAATTTATAAATTTTATAAGAGGAAAGCCTTCTGCATAGAAATTTCAGATAATTATATAATCTACATTCCACATGCATTTCGTTAGACCATTACTTATTAAAATTAATACATTTTATTTTATGGAGAATAACTTTTAAAAAAATATAAAGATTACCATCACACCATCATAATAGCCTAAATTCATTTCGTATAACAATTATTATTACTTACTGGTGACAGAGAAAGTGTAAGCTGTAGACTTCGCAATAATTTACTTGGGTGGGTGCCTCTATAAAATACATTTAAAGTCAGTTACAGTTAATTTTATGTATGTACTAATATGGTTACCTACCTACTGGGAGTTATGCTTAAAATATAGATAAAAGACATTAATAAGACCGTTGCGACTTGATATTATTATAGTAAATGTAATTTAATTTGATAACTTTAGTAATTGGTATTTAAACCTACGCATACTGTATGACCTAGGTATTTTATGCGATCTAAAAATCGGAACTGAGGTTTCGTTGATTCCCACTTACATCTTAACACAACTTTTCTCTTTATAATATCCTTAAATTATGAATGTCATTCAAAATACTTTCATTATTTCATGACGAAGTATATTTTTTTTGGTTTGAAACCTTTCTTTAATACTCAAGAAAATTATAAAAGTTCAAAATTTATTTTAGTTAACAAGACATATTAGTAAAAAATAAAATAAATGCAATACATTTCAATATAAATAAAGGTAGGTATAACTCATTCCACAAGTGTACAGCTTAGCAACTATTTTATGAATAGCAGCCCTCGGTTATTAACTTTCTAAATCAGTGCTGCAACCCTTTGAGAAAAGTTAAGACAAGGTATTTGTACAATGCGAAAACAGTTACTACATCGATATTGCGTTTTAATCCATCAAGACACAATGCAGGCAACTCGGTATTAAATGTTAGTAGTTGTGTAGAAGAGAATGGTTAGAAATATTTTTTAAGAATGATAGAAACTGGAATTTAACTTACTACAACAGTAAAAGATTTACGAGCTGCAATGTTTTTTGAAAACATAGCCTATTTATTATACAAAAACATAGCCTAAATATATATGTACTTTTTCTTTTTACGATATTTTACTATTTGTTTTCCTTTTAAAATAAAATAAAATAAAATAAATATATTTTTAACATCGGTTTATTAGTCTATTCTATGTTTTTTGAAACACGATAGTTAAAGTGCTGTTAAATGCCTGACTGTCTATGTCCTTTTTTGTCTCTACTCTGTACTCTACGTCAAAAATAAATGTATCTTAAGATATTTATATTCCGTGTTTGAGTTTCTAAAAGAAACTGTTTATGATCTCATTTACTTTATTTTTATTTTTTACCCTTGAGACTAAAACTACATAAACATATTCTTCTTATTTAAATACTTAGAAACACCCAAAGATAGCCATGACAACTAGTTCCAGATTAGTACTAGTTCAGTTTGTCTTTCCCGCTTTTAAATAAAAATTCATAGTAACTGTCATGTACTACATACATACATATCATCCCGCCTGTTTCCCATTGGGGTAGGCACTATGGCTCTCCACTTGCCACGATCCTGTCATATCATACCACATTCGCTTCTTCTATTTTCATAAGGGCTTTCATACACGCTCGCCGGTCAAGGTTACTCTCGACCTGGCCTTTTTCCTTATGACTTTGGTTCACTAAATACTCAAATTTATGTCACACTACCGCTTTTCATGCATTATTTTTATTTAATAATAATAACTAATTTTATTTATTTAATAATCATAGTACATGACCTTAAATTTTAAAATTGTTATACATATAAGTTCATTATGTAATCTGATTTAAGATCATAGTAGTTATACATAATTTCCTAGACATTAGTCTAAGATTTCCTACGTAATTTTATTAGGCATTCTAAGTGTTCTAGCTAGTTGGCCATGAGTTGTAAATATTGATAAATACATTGATAAATTGACCGACATTTCGTGAATGCATTCGTATTGTAACTCTATTCGCATTTAGAAACTATGGGTCATATAAACTTTATTACTTTTTAAGAGTTATACGGAATTACATTTTTCATAAGAGATAAATAGAAATACTCTAAAAAATTTAGGTATAGTATTACTTAAAGGGTTAAAGGTAAAGTCGACCGGGATCCTTTAAGGGGTTACAGTTGCCATAATTTCTAACAGATTCGATTATGACTATGACAATCTTAACCGTTCTCAAATTATTGGATATTGAAGGATTTTTATTAAAAAAGTTCAATTTTTTGTCAATGGGTATGTTATTTTTGTGTTTTGTAATTGTAATATTTTTAATTTTTGGGTAGTAGACGGAATTACATTTTTCAGACGACAAAAACAGAAACATTCTAAATAATTTATAGTATTACTTAAATGATAAAAGGTTAAGTCGACCGGAATCCTTTAAGGGGTTACTTGGCTTAACGATTGTCATTTTACTGATGTAACCGGGTTTCATTTCGAGTTTTCCTTCTCTACGCAATGGATCTTCTTGCGAAGTCGTTCCCTTAGTCACCTCTTACACACCCTCGGGATGTATTAGGGTGTCGCAACACGTGACCCCGTCGCCACACGAAGCGTATTTTATAGGGCATATAAAATAAATAAAATATTGTTGGACATTCTCTCACAACATCATCTAGCCGAAACTAAGCTATAAGCTTGTGCTATGGGATCTAGACGACTGATAGAAATACTTATATATTTAAAATACCTACATATTATACATAGAAAACACCCAAACTCCGAAACAAACATTTGTGGTTTACACAATTATTTGGACCGACCCAGGAATCGAACCCAAGACCTCCAGCGCCGCAGGCGTAAGATATCACTACCGACTACGTCACAGAGGCAGTCATATGTATTATAGGCGTATATTACAAGTATAGATTCATACAATCAATATTTTTATAAATAAAAAGTATAAAGTATGTGCCTGCGGCTTCGCCCGCGTGTAGTTCTTTTCCCGTTTCCTCATCTAACGGAAACGTATTCCGAGGATAAAAGTATATTTTTTTTAAAATCCTTCATGGATGCTATGCCGGTCTCCTACCGACTAAAAAACCTCACGTAACGCCCAACATCCTACGATTGGGAGCCCCGGGTAAACCCTCGGATAAATGTCCAATGGGTTAAAAGTATCCTATGTATTACAAGACTTAATCTATCCCTGTTTCAAACAGTCCGATCCGTTATGCTGTTAGATCATAATTGAATAACACATCTTAAAAAACTTTCACATTTATAATACTTGTAAAATAGTAGCGGATTATTGCATCATCTTAAAAGCATAATAATCTATTTTAATTTCCATTATAAAAGCGATAAGTTGAAATCATAAGTTTTAACGTGTTTAGAAAAGCATAAATTAATTAAATAAGCAAACCAAATATTGTAAAGATAAGATATAAAGGAAGCATTCGTGTCTGTATTGATTTTTTTCAAGAAAGCAAACAGTGTTAATTACAAATTGCAATGTGAAAAGTACCTATGAAACCAAATAAAATGAGTAAAATAAATAAATTATCAAAAGCTGCATTGTAAATAAAAGTTTCTAATTTGGCTAGCTTTTACAGACAAAAGAATAACCGTCCGTTCTGAAATAATCTCTGCGATACGCATCTTTCACTCTGACTGGTCCTCGGATGGGTGACTTTACCTTCGTTGTTGGGTACATTAACATTTGTGAGCGATTCCGTGCTTCGGAACACGTTAATCCGTTGATACCGGTTATCAACTTGAAATTTATCCACAGAGAGTAGTTACAGCCAGCGCCTGTTTATTTCAACACGGCAATAGGATCACCACCGATTATTAGGTATTATTAGGTACATGTGCCTTATACAAAATGGTAAATGGACATTTATCACGGCTCTACCTATCCCCCAAAGGGTATATCAATTACGGTAAAATAATAAATTTACCATAACGTATAGTATTACGTAATTATTTTACGTAACGCACGTTCATTCTACTGCACTTTAAATATCAATGACACATGAAAAAGTTATTAGGAGTCATGGTTAGTAGGTACCTAATAGGTAGTTAGCAGTAAATTTAATAATAGTGTCGAGTCCTCTAAAAAGTGTTTTAGACTGTCATTGTTAGGCTGTTGAAAGGTTAGAATTGAAGCCTTCAATAACACTACAAATCGGAATTAGATTCGAAGTAAATAATGCAAGTTTTATTGAAGAAGAATGGAAATAAACAAAGAAATTAATATAGTTTACAAAAATGTATATGTATAAAAGCAAAAACACGTAATATCGGTCCTTTTCAACACGGCTATGGGCTCACCACCTCACATTTTTTTTTGTAATATCTGTATACCTGCCACCTGTAACAGAACATGCGTGATGTATGCATGTCTATACGTAGATGCATATGGGGCGATTAGAGAACCTCTTATTAAATTACAAATATATCTAAGTATGGTTACTTTTTAACCACTTTCACTCATAGATTTACGAGAGGAGGGGTTAATATTCAGTTTAGCACTATGTTGTATAACCATCATATTCATAACTTATTATACCAAACTTATTTATCGACTGGATTAATAAAGAACTAAAATCTAATTAATAAAAAACCAATGCAACCTTTTAATCCATAACATCCATTAAGTATTATAATATAAATATATTGACATCCTTTATCTGAATAATTTATGAGATTTAACGTCGGTAGTTTCAAATGGTCTAGTACTAGACGTAGCCCAGATAACATAATTCTTAGTCCTAGTACTTTTAAAATAAGAAAACCGCTTTTGGAGTACGAGTTGATATTATTATATCACATGAGAAACAATTATTTTATCAACATTTTTATTAAACTGATTGAAACAGTGTGCACAACCACAATATTGTACAGACACAGACAAGTAGGTACCTTATTTTAATACCGAAAGCGATGTTCATATAATTGTCACATATTTTGCACACAATCACAATAAACTTAACCTTTGTTTCGTCACCAGGTCGCTTCGGCAAACCATCTGGAGGACGCAAGACCACGGCAGCAGCTAGTGCACAGCCAGCAGAACCTACAGTCACGCAACCTTCGGCAGATAAACCAGCAACTCCAAAGGTAATAATCAATATTCATTTATAAATTACTGCATAAGCCATTTAAAGCGACTGTTTTGCATTGCGAATTTGCGTAGGCAATTAAGCTTAAAATGTTATGAAATGTTAAATTTGTGTCTGGTATTTTATATTTATGCTGTGGTATTTAATATTGTGGAGTTGTATATGGTATGTATAGGTGACAGGTCAGTGAAAAAGGTCAACGTGTTATCTATATGCATGTCAAATGGGCTATCAATAAAGTGTCAGATTGTGTAATTTTTGTACAGGTACGGAATTAAGATAGGTAGATATAACTACCTATCTGAAAGTTAGTTAGAAGACAATATCTAACTCATTGTGTGGTTTAGTTATCTGTGTGTGCTACGTTTGATAGCCATATCATTTTCGTTTTGTAGCATCTCACACATTTTAATATCTTCGGGACCGTAAATCGTTTGAATCCCCCTCGCGTTGCATCCTGGGTAACGGAGTAATGATCACTCCCCTTCGTCTGAGGGGGAGTTATGCTGCTCCGGCTAAAGTGGGTGTTGCCCATCAGTCTGTTGCTCGGTGGTATATGTAGTTGTGCGTCGTTGTTATTGTTGAATTTTGACGGGCTACCGGTCTCTAGTATCTTGTAGCTTTCGTACTAGAAAAAAAAACACGAAACACGTTTAGAAATACCATAAACTTATACATACAGTATGTTGTACGGTGGAATCTCCTTTGTTGCAGGCGTTCGGTCGTCGTGGCTCGCTGTTCGCCGGCCGCAATCGGCCTGCGCCAACCACTGCGGCGCCCGCTTCGCCTCAAGAGGATGGCAGCTCTTCCGCACCAGCCAGTGAAGCTCCTGTACACAGGTCCGTATCATCATGCGTATATAAAAATGTTAAATTTGTTTGTGCACATTTGTTCCTGGACTTTATAGCAATCATCAATCATTTCAGCCTTTGGTAATCCACTGCTGAACGTAAGGCAGTCCCAGGCTACCTTACTAGATCGTGAGCCCATCTGGCTGGTGGACGCTCTACCTTTTTTTTCTACGTCAGTGAAAATCCTCAGAGGATGTTATGCCGGACTCTTACCGACTAAAAAAACCTCACGTAACGCCTAGCAGCCTTTGGTTGGGAGTCCCGGGTAAGCCCTCGGAAGGATGTCCCGGGACTCACAACAGACCGACGGCCGCCACTGCGGCCTCGCCCAGGGGGTGGTTCGGGTGCTATCCCGCGTCTATGGGGGGGACGCTCTACCTTACATTTGTCGATTCGCGGTCTCCCCTCCAAAACTCGTATGCTTCATCGACCTGCATCGGTTCTTGTACAAATATGGCCAGCTCACTGCCACTTTAACGAGCTGATTCTGCCATTTATGTAGATTACCCTGGTTCTCTGTCGGATAACTCTGTTCGGAGTTTATTCATAAAAGACACTCCAAACATAGCTCGTTACATAGCTCACGGTGTAGTTTTGAGGACATAGACTAACCCCTCTGTAAGTATTCATGTCTCGGCACCGTAAGATCTCATAGCACATTAGTAGTTAACATTCGGTAAATATGGGCTAGTAGGCGCGGCGCGGGGCGGCTTTGTGTGGAGATTCACTAAAAGCTATACTTACAACAATTTTGTGCTAAAAACCGGCCAAATGCAAGTCGAACTCGCTCACCGTGGTTTCCATCCAAACCTACACAGTTGACCAACGACAAAAAGATACGTTTGTTGTAGAGGAGCTTTAAAAATAAAAACCAAAACTGAAACCTTAATAAAGTCGATCTAATATAGGTAGGTATAAGAATTCCTAAAAAACTAAAGGGACTTTTACACTAGTTAGAGATATAATGTTGACATTTCAGACCAAGACTACGCCCTACCATAAGAAGAGGTCAAACGACAACGACCACGGCAGCAACTGCCGCTGCTTCCTCCTCTGAGGACATAACCTCACCAGACGGCTCTGCTGAAGTTGCTGACACTACACCCACGCCCTCGAGGACCCTTGGGTAAGCTCGCTTCTAAAATTACGCCTATTTAGGTGTGACTATATACTCATATGGGCATCCGGAGTTACTAGCGTAAATATTTTATGTGTGCTCAAAGTTATAATTCAGTTTGCCAGTTCCCTTAAGGCACATTAGAGACACGTCTACCTTTAGACTGACTCTTGTTTTACATTGTGATGAGCCGGCGATGGAAATTGTTCATTAAATAATATATATACGATTACTATTAAAAAAATAGTATAGGGACGAAAGTTACAGGAGAAGTCGTGCTAGGTACGTTGAGTACCCGTCAGAAATGATGGGTACTCAACGCCTTTGCGTTGACTACCCATCATTTTTGACTTATTTTACAATTAAACACCCTACCCTAAACTTAACCCTTTTCGAGCTATTCGACTTTTAATTTTTTTTATTGAAAATTGCCGATTTTTGGGCTATTGACTTATTTTACAATGAAACACCCTACCCTAAACTTAACCCTTTTCGAGCTATTCGACTTTTAATTTTTTATTGAAAATTGCCGATTTTTCATCATTATTTTAGATATTTTTAACTAAGTAGTTACCTACGTATTTTCACAACTACACCATATTTTAAGTTGGGTGTATGGTAAAGTGAATTTCAGCCATATGGACCGTTGACGTGAATGCGGTGGTGGGTACTGGCTGGATTCGAAAGGTGGAGGTCTGAGTGTGGTGGCGAGTCTTGGGAATGGCAAATGTTTACCAGTGGATTAGGCTGTTGATGAAGATGATTATGATCGATTTTAAAGTACATCTAAACTTGGCATTGGATTGGATTTCAACCCTTTTTCAGGCGAACAATTAGCCAATAGGAACTTGGCATCCTTTTCAACAGGGATGTTTTTGGTGGGATTTCAATACTTTTTTTCAAGAAACCGTACCTATTTTTCTTTAATAAGCTTTAAAGTGTGCATTATGTATACATGACATTATTTTATACCCGCTCCCCCTCTCCTCCCCCCCCCCCCCCTCCTCATTGTGTTCTCATTTCATCACTGATTCATAAATATTTTTATAAAAAAATCGATTTTTGATTAAGCGTTATAATATCAAGCGTTATGATATGAAGTCCACGTTTAAAGCTTACATACTTCTTAACAATATTCGTGCAAAATTTTCAGTTTAATCAGCGAAAAATTCTAAATCTATGGTTTAATCAACCTAATATGTTAATCCCCAATTTACATAGTTTATTAGCCTTCTGCTTACCCCCAAGGTTATTTAGTGTGATTATATATAAATGTCATTACATTAAAATATAGCTTATGTTTAGAATATAACCGGCCAAGTGCCCCCCTTTTTTCTTTTTATTTAACGAGATGGAAAATCCTTAATGGATGATATGCCGGACTCCTCTCTCTCAATAAGACAAGCTCTCGAAGACAAGCTCTAGAATATTGATGACATTTGACATTTGACATTATAAACACGATATCTACGTCTACAACATAAATTGTGTGTTTGTACATAAATTGTTTACACTGGAGAAAAATCTAAAATATGGACTATTTGTTTACTATTTCCTATGAAATAGCTATCTTTGAAATGTACACCTACCTAAAGTAATCTGCTGAAAGCGTTGTTCACTTTTTAAAGAACAAATATTTACGATGAAAGTCGAAAAATAAGTTAGTATGTGACCCGTTTAATTTTCAATCATGGCGAAACAAAATAATTTCATGCAGCAACATTTGATTGTGCTATACCTCCTAAAGTATTCATTTAATTTGCATGGTGTAAAGGGAATGAATGATCTTGATGAAATGTTCTAATTAACTAACGTATTTAAATTGTGAAGGATACCTTATTACCGAATATATAAGACAAAGTCGCTAAAAACGCCTTTGTTGTATGGAAGCCCCCCTTAAATATTATTATGTTTTTGTTTTCAGTATTTGTTGTCATAGCGGCAACAAAAACAGATAATCTGTGAAAATTTCAACTCTCTAGCTATCACCGTTCATGAGATACAGCCTCCTGACGGACAGACAGACAGACAGACGGACAGCGAAGTCTCATGAATAGGGTCCCGTTCTTCACCCTTTGGGTACGGAACCCTAAAAAGGATGACGGTCTCTACGCCGTGCCGGGTCCGAGCCGAGTGCCGGCCGCAGCAAGTTTAATATTATATATATTTAATGTGAACAAAGTCACGTTAAACCATAGATTTAGAATTTTTCGCGCTAAATCTACGCGTTAATCCGAGCGGCAACTGAGTGACAGCCGAACTACGGAAAGCGCTCGGAAACAACTCGGTCCCGCCTCGGCTCGGCCACGGCCCGTTGCATGAATACAGTGCCGCCGAGCTTCGCCCGAGCAGTCGGGAATGGAACCGGCTGGGTGACCGTGCTACAGCCGACACTCGGCTCGGACCCGGCACGGTCTAGCGTGAGTCATCCTTTAGAATGCTTGCTGATCTCTAAACTACTGGACGGATTTGATCCAAATATTTCACAAATATGAATAACAATATTCAATGTGCAGTATTGACTTTTCCATAATTTGTATGTATGGAGCATTTGATTGACATTAATCAAAACATTGACAACATCTTTCTCAAATCTGAGTTTTTAAACATGACATGTGTGAAAATAAAAAGTAAATTAAATCAAAAGTGTCCTCTCATCACTAAGAAGTATTGATACAAATTCGAATCAAAACCCCCCGAAGAAAACAATTGTTACCCCCTTTTAGCCATGTTCTGGAATGAATTTCAATAAAATACGAAACACATCTTCCATCAATAATGTTAGAGATGACTTATGCAAAATTTGAAGAAGATCCGACCAAGGAATCCTGTGGTCCCATACAAACTTTGTAACCCTTTTCCAACTCACGCTTGACCGATTTCTTAAATTTCTCAATTTTTCGTTAATCTACATATAACACCCGATCTGTGTGCCAAATTTCATAACGCTAGGACAATTGGAAGTGGCCTAGAGGTTTTGATGACCGGTCAGTGAGTGAGTCATTCAGTGCCAAAATTAGCTATATTCACAGGGTCATATTTCAGGATCTACTAAAGCTACATCTATGAAATTTGGAACACTGCCTTAGTACTAGTATATGATTAAGTACGTACAATTTTATTTCTGTACTTGCAATAGGCACTGAGCTACAGGGGGGTCAAAAGTGGGTCGAAGCGGTTCGTGTAAATAGAGTACGGCATGCGCTCGGCCTGTTGCTGGAACTTGGCCTGAGCACTGCCGTGCGCTTAGATTTCTAAGTTTGAATGCCATGATGGTCGAAAGATATAACAAACAATGCATAATGGTTCCTAGGGCTACGTTTTATAATATACTAGCTGACCCGCGCAACTTCGTTTGCGTCACATGAGAGTGAGGTATGGTATTTAATATTTCGAGTATTATAATGTTTCCCGTTGCATTTACCCCCGTCGAGCTTATTCTCGTCGCGTCGCGTCGCTTGTATTCATTAGAGCTAAACCGCTTATCTTCGTTTGCGTCCATGAGAGTGAGAAGGAAAGAGGTGTTAAAGTGATATAATGTTTCCCGTCGCTTTTACTTCTACCCATCCGTTTTTCGGTATGGAACTCATCGTGTGCGAGTCCGACTCGCACTTGGCCGGTTTTTATCGTTCAGTTGACTGGCTGCCACTGCAGACCAAGTTTACTCCCGTCACGTCGCTCATACTTTAAAACTTAATGAGAGGGTTATTGTAAGTGAACCTTAAAAGATAGGCATATGCTGTCACGGACTTTTTTTGTAACTTTTTAAGAGAAACAATTTTGTAGTACACAATTTTTACGTAACTTTAACTATTTATGCGGCGTCAGCAATGGGGGCTCTCAAAAGAAAGAAATAATCCACGTAGGTACTCGAAACATTATTCATGGCTGCTCCGCTACTATTCGTCTTAGCGTGACGTTATATTGCCATTAGCCAGCCTCAATAAATGGACTATTAAACTGTAAAATAATTTTTGAAATGCAACCAGTAGTTTCTAAGATCCTAGCACAAACAAACTCTTCAGTTTCATTATTTCGTGAGCGAACCTTAAGAGATAGACAAATTAGGTTATTGTGAGCGAACCTTATTATAAGATAGACATATGCTGTCACGGATTTTTTTTTAGAACTTTTTAAGAGAAACAATTTTGTAGGACACAATTTGTACCTAACTGTAACCATTTACGCAGCGTACGCCTCGGAAGCTCTCAGACGGTAAAAAATATTCCCCGTTTTCAAAACATTCTTGATTGCTGCTCCGCTCCTATTCGTCTTAGCGTGATGTTATATAGCCTATAGCCATCCTCAATAAATAGACTATAAAACTGTAAAAGAATTTTTGAAATCCAACCAGTAGTTCCTGAGATCCTAGCGTTCAAACAAACAAACTCTTCAGCTTTATAATACACTAGCGACCCGCCCCGGCTTCGCTCGGGTGCAATGCTGATACTAAATACACTAAGTACAGACAAACCGTGAACTTTAAAGCATTGTGGATCCCAAACCCGCAGGGATACGCGGAAAATTTTTATGTTGCCGTATTAAATACCATACTTGCTTATCAAAATATAAGGTGAGACCTTTATACTTTGATACTGAACTGAGAAATTGAACCAAATAAACTTTCCCCCATACATTTTTTATTTTCATTATTTTTTAAGGCAGTAATGAGTCATTTTATGGGAAAGTAGTACTAAATGTTAATTAGCACTATATTTTCTATCCAAAAACAAATTTGACACCTTAGATCGTATGTCCACCTATTTTAAAATCCGGACCAGTGTGCGTTCGGCCGGCACGGCCGCTGACGCTACGTCCCGCAATTTTATATCTGTAATATCTTAGAAAATATTCATTTAAATCATATGCTGTAAAGGGCCATATAGTATATATATAAATAAACCATGTAATTAAGGTATTTAATTGGATAAGGATTAATGATGTATTGGTTAAAACCGCTTCGAAAATAAGCCATTATTTGTCGTAAAAAGTAAATGACTTAAAAATGTTATTGTGGGATATCCATAAGAGATAGAGATATGCCATCGCGGAGTTTTCTGTAGACCTTTACAATGTGTACAATACTTAGTACATTACTTTGATAAATCTCGTAGGATTCAGCCTGCGTTTGCAATGGAAGTAAGTGGAAAAAATTTAATTATTTACGACATCACATTAGAAACCTCAAAAATAACAGTACTTCTCCACTATTTAATGGATGTTATTATACATATAAACCTTCCTCTTTAATCACTTTATCCATTAAAAAAACCGCATCAAAATCCGTTGCGTAGTTTTGAAGATTTAAGCATACAAATACAACAAATTGTTTTATACTATCTTTGATTATAATATCTATGTATAGGTACTATGTAGTGATGTATTAGTATGGATAATTTAAAAATAATCCGACTTCTTTTATAAATTAAAATAATAGTTTTGTCTTCTTCTTCTTCTTCGTGTCAATGGCAACAATAATAAAAATTGAATAGCTAAATAAAATATTTATTGCACCTTCCGTCGCTTGGTTTAGATCAGCAATTGTGCAGCTGTAGGGGTAGGGGTTTATTGTATATTTATTATTATTATAGTTTTGTAGTATAAACTATTATTTTAATTTATAAAAAAAACCACGAAGGCCAAGGCTCTAACCTAACCTATCCAAATCGGATTGCATTATTCTTAGGTATTTTTACCTTAATTGATATTAAATGTTGGTACCTATAAGACATTTGTATAAAACGTAAATAATGTATATTGATGATTATTTCTTCTGACTATCATACTTTTTGATTTTATATATTTTGAACTTTAACATTGTAAACTTATAGATTTTAAACTTATGTAGGTATTATGATATTTATATTTAATGTAAATCATGCATAATGATGATTATTTCTTCTGACTATTATACTTTTTGATTTTATATATTTTGAACTTATACAATGTAAACTTATAGATTTTAAACTTATGCATTATGATACGTACCCGTTTATACACTTCTTTCTGACATATTGATGCTTTTGTGAACAAAAGCATCATTCATGTGTATGAACAAATATTTTTGCCTTAAATAAAGCAAAACCCGTCAGTGATTCATACACTTCTTTCTGACATATTGATGCTTTTGGGCACAAAAGCATCAATATGTCAGAAAGAAGTGTATGAGCAACTAGTTTTGCCTTTGATAATGCTTTAAGTAAAGTGAAACCGGTCAGGCACTGTAAAATATAAATTAAAATAGTGGAAAAGTACAAGTGACTGTTTTTAATAATGCACTATAACAAGTTCCATCAAGTGCCAACAATCAAGAGTATAAAATACATAAGTTAATTGAATAGGCCGTAGTAGAGAAGTGAAAATTAAGAAGTTAAAGAAATTGGTAGAATGTTAATATTTATCTCAGAGGGATATCTAAAAAAATATTATGGCAGTTGTTCGGTAGGTACCTAGGTATGTTTTAAAATATCTTCGTTTCATCAGCTATGTAACGAGGTATAACAATCTAGGATTTGTATTATATTTCGTAGAAAAAAGAATTTGGGACTCGGTAGCAGTTCTAACGGTCCCGCGCCCATTGTCCTTCAAGTTAAGACGCACCGTGCGAGCGAGACAAGTGACGATTTATGTAGGTGTGAATGAAAGAAAACAGTGTACCTACTAGAGAGAGACCGTTTAGGGCTAGGTGGGGCTAGGATTATACAAAGAGAATTCAAGGACCATGGCCATGGAGCAAATTTAAAAGACTAGGACTACCTATAAGCCTGGAGCCGCATTTGCGGTTTCTAACCTCTAAATGGGGGGATTCGGCGGGAAACTTTCAGACAAGCGTGATATTGTGCATCAATAATTTTTTAAAACTACTGTAATTTTGAGTGTTTATGTGTAATTTATGGTGGATTATCAAACATAAAGGTTCGACAACGTGCAAAAGTTTTGGAAAGTGATAAAGCGCAGTGAAACGCGAGTTTTTAGGTTTGTCGACGAATTTCACAGCAAGCCCTAGTAAGGTACCACCGCCTTACTGGAGTAGAATAGAACTTAGTCCAAATTTGGACATACATGAATACGCTGCTCATAAGAAGAATCATAACATGAAAATGATTTATATTCTCACAATGAAATTTACTTGACTTTGGCATACTCTCAAACCGAGAAAGTCCAAGAACAAGAAGAAAAAAAAACCTCTAAATGTCATCAAGCTGTCAAAATCAATGAAATCAAGTCAATCAATGGTTTGACATTTTGAGGTTAGAAACCGCCGCGGTACCGAAGTGCGGCCTCAGACAAGAGATATTGTTTGTGTGGATTCGGCGGGAAACTTTCAGACAAGCATTACATTGGGTTTTAATAATTTTTCAAAACTAGTGTAATTTTGAGTGTTTATGTGTAATTTATGGTGGATTATTAAACATAAAGGTTCGACAACGTGCAAAAGTGTTGGAAAGTGATAAAGTGCAGTGAAACGCGAGTTTTTAGGTTTGTCGACGAATTCCACAGCAAGCCCTAGTAAGGTACCACCGCCTTACTAGAGTAGAACTTAGTCCAAACTTGGACATACATGAATACGCTGCTCTTATGAAGAATCATAATATGAAAATGATTTATATTTTCACAATGAAATTTACTTGACTTTGGCATACTCTCAAACCGAGAAAGTCCAAGAACAAGAAGAAAAAAAAAAAAAAATATTGTTTTTGTTGTCATTGTCTGTTTGTATTTGTATCAGTAGTGTTAGTCTGCTTTTATGATTTGCTTAAGACGCACATAGATGTGATAAATTGTGATAACGTTTTGCTCTTTTTCTCGACTTGGCTGTGATTCTGGACTATTTCTTCTGATTTGTGACTATTGTGCTTGATAACCGGACTCTGATTAGTATTTGTGATACGGAAGTGTTGAAGATGACGTCCTACACACCTGAGGAATATGCTGATATGCTAATTTGTTATGGATACTGCGATTGTGTGTCTGCGCAAGCTCGCAACGAATACATAACTCGCTACCCCGGTCGTCGAGTTCCAGATGTTGCCGTTTTTGACAGAGTTTATCGAAGACTTCGAGAAACTGGCTCTGTTTTGAGACAAAGTACAGACATGGGAAGACCACGAATTGATGACGTCGAAGAACAGGACCATACGATGTATTATTTAGACCAATAAATAAATAAGAAATATTCACGGACATTTCACATAACGCTATCTGATCCCAAAGTAAGCTAGGAATAACCTGCTTGTGTTATGGGTATCAGACCACGGATATTAATACTTATATACTTTTAAATACATACATATTATACATAGAAACACCCAGACTCTTGAGACAAACATTAATGGGTCACACAAATATTTGTCTCCGGTGGGAATCAAACCCACAACCTCCAGCGCTGCAGGCGGTATCACTACCGACTGGGCCACAGAGGCAGTCGACTTACCAAACCAATGAGTTACTTACATGCGTTTTTAAATCATAAAGTCAATGGTAGAATTACCTCTCTCTCGGACCAAAAATGTAAAATTACAAGGGTACGACTTTCCTTTAACTGCCGTCTATTTTGGGGTCGGGAAGGGGCTGGGGGGAAGCGTGGGGTATCTACTATCCCCCCTAAACGGAATAGTTACGGCACCCCCCATTTGTTGAGTTATTTTAATTTTAATTGTGAGCAAATTTTCCTTATTTTAATGGTAGGTAATAATTTCTATTTTATAGGGGTAAGGGGCTGGGGAATGTTTTTGGAGGGATCTACTATCCTCTTTATCCTAAAAGAATCAGTTGCGGGCCCCCCATTTTAAGATATTTTAATATTTTTCAAAGACAAATTTTGTAATCGTCGATGATAATATTTACTTAGTAAGTTCAAACAAAAGTGAGGAGCATCCTTAGTAGCGAAGGGGGTTTACCTCTAATAGTGGTAGAAAAATAAGGGTACTGATTCAGGGGGATTTCTGTATCAATTTTGACTCTGCAACGTCTCTGGCGCTGCGGGTAGAGCAGCCTCTGTGGCCTTGCGTAATAAATCCCATGCAGCGATCCTCGCCTCCTCGCTAGGTTACTTTCCCTACGCGCCTCTATAAAACACTAGAGGTAGGACAGACTAGCACCAAGTGGAGTCGGGGTGAATCAAAACGGTTTTTTGACCTAAATCAAAATCAAATCAAAAATATATTTATTTCACATAGGCATTATACAGATGCGCTTGCAAAACGTCCAGAATACAAAACAAAAACTCTACCACCAGTTCATAACGCGACCCACCTGAGAAGAACTGGCAAGAAACTCAGCGGGTTGTTCTTTTTTTTGCTCTATTTACAATTTTAAAGAATCTAAAAACTAGGCATTTTAACAATTTTTTTGAGAATCCAGCAGAGCAGGTCATTTCCAGGCTTCCTTATCCAACAAATAATCATTGATTGTATAGTAGCCCCTGCAGTTCAATTTACTTTTAACAGATCTTTTAAACTTATTAAGGGACATACTTTTAATTTCGTCTGGAAGCCTGTTGTAAAAGCGTATACAGTTACCCATGAAAGAATTGCTGGTTTTGTGCAATCTGCTATGAAAAACAGCAAGGTTATTTTTATTTCTAGTGTTGACATTGTGTCTATCACTTAACTTAGCGAAACTATGCAGATTTCTTTGTACATACATAAGGTTTTCAAAAATATATTGTGATGCTACAGTAAGAATATTAACCTCTTTGAATTTTTCACGCAGAGAGACCCTTGGACCTAGTCTATATATAGCTCTTATGGCCCGCTTTTGTAAAATAAAAATTTTATTTATATCTGCAGCATTGCCCCACAGTAGAATACCATAAGACATTATACTGTGAAAGTAACTGAAATAAACTATTCTAGCCGTATCTACATCAGTCAAGTGCCTTATTTTTTGTACAGCAAATGCTGCTGAACTTAATCTACTAGCTAGTTTTACAATATGTGGACCCCATTGTAAACCAGCATCAACCGTTAACCTAGGAATGTGGTTTGTTCCACAAGTTCCAACTCTCGACCATTAAGTTGAACATTGGTTTCTGACTGTGCAACATTAGGCAAGGTAAATTTAATACATTTAGTTTTAGGTATTATCAAGTTAAGTTAAGTTCTACCTAATCTATTTTATTTGTATCTGTCTTATTAGATTCTGCTACAATATATCACGCGTGCGCAATAAAATGAGACATGCTGTATAGAGAACATTGTATTAACTCGCGCACGGGATATCTTAACGCGAAATTTTGAAATCCACCAATTAGATTCACTGTGTTTATTTTAAGGCGCGTTCGCGACCATTAGTACGATCGCAGTTAGACACTTTAGCCAATTTCAATATTTTTTTACGCATCTCCGCATTTTAAGATTTTGCACGTGTGCTTATAATAATTTAACCTATCTGTAAAAAAATTATCAACCTCCAACTCGACGGCAGTTAAAGGAAAATTGAGCCCAACTTGCGCTTAAATTTAAGATAATAATTTATTTGCTAAACATGAGTATGCACACATATGTATACAAGATGAAAGAAAAAGAAATTCAAAGATCAGTCATGTTTTGCCTATAAGGCGTGCAAATGTTTGAGCATGCATGATTTAGTATTCTTTAAGTACCTACTAGATAACTATCTCATTTAGTTTATAAAAAGAAACAAAGATTGAAGTACTTTAGCTGACTTTATAATCTTTCATTGTTAACAGTCGCGGTAGACCCGGTCTGAGGCCCGCGTCGTTGCGGCCTGGCCCTAAGCTGAACCTGCGGCCCAACCCGCGCTTGAGAGGTGTGAGTACAGCCCCTGAAGCTTCCTCCGAAGCCCCCGCTGAGACCTCAGCTCCTGATGCTCCAGCCACAGATGCTGATGCCGAGGTAAGATATTTCTATTTTTCTATCGTACTAATAGAGCACAAAAAAACCTATGCAGGTGGGGAATGCAAGATCCACATCTAACCGTACGTGACTGCGGTGCCACCGTGCTGTCTATGGCACTTAATTGCATTTCCCATTTGTACATCCAGAACTAAGGTCGATCTTATTATGCCAAAACTGTTTTAAAAAAGACTAAGAACCATTGATACGACAGAAGAAGACGCACCAAGGCCATCGATCTGCCTGTGATCAGCTTTGTTCTCTGATCGTACTCGTGAAATACAGGGTAGATTTTGTCACGTGCCGTGCGACATACATCTGCCGTCAATCGCAATTTTCTTCTTAAACAATGAGTAATAAAATGAATTTCATTTTAATAACATTTGAAACTGACAACTATTAGAATTATTACAGGGATCTTTAATAATTCTAATAGTTGTAAGTTTTATACCCTTGCAAGGATATGAGTAGCATCCTTCCGAGGGCTTACCCGAGACTTCCGACAATAGACAGTTGTAGGGCATCGTGTTGTTTTCGTTAGTAAGATTTGGCATAGCATGCATTTATATGTAGGATTTCAGTGGGTAAAAAAGAAAGGTAGGTATAAGATAGATAGAGAATTTGTGATTTTAGCTGGTTCGAGTTCAGCATAACAATGGCGGATTGGGACAAATGTTTGTAAAATATTTGTCCCTATACATCCTTCCATCCACGTTGTTTTTGTAATATGGTAATGTACAATATTTAAGTTCGTGAAATTGCATAAAAAATAATGCGTATAGAGGAGTTAAAATTCAGGAAGATAGTAAGGGAAATTCACCAGTTACTGGCCACTTATGCAAGTGGCAAGTTCAAGTTGGTGTTATGTTTGATAGTGTGTGTTCTTACAACATTAAAGGTAGGTACTAAGTTTTTTTAACATGGGGGGAAATTATCATGGATGCTATGCCGGACTCCTACCTACTAAAAAACCTCGCGTAACGCCCAACATCCTAAGGTTGGGAGCCCCGGTGAAAAGCTATCTGCTTTCAGGAAGAGGAGAAGAGAGAAATAATACTATAGAATTTAGAACATGAAAATCAATAATTTATTTAAATTAAGCACTTGGGGGTCGTGGGTGTGGTAACTTCAGGCAGCAAGGATTTTAGCGATTCCCGATTGATTTCGCAGGGTTCCGACTTATCTTAGTATTGGTCTTCCTGTAGACCGCTGCCGTTCGCCAGGTAGCCGTGCCGTCCACAAACTCGGCTGGCACGGTGTTTTCAAACCGCAGGGTGGACGAAAGCTTGTCGCCCGTAGGGAGAATGATGGTTGGTAGCCCGTAGGGTAAACGTTCCTTCTTGGAACCCGAAGGATGGATCTCGACAACCCGTAGGGTGGACGAACACTTGTCGCCCGTAGGGTGGATTTCTCGAACCCGTAGGGTGGATTTCTGGAACCCGTAGGGTGGACCCTGGAATGTTCCAGAAGACGGGTTAGCTGGAACCCTTTTTTCCCGCCCATTGCTAAGACAGCCGACCCCGGTTAAACCATTTAGGAGTCGGTTGCCTTACAATGTTTGTCTATATATTAAGTTTACAGAGACCTTTTTTTTTACACCCCTGTAATCTACCCTCCCATAACAGGGTTGACCAACAGCCGTTAATTTTCACTGTTTAAAAAATCTAGATTTATAATAATTAATTTAACTCACCCAATGATGGGGTCTTCTGTCTAGAGCTATTTGCTCCTTATACTTGACAAATATTTACGATGATATTTACGATGATATAAACGATGATTTTCAAACTTTTGTATTTCTCACAATTTCCAAAGACACTTATACGTCCGTGAGCTATTTTAAATATTAATCTGGCGGTGCTCCTGCCTTTGACGCAACGCTTTATATATTAATGAAATAGCGCCTCTAGTGGCACCACTCGAAACTACTCAATCGTCAAGACCGCCTATATGACTATGGCTTCCGTCGTTGCGACCCTTACTCGGTAGATGGCGCTTTCATTTATTGATCTAAGTTTTCATTTTAAACCCCTAATGTTAAACCCCTATTTGCACCCGTTGTTTCACAACGTTACATACTCCCCCTCCCCGGTGAGCGTTTGACGTACCCTAACGCGTCAAACGCTGCGTTCGTCCTCGAACGCCCCTAACATAATACCTACTACTCGTCTATACCTTCTACTAACCAACATAATACCTACTACTCGTCTATGTGTGTGTGTATGTTAGTGTGCTGTGTGAATGAGGTGATGCTGGGTGTAGCGAAGAGTCGGCCTTAACCTTAATGAAACCAACTCGCAGGATGTATTTGGGTGATTCTGAAGGATCTTATAGGACAGAAAGAGAAAAGACGTATTTGAGGCTTTGGGTTGAAGGTTCAGGTAATACGCACCGCCTGAAAGTGGGGTGTGTATAATAAGGCTTTTTGCTGAAGGCTGGGATTTATACAACCGTCCCAGAGAAGAACATCCTACTAGGGCTCGTGTAACACTTCCGACTCATAGGATGGACTATCCCCCAGGGCAAGCCTCTAGCTTCCGAGTGGTAGGAGTAGCCATATGACGAAAATAAAGATAACGGTGATCTACACCTACGACTGTTAGGGCAAGACAAATGCTGCCAAATAACAGTCCACCATAATTCTGTTCGGGTAAGCCTCATGCTTCCTCGTAACAGTACTAAACCTACACCATAAATCTGTTCGGGTAAGACTCATGCTTCCTCGAAACAGTAATAAACCTACACCATTAATCTGTTCACAGTAACCGACGAAACAGTAACCGACGAACTCTGTTAGGGATAGACCCATGCTTCCAACTAACAGAAAACTCCCAACTAAACCAAGAAACAGAAAAGTGATAGAAATAATTTACTCGCAGAATCCTCCGTGATGCTAATTAACCCCTATGTCCCCATGACGAACACGGCATGTGTTTGTCACGTTGTTATGTGTACTTATTTGAAAGTCGTGTGTAGTGTGTAGTGTGTAGTGTCCCTAACTAATTACTAGGCTATTTTAGCCCTTTAACAAAATAAAATAAAAAAAAACGAGTGCTTATTCGCAATCTTAGTAGCAATAACAAAGCTAAGTGCTTATTCGCAACTTTAGTAGAAGAATGTTGACTATGACTATTATGTCAACCCTAATAAATAACTAAGATAAATGATCTTTGGCCATTATGCCAAATATCTAAAAATATGGTGCCCTTGTTTGCCACCATGTCAGTGTAAAATGTATCTGCGTGTTTAAATAAATGATATGTATGTATGTACGTATGAAATCTCCCTTGTGTAAGTTTTGTTTTGCTTGCGCGTCTAATGTTGACGTAATCATGTTGATGCAAACGTGTTATTCATCGTTGCATCTAAGGCCAGTGTCACACTACATTCCATGCCATATGATAACCCGTCAGCTTTGGTCGGGAACAAAACTTAGGACATTTGAGTCACTCTCTCTAATCTACGAAAGTGACTCGCCTGTAACCAGTTTGCCTCCTACTTCCGCCTTTGGGAGTCACACACCATGAAATGCAAGTGTCACTATGTAAACAAACAAGAAAAATTAAAGAAAAAAAACTGCTTATTGAGTGTTTGGAATAGTGTGTGAAGATAATTGTGATGAATATGTGATGACTATATACTACTTAATTATTATGTAATTGTAGTTGTGAAACTTCCGTATGATCATATGTATGCGTGTAACATGACACGAAATGTGGTACCTATATGTGCCACCTAAGTATTAATATTCTATGACGGTGTGCTAACCCCCTTATATTTTTCAAAAGTTTAATTATCAAAAACACTATTGTGTAACTGTACTGATGTACTATATAAACTATTAACAAACGCGTCTTAGCGCAGTGTGTTGCGGCCTTTACCGTTATCTGCATTCGTACACGCATAGTTGAGGAATGTTTATGTTATTCGTCTCACCGATGCAATGGACGATACCGAATGTTGTTTTATGTCTTTGACGTGCCAACTTCCCAGATTTGTTCCTGTCATATCTTCCAGGATATAGACCAAATTTGATAACTTTTCCTTTACCCTACATTTGATAAATTTGGGGGCCAGTTTTTTAGAAAAGTATGCGTCTTTATCACTTTGGAAATAGCATTTTTTCCACACTATGTCGCCTACTTCGAATTGTGCGTGTCGGTGTCTCGTGTTGTAATGGTGTGCGTACTTTAGATGGCTACGCCAGAGGTTCTCTTGTACTGTGTTGAACACCTCTGCGAGATATCCTAGGTTCTCCGCGTATATGTTTCTAGGCAATAGGTTAAGTTCACTTGGGTCATCATTTTGTAAGTAATGTGACCCGCATGTTACCAATTCCCTACCATGAACCAAATATGCTGGTGTGTAATCGGTGGACGCGTTGATCGAGTTGTTGATCGCAAATTGGATTTTTGGGATATGTATGTCCCATGATCGATGGTCATTATTGGTAAAAATTGATATGGCTGTCATTATAGTTTTGTTGTACCGTTCTACGGTATTTACTTGGGGTGTGTATTTAGGTGTGAAGTTGATGTTGGGAATTTTATATTTTGTAAATAATGTGTTCAACTCTTGGCTTATGAATTGGACACCGTTATCCATTAATACCGTTTGTGGTATGCCGTGCACCATGAAAACATTGTCCTCTAGTATTTTGGCTATTGGTTCTGCGGTAGCTCTGCGTAGTGGGAAGATTAAACAATATTTAGAGAAACAACACGTGACGACGAGAATGTATACGTGTTGTTTTTTAGAGACCGGTAAGGGTCCTACTAGATCAGTCGAAATTGTCTGAAACGGGCGAGAGCATTGTTTGGGACGGCCCATCTTACCTATGGATGCTTGAGTGTCATGTTTGTGTGCTTTGCACTTTTCACAAGATGACACATAGCTTACCGTGTCCTTATATAGCCCCGGCCAGTAATACCGTAACTTTATTTTATGGTATGTTTTAAAAATACCGAAGTGTCCGGCTGTAGGTGAGTCATGGTTTTCTCGAAATACTGCGTTTCTCGCTTCGGGTGGTACTACCGTTTTCCACTCGAACTCATTGTTTACAAAGTCCTTTATGTCAGTTCGTCTGTATAGTACGTCGTTCTCTATTTTGAAGTTGGGGTATGCCTGCGGTAAGCTAGTCACGCCGTTGCATATTTTCATGAACCATTCGTCCTTGCTGTCGGTGACTTTGCATTGTTTCGTGGATATGGTAGATACTGGTACAGCTCGTGACAATGCGTCTGGTGTTATGTTGTCTTTGCCCTTCCTGTGCTTTAACTCGAAGTTGAAGCAGCTAAGCCGTATGCCCCAACGAGCTAACCGGCCGGTTGGATTGTTTAATGATATGAACCATTTTAGTGCCGAATGGTCAGTATATACCGTGAATTTGTGACCATTGTCTAGGTAGCATCTCCAATGTTCCAATGCGGCTATCACCGCCAAGCATTCTCGTTCTGTTACACTATAATTCTTTTCCGGCCCGCTCAGTGACCGACTCATATATGCTATAGGGTGTTCTACTCCCTCGTGTAGTTGTGTTAACATGGCACCAATGCCAAAGTTGCTTGCGTCTGTGTGTACCTGAAATGGTTCATCGTATTTTGGACATTTTAGTACCGGGCTTTTTATTAAATGTGCTTTTAGTTCCATGAACGCCCTTTCCGCCTCTGTGTTCCAATGAAAAGCCGGGGCTCCTTTTTTTGTTGTAGTGAGTTTGTTAAGAGGTGCAGCAATCGTACTGAAGTTGGGTATAAACCGTCTGTACCATGACGCAGTGCCTAAGAACCTCTTAACGTCCTTCTTTGTTGTTGGTACCGGGAATTTCAGGATTGAGTTGACTTTCTCCGGATCTGTTCTGAGACCCAGACCATCCACGATGTACCCTAGGAACTTTAGCCTGTCTTTGAAAAAGTTAGATTTTTCTAGATTGATGGTTAGATTTGCCCTTTTTAATATTTGTTGAACTCTTGAAATGAGTGACACATGTTCTTCGAATGTAGATGACGCTATCACTATGTCATCTATGTAACAGAACACCTTGTTTTGAAACTGTGGCCCAAATAGATTGTCCATTAGTCTTTGTTGTGAGCTGCTTGAGTTGCTTAGTCCAAATGGTAAGACCTTGTAATGGTATGCTCCTCGTCCTGGGATGAAGAAGGCTGTTTTTTCCCGGTCTTTTGGTGCTAAAGGAATTTGCCAGAAGGCTTTGGAGAGATCCAGTGTTGTTAGATACTTCACTTCTCTCAAGTTGTCTAATATCTCTGATATGTATGGCAGGCTGTATGCGTCCTTTTTTGTGACTGCATTGAGCTTGCGACTGTCCAGGCAGAAACAGGGCTTGCCGTCTTTTTTATTCACGATTAGTACGGGGCTTGACCATGGGCTCTGACTAGGCTCGATGACGTCAGCCTTTAGCATCTCGTCTATTTGTTCTGATACTATGCGTGTTTTCTCAGGGGACATTCTATAGGTACGTTGTTTGATTGGCTTGCTGTCTCCCGTATCTATTGTGTGTTCTATCAGATGTGTTCTGCCTAGCCCTACTTTCTCATATGATATTTCGGCACATTTCGATATCATTTTTTCTGCTATTAAGCGTTGTTGTTGCGTGAGACTACGCCAGTCATACAGTTTGTTTTTCTCTTCGGATATTAATGACAATTTAGGGTCATCGTCCACTAATATGGGTATATGTCCGAAGTACTTGGGACATAGGTCAAATCTGAGCCAGAAATCTATACCTAAAATTAGGTTAGTGGTTATGTTAGGCACTATATACGCCGTAATTATGTGAGTTTTATCTTCGAATTTGATGGGTAAATGTACCTTTCCTTGTACTACGGTTGTGTGTCCGCCGGCCGTTGTAACCGTTGTACTTATGTCTTCCTCTATCTTGTATCCTAAATTTTGTAACACTCTGTGTGAGTTGTTACCTAAAATTGTGATTGCGGCTCCTGTGTCCAACAATCCATATGCTTCTAACTGTGGGTTTGACATAATTGTTATTTTGGCGTAAGGCCTGGGGTCATTTGTAGGTAATGGGGAGAGTATAGAAGATTCCTTCTGACTTGTAATTTCGTTTTTGCATTTTGTAGACCTAACTTCTTTTGTCCCACCTTTGTAACCATACGACTCATTCGTATTTCGGCATGCCATAGTCAAATGATACCTGGAACCACACTTCGAACATGGCCGTGTGTCGTCCGATGTTGTCGCCGCCACAGTGTTTTGCGATCTGAAGTTACGACTGTCGCGGTTGTAACCTGCGCTGTAAGCGTTATTGTTCCCGTAGTTGTTGGTTGCAATTCTGCTGCTTGGGAAGTTACTGCCGTTTCTGTTGAAGTTGTTGTAACTTTGCCTTGTATTTGTTGAGGTCTTGCTCGCAGTCTTCCTGTTTGTGAATGCGAATTCCGCTGCTACCATCCCTTCAGATGCTGTTGGAGGCTCTGTAAAGAACGCTCTGCGTGCCACCATGTCCTCATGTTTTTTGCATAAGTTTTTTACTTGTTCCAACGAGACTATGTCTCCATTGGTTGCTAGGATGTTGTCGTAGACGGGTCTGATGTTGTTTGATATAATGTGTAGTTTTTCCGTTTCCGACACCTTGTTGCTTAGACGAGCAAACATTCCATCCATGATAGCCAGGTACACCACTATTCCTTCTCCGTTTCCCTGAGTGCGTTGTCGAATTTCCTGCCATAGGCGGTATTCGTAGTTGCTGACTCTGAAATCCTGTATTAGTGTATCCGTTAGGTCTTGCCAGCACGCAAATCTATCGCGATTACTGCGGTACCAATGCCTAGCGTTGCCTGTGAATAGTTCAGAGGCTGCTGTTAACAATCTCTTGTCGTCGATTTCTCGAGCTTGTTTAAAATCTTCCACCCGCTCAATGAAAGAGTGTACCTCCGAATTCCCGTCGTATTTAAATTTGGAAAGCTCCGTAAGAAAGCATCGCTCATATATTACGGGAAGATTTAGAAAGTGACTCTCTTTCAGGTTGTTGCTATTTGCTTTCTCTTTCATCTCCGCGAGGGTTTCTGCCTCCTGCGCTTCATTGGTAGGGGCAGCAATGCTCTCGTCCGCATCATCAAATTCGCTGGTGTTTGATGCATGCGAATAACTTTCGGATATGGCTTTCAATCTCTTGTATGTAGTTTTGAAAGTGAGTTGAAAGTCATCGTATCTTTCCTTTAGATCTGATTCCTCTGGGGGAATGATTCTAGCGAACCTAGACTCCATGTGAGCACATAAGGCTTCGGAGCTAGTCAATAATGCTAGTGTGTATTTGTCCTGAAGGGACGCCACGTTCTTCTCCAACACGGCCAGCGAGGAATACAACCCTACTAAGTCTTCCTCCAATTCTAAAGGGGAGACCTGTAGGTCCTCTTCGTCCGTGGTTAACTTTAATTTTTTAATTTGTTGCCTGAGGGCTGCCACCGTTGAACCAGGTTCCTCTCCCCGGATCTTAACTTCATATGCAAGTTCCGCCTTTGGAAGTGATGTGAAATTTGATTTGAATGCCATTGTATTGACTATTTCAATTACTATTGCCGGGAATCTTTAGTGATGATGATTATTTACCAATGTATAGTGTATTTATCTGCTACTTATTTTATATGAAAAGTTAATTTCATGTAAACAACGAATGTTCGCTATATTCGCTAACGAATTCTGTTGTAGTGAACGACGGCCCTTATCGTTGTCTGTTTACGTTCTTGAATGTTAAGGAATGTGAATATTTTTCGATACACCCGCAGAATAACGAAAAAGTAAATTCTACTTTTTAGGGTTCGTTGAACTAAATTTTAAATTGAACCTTTATAAAACTTAGTATTTGCTTTAGGAAATCTTAAGTTTGGAATTATTACCTTTTAGTGTTCCTTCACTCAAATAAAAATTTGGACCCTACTAGATATTCTTGTCTGTCTGTCTGTCTGTGTTTAAATGTAATCTAATCCGAAGCAGTAAGTAGTGAAACTGAGGTGTATGATGATGGGTTGATGAAGTTAGCTAAATGTTTGACCGTAATCGATTAATATAATTTTTGACGTTAATATTATTTTTATTAAAATGTAACTATTCCTACGAACGTACTAAGAGTTAATTGTATTTTAACTCGTACCACTAATTTTTTTTTTTTTTTTATCGTTCCTTACTACTACGGAACCCTTAATTATTATGAACTGTGTCAAAGACGATACGCACTTGGACGGTTCTTGAAATAACCTATATAGTAGTAACCAACCTTTTATGTAAATTGTTCCTCACCACTACGGAACCCTTGAATATTTCGAATTGTTTGAAAAACCGATTCGTACTTGGACGCTTCTGGAAATATTTTGTATGAGACTGTTGGTGTCCGGAGTGTATTTTATTCACTTCCACCCACAGTTTATATGGAAAAAAAAATTTCTTCTACTATCGAGCTAGTAATTCCACTTACTCGTAAACGTTATGAAAGCAACATCTGCCGTTGTTTATTCAGAACCCGAATCAAAGTTATAAGTTTACAATTGTTATGGCAAGAATGTTTTCACTGCGTGATCCACGTTTGGAATGTTTTTTCTTCCAGTTTTATTTCAGTGTATCAGAATTCTACGTAATTCGAAAAGTGAAACAATTATAAATCTTTTATAATTTACGTGAAGTGAAATTCGTAAAATCTTTCGTTTTACTAAAGTGAAATTTCAATAGGGATTGTTACCCAGAAGTGTGATTATCGGCTGTTGGTCTCGCTGTAAATTCACATATAGGAAATACAACAAAATAATACACAAATTGAGGCGGTTTGACGCCGTAAAAATAAAATTTGTGGTGGTGATTTACTGTGACTACTTTTTACGATGAATTTAGGCAATACAATTCACTTACGAAAATTAATGTAAGCGTTTCAAATTAGAAGTTTTACTTCAGACTTTAACAAAGTATTATTTAAAATTGACACAAAACAAAAAAAACTTTTACTTTCAATTTAATTAAAAATTTTCCACCATAAAATAACTATTTGAGGGTGTGAAAATAAATTGGGGACCGTTAAAATTTGGAAAAATTACAATTTACGTTGAGAAAAAAATTCAAATTTTGCCTTGTTCTTGAGTTGCCGAAATCTGTCTAAAATAACTAAAAAACACAAAATAAGCCGGAAAGAACAAGTTGGCTGCAGAGGTCAGGAGAGCCAAATTCCTGGGTAGTTATATTAATTTTGAGGGAAACTACCCCGCTAACGGGCACTCTTAAGACTATTTTACACAGATTAAAATATCTTATAATTATGGCCTCCCGACTCCCGTCGGAAATCGCTTTCTCGCTACCCGAAACCACGATATGGGCGCCACTGAAAAGCTGTCTGCTTTCAGGAAGAGGAGAAGAGAGAAATAATACTATAGAATTTAGAACATGAAAATCAATAATTTATTTAAATTAAGCACTTGGGGGTCGTGGGTGTGGTAACTTCAGGCAGCAAGGATTTTAGCGATTCCCGATTGATTTCGCAGGGTTCCGACTTATCTTAGTATTGGTCTTCCTGTAGACCGCTGCCGTTCGCCAGGTAGCCGTGCCGTCCACAAACTCGGCTGGCACGGTGTTTTCAAACCGCAGGGTGGACGAAAGCTTGTCGCCCGTAGGGAGAATGATGGTTGGTAGCCCGTAGGGTAAACGTTCCTTCTTGGAACCCGAAGGATGGATCTCGACAACCCGTAGGGTGGACGAACACTTGTCGCCCGTAGGGTGGATTTCTCGAACCCGTAGGGTGGATTTCTGGAACCCGTAGGGTGGACCCTGGAATGTTCCAGAAGACGGGTTAGCTGGAACCCTTTTTTCCCGCCCATTGCTAAGACAGCCGACCCCGGTTAAACCATTTAGGAGTCGGTTGCCTTACAATGTTTGTCTATATATTAAGTTTACAGAGACCTTTTTTTTTACACCCCTGTAATCTACCCTCCCATAACAGGGTTGACCAACAGCCGTTAATTTTCACTGTTTAAAAAATCTAGATTTATAATAATTAATTTAACTCACCCAATGATGGGGTCTTCTGTCTAGAGCTATTTGCTCCTTATACTTGACAAATATTTACGATGATATTTACGATGATATAAACGATGATTTTCAAACTTTTGTATTTCTCACAATTTCCAAAGACACTTATACGTCCGTGAGCTATTTTAAATATTAATCTGGCGGTGCTCCTGCCTTTGACGCAACGCTTTATATATTAATGAAATAGCGCCTCTAGTGGCACCACTCGAAACTACTCAATCGTCAAGACCGCCTATATGACTATGGCTTCCGTCGTTGCGACCCTTACTCGGTAGATGGCGCTTTCATTTATTGATCTAAGTTTTCATTTTAAACCCCTAATGTTAAACCCCTATTTGCACCCGTTGTTTCACAACGTTACACCGGGTAAGCCCTTGGAAGGATGTATATTATATGATATTTTGTTCACACATTTCTGGCAATGTATAACTATAATAATACGAGTACCTAATAAGAACATTTAATGAGTACCAATTACTTGCGGGTAATAGTGCAATGGTACCCGACCTTCAAGTTGTGCTCCTACTGACTAAGGAACGAGGTCATGACGAAGTGAAGGAAGAAACGATGAAAACTCTATTTTATTCGTAACTACCCTCGAATCGAAGTTTTGACCGCCTTGTGCTTTTTTTTCTTCACCATCCTTTTTTTTATTAGAATACTAGCTGACCCGCGCAACTTCGTTTGCGTCACATAAGAGAGAGCAAATCACCCGTTCCCCTCGCATTTACTCCCGTCAGAATAATTTCGTTAGCGAGATATATTTCCAATGATTGAAATTGCGCATATTCATGCATATGAAGTGGACTACCGGTGTACGTCGCCGGCAGAATAGAGAATCGACGAAAAAAGTGAAAAAACAAAAAAGGCGAGGTTAAACGGGATTATTTTTTTTATATATTCAGCACGCCAAATTGACGTCGCCACTAGCCTGATGGAAAGCCGTGGCGCATCTAGCGATTGGGGGCCACTTTTGACAGTGGTCCTCAAGTTGGCGGCCCTGTGATGTGCCTCTTCACGCTCCTCTTAAAGAACCCGGGATTGTAAGATGAGGGAAAAACGTGTGCGAGCAGGTCGTTCCAAGTTTTTACAGTTCGACATAGGAACGATCTTTTGAAACGCTCAGTTCTGGCGACGATTCTCTCCACTGTGTATGAGTGGCATCTCTGCCCGGCACGCGTTGTTCCGATCGGAAAGGAGAGGGAGGGATCAGGTTGAAGAGCTCTTCAGAACATTCGCCGTGATACATTCCGAAGAAAGCAGCCAAGGACGCTATGGTTCTTCGCTGCGCTAACGGTTCGAGGCCTCCCGTCACCTCAGGACAACCAATTATTCGGATAGCACGTCTCTGCATAGCGTCAAGCGCGTCTAATAAGTACCTCGCAGAGTCATTCCAAAGGCGAGAACAGTACTCGACGCAGGGACGAATCTGCGTCTTGTAGAGTAAACATCTCTGCTGTGGCGTGAAGTACCGCCTCACCTTATTTAAGACTCCAAGTTTACGCGAGGCCAGCCCAATACAACTCTCTATGTAGTTTTTGTGATTGAGCTTACGCCGGACGTCTATACCGAGGATCTCCAGGTTGTCCTTTAGTGGAACCGTAATGCTCTGAAGAGAGGGTAGAGGAAGGAATGGGGACTTCTTAGCTGTAAACGCACACGCCTGTGTTTTTTTGGCATTGAACTCGACCAGGCAATGGGCAATGTGACCCAGGTCCCGGTCGAGATCCGCCACGAGTTGCCGTCTCTTCTCCTCCACGTCACGGCCAGAATAGCTCCTATGTAGCGTACTATCATCCGCATAACAATGAATGCACCCAAGGGACAGCATGTCATTGATATGCAGAAGAAAGAGAGTTGGGGACAATACCGATCCCTGTGGTACTCCGGCATTTACCTGCAAAAAGCAGGAAGCCTGACCATCACAGAGAACCCGTATACGTCGCCCGTGCAGGAAGTTGGCCAACCAGCGGCAAAACTGATTCGATAAACCATATATAACTGTATCCTATGTCGATCTCCTGGTTCTAAGCTACCTCCCCACCAATTTTCAGCCAAATCGGTACGGCCGTTCTTGAGTTATAAATAGTGTAGGTAACTAACACGACTTTCTTTTATGTAGATAAATAGATTACTTATGAAGCGCGAATTCAACAGGGAAAATATGAAGGGATTACTGATCTGACTACTCATTCATTATTATTTTAACTCGATATGTCTTCCCGTTCCTAAAAAAATACCTTGACAGACAGGCGACAATAAGAACTTTGTTTTTACCTTTTGAAATACTGAACCCTAAAAAATTGAAATAATAAATGGATTATTGTTGAAAATGTATTATTATCTGAGAATGTCAGAAGTCTTACGGGCTGTGAGAGTGGCCCCCAATCGCTAGATGCACCACGGCTTTCCATCAGGCTGGTGGCGACTTCAATTTGGCGAGCTAAATATATTTTTAAAAATCTCCGAAAATTTCAACCGTCTAAATTTTAATTGCCAGGCTTCCTCGCCGACCCCCGCACCTGAGGCACCCCGCGGAGGTCTTCGAGTTCGCAACAGGCTCACAATCTCACCCTCCCCCAAGCCACGTGCGTCCGCCGCCCCTCCTCCAAGACGATCCAACCCACTTCTAAAGAGGAAGCTGGCTTCCACTGAGGTACGTATAATATATCACTATGTAACAAGGAGTGAAATTTTTCTCGTCATATAACTAGGCCATGCGCATATTGGCGACAAGACTGTCTCAAGACAAACTACCACTTTACTAAATCTATGAAACTGCAAACACTTTGGCGGTTTGATTCGGTCATTAGATCTGCTTACTCTTCGGTGCTCACTAAAATGCATAAGTCAATTTTCAAAATTTTGAAAGAAATATCAATACTTCAGCAAATTACTGGTTGAAAATTTTCAGCTACAATATCTTTATCAGATTAGTAAGTAGAGAAAACCAAAAATGCTTTTGTCGTTATAATTTCTACATCCTCTAAATTTCTGAAAATATTAGCTAGGCCGTATCTACTTTGTCAATAAAATCTAAAATATCAACGCTAAACCTACATTCTGGGTCGCAGACACCGACACAGTGTTCCTCGCTTAACCGCGCTATGGACCTGTTAACCCATGGAATGCTGAGAAAAGGTCACTTACTTTATAGATATCTTTTATGTAAATATTCCAGGCGACAACAGAGGCGCCGAAGAAGCCAACGGAGACTACTGAGGAAAGCACAAGCGCCGAAAAAGTTGAAGAAGAGACCGAAGCCACGGCAGTCGAGACGACGCCGGCACCTCCGCTACGAGGTCTGGACGCTCTCTTCGCCAGGAGGCGCGCCGCAGGCGGCATCGGCGCCCGGCCCGCCAGGCCGGCAAGGGGCGCATACAACCCCAAATAACCCCTGTCTACTACACACTACTCTCTGGTTAAACACAATGACACGACGCTGAGTCTTGCAACACTTCTATGACACTAACAGTTGAGCTACCGTAACAACGTAACCAAAATACGTAACGTAAACAAAATGTCACCATATTTTTGATACTCATACTACTCATTAGTTGCTTTTTGACAATTTAGCCTCGTCATTTCGATATTGGAGAAAATTCTTGATCATGATATAATTAATTCATGGCGTTAAGTCGTCAAAGAGGATTTTTTCATGGTTGTCTCGATGACTGCCACTCACTATTGCTCATTATTCCCTATAGAATTTATTAAACTTGAGTCTAAAATTAATTTAAATTTCTTTTCACTTTCGAAATTTTCTATCTCGTGTAAGGCCAGCGTACAATAAATTGTCATTAAACTTAGTCAATTTACTCCAGACACTATTTAGATGTTAGAATTTCTTCGTCCATGTACTATTTGCCTAGAATCAATGTTATTTTTTCTACTATAGTTATAAAGTATCTATAATTTAGATTTAGCTTCTAATATCGTTTCACTTCTAGCATTGTACCGACGTGTACCCTATATTTAGAACTTACTTTTTGACATTACAAGTGTTATGTACATATTAGTAATAGAGATTTTTATGACTAAGTCCATATTTCCCGGAAGAAGGTAATCGCCGAGGAAAAATAATGCAAACCAAAATCGTGTATCATTCAATTCAATATCTACTTAATTTTTTAAATGTATTTCTATTCTCTAACGCGTAAACCCCCTTTATAGGTTTTGTCTTGGAATTAAAATGTGTTTTAAAACTCGTACTGATTGCTGATAAAGTTGGCTTTGTCAATACAATTGACCAAGTTAACTTTAATAACATCAAAAAAATTTGCAGCAGAATAATTTTCGATTGAATGATATCTAATACATCGTTCATCCAAATCAATAATGATGTAAGTAATTATTATAAGTGGCGACTATGCGTAAATGCGATTTAGAAAATTTTTCATATATTTTCAATATAAATTTTATTTCCTTTTCATTTAAATTTAAAGTAGTTTTTATTATCATGGACTTATTTATTCCGTATTTCCTTTAAAATTTTTACCTATAACTTTTTCAAGTTCAATGCTTTCGCCAAGTTCCTATAAGTAGTACGTATGTTACGGAAACTGAAATATCAAACACCGATAAATTATTTAGCATTTTTGGATGAGCGATGTATATACATAGTGTCTTTGAAATGTTATCCAATAATGAATCGTATATTTAATGCCTATAATAAATTATGGTATATACATGCTATACTCAAATGATTATATATTTTAGAAGTATATATATATAAAGTTGGCTGTATTATTTTGGTTTTACAATAAATATATAATTTGTATAGGAATCACCGTGAACAAGGACGCCCCGTCTCGTCTACTGAGGCACTGTCTTCTAGTGCCATCGTGATATTATTATGTTTTGTATCTTTCATAAGTGTGATAATAAAATAATTATTAAGATTTATTAAGATTTGTTTTATTTTAACACTATCGGACGTCACGCGGTTTCACCCGCGTAGTTCCCGTTCCCGTGGGAATACGGGAATAAAATATAGCCTATGTTTACCGCAAAGAGTGTCTCCAACAGTGAAAGAATTTTTCAAATTGGTCCAGTAGTTCCGGAGCCTATTCGTTACAAACAAACAAACAGAAAAACAAATCTTTCCTCTTTATAATATTTTTTTTTCTTTGTCATGCTGCATCGAGGCAATCTGTTTTGCAACAATAGGCCACTCGTCTGTCTGATGAAATTCATCTGGATTATGTTAATTGGGGTGGAATGGCCCTACACAGAAGGGTGCCTCTTATCATACATCGGGGGCTGACGAAGTCAGCAACACTTCGACCCAGTGGGATCTTTTGTATTTGCCCCTACCTTAATGTTTCTTACTCTTTGAAGAAGTGGTCTATTAACGCGGTGATTCCACTAAGAGGAAGAAACCTGTATTCTTCCGGTTTGGGATAAGCATTCCCAAGGAGGCTCATACGCTTCGCTGCTAAGACGTCGCATTCACACAGGATGTGCTCCATAGTTTCCTTGACCGCAGGCTCTGCAGTCGTTATTTGAAGTGATCTTCATTTTAAAAAGTATGTCGTTGGTTCCGTAATGCCCTGTAAGGGCACCAACCACAGCTCGTGCTTTACTTCTTCCATTATCTATACATATAATAAATTTGTTGAGGGTCGAGAGTCTGTACATGGAAGATATTTTTAAAATTTTAATTGTAATGCGTTCTCTAATCGATACTGAAGCCGAAAATGTAATTTAAACTTTTCATGTGTCTGTCTGTCTGTCTGTATCCCAAATAAGTATCACGCCGAATCTACTGAACCGATTTGAATGATACTTGGTACATTTTGAGCTTATAGACCGAGGAAGGTTCTAGGATACTTTTGATCCCGAAGTTTTGCGTGGTTCATTTGTAATTTCTCAACGCGTGATGCGATTTCAAATGTTTTTTTAGTATTGGAAAGGGAGTACTTTAAGGATTTTTTGACCCAAGTTTCAAGATTGAGGGGTTTGTAGTTCAGAAATTAGAGGCATCTCAACTTTCGCCAAACCTAGAATTCAAGGTTTCCTTTGAACGAGAGGGTAAATCTAAACGGGCGTGTTGGCTTAATCATAAAAAAGCTTAATTATTAAGGCTGTGGTAAAATAATTCGGTCCGCGCCGAAGGCGAGGACTGAATTGTTTTAGAATAGCCTTAATCTTTAAGCTCTTTTATGATTAAGCAAACAGGTCCGTTTCACACGGTGCTTGATGAGTCTGATGAAGAATTACCTATTCTATCGTGCACATTATGTGACGTAAACGAAGTTGCGAGGGTCAGCTAGTTCAATATAAATTTAGAAGCCTCATTGGTTCTGCTACTTATGAATTTCTTCGAATGTAGTAGCCCTTGACTGATATCCCACTCTTGCATGTGTTTATTATCAGCGTAATCCTTAGCGGCCTTTATGAATGTACATGCTGGTAGGCCCATACATGGTTCAGGTCCAAGCATGGCATTTGCCGATCCCGTCCTAGCTAGCTCATCGGCCTTCTCATTTCCTTTTATTCCTACATGGCCTGGGACCCAGAGCAGTCGCAGCTTGTTCCTGCAGCCCAGCTTGTTTAGGGTTTTCACCGCATTCAGGACAAGTTTTGAGTTGACCTTGTAGGAATTTAAGGCCTTTAGTGACGCTTGACTGTCGCTAAGAATGTAGATGGTCTTGTTCTGTACACTCCTTTTCAGATTTTCCTCTGCGCATGCTATGATGGTATACATCTCAGCCTGGAAGACCGTGGTGTACTGACCCAGGCTGCTCCAAAGTTGTGAAGATTCTGAGTAAATACCTGCTCCTGTACCAGATTCCGTTTTTGAACCGTCTGTGTACCAGATGAGGCAGTCTGCGCAGTTCCTGCTTCCAGTCTTCCCTTGTGGGGACATGTATTTTGAAGTTTCTTTTGAAGATTTTGATGCACGGCATAGCGTCGCTAATCATATGCATCTTCCTTTGAATCTCATCATTAAGCTCTATTTTTGTATGCCGCGTTGTTGGCCTATTGCAGTTAAAAGCGCCTGCCGTTTTTAGTCTGTATAAGGTTTTGATCGCCTCCTGTTGTATGAAGATGTGAAGAGGGGTTAAGTTTAGAATTATATCTAACGCCTTTGTAGGCGTGGACTTAAACGCTCCTGTGATAGCCATAGTGGCCATCCTCAGTAGTTTGCCCAATTCTTCCACGCACGATGTTAGTTTGGTTCTTGTCCACCGTACAACACTGCCGTAGGTTAAAATTGGGCGAACCATAGTGGTGTAAATGAAGTACAGTACCTTGGGCTTCAGACCCCAGGTTTTGCCATACGCCGATCTACACATGTTGAAGGCTCTCATGGCTTTTTCTGTCACCTTCTTGGCATGCAGATTCCATGTGAGCTCCTTGTCTAAGGTCATACCAAGGTAGGTATTTCACGTTGGTGGACCATTCTAACTCTGTGTCAAATAAAATCAATTTCTTTAATTTGCTCAACCTCTTCTTTCTTGTAAAAGGAAGAATAGTAGTTTTGCTGGGATTTATGGTTAGATGATTTTCAGCACACCATTCCTCCACATCCTTCAAAGCCTGTTGCAGAAGTTCCGAGACAATTTCCGGAAATCTACCATTGATCATGACAACTATGTCATCTGCATATCCCACAGCGAGGCATGCCCCTCTATTCAGTTTGGTTAGGAGGGAATCTGCTACCAGACACCACAGTGTGGGGGACAATACCCCTCCTTGACCACAGAAGAAGGGTGCCTCACTCCGTAGGTACTGATAAATCTGGTTCGCAGTGTTGGCACACTGTGTCTTTTCAGTCTTCTGTGCCGTGAACTTCCATCACTACAGAGGTTCAGAGCCAGCATATTCCTAGTTTAGACAGCCTCTTCTGATATTCAATACCATATCGAGTCACTTCCTGTCTGACAGTAGGTAGATTCAAGTCCTGATATATATACTTGTACAAGGCGGTATGTTGAATATGGCTCGAAGTGTTTTGGTTTGGAAACGTTCCAGAATGTCTATGTTGCTATTGCTAGCCACGCCCCATAGCTCAATTCCGTAGGTAAAGTGACATGAGATTTGGCAGAGAATCTAGTCTCTGTGATAATTGCTACATCAATTTTCTCGATGTCAAGGAATGTCTGAAGATCTTGACGTCTATCTGTCAAGCCGTTGGCATTCCAAGTTACCACTCGGAGTGTGCGTATCATTTTGTGATAATGCTGGCGATCAGCTGGACCATACGATCCATCAGTTTGTCCATCATGTTAATCATGAATTGTTGGAAATTTGCGAACATTGATTCTAGTCTGTCAGTGATTCCTTCGTTGGAATTTTTAAATTTCGTAGGTGGTCGCTAAAGAGTGATGCTTTTCATTATGTCTGCATAACTTCCTTTATCGCTCCCGTTCCTGGGGGTTGGGTCGTATCTTGTTTGCGCTCTGAATTCTTTGTCGGGGTTATCGATGTTTTTGCGTGATAGGTGGTTTTTCCTAACAGTTGGTTTGGCCTTTAGTATTCTTTCCTTGTATTGTTTGTATGTGGCGCAACCTTTGTAATTGGCCGGGTGTTTAAGTTGGCAGTTGGCACATAAAACAAAAATGACAACGCCCATCGGATTTAACTTTCACAATAAACGTGTTAGAGAGGGGCAGTCTGGTGAGAACGATCTAACGGCTTTCTTGTTTTAAATTGGCATGGATATGAATTCCATAGAAATGAAATTCATTAGTGACATTCATCATGGAAGATACCATCGATGAGGATACACACGTAAAACTAACAAACGCTTATTGCACAATAATAATAAGTACCTAACTAATATATAGGTACACAGTAATAATCAACATTGTGTCAGAATCTCGATCATTAACGATCATCTCGACGACAGCAATCAGTATTGACCAAATAATCGATGAAAAGAGATTGATATAATTTACTTATTTTATGTTATATGGGTGTTACTGATATCGTAGAGAACCAAACAACTCTTTTTTTTTAATTTATTATTAAAAAGGACTTTATCGCTGAGCGATTACATCGTCCCGTAAGGACAACTGACAAAATTACGATGAATCAAAAGTGAACTTATTACAAACTAGAATAGTTAACTAGGAATCGCTTAAACCCACCGACTACGTACCCGTCGGTGCTTAAACCTAACTAGATAATTCGAAAAACAACTCTTACCCATTGAGTTATTATTACTACGTATAGAGAAGCTATCCTGAACAACAAACTTTTGCCACGAAGTACAACTAAAGTTTGCTTACGTACCTAGTAAGGTTAACTCAATGCTCTTACCTAACCGAGGGCTTACCCGGGACTTCCGGCCATATACTATTGTAAAGCATTGTGTGGTTTTAGTCGGTAGGAGTCCGGCATAGCATCCATGTAGGATTTCCACACATAAAAAACAATGCTCTTACCTAATACCTGCTGACTAACGGACGAGTTCATAACTAAGAGAAGAGAAGCTCCAAACGAAATTTGTATCAACCGGTATGGCTAGCGTTACCATTTGTGGTGAAACGGGTGAGAAAGATGTTCCTCCAACAAAGGGAGGATCCTCCAGGCACGGTGATCAGCCTGGCGGGCCGAAGCCCTACGGTTGATGTTGGACTGTTGTATACCTATATGTATAGTCATCAGCCGGCGCATTGTACATTATCGCGATTTAGAAAAGTTTGAATGTCGAACTTCAATTATTTCTTCTTTATTGAGAAAAGGCGGTAGCCACACACACTCCTAAAATTATTAAGTATGTCTCGTTTCCAGCAGTAGATTTTCATACTGAAGCAAACCAAGACGGCTGAGTGCACCTTTACCAGGAGGACCAAATCTGGGGCTAAGCTTCCGAAGCGTACCCAGCCGTAGTGTTTTAGCCGGTAGGAGACCGTCATGGCATCCATGAGTTTTTCCACACGTAATTTTGTTTTTCTTTACAAAAGCAGGTTACAAAATGTGATGAAGATCATTGTCAAATCATTGAAAATGAATAATTTCTTTTAAACTTTTTTGCAATAGGTACCTTGACACAAGTACCGCCTACCCATTTTTTAGTGAATAGAAAAAACTTGAACGTAATTTTAAAATGTCATGTTGCGTTATTTTACTACTTAAATGGTAGGTAGACATAATCCAAAAAGCCTTTTTTTTTATTTTTATGGGATTCATTTAGGTTACAAAGTAACACTTATGAACGTCAAAATTTTTGCTTTTACATTTACTGCCAGCTTCACAATGCAATAGGTAGAGCCTGTGAGGAAGAACCTGGCAAGAAAACTCACGGCCACTCTTTTAAATAGTCTTAGTACCTACATTCGTTTGTCATGCAATAAAGATTAACAATTTTGTCTACACAATCGACATTTACAATCGCGCCTAAGCAACTCATGTCCATGTCTCTGTATAATAGTCATCAATAGTATAGTATGCCCTTTTTAAAAGATGTGTCTTAATTTCCATTTTGAATCTATATAAAGGAAGGTTCATAATACCTAAAGGGATTTTATTGAATAGGCATACACCAAGTCCTTCGAATGAGTCGTGTACCTTATGTAATCGAAAAACCTTTCCAATCAATTTATGCTTATTTCTAGTATTTATTGAATGTACGTCACTGTTCTTTAGATATAGATGTATGTTCTTTTTAACAGACATGATGTTCTCAAATATGTATTGCGATGCAACCGTTAAAATTATGTTTTCTTTAAATTTCTCTCTAAGCGATTGTCGAACATTTAATTTATAAATTGCACGTATAGCTCTTTTCTGAAGTACAAAAATAATTTGTATATCTGCCGCCTTGCCCCACAGCAAAATGCCGCAAGACATAACGCTATGAAAATAACTAAAATAAACCAGCCGTGCTGTTTGGACATCAGTGAGCCTTTATTGGAAACATCCAAAAATATATTTTTTTTAGGTGTAAGGGTTTATTTTAACGTGCGTAAATAACTCAAGGATGCTATCTACGACTCTTCCTGCCCTTGTCCTTCCTTACGGCTGGGGACCCTCCAAAGTTGTAAGTTCTCAAAAGTCCCATAATAGGCGTAAGGGTTGCGGATGGGCATTGATGGACGAATGGCCCCGGGTTGCGGCGGGTAAGAGTACTAAAGGTCGCCACCCCAATACATCCCGAGGGTCTCGTAAGAGACGACTAAGGGAACACTTTCGCAAAAAGATCCATTGCGAAGAAAACGAAAACTCGAAATGAAACCCGGTTGTCAGTAAAATGACAATCGTTAAGCCAAGTTGAATGCCTTGAAAATTTTCAACTGCGGGTCGCAGCGACCTTCGCCTGTTCATTTCAACACCGCAATGGGCACACCACCACGTTTTATGTCCACTATAAGGTGAAATAAATAAATAAATAAATATTCACGGACATTTCTCACAACGCTCTCTAATCCCAAAGTAAGCTAGGAATAACCTGCTTGTGTTATGGGTATCAGACCACGGATATTAATACTTATATACTTTTAAATACATACATATTATACATAGAAACACCCAGACTCTTGAGAAAAACATTTATGGGTCACACAAATATTTGTCTCCGGTGGGAATCGAACCCACGACCTCCAGCGCCGCAGGCGGTATCACTACCGACTGCGCCACAGAGGCTGTCGAAATGTAGACATACATTATGCCTCTGCGTACCCCTTCGGGGACCTGTTGGGAGTTCTGGGACATCCTTCCGAGGGCTTCCCCGGGGCTCCCAACCACAGGCTGTTAGGCGTGACGTGAGGTTTTTTAGTCGGTAGGAGTCCGGCATAACATACATTAGGATTTTCCCTCACGTTAAACAAAAAAATAAAAGCCCCTTCGGGGATTAAGACGTGACTATATGTATGCATGTTTTTTTTTTGGACGAATGTGTCACTCCGTAAATTTATTATTATTAAAGACCATAAAATTATTTCAATAATTACTACGTTAATCACTTGTTCAATTTGTAAAAATATTTGAAATCTTTGATTTCAATTTTAACACGAAATCGGTAATAAATAACAACAATGTCAAGCCTATCGCGCGCTGTAAGACGTCACAGCTAAAGTTATTTATCGTCATTTGGGTAAACAAGTTTGTTGCATCAGCTACCGGTGACAATTGTTCACGAATTATTTCATAATAGCTACCTACCAGCTGATAAATGACTCTATTGTCGGTCTGTGCCACTGTGGCTCGGTAATGACTACTAATACGTACTTTAACTGCTAATGAGATTTTTAGTAGTAGATTTTTTTTATAAAAACTGTTCCTTTTCCCTCTTCTGCGAATAAAAGGAGCATGTGTTATTTATTTTAGAATTTAATTTTATAGGTAATGACTACTAATACGTACTTTAACTGCTAATGAGATTTTTAGTAGTAGATTTTTTTTATAAAAACTGTTCCTTTTCCCTCTTCTGCGAATAAAAGGAGCATGTGTTATTTATTTTAGAATTTAATTTTTTTCTGTGCCAAATTTCAGTCAGAACAGTTTAGCCGTTAAAGCGTGAAAGAGCAACGAACATCCATTCACATAAACTTTCGCATCTATAATTTAGTTAGGACTAGTGGACGTCACGCGGTTTCTCCCACGTAGCTTCCGTTTCCGTGGGAATACGGGCATAAAATATAGCCTATGTTCACCGGGAAGAGTGTAGCTTCCCAACAGTAAAAGAATGTTTCAAATCGGTCCAGTAGTTTTGGAGCCTATTCGATGCAAATAAACAATTAAATCTTTCCTTTTTATAATATTGGTATACTTAGATATACTTACAGGGCGGAATTTAAAGACGGTAGTTGGAGGGAAAGTACCCCTAATATTGATAATGGCAAATTTTACTGAAAGGAAACAATTCTTTATTTTCAAAAGTAAGTAAAACTGCATTCAAAGATTTTTGAAAATTCACCTGCTCACAATCACAGATAAAGCTTTACAATAAAAACATATTTTACTTGGTCTTCCTTTAATTTAAGATACTATGTTGTTTAAAGAAATTGTTCCTTATTAAAGACTCTTTCGGTTGGTATCATTTTTTTTTACATCTCCTAGGTTCGATTCCTGGCTCAGGCAGGTGATTTTTCAAAAATCTTTAAATACAGTTTTACTTACTTTTGAAAATAAAGGAATGTTTCCTTTCAGCAAAACTTTCCATTATCAATATTAAGGGCACTTTACCTCCAACTACCGTCTTTAAATTCCACCCTGTATATAAGCCACCGTAATTCCTAGCGTCTCTACAGTACTGCCCGTTCGCTCTAACTTTGCCGCTCGGCCCCATACTAAAGTCGAATTTTTAATTAGACGAAGTAAATTGACAGCAACTAATGTCACTTCTTCATACAATGTTGCTTATTTTCTATGACGAAGTGACATTAGCTCTGTCCATTTACTTCGTCTAGTTAACAATTCGGGTATACGCCTCTAAGCCAGCGGCAAAGTTAGAGCGAACGGGTAGTAGTAGTAGTATAGGGTCGAGGATTGAGCTCAGGTCGCGAGACAATGTCCAACATCTTCCACTAGGCTAGGCTACCGCAACTACTATTGCACTGACATGATACTTCATATACTATAACTAACTGACTATCGCAACTTCGTCTACGTCACATAGGAGAGAACGCTGGAGAAATGTGTATGAAAGGATAGGTATTTAGAGCATGTGAAACTAAAACAGAAGATTTTTTTACAATAGCCTTATGTACTTTTAGTCCCTCTCCATAAAATAGAGCGCAGATACAGAGGTTTACTAATGTTTGGCAAACAACGTTCCAAAAGTATGTTTCCCAAATTTTCATTTGGCAAAACAACACTTCCCAATTTTACAGTTAGCAATACTATTTTTGGCAATTTATTGTTTAACAAATAATTTTATGGCAAAGTTTCATTTTACTAAGTATTAGGTAGTCAAATATGGTTTGGCACAACATACTTTTCCTAAAATATTACATATCATATGATTTACTTAAGAGTCTAAATTCATTGCATTGGCAAATTGCTATTACACATATCAATTCCGACGCTTCGCCAGCCGCTGCCGCGACACGCTCGCTTCGCTCGCTCGGCTCGCGCTCGATTGGGGCCATAGTTCTAACCTACCCTAACCCACTTTTACATCAGACTTTTCATGATTTTACAATTTTTCACCCATATTAAAATCAAAATTTGAACGAACTTTTGGAATATATTTTTTTACATAATAAAGCATTTGTTAATGTATATTTGACTTAATAAAAATTGAGCTAGAAAATATATATTTAATTTGAATATTTGACGAAGTGATTAAATGCAGCAGGAAGATGAAGAAAAAGAAAATGAAGAAGAAGAAGAAAACGAAGCCAGTACGCTAGAAGTTCCATTAGATTATTATGAATCCGACGAATAATATTTCCAAAACATTTTTGCATTTTTATATTACATAATTTACACAGCTTTCACATTTTCAATACTCAATTTAAATTCAATAGGATCACAATAGATCATGGAATAGGCCTACCGGTGAAACCACGTTTAAAAAAAGCGCCAAGCGGCGAGCACACTACCTCATAGGTGGTGTGGAAACGTGTGCATATTACGAATAAAATATTTTTTTCAATTCTTTCAACCGCTATATCACGGAAATGGCAATACTTATGAAAAAAAATGCATTTTTTGTGGAGAATCGGATGATCTACAATTTTGTCTGAACTACACTCGAGAGCAATGAATCCGGGTCACTTAAAGAATGTTAAAAATCTCGGAAACTAAAAATGATAGGTTAATGCAATAAATTGTATTTAATAGACAATGTAATACTCCTTAAATGAAAGTAAAAAAAATATGAGTCACCATACATTTTATTAACACAAAATTACATAAAGAAAAAAACTGCTGATCTCTCCTTAAAACAAAAATAGGAAACATGAAATTTTTGAACTTTATTACGATTTTCTTGAATTTTAATACTTCGTATTGCCTCCTCGTGCTTCCATTACTGCGTTTACGCGGTTTGGCATGCTGTACACCAAGTTCCTTATACGATTTTGGGGAATATTCTCCCATTCCTCTGTGAGAGCAATTTTGAGCTCACGAAGCGTGATTGGGGGAGGGTTTCGTTGTTTTACGCATCTGCCTAGCTCGTCCCAAGCATGCTCGATCGGGTTGATATCCGGGCTGCGCGCTGGCCACTCCATACGAGTAATGTTCATCTCTTGAAGGTAGTCATTCACAATCCTACCTGTATGAGGTCGGGCATTGTCATGCATAAATATAGCATCCTCACCTAAATTGACCATAAATGGACCAACGTGATCATTGAGGATTTCTTCCACATATCTTACGCTAGTTAAAGAGCCGTTTTCTATGATCACCAGCTCTGTGCGACTTTCAGAAGAAATTCCGGCCCACACAAGTACAGACCCACCACCGTAGGCTACTTTTTCTTCGATGCATGCTTGCTTGAATCTTTCCCCTGGTCTTCGATACACTCTGTGTCTTCCATCGTGCTTGTAGAGCATAAATTTTGATTCGTCGGAGAACATAACTTTTGACCAATCTTCAATACTCCAATTTACGTGGCTCTGGGCATACCTTAGTCTCGAAATACGATGCCCACGCTCCAGTTTAGGGCCGTTTGCAGGTCTAAGGGGTTTTAAGTTAGATTCAGCAAGCCGACGTCTTACTGTCCATGCACTTGGGTTACTTCCTCCGAGGCGTCGAAACTGATTGGTGAGTTCAGTTCCTGTGAGAAAGCGATTTCGAAGCATGGTGTTCACCAAGTATCGGTCTTCTCGTGCTGTGGTACACCTGGTTCTGCCCGTTCCTGGTCTGCGTAGGTTAGAACCAGTTTCTTCGTAACGTCGGAGAACTCTTTGTACTGTTGACAGCGACACACCGACAGTCCTGGCTGTATCGCGCTGACTCCGGCCGGTTTCCAGCATTGTAAGTATTCTGGTGCATTCTTCAGGCGTAAGCGACATAATTTCAGCTTGATTAATGAATATAGAGCACTATCAACATGGTTTATGTACCCACATAAATGACAGATTACAAACAAAAGCAACACCAAATGCTGTAATTTCGTAGTTCCATCTTCGAAAGTGGCCCTTTTTCAAATTTGATTTTTTTATGATATAACTTTACAATAACTAAGAAGTTTTAATACCTTCATTTAAGGAGTATTACATTGTCTATTAAATACAATTTATTGCATTAACCTAGCATTTTTAGTTTCCGAGATTTTTAGGATTCTTTAAGTGACCCGGATTCATTGCTCTCGAGTGTATTTTGCTGTTAAACTCACCGTTTAGCTGAAAAACGCGAAAAATCTATTTTTGCAAATTTTCATCAACAATTTTTTTTTTTTTGCACAAGGGGGATTGATGGGGACTTTTCACAATTCATTTACAATATTATTCTAAACATTCATACCAATTTTTAGCTCTATGGGAATTTATGTAACCTTACTTCTATTTTAAGAACTAATTTGATTGGACTAACTGTTTGTGAGCGTGGATGTGTAGATGTGAGGATGTTTGTTACTCTTTCACGCTCTAACTGAAATGTCTGAACCTAAAGCTGAAAGTTGATACAGTGATATATTATAGTCTGGAAATAACACTTAGGCTACTTTTTATCCCGGGAATAAGTTTCCATGGGAAGCGGGAACGGGAACAACATTTTACGCTGGCAAAGATGCGAGCACCAGCAAGTATAATATAATACAACATTTGTTCTATAAATAAACGTTGAGAAAAAATGTATTTGTTAGCTCATTTAATGAGGAAATATTGCCGTCTTTTCCCGATCTTGGGAAAACTTTTGATTAATTTAAGAATCATTCGGCGATTCACGTTACATTGACGTTGGACATAGATAGATACACCCATGAATATTTCTAACATGTAGTAATAATTTTAAATGATTTATTTTTGTTACATCCCCGTTACCATGAGTGTGGCTTTTCTCATAGATTTTAAATCAAGCTAATGCAGATATGTTGCAGGTGAAACTTCGCAACTACTTTGTATAGAAATTATTCATGAAAGGGCCCAGGAGTTACGTCGGCAGACTTTATCCCTACATGACAAAATATTTAACCACGTTGTCAAAGCATCCATTAGATTCAGAAAGGAGCCAGAATTGCCCATCCAAAACAAAATCCAATCAAAATTTCCTCTTTCATATCTCTTTAGAAACTCCATAAGTATCTACTATCTATGGAATCTCTACAGACTCTATCATGATGATTGTTCTAAATAGCTGATGGATAATAATGCATATAGCTTTAGGGCAGAGAAGACGTCTTTTCTGTTGGATCGCATTGTATGTAGCGATATTTGCATTAACAATATTAATTTGACGATTTAAAAAATAGACATTGTCATTATAATCAACTCAATAAAATTGCCGTGAGCTCCATAATTAGCCAAGTAATGGGGTACTTATATTTTATAACATAGCGTAATTAGCATAACAGAAATAATTTTTAATGATTGAATGCGAGATTTTTCGAGAAATACTTACTTATAATGTAATACAGAGCAATTATGATATCATTAAAAACAAGTCAGTCAGTAACGTTATTGGTGCTGATTAGAAGTGACAGTGTGGTGTATATAAAGTATAAACTAGTACCGGAGCCAGTGCAAACATACATTGGTAGAGGTCAACGTGCGACGCGCGTTCATTGGCTGGATCTACAGTTCGTTCATTCACCATTTGATAAGAACTTGACGTGTTGTTTGTGAACTCATCGTCTTTCATTCCTCGTTCTGTACTCAGTACTCATTTAACCGTTCCAATAACTAGAGTTGTTAAGAAACAGTGAGTTTATTAAAATTTACTATTATATTTCTCTTAGTTTTATATTAATCTCTAAAATCTCAGCATGTTGGCTATTAAAAATGTTATGGGCATGTCCAGAAGTTTCTAAAAATTGGGAGTCAAATTGTCATTGTCGCCTAGTTTTCTTTTGGGCAAATATACGTTATTAATATAACTTTGCGAGTGTAAATAAATGTGTGTAGGTATAATATTATTCCAAATGCGTAGCAACAAGTATAATTATTATAGATCGTGATCTTTTAAAGAATGTCTAGATGACATTATGCGACCAATGTAAAAACAGACTGACATAAATTGAATACCTAAATAAGTACCTACTTGCAAATACTTGCTTACTAGTAGTTCACCAGAGAGTCTTATTATTATATCAAGAAACAATTAGAAGAAAGTATAGTTTGGTTTTCTATGGAACACCTTTTTGCACATAGGTATTGCTGTCGTACAGTTTGAAAACAGGCATAGCGAGTTTCAAAACCGGTTATAATACTTTTTTTTGAGATTTGCATGAATATAATGATATCTTTTTCTCGTTCATTCACAGTTCCAAAATGGTGGTTAATATCAAGTCAGTCCTGATTGTTGACGGAGTGGGAGCCAACTGCACTGAGATCCTGAAAGCTCACGGCATCAGCGCCACCAATATAGCTAAGATCTCCAAAGAAGACATATTGAAAGAAGTGCCGGTAAGTTACGATTCATGAAAATGCCATCGCGATTGATTTTGCCAGAGATATTTTGCATCGCTATCTGATTTTAATTAAATTGTGTACAAGTACTAGACCCATATGTTAAAGAAATTTATAAAAGAAATCTAGAAGAAGCTCATAAAAAGAAACTCAAAAGTGCCTACTGTATCCAAATACATAAATATTATGCTTTATGCTGCAGAGGCTTGGATATTTACTCTAAATAGGAACCTTTGACTTCTTGTCTCAGTTTGATAACTATTCTCATCGATTTCATAGAAAAACGCCATACAAACAACATAAGTAAAACAAACTCCAGTAGGTACTGCTCGTTCGCTCTAACTTTGCCGCTCGGCTCCATACTAAAGTCGAATTTTTAATTAGACGAAGTAAATTGACAGCAACTAATGTCACTTCTTCATACAATGTTGCGTATTTTCTATGACGAACTGACATTAGCTACTGTCAATTTACTTCGTCTAATTAACAATTCGGGTATACGCCTCTACGCCAGCGGCAAAGTTAGAGCGAACGGGTAGTAATATACGCCCCCGTTTATAACGGCTAAAACTTCACCACACTCTATCTTCATTTTCAAAAGGGGATCCTGCCGTTTGGCAAAATATGTTTCCTCAAATTTCACTTCCCAAAAAACTTATCGCATAGTTCATTATTATATAGTAGCATAATTTCCCAAAAGATCTATAGCAAATTTATATTTAGCATTTTAATCACTTCGTCAAATATTCATTTGGCAACTTTTTACTTGCTCAATTTTTATTGCAGTGGCAGCGGGCGGCGAAGCGCCTAAATTGATAATATGTACAACTTGCCAAGTTTTTAATGCAATGAATTTAGACTCTTAAGTAAATTACATGCTAAGTAATATTTTGGGAAAAGTATGTTATGCCAAACCATATTTGACTACCTAATACTTGGTAAAATGAAACTTTGCCATGTAATTATTTGTAAAACAATAAATTGCCAAAAGTAGTATTGATAACTGAAATATTGCGAAAAGTAGTTTGGCCAAATTTGGAAAACATACTTTGGCATGTGACACTGGGGAATGTTTTTTGCGAAACATTAGTAAACAGTACAGTAACAACAGTAAGACATGAAATTACATAAATCAAATGAGACCAACACAAACTTTGCCACTATTATTTGTCTTCTAAGTAGGTTATTTTTTTTCTATTTACTGCAAACGTTTTTGAAAATATCTATTGTTGTTGTCTTTGTTATGGCGTTAACAATAGTATCATTAATTCATATTACTTACGTAGATCATTACCATCATATTAAATTCCGTGAGCCATTGACCTTATTATTTTTACTCACGACACTGGCTATCATACCTGATCAAGGCTGAGCTCACATTAAAGACACGACTGTCTTAAGACTGACTCTTGCTCTTGTAAAATTCGACTGCGGATATCTCCTCCTCCTTCGCAGTTTCCTTGATTTAGTCTGTCTTGCTCAGTCTTGTCGCCAACGTGCGCCCAAACTATATGTCGATTGTCCATCATCGACCTGCGCTTGCACCTTTGATGGCCTTACTCAGACTTATTTTGATTAAGACTACCATTCTTGTATTCCGGGCGTGGTTCCAGTTCTTGTAACACGTATGCTCCCAAACGGTTTATCTTGATACGGATGTTTAGTGTTTAGTTGAATAAGGAGAGGCACTTGGTTGACCTAAGGGCAACCGGATGTCATAGCGGCTATTCGCAAGTCATGTTGTGTTTTCACAACAGTCTTAAATATTCTAAACACAGTTGTCTCGCTTAGATTTATATCCAATCAATCAGATAGTAAGAACAAACAATGAAACAAATACTATTTCGAAGGGTTTCGTTTCTACTTAAATTTATATCCCAAAATCATTGAAGATATGTTCCCTTATTACAATGGACTATTTGATCGAAATATTTTATCGAATAGCAATACTTAGAACAAATTCTTCGCAACCATATGAAGTAACGTACGTCGCCCAAAGACGCCTAAGGATTGAATTGGTCGGTTCCAAGAACAGTCTTGGTGGCTGAACGGTATAACGTCTTGTACGGTATGTGAGAAGACGCGAGTTCGAATCCTGATCGAGAACGATTTTATTCCACATTTAAATTCAGATGAAGTAAATTCTGCCAGATGACTTGTTCTCAGAAATTACACCCTAATATACAAGTACTATAATGGTTTACATTAACGTTATGATAAAATGCTTCCTAATCTACTACGCTTAATGAATTAATTACATTGACATTATTGGTATTATAATGACACATGCTATCACTACTTATCTATCTGTAATCACGCTGTGAGGCTAGTAAACTCTGAAAGTGTCCGTGACTTACTGACAACTACTTTTATTATCTAAAAAAATAAGTTACTTATTATAGAATTTATGTAATTATTTACTTTAATAGTGGAACATTTTTACATTGCGTCATTTAGCCCAATTGAAGCTTATGCTTTGGAATCCAAATAACTTATAAACATCACTATACTAATATACCTACGTGTACGGAAAAACTAAACTGATTTTATATAAATTGGTACTTACGTGTTTCTAAATACATAGAATACATTATGATACATACAAAATCTTTATTACTCCGAATCACACATGTACGAATTGCACACCTGCTGCATTGACGTGAGCTGCAGAGACCGATTTCAAACTTTGGTTTACGTTTAGGTTCCGGTCCGAAATCGGTGCCTGTAGAGATAGGCCTGATATAGAAATAATTGGATAAAAAGAATGTTACCGTCAAGATTGTTAGGTTTTAGGGTAGATTTTACAAAACCTACTTACCATCCATACATACAATATCTATTGATATGGAAACAAAGAACCTATGAATGTTTCATTTTTTCTAGAAATACGACGCATTGGTGGTCCGATCAGCGACGCAAGTGACTAAGGCAGTGTTGGAAGCAGGAACAAATCTGAAGGTGGTCGGCCGCGCCGGCGCAGGGGTCGACAACATTGATATTAAGGTGGCTGGTGAACGAGCAATTGGTGTTATTAAGTAAGTTTTTTTTTATAAATATTCAGTTAAGTAAGATTCGGTGTCAAAAAAGTATTCTGCCAACTAATTTAGGAAATTTCTAACTGAATCATAATTCAAAAACTGATCTTTATCTACGTTATGAATCCTATCAAAATCTTCAGAGATATTCTGCCCGTGGTTGACGATTTCAATATTATTTTTATTTTTCTTTGGTTCGATTACATAACCAAGTTAGTTTACAAACCAAGTCCATCCAATTCATGAAAGCCCGAAAGCAGGCCTTGGATAAAACCAAGAACACACAATACCTATTTAAGGAAATAAGATATTTTCCTTAGCGCTCCCGGTGCGAATGCTCTAAGCGCGTGTGAGCTGACGTGCAACTTGATCCTGGCTCTCTCAAGGCACATTGTACCAGCCGCTACTTCACTGAAGGCCGGTCGCTGGGATCGTGCCCTGTACACAGGCACTGAGGTCAACGGCAAGACGCTCGCTATCCTCGGACTTGGCAGAGTCGGTAGAGAAGTCGCTATCCGTATGCACGCCTTTGGAATGAAGGTCAGTTTACTTTTTTTAACTGCTTATTTGATTATAAAACGCTGTCCCTGTGTAATCCTATTTGCTCTACCAAGCGTCCCTACCAGAAGGCCAATGAGAGCATGTCCCCTCTAACTATATCGTTCCACAAATCAAATTGAGATCGAAAAACAAATGAAGATCTATAAAACAAAAGAATATCGGCAAATTGACAAGATCGAGAATATTTATTTTCTTCCTTTTAGCCCCTCTCTATAAAATAGCGTGCAGAGAGGCTTATGTCGAGACTATGTCTGTAGCTGTGACTCTGTCGCATTAAACTACGTCACTAGGTCACGTGGATCATCTGTTCAAATTTTGAAATAAAACAAATATGACAACGTCAATCGGATTGAACTTTCACAATAAACGTGTTAGTGAGGGGCGGTCTGGTGAGAACGAACTCACGGCTTTCTAGTTTAGTTATTTAGTAGCAAAAGTTTATTAAATAATCGGTTGTCTGTAAAGTCGGTTTACTGACGATAGTTGAACGTGACAACTCAGCTTTAAATGGAACGCCTTAGAGAGAGGTAACGCCGCATACGTCATGTTTTTTCACACGTGCAGCCGGCTTCGTCGAATTATAAGACGTTGTCACGTCAAAACAATAGACGATTAAATCTGCAGACTATAAATACAATTCAAATACAATAGAGCCGTGATATTTCAGCCTACAATTTACTTGCTCCGTTACCTTAATAGTAGTCGACGACACCTATTTGTAATCGTTAAGTATGTTAATCTTATCAATGAAGTTGCGTAATGAGAGGTTATTTTCCTACAGTTCAAATATTTTGTTCATTTAACACATCATACGTCACTATTTGATACATAATAAGTCGAGGTTCGGCCTGAGATAAAGTTAGTACACATAGTTTTGACATAACTATCTAATGCCGACAATATATTATTTTCATATTTATTTTTCAAATTTTAAAACCTAGGCAATTCCTGTCTCCTTTTAAGAAGATATTTAGTTCTATAATCTACTTTTAGGCTTTTTACTAAGCAAAGTTTTGTATAAAATATTAAACCTATTTGATATTGAAATACTCATAATCTTTGTCACTCCGTTATTTTATGAAGTACACTATATATATACCTATAGTACACTATATATAGTTGATGACATTTCGTTATTTTATGGAGTACACTAATTATATATATAGTACACTAAATATAGTTGATGACATTTCCCGCTAATTGACGTAATACGAGCTGATGAAAATATTTGTCTTTGTAGTCCTCTATAATGAAAGATAAACAAGATGATAACGTATCAGTCATAATAGCAACAAAATATATGATGAAAATTCTGAATAAGTATCTAATTTATTGTTGTCATCGAAAAATGTTTAAAAATGCATTCTCTTCTACTGCAAGGTACCGCGTAACCAATTTTGCGTTTTTTTTTATGCTGATGTCACCTTCTATTTGCGTTATCTTATATTCTATTTTTTTTTTGTTTTACAGATTATCGGCTTCGACCCCTTCGTATCATCAGAGCAATGCGCTGAATTTCACGCCCAGAAATTAGAACTAGACGAAATTTGGCCTAAAGCAGACTACATCACATTGCATACACCTCTTATCGAATCTACAAAGAGTAAGTACTACTCTGATTCTCTGCCGGAAAACATCATTTTGGAGTTTATCCCTCATGCAAATGAAAAATGATTTGATCCACTATCGAATTGAATACGATTTTATTCGATTTGATTACACTATCAGACCATTCAGACCACGGTACTTAATGAACGTAATAGACTTTTGTAAATTATAATGAGTTTCGACATTACGTTCAGTAAATTGTCAATTAACAGTTAAAAGTAGTTGTAGGCAATATTTGAATAACAATGGGCATAACTTGCTTAACAATATTTTTATCATATTAGAAGTATATTTATTTAATTACCAGATGATGCTCGCGGCTTCGCCCGCCTGAAATTCGGTACCCGTTCCCGCTTCCCGTGGGAACATGTTCCCGTGATGAAAAGTAGCTTATGTGTTATTCCAGAGCCAGACTATAATTTATTCCCGTACATATTTCAGCCAAATCCGCTCAGCCGTTCGAGCGTGAAAGAGTAACAAACATCCACACTCACAAACATTCGCATTTATAATATTAGTAAGAAGTAAGATATATTTTAAGAAATCCGAGTTTGTAAACAAGTCACCACTTGTAGGTGAGAGGGGGTTGAAGATATCGACAGGTATTTATTGCGTCGATCTTGTATGAAGCAGGATTTTTGATTCTAAGATTGTGTTACAAACAACTATGTATTAAAAAGATAAAATTTGGGACAGAAGTTCTCTCTATAGTAGTAGAATAGAAATGTAGAGAACCCTAGTAAGCATTTGTTCCAAGTCAATCTGGCGTATCGTCTACTTAAAAAACTCTATAGTAGATTGTATAACAAGGGAGCAAAATAGTATTTTGACGGCGAGGGCGCTACGTTGAATCACGAGCGAAGCGAAGATTCTAACATAGAGTCCTGAGCGCAGTGAGGGATTCAAAGTACACCGCCCGGCGCCCGAGGGAAAGATAATTTGCTCTCGAGTAATATACTCTACTTTTCATCCCCTTCTATGAGAAAAAAAGGTTATGTACGACGTAGTTAGCTTTTAATAGTTATCGATTCACGAGTTAATGCATTGTCACTTTCATAATTCGACGTAGAACTCATTATAATTTGCAGAATACAAAAAATAGGTATGTATACTGATTACAAGAAAAGATTTTTTTTTAGTAAGCACAGGTTACCGCTGTTTTTTGCAGCCAACACATACTAGCCAGTCGGTAATTCAAATTTGCGTTCGATTTCTATGAATGTTTCAAGTTCCAAATTCGAATCACTTTGCCGCCCGCTAAAAAGCTTTTAACAGAAAAGAGCTATTTTGCGCCCCGTTATCGAGGTACAAAGCGATACTTTTCGAATAGAAGGGATGAAATAGTAGATTGTATAACAAGGGGGCAAAATAGTATTTTTACGGCGAGGGCGCTACTTTGAATCACGAGCGAAGCGAAGGATTCTAGAATAGAATCCCGAGCATAGCGAGGGATTCTAACGTAGAATCCTGAGCGCAGTAAGGGATACAAAGTACACCGCCCAAGGGGAAAAATAATTTGCCCTCGAGTAATATACTCTACTTTTCATTCCCTTTCTATGAGAAAAGCGTTTACTAAGTTTTGTACGACGTAGTTACCTTCTATAGTTATTGTTCCAGGAGTTCATGGATTGTCACTTTCATAACTTGACGTAAAACTTATTATATTCGCAGAATACAATAAAATGTGTTTACTGATTACAAGAACATTAATAATGACGAACACGAACAGATAAATGGCGCTATTTTTTTTTAGTTAGCTCAGGACACCGCGCTGTGCAGCCAAGCCAACACTTACCAGCCAGTAATTCATTCAATTTGCGTTCGATTTCTATGAAATTTTCAAGTTCCAAATTCAAATCCTTTGCCGCCCGCTAAAAAGCTCTTAACAGAAAAGAGCTATTTTGCGCCCCGTTATCGTGGTGCAAAGCGATTCTTTTCGAATAGAAGGAATGAAAAAGCATTTTAACCATTTTTAAGAGAGCAAGTACAACCCTAAAGGTGCCCAAATAACATTATTTAAGTAATTTTGTTCTGCAGATTTCATCAATGCCAACGCGTTGAAACAGTGCAAGAAAGGAGTCAAAATTGTGAACGTCGGACGCGGCGGTCTCATTCAGGAGCGGGAATTCCTTGATGCGTTGCAGACTGGTCAGGTAAGCTTCTATAGAATAAAAAGGAAAAAAAATACAATCAAACTATGATGTTATATTTTGTTGGAAAAGCGTAGATATAACCTAACCTATTTTACAACATGGAACCGACTCTACGAAAATATCCTACAACTAAGTACTACCACTGTGCAAGGAAAATAAGCGTGAGGAGGCTAATGTTTGTAGCTTAGTCTCATTTTTATATTTAACTTAGTTGAAAATCAAATAACACCAATCTATAAGCAACATTAAAAAAAGTGTTAGATAGTAAATAAATAAAAAAAACAAATAGTAAATAAAACATGGAAGTTAGGCAAATTGAGAAACGCAAACTTATTGAGAAACTAAATAATAGCAACGACTTTTATCATTTTCCAGGTGGGCGGAGCAGCCTTAGACGTATTTGAGCAAGAGCCCCCCACAGACCCTCTGACTCTGGAGATCATTCAACACAAGGCAGTCATTGCAACTCCTCACTTAGGTAAGTAACTTTATGCTTAGCTTAGGTAGAGATGTTAGGGCCCTATTCCCTGGTCTATTTTTGACTTTCAGTATCTTTTCAGTTTGATGCGACGACCAACATTTAATCACAAAAAATCTCGATTTTGGTAGCATTCATAAAAAGATATTTGAAGATTTCCACTATATTTGTAAGAGTCAAATCATCAATCAATCAAATGAGCCTATCGCAGTCCACTGCTGGACGTAGGCCTCTCCTAATTTACGCCACAATCCACGGTCCTGCGCCTTACGCTTCCAGTACCAGACTGCGACCTTTACCAGGTCGTCGGTCCATCTAGCGGGTGGACGTCCTACCCCACGTTTGCCGAGACGCGGTCTCCACTCTAGAACTCGTTTGCTCCATCGGCCGTCGGTTCTTATGCAGATATGGCCGGCCCACTGCCACTTCAATGTACTTATTCTGCGAGCTATGTCGACCACTTTAGTTCTCTGCCGGATAGTCTCATTTCAGAGTCTATCCCTCAGAGACACCCCAAGCATAGCCCTTTCCATAGCCCGCTGCGCAACCTTTAGAGCATTAACCAACCTCTCCGTAAGTGTCCAAGTCTCGGCACCGTATGTCATAACAGGTAGAACGCACTGGTTGTAGACTTTGGTCTTCAGGCATTGCGGTAAAGGCAAAAAAAAAGTAGAAGTTTGTACGAGTACAAAAAATAAATATACAAATCCGTGATGAGACTATTCAACTAAACTGCATGATTGAACTCTTTCTCTAGGCAGTTTTAGTACGTTGTTCATGTTCAGCTTACAAACTTAATATTTTATTTAAAATCACGAATTAAGGTATATGACGTTCCAATAACTGAATCTAGCGACGAGTAGTCTCCTTTTTTAAATTTGATAATACGAGGCCCACGAAGAAAGTAAGAACGAGGATAAAAAATATGAAAAAGAAAAGAATTGAAAAGATGTTACCGGTTTCACTTACTTGGGTAAAATATAAACTTCTATTTTACGCCTATATAAGTGAAAGTCGCTATAATTTTTTTTGTCATCTTTTTTATCCTCTTCCTTCCTTTCGTTTAAACGGACAAAGCTCCCTATTATCAAATAAAAAAGGCGGCAACTTGTCCCTATGCCCGGTTTTACTGGCACAATTACCTCCTTTTTTTTACGTGAAGAAAATCCTACAGGGATGCTATGCCGGGCTCTTACAGACTAAAAACCACGCCTATCCCATCTAACAGCCTACGGTTGGAAGTCCCAGTTAAGCCCTCGGACGGACGTCCCCAGGACTCCCAACAGGCCTACAGTAAGGCCGTAGGGGTAGCCGAAGCCTAGTCGTGACCTAACCTAGGGGTCAAACAACTTACCCCCTAACCCAAAAAAGACTCCATCTGGAGACCACATATTTTTAAAAATCAACTGTTGCACCATTTTAAATTTGGAATGTGTGATACTCAAAACTTTATTTTGACAGGTGCATCAACAAAGGAGGCCCAAGTACGCGTGGGTCAAGAGATCGCCGAACAGCTAGTAAACTTAGTGAAACCTGGCACTTACAACACTCCTTTAGCTGAAGTGACGCGCGTTCTCAATAAGTAGGAAAAAAATTTATTGTATAGTTTTGGTGTCTCTGACAAGTGAGTATTATAAGTAACTCTGAAAGCAAAAGACTGCCCTGCGTTTTTCTTTTTAATTTGCTTTTCTTTGAATGAAATTATTCGAAAATATGACATACCTACCTTCTTACTTAATAAAAATAATGTAAGCTTATGATCCTGAACTTTTGATTTAGACAATACCTTCCATCCCCATTCGTAACTGATGTGAACGGAGCTACGAAGGACTTCGTGGCCTTGGGCAGTTGTGTATTCACTGATGCTGAAGCACGCTCGAAGAAACCAATAGTGGCGCCACTGTGCTCTCCGAATCCAGTTACATAAAATCAATAATACTTAGTCCTTGGCTACCACCGCGTCCCGTTTAGGTGTAAGAATAGAAAGAATTTCCCCGATTTGTCATATTTACCTCGGTTTTCCCAAACGCCTACAGTATGGAGTTCTTCAAAGGAGGTCTTAGGTTTTTACAGGGTCGGCAGCGGGAGTGTGGCGCCTCTGTTGTTGCAAACGTTCATATGCTGCGGTGACCACCAGTCCTTCTGGTGGGCCGTATGCTTGTTTGCCGCATTAGTGGTATAAAAAAGTAAAATGGCGGTCGTTAAGCCAAGTTATAGGACCATTTGGATGGCTTCAAAAATTTCAACAGATCATGACCTGCGCCCGTTCATATCAACACGGCAATACGAATCACCACCTCAACCAGTCCTGCTCTGCAACCTTTACAAAGTCGTCGATACATCTGGAAGGGTTTTCTTATGTTAGCAAAATAAATACAATTCAATTTACAATTATTTTATTAAAAATTACTTATTTTTATAATTTACAAAATAAAAAAGTATAAAAAATTACTATAATCCATCTAATACGATGAATTCGGATTTAAGACAATATTTTTTATGAGACTCTCAAGGTGATCTTTAAGACAGATTAGAAAATAGCTGAAGTAGCCTCGCTTTCACATATTATAATACTAGTTATGTCCCGCAACTTGTTCTGCGTGGACGTTGGCCATAATGACCAAATGTAGCCTATCTCCTTCCCCTGAGTTCAAGGTATCTCCGTACAAAATTTCATCGCATTCCGTTCAACCGTTTAGTCATGAAAACGTAACAGACAGAGGTACCTACTATCTCATGAATAACATTTGTTTGAATATTAAAGATGTTGTATATTTTATTAACCCTACTCGAATACACACTTAGGTATATCTGTAAGTTCCAATTGCATCCAAAGTTTGTATCCCACTGTAGTTTCTGTTCTTTTTTATATGTTTTTTTAATCTCCTGATTATTGTAAGCGATTGCTACCCGACGTGCGATCTCTGTATCCGGAGTCGCGTCGCCTAATCCAAACTTTGATACCCATATCACAGGCACTTCGATTTTCTACGTACTATCTTATTGACCACTGTAGTGTTGCTCAAAGGCGTCATTAAATTCGTAAAAGGGATAGGGTTGGGATTAAGGGATAGGATGGTGGGCAAAGTGGGTAAATATATATAGTTTAGTTTAGAGGAATGAGAATTTAGTTGCCTCCTCGTCTATGTTGCTGCCTGCTGGTCCTTCGAGCCGGAGGGGATTCAACTGGCTCGTCTTCTGGCTGCACCGATCTTGTCGCGGCTAGAAAAAGGAAATGCTATTAGTTTAACCTTCATATACAATACTAGCGGACGTCACGCGGTTTCACCCGCGTAGTTCCCGTTCCTGTGGGAATTCGGAATTAAAATATAGCCTATGTTCACCGCAAAGAGTGAAGCTTCCCAACAGTGAAAGAATTTTTCAAATTAGTCCAGTAGTTCCGGAGCCTATTCGTTACAAACAAACAAACAAACAAACAAACAAAAAAACAAATCTTTACTCTGTATAATATTAGTATAGATAATACCTGTCTTTTTTAAATGTGGTTTCAACCGCAGAAATCGTGACATGCCCCGAATGATAAGTGACTAACACCGTCTCTGGTTTTCCTTTTCCCCTCATTCTCACACTTCGGAATGATCGTGTACAATAAAGTCCTCTTGCAATTTAGCCCTCTGCTGAGATTTTGCTCGTATAAGTTTGTAAAGCACCCACATTCCACATACATGGGTATACAACAAAAAAAGTGTGTGCGTGTAACCTTTACGCGTGATTGAAGTAAAACTTCTTTGCTATTGACGGTACATATCAAATGTTATATTTAACTAGCTGATGCCCGCGGCTCCGCCCGCGTGGAATGTTATTCCCGGTCACAGGGGTACGAAAAATAGATGTTGGCCGATTCTCAGACCTACTCAATATGCTCACAAAATTTCATGAGAATCGGTCCAGCCGTTTCGGAGGAGTATGGCAACGAAAACTGTGACACGAGAATTTTATATATTAGATATCATTCATTCGAATTTTGAATAGCAGAACCGTAGTTTCCGCTATTCGAAATTCAAATAGCGTTAATTCAGACAGAAAAAAAATCTGAGTTACAGCCTAGTCGCGCCTAAAGAAGTTTATTGAAAAAAACCGGCTAAGTGGGAGTTGAATTCGCGCACAGAGGTTTCCATGCCTGAAAACAGCAAAAAAAATACGTATTTTGTAGGGGAGGCCCCCGTTTATTATGTGTTTTTACGTTTTAGTATGTTTTGTTATAACGGCAACAGAAATACATCATCTGTGTCAATTTCAGCTCTCTAGCTATCACCGTTTCTGAGATATAGCCTCGTGGCGGACAAACAGACGGACAGCGAAGTCTCATGAATAGGGTCTAGTTTTTACCCTTTGGGTACGGAACCCTAAATATGAGTGTCTATGTTGAATATACAGACAGTATTCTGACATTATATATTTTTAACAAAATTTCCATAAATTGTTTAAACTTACGTCTGCCAAATCGTCCTCTGCTAGGTTTAGGCGCAGGAGCCTCGTCCTCGGCTACTTCACGAGTCACTTGGGTATTTTGGAAGCGTTTCTTGTTCTTGGGATCTATAGAAAACAAACAAATTTCATTAGATTTTACCACAAGGAGCCATTTTTCTTTATCTGAATAAAGGAGCCATTTTTCTTTATCTGAATAAAGCTGTATTCTGTTATCTATACAGGATGTTGATCTGCATTTGTGCATTACTTGCACACATGACTGTACTGCCTACACTCGTTGATATTTCGGGATAAAACGAGACACCTTTTTTTACACTTTTTTTTCTGCTTAAATTCTTTTCTATTTGCTACGGGAACTCTACTGCTTATACTAAACCAATATTAAGTGAAAAAATGGGGCAGTAAAATTAAGTTCTTAATAATTATTAAATAAAATAAATTTAAAAAGCAACTCGTATGAATCGGTTCTAAATATTCTAATAATACTATTACCTACATAGGTACATTTTCACCGTTCATTCAAAACCGTTTCTTCTTTGCCTACAGTTTAGTAGGCACATACAAATGTGTAGGCATAGGCAAAGGAGGCCTGCGGTGGCGGCGCGGCGCGTGTAAGTTACCCCTCCAACCCCCGCGCAGGAGCGAGCGGCTTAGGCGGCGCCTTTGATCGGTGAATTTGAAATTTTGAATTAATTAGTCGCTCGCCCGCGTTCAGCGTGAGTATAACCGCACGCGCCGATATCTACGTAACGTCCGTAACAACACCGGTAACGATGTCAGAGCGTTACAGTAACGTTGAGTTGGTGGAAATGGTGCGCCTTTACGCTATTTCTAATAATAACGTTGTTGATGCAATTCGCATGTTCAGGGAAATGTTTCCAGACCGACCAATACCATCTCGTCGCATGATGCTTGCCGCCACACAGCGCTTAAGGGATCACCGACAGTTCGAGGTTCCTCGACATGCACAAGGTCGTGGTACACAAGGCCTATCAGCTGATCGGCAAGAGCAGATTCTCAATTATTTTGAGGAAGAACCTCGAGCCAGTACGCGTGAAGCCGGTCGCCGTTTCGGTGTTCATCATACCACAGTGTGGAAGCTGCTGAATCGCGAACTAATGCATCCGTTCCATTTCCGACGTGTTCAAGAGTTGCATCCGCAGGACAATAACGCTCGGACAGTTTTTTGTCACTGGCTCCTTGAACATCAGGACGTGAACATTTTGTGGTCCGACGAATCATTGTTTACGCGCGTGGGCGTTTATAACGTCCACAATGAACATTGGTGGGCTCACCGACAACACAACCCACATGTTACTACGCGGAACTCGTTCCAGGTCCGGTTTAGTCTGAATGTGTGGGCTGGTAACATCGGTGATCATCTACTTGGCCCATATTTTATGGACGGTCGTTTGAACAGTGCTACATACTTGGTGCTACTTCGACATGTGGTTAATGAGATGCTCGATGACATTCCACTCGCATTTCATAGGGACTTGTACTTCCAACAGGACGGTGCGCCACCTCACTATGGACGCCAAGTGCGCGAATATTTAAGTGAAGTGTTTGGTACGCAGTGGATAGGCCGTGGTGGACCGGTAGCCTGGCCGCCGCGTTCACCCGACCTAACGCCCTTAGACTTTTATTTGCGGGGAGATATTAAAAGACTTGTTTACAATGAAGACATTGTGAGTGTTACACAATTACGTGAAAGAATTGTTTTGGCATTTGAACAAATAAAAACAAATGTGCTAGTGCTTCGCAGCTTAAAACGCAACTTAGTGCGCCGCGCCAATCTGTGCATAGACACTGGGGGTGAGCATTTTGAACAATTATTGCGTGTTACATGATTTTGTAAATAGGTATTTAAGCTTTGATTCTCAATTAATTCTGTAAATAAGTTGATTTAAAATTTTTAACTACGCCAGAAATGCTTCATTTCAGAATACTTTTCTCATACCTAATGTTTACTAACAGTACTTAATGTTTTTGTTTGCAATTGCATGATAAATAGCGTATTCCTGCCGGTCCTAAGCCCTTGAAGTAGGAAGGAATCTTTTAAATCAACATAAACTCATCATCAAATCATTAATATCAAATCAAAAAAGTACATAAAGGTCACCGAACTTGTCAGCTGGAACTAAAAACTCATGAAACCTAATAACTAATGGCTCCTCTACACTGCCCGCAAAGTTCATAGGCGAAGTACTCTAGAAACTTTGTCTAAGTTCGAAAAAAGTGCGTCACTACACACTCAGTGGTGTCAGTAGCCTGCGCACGCACATTGCCGCCGTTTGTAATGAACAAAGAAATTTGTGTGGCAGAGTTTCCAGGAACAACATAATTTGCTCCTGACCACTGTTTGACACTGATAATTGGATCACATACACCAAAGCACTAATTATAGCTTAAATCACGCGCCGGCAAAGCACCGGCACACACGATGTCGGCCAAGTAGTGTAGAGAGGTACTTCGTGAACGCACTTCCCGCATCTTTGGGCCCATTGACTGAGGCGCAAAAATCGACAGCAAATAAAGTCGCCTGAGGGGAGGTATAGTTTTTGACGAGGTAAGCCGAAGTGCCTCTTTACACTATCGTATTCATTTAACTTCGTTCAACTTCGCGGGCAGTGTAGAGGAGCCATGAGATGCGATACGTAGCCGCATTATCTAGGTACCTACTATTGTCTAGCTTTAAGCCCAGGCCACACCGCCAGCGGGCGGGCGAGCGAGCTAGGCGGGCGGGTGAAGTGAGATATTGAAGTTATGCAAACTACGCGACATTGCCGAGCTAAACTATGGGGTTTACACCAAAAACTACATACGGAAGGGCGAACCGGGTAGTGCGGATGAGACTAGACACGTGGACACTGCTATTCGAATGACAAGCGACGACTAGTCTGAGTACCCGAAACGGGGAGGACGGTAGTTAAGCTAGCGAAGCGGGCGCGCCTAACGACGAAAACGAGTAGCTTCGCTCGCATCAGCCACGTAGGTTATTCGGCAGCTCGCAGTGTGCCTAGCTCGCTCACCCGCCCGCTGGCAGTGTGACTTGCGCTTTAGCGTTGGCTCGGCGACGTAAACATTAAATACACGGTTGAAGATTTTTTCTTCGTAAATCATATTTCACTAAAAACAGGATTTTTGGGGTTTTGTTATCTACGTATGTTTGTGTTGCTTGCAATCGATAATACCTATAGTACACTACGCACTGAAGGAGGCTTGTGCACGACCAAATCAACAGCTTGTATATATTTCTTGTTATCTGAATAAAGGAGCCATTTTTCTTTATCTGAATAAAGCTGTATTCTGTTATCTATATATATTTCTTGTTATCTGAATAAAGGAGCCATTTTTCTTTATCTGAATAAAGCTGTATTCTGTTATCTATATATATTTCTTGTTATCTGAACAAAGGAGCCATTTTTTCTTTATCTGAGTAAAGGTATACTGGTATACCTACGTATTTTGTCTAAGTTGTAAAGTTTGTGGAGTAAGGATATGTAGAGTTAGGGAGAGTAGTAACGAACTCTTATCACGGAGACCTGGCTGAATTCAAATATTTCTAGCAATGAAATAATAGATGATAGATACACGGTATACCGACGTGACCGTGTGTGCTCTGTTGACTCCAAGCTGGATGGCGGAGGGCTACTGATTGCCGTTTCACGTGAAATTCCCTCGTTCAGGACAAGGGCCTTTGAAACTGATGTTGAAAATTTGTGGGTAACACTGGAGCTAAATATCAAAAATACTATTAAAAAAGTTACAATTTGTCTTGCATATTTGCCACCTCCAGTTAAGGTTGAACACTTGTCAAGTCTCCTGTCCGGCATCGACCTGGCTCTTCAAAGTGCTGATGATTTCATACTCGTTGGGGACTTTAGCCTAAGTTTTATACAGTGGAAGGCCCTAGATGACCACAAGTACTTGTCCCCGTTTAATTACAACAACAAACTCGGTTACTTGTTGGTCGATTTTATGGCTGCCAACCAGTTGTATCAAATGAATCCTATCAGTAATAGTGACAATCGGTATCTGGACTTAATTATTTCGAATCATCAGCATATTGAGGTAGCAAGGCCTTATGACACTCTCAGTAAGCAATACCCTAATCATCCTAACTTGCTGGTAACTTTTGTCTATAAAGGGTTTAACTACCTGAAACCCAAAAGTAATAATGAATTTAATTATTATAAGGCCGATTACGCGAACATTATTAGTGAACTGAAAAATATTGACTGGCAGGGTAGGTTGTGTGCTGTGGAGTGTGTGAACGAGATGATTAATGAATTCTATACAGTCTTAAATTATCTTATCGGCAGATTTGTGCCAAAGCGAAACTACCGAAAGTTCAGATTTCCCTCGTGGTTTAGTCCGGGTTTAATAAAACTACTTGGTGAGAAAAACAAAGTGCATACAAGACTGCGTAAATACCAAAATCCTCGCGACGAATTTGAATTTAAATTGCTTCGCAATCGGTGTCACAAATTATATAATAAATGTTACAGTAGTTACAAACAAACGATAGAGACTAATATCCCTGGAAATCCTAAACTATTTTGGAATTTTGTTAAAAATAAACGTGGTGGACGCTCTACCATACCTGCTCAAATGAGGCATAATGACTCCATAGCTGAAACAGGTCTAGATATTGCTAATTTATTCGCAAGTCACTTTTCGTCAGTTTTTAACTCTCCACTTGCTGCAATTTCTGGCGGGAGCTCAACCTGTGTTGTACATGGTGGCACTTCTTCTGTTAGTAGGCATCAATTTACGGAGGCACAAGTCTTACGGGCTATTAAAAAACTGGACAGCTCTAAGGGTGCCGGTCCTGACGGCATTCCACCCCTATTTATAAAAAAATGTGGTTCAGCACTATCTTTGCCCCTTACACTCATATTCAACCGATCTCTGGCCAACGGCATATTTCCCGAGGTATGGAAGAAAGCAAGAATCTTACCCGTTTATAAGAAAGGCAACGAAGAGCACGTTCAAAATTATCGCCCAATTTCAATCCTGTCATGCTTCTCAAAGTTATTCGAAGCTCTTGTAAAGCCTTTGTTATCAGGATTAGCTGAAACATGTCTGTCGTCTCATCAGCATGGTTTTAGAGCCGGTCGTTCAATAGAGTCTAACCTCGTTCCGTTTGTTTCGGAGTTGTGTCGGCATGTCGATAGGGGTTTGGAAGTTGATGCTATATACACCGACTTTAGCAGTGCCTTTGACAAAGTTGATCACAAGATTCTAGTTGACAAATTAGGAGGCTTTGGGGTGGGCGGGGTTTTATTACAGTGGTTTAAATCCTATCTCAGCAACCGACCACAGAGTGTCGAAATCTGTGGATTTACATCAAAAACATATATTGCTGATTCCGGAGTTCCACAGGGATCCCATTTGGGCCCGGTGCTCTTCTTGATTTTTATAAATGACATCACAGACCACATCGTTCATTCGAAACATGCACTGTATGCAGACGATTTAAAGATTTATAGGACGGTATCCAATTTTGATGACGCATTGCTTCTTCAAGACGATGTAAATAATGTACTCACATGGTGTAATAATAATCGAATGACTCTCAACGTTAGGAAATGTTTTTTTATAAAGTACTGTAGAAAAAAGAAACCACTTGTTACTGGGTACAGAATGGGCGGCACAGATTTAGTAGAGGTCCATGAAATACGTGATCTAGGTGTTACACTTGACAGTGAGTTAAAGTTTCATACTCACATTGACAACATAGTTAAGAAAGCTGCGCGCATGCTAGGATTTATAAAGAGAAACTTTGTTGGATTTACTCAGACAAGGACTAAAATAAGTCTTTTTAACTCTTTAGTACGTAGTCGCCTCGAATTCGCCTCCGTAGTATGGAGCCCTTTCTATTGTGTTCATTCACAACGAGTTGAGAGTATACAGAAAGCATTTTCCAGACACCTAGCATTTCACACCAAAATTTTTTCTCATAGAAATTCCTATGATCGTCGCTTATTGCAGTTTCGTATGCACAGCCTGAGTGACCGACGGAAAATGTTGGACCTCTGTTTCCTACATAAAGTCATACACGGTCGAATCGGATCAATCGAGCTGCTTGAAAATATTTCGCTATCTGTGCCTCATAGATATCCCAGGCACCCGATTTCTAAGCCTCTTCATACACCGCCAAGTAGAACAAATCTCGGACTGCAGTCTCCTTTGGTACGTATGTGTTCCAGCTACAACGAATGTGTACGCAAAAAAAGTGACCTCGACATCTTTCATGACCGTCTCAAAGCTTTTATTTCAAAATTATTGGGTGCGACGTAGTTCTAAAAGTAATTTTATCTATTTTTACCCGAACTGCCGAAGACAGGAGGGTAATGTTTTTTTTGTTTGTTTTTGTGTCTAAATTTCTTTTATTCTTTCTTACCAGCAATGTATTTGTGGGACTTTCGAGAGTCTGTCAAAAAATCATAACCACTCTCATTAATTAGTTGGGTGGGTGGTATTAGCACAGATATTATAATATATTCTATACCTATTATAAGTAAAGTCATGTAGTTAGATTAAGTCTAAACTTGTTTATCTATATTTTACCGCATATGATCAATAATTGTTATGTACTCCATAAATGTTATATATATCAGAAAATATTACCTTTAATACAATAGTTTACAAGAGTTGTAATATGTATGATGTGGATGTACTTTATATAAATAAATAAATAAATAAATAAATAAATAAATAAACTCTTCATGAAATCTGGTAGTATTTGACAATACGAGGTATGTACATTTATATGACCTCGTCTTGCTGCCTTTTCATTAGAATACTAGCTGTTCCCCGCGGCTTCGACCTAGAAGTCTGCTATCCCCTTCCCTCCCCTTAGTAAAATAACCCGTTCTTTTGCGCAGTCGGTTAAAGAGTAGCCGATGTCCTTCCCAGGGCGTCAAACTATCACAATAACAAATTTCATCTCAATCGCTCAAGCAGTTTAGGAGCGAAAGCGTAACAGACAGACAGACAGAATTACTTTCGCATTCATATTATTAGTGGGGATTTAAACTTTGTAGTTTAAGTTGTAGGTGCATGATAAATAATAATAATGAGGTTTTCTTTTTGAAAGAGGAGTAAAATTTTGTAGACTTATCTTCTTAAACTTTAGTTTCATCACTGGGTCATCCAGTAATAGTCTGTTACAGTATATGAGCATATGTATAGTGACCCAATATATTAATGTCCCTAAGGTCTTTTCCATTTTCTACATATTGGTGGAACAGTTAGCCTTGTTCCGCACACTAGTGGTTGTCTAAGCTAAATATTTACACCTGTTACAATTTAATACTTAGAAAATATTATTTTTTACAAAATTTAATTTTAAATCATAAATTACAGGTGACACAAAATATAATATATTATTATTTCGTGTCTAATGCAAAATTACTCGTGTTATATAATGTGACGTAATATGTAATAGCGAACAACATTATAATGTTTACTACCTATTTACCTACATATTTGCGATGTAAATAAATAAATAAATATTCACGGACATTTCACACAACGCTATCTGATCCCAAAGTAAGCTAGGAATAACCTGCTAGGTGGTCTCATACCCATAAGGGTATCAGACGACGGATATTAATACTCATATACTTTTTAAATACATACATATACATACATATTATACATAGAAACACCCAGACTCTTGAGATAAACATTTATGGGTCACACAAATATTTGTCTCCGGTGGGAATCGAACCCACGACCGCCAGCGCCGCAGGCGGTATCAATACCGACTGCGCTACAGAGGCAGTCCTAAAATGTTTATAAATATCTATTCTGCACCTGTATAATCATAAAATCGTGTCGCCTTGACTGACTCTCAGGCCTACTATAATAATTTCTGCCAACCGTGCTTTCTATGAAAGGAGACGTCTGCCAAAAATGATTCAGTCAACAGATTATTCGAACAAACGAGTTTCGCATTAACGTTCCAGGCTCATCCTATACAAAGTGCTCAGTTGCCTCCCGTGGCTGCGATGCTTGTTAAAAAAAAGGAAGGTAAAAGGTACTTACTGTAGTTGACTTTCGTAGGGTCGAGGGAATCCTGCGCTGGTGACGATGTAGTCGTCGTTGACGGGCCGTGTAATTTAGCTGGAAATACAATATAAATGGAATTTAAGCACATTCTTAGTAATGATTGACGCAGTTCGGACTTGACGTGGTCGACACTGAACTCACTTCTAGCGTTTAACAGCCGAAGACCTTGTGAAGGGGAAAGAAAATAATAAGCAAATGCGGCTTCAGTGTAAACTAGGACCTACTCGTATGATGAGTTTGTTTGAAACTATTCAAAGTCAGGGTGTCAGGAGAATGAGATTCTTACACAATTGAGTAATAGTTTGTTTCGACGACATTCTTCTGGTACGTTTGACTACGAAATCACCTAGACAGAATTAAGGAACTCATTTTTAGGGTTTCGTAGCCAAATGGCAAAAACGGAACCCTTATAGATTCGTCATGTCTGTCTGTCTGTCTGTCCGTCCGTGTGTCAAAGCCACTTTTCTCCGAAACTATACGGCCTATGCTATTGAAACTTGGTAACTAGATGTATTCTGTGAACCGCATTAACTTTCTTATATAACACTAGAAAAAAAGCAGTAAATTTTGGGGGTCCCCATACTCAGAACTGAAACTCAAAATTTTTATTTTCATCAAACCCATACGTGTGGGGTATCTATAGATAGGTCTTCCAAAATGCTGTTGTGGTTTCTAACATCATTTTTTTTAAAGTGAATAGTTTGCGCAAGAGGGACTTCCAAAGTCGAAAAATGAGTGTCCCCCCCCCCCCTCTAACTTCTAAACTAAGAGAGTGATAAATCTAAAAAAAAATATGATGTACATTGCCATAAAAACTACCAACGAAAATTTGTTTGAATGAGATAGAGCTGGTAGTTTTTTTTTAATACGTTATAAAGCGCTCGTGGCCCCGCGAACTCAGTGTTCTGTAAACGATCACTGCAGTAAGCAACTTTCACTATGGCCGGTCCATGGATGGGTGACCATCCATGTGATCACTTTGTGACATTTATTTGAGCGTTTCCGTGCTTCGGAAGGCACGTTAAACCGTTGGTCCCGGTCACCAGTAAAAAGGCAGTCGTTAAGCTAAGTTGGAGGCTTTATTTCAACAGCAGGCAGTCACAACCTGCGCCTGTCCATTTAAACACGGCAATACGGCTCACCACCTATTACGTGGGACAAATTATACAAAGGTGAAATGTGGGCAAATAATATGCCTCTGCCTACCCCTTCGGGGATAAAGGCGTGACCATATAATTTTTTTTAAACCGCAATTTTCGGTTAGAAAAATCACTACCACTGCGAACGTGTTAAAAAATCAATCAAAGGTACAACGAACTATAAGAACTTTTATATTATGTTACTTGCTGCTACGAAACCCTTCATGGGCGAGTCCAACTCGCACTTGGCCGGTTTATTCTTTAATATTTAGCTCGTCAAAATGGAGCCGATTGCCTCAACGAAAAGTCATGCGACGTGTAAGTACTAAAAACTTTTTTTTCATTCTCAAGGCAGATGTAGGTACAATTTTGCTATCATAAAAATCCTCAAGAAACTTTGGAAACAATAATCAGTGTTGAGACATACCTATATCACATTTCCGAGATGAAAAGGAAATGTAGGTAAGTAGTTAACTACTACGCGTTCTAGTTTCTATATTCATATATTTTTTCCCCAGTTGACCTCATCCAATCGAGGTTGCTTCAGAGGCAAAGGAGTTCCGTGTGTAATGTGTGTATGTATGTTAGTATAATTTTGACCTTCTTTACACAAGTGACTTGATAGATTGTGAAGTATAAAGGATAATTAGGTTCGTATTCTCGGAGTGCAATAGGCTACAATATAAATAATAAATGTTGTTGGATATTTTCACACAACACCGTCTAGCCCAAACTAAGTTATACTCTTGTGCTATGGGACCTAGGCAACTAATAGAAATACTTATATATTTCTAAATACATACATATTACATAAAGAAAACAACGAAATAAACATACCTAATGTTAGTAAACAAATCAAAATAGTGGTCAAAATTTAAACAAGGTTTTACCTTCAGCGGCTTGAGCTCTCTTCTTCTTTAGAATCTCGTAAAGGTCAGTGTTGCTCCTGAAAGGTCTGACTCCAGTTCCTACAAGTTTCTTGCCCTCGGTTGTAGACGACGGTGCTTCGCTAGACGCTTCGGGCGCTTCGCCCTCGGCCGGGTAATCTCCCTCATCTTCATATTCGGCATCCTCCTGAAAAAGATTATCGTTAATCAGAAAAGAACTGTTTACTTACTCCGTAAGATTATGAAAAGCTTTTTAAATGAATTGTAAAATATTAACATCAATCAATTTGATACATCCAAAAGGTATCAAACTGTACTGAAAGCCATATTTTTTATTATTTTCATACTTTAAGCCGCTCTTACAAAGCAGGTAACAACCAGTTCGGTACATGCACAAACGGTCTAAGCCCAATGCCTTTAGACCATTTAACTACTTGCTGTAGTTAAATAGTCTAATCACTACAACACGTTTGTTCTCACTCCGTTTTTGATGTTGGTTGACCACCTTGAGGGAGACCAATCACTGCATATTATGTGCCAAGAGTAATCAGAAGTCATGTATAAGCATTCATTGTTTTTTCATTCCATTTCCATTCATTTTCATTCCAAAATTTTCGTATGCCTCAAGGTGGGCGAAACATAGCAGATAATATCACATTCTAACACCTGTATGACCTTTGTTTTACGAAATAAAATTACTTGTATTTGTATTTAGCACTAGCGGACGTCACGCGGTTTCACCCGCGTAGTTCCCGTTTCCGTGGGAATACGGGAATAAAATATAGTCTATGTTCACCGCAAAGAGTGTAGCTTTCCAACAGTGAAAGAATTTTTCAAATCGGTCCAGTAGTTCCGGAGCCTTTCCGTTACAAACAAACAAACAAACAAAAAAACAAATCTTTCCTCTTTATAATATTAGTATAGATAAGGCGGTAATCAATAAGAGACCACTGAGTAGTGAGAAGTAGTGCTACCAACAACGCTTCATTTAATATGCTAGCGAAAGAAAATGATTGTGTCAAGAATCACAAAGAACTCTTAAATTACCTAAAAGATGGATATCATAAAACAAAATTAAAACCCCGTGAAATATAATGAGGTACTAATAAAATGGCCGCAATGAGCCTATGTTGAAAGTCGTTCTAGAAGTCAGTTATAAATTAACTAACCATTTAAAAACATATTACCATAGTGGTGTAAATGAACTACGTAATTAAACAATGATGTTTTAATTTACGAAAAAAAAAAACAAAAACATGTATGTAGCAATTTCATAAATTTATATAAATGTATGTAATACTCAATTCAATAATGCCATCTAGCCCTTACCAAGTTAACATAAAGCTTCTGATAAAGGCTCTACAAACATAAAATATTGCTTTATACACACTATTTAGGTAAAACAAAACCCCGAAATAAATATTTATGCTTGACAAATATTTGTTCTGACCACTGCACTCCAAATCTCTAGCTTGGTTTAAAAAACCGGACAAGTGCGAGTCTAACTCGGTCACCGAGGGTTCTCTATATCCATCCGTCCCTCCGTCGGTCTATCAAGACCTTTTATCTCGTGAATGCGTAAAGGTATTAAGTTGAAGTTAATACAAGGTATATATGGTCCCTTGAAGATGTAAAAAATAAAACCTCTGAGTTAATGCAGAAAAAGTTACGACCGTATATGTCGTTTAAAATGTGGATTTCGTTACCTTCTGGAATCAAAAATCATCAAGATATGTTCATAACTAACGTGACAACAATCACGCAATACCCCTTTTCTCCCCCTATCTAAAAAGCTCTCGACGCATTTAAATCAAAGAACACGTGTGCCAAGTTTGGCGAAAATCGGTTCAGAGATGCGACCTATAGACCGGAACCGAAATACCTACATACAGACATACGGACGAAAGCAAAATCGTCCATACTGCCGAATCGAAGACTCTTTCACGCTTCGCTCGCTTGGTGGACATTCTCAAACAACATCATCTAGTCCAAATTAAGCTAATATAAGCTTGTGCTATAGGATCTAGACGACTGATGTACATACATACTCGTACTTATATATTTCTAAGAACATAATACATGAGGCTAATAAAAGTACATAGTTTAAAGTTTCGAAATAAAATATTCCCAACTCCGTTTCGTCACGTATCACGTTCCTGAAAACGCAGGCCGACGTCACGTGGCTACAAGGTTTCTTGTTTCTCGTAAAGTTACATGAAGCCTTACCCAAACGAAGTTTCTCTCGAACAGTTTTTCTCATAAGCCATACTTTCATTACGAAATTTGGAGTTTGAATTTTCCTTTACTTCGTCATGTCCTCGTCTATTAACAGGTAGGTACTCCACTTGCAGGTGAGACTGGCTTGGAGTCAGAAAACCACGATAGAGCCAGTCTCGTGTTGCATTGCCCCTAGTACCCGAATACTTTGAAGATATGTAGAGGGTCTTAGAAGGTTTAAAAGGTCGGCAGCGCAAATAAAGCTCCTTTGGTGTTGCAAACCTTCGTAGGCTACGGTGACCACTTTCCGTCATTCATCAGGTGGGCTGTGTGCTTGTTTGCTGCCTTAGCGGTATAAATAAATGAAATATAATCAAGTTAATAAACTAAGAAGAACGTCATAAGCATTGGAAAAACCTGTTCAAGAGTCATCAGATTCGAAACTTGCAGGTGGAAATGTCCCAAAGGAAAGGGAGGTCTTGCAAAGGTCAAACACGAAGGTGACCCGATCATCGGACGCCTGCTCACTTGCCTTGAACCAGATGAGTTGGGAACGGCATTCTTGAAACTACAATGTATATAAGCGTAAGACGATTGGCAGAACGTCATGATGACGTATTTGGCGAATTCGATATTTACCTCATTAGGGTTAAGGGTAAAAACACTATAAAGTTTTATAAAATTTAACATTCATAAAGTCACAGATTATAAAACTAAGGACTGGAAAGAAAGTGAGGCTAAGAAAGCAAATACTAAATCCAAAAATGAGTAACGTAACACTGTTCACACGTAACGAATGATTTCTCATTTATCGTGAATAATACAGTCATATTACGACAGCATTATTCACGTATTGCTAGAGAGACCTGCTGAAGTAAGCAGTGCTCACTTCTGGATTTAGTATTGGTTTTCTTGGCCTTACTTTCTTGTTCGGTTAGCCTCATCTGCCTTTACTTCTCTGTGGATAATATTTTAATGACATTATATGTGTTTTCAAGACCTTGGAAAACCCAGCCATCTTGACCTGGTATCTAGCTAGTGCACCTGCCATTTTCACAGGTGACAAGGTAACAAGTACTATATTCGCTTTTATTGTTGAATTGTTTTTACAAGTTGTAGATCTGCATTTGTGCAATACTTTGCACACGTGACCCTACTGCCTACACCGGTTAATATTTAGTGATAAAAAATTAGTATAATTCCAACGGGAACTCTGCCTGCAACCACTGACTAATAATACGTGAACATATGAAACAGAAAAACCGGTCAAGTGCGAGTTCCGTACCAATAACGGCAAAAAGTGAGCGGTGGGTACACGCAGAGTTCCTTTGCAAATAAAATCAATCATGAAAAAAAACATTTATTTTTATCACAAAATATAAACGAGTGTAGGCAGTATAGTCACCTGTGCAAGTATTGCACAAAATGCAGATCTACAACTTGTAGGTATAGCTAAATGATTCTTGAAAAATCCCTGAGGCGTCACTTGTCATGCGCTTCTATATCCTCTCTTCTCTACGAATACTAAAACTTGAAATACCAATAGCAAGCACCGCATATTTAAACAGCGTAGGTTTGAAATATTCTGGTCATATAAAATATTATCTAATAGTTATATCAAAACAATGCGCCATGCAATTCCACAACGTACTGTGTGGTAGACAGTATGACACAATCTCTACAAAGAAGCGCTTTCTAATACTTATTGTTATGTTTCATTAAGTGTAAAGTGAGCTCCAACATATGACCAACGTAATCGCATAACACTCATATAATAGTTGTAACATACATTTATACAGTTAAAACTGTATATTACAATGTACAGTAGCGAGAAGGACTTCATCAGAAACTAGCGATTTAAAAGATTGTTTCTCTCTCGAACAATAGAAATTTGACGCTCTGCCAGAGCACGAGTTTTTCCCTGCTCTTACAACCCCGGGTTCTTCAAGCTGATTCTTCTTCTTCTATCGTCAATAATTCTTTTTTTTTCTTTCTTCTAAACAACTTTGGCATAAAACTCTACCATCTCAACCGCTCTGTCGGCAGCGTTAATAAGGTCCCGTTTTTACACCTGTTGAAAATTTTGTTGTTAAGAGCCTACCAGACGCCAAATTGTTAAAAGCAGATAGCAGATATACATTTTAGCGTGCAAGAAACAGAGAGAGACGCGATCGGTTTTTGTGCGCTTGTAACGAAATAAATTAATTATAAAAAAACTATAACCAATACGAAAAAAATGCTCTAGTGCAAATGAAGATTTTGCAATTGTCTTTCTTATAAATATTTTATATTATTACAAAAACAACTTATGACATTATTGTAACGGTATTGCTATTCAAATGGGGAATGCTGCTAGTCTTTTGGGCACAATGCCACGGGGGCCTTATTTAGGTTTAGTTTAGATAGTAATAGTGTAAATATAGATATGTAATAATTATGTTTCTCTGTAATTTTTAACAATAAACTTATAACATACGAGATCTAGCTTAAAATTTCACGAAATCGAGGTATTTTCAACACAAAAATCTATCGAGGATTTTATCAGTAGGTAATCGTGTTTCGAGCCTAGAGCGTTTTTAGTTCATGAACTGAAGTTGTCTGTGTTCAAATTTTAATTTAGTAGACCTCACGAGTCCTGTGATCTAGATCAAAGTAATAGTCTATTTGGCGTCATATGGACTCTTAAGGACTCAAAGTTTGCCGGGTTTGGTATAGTCCTAGTATACGGGTTAGGTTCGGTTGAGACCGCATGTTTGTGTAAAATGTCATCTGATTAGTGTACAGTGGTCACAGTAGAGTTGCGGTTACTGAACATTCTCTAAACTGTATTGCAATAACATATATTACCAATATCACTCAAGTATCATTGATTAACTGCCTCTGTGGCGTAGTCGGTAGTAATACCGCCTGCGGCGCTGGAGGTCCTGGGTTCGATTCCTAGGTCAGTACCTACAAATATTTGTGCGATCCTCAAATGTTTGTTTCGGAGGATTATATTAGCTTAATTTGGGCTAGATGATGTTGTGTGTGAATTCACAATCCACAAATATTTATTTATTGATATAACAATACAGTCGAATTGAGAACCTCGTCCTTTTTTGAAATCGGTTATGAAGAAATACAAGCTACACAGTTTTGAACTATTTCGTAAAAGTTTGATTTTCAGAATTGGTACAGTGAAGTCAACATTGAAACACTTATTATAAAAAACAATGTTCTTAGTGTGATATTTTATCAGATTTAAAAAATAATAACTTCATTTTAGTTACATTGTTTTTGTGAAAGTCTTTAAGTAGAGTCACCTCTTTTTACAGTCTTCACGCATTCTATCAATATAATAATTACGTATCAACTAGGTTACGATATATTTTTAATATGTAGTTTCTATGGGCCGTAGAATAGTTAATAACATCCTGTAACTGTCTAATGTTGCCTGATAATAAAGAATTATTATTATTTTTAATAATATTAGCATCGATAGTCTAGATGCCTTTCTTATCATTCATGTTCACCTTGAAAGTGAATTCGTAAGTGGTTATAAAGTCAAACATTAATATCAGCCGCGTTGGAGCCTGATAAAACGGAAGTTCGCTCGTTAAAGATCAGGATCATGCAAGGTCATTACTGACGTGTATGTTACCGAATAATACGTATCCCTACTAATATTATAAATGCGAAAGTAACTCTGTCTGTTTGTCTGTCTGTCTGTCTGTCTGTTACCCTTTCACGCCTAAACAGCTGGAGCGATTGAGATGAAATTTGGTATAGGGATAGTTCGAGGAATTCCTTTGCATCAAAGTCAACACGTAAAATTTTAATGAGGCGGGTGGCACTGTTCTAATGAATCGGAAAATGTTTATGCTCATTAGAAAAAAATGGTCCGCCATGTTTGTGGTCACAATAAAAAAAGATTCGAATTTATATATGTAGATGATAATGGCCGTATTATACAGCTTCAATGAGTAGACGGAAAACAGGTGAAATTTCGTCTGTCTCGTTTACTTAGACCGGCAAAAGATGTGACAAATGAAGTTTTAACAGCAAACGTTCGTCTACGCTTTCAAGACGAAGAAAAAAAATCGGCGCCCAGAGAGGTACCGAGACCAAAATGATAAGCACTTTTGCACCGGGTGCGGGTGCAAGTGCCTTTTGTCTGATAATTTTGTTACTATTGAAATATATTTTTTTATATCAAATAATAGTAGATACATATAGCTATTTATCATTCTCCAGATCTTATCCCAATATATTTAGGGTCGGCGCAATATGTCTCGTTGTCTCATCATTAACTCCTTTCACATTCGTATCATTCTTCTTCATCAATGTATTCCTTGGCCTTCCTCTGACTCTACATTCCTCAACATTTAAATTTACCGCTTTTTTGGTTACATGGCATCCCTCCTCATCAAGACAAAAGGTTTCCTTATAAAAAATGTAAAGTTAACAATTAATACTAAGAAAATTAAAAAAGTACACGTACCAATGGTGCAGGAGTGGTAGTGGTAGTAGTCTTTGATTTTAAGGGACCTCGTTTAGGAATACCGCGGCCTACAGGACGTGTCTCGCCATCTTCTTGCGCACGCGCCAGCAGCACCGCGCATGTCAGCAGTACAAACCTGAAAGGACAGTGCAATCTTTACTGATAAAGTAAATTACAAATGCTAGTATGCTATTAGCTATGTAACCAATACTTTACGTATATAAAGTGTACAAGGGTCCTGGTAGTCCAAACCAACGGCACCTATTTTACTTATATTTAAAGGTCTGTAAATCCTCAATATCCTCATGCAAGTCATGACGAACTCATACCGTCTAAAATCGCACGATGCTCTATCATCTGCCTAAGACCATAAATCCCAGATGAGCCCTCGGAAGGTTAGTCCCATTGGCTCCCGACACCTATAAGCTGGTGATCGCTGCTGACTAAGCGCAAGCACCCCACAGTATTGTAAAATCTTTGACAATATGTCATAAGAAGTAGTTATATCTTCGTTTCTAACTATATTTAAAAAATAAAAGACCATAGCACAACTTTCCTTAACTGTCAATTAATGTGGAACCTGAGAAACAAATTGGACCTTCTTGTGATGATGAGTATGATATGAATTTCGATAAAGCGTCAACTCTTTTAAGGACTGAAGCTTCGTTGCAAATTTGACCTAGGCCCGTCATGTCTAAATAGTGTCCCGCTCAAAAATATACTTATACCCACGTAACAAATGGATTATTTGATAAAACTACCAACGGTTTATTGGCATAGTTCCCAAAGGCTATCATGGCGGCATAGACGTGGCTAAATTGTCAATTGGCACATTAAATTTTCCGTCACGTTTGGTAAACAAATCTCATGCATGATATCCTCACAAACTTTCACCATTCTTATCTGCTTAGAAAATGGACGCACGGTTTGGTGGTGATTATTGTAAGTATTTCAGGTCAAAAGAAGATAGTTTGGTAAGGTTTAAGGAAACACTCCTAACAAGGACCCAGTCCACTGACAGTAGAGTCCACTACAGTGTCAGTCAAATGATAGTCCTGTCTTAATTTTGTACGGGTTCTCTAATAAAAGGCCATGCTAGCAGGATCAACAGGAACGCAAACAATCACACCTACAGAGAACTAGAACTAGGATTTTACAAAAAGTAAAATATTTCTGTAACCTTTTTTATACATACACCATCATTACCTACTCTTTCTGTGAACCACACGAACTATGTATATGCTAATTTGGACTCTCACGGTAAGCAGTTCAGAGTTTCAGCGTTCTTGCAGAAGTAATAACAGCTTATTTTAGTCTGATCTGCAAAATATGCTTTGATGCTTTATTTACAGTTATGTTTGTCTTACAAAACGAAGATTATAGCTCAAAACGCTATTTGGGCGTTTTATTAACTTTATACTCCTGATAAATAGCTACTTAGTTTCAAGTTAGTTCATCCTAGTAATACTAACACTAGTCTAAATGATTGCAACCCTGACGTCATTACAGGCAAATTTTAACGCTATCATTGGCTAAAATCACCAACATAAATATATCACAACTGCATCCAATAAGTCAATTACACCTCATTATCAAAATTGTCATGGTTTTGTTTCTTCTATATCGCTTTATGCTCTGAAGGGCATAGTCAATAGAAGCCCTTTTTTTTGCAAGCAATTAATTAGTACCTATATACAATACCATTTAAGTTTTCAAATGACAATTTTTAACGCACCGAAATATACATCCAACATGTGACATGGTAGTAGATTCCTATTATGAAATCTTCCCAACAGATTTCTACTGATGCACAAAGAGTCACACTCCAACAAAAAAGATTATGAAATGATGAAGATGCTTCCTAGACAATTTGCTTGTTTATGTGTTGTGCCCCGCAATTCTCACGGGACTCGTAATCAAACTGTCTAACTTTATTACTAAACTAACGGACGTCACGCGGTTTCACCCGCGTAGCTCCCGTTTCCGTAAGAATACTGAAATAAAATATAGCCTATAGCAGTCTTTCCCAAAGTGGGCGATAACGCCCCCTCGTGGGCGCTGCAGGTCTCAAGGGGGGCGGTAAGAGACCCAGAAGAAAATGGGGGCGTTGTGTAGAGGCGGGCGGACGGGGGGTGATTTGTAACTTTATTTAGCTAAGAGGCCTCTTAAACAACAACTGCAAGAGCTCTCGACTCTCAACAACAACTTGTGAACATCAACTAATATGAATTAAAAGATTGCTCAAACTCGGTTCTATATTTCTCTTCGCGTAGTTCATATATCTGTCCTATTTTATTTAATACTAGCTGACCCGCGCAACTTCGTTTGCGTTCATAAGAGAGACAGAGAGAAAGAGCGCTATTATTTAGATATCATGTTTTCCGTCATTTACCCCCGTTGCGTTTACTCCCGTCGCATCCCAAAACTAACTCCCAAAAACGCGAGATAGCACCCAAACCCACTTAGGTAAGGCCATAGTGGTAGACGTAGGTCTGTTGGAAGTTCTGGGTTGACTACCGAAGGCTTAACAACCGTAGGCTGTATACGTGTGGTTTTTAGTCTTTAAGAGTTCGGCATAGCATATATGCAGGAATTTCCTCACTTTAAAAAAAATATAACTGTGAGCGAACCTTAAAAGGTAAATAAATAAATAGGTATTTGGTTTTAGAACTTTTTAAGAGGAATAATTTTGTAATAAATTATTTTTATGTAACTTTATCCCTTTACGCAGAGGTGCAACGGATACTCTTATAACGATTAAATGTTTTCCGTTTTCGAAACATTTCTCATAGCTGCACCGCTCCTATTAATCTTAGCACTATGTTATGTAGCCTTAAGCTATTCTCATTAAATGAACCCACTTACTATCGAACAGTTAAAGAGTTTTTTGTAACCCTACCAGTAGTTTCAGTAAGGCTTGCCTTGGTATGATGTGATCATGGTCCCATTGCAGCGTGTGTCCAGTACCAGCTACACTTCCGACGTTTGATCTGTTGGTGGATAGGGGTCTCACTGCAGCGTTCCAATAGGCTGACGTTCGTGATTTTCTCGGGCCCGTATATACCGAGGATCCGTTGGAGGCAGCGGTTGACGAAGACTTTTAGCTGGTAGCGAAATGTGACCTTCCATGTCTCGCATCCGTATAGCAGTTAGCAGTACAGTTTTAACGTTTACTTTGTTTTGAGTTTCACTCTTCGAGTCCATTTTCGCGACTGCCTACGGGGCGCAGCTGTGTGAAGGTTGTTCTAGCCTTGGCCAGTCTTGAAATGATGTAGGGTACCTACTCTTCTATCCCATCAGTTTCTGACACGACACTCACGGTACGTGAATTAGTGCCTCCACCACATCTCTTGCGTCTGTCGATTTTAATTTCAGTCCAGCCATTCGCTGCCTCATCCTGCACGTTGCCCTGCAGACATGCATGACGGCGTGTGTGTGCCTCAGCGGGCACAGGTCATCGGCGTCATTTAAATCCTCCAGGATATCAGGATAGTCCCCATTCTATGCCATGCCGCTTGTTCTTTGTGGTATTCAGCATTATCTATTATATAAAAATATGTCGGGTTTTCCTTCCTGACGCTATAACTCCAGAACGCACGAACCGATTTCCACGGTTTTGTATTCGTTCGAAAAGTCTCGGGCTCCGTGAGGTTTATAGCAAAGAAAATTCAGGAAAAATTTCAACAGAAAAGCGGGAAAATCATTTTTCACATACAGCGCCATCGCGGGCGAAGCTGCGGGCATCAGCTAGTACCATCTATTTTCTATGGAAGGTTGCTAACTATCCTGTTATTCTTCATAACGATTCTCTATGGTAGGTACAGTATGTATTTTCAAAAGAGTTTGTGAACTCTATGTTTAATTTCTTTTTCAGAATATTGATGACATTTGGTTGATGTCATTTTATACACGTTTACGTCTGCTACATTGATACAATGTTCTAAGACGCAGGTGTTTGTATGTAAATTGTTTATACTGAGGAAAATTCTATACTGAGGAATAGCTTTAATCATTAAGCTTTATTTTGATTAAGCAAACAGGGCAGATTCACACGCCACTTGATGAGTATGATTAATAAATACCTCTAATTTCATAGACCTTATGAGACGTAAACAAAGTTGCGAGGGTCAGCTAGTTAAAAGATAAAACAATAGGTTTCTTCTTACCTACTTAAAAACTATTTTTACTAATTTTATGTCTTTGAAATGTGCATTTTATGGTATTGTTGTGACTTTTATGACACGTTTAAAGTACATAGGTATCGGATAGATGGCGCTCGCGGCTACGTCAGCGTGAAATTTTACTTCCCACTTCCCATGGAAATGTACTCCGGGGAAAAAAGTAGCCTATGTGTTATTCCAAACTATAATGTATAATCTGTACCAAATTTCAGCCCGATCCGTTCAGCCGTTTGAGCGTGAAAGAGTAAGAACCATCCACACTCACAAACATTCGCATCTATAATATTAGTAAGAACTATACACTATACATATATTAGAACTGTTGAGGGTCGAGTCTGTACTTGGAAGATATTTTGAAATTTTTAATTGTAGGGTGTTCTCTCATCGATACTGAAGCCGAAAATGTAATTTTAATTTTTCAAGTCTGTCTGTCTGTCTGCATCCTGAATCAGTATCACGCCGAAACTACTAAATCGATTTGAATGAAACTTGGTACAATCTGAGCTAATGATCCGAGGAAGGTTCTAGGATACTTTTGATCCTGATATTTAGTACGGTTTCTTTAGGAGAGGGGATGAAAGTCAAAATGATTTTTAGTTGTAACTTCCCTATGCGAGGTACGATTTCAAAAACTTTTTCAGTGTCATAAATGGTGTACTTTAAAGATTGTTTCAAACTTTTTTCAATTTTGAGTGTTTTGTAGCCCACGCACGCCTTTGGCGCGGACTGATTTATAGCCTTAATCATTAAGCTCTTTTTTAATTAAGCAAACAGGGCAGATTCACACGCTGTATGATGAGTCTGATTAAGAAATACCTTAACTTTAATAGACCTTATGTGACGTAAACGAAGATGCGAGGGTCAGCTAGTTAAAAGATAATAGAGTACCTGGGTTTCTTCTTAACTACTTAAAAACTATTTGTACAATTTTTATGGTAATAATAGACATTCTTTGAAATGTACATTTATGTATTGTTGTGACGTTTATGACATGTTTTAAGTACATAGGTATGGTTCAGAGATGGCGCTCGCGGCTACGTCAGCGTGAAATTTTATTTCCCACTTCCCATGGGAACTTTAAAAAGTAGCCTATGTGTTATTCCAGACTATAATGTATCCCTGTACCAAATTTCAGTCAGATCCGTTCAGCCGTTCGAGCGTGAAAGAGTAACAAACATCCACACTCACAAACATTCACATTTATAATATTAGTAGGATAGAAAAAATTAATAGTTATTAGTACTCGTAGATATCTATCATGTTTTAAAAAGTTTTTGTTAAATAACCCGAATTGTGCATTCCTGTATCAGTCGGCTGGTTCATTGAATGCTTGTTCGGACTTGTTGAGTACGATTGAGCGTCGAATGAGATAAACGAGTTTATGCATGTTTGTTTTATTCCTGTCGGTGCGTGCTGCTTAAGTGTATCATGTTTTAACAAGTTTTTGTTAAATAACCCGAATTATGCATTCCTGTATCAGTCGGCTGGTTCATTGAATGCTTGTTCGGACTTGTTGAGTACGATTGAGCGTCGAATGAGATAAACGAGTTTATGCATGTTTGTTTTATTCCTGTCGGTGCGTGCTGCTTAAGCATTCCTATATAAACAGTGTAATATTTATTTTATGTTCATTTGTGGTCTCGCGCGCAATAGTGAGTTTCACAATTTTCCAAATTTATCAGTATCATGCAGTAACGACGAATTGTTTGCCTACTGCCAACATTTGGAAGACCTCCACATTGACTTCACCGAACGATACCAGGACATTTTGAACTTGGAAATACCAGACTGGGTGTTGGATCCGTTTTCAAATGTCGACACAGCAATGTCACCTCAGCTGGAAGAAGAACTTATAGAATTGACAACAAACGAGGAAATAAAAATCAAGTTCAAAAATGGTTAACAAGAATTTTGGCTTCAAAAACCGATCCCTCAATTGTACCCTGGATTGTGGTCAATCGTTCAACGACTCTTGATAGCATTCCCATCGTCATATTTGTGTGAACGTGGATTTAGTGCTGTGACAACACTGCTTACTAAAAAGAGAAATCGTTTGCTTGTTACCGAACGTGGCGACTTGCGACTGTTCTTGAGTAAATTGGAACCTGATATCAACAAACTTATTAAACAGCATCCGATTCATCCTTCACATTAGTTTTTATATAAGGATTGATTTTATTTTAGTTATATTTTTAATAAAAGATACTCTGTTTTAATACTATAAAGATGCGTTTCAATAATCATTGTTATTGGCAGGTGGAGCCCGTAAGAGTTAACTTGCGACCTAAGCGCCGTTGTATGTTACCTACTGCGCTCAGGTTTCAAGTTGCGGGTTATAGTAAAAGTTTCGTTTAGAATTCTCTGTTAATATACATAATATACATTTATTTTTTCTTTTTACTCAACATCACATATATAGGTCACAATAATTAATTAATTTAATTTGCAGTTATAGTGGTTTTTAAATAGGTGAAAAAATGGGGGCGCTAAAAAAATATTTATTCTCAAAGTGGGCAGTAGACAAAATAAGTTTGGGAACCACTGGCCTATAGTCACAGGGGATAAAGTAGCATCCCAACAGTGAAAGAATTTTTCAAATCGGTTCAATAGTTTCGGAGCCTATTCGATGCAAACAAACACTCAAATCTTTCCTCTTTATATTAGTATAGATGAGACAGCTCTTACCAACAGTATAAAAAAGTATGTACGTATGAAACATAACAGGAAACAGTTTGCCCGGGCTCCAAATCGGAGGCAAATATAAATTAATCTAATTATTTTAAAGATATTTCCACACAACGCTTATTATAGTAGCTAAATGATCTAAAGCGCTCGTGGCCCCGCGGACTCAGTGTTTTGTAAACGATCACTGCAGTAAGCAACTTTCACTATGGCCGGTCCATGGATGGGTGACCATCCATGTGATCACTTTGTGACATTTATTTGAGAGTTTCCGTGCTTCGGAAGGCACGTTAAGCCGTTGGTGCCGGTTGCCAGTAAAATGGCAGTCGTTAAGTCAAGTTGAAGGCTTTATTTCAACAGCAGGCAGTCACAACCTGCGCCTGTCCATTTATACACGGCAATACGGCTCACGACGTATTACGTGAGACAAATTATAAAAAGGTGAAATGTGGGTATATAATATGCCTCTGCCTACCCCTTCGGGGATAAAGGCGTGATGATGAACCATGAACCATAAATGATCTAAAACACAACACCATCTTTCCCAAAAGAAGAAAACTTGTGTAATGAAATATAGACGACGAATACTTATAAATTTCTAAATAACAACATGTTTTACATAGAAAACACCTATTTTTATCCGCATTTTTATCTAAATTTGTATCCTTGACGCCGTGTTGATTGTAAATCATGAAATGGCAAATATTTATTATGCTAGAATAGAAACTTTCTGCATATATAGAGTGGTTAAATGTCAGGGACGTTTAAATGCGTAGCGATTTGTAATTCAACTATACCAGGCACTTGTAATGCGTTTACTAAATTATTAAAAAATATTTATTATGTAGTAAAAACACTAATTATATAACAAACTAGCGAACGTCACGCGGTTTCACCCGCGTAATTCCCGTTCCCGTGGGAATACGGGAAATAAATATGTTATGTTCTATGTTCCCCGCAAATAGTGTATACACTCTTTGCTATAGCTTCCCAATAGTTAAAGAATTTTTCAAATTGGTCCGTTAGTTTCGGAGCCTATTTGATTCAAATAAACAAACAAACGATCAAATCTTTCCTCTTTATAATATTAGTATAGAAAAGAACTCCCGGGGCTGTAAACTGTAGATCACCATGCGGGTTGAGTCGATACTCGGTAGGAGTTCATTAGGATTTCCACACGATATAAAAAGGCAGGTTAATTGGATAGATAGTATTGTAGAAAACTATCGAAACCCCGTTGCAGGCGGTTACCAGTGGTAAACCCTGTTGCAAGATGTGGAAGACTTTTTGCCCGTCAAAGTCGACTGATTTTGTCATTACCTCATTGAATCGTACGTAGTGCCTATTCTATGAACGAGAAAAAAGTCATTCTATCTAAATATAGGTGCTAGAACTGACACTCATGACCTCTACCTTCATTTTACCCAAAAGTTGACTGAAATCTCGAACAGAATTAAGTTATAATTCCTGACTATAAATAAATTTATTACTTACAAAAATTCAGTAGTTATTTTCACTCATAGCTGCAAAAATGTCTCTAAAAACAGTAACTTATAGTTCAGTCATTTGGTGCGAATTAAAGGATTTAGCTGGAAAGTTTTCAGGGAGTTTTAAAAATGGCAATTTTAAATTTTGATGTACTCTTTACGAATTTTGACTTTGCCACCTCGTACGTTTGACACTAGCGCCGTCATATTGAAAAAAAATCACGACTAAAAATACTTTTCTCCTTTCCTGATAATTCTAAGATAACCATAGATTTATTGACAGTAGTGAAATCAAATCTATGAAGATAACAACATGAATATTACAAAATTAATCTATACATTTTTTTGTATTTTCATTTTTCTTTCTTTTTCAATTGCGAAATTCTCCGAAAGAGGAAGATATAGAACAGATACTTAACTATTTCACTTGCGGGTGTTTACGGTCACGCAAATGCTAAAATTAGGTACTTATGTATTTACAAAATACCAGGTACACTCATATCTCATAGTTATTTATCATAGGTAATTGTCGTAAAACAACAAAATAATAATTTTACATAACATCTTGTAGGACTTGCCCCTCTAATAGTTAGTTACGTATTCCCAAAGAATCACGTAACTCTAATTGACATTTTAAAATGTGCAAAAGTAGACATATGTATAAAGGTCACCTACCTAATAGGCTCAACTACAAATATAAAACAACTACATTAGAATTATTTACTACATTTTCAGCAGTTACAGCAAATTATTTTATTTATCTAAATTGGTTCCTGTATAAAAACGCATACAACTGCATGACATGCTTATATATAGCTATACATAGCTTGACCAAAAAAAATATAGTAAATACGAAAAGAAAAATCATGGTAGCATGTCATGCAGGTTTCTGCGGCGAATTCTGAGTTCACCCAGTGTTCACGGCAACAAATTATGTTACTCGTAAATGTCAAAGAAATAATATGGCATGCCGAGGCTGGGTAAATGTCGCTGTCAATGGGTGTACGTGCCGTCACCTCCGGGTGTACGTTGAACGGAATCTGACGAGTAGGTGACAACAATATTCCTAGAAACCACCATGCATGTTCATAAACTGCAAAAGGTCAACACCTTGCACTGCTCTACATATAGATTGTCGTGTGACAGGTCTCACACAGGGTCGGCTTCTGTTACCGGTACTTCAATTCCGTATCCGCTTCCGACAATTCAAAAGCTTCCCTTTGCTTTCTCTACTTTATGTAATAAACAACATTCGACATCGACGTCGACCTATGCGTCTTCATAATCAAACTAACAGCATAGACACTACTTCGTCGGTCGTGCACTTTACTATGAATACGCATATTAGGTTATTGCGTATAGTAAAGCTATAAAACGTGACTTTGCATTTTGTGAAATAAATTGTGAAAGGAAATTTCATTATTTTATTACTCATTTGACTTGCAAGGAGAAATCACTTAATTCCGATTCTAGTCACGTCACTGAATCAAATAAAGTAGAGCTTTCTATACTAGGCGGTGTGATATACTATGTCGCACGTGTCCCACGCACGGAATGTGTAATTTTAACCTCAAATCGCGTCAAGGTCAGGCAAGCAGAAACCAGAAGTTGTAAAAAGTGGACTGACCTTGTAATGCAATGCGGCAGGCAGTACTGCCCCGGAGGCATGCTTGCCGTACACCATTACACCGAGAGGGAGTTGTTCACGATCGAATGGAAATGCCATTATCATTGTGGTCAAATTAAAAGTGTCGTCACAACAAGTATTTAAAGCACAACTCTTCCCACGAACTTGATCAATCGTAAGAATCATTGTTTGCAACAAAGCTTCTAAACTATAATTGAATATGAATAAGTAATGTTGTACACATCTAGTTACAAATCTATACGAAGCCTACACATAAATTGTGTAACCATGAGATTTTGCACGTGAATCTTCTCACTATTCAATTGAACGTTACAACACTTGTGAAATATTCTTCTGATTCGAAAGGTTCAACTATAAGAAATACGAGTACTGTCTGAAATTATTTTTAATTATGCAAGTACGAGTGGGAAGATACTGTAAAAGATTGAACACTCGCAAGTCCCTGCGTTTCCTAGGCAAATGTCAATAGTTGGGTTAAGCAACCATGTTTTATTACTAAATGCCTTATGTTCGCCAGTGTAGTCGGGGTTAGGCAAGTGCTAGGTATTTTTGAGGGCATCTACATCAAGGCACGCCTTTGTTTAGTAGATGCAACGTGATTTGATGCAAATACATTTAGCGATAAACTCTTTAATCGAAAAGTGACTTCTTCTCGCAAGATGATACATATAATGAGACAAAATCGTCTTTGTCCATCTTTCGGTAAAAAATAAAGTTCTAAATAAGCGATTTGATACACCTTGTTATCATATCAGAAGTAATCTTGCAACACGAGTACCTAAACAAGTACGAATTGGTACAGAGCTGTACACGTTAAATATAATCTAAATTGATTGAGGCCAGCAAGTGGAATAGTTGCATTCATTATCAGTAAGTAGTGCGCCGTTGCAAAATTGAGAGACCGAACCCAACCTTGTTTTAATAATCCAGACAATAATTCCGTGTTTTGAAAAACTGAGTTTTAGTTGCTAATGAATAATTTTAAATTCAGACGCGTGAAAGTCAGTAATGCAGTGTACAATTCTAAAAAAATACTATAATGCGCAATCATTATTTTCGTAATAATATTTAAGTGTTACGACAACGTATATCTTATGTTTGTTAGAATCTTTCATGTTATGTTGTTTTTTTTTATTTGATAATACCCATAAACGGTTTGACCTTATAATTGCTCCATAGGTTTGCCTGCCTTGGTTGCGCAGTGCTAAGTTGTAATGATGCTAAGGTTTTAGATTCGCATCCCGAGTTGAGCCAAATATTTATGTGATCCACAAATGTTTGCCTTGGCGTTTTGTTTGTAGGTTTTCAATAATATTTTTATTTGTTGCCTAAACCCATATCATAAGCTTATAGTAACTTACTTCAGGTTTGATGGTGTTTTCTAAAAATATCGCACAATATTTATTTATTTCACGTGTGATATGACTGCGCTGGCGTATAATAGCTGTAAAACGAGTATTTTTTCCACCACTGGTCGAGTACAAGCAGTGTTTGCGAGCCATGTGTCGTCTACGAACATTTTATTACATTAAAAAAATACTATGAATAGTATCAAAAATATTTTTTTTTCACTGCAAATTTAGAAAACAAACTTTTGAACAGAACTTAGGCCTTAAGCAGAGATCCTTGGGCATTCTTTCGGGAGCTTACCCGGGTCTCCCGGCTGGCAGTGGTAGTGAAGTCGTAAGAGACTGGCATAGCATCCATGAAGAATTTTCACACGTAAAATACGCATCTTTACTAACAAGGTCATGATCTTTTTTATGTAGTGATAAGAAATTCCTGCCCAATTACATGGGACCTACATAACTATCTACTGACTGTGATTAGTGCATAATTCACCCTTTTGAGGATAAAGGGGGGTAGGTTGTTTCGTTATGTGACGAATGTAAGTAGGTAAGCCCTCAGTTATGAAAAGACGATGGCTTGTTAGTGATGTACTCCATCGTTGTGCATAAGAATTTAATTTATTATGAACTCGTGATTTTTGTTTTGGATTAAAAATGTGAATAACGAATAATTGAAAATCGTAGCTGTGAACGTCTGAACAGATTCGTGGATTAAATGAGATAGGTATGGCAGATGAGCTTTTTTCTGGAGGAGTTTTAAATACATTGACGAATTGGAACTCTTTGTGCATTTACTAGGAGCTAGGTACACGTTCTTTCATTTACTATTCCTACATAACATTACATTGCCTAATCGTAGGTCGTGGGTCTAACTTTCAACATGGGAAAGAAACAGTCATAAAACCGGTTCCTATTTCATACAATTAATTTGATTATTAATAAGATAGCTACCTACGTCAGATCAATTGGACGTATTTATAATGAGGTTTATAAGTCAACAATTATGAAATAATAGTTACGTCTATCGTGTACAAATTACAACGGTATAACTTGACGCCTTAGGCGGACGTCTTGAAATCGAAAGTTTGCGGATTTGTATTATCGTGATTCTAATGCGAATTAAAATTTATTCCTTTTCAAATGTTAGGGGCTAAAGACAAAAGCATGAATTTAAAAAGAAAACTTTTTTTTTAGTCCTACACGTTGAGAAACAACTACCTACAAGTGACAAGCGCCTCTGCCGGTGTAGGTGATATTTATTTGAATAGCTCATGTTGTCAGGTGCAGCAAGTACAAGGGTGCATTGCTATCTGTACCGTTCAGAATGATATTAGAAAGGCGACACACGGCGCATAAACATTCCTTAGTCTATGAGTATTGGATTAGGACTAGGTTTTTTGTTCCGATAGACTTTGCACTGAGATCGACAGATGCCTAACTTAAACAATCACTAATCTATAGCACTATAATTATCACCTATGTATATGACTTGCGAAATCTCCGGGATACAAGTATTTTGGTTGATTAGTTGAACTAAGATTGAATTCAAAACATTCCTAGTCCCCTATCTATCTAAGAATGCAATTACCTAATGAATTACACAAAGTAAATCGCAAGGGCAATCGCAAAGCAATAATAGCTCATAATATTTAATCGAATTTTTAATAAATAAAAAAATATAAATTTAATAAATCACTTACAGGGGTAGGATCTTCATGTTGGTCGGTAAGTGTGTGGCGCTGGTGTGTCAGGTGGTGTTGCAAGACGCACTGTGTCGGTCCTTTCTCCGCGGGACGGCTTTGTGCAGGTCCACAATCGACGGAGGCCACGGTTGATCTGACGGTGGAGCACGAACACCTCCGGTACACTCCCAAGTCGGCGCTGCTGTGGAGCCCGCCCGCGCCGCCACCGCCGCGCCGCCGCCGCCCCACGACCACTAGCCTGATTTATATTCGATGTTGCGCGCGCGCCGTCACATACCGCACATTGTCTAAATAGCGAAATCAATTGTGTACCTATCTCTCTCCGAAACTAAGCCTTACTACCAGTGACGTCTACGTACTCAACTCCGTGACAAGCTTACTAAAAGCGTTTTTGGAAACTGCGGTAACGGTGCCTAGAAACCGTATCTATACCATGAATAATAATACTTCGTTATTGACCTGTTGCATCGAGCTTTCTGCTGGTTACGGCGCGTGAACTTTTACATTTAAACAGGTCATGTCATGTGATTAAAATGTAAATGTGTCGATTTCAGAATGAGAATGGTCTATCTCTCAGGGTGAGGTGGCGAAGGCGGTGTCTCCTGATATTGCCGCGCCTTCAACACCTTGCCCTGGGGCTGCGTTAGGGAGGCGTTTATCTGCCATGGAGTGCCTCCCTGCCTCCGTCGAATTGTCGGGGCCTATCTCTCCAAGAGGGCCATTACTTACCCGAGCTGGCTAGGGCCAGGTCGGCGAGATGTGCTGTGCGGTGTTCCGCGGGACCCAACGCTCCCTACAGGAGACTGTATCTGGGGATCGTGCGAAGTATGGCCCTTATACGGGGCCCCCATACGGGCGGAGACCCTGACGGCCAGAAATGTGGCTAGATTGCTGAGCCCGCAGAAGGCGATGGCCGTCAGGGTGACAAGGGGATACCCGACGGAACACGGGACCCCTCCATGGGATCTGGAAGCGAGAGCCCTTGCGTCACTATATAGATGGCGCAAGGAGGCGCTGGGGTGACTTGAGCAACCAAAGGGGGGATTCACCATAATCGCGGCCGTCAGACCGGTCATGGACGAGTGGCTGGAGAGGAGACACGGTGCTCTCTCCTACCAGTTGTCACAGATACTGACCGGGCAAGGTAGCTTCGGTAAGTATCTGTGGCGAAGACACCGGGAAACCACGGCCGAGTGTCAGGACTGCTAGGACCACAGCGATGACACAGCGCTCCACACGCTAATGGAGTGCACAACGTCGGCGCAACAGCGCCAGGTCTTCGTGGTCGGTCTGGACGTGGACTCTCTCTCGCTCGAGACCATGGTGCGAGCCATGGTCTCCAGCGGGAGTAACTTTCTCCAACGGGATAGCACCCGAACCAGCCCTAAGGCGAGGCCGCAGTGGTAGCCGAAGGTCTGTTGGGAGTCCTGGGATATCCTTCCGAGGGCTTTCCCGGGTTTCTTAACCGTAGGCTGTTAGGCGTTACGTGAGGTTTCTCAGTCGTTAGGAGTCCGGCATAGCATCCATGAAGGATTAATCAAAAAATAATTAAAAAATTAGTATGATCTAAGCATTTCAATTATGTCTTAAAAATAATCTGATTTCCATTCCATAAGAAATGGGACAATTACAACGTGGTACCCATAAAGGCGAGAAATGAGTTTTGTCCGTCATAGGTAGGCAGAGAATAATCTACGGAATGTATTTTTATGTAATGCGCTGCTGGTAATGTGCACAAAACTTTGGTGTCAAATTTGTTTAATTAATTACCAGTCTTATTACATTACCAATTTAGATAGTTTTATACGTAAGAATCCTGACCGGAGAGGCGCCACGGTAAACTCTCTTACGTCTAAACGTCACCTCTGCACGCACGCCAGTAAATTGGCCTGCGAGCTAAGCACAGCGACATGGTCTCATGCTGTAAACCATCGTGCTAGTAACACAACAATGAAAGGATATGGAACTCTGTCGCGCTAAAAGAGGCGACAAAAAATATACACTCTTCATTCAGCCACAGGCACAGGTTGCGCCTGAGGTCCTAGAACATTATCCGTTCTCCGGCTGACAATTTATGCAGTTATCACCCTCACAAAAGTAGGCCAATGTTGCAGCGTAACTTCCACGCCGGGTTTTTCTTTAGGAAATGCGATACTTAACCCTAAAACAGCAAGGGCAAGTGACTAATACTGGTCAGGATCTCCGAGTTGCCGAAAATTCCACCAAATTTAGTTTTAAAACGTCTCTTTCACGTATGTATTCGTATACTGCTCTCAATCTGCACCTGTCCGTGTCTGGCGACATTACATCATCAGCATACATTTACAACCATGCCATCTACTTATGTATTTATATCCTAGATAATATACGGAAACACGTAAAACCGAAACTCATTATTAAGTGAACTCTGGTATGCCCGAATAATATATAAATTACTAGCTGACCCGCGCAACTTCATTGGCGTGATAAGTGAAGAACCGCTCGACCGATTTTGTGCAAACTTCACATAAACCATCTACTAAATAGTCCGAACAAAGCCTAAACATTTGGTTTGGATAGGTGAGCCCGTTCTTGAGTTATAAAATTACAACGAAAAGTGGCATTGATTTTTATATATATAGATAGATTTATCTTTTCATGTAGACTTTGTTTCGATAACTCACTAGCATAATTATTACATGTGTGCATTTCCTATTATTAAATAACAACATTTCATTTGACAGATAATAATTAAAAATTACTTCCGAAAACCACATCAGAAAGTCAGCCAATTCAACACGCTGTCCATGAAAATGTAAATATGTACGGACATTTTTTTTATATCACTTCAAAACTTTTAAGGTTTATCTTGTAGAGATACTTCCGTATTGTAAACAATATTTATACGTAATAACACAAAGTCCTTGAGAATAATATTTTACAAGAGTAATATAAAAATCTCCGGTCTAGACTTAAGTACACCAAACTGGCATTTCTATGAAATAATCGCAAGGTCGACTTTTAAAACTATGCAAAATATTTACTCTGACCTTTGATTATAATATCTACTATTGACATTATCATACTATTAAGGATAATGTTTTTTTTAAATCTGAAAGTGGTTTTAATGTGCAAATTTCGTAAATCCACTAGTTGTAAGTTGTAAAGAAGACTGGGAGAATATGACATAATAATATTTATAACGGTAACCCTAGCATGGGTATACTACGCCAAATCGAATGCCAAATAATCGAACATCCAAATACTCGAACGTTCAAAATATCGAACGTTTAATATATCGAACATTGATATAGTAATCTTCGATATTTTGAACATTCGATATATTGAACGTTCTATATTTTGAACGTTCGATTATTTGGCATTCGATTTGGCGTAGTATACCCCCCTCATAGCCCAGTGTCAAAACCGACCCCCCTGCTGGTAATTTATCTGCTACCTGGTAGAGAAGCCTCACTCCTTACTGAATATAGGCCTGGGCATAACAGTTCAGGTTCAACTGTCAACTTAGCAGAGACAGGCCCGGAATTTTTGAGGCTATTCTTGCATACACTCCTTCCTTTTGGATTGTAAGCAATTAACCCTCAAACAATATGCAGGATTCGTCAGCGTTCTGACGAAACCTCACAAAAGAGTCAAATCCTTCACAGTGTACTCGGTGCCCTAACTGGCCACTCACCGCCTTAAGTTGGTATAAAGTGTTCAGAAGTTTTGGCTATAAAATAATGCTCTGGTGCAACAACTTTTAATGAACCATTCCAAATGGGATGCATTAGACGCTCGTATTAAATTTTAAAATGTAGACAATCTGATCTTTTTCAGGCTGCTTTAAGCAGACTATCAAAACGGATATCAACTCAAAGTTTCATTGCCAGTTCTTCTCAGGTGGGTCACGTTGTGAACTGGTAGTAATTCTTTGGTTAATATTAGTGATGTTTTACAAGTGCACCTGTATATGCCTAAGTGAAATAAATATTTATTTGTTTGTTTACAACTACAGAAGAATTTAAATGAAATCTTTTTTACACTCCTTTCCTTCACGTGGAAGAATGGGATTTATCTATCTACACACCAATGACGTTTTTTCCCCTTTAATTAGTAAGCTCCAAGAATCATAATATAGTAGAGTTTCTTATATTCATTGAAGCAGGTTTATATACTTTTCAGACGGTTTTCCTCTTGTTACAATCCTGGTATTAAAGAACTATCGCTTCTTTTATTGTCATAAGCATATCGTACATTCACGTTGATTAGGACAAAATAACACTGGATAGGTGCCTCTCGGTAGATAGGCACCTACCTAATCTAAGTCCTTTGACTTTATATAATCAAGGCCTGACTCTTCGTTTAAGCGAGGCCGATGTAGTTTAACTTATTACTGATGTCAAAACATACAATCGATGTCTTATATCAATATCGTAGGATTTAAATACACATAATTCTTTTTGATTGATTACCTACGTTTATTGCAAAAGGAATAAAATGATGCCTTTGCGCGCTGAGTGTAAATAACTTCGTTACGAATTGACCTTCGAACGATTGAAGATTGAATAATTTAGAGATGCCGATTGCATAGAAAGTTGACAGTTTAAAAAGTCTACTCTGATTGTCTAATCCGGTGTAGATAATCCTAATCATAATAATCATAATCATTTATTTGCATAAATATGGGTAGGTTACAGTAGATGAATACAAAAGAATTAAAGTATCGCCATATTTCGCCCTTAAGCATGCAAAGTATGTTAGTACATTAAAGAATATTATCCATAAATTTAGAATATTTCGCTACTCTCAAATCTATCATTATCATGTACATTCTAAATCTATGATTTTATCACAGTTATGACAGAACAATTTATAATGATGTATTAATTTAAAAAGAAAATGTCATTCATAAAAGTACAAAAATTATTGAGTACTTATGTCATTAAAGAAAATTAATTATAATGTCACACAATAAATATTCCCCTTTCACAATTTATCCGTCAAGTACTCCACTATAATAACACTTCTCAACAAGCATATTTTTTAACTTTCATTTAAAAAGGTCAATAGGTTTAGTATCTAGTAAGTACTTTGGAAGGTGTTTACAAATTCGCGGTGCCATACACAGTACACTATTATTATACAGCATCGTTTTATGTGGCGGAAAGCATTTTTTTAACAGTTTCGCTTACTATAATAGTTAACAATATTTTTCATTGTTTTTAACAAACATAACAATTTCAAATACAAGTACAGGGCAATGTTAAAATACCAAGGTTCTTACAACTGTCAAGCTGTTTAGTGTTACAAATCGCCCTGATGCATCTCTTTTGCGCTATAAACGCCTTCTCTTTGTGGGTAGAGTTGCCCCAGAATATAATGCCGTACCTAATCAGAGACGCGTCATTTCCTGATATGCAATCAATAATGTTGGCATGTTGACCGTTCTAGCAACCATAATAGAGAGCGTATGACTGTTGATATACTTTCTGACTTAGGCCTTCTACATGTGTCTTCCAATTTAATGCACAATCAACATTTAGACCCAAGAATTTAGTCATTTCTATTTCCTTATTATTGTTGCCAAGGTAGTTAATTTTTCAAAATCTTGCACGTGGTGCGTGTCTCCAGCACTGTCGCACCTGGTTGCACCTTAACTCGCCTCTATTATATTTCTTGCGAAGGGACTAGGGTGAAACTATCTTTCAAATTCTTTCAATTTGTCTTTTGATTTACTTCGATGGGAGTTTTAGCTTGATCTTGTTCATTTCAATAGAGTCACAGCAGTAGGAGGATAGTTCAAAATACCGCCGTATGCGTGTCCTAGTAGGAGACGTAGGCTCAAGAAGTCCTGGCTTCACGAGATCGAGTGTGACATTTGTATTGATGAGGAAAGTAGAATTCGAGCTCCACTCGAAAGCTTCAAGTCAATCGAGACTAACAACGAACTTGAATAATAATAAACTTGATTGATCAATTAATATTATTTTAGTGAACGATGAAGGTCATTTACGTACGCGTATAAGTTTTTAAGGGAAAAATATATTGCAATACCCGCCTTTAAGCACCCACTAGTAACTTAAAAATTGATTATCAAAATGTTGATTCATCAATTTTAGTTGTACAGCATACATTTTGTTTAAATGTGAAGCGCTATGACCTTTTGAATACCCCATCTGGTAACTGTGATGTTTTGTGAACTGCGCACGCTGACGCATCTGCTAGACCTTATACGTATACTTTTAATTGCGAAAGTTGGTTTGTTACCTCGGCATGGATTCGCTACAAAATTATCTTTGCCTACATTTATCGTATGAACATTTAGGCAGATAATGAAAAGTTTTAAAATATTATAGAACTTAAATGAAATATACCTGTCCTAACTCCGTTTCTATTCAAGACAGGGTATGTCATAAGAGGTAGTCGAAACCGATAATTGTTTATGTGAAAGGATAAAGTTTGTCTTCTGCATGTAAGTATTGGGGAAACTTGAGAAAAGCGGTCTGAAGTTTAAATGTGGCAAATAAAATTAGTGTTTAACCTGTACTGTAACACAGTATTCGGCTGGATAATGCTCTATTTCTTCTCAAGCAGCGGATGGTCTTCTTAATAAATACTTTCTTCCCGCGGATACTCCGTAAGGAAATGCAAAAGTTCAAGTTCAGATCCATGCTAAGTGTCCTGAAGAAGCCCGACAGACGTCATTTTGTTGAATGTTTCATATAAAGTTGCTTACTGCAGTGATTGTTTACAGAACACTAAGTCCGAATGTGTAATGTTTTTTTTATGATTTAGGGAATATTTTAGGAGAAAAGAAGTCAATGCATTAGTCGTTGTCAAAAATGAGTATATTTGAGGAGTTTGCAGTGACTGGATAAGGTTTTAGAAATAATTGTTTGTATTGCTCAAATAATTGAGACTGCCTCTGGGGCGCAGTCGGTAGTGATACCGCCTGCGGCGCTGGAGGTCGTGGATTCGATTCCCACCGGAGACAAATATTTGTATGACCCATAAATGTTTGTCTCTAGAGTCTGGGTGTTTCTATGTATAATATTTAATGTATTTAAAAAGTACATAAGTATTAATATCCGTGGTCTGATACCCATAACACAAGCAGGTTATTCCTAGCTTACTTTGGGATCAGATAGCGTTGTGTGAAATGTCCGTGAATATTTATTTATTATTTATTTAATTGTTCACTATCAGATTAGGTCAGACCTCGGTAAGCGAACAATCACGTGAGGAGTGAGGATCCACTGCTAATTTATAGCCATTTCCGTGAAACATCGACTATCTACTTGTTTAAGAAAGTTCCGCCGTGATTGCTCTACACACAAGCAAATGTCAAGGCCGCAGTTCCTAGTAGATACTGGACGGCCTTGGACTTTGGAACTACTTCCGATGTCTGGAGCCTAAGTTTACAAGGAAATATCGGTTACGGTGGAACTTGAAGAAAGCCCGGCATTTCTGGCAGAGGGCTTGCTCTTGAAAGATGGTGTACAATTGGGGGCAATAAATCTTGGATGCGACTTTCCTTGCAGATGGTTCCCTTGTATTTTTTTCAAAATGTAGTTCTGACTAGCTGACCCTCGCAATTTTGTTTACGTGCTTATGAGAGATAAAAAGTGTACCTATGCAAGATTTTCTCTTCGCCATGATCTCGTCCCCTTGCAGGTGAGACTGATTTGCGCCCAGAAGATCTCAGTAGGATCTCATTTCAGTCAACCATACAAGTTTCTTACTTGGTACCTACTAATCCACTAACTTCCTAGAAATACGTGAAATTTATCTATGTAATTTCTAGTCATATAAAATGTGTCTAATGTATAAGGTCTAGTTCTAGCAGCGATGATGTCTATGAAATAATGGAAGTCTGGTTTCAGTTTCCTACGAGCGAACACTTTACCTGCGGTAAGGGTAGGGCTGCTGCTTGCTTCCACAACTGTGAATACAATTAAATCGTACAAAACGGGACATGAAGTATTGGGCTCCGAAGTACCCACAAGCATCCATAGATGCAAGCAGTAATTTAATTTCTTTTTATACCACTAAAGTGGCAGACAAACATACGGCCTCACCAAATGTACCGGTGGTCACCGCAGCCTATGGACGTTGGCAACAGCAGAGACGCCACACTCGCGCTGCCTACCCTGGAAAACCCTTCAAAGACCCCTTTTGAAGAACCCCATACCGTAGGCGTTTGGGAAAACCGAAGCAGAGAGATCATTCCACAATCTAAGCGTACGCGAAAGAATAGCCTCTATCGGATCTTACCGAGCTCGAGTGTTCAATACGCAACGTGTGAGGATGAACAGCATGAACACCCTGTCTGTGGCGAGCGGGGCGCTGATAGAATGTTGCCGTAGGCATCATATCAAACAATTCCTCAGAGCATAAACCGCTTATTATTTACTGCTTGCATCCTAAGCTTACGACTGTATTTCGAATTTCAGTATATACAAATAAAACTTGGATAAAAACCTGACAGCCGATGCGACCAAAAGGTGCGCAAGAAACGCAGTGTGAGTAGGGCTCCCGGAAGGTAAACAGAACACCAAATGAAGTCTTGGGCTGCCCACAAATTGCAGGTGGGCTTAACCGAACGGTATGGCATCTTTGGGGAGGCCTACGTCCGAAAGTGGCCGCCAAATAGACTGTGATGATGATGTTGAATTAAAACTTAGTCTTTTAGTGCCCTATTTTCAAAACCAGTTAATGGATTAAAATAATACCTAAGATAATTTACCATGCAGCACAACTTGTCTAACTACTTTAAAATGTCATAAGGAAACAAGAAAATTAGGTAACAAATTCTGGTTTTTGCGACCTTTTACCTTGAATACTTGAATCCAGTCCGCGAGATTTTAAACTTGAAGCCTACTTATGAAAATATAATATGTAGGTACCTCGTAACTGAGTGAGAAAAGCCAGGTGGTGTACTTCTTTGCCACCTTATTCATATTCATATTTATTATTCAAATCACGTCGGACTATTGCTGTTCACCGCTGGACGTAGGCCTCTATCAATTTAATATTGGGGGGGTGTTTATTAGAAAAGGAAAACTTGAAACAAAACAAAACCCTCTGCAATTTTGGCCAGAGTGATACAGTACCCACAGGTCTAATACCCTCCATATTTTAAAGTAGACACCTACCTACGTGAAGTGAGACGAGCTGTTTTTGTTTGTTGTTTTTTCAGTTTTTAGGTTTTGTTTGAAGTCGGTATTTTTTTGTTAATTTTTTTTTAATACGTCATAAACCGCAATTTTCGCCGAAAAAAATCACTACCACTGCGAACGTGTTAAAACATCAATGAAAGTTACAACGAATTACAAGAACTTTTCTATTATGTTACTTGCTGCTACGGAACACTTAATGGGCGAGTTCGCACTTGGCCGGTTTTATTATAAATACAGATAGATATGTATGTATTTTATTTAAAAATATATAAGTATGTTTATCAGTCGTCTAGATCCCATAGCGCAAGCGTATATTAGCTTAATTTGGGCTAGATGAATGTCTACAAACATTTAAACATTTTTTTTGTATACGTTTTTATCAAACAATTCTGGTCACTTCGAAGGATTCATCTTCTGCGAATTTGCCAGCTGTAATAACGAAGGTTGTCTAAGTCAGACTTGACAGGAGTCCAAAGATCTTCATTGGAGCTTCTTTCACTCACCAACTTATTACATAAGAAAAATATAAAATTTGGTAATACATGACTTACGCGGTGCGAACAAGCCAATGAAAAATATACCTATCTAAACATTTGGTAACGGTATTATTACTTAAATAAATGATAAAACATTTAATAGCTGAATATGAAAAATATACATTATTCATGATTCTTGCAATTTCATTAGCATAGTCTTCGAAACTGTGTCGGCGGAATATAACAAAGAGTAAATAATAAAAAAATAGTTTCTTTAACTGAAGTAAAAAGACAATGGTCTATTTGCCTACATACCACTGATGTAATAGTACGTCCGTGAATATATTCGTCAAGTAATTACATAGTAGAAAACATTATAAATAGGATACTAAGTAGATATGCCTTTTTTTAACGTTAGGAAAATCCTATATGGATTAAGATCGTTCCTCTGTCGAACTGTAAAAACTTGGAACGACCTGCCCGCACACGTGTTTCCCTCATCTTACAATCCCGGGTTCTTTAAGAGGAGCGTGAAGAGACACATCACAGGGCCGCCAACTTGAGAACCACTGTCAAAAGTGGCCCCCAATCGCTAGATGCGCCACAGCTTTCCATCAGGCTGGTGGCGACGTCAATTTGGCGTGCTGAATATAAAAAAAAAAGAAAAAGAAATATGGATGCTATGCCGGCCTCCTACCGACTAATAACCACAACACGTTTCCTACCTACCGCTTACGGTTGGGAGCCCCGGGTCAGCCCTTGGAAGGATTCTCAATAGACCTTGGTTACCACTGGAGCCTCACCTAGGATACTATGCCTACACCTAGTCATAGATATCGCGGTCGTCACAATTTTCATGTAGAAAAAAATACTTTACTATTCAATTACCGAGGGTTCCGTACATCCGTTCGTCCCTCCATCTGTTCATCAAGACCCTTTATCTTGTGAAGATATCGATCTATCTATATATATAAAAACCGGCTAAGTGCGAGTCGGACTCGCGCACAGAGGGTTTCATACCAAAAAAACGACAAAAAGTCACGTTTGTTGTATGGGAGCCCCCCTTAAATCTCCATTTCGTTTGAATTTATGTTTCATGTAAATACACTGCTCTATATTCTGTGAGTATTTCAAGAGTCTTATTAGAGCTGCCCTGAATAGGCCTTATTACCTAATATCACTACATATTATAGAACAAGTATTAAAGCTCTGTGGTCGTTGTTAGCTATCCTGTTATACACTCATTTAGATCCTCGACGGTAGGTACAGTGTGTATTTCCAAAAGAGTTTGTGAACTCTATCTTTAATTTATTTTTCAGAATATTGATGACATTTGAATGATGACATTATAAACACAATACATCTGTTCCTGTTCCCTTGTGAACCCTTTTGGGAACCCTCCAACTCGACCATGAACGATGGAGGTGCGCTGCCGCCTGGCATCCCTTGGTGTGGTACATCTATGACAGAAATTAAATTCAGGCAGCAGGACGTCAGGCGGGAGCTTCAGTCCTTAGACGTTCACAAGTCGTGTGGCCAGACGGCATACCTGCGGTGGTCCTTAAGCAGTGTGGTCCGGAGCTGTGTCCGGTACTTACACGTCTTTTCACGCTTTCATACTCCATGAAACGAGTCCCGGCTTCGTGGAAGATCGCGCACGTGCATCCTGTGCCCAAGAAGGGTAACAGGACCGACCCGGCCAATTACGGGCCTATAGCCGTCATCTCCCTTTTATCAAAGGTGGTGGAGCGTGTAATCAATACACAGCTCCTGAGGTACCTTGAGGAACACGACCTGCTCAGTGACCGGCAGTACGGTTTCCGTCACGGTCGCTCGACTGGCGATCTCCTTGTGTACCTCACACACCGCTGGGCGACGGCTATGGAGAGTAAGGGCGAGGCCCTAGCAGTGAGCCTTGACATCTCTAAGGCCTTTGACAGGCTCTGGCACCGTGGTCTTCTTGCGAAATTGCCCTCTTATGGACTGCTCGAGAGCTTATGCGGATGGGTGTCCAGCTTTTTGACCGGTAGAAGCCGGGCCGTCGTTATTCAGGGCCGTCGTTGACGGCAGCTGTTCTGACTGCATGGCCATAAACGCTGGAGTACCTCAGGGCTCAGTGTTGTCCCCTACTCTGTTTCTGCTGCATATCAATGACATTTGATACACCAATAATCCTAGCTGGGAATCGAACCCGTTGATTTTGAAAAAAAAAACACACCCTTTATTATTACACCATACGATAGGGTCGCTGTAAAGTAATGATATCCGGCAAATTGAAGGAAAATTTGGAATTAAAAAAAAATCATAATCCATGTACCATTGGCTAGCGAGATCCCCGGATCTTACCCCCTTAGATTACTTTCTCTGGGGTATATCCAAAAACGAACTTTTCAAAACACGTATGATGACTCGAAACTTTCTTCGGAAAATATTGTAAACGGAACATTGTAATATTGAATGCAGTGCGATCTTTTAGATCTAACGCCACATAGGGTACAACTTGGTGGTGTCACGGGGAAGTAACGCTTCATTACAAACCACTAAGGGGTCGTCCATTAATCGCGTGAGGTTTTTTTGGGCATTTTTGGACCCCCCCCCCCCTCCCCCTTGGTGATATTTGGTGAGGTTTCAGATTACCCCTCCCCCCCTGGGCCGAATCACGTGTATTTTTAGTAACTACAAAGTTTTTTTAAATTTTTTTACAAAGAAGTCTCTATTGTTGTAATCTATCCATACTTCTATATGAACACTAGCTAATCCGCGCAACTTCGTTAGCGTCACATAATCAAGGTTGAATTTTCATGCGATCATTATGCTTTTGGTCACGACTATCGATATACACGTGGACTGAGCTGCGGTTTTTTTTTTTGTTACGGGGGGAATACGGTTTGGCACCATCATCCTAGCTGCGGGGGCAGCCGGGACGATGTGTGGGTTCTTGTGGCGGTCCCGCCTACCCACTAAACCCCGCGGAGTCCCTCCTCATCCTACAGCTGGCATGGATATCCAAAGATTATTCACGTCGGCCCGGCCCGGCCTGGGGCCCCCAACACTTCCGGGGTTCACGCCCACATCGCACCGCTCTCGAGCGCATCCCTGGAAGCAGAGAGGGTAGAGAGCGGTGAGCGAGTGGGCTCTCACAAGGAGAGGGGCCTTCCCCCAAATGATCATCGGTGGATAGGGTCATAGCTGCGTGTAGTCTAATATATATAACTTACTGTAGAGAGTCGAATAATCTGTACGTCGAATATATTTGGTAATTATTTTCCAAGATCTTTTTTTACTGACACAAATTATCTATGTAACTTCCATTACATCCGATACTGAAGCTAAAATAGTATTTTTTTGTATTATACGTGTTTCTGTTTCACGCCATTACTATAAAAATAAATAAATGTACGCGGTTCCTTTGGGAGACACGATGAAAAATAAAACGTTTTTTGTGTTGTATGATCAACGCATAGGTATTCCGATTTCAATTAATTTCTGATGTAAGAAAGGAATCAAGTGCTTTATGAATTACTCCATACAAGTTTTAATATTGTGGGTTTTGTTGTTCAGAAATTACAGTGATCTCAAATTCAGGGTTGTAAAGCTTCTGTTCGAAATAAATACACGTGATGTCTCACTACACCCCCCACCCCCCCTGGTGATGTTTCGTGATTTTTGTCAGACCCCCTCCCCCCCCTTTCGAGCCTCACGTGATTAATGGACGACCCCTAAGGAGGTAAAACAGAATTTGAAGGTTTATATGGGCACGTCTTCATTAAAAAAAACTATAAATTTCGTATAGCCACTTCTAAAAAAAAAGACGTGTGGCACTCGGGGACTGCCGCGGTAAAGCTATTACATAGCATTTTTTACCGACTATGCTAGTATAATTATTTCTATATAAGAATACTAGCTGATGCCCGCAGCTTCGCCCGCGTAAAATTTGTTACCGCGGGAAGTTATTCCCGGGATAAAAGGTAGCCTATGTGTTATTCCAGACTATAATGTATCTCTGTTACCAAATTTCAGCCCGATCCGTTCAGCGGTTTGAGCGTGAAAGAGTAACAAACATCCACACTCACAAACATTCGCATTTATAATATTAGTAAGAAGTAAGATTTTAAGGCCTATGTTGAACAAAGTAAAGTACCAAGTACCTACTTGACTGTGGACATTTGGGCTTTTGGACTTTTGGCCTATTGGCCTTTTGGACTTTTGGACTTTTGGACTTTTGGCCTTTTGGACTTTTGGACTTTTGTACTATTGGACTTTTGTACTATTGGACTTTTGGACTTTTGGACTTTTGGACTTTTGGACTTTTGGACTTTTGGACTTTTGGACTTTTGGACTTTTGGACTTTTGGACTTTTGGACTTTTGGACTTTTGGACTTTTGGACTTTTGGACTTTTGGACTTTTGGACTTTTGGACTTTTGGACTTTTGGACTTTTGGACTTTTGGACTTTTGGACTTTTGGACTTTTGGACTTTTGGACTTTTGGACTTTTGGACTTTTGGACTTTTGGACTTTTGGACTTTTGGACTTTTGGACTTTTGGACTTTTGGACTTTTGGACTTTTGGACTTTTGGACTTTTGGACTTTTGGACTTTTGGACTTTTGGACTTTTGGACTTTTGGACTTTTGGACTTTTGGACTTTTGGACTTTTGGACTTTTGGACTTTTGGACTTTTGGACTTTTGGACTTTTGGACTTTTGGACTTTTGGACTTTTGGACTTTTGGACTTTTGGACTTTTGGACTTTTGGACTTTTGGACTTTTGGACTTTTGGACTTTTGGACTTTTGGACTTTTGGACTTTTGGACTTTTGGACTTTTGGACTTTTGGACTTTTGGACTTTTGGACTTTTGGACTTTTGGACTTTTGGACTTTTGGACTTTTGGACTTTTGGACTTTTGGACTTTTGGACTTTTGGACTTTTGGACTTTTGGACTTTGGACTTTTGGACTTTTGGACTTTTGGACTTTTGGACTTTTGGACTTTTGGACTTTTGGACTTTTGGACTTTTGGACTTTTGGACTTTTGGACTTTTGGACTTTTGGACTTTTGGACTTTTGGACTTTTGGACTTTTGGACTTTTGGACTTTTGGACTTTTGGACTTTTGGACTTTTGGACTTTTGGGTTTTTGGACTTTTGGACTAAAGTCCAAAGGCCAAAAGGCAGGAATCTTAGCATTATGTTATGTAGCCTATAGCCACTATCAATTAATGTACCTACTTACTATCGAACAGTTTTTGAAACCCTACCAGTAGTTTCAGTAAGACTTGCCTTGGTATGATGTGATCGTGGTCCCTTTGCAGCGTGTGTCCAATCTAGCGCAGCAGCTACACTTCCGACGTTTGATCTGTTGGTGGATAGGGGTCTCACTCACTGCAGCGTTCCAATAGTCTTACGTTCGTGATGTTCTCGGGCCCGTATGTACCGAGGATTCATTGGAGGCAGCGTTTGACGAAGACTTATAGCTGGTAGCTGGTGCGAAATGTCTTTAGTGACCTTCCATGTCTCGCATCCGTATAGCAGTTAGCAGTACAGCTTTAACGTTTACTTTGTTTTGAGTTTCACTCTTCGTGTCCATTTTCGCAACTGCCCACGGGGCGCGGCTGTGTAAAGGTTGTTCTGGCCTTGGCGAGACTCGAAATGATGTAAGGTACTCTTCTATCCCATCAGTTTCTGACACGACACTCCCGAGGTACGTGAATTAGTGCCTCCACCACATCTCTTGCGTCTGTCGATTTTAATTTCAGTCCAGCCATTCGCTGCCTCATCCTGCTCGTTGTCCTGCACGTTGTCCTGCAGACATGCATGACGGCGTGTGTGTGCCTCAGCAGGCACAGGACATCGGCATCATTTAAATCCTCCAGGATATCAGTATAGGCCCCATTCTATGCCGCGCCGATTGTTCTTTGCGGTATTCAGCATTATACCATCTATTTTCTATGGATGGTTGTTAACTATCCTGTTATCTTCATAACGATCCTCTAAGGTAGGTACAGTACGTATTTTCAAAAGAGTTTGTGAACTCTATTTTTAATTTCTTTTTCAGAATATTGATGACATTTGATTGATGTCATTTTATACACGTTACGTCTACTACATTGATACATGTAATAAAATTCTAACACGCCGGTGTTTGTATGTAAATTGTTTATACTGAGGAAAATTCTATACTGAGGAATAGCTTTAACCATTAAGCTCTATTTTGATTAAGCAAACAGGGCAGATTCACACGCTACTTGATGAGTATGATTAATAAATACCTCTAATTTCATAGACCTTGTGTGACGTAAACAAAGTTGCGAGGGTCAGCTAGTTAAAAGATAAAACAATAGGTTTCTTCTTAAAAACTATTTTTACAAATTTTATGGTAATAATAGACATTCTTTGAAATATGCATGTATGGTATTGTTGTGACTTTTATGACACGTTTAAAGTACATAGGTATGAGATAGATGGCGCTCGCGGCTACGTCAGCGTGAAATTTTCTTCCCGCTTCCCATGGGAACGTACTCCCGGGTTTGGTTATCTTTATAGCAGTATTATATATAAATTAACAAAACAAAAAATAATACTGCATTGGTGATAATAATAATAAAATGTATGTATATAGAGTACCCACCTCTTATATTTGCTCCATGGTACTCACTCATTTTCTTTCACTATTTTTCGTGACTTTCTTCATTAATAACTGCACTTTGTTTATTCATATTTAAAACACTTTTTACACAAATTATACGAGTACAGTTCACTGTTGTACATAGATGATGAATACCTATACACCTATAGTCGAATTTTTATTTAGACGAAGTAAATTGACAGCAACTAATGTAATTGACAGCATCGAAATTGTCATTTCACATTATGAACTCTAAATTCGACCAGCACTCTTAATTCAACTTTGGTCGAGTGGTTAAGACGCGGATCGGTACGCAGAAGGCGCAAGATCGATTCTGGGTACAAGCATCAATTTTTGGATTATTTGACATAATATATAACGACTGCAGAGTTCATAATTGACGTAAACAAAAAATTTATGAAGTGCGAGACGAGATACACGAACGTGGCCGAAGGTAGCCGAGAGTGTGACTCGTTTTCGTGACACAATTTCTGGATTCGGTCTCCACGCAAGGCCCGCGATAGAAGCTATGCAATAGCTTAAAAATTACTACGTCTTTCAGGATTTTTTGTATTGAAAACAATGGTCTACATTTAGGATATATCACTAATATTATAAAATGTGAAAGTTTGTGAAGATGTTTGGATGTTTGTTACTCAATCACGCTCTAACGGCTGAATGGATCTGGCTGAAATTTGGTACAGCGATAGAGTATAGTCTGGAATCACACATAGGCTACTTTTTATCCCGGGTAATGTTCCCACGGGTAGCGGGAACGGGAACCAAATTTCACGCGGGCGAAGCCGCGCGCATCAGCTAGTCTTACTAATATTATAAATGCGAAAGTTTGTGAGTGTGGATGTTTGTTACTCTTTCACGCTCGAACGGCTGAACAGATCTGACTGAAATTTGGTATAGGGATACATTATAGTCTGGAATAACACATAGGCTACTTTTTATCCCAGGAACGGGAACAAATCTTACGCGGGCGAAGCTGCAGGCATCAGCTACTAAAAATATATTTTAAGGTTTGCTTACAATAAACTATCTTCACGCCAAATCCCTTGCGGGGTAGGCAGAAAGAACCGAGCGCCACACGGCACGGTCCATACACACCTCACTTGCTTCTTCAACTTTCATTTTTTCTTTTCATGCATGCACGTCGGTTCCAATTGCTTACAATATTATGAAGAGTTTATATGTGCTAGGATTTCAGAAACTACTGGTTGCATTTCAAAAAATATTTTACAGTTTAATAATCCTTATATTGATGATCGCTAATGGCTAAGTATATAATATCACGCTAATACAAATAGGAGCGGAGCAGCCATGAATAATGTTTCGAGACCGGGGATTTTTTTTCCTTTGCGAGCTTCCAGTAAAAATTGGGTAGATATAACAAAACTGTTCTCACTCGCCCATGAAGGGTTCCGTAGCAGCAAGTAACATAATATAAAAGTTCTTGTAGTTCGTTGTAACTTTCATTGATGTTTTAACACGTTCGCAGTGGTAGTGATTTTTCTAGGCGAAAATTGCGGTTTATGACGTATTAAAAAAAACTACCAACTCGATCTCGTTCAAACCTATTTTCGTTAGATTTTTTTTACATTTATCATTCTATTAGTTTAGAAGTTAGAGGGGGGGGCACATTTTTCCACTTTGGAAGTGTATCTTGCGCAAACTATTCACTTTAGAAAAATGATGTTAGAAACCTCAAACGCATTTTTGAAGACCTATCTTTAGATAACCCACACGTATGGGTTTGATGAAAAAAAAATTTTGAGTTTCAGCTCTGCACAACTCAACAGCATATACTGTGAAGGACTTTTTGATGTTGAGGACTTTAGAGAAGATAGGCACATGTCTTGTCTATCTTCTCGGTTGCTCCGGGAACGGGTGATATAGCTAGGCAGTCTCTATTATGTGACGCAAACGAGGTTGCGTGGGTCAGCTAGTAGATTATAATATTTGGGTACCTACCTACTTAATATTCTAAAAAAGTTTAGACTCTTTGTAGGTTCTAAAAATACATACACGTGATACGGCGCAGTAAGGGAGGATCACTCTTAAACCTCACTACAAATCCCCAAGTGGGAGGGGGTTACCAAAAATGCCTAAAAATCAACCCAAAATTCATATTCTATAATCCTAAATAAAAAAACCCCAAAATTGAAAATCCATTTCTCTGTTTCACATGAAAAAATGTCGCTGCCGCTCGAGACTGTCGTGTGTGCGTGATCAGCGCGGTTCCCCTAGCTTGTCGGTGCCATGCGGTGAGTCGCCAAGCCTTTTTTTTTTCTTTCTTATGGCGATACTGTTTTCCGCCAAAGACTCAGTGTGGATTTGGTAAGTGTTAATGCGGTCCATACATAATAAAAGGCTCAAAGTTTTGTGAGTGTACAAGGTAAAAAAGAACAAAATGTTTAAACTGTCGCTGTCACATGTCGCACAGTCCATCAGGTGGGGCCGTAAGCTTGTCTGCCAACTTATAGTATAAAAATTCATGCCTAAGTTAGAAAGTAAAGTGGGAATCAAGAGTCTGGCTCTACATCCTCGGTCAGGCTATGTAAAACGGGACGACGCAGACCTATTATAAAAGTCATGCGATGACGTCAATGAGGTTTGAATATAAACAAGGTGCACTTTTTAAAAGTGTTTATTCACGTACAGTACACACAACAATCAATAGTTTCTATGATACTTACACGAAAAAGTGCAGTGGTCAACTGGTTAAAGTAGTAGTACACGACACGTAAAAAAAAAAACCTAACACATACGACATCAAGATAGTCAAAAAGAAGTTGACCACACTGCTAAACTTAGGTACATAGTTCATATTACCTACTATTATCTAAACATTTGTTTATCAAGTACTTTGAGCGCTGGTGGTAAAACCCATGTCCCAGTATCAGTTTTCTTTATAGAGGTTCAAATTCTTTTTTCAGCGAGGACAGAGACGACTGGACGCAGGCACTCTCTTATTAGGAGACGGCAATAGTGTGAGTCATGGTCTCCAGCGGGAGCGTGCTTTCCCGTGGGAATAAAATATTGTTCTTAAAATGTAAAACATGCATTTTATACATTCTTACATAATGACTTAATGACATACGTTGGGCTAATGGGCTTCCGACACGGTCAAACTGGGCATGACATGCCTCGTCAATATCATGTGCACATATACCTACGTCGATGCACACACACATGCAAAGAAATCACGCACACTGCTGAAGCAACTTTCATTCCTATTTTTATCAGGCAGGTCATGTCATGCCCAGTTTGACCGTGTCGGGAGGCCATAATAAACTTACGATTCATAATGTACTTATAGCAAAATTAAATTTTGCAAAAAATAAATAAACGTCTATTTATGTTTAATAGAGAGTATTACTTAAGTAACATTTTGGAACACAGCAAAATACACATTTTCATTTTTTTGTAACCGGAAACCGTTTCAACTCCCTACTAGGGTTGTTTAACATTATAGGTAGGTACCTTATTACATAATAATATCCCCCATTCTTTTACAACGTACTACCTGATACTACGCCGTCGCAAAAAGATGACACACGCCTGGGAAGATTTGCATCCCTCATGTGCCTGAACTTATCGCGCACGCGTATTAAATAGAGTCTGATCAATACACTTCAGTTTGTACCACTAGCGGTTTACGCTCAGCATTAATGAATCAATAAATAAATCAGAACAAGCAGTTATGTTTAAAAGATATACATACTCACAGCCATTAAATTCTATTACAAACACGAACAACAGTCATTAAAATTGATACTTAAATTAGTAGGTTCACAAAATTATAACTTAGTACACCAAATAACAATGAATTACAACACACTACACTGCACACTTAAATACAACATACACTTAATAACTAAAGCATACTTATTAATACACAATTTATGATCAGAAAAGCCTGCAGTGAACTTTACGGAGAAATGAGGCATGTTCCTAAGAAGCAAAGGGCAATCATTCTACACTAGAGGATTTTCCCTCTAAGAAAAAAGTCTAAGAATGCTGGAGAGGATTTAGTTAATCAAACCACTCACCAATTACCTAGTTGTGTTGCTTACCAAGTAATTGAGTACCTATCAAGTTCCTCTGCATATACATAATTTGTAGAAAATTATGTTTTTATAATGTTTTAGTACCTACTCGCTTACTTGTCCAAATAATTACATTGATACATACTTTGCTACAAGACCTTACCACAATACATATATAAACATACAAGTACACACATCTGTAACAAAATACATCATGATTTCCTACTTGGACAAATTTAAATTTTTTTTACTGTTGAAGTGACCATACTGGTTCACTAATATCGTGGGTAAATCTCAGCACAGCTACCATTTTTGGCATTGCTACAAACACAGTGTGCCCATTTTCTGTCTCCACCATATCTATATCTAGTATTGGACATGTAGATTGTTCTGGTATCTCTTTAATGTCCATAAAATCTATTTCCTTCAAAGGGCTACTGTTAAATATATCTAATTTACCGTTAATATATGGATAGAAGTAGATTTTTAACACTCCATAACATGTTCCTACAAAGAATATGTCTCCATATGACCTTACAATGATTATGTCTCTCATATCGTCAGGTACTTTGTGATAATATAGAGCCATCCATTGAAAGTATACACGCCAATCAAGATCCTCCATACATCTATACTTGTGCAACACATCCATTATGTTGCTTGTGTTTATAATGATGTGCTCCAATGCCCAATGCCGACGGCCATTCAAAAGTGAATAAATTTTACGATCATAAGTCAATATGTTTAGACACCCGTTAGTGAAACCCAGCGACACAATTGCATCTGCATCATATGGTATCCTTTGAGCTTTTATCTTGTTACCCAGGTATATCGCACAATGATAAACCTCATCTCTCGTGTTCACAAAATAAATCTCATCCTTAACTAAATAATACATTTTGACATCATCAAATGTAGCAAATTCATCCTGGTTACGGTTATAGCGTATCTTCCGAATCACAAATAAGTGGAAATGGTAATTTTGAATAACCAAAGCATATTCATTTTCTGAATATTTAACATAGTTTCCAATAATGGATTCTTTATCACAACGTTGGAGAGTTATACTGTTGTAATAAACAATTCCACAATTTTTGTGCACTCCTACAACGTCACCTGCAAGTATCTCAACACTGCGAACTTCTTCTGCCATTTTAGATGCACTTGCAAATACAATAATCTCTTCTTGAGCATCTGCTACTTTCGACCATAAGGACAAAGACCTGTATAAACTAAACCATGACATCTCGGGTTTGGCTTTGCGTTTAGCAATCCAACAGAATTCCTGGAATTCCTTGTCACAAAGATTTTCCCATATGGTGTCACTACATATAATGTCATCCACAATTGATTTCCATCTTCTGCTTACTCGACGATATCTAAACAAGTCCTTTGAATGCAGATGAGAAAAGATTTGTAGTAAGATTTCAGTTGGTAGCGAGTAGCCAAGATTACCGGATAAGTTTGCGGCAGTCATTTTGAATAATCGATACCAATTACAATTTTTTGGTACCAGCTGCGTTAATTTTGATTGCCTCAGGTGTATTCAATTGATTAATCAAAAATCATCAAATATAGACATAATTTACTCAGCTTTAACTTTTGGAGATTCTCTAGTCCACCAATAGCTTACATTTATTACAGGTTTGATTTTAAAATCTCTCGTCAATGCCGGCGCCCGGCCCGCACCCCGCCGGTTTGGACCTTCCTGACGTCTTCGTCTACCGACTACCGCTTAGCTTACCGCTTAGTAAAGTAAACTCTTTTAAACTGTGATCGCCACACGTTACTGCACTGAACAACTAGAGAAGAAAGAGATGCAATTCGATTCTGGCTGGCCCACTTTATTATGATTGTGCTATGATTGCTCTTGTATTGTATTGTTTTGTAAAGTAATCAGTATCACTCAAGGGACATGACATATTTGTTTGTTTGTTTTTTTTCCAATGTTTTTTTTTTATTTTATTTATACTGGCTTTGGTTACTTAGACCGAATGCCAAATCTAGATTCCATAGAATAGACTATCAACAGTAAATTCGTGTTTAAAAGTTTGGACTAAGTTCTAGTTCTACTCTAGCCCGGGGCCGCACTTGCGTTTTACCGCGGCGGTTTCTAACCTCAAAACACATATTTTGAAATTTTGCAAGAGATCTTATGTGTGAATATGATATTGAATAGTGACTAACCGAAGTTTCGGTTTCGGTTTCGGCCAGTTTCGGCCGCAGTTTCGGTTTCGGCCAAAATGGGCTAAAACTTTCCGCCGGGCCAAAACTCACATGTTCATGAATTTTGAGTGCCTGGCTCTACTTGTGACGTAGTTAGGGTCAGTCCAACCAGTTAATATGTTACTAACCGAAGACTTCGAGATTTACAAAGGACTTCTAATCAATAGTGTGACATGGTGCCCCGGAAACGTGACGGGACGAAGAGGAGCGTCCAGGACATCATCACGCTGATTTAGGCGACAGACCCGGACGACGCGACGTCCCTACGTTTGTGGCAAAGGACTTGAACAAGCTTCCTCCTCTCACCTTTGATCACGTGGACGTCACGAGGCTATTGAAGGATATTGTATCCTTAAAGACAAGCCTAGCAGAAGTGCAGGATAGATTGGCGAAGACCGAAAATGTCGTTGAGGACCTGCGCACAGAATTAACTCAAGTGCGTAGTTCCATGGCGATATCTACGTCACTGCAAGTGAGGACAATGACCGTCAACGCGCGAGCCCGAACGTAACGTAACTCGAGCTTCGCGTCAGCAGTTTTGATGTCGTCGCCGTCTAATGCAAAGTTGGCGGAATGCGTTGCTAGCGCCCCCCGCCTGCCTGCACCCGTCCCGGCCGTTTCTACCAGCAATATCGGCTGGGTCAAGAACCCCACTCAGGACCCAGGGAAAAGTATTGCCCGTGTTGCCAATGTCACTGTTGTTCTGCCAAGGGCGTCGGTGTCAAAGGTGACACAGGTAGACAGAGATAGTTTCGTCATGGTGCAAAGAAAAAAGCATCGTCGACAAACAGCCAAGAACCGCTGTGGCACAGCTCCTGCGGAGCCCACTACATCTATACGTGCTGCACAGCCGAGCACTACGGTGTATATCTCGCTCCTGCACTACAATACTACAGCGGAGTATCTCGCTCCTGCACTACAATACTACAGCGGAGAGCATCGCCGAGTACGTGCGTCAGAAGATCAAGTACATGCCGAGGGTGCAGATGTTGGTGTCGCGCCGCAACGTCAACTTTTTAGCGTTCGTGGTGCGAGTGCCCAACTGTTACCTGCATCTCGTCATGGAAGAGAACTTCTAGCCACAGGGAGTGGTGTTTCGTCGGTTCCGCGGAACAGTGCCACAAGGACGCACACAGACATAGTGCATTAGTGAATTAAATATATACTATCATAGTTATAAAACTTTATTCACTAACATTGTTGTTATAAAAATTATGTACTAGTTTAAGGTATTTATCTATGGGTCTATGCAACCTGAAAATAAAGTTTTATTATTATTTCTTCTTTTCTCGGGTATCTTCTTTTTTTTTATTGAAGATACCCGGTCTTTTGGTAGGCTTACATGGGGACATATTGGTCCAACACGCAGAGGCCCTTTGAGATTTTTAATGTATTGGGAAATGGGACCCCCACTGCAGACAGTTCACAACCGCCTTATGTAGAAGAACGGCAATGGACTGCCTACAATCAGGGCCGTCTTAACCGGGGGTTCAGAGGCGCGGCCGCACCCGGGTGCCGAGCCCGAGGGGGCGCAGGCCGAGCTCTAAACATTTCGATATTTCCTAACCTAATTAAACTTTAACTCATAAGTACAATATTAACGCCATTCCCCTGTTTCGTAAACTAACGTCAAATAATCACCTACATGCATATAAATATAGGCATCACCTATATTAAATTACCATTGTATTATTGTCACTTTTGCCTTTCGGCACGTGACATACCGCTCACGATATGCAAAGTAAGATAGCTCTTGTTTCGATATACATAACAATTAAATTTATTTAACACTAGCGGACGTCACGTGGTTTCACCCACGTAGTTCCCGTTTCCGTGGGAATACGGGAATTAAAAAAATAACATATGTTCACCGCAAAGAGTGTAGCTTCCCAACAGTGAAAGAATTTTTCAAATCGGTCCAGTAGTTCCGGAACCAAATCAAATCTTTCCTCTTTATAATATTAATATAGACGCATACGGCAATATCTCCATTCCAAAGACGTTTGATGCGCCCTTGGACATAGGCGCCTGGCGCCCGCACTTTAAGCGAAATGGCCTCTATTATTAGGTGTTCAGGGTGTAAATTGTAATTTTTGCCACCTCAATGGTTGAATTTCCAAAAATCCTTTCTTAGTGGATCCCTAGACCATACAAGGAACCTATTTGCCAAATTTGGACTTTCTAGTCCCAGCGGTTTGGAATGTGCGTTGATTATCAGTCAGTCAGGACATTCACGTTTATGCTACTGCTCTACCTGCATCTTAACGCGATTAACACCATAATAGCACTTCAACGTAGATGTGGTCAAGGTTTTAACGTGGTAAATTACAAACGGCATTAGTAATGGCATTAAACGTTAAGCGATAGCTCGGGCTGTCGGTTTTTTTCGACACATCAAAGGCTTTTATCAGGTAGTTTTGCGCGCTAAGCGATGTTGACTACATTAACGCCAGTTAACGCCATCTCATTTCGCGGGCATTCATCTAAAAAAATGGGGCTTACCTACTCTATGATTGCTTTACACATTACGTATAAATAATATAAAATATACAACCAAAGCATATTTTGACACCGATTTTTTAGATTAAAAATCTATTTCTGGCTATTATTTTCCGTTTGCATAGGTAGACAAAAAAAGCCTTCATTTGCGGGGTTTCGTCTTTTTCTAAACTAGTCCCCTTAAACCCCCATTGTGTGATTAGGTTCAACCTCCATCTTGTGTTAACGCGTAACTTCTTGAATTAATCCACTCTAACGGCGTTGTGACGGTCTTCTCTCGTTTTCCATAAATTCTTTTGCACTAATATTGTTCTAAAAAATGATATTGTGTTAAAAAGCTTTAGTGAAAGAGAAGCGTGAAAGAATAAATATGATTGCGGAAGAGAAGCTGACGAGGAACTTCGAGACGAATACCAAACTCTTTTGGAGGGAGGTCAAGAAGTCTCGGAGCTGTTCGTCAGTTTCCAGAATGGATAAGATAAAAAGTAAAGCTGGGGACATTCTTGCGGACCCATTAGAGGTGTTAGAGCGGTGGAATGAGTACTTTGGAGAAATGTATGAATATCTCCCGGATGCGGGCACTGCGAGGGAGTCGATGACTGATCTTGCGGTGCAAGCATCAAGCGGAGATATTACTTTGGAAGAGATTGAATGGTCGATACGAAGCTTGAAAAATGGAAAGTCTGCGGGAATTGATAGGATATCTGCTGAAATGATCAAATTAGGTGGTCCTTGCGTCCGGGACGCCTTCTGGTCATTGAGCAATCTATGCTGGAAGACTGGAAGGGTCCCAATGGACTGGAGGCGTGCTATCATCGTGCCCTTGTATAAAGGCAAGGGCTCACGTATAGAGTGCGCCAACTATAGGCAGGGCCTGATTTAGGGTTCCGCGCGCCCTAAGCTAGCTATGAATATGCGCCCCCAGCTGCAACTAATTAAATTACAAGTCCTGCCTACAAAAGACACTTCACGTATGCTGACCCTACGTTCCTAATCGTTATTCTTTGTTAATTTGAAAATAAAATAAAACCCGATCCTGAGACTTCTTATGAACTTATCACTTATGGTTTACTGAGGAGTTGGGTATTCCGTAGACTACTTGATGCATCAGCCAGAAAAAGCGTGATAAAAATACCATCAAAGTACCTAACAGTACCTCGGTACATCCAGTTTCCGATAAATCGAACCAGTGAATCTTAGAGAAATCCCTTCATAACTCAGGAAGTGAGCTGATGTTATGCAAAATTTACAGTTAAGAACGGCTCGAAAGCCGATGTGCTGGAGATGGCCCCGGCACATTGGCTTTCGAGCATAGAAAACCTAAAAAAATTCGCACATTTGTTGGGCTGCTACGATGCCACAGACAGACACACACATACACAGATACACAGGTCAAACTTATAACACTTCTCGTTTTTCGGCGGGGTTAATAAAATCGTCAATACCTAGTTAATTAGGTAGATGAAATACGAAAGGTACCAAATAAGGTACTAGAGCTAAGCTGAATCCTAGGTGTAAGCTGAAAGTATCGGCTCGATTTGCCGGGTGATTACTATCCGGACATTTCGACATAAAACAAGAGATCTGTTGTTTTTCCGGTAATAACATCTATTTCTTCTTTCTTGACTGTCACGAAATAAAAGAAAAATAACAAACAGTCCTAAAATCTGCTTTAACCTTGCGGTGTCCCCGATATGATGGAACATTACTGATCACTTCCGGCAATTTGGACTAAACTGGACTAAACCCGAATCCCCCTAAGAAATCAGATAAAACCCAAACCCACGGGAGGAACTGCGATGGCGGACAAAGTCTACGAAACAGACTTTGTACGCCATCGCAGTTCCTCCCGTGGGTTTGGGTTTTATCTGATTTCTTGGGGAGATTCGGGTGTATCGGGGAGGGGAAATAGGTGCTATCCTATTTCTTTGAGGAATGAAGAGTCACGCCATCTTCCTGATCTGCTTCTGTAAGAATGGCAAGATGACAACTCGCCGTTTTCAGGCCCTCCGTGATGGAGGCGGTGTGCAACGAACCCGCCGTCGACTACGGAACTTGGGAGGGAGTTCCTCTCCCGCTGCCTCTATCGCAAATATGACTTGCTCGCAAAAAGACTCAGGGCGTCCTATTTTCTCCCATTGATGACCATGGCTCTCACCACGGTTTTCAGCGTGAGAACATCTACGCCCAGGCCCGCAACGAGGTTGCTGTGCATAAGCTGAGCATATCCTCGCTGCAGTCACCGTTGTGCTGACACTCGAATGTTAACTTCCGCCGCAGATACTTACTCGTACTGATGCACTCGTGTCCAGTAAGTATCTGTGACATTCAGTAGGTGAGGCTACGATGGTGCCTTTCCAGCCACTCTCACACTTTTTTTTATACCACCAAAGTGGCAGACAAGCATACGGCCCACCAGATATACCGGTGGTCACGCACAAGGAGGCAAAGTCTCTCCTGTTGCGAAGAGGTTCCACACCACCTGCAAGCATAGGACCGTTGACCACTCTCATGGCTCGCCTCTGCACGAGTCGAACGGAAGACTTCAGTCAATTCATTCTGATATTCAGGTGCCCCCGCCCAGCAGTGGCAGCTGTACTCCATGTGCGTCCGCATATGCGACTTAAACAGAAGCACTGTTTGCGCCGCAGTAAAGTACCGCCGCGCCCTGTTGAGCACACCGAGCGGCTTGGACGCCAGCTTGGCCTTATTCTCCAAATCACTTCGGAACTGAACGTCATTGGAGATGTCAACACCAAGGATACCTATATTGTCAGAGATAGAGAGAGTTGTGCCCTGAAATTGTGAATTCAGAACAGCTGCCGTCAATGACGGCCCTGATGCTTCTACCGGCCAAAAAGCTGGACACCCATTCACTTTGGTTCCTGGGTGCCTTGAATGCGACACGGGTGGAGCTGTCGTATTTATTACCACGCTGCCAGGGAGATGGGCGCAGGAATTTAATTTATCGCACGTATTTGTATTTTCACTAAATTACCAAATATTATTATGTGCTTTGGTGTTACAAAATGTTAAATAACAATTTTAAATATGTTGTTAGGAGTTGTTACAATCTGTTAAAAATTGCTAGATGGTTTGTGTGCTCCTTTTTGGGAGCACCGTAAGTCACAACCCAGCGCCGATCCCAACGCCAGGCGCCCCCTTGATCCTGGCGCCCTAAGCTTCAGCTTAGTTAGCTTATGGGTAAATCAGGCCCTGACTATAGGGCCATCAGTTTGATCAGTATAGCAGCTAAAGTGTATGGCAAAATTATTGAAAGGAGAATGAGGGTGGAATCTGACGGATTCCTGTGGGAGGCGCAGGGTGGTTTCCGAAATGGAAGGGGATGTATGGACCAAGTTTTCTCGCTCCGCAACATTGTAGAGAAGCAGCTGGCTGTAGGCCGGAAGGTTTTCTGCGGTTTTGTGGACATGGAGAAAGCATTTGACAGAGTTGTACGGAAGGATCTCTGGGATATATTGCCAGGATACGGGATTGATGGTGCGCTGCTTCGTGCTGTGCAGTTTCCATATGTGGGATGTACGGCATGTGTGCGGGTGGGCGGCAGCCTGTCTCCCTGATTTTTTTTTTTTTTTTTTTTTTTAGCCTCGGAGGGAAGAAAAATTTCTATTGCACACTGTGCAGTTCATCGCTATTTACACTGGTTATAAATTAATAAAAAAAATGATTGACGTCAACATTGGCGTCAGACAGGGCTGCGTGCTGTCGGCTCTGCTGTTTGTCCTGTACCTGGACGATTGTCTTAAGAGAGTAAGATCGATGAATGTTGGATTGCGAATGGGTGACGTACTTGTTAACTGTTTGCTGTATGCAGATGATGCCGTGCTCATAGCCGAATCGCCATCAGAACTACAGTCACTAGTCACAACGATGAAAGATGATTGTCTAATGAGAGGCTTACATTTGAATGCGACTAAAACGAAAGTGATGGTATTCGAAAGAGAAGAGGACAGAACGAATGCCAGTATAACTGTAAATGATGTAGTGCTGGAACAGGTGGATGAGTTTGTATATCTTGGATGTGCGGTACACCGCTGATGTAGAAAAGAGGGTAACTGCGGGCAATAGTGTGAATGGAGCGTTAGGCAAACTTTTAGGTACCAAGGGCTTAAGTCAAAAGGCCCAGCTCGCAGTACACAATGCGGTGCTGATACCTACGCTAACGTATGGAAGCGAGAGTTGGGTATGGCAGGAAACGTATGAAAGTAGAATAAACGCGGTCGAGATGCGCGCGCTACGCAAAATCTGCGGAGTAACGCTCGCAGATCGCGTTCGGAATGAAGATGTAAGAAAGAGAGTTGGTCTGAAAGAGAGTGTCGGTGTTAAAGTAAGGAAGGGCATGCTACGATGGTTCGGGCATGTGGAACGAATGGGAGATGAAAGAATGACAAAACAGATATACAACGCGAAAGTGGATAGACGTAGGAGTCGGGGAAGGCCACGACACACCTACCACGACCAAATTAATCGTGTGTTAGTTGAAGGTGGTGTCAAGAGCCGTAGGAACCGACGTGCATGCATGAAAAGAAAAATGAAAGTTGAAGAAGCAAGTGAGGTGTGTATGGACCGTGCCGTGTGGCGCTCGGTTCTTTCTGCCTACCCCGCAAGGGATTTGGCGTGAAGATAGATAGATAGATAGATAGACTAATATTGTTTGCCAGAATCATTCCCGATCATAATATTGTGTAACAATGTTTGCCTTAACAACTCAACTGTGATATCTTTTATTTGCCATAAAATGACTTTCTATAACAACATAATATCATAATAATTAGTTTCCATAAGTAACACAGCTCATAATCGACTCTTGACATAATCAAAATTTGATATAATTATGAAAATAATATATAATATTGTTAGGTCGAAATTAATTATTCTTAACACCCCGACTCGGTGCAATCCGACTCGGATAGGTTAGGTTAGAAATCTAAGGCGGATGCAAAGCGAAGCGAAGCTCCCGCCTTAGTCTTCATGGTTCTTTTTTAAACCACCCAGAAGTAGGAGCCCCGCGAAGTGGGGCTCCGTCGAGCTTAATTAGTAGACGCCGTATGAGATTTAGTTTTAGGTTTAATTGTGAATAAAAAATGTGTGTCGTATAAATTATCTTTATTTATATTATGGTGAATAAAAGTTATGGAAAATGGCATTATTGAAAACGAAAATTATGGCAAATACGTTTATTGATTTACATAAATTATTATGACACTTGATCGATTGTGACCAATGGAATTAGAGAAAGTCATTTTATGTCATTTCACGATTATGGCAACTGAAGCGTTATTTCTAATGAAATTATGGCAAATACCAGTAGGTCAAGTGTTCAACAATGAAACAGTGGTACACAATAAAACATAGTAATATTTCCAAAACGCGACGTTGGCAGTTAGTGCAATATATCGCGTAAGGACACTCAATAGATACCACCGGCGTATCCCAGTTTGCGGCGGCACCGCGTGAGAAAAGACGCGTCTGCGGCTCATTTTTACTATTTTCGTCAAAAATTGAAGTATTTCTGGCTATCTTTAAAGATTTTTCATTATTTAATGGTTAGGAATATTATATTTTTTATGATTATCCTGCATTCTACATGTTTTGTAGGTTATTTTGGCATATTTCATTTGTTTCAAAGTTACAATTTTGTGAACATAAATTAAAAGTTAGTTAGATAAACCCTAGGTAGTCAACAATGAAACAATTTAACAATGGACACAATGAAACACTGTTTTATAGATTTTTATTGGTTGATATTGTGTAACCTTATCTATTAAAATTTGTTTTAATTAAAAGATGGCGCGTAACAGAGCTGTAAAAAGGACGAGGGGCGTATTGCTTACCAAATGGCAAAAATTAACAATATTCGATATTCTGTTAGCTGGGAAAATGGCTGGAATCGAATGTTTACGGTCTTATAAATCAGGGCATGCAGAACTGTCATTAAAAAAGCCTGAAGCATGCAGCATAGCACGTCGTGCCACTGCATTTAACGTAGAAACGGACTCTTTCTTTAATAACTACCTACATTAAACAAAATTTGAATTAGGCACTGTTTATTTATGGTGTTTCATTGTTGAATATATGGTGTTTCATTGTGTACGCCTATATGGACACAATGACACAAATCCCCTTTCTTGGTTTTTATTTCTTTGTCGATTCAAATCACTTTATTTAAAAAAATCTATAAATGACATTCGATACCCAATCATATTGACTACATGCCTGTAAAATTATAGACTTCTATCAGCAAAAACATGAGATGTACGAGGTTATGAACTTTTAGTGTTTCATTGTTGAACACTTGACCCTATGGCATATGAAATTATGGCATATTAAATTATGGCAAACATTAGTATACGCGTTGTGACCTTAATGTAGCCAAAGCGCATTCTTAATGCCTTAATTATCGAGTAGTTGGACATCAACATTAGTGTTAACGCAGGTGGAGCAGTAGCATTATATACATAGATTACAAATCTTAGAGAAAAAGAAGTGAAACATCAAAAAAATATTGCGTTTTTTGGTTAACGGGGGTGGGGGGCGCAGTCTGAGCTTCGCACCCTGGCGCTATATAGCCTTAAGACGGCCCTGCATTTTCATATCAAATCGACTTTACTGATAATATGCTAGTATAGTAGAGGTAAACAATACCCATCCCATATCCATCAAAAAAACCAACCCTCAAAGCTTCAAGTTGCTAATTCTATGAAGATCGATTATCAGCCCACTGTGCGGCGCGGCGTCGCGCTTTTGCGGCACGGTCGTGCAGCGGGCGCCGCTTCCTCACCCGTCTCGCAACCGCCGTTAGCAGCGGTATGACCAAAGGGTATGACGTACGGTGGAACGAAACCGGCCGCTAATGGACTTAGCCTAATTAAAGAAAAAAGTAGTTTTTTTAATGTGTTAATTTTTTTTATGGTATGATCTAACAATTATAAGAAACTTTTACTACTGCGGTCTTTCAGATAATTTAGTTTTATCGGTAATAATAATAATTTTCAAAATTATTTTTGTATGGAGCAAAACAGAAAATGTGAAAATCTCGGACTTCATGTATGTATAGAACGTATTTATGTTCTATGTTAGCGACTATACTCATACTTTGATTTTTCCCGATTTAGACGCAATTGTAATTATTTACACACCCCCCTAGAGGTTAAGAGCTAAGCGCGTTTTTTTTTGTAGCGGTGTCCCCTTTAGGCCTAATGGCCTAATCCACTCATGACTATCCTTAAAAAAAAGAGTAATTAAGGTATGAAATAAATAATTAAATTAAAAAAGTATTTAAATAAAATTTAAAAAGTCGCAATAACTGCAAGTCGGTTTTAATTTAATTACTGTCAAGTGTATCTGCGTTCACGAAGGCTATATTTTCCTGTTCGTGATCAACAAATGCCTGCTCAAAAATTAATAGTTTTGTTTTGTTGAAATTAACGGATCAGAACTAGTTAATAAATTGTTTAAGATATTTTTTTTTTTTTTTATAAATAAAATAAATAAATATTTACGGACATTTCACACAACGCTATCTGATCCCAAAGTAAGCAAGGAATAACCTGCTTGTGTTATGTTACATCTTCATTTGTAGCTTTTCTGCAGTATTTCCTAAAGTGTTGTTGGCGGGACCTGCGGAAATCTTTATTTCTGGCCTTGGCAGCCTCTTCGGATAACTGTCCAATTGGTATCAGACCAAAACTTTCAATTATAGCTGCACAAGTGTTCACAAACTTCTTATGCATGAACTTTGTGAACACTTGAAGGCATATAATACCAACCATATAAATCTAAATATATTTTTAGGGTGTCTTGAGCATATTCGTGAAATTTCACTGTATCAATATGGTAGCTCGATGAAATTGCCCCTAAAATGGTTGCATACCGCTTAATTAGATTCTCACTCCTGTTATTTCAACAGTTATGTTTGGATTTGCGAAAAATCTCCTGGCAGTGTTTCCGTCATTGGTGGAGACGTGACCTTGTTTGATAACATCAATCAAAAGTCCCATTCTACTTTATAACGTGTCTTGTCTTTCTTTCTTTCTCGATTCCATAATGAACTTGGTGTCTCCCTTCACAGTTTAGAGTTGAGCCCCACAACTTTGTTGAAGCGATAAAATGTTTCCCGTTGAATTTATTTTTGTCTGTTTTTTTTGTATGGAACTCATCGTGTGCGAGTCCCACTCGCACTTGGCTGGTATTATCTTTCATCAGTTGACTGGCTTGACTACTGCAGAAAACGTTTACTCCCGTCGCGTCGAGTTGCGTCGTTTATAGGTATTTTAAAAATATATTTAGAGGGTTATTGTAAGCGAACCTTAAAAGATAGGCTTAGGCTGTGCAGTTATAAGAGACGTGACGCAACGGGAAAAATTATATCACTTTAAATATTAATACCTACCACACCTCTCTAAATAATACATATAGGACACGCGACGGGAGTAAATGCGACGGGACTATATTTCTTAAAATATTAATACTATACCACTCTCTTTCTCACTCTCAAGTGACGCAAAGAAAGTTGCGCGGGTCAGCTAGTAATAAATATAAGACACGCGACGGGGGTAAGCGCCACGGGAGTAAATGCGACGGGACTATATTTCTTAAAATATTAATACTATACCACTCTCTTTCTCACTCTCATGTGACTCAAACAAAGTTGCGCGGGTCAGCTAGTAAATTATAACTGTGTTGCATTCATACCAAATCGACTTTAATGATATACGCTAGTATAGTAGAGGTGAACAATACCCATATCCTTCAAAAAAACCAACCCTCAAAATTTCAACTTACTAAGTATATGAAGACCGATTTTCAGCCCACTGTGCGCCTCTATTTGGGCGGCGCCACGCCGCTTCTATTCATTTTGTATGAAATGTGAGTGAAGGGGCGCCGCGCCGCGCCCGTGCCGTAACGCACGCTTCACGCTTCTTGTATAAGTCCCGCGCCTTTCACCACTCATTACGTTTTGGGGCGATACATCTCGGCACCACCTACCGGTAACTACTACTACTACCTACTAGCTTTTCAAAAGTATCTCTATTGAGAGAGAGGCTTTTTGGCAGGAAGTTGTGAAGGGTGGTTATCGATTTATAAAGTATAATTTTTCATAATTAGCATTGTTGTGTTTTTAACCGACTTCCAAAAAAGGAGGAGGTTCTCAAATCGTCTGTATTTTTTAAGCTATTGCATAGCTTCTGTCGCGGGCCTTGAGCGTGGAGACCGAATCCAGAAATTCCGTCACGAAAAAAACCTAACACTCGGCTATTCTCAGCCACGCTCGGTCGCGTTCGTACATCTCGCACTTCGTATTTTTTTTTATTTACGTCAATTATGCACTCTGCAGTCGTTATATATTAAGTCAATCCAAAAAGTGACGCTTGTACCCAGAATCAATCTTGCACCTTCTGCGTACCGATCCACGTCTTAACCACTCGACCAAAGTTGAATTTAGAGTACTGGTCGAATTTAGAGTTCTTAATGTGAAAACAATTTCGATGCTCCGATTGAAATGCGTCATAAATAAGAATATTGACAGCACTCACTTTGCAAATCACCCACTAACTTTTTTCACAACGGACACGGTAATGTTTACGTAAAATAACGACACGAATCTATAAGGGTTCCGTTTTTTGCCATTCGTCTACGGAACCCTAAAAATGCTATGCAATAGCTTTACCGCGGCAGTCCCCGAGTGCCACACGTTTTTTCATTTTTTTTATGTTTGTTACCGGCAAATCGCTTGAAGGAGTTAACCGATTTGGATAATAAACAATAATATCTGATAAATCTAAATATACACACCCATTACTTTGTGCTAAGTTAATTTTATGCTTCATTTTTTAGTTTTTGTTTGAAGTCTGTTTTTTTTTTGTTATGTGCGTATCAACTCTGGATTCATATCATAAAATAAAAGTTCGATAACGAGCACAGTGTTACGAAGTGATAAAACTTAGTGAATTGCAACTTCTTTTAGTTCCTAACAAAACGTTCAAAGATACTTTTTAGAAAATTTATCCACCGCTTTTCCGAAGGAATACTGACTTAAGGCGGTTTTAAACCTTCCTATATTTTGGGTTCCGATATTCAGGATGTCCTCAATTCAAAAAAGTTTAATTGAATTTAGGATGAGTAGCGTCCTAATTAGGTCACGATTTAGGACAAGGATGGTTTCCGACGTCCTAAATGGCTAAATTGGATGAGTGTTATCACATTTCCTAATTCAGGACGCTCAGTCGCCGCTCACCTACCGTCAGGAGCGCACGTTTAGTCTTTTGTTCCCAAAGAAAATGACGACCGTAAAGGAGATGACCCAAAATATTTTGGAGGATATTCTGAAGTCATCTTGTTCTAAGATCCCCTTTATGTTCATGCTTGATAACTTTTAACGCAATAACAAGTACATAGTCCTTCACACTTCTTGTCATTGGAACGTAGTTCACCAAATCACCAAAAGTAGGCACGACACTTTTGGTAGTGGTAGTGATAGTGGTAGTGGTAGTGCTAGCCAGGGGACGAACATGAACTCTACGAGCAACACCAAAGCAAATAGAAGTTTCGCACTGAAAAGTTTTTTGAAGTAAAACTTCTTTAGGCGCGACTAGGGAGTAACTCAGATTTTTGACTTTAGGCGCGACTAGGGAGTAACTCAGATTTTTGAAGCAAAACTTCTTAAGGCGCGGCTAGGGAGTAACTCAGATTTTTGAAGCAAAACTTCTTTAGGCGCGACTAGGGAGTAACTCAGATTTTTGAAGTAAAAATACTTTAGGCGCGACTAGGGAGTAACTCAGGTTTTTAAAGTAAAACTTCTTTAGGCGCGACTATCAGATTTTTAAAATAAAACTTCTTTAGGCGCGACTAGGGAGTTACTCAGATTTTTGAAGTAAAGCTTCTTTAGGCGCGACTAGGGAGTAACTTAGATTTTTGAAGTAAAACTTCTTTAGGCGCGACTAGGGAGTAACTCAGATTTTTGAAGTAAAACTTTTTTAGGCGTGACTAGGGAGTAACTCAGATTCTGAAGCAAAGCTTCTTTAGGCGCGACTAGGGAGTAACTCAGGTTTTTAAAGTAAAACTTGTTTAGGCTCGTCTATCAGATTTTTAAAATAATACTTCTTTAGGCGTGACTAGGGAGTAACTCAGATTTTTAAAGTAAAACTTCCTTAGGCGCGACTAGGGAGTAACTCAGATTTTTGAAGTAAAACTTCTTTAGGTGCGACTAGGGAGTAACTCAGATTTTTGAGGCAAAACTTCTTTAGGCGTGACTACGGAGTAACTCAGATTTTTGAAGTAAAACTTCTTTAGGCGCGACTAGGGTGTAACAAAAAAAAAACTAACTAACCTAACCTAACCCGAAACGGGATGCGGGGTCCTACTAACATCTTAAGGACCCCAATAGTTCGGATCCTCCTCGTGGTGCATCCTGGGCAACGGAGTAGCGACCACTCCCCTTTCTCTGTGGGGGAGTTGTGCTACTCTGGCTAATTCCGGCCGAGGCGGGAGTAACCCACCTGTGGGTTGCTCGGTGGTGTGTGTTGCTGCCGGTTATTCACGGCCGGCAGCAGCAATGCTGGGTCGCCGTCGCTTCGCCACCTTTGCTGGCGAGACGATGGCGGCAAAGTGGGAGAGGCACTGCGCGGGGGGCGGGAGTTTGGGTAAATGCTCCCGCCCTGCCATGCAGTTCGGGCTGCCGGTCGTGAATAACGGCGCGACCGGCGTCAACAGTGCTGGGGCGCTGTCACCTCGCCAGTTGACGAGGTGATGGCGGCAAAGCGGGAGGTGCACTGTGCGGGGGAGCGGGAGTAACGGATAATGCTCCCGCTCTGCCGTGCAGTTCGGGGGCGCCGCGGTGAGGAGTCACTGCGCGCCCCCGATTGTTTCTTGACCGTGGGCGTAAGGTCGGGGGACCCCGCCCACCGACGGTCACATGGCGGTGGGCACCTTTCCCGTGTTCCGGGGGTGCCCATTAGCGCACGCCTGCGCCAGCCGCTCTCTGTCTCCTCTATTACAGAGGGGCGCTCGAGAGCGGTGCAGGCGTTGTATTCAGCTTAGGGAGCTTTGGGGAGCCGCCCATCTGGCTCCCCCGAGGAGAGCCCCGAATAAACGGGGCGCCCCTAGCCGGGTCGACGTGAATAATCTTTTGATATCCCTCGGCCCGGCTAAAGGGTGAGGAGGAACACCGCGGGGTTTAGTGGGTAGGACGGTCCGGACCGGGCCGGGAGTCCCACACACCATCCCAGCTGCCCCCGCAGCTGGGATGTCAAAAAAAAAAAAAAAAAAAAAAACCTAACCCGAAACATGACTAGTATTTATTGAAATGCAAGCCAACAAATAGGATGTAACTCCGGTTTTTTTTCTGACGGAAGTAACGCTTACTATTCGAATTTTCAATAGCGGAAACGCGTTTTAGCTATTAAAAATTCGAATGAATGATATTAATATAAATCATTTCAGTGATATATATGCCGTCAATGGCAAAGAAGTTTTACTTCAATCACGCGTAAAGGTAACACGCACACGCTTTTTTTATTTTATATTTGTTTTTGTTTCTGTTTTTGTTTTTGTTTACAATAAAATTTAAAACCATATTTTTTTTTTATTTATATTTACGGACATTTCACACAACGCTATCTGATCCCAAAGTAAGCTAGGAATAACCTGCTTGTGATATGGGTATCAGACTTATACTAATATACTTTTTTTTTAAATACATACATATTATACATAGAAACACCCAGACTCCTGAGACAAACATTTATGAGTCACACAAATACTGATCTTCGGTGGGAATCGAACCCACGACCTCCAGCGCCGCAGGCGGTATCACTACCGACTGCGCCACAGAGGATTAATTCTTTTACAATTCTTTCACTAATTAATCGAAAGGAACTTCGTTCCATCCGGGTGTCCCTTGACACCCTCTGAAGTTTTTTTTCTTCTTTTTTATATATGCATGGAGCCAACCGCAAGGGCTACAGCAATGACATTTTTTTGGTTTTTGTATAGAATTGGAGGCAGTATATTACTTTACTCTATGATTGGAGGCATTTTGTCACACATCTCGACACATCCTTCACTTGTCACTCGTCCTCTAAATCTGATTTAGAATCCTAAATTAGTAAACGTGTAATCGCGAGCTTCGGCGACTGAATTTCTTTTTCTAAATCGTATTATTATATCCTAAATTTAGGAAGGTATAATACCCCCTTTAGAAGACGAGGACTGCGACTTAAATTAAAGGGTCCCAACATGATCAATTGGCAATTGTCAAACACGTAGATTTTCATGTGCACGTATACAGTTTGTCTATAAAGTCGTGAAATTAAATGAGAGCGCTGCTGAATGCATGTATGCAACCCTATATAGTACGACCAAAATGATTTTGATACCTACGAGGAGTTCGTTCCGAGTAAAATCTTACTAATATTATAAATGCGACAGTTTGTGAGTGTGGATGTTTATTACTCTTACACGTTCGAACGGTTAAAGGGATCTGGCTGAAATTTGGTACAGGGATACATTATAATCTGGAATAACCATGGCTACTTTTTATTCCGGGAATAAGTTCTTACGGGAAGCGGGAACGGGAATAATACAAATATTATAAATGCGAAAGCTTATGAGTGTGGATGTGAGACTCTTTCACGCTCGAACAGTTGAACTGATCTGGCTGAAATTTGGTACAGGGATACATTATAGTCTGGAATAACACATAGGCTACTTTTCATCCCGGGAATAAGTTCCTACGGGAAGCGGGAACGAGAACAAATTCGACACGGGCGAAGCTGCGGGCATCAGCTAGTGAGTTAATAAATAAAACACATTATACATTTTTAATTTTGTTTCTGTTTTATTGAATCAGATCCAGAATAAAGTTATTGAACCAGATCCAGAAGCCCCGGTCTAATAGCGTCTTACAACCCACCAGCAGGTGCCTAGCAGTCCCAATTGCTTTGCCACAATCATGTAATTACATGTTTTATCTGTAACTTTCTTAAAATCGTCTATTTCTTTCTTTGCCGACCTTTTCTGTGTTTACCAGGAGTTTCAAACTTTCCTTCATTATTAAAACCTTCGTTAACTATTCGCCTAACTGTACTCTCTGATTTTCCTGAAAAGAGTAAAAAAAGAAAATTAATTACATATTATCTATAAATTATATAAATTATATAATTATATATTATCTATAAAAAAAGAAAATTAATTACATATTATATACATTAATTACATTACATATTGGAACATGAAGCAATTAATTCAAAATAAAAATTGGTAGAAAACCAGATTGAACTGAGTATCAAAAATGTAGGTCGAAATATAAAATAACCATGTTGTTCTAACCACTGACTTACATTATAGGTAGATTGTAAGTTTAAGATTCTAACCTAAAAATATGCAAACAATGCCTTTTTTTGTCTCCAAATCGTAAATTCAGTAAATTTGTAACTTCAGACAGATTCAAAACAAAGAATAACACGATTACATACCCACCAAAGATGCTGTTCGCTCATATACATCCTCAAAATCCCACAACAATTGTCCAGATTGGAACTCCGCGAAACATCACTGGAAAACTTTAAAAATCACTTCCTGCGCACCACTCCGATTTTCTTTACTCATTTATCAAACCTTTATGCGTAGTTTGATCTCAATTTGTTGCAGTTTAATCCAAACATTAAAGTTACGTGAGAGAGTAAACGAAATCCGACGATAGCATTGACAACTGACGTACTTATGTTTCTTGTTGCCAGTGTTGCCACACACATAACTATTTTTAGTTCCTCAAACATTCATTTCACGACTTTATAGACAAACTATACGTCGATGCACACACACATGCAAAGCAATCACGCACACTGAAGCAACTTCCATTCATAATTTCATAATTAACGTGATTGACAATTTATTGCAAGGCACGATCGTCTCGGGAGTCTATAAGATATTTTATGGAAACAATATTTGGCATAAGATCTAAGTAACCAAAGCCAGTTTAACTAAATTAAAAAAATGAGATTTCGAGACGTCAATAGAATCTCATCATCTCATCACATCTGTCAGTCACAGTCCAGTCTGTCGCAACTACGTACAAGCAAAAAAATGTATGAAAATTGACCAAATTGTAATGGCGACTCACTGACCTGTAATAATAATCGCTGGACTGGCTATTCCATACAAAATGACAGCTACTTTTTTGTGCCGATTCAAAGCGCCTCTGCCGAGTGCACTGAGAACTATATTAGTTTGCAAATGGCCGTTGTTTGTTTATTTCAGAAGAAGTTTATGTGTGAAATTTGGAATATTTTTAAGTTATTACTGTGATTGCTATAAATTTGAAGTGTTTTGATATATAAATTTAGTTTATTGTGTAATTAAGTAGATACTTATCATTAGATCGTGTGTATATTGTAAAACAAGATACGAGAAGGGCTGTGGCGTCTCTTTTCACAAGTAAGTAAATCTAAGAATCTAATTCTTAAACAATTATTATAAATAATTTAGGTTTTTTTTTTACTATCATAAGCGAATACCCTTCGAGTTTCGGGGATTTTACGAATATTTTTATAACCTATAATGTTTAATAGGGATGTCAAAATGTATATCGATAATTATTTTCTGTGCAATGCCAAATTCGTAGTTTAAAAAACAAGAGGCATGGTAAAAGTACTTTAATAATTTAATGAATATATTAAAATTATTAATAAAAACTTAAAATTGTAGTAGATAATCGAAACAGTAACTACCTAGCGTGTGAAATATAACTTAGCATCTATGGTTAATTATTTATATATTGGACATCGTCGTTAGAAACACACATCAATCAGATTTATTCTTAGTGGACACAAGCCTATTTTAAGAGAATCTACTTTGCTTTTCAATCTTTTTAAAATATGTGACAATTTTCTTTTAAAAATTATACAGATGTGCATTTAAAAATATCCCGTAATAAATGTGTGATTTCATATTTTTTTTAAATACCTTCCCTCCTCTGTTCTTACCTACTGCAAACAAACAAAAGTACAATAAATCCTAATCCTAATTAACCTGTCATTTAACAAAATTCCTCTCTGGACACGGCTGCTTCGGGAAGCAAATGGGAAATAGTTGCCATTGAGGCGGAATAGCAAGTTGGCATTGGCTGCTTCGGGGAGCACGCTCGCACGGCTCACGTTAAGCGTGGCGTCCACCAGGCGGGCCGGGCCGCAGCGCAGAGCAAAAATTCGCGTGCCGTAAGTTTCATATGAAATTGTGTAGCATCTGCCTTTACTAAAGGCGGGCCGCAACGAAACACAGTTTCATTAAAAACGTATGGCATGCGGATTTTTGCGTTGCGGCCCGGCCCGGCCCATCCGCCTATTGGACGCCTAGCTTTAAGTTCTAACATAACCCAATTATGATTAAAGACAACCTTAATGACTGTGTGGGCTGTGTCCGGTGTCATTTTTCAGCCGATTTACAATAGTAACACTACTTTGGCAAAATACCTGCGACCACTGTTTAAGCAAACAAACGCTTTTTTTTATATTAAGCTCGCCAAACTGAATTCGCGTGCCTGATGGTTAGCCTACTTAGGTACTTTAAAGTAGTCATTCATATTATGTAAACATCATTGGTACAAAAATAAAATTAACATTGTAGTCGATATCTGGTAAAGTTTTTATCGACATCAAGACAGGTGTTGTACATCACTAGTATTAGTTCCAAGTACATTCGCTAGCTGCCGTCAGCGCCAAATGGCGATTTTCAATTAGGCACACTTTTATGAAACCGATCACCAGTCCAGATACTATTACAGGTCAGTGTGGCGACTACATGTGTCTCACTCAATTACTCTATCTGCCTCGCTCGTTCCTTGAGGAAATGTCATCTGTCTGTCACTGTAGATGTCAAGTTGTTATTCGTTATTTTCAATTTATTTTTCTCTGAAAGATATTATTGAAATAATTGAGATAATAGCTTATTTTTGCTATCAATTCGTTCTCTATATTATATTCTCTTGTGTTTGTTCTACATAGTTTATCGAATTATGCATTATCAAAAGTGTGAAATATGCGGTTTAAAATCTGGAAGAAAAGACGGCACAAAACGGTTTTTCATGGCCAGATTTCCTATGGATGAGCTTCGGTGAGTAGTATATTAGTAAATCTATCAATGGTTCATAGGTTATATGGGTGAAAACAATAAAAATTATATATTGTATAATCGTTAGGAAAATAGTGTGGTAGTAGTTTTGCAATTACTTATATATCGATGTTTAATTTTAGTTTGAAGGAATGGGTGAAGAACACAGGAAACGAGGATTTAGCATATATATACCCATAGAGAAACTCCACCAGTTAAAATTTGTTTGCGGAAAACATTTTACTGACAAAGATTTTCGGAAAAAAAGGACGCAGTTAAAGAAATTTGCAGTTCCATCAATAAGACTCACTGCCAAGCCACTTAACACAAAAATATGTTAAAAAACACAAGAATAATTGTCATTATTTTTGTTTCAGCCAATTACCATGTGTATAAAGTGAGTGGTACAAAGTGATTAACGACGAAGGCAATAATGAAGCAAGCATCCTAATATTTAGTATTCAAAAGGGTCAATATTATATAAAGTCACTACAGCGAGCTGCAGAATTGATTGAACAGACAAATTTAATTCAAAATAAAATTGATTGATTAATGGATTCAGCTAAATAATCACCATAACAAAAGGTTGGTGCCACTTCAGAAATCATGGCTACATATCTATAACTCGTACGATAAAAAATATTAAAAATAACACAAAAATATTGTAATTATCTCATTATTTTGTTTGAGCTAATTACTGTACTTTAGTGATTAAAGACGAAGGCAATAATGAAGCAAGCGTCCTAATATTTGGTAATTAAAAAGGGTTATTATGATACACAGTCAGAAGTCAGAATAAGAAATAAGGCGCTGAAATTACAAAATATACTGTTTTTTTAAATAAATATAATAATATTTTATGAACTTATCATTTCACAACCAAAACTGAGCCTATACTAGCCTATACTAGAAGTAAAGACCACTGCATTTATCGATATCGATAAATATAGTATCGATATCGATAAATATAGTATACATCACTATTTTTCCCTAATGTTGGCAACTGTATGTGTTAAAGTTGTTAGGTTGGCTACTGTCAGTTGATCATAGTTTGACATTTTGTAAGACTATTTCGCACTATGGAAGTCCCGTCTCTTCTTACGTAGTATTGTATTCTCTTTGTCACAGTCAGTCAAGTGCAGTCGCCTCCATCCTCCATCTATGTTATAATAAAATCAGTAATCAGTAATAATTCAACTAATTCAGTATACTCTGTGAGTGAGTGCAGTGTACCTAGTCAGTCAGGCTATAAAAGTGTTCTGTGGTCAGGATAAAGTCTAGGCCTTCTGGTTCTGGCAGTCAGTCAAGTCAAGTTGAACGAGTAGCACTTTTTGGTTATTTAAACATAGAGTTGTTTCGTTAAAATAATGCAAATTCTTTGAATATTCTAATTTACATGGCATTTACTGTATCTCTTGTCTTTGTTACCGGTCTATCGAAGTAATCAAAAATGTTTCTAATTTTTCTGCTGATGTCCTGTATAAAAATAACCGTAAGCGATGAAAATGTGAAATACGCGGCTATTATATTTCGGCACGGAGATAGGACTCCAATAGAGCCCTATCCTACCGACCCTTGGAAGAATCAGTCTCTTTGGCCAGTGAAATTCGGCGAACTAACTAATATTGGTAAAATGCAACACTATGCTCTAGGAAAATGGCTGAGACAAAGATATTCGGTAAGATGACCTGTTACTTAGTATTTGCAAAATCATCTCGTCTTTTACTTCTATGTTTGAGCATAACGTAATTTGATATAATAAATGTAAAATTTTCAGAAACATATTCTAGAGTTCTATTGCAGACTTGACGAAACTCTAGCTCTGGACCAAATTCAGACTACATCTATTCAGCTGTTAGAGCGTGATAGAATTATAAACATCCCGACATCTTCACAATCTTTCACATACTCCTTCCTCGTATTGTTTATTCCCTAACTTCCTCATATCTATAGCTCTCTCCCCACCGCCTCTTTTACGAGGATGACCTGCTCATATAAAGATGCATGTATAGGTTATGAACTATTGTAATCTAAACTGAAATCAAATCAGCCTATGGCAGTCCACTGCTAGCTGTAGGCCTCTCCTAATTTTAGCACAATACATGGTCCTGAGCCTTCTGCATCCAGTCAGTCTCTGCAACCTTTTTCAGGTTGTTGGTCCATCTGGCAGGGGTCTTTTTACTCCATGTGTATCAAGTTGCCGTCTCTATTCCAGAACTCGGTTGCTCCACTGACTATCGTTTCTCCTACAGACGTGATCAGCCCACTGCCACTTTAAAACGCAAACTCTGTGAGCTATGTCAACCACTCTGGTTCTTTGAGGGATAACATCGTTTCGGATTTTATCCCTCAGAGACACCCCAAGCATAGCTCTTTTCATTGCTCGCTGTGCAACTTTAGGGTCTTATTAAAATCGGTGATCAGTCCTTGACTATGAGCAGAGTCAAATGTCTAGCCAAAGGTGCTCCACTGCAGTAGCACCCCTCTCAGTATCAGGAGTCTAAATCCTGAATGTCAAATCGATAGAGGCATTTGTGGTATCTAATATTAAGTAGCTGAGTAACCAGTTCATTAGGGTGGTTTCTGAGCCAGTTTTATACTTTTGAGCTAATAGCCTAATTTCGTTCTTAACTGTGTTGACCTGTAATGCTTCATGAATTTCAGCATTTGTGACAAACCACAATTAGTTGGCAATGTTGAGAAGATGCTGTTCTGCAATCTCTGCATTATGGTTAAGCTAGACTTGCCGTTAAAACCATCTTAAAGCCAATATGGACCCATATTGGCTTTAAGATGGTTTTATAAATAAGTAGCTTGTTGTCCATGGTCAGGACCGAGTTCAGTGACTTTAGCCAGTACAAGTTCCTGTACCGCAGGTTGAGTTCATCTCTTTTTGCATTGATGTGTTTCTTCAAGGTATCTGACGCTTTCACTTTGTGGGAATTCGTCGTTTCCCAGTTTGACCTTTCCACAATTTCCCTTTCTTAGGGTAAAGGTAATGTGTGCAAATTTATTAGCACTTGCCCTTATTCTGCATTTTTTGAGCCAGCCATTTAGTTTATCCAGGCTACTTTGCAGTGTTGCAGAGGTCCGATCAGGGTCCTTGTTGCTTGCTAGTATTACAGTGTTGTCAGCAAATGTAGCAGTGGTAACATTACATGCTTCAGGGAGGTCTGATGTGTATAGTACTGGGACTAACACAGATCCCTGCGAGACTTGTTTTTATGACCCTTTTCTCCAAGGGATTTCGTATGACATCACACACTCGATGTACCTGCTCAATGGTAGAGTGGTACTGCCTGAAGCCAAATTGATGTCTTGGGATAGTTTCATTTTTTGTGAGAATTGGGATTATCCTTGCTAGCAGGATCTTCTCAAAGAGCTTAGACATGATCGGTAAGAGACTGATAAGACTATAGGAGCTAACAGCATGATCATTTCTGGTTTGCCTGCTTTATGTACCATCATTAATGCAGATATTTTCCATTGCTGTGGAAAGTACTGGACTCTCAAGATTCCATTAAAGAGAGTAGTCAGGTAGACTATGCCCTTTCCTGGAAGCTCTTCCAGTTCTTTATTTATTTATTTATTTACACTTCTCATCAGAAAAATCGAAACACCTTGCAAGTTTATGTCTTCTAAGGATTATCAGGAAAATGTGTATATTTAGGAATGTTTGTCAAATGTTGTTTAATAGTAAACAATAAGAGGTTTTCAAATTCTAAAGTAAATGTTTTAAATTCAAATAAAATTTTATTTTCGCTTACCACTGTAATGGGCAAACTGCCGCCTATATTGGGTGTAACAAAATTACCTATCCAAAAGTATAATCATGTGATTTTCTTCATGGAATGAAAACCCTTTTGTGTTAAATTAGGACAGATATCATAAAAAGTAAAGTGTTTCGATTTTCTGATGAGAAGTGAATATTATGTGTTATTTTTGAGGTCCCTTATAGTTTTTCTGACTTCCCTAACTTTAACGGGTTTTGGTGGTAGGGATAACTGGAATGCAAATTTTGAGGTGTTTTCTACTTCCCTCTCGGCCTCTTCACTACATCCTTCGCTTGGTTTGAATACCTCAGCTAAGTGTCTGACGAAGACGTTGGCCTTGTCTTTTACAGTCCTTGTCCATCCAGCATCAGTCTTCACTTGGTATTTCATATCTTGGGGACCCTTTAGCGCTTTTTAGGGTTTCGTAGCCAAATGGCAAAAACGGAACCCTTATAGATTCGTCATGTCTGTCTGTCTGTCTGCCTGTCCGTCTGTCTGTCCGTCCGTGTGTCACAGCCACTTTTCTCCGAAACTATAAGGTCTATGCTATTGAAACTTGGTAGTTAGATGTATTCTGTGAACCGCATTAAGATTCTTATATAAAACTAGAAAAAAAGCAGTAAATTTTCGGGATGGCGACCCCGAAAATTTACTGCTTTTTTCTCTCAGAACTGAAACTCTAAATTTTTTTTTTCATCATACCCATACGTGTGGGGTATCTATAGATAGGTCTTCAAAAATGCTATGGAGGTTTCTAACATCATTTTTTTCTAAAGTGAATAGTTTGCGCAAGAGACACTTCCAAAGTGGAAAAATGTGTGTCCCCCCCCCCCCTCTAACTTCTAAACTAAGAGAATGATAAATCTAAAAAGAATATATGATGTACATTGCCATAAAAACTACCAACGAAAATTAGTTTGAACGAGATAGACCTGGTAGTTTTTTTTTTTAATGCGTCATAAACCGCAATTTCCGGTTAGTGAAATCACTACCACTGCGAACGTGTTAAAACATCAGTCAAAGTTACTTCCGTTAACTTTTATATTATGTTACTTGCTGCTACGAAACCCTTCATGGGCGAGTCCAACTCGCACTTGGCCGGTTTATTTTATTTTTCCAGAGTGAATAGTTAGGGCAGGAACTAGCTTTACTTAAGTCATAACTGGTAGGATGTACTATTTATAGTTGGGACAGCGGAAGTGCCGGGAACTAGGGGCTGTTGCTTGTTTATTGGCCTTACTGTACCTTGCTGGCCAAACGGGTTGGTACAGGGTTACATTTCAAGTTTCCCTTCTCTACTTTATGACCTGCTCCACTGGCAGGTGAGGCTGGCTTGAACCCTGGGGATGTTGGTGGGGCCCCATCGCACCCCTCAGACAATCAAAATTTGTAAAAGTAATTTTTTTTTCAGCACTTGTTATCAAGAGACTTTGATCCATCTGAAATTTATGTGCGGTCAACAGATGTAGACCGTACTCTTATGTCTGCCCAAGCAAACTTAGCTGGTGAGTATTCTGTACTTTACTTTGTTCTTAATCTAATAACTATAATATTATAGATTCTTCTTAATTTTTTATTTTTATTTTTTTTATACCACTAAGGTGGCAGACAAGCATACGGCCCACCAGGAGGACTGGTGGTCACCGCAGCCTATGAACGTTTGCAACACCAGAGGCGCCACACTCGCGCTGCCGACCCTGTAAAAACCTTCTTAGACCCCTTTTGAAGAACCCCATACTGACTGTAGGCGTTTGGGAAAACCGAGGCAGGAAGATCATTCCACAACCTAAGCGTGCGCGGAAGAAATCCCCTACCGGATCTAACCGTGCTCGAACGCTCCGGACGTAGGGTGTGAGGATGAAATCCCAGTCTATGGCGAGCGGTGCGATGATAGAACGTAGCCGTGGGCATCATGTCAAACAATTCCTCAGAGCAGATACCATTGTACAGGCGGTAGAACACGCATAAGGAGGCAAAGTCTCTCCTGTCGCAAAGAGGTTCATCACCACCTGTCAGTAAAGGATCGTTGACAACTCTCTCAGCTCGCCTCTGCACCGAGTCAAGTGGACGAAGCTGATATTCAGGTGCCCCCGCCCAGAGGTGACAGCAGTACTCCATGTGTGGCCGCACTTGCGACTTAAAGAGAATCTTCTTAATTGTGGAGAAAAAGACCACAACTCTTAAAACCTATTAGTTGATTTTTTGTTTTTGATAAAAGTTGTCATATGAAAGTTTATAATTTGTATTCTACAAAAATAAAGTACGCCTGATCCCGCGCTGTAACAAAGTCAATACACAGCAAAAATCCTGTGGGATTGCAATCCCTAGGTTGCCCATATCTGTTTAACAGTATAAAGAGAAAAATTATTCCAGCCTCACTTTAAACTATATTTTAAGAATTCACGGACATTTTCACACAACACTATCTGATCTCGAAGTAAGCTAGGAGTTAACCGCTTGTATTATGGGTATCAGACCACGAATATTAATACATATTACATAGAAACTCACAGATTTTCTAGACAAACTAAATGTTTGTCTAGAATTTTTCAGAGGAATTCAAAAATGTTTGTCTCCGGTGGGAATCGTGGTCCGCAGTCACTCATCGAATTATGACCTCTAGATAGACCAACGAGGCAGTTTGTCAAATAATACACTTTTAATAAAAAGAAATATTATACAATCTTTTGTTTTTAATAGGTTTATATCCACCATCGGGCAATACTATATGGAACAACGATTTGATGTGGCAGCCAATACCAGTTCACACAGTACCAGAAACTGATGATGAAATACTTGCTATGAAAAAGCCTTGTCCAGCTTATAAAATTGAATACGAGAAACTGATCCATTCCAAGGACTATACAGATCGACAGAATAAATACCAAAATTTGATGGAGTAAGTATTTTACTAGTACCATCCAGAATAAAAATGTATTAAGATAGTTAAATAGGAAAATGTTTTATGCAGATTTGCATTTTCCTGTTGTAATGGAGCAGGGTGGTGACAAAATGAACAACCCAAAGATCATAAAAATCAGTGCACCATTCTAAATCAGATTTTATTCTAAAATGATTTCGGAACCCTTATCTTAATGCTCTTTCTACATGCAATAAACAAACCTAAGCTAAATATAATATGTGGCGCTAAATTTTAAATCGAATATTCGAAAACGCGTGCACGGGTCTAAAAATTTACATTCGCAACGTCACTAGTATTTATAGATTAGACTCGCCAAATTGACGCCGCCCGCCTGATGGAAAGACATCTAGCGAGGCATTTCCACAGTCCTTAGAAGTTGGCGGCCCTGTGATGTGCCTCTTCACGCTCCGCTGAAGAACCCGGGTTGTTAGAGGCAGAGCAAGTTTTTAAAGTCCGACAGAGAAACGATTCTAAGGTTCTTAAAAATATCTTGTTTTATATTGATTAGATTCAGACTATTGTTTCAAATATGATATGTACAATACAATAATAATAGTTTAGTTTAGGTTATTATGTTCTTAATTTACTACGATGCGAATAAAATTCCACTACTTACTACTTTCATTGTAAATATTCTAAAAATAACTTGTACGCTGGCGAGTATAAAGCGAACCTACGGCCTTCGCCAAAGAAAATTGTTGATTGCCTATTCCCTGTCAAATAGCCTTTTTTAGAGCGTCGGATGTCATGCCAGCCTAGGACGGAATAAAACTCCAATAGCCTCACTGCGCTGTTTCGAGAGCTGTGCTGCTCAGATAAGCCTTCGGAGTGGTAAACCCTGGGTTCCCGTAAGACTACCTTAAACCTTGGCTACCAGCGCGGCCTCCTTGTATTGATGACGAGTACACCCGCCGTCACTTGCCCCCGGTCTTATAGACCGGCAGTTCTGGCCGTAGACAACTTTGTGGCGTGACAAATAACCTAATCAAAAATGTCCTTTGTACTAAGGTGAAATTTAGAGTCCATCTCTTTTCAGTCCGAGATGCATGAAGAGAAACCACACAATATTTATGTTTGTATATATGAAGGCTACCTATGCCAATCTATTCGAACCATACGGTGACATCTATCTATCTATTGATTCAATAATGGTCAATATTATCATCTGTAAATTATAAACTATTTATCTTTCAGTTATCTGTCTGCATACACCGGCATGAAAGTTAAAACCTACAATGACATTAACGATATCTTCTCTACATTGAATATTGAAACTCTTTACAATTTTACTTTACCAAACTGGACCCACTCTGTGTATCCTGACAAAATGCGAGAGCCGGCTTGTTACAGGTAAGTAACACCTTTATTCACGCCAAACCACTAAGTAATGAGTTTGTAAGTAGAATGACTTGGGTTAGCCAGAATATTGTGTACTAGCGGACGTCACGCGGTTTCACCCGCGTAGTTCCCTTTCCCGTGGGAATACGGGAATAAAATATAGCCTATGTTCACCGCAAAGAGTGTAGCTTTCCAACAGTGAAAGAATTTTTCAAATCGGTCCAGTTGTTCCGGAGCCTATTCGTTACAAACAAACAAACAAAAGAACAAATATTTCCTCTTTATAATATTAGTATAGATTAGTATAGGACTAGTAACTTTCTTTTTGCAGGCACGCTTTTTTCCCCAACGGGGTAGTTTATCATACTTTGCATCTACATTTCACCAATTTTTTTTATCCTACATACAATTGGTGGTAAGCTCATTGTCGTGTTGAAATGGAGAGGGGTAGGTTGTCGGTACTTGTTGCTATGTGTATTTGAGTGTGTAGATACCCTAATTCTGTTGGCAAGCCCCAGCAAAATGTATTTGCTACAAATAAGATCTTAAATGGCGCTGTGTTAATTTAACGCCCCGTGTGGCGACAGGGTCCCGTGTTGCGACGGGTAAGAGTACAAAATGTCGCCACCCCAATACATCCCAAGAGTGCCGTAAGAGAAGAAAAACTCAAAATGAAACCCGGTTGTCAGTAAAATGACAGTTAAACCAAGTTGAAGACCTTATGGGTGGCTTGAAAAATTTCAACTGCGCTGCGCGGCGACCTCGCATGTCCATTTCAACACGGCAATGGTTTCACCACCTATTACGTAGGAGATAAAACTGTAAGGAGAAATGTGGGCGTACACTATGCCTCTGCCTACCCCTTCGGGGATAAAGGCGTGACTATGTGTATGTATGTATGTGTCAATTTAAATGTTGATGTTATTTTCAGCTTCAGAACACAGACAGGCACACCTCTGCTGTCCCGATTGAAAGTGGGTCCGTTACTGAAACATATTAATAGTCACCTGATGGAGGCTGTGTCTGGTGAGGAGAAAGGCAGGCATCGCCGGGTGCAGTTGTATAGCGCACATGACTTGACCGTTGGCAGTGTACTCAATGCTCTAGGCTTGTTTGATGGGAACTGTCCATGTTATACATCTGCTGTGTTCTTCGAGTTAATACTGGGTATGTATATATTGTCGAACTAGCTGCTGCCCGCGACTTCGTACGCGTGAAAATTATGTTATAATGCCAATTTGATTGCTCTCTGCTTAGCCCCTAGGATATGTAGCGTGATAATATATAGCCTATTTGAAGACCCTACCCCTAGTTAATATGTGTGCAAAATTTTAATCAAATCTATTTGTCTACTCCCACTTGTTCTGTTGGCAGAACTACTGGTAATTTTTTCCCATTAGTTCTGTGAGTACTCTTCGAGATCCTTCCGGACAAAGCAAAGCAAACAGACAAAACAATTTACTAACTATGTTTTCGACATCGGTATTTTATGTAGAACACCCAGCTAGTATTATTTTTTAATATTTCCAATGTACAGTTTTGACTTTTCTATCATTTTAGCCCCTCTCTATAAAATAGAGTGCAGAGGGGCTTATGGCGAGAATTTGTCTGTAGCCTGTGACTCTGTCGCATTAAACTACGTCACTAGGTCACGTGGATCATCTGTTCAAATAAAACAAAAATTACAACTTCAATCGTATTGAACTTTCATTTTCACAATAAACGTGTTAGAGAGGGGCAGTCTGGTGAGAACGATCTCACGGCTTTCTTGTTATTATATGTATAGATATAGTAATAATTACACATCACTGGCATATCATGTCTATGGCGATTGTAGGTGACCGACCTAGTGAATAGGCGAGTCACCGTTTCCCAGGTATTTTAATTAAGTACAGATATTAAAATGACACGCAATCTTTTTACATAGCTCAGCTCTAGCTACATAATAACACCCTACCCAATAACCATAATATAGTAGAACACCCACCCTCCCCTTTCCGATCCAGAACAACGCGAGCCGAACAGAGATGCCACTCATACACAGTGGAGAGAATTTTCGCCAGAACTGAGCGTTTCAAAAGATCGTTCCTCTGTCGAACCTTAAAAACATGGAATGACCTGCCCGCACACGTGTTTCCTTTATCTTACAATCCCGGGTTCTTCAGGGGAAGCGTGAAGAGGCACATCGCGGGGTCGCCAACTTGGGGACCACTGTCGGAAGTGGCCCCCAATCGCTAGATGCGCCGCGGCTTTCCATCAGGCTGGTGGCGACGTCAATTTGGCGAGTAAAATATATAAAAAAAGAAGAAAAGAACAGCCATTGCAGGGGGTCCTATAACGTTCTACATACAGCGGACGTAGACTGTCAGCAGTGGAAGTTCTATCTCCTATAATGTATTGTACCAATATGTCCCCGTGTAAACCTACCGAAAGATCGGATATATTTTGTCCTGAATAGTCCGTCCGTTGGTTCTTCTCCCATGTACAGTGGGCCAAAAAATTGGTGTACCATCTTAAGGTTGAACGTCGTTTGCAAATTCATAGGCGATAATGATTAGTTTCGCTTGCAGACATATCTGACAATTTCTATTGCCATCTTTATCTGATTATTGATAACCTTTTATATTGATTATTGATACCTACTGTTTGTTACGTGATAGCTGTTCTTAGTTTGAATATATTTGACAAAAAGTCAGTTGTCAGTATTCTATATGAAAAAGAGATTGCTAGATTTAAAAAGATTTTATTACTTTTATTTAGAACCATTCAAATTATCTTTGCAGAAATTAATGTTTTATCTGTTTTTAATAAAGGTTAAAATGTCATGCACTTCTAAGTGACTTACGACAAATGAATACTTATCAATAAGGTTTACGTCATTATTATGCATCTCTTTCAATGATATCTAGTATGAACCTTGTTGTAATTTTCAATGACTAGAAAACTAAATCAAATCTGATACACCACTTTCTTGGCCGACCGTACATACAATTATTATGTGACATTCTTTTTATATCAAAATATACAATATAGGGTAAACCACCCAATCGTTGGCACTCCTCCAATTATTGGCACTTTAGGTAATTTTGCCCATTTCTAACAGAAAAAGAATGCTATTTTACTTTTTAATGCATACCTACAACTACATAATGGGCAACACCGAACTGAAATAAACTAGGTTTCCCTTATTTTTCGAAATATACTCTTAACTAAAGTGCCAATAATTCATTCTAAAAGTGCCAATAATTGGGTGGTTTACCCTACCTACATTCACAATAGATTTTTGTTCGTAATATTTGTTATTGTTCGGAACAATAAACCGTAAGTAAATTCAAGGGCGCTGTCCGATTACACAAATCAGTTCATTCACCCTCGAGCGATGAAGCTTGTCATACTATACATTATTTTGTGCGCATACAATGAGAAGGGTTTCCAATTTCAAAAACAAAACATAGTTTGCATTACTGCTTATATGGCTACCTCGCTGACGCAGTAATGGATGCGACTGCCGAGCTCGCAAGATCTCGAATTGTCATCTTGAATTGTAACAAATATTTTTGTGATGCCTTCCGCATCCAGTCCCATTCTGCGATCTTTTACTGATCATCGATATGTGGCGGGTGTTCGTCCTACCCTACGTCTGCCGAGTCGCGGTCACCAGCATCACTCTAGAACTCATTTGCTCCATTGGCCGTCGATTGTTCTTCAGTTGTGGTCAGCCCACTGCCACTTTAATGTGTTTATTCTGGGAGCTATGTCGATCACCCTAGTTCTCTGCCGGACAACCTCATTTCAAAATTCTTATACCTACGTATATTTATATCTACCATCGCACTGCTCAGATTTCGCCGTCTTAAGATCCTGGAAACCATCAAGTCACTTGACTAGTCTTACGAGATTGATAATCTCAGATCGTATATATAAGTATGTTTATCAGTTATTTTGATCCCATAGCACAACAATCCTTAATTTGGACTAAATGGCGATATGTTGAAAATGGCCCAAAACTATGAAAGCAAGTTGTTTTGGTTGGTTTGTGAATTGCGTGTTTAGACGTTATAATATAGCATTACTGTGGTCATATAAATTGACTACAGTTTTTAAGGAATAAGGAAACAGCTCAGTGAATGGTTCCGCTGCAAGGCCTTCTAGTTCTCAAGTGAACCGTAAAATTATCTATGTACATACTGTAACTGACGTAACTTATCTAATGTGAGCGACTTTGATCGGAGAGTGTCAGGGTCACTTATCTACGAATAATTTACTTATTTGTTGTGTATGTAGATATGTTATCTTTGTTAACACTTACAATATAAAAGCATCCTAATCATTATACTCATTAATAAAACAGATCAGTTGTTATAGACTGAAACAACTGGTACATCTATATCGCATTTAATTCAAAACAAGAAGCCGTAAGATCGGTCTCACCCATAGATTTAGAATTTTTCGCTACTCTCAATAGATATACAAAGCGTGCGAGCGAGACCTCATTATCCATAGCACTTAGCTCGAGAGGAAAAGAGAAAGCAAATTGTGTACTCATATTTCAGTATTTTGAATCGCTGAGCCCGCTGGGATCCTATGGCGGCTCTATGTTATTCATAATATCCAGTAATCTGTAGTGATCTTACGATTAAAATAGAAAATTTTATATTTTCAACAATATTGTCGTGTTTAGTGTGTGAATAGGATATTACAAAACGCAATTATACGAAGAAAGACTCGTTTAACAGGTCATTTGTGACTTCGTTCATTCCATTTTTGACGTACATATTTTGCCAAATTGGATGTAAAATTTCACTGAAAGTCCAACTCATAACGTAGATTATGCATTTCCCTTCATACATAACACAATATTTAATGTGTAAATGCATTTTTGGAGGATATATAAGGCAGAAATAGAAAGGGCTGTTTACAGTAAAATAGTCATGGGTAGGTATCGATAAGGATGTCGATAGTTCATTATAGTGGCATTACTGCAAACAAACTTATCTGGATTTAATTTACTATAAATATGATTGATTTTTACTCGAACTGTGTTATTTAATCTTTTTTTTAGGGTTTTGTGCCTATTTTAATATAATATTTCCAAAATTTGTGATCCATTTTGAGTTGAATTTTTATAATTTTACTTCACTTAAGGTACTCCACGCCACACCGGAATGTTTGCTGTGCAAGGCGCAGATTAGCCTCTGCGTCGAATACTGTTCTCACCTTTGGGATGACTGTGCGAGGTACTTACTGGACGCGCTTGGCGCTATGCAGAGACGTGTTATCCGATTTCAATTATAGGTTGTCCTAAGATGACGGTAAGCCTCGAGCCGTTAGCGCAGCAAAGAACCATAGCGTCCTTGGCTGCCTTCTACTGAATGTATCACGGCGAATGTTCTGAAGAGCTCTTCAACCTGATCCCACCATCTCCCTTCCGATTTCGAACAACACGTCGGGCAGAGGTGCCACTCATATATAGCGGAGAGAATCTTCGCCAGAACTGAGCGTTTCAAAAGATCGTTCCTCTGTCGAACTACAAAATCCTGGAACGACCTGCCCGCACATGTGTTTCCCTCATTTTACAATCCCGGGTTCTACAAGCGGAGCGTGAAGAGGCACATCATAGGGCCGCCAACTTGAGGACTACTGTCAGAAGTCTTGTGTGCTGTAAGCATGACCCCCATTCGCTAGATGCGCCACGGCTTTTCATTAGTTTCCATCAGTGGCGACGTCAATTTGGCGAGGTTAATATATTTAAAAAAATCTACGAGTAATATCTTTTATTGTTACTAGGGTTCAATAATAAATGAGTTTCTAGGTTTAGTATTACGATAAGAGTTGGATTTTTAGTAAAATTTCAAATTCAATTGGCAAAATATATATGTACGGCAACAATGCAATGTACGATGCCATAAATTACATGTTAAAAGTGTATTTTCACATTCACACACTGAATCTATATTCGTAAAATCACTACAGAATTTCTAATATTACGAGTTACCCCATATAATCCCATTTTTACTTTTTCATAGTCGATTACATTCAAATTAACAATTTATTCCCCAAAACAAGAAGTTGGAGATGAAACTTCTAAGCACTTTGTGTGCTTAGAAGTTTCATTTCCATTCCATCCATTTATACAGATACTTTTATCGATAACATAGGTGTGACCATTCAACAACACTATTTAACCCACACATAGATCTTTCATTTTTGGTCTCGTCTTCAGTTTGACACTGTTCATCTTGTACATTCTAAATCTATGGTCTCACCAGACTTCCCCTCACGTCATTTGAAATTTTGTATACTCGCTATATTACAAAATCGGCAAAATTTCGGCATTGTAAGTCACGTGGTTTTGAAGTTATGAGTTTAATGCAACAGAAACACAGACTACAGACAAAATCTGGATTTAAGCCCCTCTGCACTCTATTTTATAGAGAGGGGCTAATACACCATTAATCTAAAAATATTGTAAATGAAGAATAATGGCATCCATAAGGATTGTCACACGAAAAAAAATACCAAATTTGCCAAAATATGGTTAACTATCAATGATGGTCTTGAAGATTACAGTAATGCTCTACATATTCTGCCAATGATGTCGTGCAATTTGCGTTCTTGTTATCTAATTATTATTAAATTATCCAATAAATTATATGTTCATTATTAATTCGTAATTAATGAGTAACTATAACGAATCCATAAATAATTAACAATATTAATGTCGTGTTCAATTGTGTTAGGTATAATTCATAAATAACCTACAATTTGTCATTAAGATAGTCTTCAATGTAGAAATGTTTTGTGAGATACTCGTATTTGTAGTATAGCATAATGTGTAGGCACACCGTGCAATTTCTTTTTAATACTTACTTCATTTCTATTTATGATATGTATGTATTTTGGAGTTTATATCCCATATCACAACACACAGTCTAGATCACATAGCACAAGCATACATTAGCTTTATATGATGTTGTGTGTGAAGGTCCACAAATGTTTATTATCATGTGCTTGTTAGCTTTTCTTTGTGGCACGTTCGACTGTTTGGCTTATTACTAAATGTATATTCTGTCTTTTAAAACGTGCCCATTTTGGCGCCACAAACGCGTTAGTCTCCACACAATTACCCCAACTTAAATGGCCAAGTCGAATTTTTAATATGGTCAAAATAAACGTATGATAGGAAGTAGAGCAGCAAATAGGATAACAATTAAGTTCATTTTTCTCGAGAGAAAGACGGAGCTACCAATTATATTCAGAATTATGTTCTGAATAAAATTCATAGCCGAAATCGAAGACAATCTTCGGTTTCTAGCTACAATTTTGATTGATGGCCCAAGAAAATATTCAGACTACCGGACTTATTGATTTATTAAAGAGAAACTATTATTCCATCGCCCAATTAAGCTGAATAACTTGTAGTATAGGATCTACACAACTGATAGACATACTTAAACATTTCTAAATACATACACATATACGTAGTAGAAAACACCCAAACTCCGAAGCAAACGTTTGTGAATCGCACAAATATTTATACTGACCTAGGAATCAAACCCAAGACCTCAGCGCGGCAGGCGGTTAGGTACACTACCGAATGCGCCACCGAGAGTCAATGACAACGTATTGCATTATAGAATTACAGATTCTGTGATAAACGAAAAAAAAAATAAACAAGCATACCTACATAGGCCTACGTCCAGCAGTAAACTGTCATAAAAAGATTTAATTGATTGAAGGAAACATAAATAACTAGTCAAGCAACTGATGAATAAATTAGGTTTCACTTGCACGGTGGTTTCATAAAACCCAACCACACTTTTTTCTTTGTCTTGTACACCTCATTCTATTAAAATTATTGCAATTTTAGCCAATATACATTCTTATTTTTCAGACAATTCAACATCAACGCACTACGTGAGAATCTCCTACAGAAACTCCACTGAGATAGTTGAGCCTGTGGTCCTAAACATACCGTACTGCGGCACTAAATGCCCTGTCAACAAATTTGCCAAACTCTACCAGAATCTGCTCAATGTTAATTGGGATCACGAATGCGGAAAACCGGTAAATATTAGAAAAAATCTTTCACTGTTGGGAAACTACACTATCCCTACACATCCCTACTAATATTATAAATGCGAAAGTAACTCTGTCTGTTACGCTTTCACGCCTAAACCGCTGAAGCGATTTAGATGAAATTTCGTATAGAGATTGCTTGAGTCCCTGGGAAGGATATCATAGATCATGCTTGTTTCTTAATATTAAATGCATCGAAATATTGCTTATCCGATTGCAATAACACTTTCTAAAGGCATTTGCGAAGGGTACACCAAAATTTTATAAAAAATATATGTAATACCTAAACGCCTTTCTAAGATAAGTCTGTAAACTAAACGGCTCAATAATTATTTATTTCTTCTGATGCTACAATACATAGCGTGCGACCTAAAATCAAGGTTGTAATGCAATTGCAGTTTACAGTAAGTACCACTTAAAACAACATATTTTATGGTCTGTGAGAGTGCAATATTAACTGTCTCGTGTTCTGTTCAAATCTTTTTCTCTTCAACTTCATCTCTGATTTTTAACTGAGTGTGACTTTTCGGTTGCTTCCAACGTTTTATCTGCTATAGGGAAAACTGTGATATAGTCAAATTATCTCGACTTTTTGTCTGATCTTGTTGACTTATCAACTCTTTAACGGGCTTTTACAACAAGCATTTATGTAAGTAAGTGCATCACAAGCAGATGAAGTTGACTTGGATCTTGGGATCTTATAAGAGACTCTTTACAAGCGTCTTTTAATCTGAACCTATCAACGGCAAACGTGTCTGTACTGTACGAGCTGACGTCTTCCTATCAATGTCTTATTAGTTCTTGAATTGACACCTTTTTTTTTGTTGAACGTGGGGGAAAATCCTCATGGATGTTATGCCGGACTCCTACCGACTAAAGAAACCTCACGTAACGCCCAACAGCCTATGGTTGGGAGCCCCGGGTAAGCCCTCGGAAGGATGTCCCAGGACTGATTTACACCATTTACAATTATCTTTGTCCTCAAGCTATGTACCGTTAAAGTTTGTGTGCCTTACCAGTGAGTCATACCTTTTCCTCCGATGCTGTTTTTACCCTATCAAGCGGTAATGTGTAGTTAGTGCAAATATACATCCATATATTTCCGGTTTGTATAATACTGGCATATTTCATTTAATAACACACATATATTACCGTAATTTACCGATGTTGTTCATATAAACTAACATTTAAATATTAACCGCTGTGACATTCCATTTTGTACTATCTCACGCACTAATGCTAGCATTACCTCATGATTGATTACGACATTACAACGACCGATAGCCTTTCGAAGTGATACGTAGCATTTTGGGGTTTTTAGTACTTATCATTCTAAAAATAATTTCTCTAAATATCTCAATGTTAAATCCCTTTGGCGAGGCATCCTTTCTTTGTCGAGTCTGCGTCCAATTTAACTTCCTGCATGGAATAAATTGCATATGTTTTTAGGTATTTTCATGGGTCTACATACATTGTTTGTGATGCGTCCCAATTTGTAAACTTTTTGGAACACCGAGCCGAGCGCAGTTAATCACTCTCTATCGCCTATCACGATATCCAGATCTAGCAGCTGATCTGGTAGAGTGCCTTGATCAATGCAAGGCTTTGTTGTTTCAAGACCTCTCATAGATACACGAACAAAGATAATTGTATCAAATTGCTTTTGGTTGTACAACCACCGTTTTCTTACTCCATCCTATTATCGCCATCTCACAAGGGATCCTCAAGAGTGCCTGGGAGCAAAAGTGTTGATAAACCCTGGATAATAATAAGCTTTCATGGTCATACAGATACCGCTAACCACGACGTTACCTGTAAGCTGATAGATAGAGGGTATTGCTAAATGAAAAATACAGCTTAATTAAAGGTATTTCAATTTATTTCTGTGTAGAAAGTTTGTTTCACATCACAAATCAGTAGATTTTCATCACACAACAAAGTTTTTACCTCGGAGCCCGACGTCGAAATTTATACTGATATTATAAATTGGAACATTACTTCATTTTGAAAGTTTGGAGGGAATGGGTCCCAAAGTTCATGACCACTTTCACATTATTAGATAATTATATCAACGTTTTGTAAGACATAGATCTCTGTCATCTTAACGTATAGTTGCTGTTGCTCCCAAACTTCCCATTTGGATAGATGTAGTTATTTACGCTAATGCTGTAGCTTTGTATCTATTTGTATATTATTCGTATAAAACATCGATATTTGGCAAAAAACCAGTGGTCATTATAACCAGTAATTTATTAGTGCGTAATTCATTTTGGAAGTCCAGAAAAGGAGAAATATGTAAGAAATATACTAAGAGCATACATACATACATACATACATATGGTCACGCCTTTATCCCCGAAGGGGTAGGCAGAGGCATATTATATGCCCACATTTCACCTTTGTATAATTTGTCCCACGTAATAGGTGGTGAGCCGTATTACCGTGTTTAAATGGACAGGCGCAGGTTGTGACTGTCTGCTGTTGAAAGAAAGCCTTCAACTTAGCTTAACGACTGCAATTTTACTGGCAACCGGGACCAACGGCTTAACGTGCCTTCCGAAGCACGGAAACGCTCAAATAAATGTCACAAAGTGATCACATGGATGGTCACCCATCCATGGACCGGCCATAGTTAAAGTTGTTTACTGCAGTGATCGTTTACAGAACGCTGAGTCCGCGGGGCCACGAGCGCTTCCTTCATACTAAGAGCAACATCTGTATTTTTCATTATATCTGTTATTTACTTTGATTTATTGACTTTGATTTCTTCTAAGGCGGTACAAAGTTCGTCGAGTCAGATAATATAAATATGTACTTTTGATATTAAATAAATCGTGAGAACGAATAGCTAACTATTAATATTATAATGTGGAAGTTATTGAAGACATTTGTTATTCGATCACGTTCTAACGGCTGAACGGATCTGGCACACATTTCTATCAGACTATGTTATTCGAGACCATGATGTATCCCATTATGTGCTGGAATACCATAATAATAGCGGATTACGCGGGGGAAGCCGCGGATATCAGCTAGTATACCTATTACAGTATAGTCTTGGCTAGGCCTTTTTTTAACGTGCGGAAAATCCTAAAGGGATGCGTCCTGGCTAGTATTTATTTAACGCAATACATACTTACAATTCGGATCACTATATTTGGTGTCGATCGAAATACTCATGCTACTGTTGCGGAACCTTAAATTAGACGGGACTGTAAACTCGTGACCTTTGTCTAACTACGGCATTATTTTGACCACTGAGCAGGAGAAGCGCTCGTGACCCCGCGGACTCAGTGTTCTGTAAACGATCACTGCAGTAAGCAACTTTCACTATGGCCGGTCCATGGATGGGTGACCATCCATGTGATCACTTTGTGACATTTATTTGAGCGTTTCCGTGCTTCGGAAGGCACGTTAAGCCGTCGTTGGTCCCGGTTGCCAGTAAAATGGCAGTCGATAAGCTAAGTTGAAGGCTTTATTTCAACAGCAGGCAGTCACAACCTGCGCCTGTCCATTTAAACACGGCAATACGGCTCACCACCTATTACGTGGGACAAATTATACAAAGGTGAAATGTGGGCATATAATATGCCTCTGCCTACCCCTTCGGGGATAAAGGCGTGACCGTATGTATGTATGTATGAGCAGGAGAACCATATCGTAAGAGGTTGACACTTTCACAAATTGTAAACGCTATTTAAGATGATAAGGTGAGCCATCCTTCGAGCTACTTAGCAATTTGATATCAATAAATCTTACTAACATTATAAATTCGAAAATTTGTGCACTCGCCCTTGGCAATAGCATTGCTCTTGTTAGGCAAAGGTCACAGATTTAAGTCCCGTCTCCACCAAGTTTTCATTTGTATAGAATGTATGTAATTAAAAGGTTAGCACATTTAATACTTAGTAGGTGTAAAAATCCTAATATATAATTTTGTGTTATCATTGCAGTTGCCGGTAATCTTTGGTGCATCCTTTGTGATTGCTGTCGCTGTCTTCGTCGCGATGTTCGTCGCCTATAGGATACATTCCACGGGAGAATATCAACAGTACAGGTAGATATGTACGCGCTCAGTTCAATAATATTATTATGCCTGTTCTTTTCTCTTTTTTTTAATGACGTTACCCGGTCTTTTGGTAGGCTTACATGGGGACATATTGGTTCAACACGCAGAGGCCCTTTGAGATTTTTAATGTATTAGGAAATGGGATCCCCACTGCAGGCAATTCACTGCAATAGACTGCCTAAAATTGAAGCTAAACTAGTGTAAAATATGCTAACTACAAAATGGGCTATTGAATGGGGGATAAAAATGGATTGGGTGATTTGATCTATGGATGAAGACGTCGTCTGTCATTTCAATATCTTATTAAAAATTTGACAGGCGGTGACTCGCCAACTCACTAGATGGGCGCCCTACGCAACCCGTAAGCCTGTGAGGCGACAGAGGGCAACACCGGTGTGAATGGCTAGGGGTGTCGAGCGGTGCTGCGCCGGTTTGGCCATCGCGGGTCAGACCTGGAGCGGGTTTCCCGTAGTTATGCCCTTGAAAATGATACTTCCACCCCCGAGCAAATAGCTTTGGCTTCCTCCCTCTGATCGGCCAAGCCAAAGTTGAGATTTGCTGCACTTCCGGGAGTAGCGCCCTCCCATTAGCCCATTAAATGCTAACCGGTGACAAAGCACAACAAAACTCTGAGGAATCGGGACCGATGTGTAGCCACGCACATTCAGCTCGCCACAAGCTGCCATGCGGATGTGTGCGTTTCTATAACCTTGTTAGACATTTTTGTTGATCTCAAAAAGTGGATGACTCAACAGAACAAATCAATGTGCTCATCACACAAAGAGATTTGTCCTGTGTGGGAATCGGACCCACGACCTCCGAATCCGTAGTCAGACATACCAACCACTGGACCACGAGGCCAGACAAATGCGCCCGTGGTAGTGCTGGCACTGGCAAATTTATTTCGCGTAAGTTCCGAGTTCTATAACTATGAGTGTAAAAAACGGCGATAGTTTAAAAATAATATATAGTGTTGTGCCCCAAAATATCAACACGAGTCATTTAACCACAGATGAACACGTGGCACCCATTCACTGCATTCTACTTCATTATATACATAGGTACTTACTTTGTTTCTTTCTTTTTTCAAAGGCGTGATATATTTATGTATGAATGTTGCTTTTTTTTTCAGGGAAAGTGTAACATACTCAAACATGCTACCTCCGCTGGCTACTTCTATGAAAAAGATCGATGCTTAAGGACCTATTGTCTACTATTGTATGAAATTGGGAGTTATTGTTTTTTATTTGGGTTCTGTAATGTAAATTTATACTTTTGCCCGTTCGCAGTCTAGCTCAGACTTGGTACTATAATTCAGTAATTTGTCATAGATACATCTCTCTTACACGGATATTTGACTCTAGACATAAAATAGCATTATTTAAGCTTAAATAAAACACTTAAAGCAGAAATGCCTTTAAATAGCAATCTATTGAAAAGCCTATTGGTAGGATAGGTTCTTATTTATGTCTAGAATCAAGTTTCCGCCCAGCTAAACAAAATCACGGTAATAGGAATATACCTTTACCGGAATCAATGAGATAATATCAATTTTTTTTGCAATTTTTAAGTAATTCGTACAACCGAGAAATTGCTCATATTTTTGATGCATTGCGCGCAATTCTTCGATTTTTTTAAAACTATATGTTTCGCCAGTATTGCCAATATTTAAATTAGAGATGTCTAAATGTATAGACTAAAAATAATAAAATATAATCAATTTTAGACTAAATAATATTTTCAGTGATAATAAATTTTAAAGTTAAGAAATATATTCGTATAGTCTGTAATGTTTAGCTTGATTCGAAGTGATCTCAGAAATTATAATATTTGATTAAAGCGGGCCAACACTATCGGAAATAAGGACATAGACTTTCCTTACTTTTTTTTTTGCATATTGGCTGTGAGGTAGTTGGAATGAAGAATGGGTCAATACTGAATATGACTTTCATTCTTTGACTGTCAATGTAAATGTATTACCACTTACATAAATGTAACGTCATTAAAATGTGATTTTGATTAGTGTTTGTTCTGCTAAAGACTTTTAAGACATTTTTTTAAAGACTGTTCTTATGATATTTTTTGATATTATGTGTCTTTATGATTTGTTATATAATATTGTCAGATATACAATTGGCCTGCAATTTTTTTTGTATAAGTACCAAACAAGGCATAGTAAAGTCATATAATTGACTTTTAACGTACTTAACTATAATAAATATCTAGTCGGTACGTCCAATTACATGTTTAGTGATTTTAAATGTTAACTAGGTAGGTAATTAAAAATGACATAGACGAAAATTATTTTATATTATCTAGACTGAATGTTGACATGAGGCTCGTGTTCTTTTTTTGACATGTTTAGACTTAGAGACAATGACCTCTTCCTTCTATTTTTTTTATAAGTATGTACCATGAAAATGGCCTCCGTCCTCCTATGGACGTTTGAAAGAACAGGGCGCTGATTCTCGATTGTACCACGCCGACCTGAAAGCGTAGACGAAAATTTATTGTTGAAATGTCTTTTCTCCCATATTTTCTCTGATATTTAGCCAATTCTAATGGCTGATTTCCAACGCGAGCTTAGCCTGCATACATACATACATATACATATATAATCACGCTTGTCTCCCATCGGGGTAAGCAGAGACTATGGCTTTCCACTTGCTACGATCCTGACATACAACTTTCGCTTCTTCTACTTTCATAACTGTTTTCATACACGCTCGCCGGTTAAGGGTACTCTTGACCTTGCCTTTTTCCAGAACGTCTCTGATTTGATCGGCATGCGTACGCCGAGGTCGGCCCCTACCAGTTTGCCCATTCATTCTCGCCTCATAAATCTGTTTTGTCAGTCTATTCTCATCCATTCTTTCCACGTGTCCAAACCTTCTAAGCATCCCTTTTTCGATCTTAGTCACTACATCTTCTGTTATACCACATTTTTCCCTTATCACGCTATTTCTTTTTTTGTCCATTAAAGTCACTCCAGCTATACTTCGCAGACTTCTCATTTCCACTGCATTAATTTTGCTTTCATGCTTCTTCTGCCATACCCAACTTTCACTACCATACATAAGTGTAGGGATGAGCACTCCCCTATGTACAGCCAACCTGGCCTTCTCAGACACATTTTGACTGCTCATAAAGGTGTACATAGCCCCATTCACTTGATTTCCTGCCAAAACTCTTCGCTCAATATCCTGGTCACACTTTCCATCCCTTACAAATTTGGAACCCAAGTATACAAATTCTTTCACCTGTTCCACTCTTTGCCCTTCAATGAAGATTGAGCAATTCGTCATACTTTCTTCTCTTTCAAAAACCATAACTTTCGTTTTGTTTACATTAACTTTCATTCCTCTACTTTTTAGAGCCTCATTCATACTATTAACCATCAGCTGCAATTCCTCCGCTGATGATGCTAATATCACCTGATCATCAGCGTATAGGAGGCATTTGACGGTCAGTTCATTCATTTTTAAACCATACATACTCTCTTGCAGTTCTTTCAGACAACTGTCCATGTATAGATTAAACAGCCACGGAGACGCTACACAGCCCTGTCTCACACCCTTTTCAATGTGAAAAAAGTCCGTGCAGGCCCCGTTGATCCTGACACAAGCACTAGAACCCTCATAGAGAGACCTCAGTGCCCGTATCAAGTTGCTGCTCACTCCATACATGGACAATATTGACCACAGTTCATTCCTCACCACTCTATCATAGGCCTTTTCCAAGTCCACGAATATGCAATAGACCTTTTGACTTTTAGCCAAAACTTTCTCAGCTACGCATCGTAAGGAAAAGACCTGATCCGTACATCCCCTTCCTTTCACAAATCCTGCTTGCACATCCCACATTTTTCCTTCAGTTTCATTCATCACTCTTTTTATCAAAACTTTTGCATACAATTTGCCAACGATGCTGAGCAAGCTTATGCCGCGGTAGTTTTTGCACTCTTGCTGCGACCCTTTTCCTTTGTAAAGCGGCACAATGACAGCTTTACACCATTCTGCTGGTACTCTGCCACTTCGCCAACAAAAGTTAAAAAGGCGGTACAGCTGGCAAGCTACCACTCCACGTCCAGCTTTCAGCATTTCGACAGAAATCCGATCTATTCCAGCAGCCTTTCCTACTTTCATACAATTCAACGCTTCCACTATTTCTCCCATACTTAACTCGCTTTCATCGCCAAATTCATTCAGTTCTAAAACACGCGTATCGCCTTGTATATCTTCTTTATCGAATAAACTCTCAAAATATTCCTTCCATCTCTGTAGCACACATTCTTCTCCTCTTACAAAACTTCCATCCTGGTTTCTGATGTGATTGAGCGGCGACATTGTTTGCTGACTCCTCACTGTTCTTATGGACTTTAACTAAATTTAATATTCCGTTGGAAGTCTTCAGATAACCTTTTATCAAATTTTTCTCTATCATTCTCTTTCTTTCTCATCATCGTCTCTTTTGCAACACGTTTATACTTTTTATATTCATCCTTTGCCATTTTTACATCCTCATCCGTTGCCTTTTGCATTCTTTGATTGGCCTTTGTAGCCTACCAGTCCAACCATGCTTTCTTCTTGCCAGTCAACGCATCAAGAACTTCCGCACTCATTCCCTTTGCCATACATCCTTGTCGTCTTTTGCTAACCCCACACACTTCAATCGCAACTTCCACAAGTCCTTCCTTAAACGGCTTCCATAATTCTTCAATCTCACATATTTCATCTAGGTTTTCAAATTTTTCACTCAGTTTACTCACAAATTCCTCTTTTATGCCTATCTCTTGTAAATTCTCAACTTTTATTCGCTCTAGTACACTAACGGGTTCATGCACACGATGTCGCCACCGCTGAAACAGACCCCTTACCCGGCTAATTACCAAGAAGTGATCTGTGTCGATCCCGGTGACACGGTACGCCCGAGTGTCTAGCACTTTCTTTCTCAGTCTTGCGTCTACTATCACAAAGTCAATCATGCTTCTCTGATCTCTCTCCTCTCTTGTATACAAGTGGATATCCTTGTGGTTGAATATGGTATTAGTTACCACAAGATTCCTTTCCAAACATACTTCTAGCAAGCTTTCTCCATTTTCATTCACTCGTTCATCACCAAACTTTCCCAATACACTTTCGTATCCATCGCGCTTCACTCCCACCCAACCATTAAAATCACCTAACATCACTATTCTCTCGTTTCGTTTACATTTATCCAGAATATCACTCATACTCTCCCAAAATGCCTGCCTCTCGCTTTGGTCTTTTGAAGACCGGTGCCACCGCTTAGCCTGCGGGCTCATACAACTGTGGTGCGGTTGTGGCACAAACAAGTATGCGATTTACTAAAAGGCCCGCTCAGGTGAGCCTGGAACTTTAATCCGAAACTCAGGTCGCAGTTGAAACTGGCCGTGAATGTGGGATAAATGACATTTCACGAGTAAACTTTTGTAAACGCATTCAAGTAAGTATTATGATCGAGAATCGCGCCGCAAGGTGCTACACTCGCGCTGCCGTCACTGCCGACCCTAAGGCCTCAAACTAGACGTTAGCTGGGCGACGGCGATTTCGGCGAGATCGCGGCGCCAGATTACCTACAAGAGAGGACGGCGACACTGCCATCGCACACAAGCAAACCGCGTTTGGTGCGTTTGTTCGATGTTGCCTTTTCTCTGGTACTCTGGCGCTCGCCGCTAATATCCAGTTTGAGGCCATATACAAGCTTAACACATTTAGCCGCTTGCTGGTCACAAGACAATGTGTCGATATTGTATGGTAGCCAATGTGTTAAAACGTAATACATACAAGCAGAAAGGACATTCGACACTTTCAAAGTGTGTACTGGCTGCATAGAGCAACAAAGAATAGGGATGTCCTTTGCAATATCTGCCGATTATATTAATCTGCCTGTTTTTGTAAAGTGCTATGCAAAAAAGTATTGCATACACATGGGCAGAGATAGAAACGAAAAATCGGCATATTTGTGGAATTCACATTTACACATTTTCTACAGAGTACCCATCGGCATCGGCTTTTACCTTTTTTAGGACTCGGCATTGGTACAATTTGGATTGTCTTTTTGTTACTAGTTCCAGCGCTCAATCCAGTGTTGTTGGCTCCAGAAGGTGGATATTTGAATAGACGTTGTGCTCACATGTACCGCTCAAAAGTGACTTTATTGATTGAAGGTCGAGTCATTAGAGTAACTGTCTTTTAATAATGTCCAAGGGCCCGTAGGCTAACTTTAGGAAATGTATTATAATAATTTTGTGTTATACAGTTGACTAAGACTGCCTGATCATAAACGTATAATAAACTGAAGTAATTTTTTTTCACTACTAATATAAAGACATTTTAACATTATTATCATAGGTAACTAGTTTCTATGAATTTATTCTAATAGTACCAACCTAAAATTTAGATAATTGTTACTGTATATGTGCATAAATGTGACAAGAAGCATTTAAGTTGAAGGTAAATAAAGATTTATCAAAGAAAGCGGTTTTTTTTGCTTGCAGTAGTAACCTTTTAGTACTTGCCCTCTTGTACGATAGCTTACTATCATAGAGACTGAAGAGTATAAGGCTGAGCGCACATTATAGACATGACTCTTAAGATGACTTGCTTTACATCGAAAATCGTACCTGTTCGACTTTCGTCGGAAAAATCGGCTGCCGATTAAAGGACGTGGGAGTGCCCAAAAAAAATTTTGTAATGTCTCTTTCATAGATTTAGTATGGTCTTGAGACTGTCTTGTCGCTAATGTGTGCTCAGCCTATGGGTTAAGCTTCATCTGACCGTACCGCTCCACACTTACATGTACTTCTATCCGTTACTGTTACCTAGGACCGCAATTTACTTGAGTGTGTAAGAGCCTGCGACGAGTCATGAAACACGTACAATATGCAAGAAGAAAGCCGTACACTGAAGCGCGCGACAATATACCTTATTATTTTGTGATTATACACTGTCGCGTACCTACCTGCTTTCGCCTCCGCCTTACGCTGCAGCATGCTGCCGCACAGACATAACTAGTGCGGTCAGATCGTGCTATCTCTTCTGCAGTAATTAGGTAGGTACTGTTTGTTGATAATACCACAGTACACTTATGGGAATCCTCCTAGGATGCTATGTCGGACTCTTACCACTGCCTACGGCCTGGAGACCCCCGGGTAAGCCCTCGCAGGTCATAAGGATGTCTTAAGCCTAGCAATGGCCGTCAATCGACTAATTTTATTTATTTTATCTTTAGGGCCTGTATAGACAAAGGGTAATATCTTATCAGGGCTTCGCCAAATCAAGTGCCTGTAGAACATCTTTTTAAATAAAGAGTTCATGAAGGAGAGAGTTAACATGCATGTGTCCCCGGTCGTTCCTGCGCCCCACGCCAAATGGACCTATTTTTGTTTTCACTCTTTGACATTGAAGTCCCCCACAAAGTTGTAGTGAGCCTAGGCAGTGACGTGTAACGCTCTCGCTATGTCCTATAAAATGGCCTCAACTGCCTCGTCCCGGCTTTTGAGTGTAACTTGCTTTGCATTCCTGACGATGTAACTAAACGATACAAAATAAAGGTACTTGCTAATATTAGGTACTTAGGTATCTCATACGAGAGCGTTAGGACTTTGTACGTAATCCGGAGATTACGTACAAGTCCTTGTTTTGGACCCCGCCGTCCTTTAAGAATATTTGCTTTGGTATGGTCCACGCCGAGTCACAATCTTCAGCTTCGGAACCCTAGATGCTCCGCTGACATAGTTCAACAAGTAAAAGTTCGTTTCGACACAAAAAAAACGGACATAATGTCCATGGTATGTGCCACTCATGCATAATTCCGATCCGAATCCTTGATCAGAAAACCGAATGTGTGTGGCCAGCTTTATTATGGAGCTTTGCACAGATGACTTCTGAGATATTGTCTTTGGACTTGAGGATTTTGTTATAGTTTTTACGGTGGGAATCTGACTCATTCACATTACAGAAAGCCTTGCTAATTCAGTCTTTTATAATTTTATTATTATGAATCAACATATTTTTCAATTTACGATAAACCTATAAAAAAATAATTGAAGTGTTTCAGATTACATGTCAATGTCAACTTTATTATTGTCTGTGGGTTTTCCTTTTTCTTTAGTTGTCAAACGAAAATGATACGGTGGTAGTGTTTCGAGTGATTCTGTAAAAATTATAAAGTTTCGTAAAAGTGACTTGAACTATTATCGTGATTCGCAAGTACTTGCGAAGATTTATTTTTAGTAATGGGACTTTTGGTTTTATGAACTAAGTGCAGTGCGTGTTATTGATGTGTTTACGGTTTGTTTCTCAGTTATTTGGTCACGTCTCCTTTGGTTGTTCCTCTGTGAATGCTCCCGCGTAGTCTTGGAAAACTTTGTTAGAATATATTTACATTTAAGCTAATTAAATGTAGGTATTGGCTTTTTTACCACACAGTTATTCCGTTATTTTTTATTAACACTGTTATGTACACGTCTTTATTTAATTAATGTAATGAAAAAGTAGGTACTTTGCGCAAAAGTTTGCTGCAATCTTTCGGAGTAATTATTTTAGCTGGACATAATTTAGAACGCTAAAATATTCCAGTTGCTAAGTTCCTATCGAGTCTAAGAGTGACAACAAGCCATAATTTTGTATAAAGTAACTGCTGCACACCTCCTCATTAACTTTTTATACTGTTCTGACCTACTTGATACAATGATATCATTTTCAATCAATTCCATAAATTATATCATCGATGTAGAAATTACATGCCCGCATCACATGTTGTTCGCAGTAAAAACTAATCAAGGAATTCTTATGCATTGATTGCATGAAATGACATGAACCTAGGTATTAATTAGTAATAGACATTACACTATGCATTTTATTAACATCTGTCTATTTAAACATTTAGATTACCGAGTAGTTTTTTGCCTGCATTCATTACATATTGAATATTTTTTTTCTAATGTAGAAGTTTCTGTTCATAGATAGATGAAAACGTGAACAGGAAAAATACTAGAAAATAAGGTACAGTAACAATAATGTTCTTGAGTTCTTCCGCATTTTTTAATGGGATATAAATTTTCTCTCTGGCTTCAAAGAATAGAATTAAGAGTTATATTGTTATTTAGTGTATGTGTGTTTGTAAATACTGCCAAGTTTGCTCTTAAAAAAAAATCCCATGTCTACAGTCCATTATTATCTCAACTGATGGTCTTTAAGATCTAATGGTATGTTAGTGATACTACCATAATAGTCCTGAGCACCAATTTACGAGTCAGCTTTATGACTACAGTCCACCGACTAACACACTTGCAAGTGAGTGGCATAGAGTGGACTGATCAGATAAAATGGACGGGGTTAGTCCATGCTCTCAAAGTAGCGTTGCTAGCTACGGAACGGGCTATGTTTGGAATATCTTGCAGAGGTACCTAAACTCTGAAATTTAGTTGTTGTCTACAATGATCTTACAATTTGTACCTAACACCTAAGTTATTTACATTGTGGAATGCAATAAAGAATAGAGAATTGAGATTAGAATAACATCAATGATCTCCTTGTCCAGATTGTATGCAAACTTTGTGCAGGTGGTGTATGCACACTTTCTGGAACACCCCTCATAAGTGCTCCTTTTAAGTACATGATTTGGACAATTGAATTACTATTAAGGCTAGCATGAAGGATTATTACATACAAAAATGAAATTTATATTCACACATGTAAATTTATTACCTATTTAATTTTTTACATCTACCTACAAATTTTACAAACAATATTTCTGCTTTGAACTTTAGTTTCATGGAGAATAGAAAATGTTTCATAAAATTATAGATCAATCAGTGCTCACTAATACCATTATTTGAACACAAGTTCAAGTCAATGTCTATAAATTTTTTTAGACCACTACAGTGACAGACAAGCATAAGGCCCCACAGATTTACAGGTGGTCACCGCAGCCTGTGGATGTGTTATAATAACAAACTTAATGACTTTTATGATTAATAATTGTCTTGAAAAATTTCATTAGTGTGTTGTTATGCTTCCAACACAAAATTTAATAAGGGATATTTTTAAATGCACCTCTGTTTAATTTTTCTGCACACTAGGTAACTCCACTAATTTACTGAATGCAAACCAGAAAATTAAATGCTGTGCAGAATAACCAATTGATAACTAAACATGTCCTACTTAAAAAACTTAAATATTACTCAGAACGAGTTGACCTTTTTAATCGAATTCACACCAAAAATGTGGTTTGTACATCGAATATATGATTAGTGAAACAGAAATACGAATTGCATATCAAAAATACTAACTTGCACTCTAAATAGTACTATCTTATAACTGAATAGGTTAGGTTAGGTTAGACTTTTATTTTTTTGATCAATAAAATTTAATTTTGTAGAGGTGAATGATTAAATTGAGGATTTATTTAGAATAAACGATGTTACTAAAAGTAAATTAGGTTTTAAATTTCTTTAAAAAAGTTTTAATATTTTTGTTGAACAATGGAATTTTTAGATATACTATTCTGAACATAGTTATTCATTCAGTAAAACAGTTCTGCAAATACCATTAAACAGTATAATGAATTTGGTTTATTTAGTGTGCAAGTCAGTATTTTTGGTTTAACTTTGTAATATTTTGTTCGAAAAAAGGGGATTAAACAGATATCGATTTAAATACATGCCATTTAATAATAAACCCTTAAGATTTCTCTATGTCAAGATTATCCACATCACAGGTTTCCTTATCAGAGTACCTATATCAGGTTCTCGGTCAGGTCCTCAATTGATCTGCAATTTAATTCATTCCACTCAGAAACCACTTTTGACAGTCCATTTCTTCCCAAAGTGGTTTCCGAGACCCATATCACGTAGTACTATTTGTTTTTTATACCCAAATTAACACAAGACAGGAAATGTACCATAATGCGGATTGCGAAAGCTATTTACAGTAGCTGACGCGAACTCTTGACTTAGAGTATCAAAAAACCAATTCCATCAAACTGCGTAGAGGTGTGAGACAGTCTATGTAATATTGTCTAAGTTCTGCACCAACGTGCATCAGGACATCTTCAAGGCGCTGCATTGGGAATGGTGAGGCCGTGAACATCAACGGCGTGCGCATCTCGCCGCTTCGGTCAGCCAACGACATAGTAGCGGAGACGCTGGTCGTGGACATGGAGTTAGGCAGAATGCTGCACAGCCTTAATGGAGCGTATCGAAGTGTTCTCAGCATGAATTTGGATAAAACCAATGTTCAATGAGCACGTCACGCTGGGACAAATCTCCGTCAAAGAAAATAAGATTGAGGTTGTCCTGGAAAAAATATTATTACGTCGTTAGGCAGGTTATCACATTTTGGAAAAAGAATCTGGACGAAGAAATGACTAAAAGAATCCCGTTGGGCCGGGCAGCATTTAGTAAACTGCGCCGAGTTTCTAATTCGCCTATTCCACAATGCCTGAAGTCGTTCTGCCTGAAATCTGCAGTGCGTTCTACCAGTTATGTGACTTAGTACTCGGTAATCTGCGACGAGATTTCAATTCGCCTATTCCACAATGCCTGTAGACCAGGCCTTCCCAACCTTTTTCAGACCACGGCGCCCCTATAAGGATTAAAAATTTTCACGGCGCCCTCACATGCCACTTGAAATCTCACCCCCCCCCCCCCGTCGTTGCTCCGCTGGCAATCGCCTCATTGACGTAGCTATTCAATGGTATCCTCCGCACACGTCACTTTCCTGTGACATGTCCTGGCAAACTCATCATGCGGCCCAAACCGAAAATGCCTCATGGATGCTATGCCAAACTCTTACCGATTCAAACCACACAGTGGCCACTTTATAGGGGTCCGGGTTCTTACGGCGTCTTTGGGGTTGTTCGGGTGTTACTCCGCTTCTTGGGTCACTTCACCCTGCTTCCCTAAGAACGGTGAGCAGCCCCGTCCCGTCCTTAGGCCCGCGGCATGGAATCCGATAATCTTGGGCGAAGACAAGTGTATGCCACCCTCGCCGCAGTCTGCGAAACTTGGGTCTGACTCCCGCTGCCTCTCCGCCGTCTCTTTCACGAGCATGAGCCCTGCTCGCAGAAAAACGCGGCGGCGCGTCTCACTTCCTCTAACTCGATGGATTATGGCTCGCACCGTGGTCTCCAGCGAGATATTGTCCACATCTAGACCTGCTACTATAGGACCTAGCGCTTTGGCGCCCATGCACTCCACCACTCGTGTTCTCCCGGTGCATTCGCTACAGATACTTACCGATGCACCCGTGCCTGTAGTTATCTGTAACAACCAATAAAAGAGATGGTTCCTCTGCAGCCACTCCTTTATGATCCTTGGTTGCTCAAGTCGCACTTTTCCAGTCTCTATGATTTCCTGATGGAGCTAGGACCGTTGAGCAGCTCGGACCACTGAGCCAGGGAAGCTGTCTGTGACCATGTCGCCGCCTATATTACCACCTCTCTCAACTAAGACACTTTAAGGCGGTCAACGCGGTGAGGACTCAGACACAAAGTAGACTAGTTAAAAAGAAAACAAAATAGGGAACTTGACAGACAGACCCATTTTTACAAACGAGTTTTAGAGTGAAGACCGCGACTTGGCAAACGACACGACGAGTAGTACGTCCACCCGCCAGATAGACCGACGACCTGGACCGTGTGGCGTTATTTATTTTTTTGGTGACGCGGGGATTGCGGTTTGGCACCGTCATCCCAGCCGCGGGGACAGCTGGGACGGTGTGCACGGTGCGCCACACACCGTCCCAGCTGTCCCGGTCTCGGAAAGGGACCTTCCTACCCATCCAACCCCGCGGTGTTCCTGCTCAGCCTATAGCCGGGCTGAAGGATCGAAAGATTGTTCGGGCGGTCCGGAGCTCTCCTCGGGGGAGCAAGATGGGCGGCTCCTGACAAAAACCCAAGCCCACATCGAACCGCTCTTGAGCGCCTTTCTGGAAGCAGAGAGTGTAGAGAGCGGTCGAGCGGGCGGGCACTGAAGGCACCTCCGGAACACGGAGGGGTGCCTTCCGCCAAATGATCATCGGTGAACGGGGTTCCCCGACCTCCGATAGGCTGATTTGATTGATTGATTAATTGTATGTTCACGATATTTTTTATTAACTTTTTTTACGTACAGAGGGGCGCCGCGTGGTGCGCCGCGGCGCCCCTTTGGGCTTCCTGCGGAGCCCCGGGGCGCCGCGGCGCACAGGTTGGGAACCCCTGCTGTAGACGAAAATCCACAGTACGTTCTACCAGTTATGTGACTTAAGTGCCAAGATGTGGACACTAACGAGGGGGTTAGTCCATGCTCTCAAAGTAGCACAGCGTAGCTAGCTATAGAACTGAGAACGGGCTATGTTTGGAATATCTTGGAGGGGTAAACTCCGGAATGAAGTTATGCGGCAGAGAACTATTTTCGTCGACGTAAATCGTAGAATAAGGAAATTAAAATGGGAGTGGGCTGGCCACATCTGCAGAAGACTGACGGCTGATGGAGCAGACGATTACTACGTTTACCGCTACTCGGTAAACGTAGATTACGGACGTTCACCCGCCGGATGAAAAGATCGCAGTCAGGGACTAGAGGTGGAACTTGTGGAAGGCGATTTGACCGTGTGTTGGGACATAATTTTTCAGGGGAGCCTACGTCCAGCAGTGAACTGGCTGGTTGATGATTGATTGATTGAAGCGGCTGAATGTGGCGGTCGGATTTTACGCTCGGGAATGCTGGCGTCCCCACAGGAATATATTTATATTGTTAATATACTTTCTGTTGGACAGCGTGATGGACTTGGAGTGTATTGGACGAAATAGGCAGCGAAACACGAGGTGTCGGCGCACATCTCCATTATATCGCTCAACTAAGACTAGCGCTAGGATGATGATGAGTGAGGAAAGAAGGTACGGGAATTGCAGTAATTTTAACCACGAAGAAATTTGCTTCACAGCATCGAAACATTTACACGGCTTCCTTGAAGATGAACGAATTCTTACTACCGGTTTCGGTATTCGAGTTCTACAAAGTTGTTTTTTTTAATACATTCGCCAAATTGACGTCGCCACGAGCCTGATGGTAAGCCGTGGCGCATCTAGCGATTGGAGGCCAGTCTCACAGTCCTTAAGAGTTTCGACAGTGGTCCTCAAGTTGGCGGTCCTGTGATGTGCCTCTTCACGCTCCTCTTGAAGAACCTGGGATTGTAAGATGAGGGAAAAACATGTGCGGGCAGGTCGTTTCATGTTTTTATAGTTCGACAGAGGAACGATCTTTTGAAACACTCGGTTCTGGCGAAAATTCTCTCCACTGTGTATGACTGGCATTTCTGCCCGGCTCGTGTTGTTCGGGATCGGAAAGGAGATTGTGGGATCAGGTTGAAGAGCTCTTCTGAACATTCACCGTGATACATTCGGTAGAAGGCAGCCAAGGACGCTATGGTTCTTCGTTGCGCTAACGGTTCGAGGCCTCCCGTCATCTCAGGACAACCAATTATTCGGATAGCTCGTCTCTGCATAGCGTCAAGCGCGTCTAGTAAGTACCTCGCGGAGTCATCCCAAAGGTGAGAACAGTATTCGACGCAGTGGTGAATCTGCATCTTGTACAGTAAAAATCTCTGATGTGGCGTGAAATACCGTCTCCCCTTATTCAGGATTCCTAGTTTCGCGAGGCCAGCCCAATACAGCTCTCTATGTAGTTTTTGTGATTGAGCTCACGCCGGACGTCTATACCGAGGATCTCCAGGTTGTCCTTTAGTGGAACCGCAATGTTCTGAATAGAGGGTAGGGGAAGGAATGGGGATTTCTTAGCTGTAAACGCACACTCCTGCGTTTTTCTGGCATTGAACTCGACCAGGTTGTCCGAACCCCATTGGGCAATGCGACCCAGGTCCCGGTCGAGATCTGCCACGAGTTGTCTCTTTCCCTCCATGTCGCCTCGCCTCTCCGCTGGACGGCCAGAATAGCTCCCATGCAGAGTAGTATCCGCATAACAATGAATGCACCCAAGGGACAGCATGTCATTGATATGCAGAAGAAAGAGAGTAGGGGACAATACCGATCCCTGTGGTACTCCGGCATTTACCTGCAAAAAGCAGGAAGCCTGACCATCACAGAGAACCCGTATAAACCAACCAACCAACCAGCGCGGTACAACTGTGGCGATAGCGACGCATGCCATACCCTATCAAAGTCTTTAGCGATGTCTAGGGCAATAGCCAGAGATTCGCCGTGCCTCTCCATAGCCTCACCCCAGGTGTGTGTTATGTACGCTAGGAGGTCACCCGTTGATCGTTTCGGCCTAAAGCCATATTGACGATCGCTAATTAACGAGTGATCCTCCAGGTAGTGCATGAGCTGTTTGTTGATAATTAGCTCGAACACCTTGCAGATAACGGCTATGGGGCGATAGCTGGCCGGATCCGACCGATCCCCTTTCTTGGGGATCGGCTGAACGTTCGCCTCTTTCCAAGCCTGCGGCACTTCCGACGAATAGGAAAGGCGATACAGGAGTGTGAGCGTTGGAGATAATTCAGCTGCACACTTCTTCAGCATCACCGCCGGAATGCCATCAGGACCGCTGGCTTTCCGCGTGTCGAGTGACCGTAGCACCGCTCGCACATCGCAATGCCGGATAACAATATCCGGCATCGTGGTTCCACAGTTTGTACAATCTAAAAATATTTGTTCCAGTCCCAGGGATGAACTTTCTTCTGTGTATGTAAAAACTATTTTATTCTTTAATTACTGCGTAAGTAGGTAGACAAGGTGGAACTGCTCACCGTCTTTATAGAAGCAGGCCCTAAACGACAGCGTACCGATTCACGCACGCCCCTCTAAGAAGCGGGACGACACCCGAAAATACCCCCAAAGACGCGGGATAGCACCCTAACCCTTACTTGTCGCTGTACAAGTTCAGTGTGAAGTTGCTCTGTAAAAGTGTTTTCAAGACCTTTATGTCATCACCACTCATCTGTATTATTACCACAATACAGATCAGTGGTCATCACCCAAAACAGTAGGTACTGTAGAGGTTCAGACTATGGTTTTTAGGCTATTCCTGTTTAATACAGCTCCTGTCATTTCTCATAATGCTAATGACATTACTCTGATAGAGGAAGATTGGTGCGACTGCAATCCACATGAAGTGACCCTTCATAGGGATCGGGAAAATGCTTCCAATATCAGTATGGGTAGGCCACATACCATGTGTTCACGACACACGAGGTCGCGATGCATGTGCACGTTATCGTTCGCATCGAGTTTTTATGTTCCTTGCATTGGCTTAGTTACAATAACTATAAGTTTGAAGGCGAAGTTAATAACTAAAAAGATAAATTACTGCAAATGATCGACATACTCATAGAATTTTGTCATAGCATTTCGTTATCGTACTTGCAACATCTGGATCTAAAGGATGTGGTACTTATAGTTCTAGATGAGTTTGACGTCAATTCTTTAATGGATCTAGGGCATATTACTCATTCATTAAATGTTAACAGAGTTGTAGTGAGTACTATGTATTATTTCTATCGGCTTATTCTTTTACCTTGATTTTGTACTCGCCATAATAGACTTTTGTCGAAGTCATCGTTAAGATCCATAAAACGCTGTCATAGCTGACGTCATCAATATTCAATGATGTTTATTGTTCTACCTACGTACTATCTATTCGTATCTATTAATAGAATAAACGTTATCTATTAGATAATGTTTTTATTAGGTTACCCTATATACCCATAGGTACGCTATGAGGCAACATTAATAAGTAACACTAGGTTGCCTTTAGTGAGAAAAACACTGTATTGCATAAATTAGTGACAATTGCGGTCTTTAGGGGAAGCTTGCCCAGTAGTAGTGTTGATGGAGATGATGATAGGTTGAAACTCAGTCAAGTCCTGACTGAGTTTCAATTTCAAGTTTCAAAATATTATTATTCGGCGGAATTGCATTTTTAGCCTAGAAGCAGTTCTGGGTATAAAATCAATGCGACCATTCATTATCTATTGTGATCGCCACCGTCTAAAGTTCTTGTCTAAGTCCCACAAATTCTAAGAAGTGCAGTATTTTCGTAGCCCCTTTATGTTTGGTCTTACTTGGGTCCAGTATGTGTCCTCCGAGTAGAAAACTGTGACTACTCATCAAGGCTGGGCATTCTATCAGGATGTACACAACAGCTGTTTCTTGGTGTCTTGGTCATAGTCTACACTGCCGTGCAAATACAATCAGCTCTAACACCCTGTCAGCGCACGTGATTCCCTCTTCTTACGACTCTGGGTTGTTCAAGCAGTGCCTTGAAAAGGGACAACATTTGAGGGCATTGGTCAATAGTCTGTTGGACTACGAAAGCGGCCCCCAATAGCTAGCTCTCGCCATTCCACGAGACAAACGCTGCCATTTTGACGAGCTAAATAGGTATAAATGGTAAAAAAAAACAACCCTTGAGAGGGCTCGTTATGTTGGAATAACTAATTTTATGAACGCCGGCCGTCAATAGACCAAGATGAACTGTTGCACTATAAATCACGTAGGAAGAAATTCTGTATGTACACATTCAAGGTTATCCTGCTGTAACATTTTCCGCATTGTACCGGGAAGTAAGAAATTCAACATAACTTTACAGTGTATCACACGTACTAATAATTAAACGGTTTTCATCATATTCATGATAAGATAACATTATTCCTTACTTTCAAATCATTCCTTGTTCTAAGCGTAATTCGTGTAAGATTAAGTTTATAAGTTTTTATAACTACGACGGCAAGTGTTGTCTCATCGCCATCGTGACTTTGATTAGATAAAAATCTTAAAGCTGACATTATGAAGGAACTTTGTTCATTTTTTGATATCTCAAAGACAAGTTCAGGGTTCCTATTTTTTGATTCTACGGCACATCCGAATGTTAGAATGATGTAATTTTTATGAAAATTGATCTACCAAATTATTGAACGAGCAAACAGTAAGCTAGATTTTCATACGTACATATATAGTCAAGCCTTTATCCCCACAGGGGTTGGCAGACATAGTATACACCCACATTTCACCTTATGGTGTTATGTCCCACGTAATAGGTGGTGAGAGTCTATTGCTTTGTTGTAATGAACGACCCGCAGTTGAAAGTTTTGAAGCCGCCCATATTTTCACACAACTTATGTATAACTTAAATGCTTGTTGTGTAACTTAAATTTTTTGGTCATTAATTTCAGGGTAGGTACTGTCAATTATAGAAATATTCGCGAGGTTCAGCTACTGCTCACTTACAGCCGCTAGTCTATACTAATATTATAAAGAGGAAAGATTTGTTTTTTTGTTTGTTTGTTTGTAACGAATAGGCTCCGGAACTACTGGACCGAATTGAAAAATTCTTTCACTGTTGGGAAGCTACACTCTTTGCGGTGAACATAGGCTATATTTTATTCCCGTATTCCCACGGGAACGGGAACTACGCGGGTGAAACCGCGTGACATCCGCTAGTGTTTAAATATTTCGGGAGCTGCTCTGCATTGTACGGTTCGTTTCAATTTAGATAACCAGAAGCCTTGAGATAAATTTACAGCGATACACTCATGAATTTCATTAGTATTTTATTTTGGCATTGTCGTCTATGGAATGCGCTTCTTATCTTAGATATCGAACCCAGATGGCTTAGTGATCACTAATTTGATTGATGGATTCATGTAAGCTCTGAAATATATTTATTAATCGATTTCCTTTGCGATGACGTCTCTTCAATGAACCGTCTGCCGAAATAGGGATTAAAAAAGACACACGACCCCTTGCCAGACTATGTAATGTACTTACCGTTTTACCTGGGGTGAGATTTACATAGGGGTCTAGTACATGGATGATATTGCCGGCGCGACGTCTGTACCCCAAACCCCAAGGATAGGTCTCTGTGGTACCTCTACCTAGTAACTAGCCAGCCATAGAATGCATTATTCCGGTAGTTTCGACATGGCTTATAATTCTATGATTGATAATGTTAATATTAAACGGCATACTTGTTTTATTTTAATTGGACGTTTTTTAAACAGCATGAAATACAATTAACCGTTACGTTATTTAAGGAAATCGACTAAGTGCGAGTCGGATTCGCGCAAAAAGGTTCTGTACCAAAAAACGGCAAAAACACGTTTGTTGTATGGGGGCCCCTCTAAATACCTCCTTTTATCTGATTTTAGTATCATCTGTGAAAATTTCAGATCTACTTATCACGGTTCTTGAGCTACAGCCTCGTGAAGGACAGACAGACAGACAGATAGTGAAGTCTCATGAATAGGTTTTAACCCTTGGGTACGGAACCCTAAAAATGTTCATTACCTAATCTAATAGACTTAAAACTGGGAACTACCTAACTTTCAGTTTTATCTAGTTCATGGGTTTAGTTCGTTGAGGGTCCCGCCCGGGCATCACTTTTGACCAGGAAACAATAGTAGCAGAGTATCACAAGGTGGGACTTTAACCATTTAAACAAATAATATTACTAATAATTTCGGCAGAAGCTGTGAGTAAGTAGGTAGGTACATTACCTTCTTCCCTATAAAATTCTTTCAGCGTGCTAAGAATTTAAGATCGAACTAAACCCTTATCTTTCTCTCATACTTATAGAATTCGGGACTTCACGCTAAATACTGTTTACTTACATTCACCGACGTTTCGAGCACGTTGCAGCGCCTTATCTTTCTGTTTGCTGACTATGCTGAAATTGATTTCAATCTGTCCTAACGAAAATGGCAGTTCTCACATCAAAAATTCGATGTTACATCACGTAACTTTACAAACTCGCTGGAGACCATGGTGCGAGCTATGATCTCCAGCGGGAGTAAGTGGGACTCCGCTGCCTCTTTCTGCGGGCAGGTCATGGTCGGGAAAGAAGCGGCGGGGTGGAAGCGGGAGAGAACTCTCCGACCCAAGTTCCGCAGTCTGCGGCGAGGGCGCCGCAGACTGTCTTCGCCCAAGACTCGGTCTCCATGACCGGTGAGGGAGCCGTCCTAACAGAAGCAGGCCCTAGACGACAGCGTGACGTGAGGGATTCACGCACGCCCCCTTAAGAAGCGGGATAACATCCGAACACCCCCCCAAAGACGCGATATATAGCACCCGTACCCCCCACAGGTGAGGCCGCAGTGATAGCGGTATTGGGAGTCCTGGTATATCCTTCCCAGGGCTCGCAACCGTAGGCTGTTAGGCAGGATTAGGGAATGCAATCCCGCAACGCAATTGAAATCCCGGTATTTGCGGGACTGAGAGATCTCAGTCCCGCGGGATCCCGGTATTTGCGGGATCCCGCATATTTCTGAAAGTCATTGAGAAAAGTATAGAATTCTGTATCATACATGCATCTAGAACTGAAAAATAGTCACGCCTTAATCGCCGAAGGGGTAGGCAGAGGCATATTTTACACCCACATTTCACCTTTCAAGATTGGTTTCGTCCCTTACCACGTAAAATGTGGTGAGCCGTATTGCAGTCTTGAAATGAATAGGTGCAGGTTGCGATTGCTTGCTGTTGAAATTTTTCAAGCCGGGCCTTCAACCCATTTTACCGGCTTAACGTGCCTTCCGAAGCACGGCAACGCTCAAATAAATGTCACAAAGTGGTCACCCATCTAAGGACCGGCCATAGTGAATGTAACTTACTGCAGTGATCTTTTACAGAACACTGAGTACGCGGAGCCAGAAGGAAAAATAAATTATTGAATATTACTTGTGTATTGAGATTATTAAACGGATATACATATAAGTAATAAAATACCGACTGCAAATTATTAGAAGCAGATAAAATGGGTAGTTTTGGCATTACCTACTTTAAAACTGCGCAAAAAACATAGCATGTCAAAATTCTTGTCTGCCAAACGACTCCTAACTTTACATGTCAGATAGCCAGCAAGCAATGTACGAGATAATTGAACACTTTTCTAACTGTTTATAGTACATGAAAAGTCAAATCTGCCTGATTAAATCACTAAAAACAAATAAGTACGTTATTAGGTTATATTATTTGACTGCCTCTGTGGCGCAGTCGGTAGTGATACCGCCTGCGGCGCTGGAGGTCGTGGGTTCGATTCCCACCGGAGACAAATATTTGTGTGACCCATAAATGTCTGTCTCAAGAGTCTGGGTGTTTCTATGTATAATATGTATGTATTTAAAAAAGTATATAAGTATTAATATCCGTGGTCTGATACCCATAACACAAGCAGGTTATTCCTAGCTTACTTTGGGATCAGATAGCATTGTGTGAGATGTCCGTGAATATTTATTTATTTATTTATTTATTTATTTATATCTTACGTCACAATTACAAAAAACTTAATCAAACAGAATCAGTTTGGGCGCTTCCGCTTACAGAACAACACATGGCGTTTACCTTTGCACAGTCCCGCTAATCCCGCGGGATCCCGCACGATTTACGTGCGGGACTGGTCCCGCAAAAATGATGCGGGATCCCGGTATTTCGGGATCCCGGTATCCCGGTATTGCATTCCCTAGGCAGGATACATGAGGTTTTTAGTCAGTAGGAATCCGGCATAACATTAAAAAAAATGTTAGTAAGGGAAAATCCTACATGGATGCTATGCCGGACTAATTAAATAAAAACGTAGCTATACACAAATCGTCACAGTAAAAAAATACTTTACGTTTTGTTCTTTATTCCATCCTTATCATTCATGTCATGACCATGAAACTTAGGTGGGTAGTTGTTGCATACGCACAACATATACAAAAGGTTTTATACTCGCTGTAGCGCATGTGTAAATAAACGGAAACTATATCGCAGAACAGAAAAAAATTGTAGGTAGCTATTCTAGGTATCTAGTACGGAAATTTCCTGCGAAAAGCTGTAGACGTGTTAGATAGACGACCATAGTTTTAGAATGTCAAAGATGAGCAATGTCAGTTACAAAATGGGAAAAGTACCTATGTGATTCTGCAGGTGGTAAAATTACTTAAAATATATTGACTTTAAGGCGTTGATAGGGCTAACGACCTTAACCATACAAAACACGCGGCCTTCAGGCTAGGAAATATAGTATTTTATATCTTACTTTAGTTTTAATAAGTCAATACAGACCTACTCAACTCATACTCGCAAAAGAAAAACTAATTATAGGGTATGTTTTCCTTAGCTTCTATACTTTATTGGTATATTTTTTTCCTTCGCGTCGATAAAAATTGAAGACAAAATGCATTCATCTAAAAATTTGGGGCTGATTCTATGATCATTTTACACATTATGTACCTAATACTCGTACCTAATTAATTAATATTCAATTTATAACAAAAGCATATTTTGACACACAGCTTGTAGATTAAAACTCTGCTTTCGAGTGCCAATTTTCGTCTACTTATGCCGACGAAAAATGACTTCACTTGCACCCTTTTTTCGTCAACCAGGGTTAGAGATTAAGGGTTCACCTCCAAAACATAGAGGTTAAGGTTAAGGGTTAACCTCCAAAACAATAGACAAGAGTTGCTAGGTTTCGCGACTGACGCTGGTAAGAATTCTTAGGGGTAAGGCTAGGGGTAATAACAAGAATACCTTTCGAAGGTAAACCCAGTTCGCCGGCCAATATCGCAATGAAGGAGCACCATGTCCTTTTAGTCTGTTCGAGTTCGACATAACAATAATTCACCGTTAGCTTCGGTGGAGTAAAGTCCGTCGAGGGTTTCCACTCGCAAAATAAAAGGAAATAATATTGAGAGCCGTTATGGAACGTCTCACAGTTGGGTAGAAACGACTATTTTAGGATTATTATTTTCGATGTCAAAAAAATTCTGATGAATAATAAAATTATTATGAGCGTTTTTCTTTAAAAGTGCTAGTTTGCCGGGATTTTTTTGCCTGTTTTTGATGTATGTAATGAAACAAAAACCTCTAAAATTTGGCCAAGTCTTAAGAGTTCCCGCTATGAAACTATAGTCTAAAGTAGTTGGCTTATTAGCTGTAATTCTACGCTATTAGCATTAACAAAAATAGGAAAATTTTTACGAGGCTAACTATCTTTTCTAGAAAAACGCTTATAATAATTTAATTTTTCATCAGAATGACGAGATTTACAAAAAGTCCTATGTCCCTAAAATATCCGTTTCGACCCACTGTGTGCCTGGCATATGTGAAACATCAAAATTACTTAAATAGTAAAAATCCAAAATACAAAGTCAGAAATCAGTAATACAAAATTCAAAAGCCAAAATCCAATCGGCTATGGGCGCTTGCACATTGCACGATATCGTACGATATCGTTCCACGATATTGTACGACATCGTTCCACGATATCGTGGAACGATATAACCGAACGAAATTGACACAGTATAACCCACAGCTTGTTATTCGGTTAGTAGCTTTGCGCCAGGAAAGGTAACCGCGCGATTCTTAAAGCTAATTAAAATATTAGAAGCAATAATGGCAGCAGTGAACAAGTTACGTTTACTTTATCTATACTAATATTATAAAGAAGTAAAGTTTGTGTGTTTGTTAAATTGTAAGGGGTAATCTCGGGATCTACTGAACCGATTTTAAAAATTCTTCCACTAATAGGAAGCTACGTTATCGTGGAGTGTCATAGGCTATATAGCATCACGCTACAACGAATAGGAGCGGAGCAGTAATAGTAAATGTTTCAAAAACGGGGGAAAAGTTATTCCTTTTGAGAGCTTCGTTGCGTGTGCTGCGTAAATATTTATAGTTATGTAAAAAATATGTACTACAAAATTGTTTCTCTTAAAAAAGTTCTAAAAAAATTGCGCGATAGCATGTGTCTATCTTTAGGTTGGTGCACAATAACCATTCTAATGGCAATCAATTTTTTTCTACAATAATGCCACGGGAATACACGCGACGAGAAGCCTTTCTCTCTCTTTTTCTCTCTCTCTCTCTTTCTCACGTAGTATTGAATATTAACGACGAGACGCTACGGGAGTAATCGCGACGCGACGGGGGTAACTGCGACGGGAACAGGTAATACTCTCTCTTATGTGACGCAAACGAAGTTGCGCGGGTCAGCTAGTCTTTTATATTTACGGAGAAAACAACGATACTGTAGAAGAACATTTTGGGTTGATCCTCTTCTACAAGTGCGATATTTAGAGGGAACTTATTATCCTTTTCGTAAAACCAGCTGATATGTCGCGACCTTAGACGCAATAATGCCAGCATCATCGTGGCAGCGATCGAGCAAAAGTACTTGCCCAACAGTTTGAAAACCCCCGTCTAACAAAATCGAAGACAGCGGGTGGTAGAGCTGTGTCCTCAAGGTTCGAGGTTCTTGAGAAAAATGAGAGCTTTTACCTGTGTGCATCACCGACGAAAAGACCGGTGGCCATATTGGATTGCAAAATTAACCTGAAATTCGTACTCAGCATACCAAAAAACCCCATAAAAGATATCCAACATGAAATTTTACAATGGTGGCGCGGCGGCCATATTGGATTGCAAAATTAACCTGAAATTCGTACTCGTACTACTATTTTTTTCCCAAAAGCGTTTGACATCTTGGATCGTATGTCCACCTATTTATAATCCGGACCAGTGTGCGGCCGGAAAAGCGCATTGATGTTACGAGTTGTATCAAAACGTTACACATTGTATCATTACAAGGTGCGCATTGCAATGCTCGGTTCACCTCCCACACTGGCTGTAATTCTCGACGCGTAACGTTACATTACGCGCGAATGCTCCCGGTGAGGGAGCACCTTTAGAAAAAAATGATGTTACAAACCTCAATAGCATTTTTGAAGACCTATCTATGGATACCCCACACGTATGGGTTTGATGAAAAAAAATCTTTTCGTTTCAGTTCTGAGTATGGGGGTCCCCATACTCAGAACTGCTTTTTTCTAGTTATATTTAAAAATCTTAATGCGGTTCACAGAATACATCTACTTACCAAGTTTCAAGTGCATAGGTCTTATAGTTTCGGAGAAAAGTGGTTGTGACATTCGGACGGACAGACATGACGAATCTATAAGGGTTCCGTTTTTGGCCATTTGGCTACGGAACCTTAAAAGAGTTATTTTAAGATACTCTTATTTCATTAAAATAAATCTTATTGAACTAGGCGGCTAACTCCTTCCCTGTAGTTGCGTTAGTGTGTGTGGTTTTTATATGTGTTAGTTTTGGCGTGCTTTTCAATCTCTAATGCTTTGTCTGCTAGTTATTGTGAGTCTGTGTACCTAGCATACGAAAAACCCTTAAACGATACCCATCATGAAATTTTGTGATTACGGCGCGGCGGCCATATTGGATTGCAAAATTATCACGTAATTCGTACTCAGCATACCAAAAAACCCCTTAAACGATACCTGGAGCATGACTTGTAGCTCACTACAAGTCATGCTCCAGGAATGTCACGGGTCAGTAGATGCGCACGTCTGTGTGAGTGAGCCGTTTCGCACGTTTCTATGGAGTTAGTCTACTATTGTAAGTATCTGTATATTGTGACCGCGCTTTGTATCGTCACACGATATCGTCACGATAGTAAATATCGTCCACGATATCGTGCGATATCGTGACGATATCGTGGCAGTGTGAAAGCGTGTAGTAGTAATTGTATCAAAAAACCGCTCCTACGATATCGTGTCGTTACCGTTATCGTGGCAGTGTGCAAGCGCCCTATAGATGTTTAACATAAAACAAGGCTTCTTTATTCCCATTTATGCTAGTGTTTGCAATGTTGGTGGAGTAAAACATCATATTATACGCAACTACGTAAGTACCACCATTTTCCTATAAGTAATGAACCAAATAGGTTTCCCCTTATTTACAGTGTTTGCGTCCCCCTGGTCAACACTCGCACCCATCGGGTGTGGGTGGTCTTTGTTCATACCTGCTGTTTACCAAACGTCTCCCTAATGTACGTATTTATATAGCACAATACTTGACGTCTTTGAAACTGACATTGAACAAAACGCGACTATGAGTAATTAATTAGTTCGCCCTTAGTAAATTTGGTTCGTCATCATTAGGGAATGCAATACCGGGATACCGGGATCCCGCAGTATTTTTGCGGGACCAGTCCCGCACGTAAATCGTGCGGGATCCCGCGGGATTAGCGGGATTGTGCAAAGGTAAACGCCATGTGTTATTCTGTAAGCGGAAGCGCACAAACTGATTCGGTTTGAGAAAGTTTTTTGTAATTGTGACGTAATATATAACCTAATAACGTACTTATTTGATTTTAGTGATTAATCAGGGAGATTTGACTTTTCTTGTACTATAAAAGTATTCAATTATCTCGTACATTGCTTGCTGGCTATTTGACATGTAAAGTTAGGAGTCGTTTGGCAGACAAGAATTTGGACATGCTATGTTTTCTGCGCTTCTCTCTAATTTGCAGTAGCTATTTAAGCTATTTTATTACTTATATGTATATCCGTTTAATTATCTCAATACAAAAGTAATATTAAATAATTTATTTTTCCTTGTGCCCCGCGGACTCAGTGTTCTGTAAAAGATCACTGCAGTAAGTTACATTTACTATGGCCGGTCCTTAGATGGGTGACCACTTTGTGACATTTATTTGAGCGTTGCCGTGCTTCGGATGGCACGTTAAACCGTTGGTCCCGTTTGCCGGTAAAATGGCAGCTAAGTCAAGTTGAAGGCCCGGCTCGTCTCATCTCATAATGTCCTTTTCTCGAAATGTCCTTTCTCATTATGTCCTTTCTCAAAATGTCCTTTTCCCAAAATGTCCTCTTCCCAAAATGTCCTTTTCTCGAAATGTGTTTTTCCCAAAATGTCCTTTTCGCAAAATATCCTTTTCTCAAAATGTCCTTTTCGCGAAATGTCTTTTTCTCAAAATGTCCCTTTCTCCAAAAATGTGCACTACAGGTTTAACCCAAAGACTTCTATATAAAATGAGGTAGACATGCCCTGCGCACCGATTTTTGAAACCTATAAACTGCGCTAATTAGCAGCGTTGTTCGCACTGTTGTGAGTCAAAACTTCGAGAGTAGGTACTCGAATTGCAATTGGAGTCCATACGCCTTCTCTTTTACTCTTGTTCTATCCGTATATTGCTATTGTGTGTGGTGACAATTACGTAAATAGTATTTATAAGTGAGTGTAGTCTTAGCAATGTGGGTGTTTGAGGATTGCTTTTGAAATCTCGCTTGTTAGAGTACGGCGCGTCTACCTCAGTTTATATAGAAGTCTTTGGTTTAACCCCGCTCAATCCGATTTGGTAGGTTAGGTTAGGTTTTAAAAAATAACCACGAAGGCTAATGCGGAAGCTTCGCTGCGCTCCGCTCCGGCCTTAGCCTTCTAACCTAACCTTTCCAAGTCGGATTGAGCGGGGTTAATCCTGTAGAGCACATATTTTGAGAATGGGACATTTTGAGAAAAGGACATTAGGTATGAGATGAGACCATATGCCTCGTCCTGCCTACCCCTTCGGGGATTAAGGGGGGTGACTATTTTTCAGTTCTAGATGGATGTTTGATACAGAATTCTATTCTTTTCTCAATGACTTTCAGAAATATGCGGGATCCCGCAAATACCGGGATTACAATCTTGTTGCGGGATTGCATTCCCTAGTCATCATCATCTTAGCCGATTAATGCAATCCATCACCTCATCATACACATCTTACATCTGTACAACTTGAACATCAACGTTGTGCATTTTGGAATATTTTGGAATGGTTAGGGAATAATTTCGCACGAATTGCTTTATTTATCTGTATAAAAGTACCTACTATCATTTTATGTGGTAAAATCATAGATTTAGGATTTTTCGCTACTTGGGTAAAATACAATAGACATTTATTGAGCTATCGTACATAAACAAGACAATTTACATAATATATTATTACAATATATAACTTTTACACTTGAGAACTACTTATGTATTAAGTGCAATTATCAATGTATGTATGCCTCCGTCTTTCGAGTTTTTGATCAGGTCACGGCTTACACATGACCATTTTTTACGCATACCAAACAGTGTACAACGCTGCTAAAGAAGTCACTCCAAAACTCCGGTACGACTTTTGTCAGCCAATCTGACTGTATTGCGCCAGGGCCTTTCTCTATTTATCCCTTGACGCCTCTGTGGCGTAGTCGGTAGTGATACCCGCGTCCTGGGTTCGATTTCTGGGTCGGTCCAAATACCTATTTGTGTGATCCACAATTGTTGCGGAATTTGAGTGTTTTCTATGTATATTATGTCCGTATTTAGAAATATACTTATAAGTGAGTATATCAGTCGTCTAGATCCCATAGCACAAGCTTATTAGCTTATTTTGGGCTAGATGATGTTGTGTGTGAATGTCCACATATATTTATTTAGGTACTTACTTATTTATTTATTTCTACCTACCTACCTAGATAGGCTTCTAGCTGACCATGTCAGTGGTGTGTAGTACCTACACACCACTGACATGGTCAGCTAGAAGTGCGTAGACTATACTGGAGTCCAGTGACAACCATTACTTATCTTTTTTATTTGAGATCCCTACGTATTGATTCTGAGACAGTACTGAATTATTATTATCGGTACGGGTAGTTTAATATAGCTAGTTTATTTCAATGTCTAGTCTAGCCTTACGGGTAAACTTTATATGCAATATGCAACAAAGATTACCTACCTCGTTTCTTAGAACAATGATAATATTAATTTGGTAAAGACGCAGCTACCTAATACTGTACTATCGTCACGTGGATTATTTATTAGGTACTTATTCTTCTCAGCTCCTAGAGTTTGATAAGATTCTTTTAATCTAGTCTTCTGCCACCCATGTCTAGTTGTTGCACGTGTCGTAATCGCGTACTAGATCGGCTCCCCCATCCACTTTAAACCCTCCTCGTCGGAAGTCTTATTGTTATTTCCATCTCTGTTTATGATACCAGTAAGAAATAGATTTGCCGTTTGGTATTCGCTTGGCGACGAAGGTTACTGATAAAACAAACCCACAAGGGCGCGTGCGACCAGTTCGCTCCCAACCCAACAGTTCTTCTAGAATCTAGACTTCTAGAGGAACTGTTGGGAGCGAGCGTACTTAAAATGTTCCAGAAAATAAATCTAGAGTCTAGATTCATTTTCTAGAACATTTTAGGTGCCTCACCGAAATAATAGTTCGTAACAAATCATTTGCACATTCGATGCATCTCGACTTAGATCACACGCTTTCTTGAACCAATAAAATTGCAACACATTCTTATCCTACTTACCATTTAATTTTTAAGACAGATTTATCATCTTATTAAGAAAATAAATATCAAGATTAAATTTCACAAAAAAAAATATCTTAATCTGACAAAACCGTAAAGACAGTTTAGACTAATCCAACAATGCCACGTGCCACTAACCACGGATACAGAATGCACTTTGTGAAAGGAAAAAGATAAAAAATTCTTCATTTTGTTTGAATCAATTCTGTTATTTCTGGGCTCTTCAGCTTTTCGACTGGCTTTCTAGAAATCATTTTACAGAACTCATGTAGCAGCGGGTATTTTAAACAAGTTAATAGGTATACCTAATACATAATAAATCATAATACTATATTATCTGCTAACCTATTTCAATTGAATACTTCGTGCGCGTAATTGGCAACTATTTTACCCTATTACCTAGCTTTATAGTGGAATTTATGTAAATTTAGTCAACAGAGAGAAGTAAATACCTAGGTAGGTATATGTACCTATGTTCAATAAATTTAAAATATTTTGATACCATGAAGCATACACAATTTTATCGTTCCTTCAGATTACACAATCTTATTTCGTTTCAGATTTTTGAAGTAGCTTTACTTCGGCTAATACACGTACTGGTGTCCCTGCCGATCTAGTCCGTATATTCCCAACAGACCCCGGGTATCTGTCCCCTCAAGGGGTCTGTTGGGAACTGAAGATAATTTCATGTCCAAGGGACCCCCTTGCCAAGTACGTGGGGTCCGTTGGGAAAAATAATTCCCTACAGACCCCCACTCTCCTCCTTTTTTCTTTTGTTTACATGAGGGAAAATCCTCATGGATGCTATGCCGGACTCCTACCGACTAAAAAACCTCACGTAACGCCCCACAGCCTATGGTTGTGAGCCCCGGGTAAGCCCTCGGAAGGATGTGCCAGGACTCCCAACAGACCTACAGCCGCCTCTGCGGCCTCGCCCAGGGGGTGGTTCGGGTGCTATCCCGCGTCTTTGGGGGGTTTCGGGCGTGATCCCGCCTCTAAGGAGGGGGGGGGGGGGGGGTGAGTGAATTTTTCACGTCACGCTGCTGTCATGGGCCTGCTTCTGTAAGGACGGTGAGCGACCCTCTCACCGTCGTCAGACCCCCGGTCATGGCTGCGGTCCTTGCAGTTCTGACACTCAGCCGTGGTTTCCCGGTGTCTTCGCCACAGATACCTACCAAAGCTACCGTGCCCGGTAAGTATCTGTGACAACCGGTAGGAGAGAGCACCGTGTCTTCTCTCCAGCCACTCGTCCATGACCGGTCTGACGGCCGCGATTGTGGCGAATCCCCCCTTTGGTTGCTCAAGTCGCACCTTCCATGCCTCCACGGTTTCCTGGTGGAGCAGGACCGCTGGGCCTCGATTTCTCGAGACGCAGACCTTTGGCCCCGCTCCAGCGCCTCCTTGCGCCATCTGAACAGTGATGCAAGGGCTCTCGCTTCCAGGTCCCATGGCAGGGTTCCGGCTAGGAGACATGCCGCCTCACCGGAGATCGTGCGGTATCCTCGTTTCATCCTGACAGCCATCGCTCTCTGCGGGCTCAGCAATCTAGCCACGTTGCTGGCCGTCAGGGTCTCCGCCCATACGGGGGGCCGGTATAGGGCCATGCTTCGCACTATCTCCAGGTACAGTCTCCTGTAGGGAGCATTGGGTCCCCTGATGTTGGGCAACAGCCGCGCTAGTGCGGCTGATGCTCCCCTCAGTTTTGGGATCAAACTTCGGAAGTGATGTCCGAAGTTCCACCGGCCATCGAGTACGAGCCCCAGATACTTCATTGAAGGCTCGATGCCGATGCTGACGCCCCCTACCTGTAGGCTAGATCCCGCAGGTGGCCCCATCCGAGGTCTGTGGAAGCACAGAGCCTCGGATTTATGAAGTGCTACCTCGAGACACGTTACGCCGACCGCTCTGAGCAACGGACCACGCAGCACCCAATCGTAATCGATGTTCCACAGGAGCGTGGAACACCGCACGACACATTTTGCCGACCCGGCCCTAGCCAGCTCGGGTAAGTAATGGCCCTCTCGGAGAAATAGGTTCTGACAATTCGACGGAGGTAGGGAGGCACTCCATGGTAAATAAGCGCCTCCCTAACGCAGCTCCAGGGCAAGGTGTTGAAGGCGTTGGCGATGTCAAGAGACACCGCCACCACCACCTCACCCTGGGAGACTGCTTCCTCCGTCAGGCCTCTAATGCGCATGATCGCGTCCACGGTGGAGCGTCTCTGACGGAAGCCAAACTGGCTATCCCCCAGATCAGGCCCCACACGGGTTAGGTGTCCGACGAGGCGTTGTGCAATAATGCGCTCAAAGAGCTTGCACACCTCGTCGAACAACACGATCGGCCGGTACCCTGATGGAGAGTTTTCTGGCCGCCCTGCCTTTCGAATCAAGACCAGTTTCCCTGTCTTCCAGACCTTGGGAAACTGGCCTTTTTCGAGGCATGCGCTAAAAAGACCTATAAGTCGAGGCCCTAGCTCATCGAGAGGCAGGACCCACGCTCGGCCTGGAATGCCGTCGGGTCCAGAGGCGGTGTTTCTGCGGCATTTAAGCCGCAGTACAGCCGCCCCTAACTCACCCTCGGTGACTACGGGCACGTCGTTCTCGCTGCCTTCCGCGTTGGGCGCCTGAGACGGAACCATGCGCGGAGGAATGTGTTCCTCCGCTCTCGACGGGAACAACAGTGGGGGCGTAATTTCTTAGGAGTCTCCATCAGCTCTTCCCCCACTCTCCTCCTTGTTATTAAATACAAAACTTGAGAGGTGTCAAGGGACACCCCGATGGAACGAAGTTCCTTTCGATTAAAGTGAAGGAATTGTAGTAAAATTTTATTTTAATTTTAAAATTTTATTGTAAGCAAAAACAAATACAGAAACAAAAACAAAAAGAAAACAAATATAAAAAAAAGTGAGTGCGTGTAACCTTTACGCGCGACTGAAACTGAACAGAGCGAAACTCCTATTTGCTTTGGTGTTGCTCGTAGAGTTCATGTTCATCCCCTGGCTAGCACTAGCACTACCACTATCACTACCACTATCACTATCACTACCACTATCATTACTACTATTACTACCACTATCACTACCACTATCACTACCACTATCACTACCACTATCACTACCACTATCACTACCACCACCACTATCACTACCACTATCACTACCACTATCACTACCACTATCACTACCACTATCACTACCAAAAGTGTCGTGACAACTTTTCGTAAGATTTTTTTCCGTCTAGCCCCCTTTCAAACGAGTAGTGACAAGCAGTGCTATAATTATGTACAAATACCATGTGGCGCAGTATACACCTCGCGCAATCCGACTTGGATAGATTAGGTTAGAAGGCAGGCGGGAGCGGAGCGGAGCTCCCGCATTAGCCTTCGTGGTTATTTTTTTTGTAACCACCTAAATATTTTTTTTAACGGGGAGGAGAGTGGGGGTCCGTAGGGAATTATTTTTTCCCAACGGACCCCACGTGCTTGGCAAGGGGGCCCCTTGTACATGAAATTATCTTCAGTTCCCAACGGACCCCGTGAGGGGACAGATACTCAGGGTCCGTTGGTAATATCATCTAGTCCACTAATCAGCAGGTAGTCGTGGTTGGCTTGAGTTCAGAACACACCTATTATTTAACACCACAGATGTTGGTTAAAACATTCATCTTTCGCTCTCTAATATTTAGGCAACTAGCTGATACTAAGTTTAGTGCACGGTTTACTAGAAATAGTTGAACTTGGACAACACAGACTAGATCATAAGTTGTACCTTGGGGGAGCCCTGTACCACTATGTCAATTGGTTATGATATTGGTAACAGTAGGCTATATTCCTGAGACGTGGAAAGTAGCTCATTTCTCTATGAAGTACGCCAGGCACACGTTGATTTGCTTCCGAATTGTTTGAAGACTGAAATTATGACTTAGTTTAAACCATACAGTTTCTAGTCTAACCAAACTGTACTGTTGTTGAATTTTTCTGAACAGAAATAGCACGACACTTGCTAACCACGTTTATATGTGAGTGCATTGAGCGTGGCGATGATGGATAATAACTGAATGACGTAATTTCTGTATTCAGAGCTCTATACACACTATTTGGCTATATTGTTTTCGAAGCTCTGTACTACGGTAGAGGCATCGTAACAAATCATTTATGAGATTCCTTAAAGCAAAATTTGATGGTTTCAATCAAATATTGCATAAATAAATCATTGTAAAAAAATATAAAGAACCGATTATCTTAGTAGATTTTACATTAATTTATTTTTACTAAAATGTAGCTGTCTAGACTCTAGACGAAAGTGTCTAAATTCCAGTCGGTACTAGTAAAATAACAAACCAATTTATTGTCTCACTAGTAGATTAGTAAATAAAAATCATGTAAAGACCAGTAATAAAATAATTGTATTTTCGGCTGATTCTCTGAATGTAGCACCTATTGCCACCTATGCCTAGTTCTTGTGTTAGCACAACGCTTTCGCCCAAAGAAAAATGTGTTGGAATCGCCCCCATCGCCGCCATGTTCAAAGCATAACAATGAATTTAAAATCAAGACGTATTGTATGGGACGACGCTTGCTTATTACGGTCACCCATTTCGCTTAAATTTTTGAATAGACCCATTCTCTGCCTTCTTTTCAGTCACGTAATTTTTCCTTTACGTGTGGAAGTCCTCATGCGATGCTATGCCTGATTCCTACCACATAGTGACCTACCATCTGCCTACGACTGGGAGATGTCTCACATAGTCTATACTATAGTCCAATCCTGCCCGATCTGACAATAATGTAAACATGTCATGTTTTGACAATCGTCTAGAGACAGATTAGTAGAAAAATATAGTATCTATGACAAATCATTGAATTTTTTACTATCCTGACTAGGCATTTTAAATGAAAATAAACTATCATAAAGAAGTTATTTGGTGTCGAAATGATTGTAATGCATGACTCCTGGATACTGGAATATAATCAGGGCAAATATTCAATTGCAAGTAACTATGGATATATGGGATCAAAATGTGGTTGTTTACATTTTTGCGCAAAGCTACACGATGAAATACAGTATAGTGACTATACTTACTAAACATTTTCAACTGACTTCATAAAATATGTCTCTAAAGTCGGCTGTAATATTTTTTATAATATTTTTATTTTCACTAATACTTAATTAATAAAAACCGCGTTTATTACCCGACTGGCATTTGTTTTTAATACGGATGCTTTCACAGTTGTAATTATGCATTAAATTTGTATTTTTTGCATTTGCATACATTTATGAATGTTTTTACTTTGGTCTGGTTGGTAATACATGTGATTTTTTTATCTATATTACCACTTTATTGCAGTAGTACATTGTTGTACGTATTGGCATAATAAGTTCAATCAATTGAGTTTTAATGATAACAATGACGGTGATAGCTGATATCTTGAATTATTTCCTTTATTTAATAACATATTCAATGATAAGTAACATTAAATTGAGCGCTCTTCAAAGTACACAAGTACGGACTGGTGCAACACCAGAGGCGCTACCTACATTCACGCTGCCGACCTTGCAAGACACTTCGCGAAAAGGACATTATGAGAAACGACATTTTCGAGAAAAGGACATTTTTACTTCGAGCTGAATCTCGCCTCGCAGAACGTTGTCAGAAACGCCTCCCGTAATCAAGCACGACTCCTATTTTACGAACTGGACCAATTGCGAATTGGACATTGTGAGAATTGGACGTTGTGAGAATTTGACAATTTGCGAATTGGTCGTTGTGAGAATTGGACAATTTGCGAATTGGACGTTGTGAGAATTTGACAATTTGAGCCCGCTGGACATTTTGCGAATTGGACTTAATGCGACTAAAGAAATCTAAGACCCACTTTGAAGAACCGCATACTGTAGACGTTTGGTAAAACCGCGGCTGGGAGCTCATTCCACTTTTCGTTCGCGGAACAAAGCAAATAAGTATTTACTCTGATCTTAAACTATGTAGCCACATACAATATTCCTAGTATACTTGAACAAGGTAATAAATACCCTTCAAGCACCTCTGCCCTGAAAATAATTTCTTAACCTTTTAATAACTTTTTTATCATTAAATTCCAAGCAGCAGAGCACACGCGCGGAGCTAATTGTAACATATTTGGTGCACGTATATTACGTATCGCGTAATATTATTGTAACTATATAATACACTGTAGACATATCGTACATAATATTATGCAAGCGTCCTTGCCTACCCGCAGTAGTATTGCTATTGATAATTAATTAATCTGAATACTCTGTCTGAACCGTGCGTGGGTTCTATGACGACCCTGGTTGCCAACGATGACATCCTAGAAACAGAATTTCTACATAAATACATATTTTCAAAATGACGACAAATACGAGATGAGGGGCCTCTTTGTTATATTTTAGTCTGTACTTAAAGCAGTAAATTTTAGGGCTCCCCCTACTCAGAACTGAAACTCAAAAATTTTGTTTTCATCAAACCCATACGTGTGGGATATGTAGGTATAGATAGGTCTTCAAAAATGCTATTGAGGTTTCTAACATAATATTTTTCTAAACTGAATAGTTTGCGCAAGAGACACTATCAAAGTGGAAAAATTCCCCCCCCCCCCCCCTCTAACTTCTAAACTAAGAGAATGATAAATCTAAATAAAAATATATAAAGTATATTGCCATAAAAACTTCCAATCAAAATTGGTTTGAAAGAGATCTAGCAAGTAATTTAAGTTTTTTTGTAAAACGTCATAAACAGCAATTTTCGCCTAGAAAAATCGCCACCACCATGAACGTGTTAAAACATCAATCAAAGTTACAGCGAATTACAAGAACTTTTATATTGTGGTACGTGCTGCTACGGAATAGGGCTTGAACTCCGGAATTCCGGAATTGACATAATTCCGGAATTCCGATAAAATCTAATATCGTTTTCAATTCCGGAATTGGCGAGATCAATACCGGTATTTCGATATTGAAAAAAAAAAATACATTTTCGCTTCTTCTTTAATTTCATTACAAACAAAAATGTAGATTATAAGCTTCTTATTCTTATGCTATTTAACTACCTTTAATTACTGCAATGTTGATAATTTTGGATTTCTCTATTAACAAATTTATTCGATTATGTACTTGGGTATTAATCATTTTATTTGATGATATTTCTAAAACCTACTAAGAATGTAATTCCATAAAATTAATGGTATTTGATAGAAAACATACTATTTAAATAATAATAATATTATTGATGACGTTTTTGTATTTTTTTTACATTTAGACTTCAATTTATAGTGCGAACTTGGACTTAGCTCTGACTTATGCTACGAGTTAAATTTAACTTTGATTAGAAACGCTGTAATAATTTGACAGAGGTCTCGCTCAGCATAGTTCTAGTAGTTCTGAGGGAACTCATGGGGCCCGTACCTTATTATTAGGGACAAACTTTGCGCCAAGGCGCTCCACTGACACAGAGTGAGGAGGGTCCTGGGTTCCCTGTTCTCATCAAGGCGGAGGAACATATTCCATCGTACATGGCTCCGTCTCAGGCGCCCGAAGTCACTGAAGGTGTGTTAGGGGCGACTGTACTGCGGCTTAGATTCCGCACATGGACCGTGTCCCTGGACCCTACAGCATTCCAGGCCGAGCGTGGGTCCTGGCTCTTGAGGATCTCGGGCCTCGAGTGATGGGGTTCTTTAGTGCATGTCTCGAAAAAGGCCAGATTCCCAAGGTCTGGAAGACAGGGAAACTGGTTCTGATCCGAAAAGCAAGATGGTCGGCAGTCTACCCATCCGGGGATCGGCCGATCGTGTTGCTCCGTTGCTCCGGCCGATCCCCGATCAGTCGATCCCCAACAATGATACGCTCAAGGCGCTTGCATACCTCGTTAGGTATGCAAGCTCCTCGAGCGTATCATTGCACAGCGCACAGCCGGGCACCACACACGCGTGGGGCCAGATCTGGCGGATAACCAGTTTGGTTTCCGTCAAGGGCGCTCCACCGTGGATGCGATCAGCACTGACGGAGGAAGTAACATCGCAGGGTGAGGTGGTGTTGAAAGCGATGGCGATGTCAAGAAACACCGGCATCGCCTTCAACACCTTGCCCAGGAGATGCGTTAGGAAGGCGCTTATTTATCATGGAGTGCCTCCCTACTTGCGTCGAATTGTTGGGGCCTATCTTTCCGAGAGGGCCATAACTTACCCAAGCTGGCTAGGGCCCAGCTGGGTCAGCGAGATACGTCGTGCGGTGTTCCGCAGAGATCAGTCTTAGGACCGCTTCTGTGGAACATCGGTTACGATTGGGTGCTGCGTGGTCCGTTGCTCAGAGGCGGCATGTCTCGAGGATCTGGCAGCGAGGCAACTTGCGTCCTTGTTTAAATAAATTAATTATATTTCTAATTTATTCTTTTCTGGTGCAAGGAGGTGCTGGAGCGGGGTCATAGGCCTACGTCTCCAGAAATGTAGGTTCGGCAGTTCCAGCTCCACAATGAAACCGTGGAGACCTAGACTTGAGCAACAAACCGAATCGCCACATCACATCACACAAGGGGGAATCGCCGAATCGCCACAATCACGGCGGTCAGACCGGTCATGGGCGAGTGACTAGAGAGGAGCCATGGTGCGGGTGCCCTGTCCTACCAGTTGTCACAGATGCTTACCGGGCACGGGAGCTTCAGTAAATATCTGTGACGAATACACCAGGAAATCACACCTAAGTGCCAGCACTGCGAGTAACGCAGTGTGGACACAGTACTTCACACATTAGTGGAGTGTACAGCGTGGGCTTAACGTGCCCGGTCCCCGTGGTAGGTCTGGACTTGGACATTCACTCGCTGGAGACCATTGCGTGAGCTATGATCTCCAGTGGGAGTAAGTGGGACGTCACTGCGTCTTTCTGTGATCAGTTAATGCGGCGAAAAGTGATCGAGAGAGAACGCTCCCACCCAAATTCCGCATGTCTTTGCCCAAGACTATCGGCCTTCATAATCGGGGGCCTGAGGACGGTGGGAGGGCTAATCGCCGTCCTTACAAAAGCACGCCCAGGACGAAAGCGTGACGTGAAAGTTTCACGCACGCCACATGCCCTGAGATGCGGGCTAACAAGCCTGAGCAAGCCCCAAATATGCGGGATAGCACCCGAACCTCCTAGGTGAGGCCGCAGTGATAGTCAAGGTCTGTGGGGAATCCTGGGGTCATCCTTCTGAGGGCTTACCCGGGCCAACCGTAGGCAATAGTTAGGAAACGTGTGGTTTTTAGTTGGTTACGTTAAAATAAGTCATTTTACTAGAAATCAAAGTAGTTTATCACTAATCAAGTAGGACTGTCAGCTCCCGTTTCATTTTGTACAAAACGGAACTTGATTGAGTTCCGGAATTCCGGAATTCCGGAATTCAAATACTGAATATCGAAACCCAATTCCGGAACTGAAAAAGGGTCCGATATTCAAGCCCTACTACGGAACCCTTCATGGGTGAGTCCGACTCGCACTTGGCCGGTTTTTAGTACCTATTTGTTGCTAAGGCGGCAAAAGTAGGTAATACATTAACTGTGATGTCAGCTGTCCAGTTATCACGGTACATGAGATGCAGCCAGATGCCACGCAGACAGACGGACAGTGAAGTCTCAGTGTCCCGTTTTTACCCTAAAAATTAATAATAATATTCCCAGACTAATCTCACCCGCTGGCAGAACAGGGTCAATCATGTGTGCATAATGACGGCACTTTTAGACTCTATTCACTGCACATAATCCGTAGACTGTGCAGGATCGATAACATCCTTGCCGTTTTGTAGGGTTTCGTACACAAAGGTTAAAAACGAGACACTATTACGTGCTATTACTAAGACTTCACTGATCGACTGGTTGTGCGTTCGTCTGACGTCACCAGACTCTTAATAGCTAGAGAGTTAAAATTTTCACTAATAGTGTGCCTATTTCTATAACAATAAAATAATATACTAGTGTTTTTATTTGAAAATTAAAAAAAATCCCTCGATCCTCAGACTGTTCTAGTCCAAACATGGTATTGCATATATCCTGTAATTTTCTGAGACGTTAGGTATCCCACAGACTATTTGATGAATTAGCCAGTCTCAGGTTACCATGTCGTGTGAACCACCATCCTGTCAAATTAACAGACCGATAGGTACCTACCACATTTACGACGAATTTTAGTCTAAATACTCTAAATCCCTTCTTCACTAAGGATGTGAGCTTGATGATCTTCAAAATTTATATATTTATATAATTCAGAAATAAACCTCATCAAATTGGTTTCCCATGGCCGCCCAGTCCGCCAGCAGTAAGTTGCACCAAATTTTCGACAATACGCCGTAGGGTGGGTGCACCAGTGCCACACCAGGAACCAGTGGCACACCATTTCAAACTTTAAATAGAAATTTTAAGCTCCTGTTAAATATCCCGCCATTTTTTTTGCGATTGGTAGGCTTGTCTTATTCCTACCAATCATATAATCACCGTTAAAAGCTATTCACACGCCACCTACTTCAGTCAAAACAGATAATCCAGAACGGCGATCGTTAATTTCGCTGCCGGCGGCCATAATAGTAAGCTACGCGTACTGCGGCAAGTTTTAACATCTTTCTGTGTCTTTGTTTTAATCAATTATTGTAATTTATTTCCGAATTTGCCTTACTGTTTGATACACATACCAATAATATTACGTTTTATTTTATCAAAAAATGCTAAAATACAGCTTTAATATTCAATGGTTAACTACTGGAACACAAAATGAACAATTTTCCAGTTGCATACCAGTTGGTCTGCAACTGGTAATTAAACTTTTTGATACATTTCCAGTTGCAGACCACTGGTTTATACTAATAAAATTTATACAATTAATTAGATTATTAGCCACCGAAAACAATATTATTGAAGTAAGTATAAGGAGGAAGATGTCTTAAAAGTTATAGACGATATACGCAAAGGTGCAGAAATTAGAGACACATTTAGAATATAATACGGCCGTCATCTATACACATAATAAAATGATAGAAAAGTCAAAACTGTACAGTGCATATATTTAAAAAAAAATACTCGCCGGGTGCTCTAAATAAGATACCGAAGCCGAAAATGTAGTTAGAAAAAAATTGTCTGTCGGTTTGTCTGTTTGCTTTACTTTGTCCGGAAGGATCTCGAAAAGTACTCAATGGATTTGGTTCAAATTTTGCACAAATATTAACTAGGGGTAGGGTCTTCAAATAGGCTATATATTATCACGCTACATATCCTAGGGGCTAAGCAGAGAGCAATCAAATTGTCATTATAACATAATTTTCACGCGTACGAAGTCGCGGGCAAGAGCTAGTAAATAAAATAAAGCTAGTTGTGATAGGGACCCTAATCTTAATAATTGAAAATTGATTTAGCTGATGCTCGTGACTTCGCCCGTTTGTAATTTAGTTCCCGTTCCCGCTTCCAGGGGAACATGTTCCTGGCATAAAGGGTAGCTTATTTGTTAATCAACACTAATCTATCCCTGTGCCAAATTTCATGCCGGCCCGTCCAGCCAGAGCGTGATTGAGTAACAAACATTCAAACATCTTCACAGACTTTCACATTTATAATATACTAGCGGACATCACGCGGTTTAACCCACGCAGCTCCCGTTCCCGTGGGAATATGGGAATAAAATATAGCCGATGTTACTAAGAGTGAATATAGGTTTCTAAAGGTGAAATATTTTTTTAAATCGGCGCAGAACTTTTTGAGTTTATTCATTACAAACATTCACACAAAAATACTAAAATGTAGATGTAGGATTTTAACTGATAGTAGCAGTTACCTACTGGCTGTAACCTACTGGCAGTTGTGTCAGGAATATGTATATTTTAAACCTAATTAAGAATTGATTTAGAACTTTAATATTTTAACTGATGATAATTCATTTTTATTCTATTTTATTCAAAAAAGTTAAAATAAGTATAATAACAGTTGTGTCAGAGATATTAATCTTAATAATAGGCTAGGGAGTAATGAAATGCCTACTTACTTCCTAAAATTGATAAGTTTAGCCAAAAATTTAACATGCATTGCCTAGTTATTGGTTTAGAACCTTAACATTTTATATTTTAAGTAATTGAAATTTTATGAGTATTTTATTATAACAAACAATAACACCAGTCACATGGATCTCTAACTATTTAATTAGGTTCTGATTAAATTAAATAAACATTTACATATACCATATACGTAACTTGTAGACTGATTAAAATGTGTTAATTACTAAGTACGAAAGCTTAATAAACTTTAAAAAGTAATTATGCCTTAAAAACATTTGTTATATTTACTGGTTTGCTATTGGCACAATGCCTGGTTTGTTACTGGTGCCGTCTGGTCGAACTTAGGCACATAAGGAGATCCCGCATTATTTTTTTTATAAAAAAAAACTTAATAGCTGCTAAGTAAAATAAAATATGCTACATGATTCTATGGTAAATAAAGAGTATGTTCCTTGCTTTTAGCAATAATTGTCGCAATAACAAAGACACATCATGTAAAAATGTGTCAAATTCTCGCTTAATCGCTTTGCCACTGGTGCACCCACCCTAGTTCGTATTGTAAGTGTAACTGTAACTTCACCTTCTATTATACTTGACGATCACGTGGAAGCCCTACAGATGTCAACTTTTACTTTTATTCCTCGTAATTAACGTTCTACGTACATTTTATTTTGTTAAAAACATCTTTGTTCTATAGGCACGTGCCAGGTTTTCCTTACAGAAAATTCGCTACTGTAAATCTTACTTCTTACTTCTTACTAATATTATAAATGCGAATGTTTGTGAGTGTGGATGTTTGTTACTCTTTCACGCTCAAACGGCTGAACGGATCAGGCTGAAATTTGGTACAGAGATACATTATAGTCTGGAATAACACATAGGCTACTTTTTATTCCGGGAGTACGTTCCCATGGGAAGCGGGAAGTAAAATTTCACGCTGACGTAGCCGCGAGCGCCGTCTATCCCATACCTATGTACTTTAAACGTGTCATAAAAGTCACAACAATACCATAAATGCACATTTCAAATAACGTCTATTATTACCAAAAAAATTGTAAAAATAGTTTTTAAGTAGGTAAGAAGAAACCCATTGTTTTATCTTTTAACTAGCTGACCCTCGCAACTTTGTGTAACGTCACATAAAGTCTATGAAATTAGAGGTATTTATTAATCATACTCATCAAGTAGCATGTGAATCTGCCATCAGGGCAGATTCACATGCTTAATCAAAATAGAGCTTAATGATTAAAGCTATTTTTCAGTATAGGATTGTTCCTCAGTATAAACAATTTACATACAAACACTGTACATTTACATGTGTTAGAATTTTATTACATGTATCAATGTAGTAGACGTAGCGTGTATAAAATGACATCAATCAAATGTCAATTCTGAAAAAGAAATTAAACATAGAGTTCACAAACTCTTTTGAAAATACATACTGTACCTACCTTAGAGAATCGTTATGAAGATAACAGGAAAGTTAACAATCATCCATAGAAAATAGATGGTATAATGCTGAATACCGCAAAGAACAAGCGGCGCGGCATAAAATGGGGACTATCCTGATATCCTGGAGGATATAAATGACGCCGATGACCTGAGCCTCAGCAGGCACAGGTCATCGGCGTCATTTAAATCCTCCAGGCTACGCCGTCATGCATGTCTGCAGGACAACGTGCAGGATGAGGCAGCGAATGGCTGGACTGAAAATAAAATCGACAGACGCAGGAGATGTGGTGGAGGCACTAATTCACGTACCTCTGGAGCGTCGTGTCAGAAACTGATGGGATAGAAGAGTACCCTACATCATTTCGAGACTCGCCAAGGCTAGAACAACCTTCACACAGCTGCGCCCCCCCATAGGCAGTCGCGAAAATGGACACGAAGAGTAAAACTCAAAACAAAGTAAACGTTAAAACTGTACTGCGAGACGATGGAAGGTCACTAAAGACATTTCGCACCAGCTACCAGCTACAAGTCTTCGTCAACTGATCCTCGGTATATACGGGCCCGAGAAAATCACCAACGTAAGCCTATTGGAACGCTGCAGTGCGACCCCTATCCACCAACAGATCAAACGTCGGAAGTGTAGCTGGATTGGACACACGCTGCAAAGGGACCATGATCATATCATACCAAGGCAAGCCTTACTGAAACTACTGGTAGGGTTTCAAAAAACTCTTTAACTGTTCGATAGTAAGTAGGTATATTGAGAATGGCCTAAGGCTACATAACATAATGCTAAGATTAATAGGAGCGGTGCAGCAATGAGAAATGTTTCGAAAACGGAAAACATTTAATCGTTAGAGTATCCATTGCGCCTCTGCGTAAATGGTTGAAGTTACATAAAAATAATTAATTTCAAAATTGTTCCTCTTAAAAAGTTCTAAAACACAATATCTATTTATTTATTTATCTTTTAAGGTTCGCTCACAGTTACATTTTTTTAAAGTGACCTGCTTAACAGCCCTCGGTTGGGAGCTCCGGGTAAGCCCTCGGTAGTCAACCCAGAACTTCCAACAGATCTACGGCTACCACTATGGCCTCACCTAAGTGGGTTTGGGTGCTATCTCGCGTTTTTGGGAGGTTTCCTATCACAGTAACATTAATAATTTCTAAAATAATGAATAGTAGCGATGTGACGGGAGTAAATGACAGGAAACATGATATCAAAATAATAGCGCTCTTTCTCTCTGTCTCTCTCTCTCTTATGAGCCGCAAACGAAGTTGCGCGGGTCAGCTAGTAATTCATATTTTGAACCCATTCGTCCCTGAAAAATTTTCCCCTTGACCGAATATCTATACATATAATAAAATGATAGAAAAGTCAAAACTGTACATTAGAAATATTAAAAAAAAAATACTCGCTGGGTGTTCAACATAAGATACCGAAGCCGAAAATATAGTTAGAATTTTTTTTGTCTGTTTGTCTGTTTGTCGGTTTGTCTGTTTGTCTGTTTGCTTTGCTTTGTCCGGAAGGATCTCGAAAAGTACTCAATAGATTTGATTCAAATTTTGCACAAATATTAACTAGGGGTAGGATCTTCAAATAGGCTATATATTATCACGCTACATATCCTAGGGGCTAAGCAGAGAGCAATCAAATTGGCATTATAACATAATTTTCACGCGGACGAAGTCGCGGGCAACAGCTAGTCTTATATAATCCGACTTTGAGCTCAAGAGCCGTAACAGCTCCAATTAAAGGCTTTTTTTCTTTTAACCTAAGGAAAATTCTACATCAATACATCATCAATCAATACGTATAATAAAATCGTAATAGATCGCTGTCTGTACATTGAAGATATATAGGTAAGAAAAAAGTTTATTGGGGGGCTTTTTGGGCGCAATAGAACCGAAAACAATGGTATTTAGAATTTTTGTCTGTTTGTCTGTACGTTTGTGGTACAAAAGGTAAAAAAGGAGGGTAAAGTTTGTATGAGACAACGTGATTCCTAGGTCCTTACTTCAAATTTCACCTTTAGAATTAACAATATCTGGAAAATACCTATTCAGTTCGTTCGAGAACTGAGAAGGATGGCCCCCGCCATTCGTCAAGCCGACATTACTTTTACATTCAATTCGATACCTTCACACCTTCACGAAATAAAAATTCTTGACAGACAGACGAACGGACGGACAACAAAGTGATCCTATAAGGGTTTTGAGGTACGGAACCCTAAAAATGCCGGTCAAATGAACTCGAAACTCTATTAGAATGACAAGATTGTAAGAAAATTAAAAAGTTCCGTTATACTTTCGATTGTTGGCACTTGATGGAACTTGTTATAATACATTATGAAAATTCACTTGTACTATTCCACTTTTATTTTAATTTAAAAATACCTGACCGGTTTCGCTTTTATAGCATTATCAAAAATCCACTTTTATTTTAATTTAAAAATACCTGACCGGTCAAAAGCGAAACCGGACAGGTATTTTTAAATTAAAATAAAAGTGGAATAGTACAAGTGAATTTTCATAATGTAAAATTAAAAAGTTATTGCTTATCCACCTTGCCAATAAAAATAGAGAAATAGGTAACATCATTGGAAATAGCCATAAAAATATCATCAGTAACAGTGCCCACATTAGAGATTTCGTACAAAGATTGATCTTTTTCACAAGACTTGAAATTGTAATTAATTGGGAGTACCGCAAAATTCTAAATCTATTTTATATGAACATCTTTTGACAAAAAACTAAATAGGAAATCCAAATTAGGACAAACGTTTCATCAACCTTGTGATGTCATTATCCGAGCCTTTGACTGCACGCATAGTGACACCATTGGCGTATCACCTCACGTTGTATACTACAAGGCTATTATATAATTGCACTTTTTCATTAAGAATTATACTTTGACAATAATTGAAACCTACCTTTTTAAATATTTGTAAACTTTGTCACAGTACATGTGGCACAATGTGGCGATTCAACCTTGATGCATCTTGTTATTATCGCACACATCGTTATATTCGTTATGCTTAACTAATGTTAAACCTTATTTCGATTATGAATGAAGGGGTACCACCAGGGTACTCTTTTATTTTTTTTAATTACCTTTTCTATGCTCGTCTGACCCATTATTAGAAGTACCTACTACCATACTTCAGCTAATGTCCAAGTATGGAACCTAACGAAGTGTTGATTTGAAAAGAATATAATAGAATAGAATAATCTTTATTGCACACCAATACAAAAACATTTATGTAGCGAGATTATAGGAGTAAAAATGTACAGAGGGAGGATTTGATGTTTGCCTGAAGGAGTTAGACCTAATATTCTTTAAATAATTTATTAGAGGGCGTTCTTATACTGTTTTGGTAGCATTAGGGCAATGGAGCATAGGGCATGGAGGCAAAATGTTATTCTAACGCGGTACGCTTAACAAACTATTAGCGAACATGCGAGTACCTTGCCATGACACCGTATTGAACGTAATGAAGCGAGCTATTAATCATTTCGATTGTCTACTGCATAGGTACAACTGTTCATTGGTCGCTAATCTAGTGGTGTTCTGCTGATACATAATATGTTATGTAGTTGGAAGTTAGTACCTAACGTTAGGTTCGTACTTATTTATGAAGCGATCTCATCAATATGTAATATAGTAGTAGTTTGCACTTGAATAACAAATAGATACAGAAATCACTGTTTTAAACCTGCGCACCTTGTTGATATGCTGGAAATATAATGAGGCAAGTAGGTACGTATTATATGAACTGTAACGAGTTATTGATAGTGTACTGGGGGCCCATCGATGTCTTTGAAGCTTAACCTACCTCAACAAACAAGTGGAGCTCCATGCTGGTCAACGGATAAGGCTTTGGCGCAGGCGCTCCTACGGAATTGGGAAAAACACGATTTTAGACATTTAAAAGGACAAACTACAATGGATTAGACTTGTGCGTGGTTTTTCAACCTGTTTGACGGATTTTTCAAGGAAGGGATCAACAACTCCAAGGACACACAAAAAACATGTGAATGTTTCGAATCCAATGTGAAGGAAACTAATTAGTAATAACCCTTCTTGCCCGTGATCCACCTACATAGTTCACCTGGTTGTACCACGGGTAATTTTTTTCCCCATGGTCTACCGCAGTCTAACTGGGTGTACCATGGGAATTAATGTTTTCCCATAGTCCACCTTAGTTCACCTGGTTGTAAACTATAAATAGTTAAATACCTTTTTAAAAAAATATTATTATAATATTTATGGTTATTACTATTAGTTATGGTACCTACTATTTGCCTATATATATTAAATGCAATCTTTACAAACCTGTTCAATTCACTTCATTGCATAAACAAATGCAAACATTATAATGCATTTAAATTTCCAAGACTAAGCGGCCATTCCGATGTCTGTAGATTTTAAATATCCTATATTGTCAAAAGTCGTAAGAATAATTCTATAGTTATAATATTTTGTTCCAGATTCGTAAAACGTTCCCTGGCAATTGTTTGCGATCACACAACAACACCATGCTGTGCAATCGGTGACGGAAGCCACGAAGTTTGTTACGATATTACTTAATAATTTGTACTTAACATTACTATCATGTGACTTTATGTGACGTAACTGTGTAAAATATTTAAGTGCCTTCAAATATTTGCCGCTTAGAAATATAGTAATTTAGGTCAAAGGCACATGCTGTTCAATGGATACCGATACAAAATCATCACCGAATGTTAAAGTTAAGACGAGCGTACGTAAAAATGAGAAGAAGAAAAAAGTTGAAATGGAAAGCGCTGCTGTTGCTTCAGATGAAGAGTGTCAGCAAAAGAGCCAGCAATTGACAGAAGGGGAAGGCGATAATGGCTCAAGTACATCTACTGACAGCGAGGACTTTAACGAAGACGTAAACGCTTTTAACTACAATACCATCACATCTTTAGCTGCTCTTAAGGATATAATACAAGGTGACAATAATGATACGCCTGAGACGGATAGCTTTTTTCAACATTATTTTATGAATCATTGTAACAACCTTTCAAGTCGCAACGCAAATTCTAACTCGCCGTTTCCGTTTCCGGAGAGACGGAGACTATCACAATGTCGCGAGGAAGACGAAGAGGACGAAAGAAAGGAAACTGATCTACTATGTCCTAGTACATGGTTACAGACAAGAGCGGGCATAGCCTTGCCTGATAATTTAGAATTAACTGTTAAAAATTTAAACTTCAATGATGCAACAGAAGATCAAAATGCTAATGTTGTCAGCGAGACATTAATTTTCGATAGTAATAATGACTCTGAGGATAAAGAACCTCCGAAACGGACTGTAATGGGAGCTCGACACAAATTTTTGGTTACAACTACATCACCCGCACCACCCACTATTGAACGAGTCTTACGTGCTCAAGTACATAATGCACACACCGTTCATTTCGGCACAAAAGGTGCTGAAGAACAGCGTCCAAATGTACGGTCTATTTTTGCAAGGCAGAATCTCCACCGTGATAAGAATTATTTTGATAGTAGTTTAATTGAAATTAGATCTACCGTAGACGGAGGACCCACTAACTTGGAAGATATATGGGTTAAAAGGATTGAAGACAAAGTAAGTATTGCTTGTAATATTTCCAAACCTTTCGTACTTTACAATGACATGTGAACACAATGTTACCGTTCCAGGTAGTACCTTCAAAGGAGGAACCTGTCCCCCCAGTTGAAAAGACCGAGATTAAAACCGATCCGGATGTTGAAGAAGTAGTATTCCGCTCTGCTGAAAAAGATACTGAAAAGCCCAGGTCGCGATCTGGAACGTGGGGTCCAGCAACGGGAGCCAAACCAAAAGAACCAAAAGAACAAGTTAAGAAGATTCCCGTTCGTAAAGAGAAGGAAGTACGACGCAGCAGTGATGAGAGGCGACAAAAGCGTGGTGAGTATTACTATAGACTAAAGTAGCATTATGTGAATTTGCAGGGAGCTCGTGACCACGTGATGTAACGACCTTTGTATTAATTATTGGCAGGCCATTATCTAGTGGCGTAGGTCCAGCACGTGACCGTCATTACATTATAGTGCCATCATCGATACTGTGTCTGACATCATAGTATACAATTTTCCTTGTTTTAATTCGCTAACGATATGACCATTACATTGCTATTGATGTAATAATAAATTATCGAATGCAATGAAATGTTAGGTTTTCTCAGTTAGTAAATATAGATTTATATTATCAGAGTAAAGTGTAGATGAGCCACAATGTTTGGCAGAGGGTGCCTACGCATTTGTTTGAGCGCCCGCGCTGGCTCTCCGCCAATAGTCTTGCCATAAGGGTCATAGTTAACACGAGAGTTACTCAAAACAATGTTTTCAGTGTCGAACGATTCATCTTCATCATTGTGTAATAACGATGGTGATTACGAGTACTCATTACGTTATCAATCACGATTGCTTTTTCATAACTCTCAGACTGTCAGTCACTTTCCTGAGTGATACAAATAGTGTCTGTTATTTGTAAATGAATGTATGAGAGACATATTTCTTGTTGTGAGTCATAGCTCGTCAAAATTACTTGTGTCACGGATTGATTTTATTTGCAAGGAGAGTTTAGAAAACGATAGCTATTATCGTAATAGTGGTCTCAACCTTGGCAAACTCAACGCAGTGTACGAACGGGTACATAACATTGCACGTTTTATAATATTATGTTCAGACTAAAAATTGAAGTTTCAAACCTATTATAGTGTGTTCATTAGTCAGATTGGTAGTTAGTCTATATAATAGAAGGAAATATTAGAGTTATATAACTTTTTTGTAAGTACCACTTCTCGTGTATGTATACTTAATACTTTTACCACGCGACAACCACCGATTCTAATCTTTGGAAATTGAATCGTGAGTGTCGTACATAAATCTTTAGAAAAATATGCTGGATTTGCACAGAAATCCGCGATAGATTTAACAACATTTGTTGTAAAACCGTTATCAGAACAACAGGTTTTCCTTATTATTCTCTGTATAATATTGTTTACAAAAAGCAATCATAGCAATCATGGAAGTTCCGGCGTGGGCGGTGTTTGGCATCAACACAGTTAAGGTGTTTCCACGTTTCTGTTTCGTTACATTACAATTGCGCTGGTTGCGTAAATTCTCGGCTGTTATGTTTAAATTTGTAATAGTCAATGATTGTGACTAGAAATTCCTGCCAAGTGGTATTCTGAGAGATTATTCCATCAACAAATATGAAGTTTTTGGTTAACATGCCTTTATAATCGTTGTCGTTCGTATGTTTCCCTGTGTTATCAGATCTTTATAATCTTAATATTTTTTATCAGTGATGATGAACCAAGCCACTCTACAGACGAGACGGTAACATTATTTCATAACTTTATCTCACAATCAGATTCAAGTAGTAGGTAGGTACCCACTTACTTTAATGTTAATATGAGGTAAAAAATTCATTACTTTTGATAACGGACTTTTTATAGGAGCACGTCAATGTGAGTTCGCTCAGCCTGATCGCCACTTGCAAAGTGTATGAAACGAAGGCCACTATGATACCATTTTACATGGTGCTTTGTAGCATCCAGCGGGATGTCTCACGTCATGGTCAGCAGAACTGCTGGAGACAGTCTATCTTGTTTTCTGAGGATCTGTAGTATACAAAAGAGGCTGTTCTATAGTGTACGTACTCTCCGGTGTTGTAAGAACAATCCCAGTCTTTCGTAAACGGTGGTCTTGAAGGCGGCACCGGCTTTGATAAAACTAATAACCTCAAGAGTCTTCAGTGATGATTACTCTGGACAGTGTAATTTTAGTAGTTTCCAGTCCGACTTACGCATCTCTGGGTTAGCACCAGTGAAGTGAAATAATTAAAAGGCTACGAACAGAGGTGGGCTGCTTTGATATTCTGGAAAGATCCCCTTTCACAGTGTGTTCTCAAATGTTTTACTAAACAGTTCTATGTTAGAACTAATAGTTTTTTTTCAATAGTTTTGCGAATTACAATCTTTATTTCCGCTAGTTCAACTCGTTATATTCCACCTTTCTACGCTACAACTCATGACAGTTTCTATTTTCGTACTGCGTACGATTAGTAATTACGTTTTGATTTTTTCAGCAACAGTGGAGCTAGTAAAACCATATACCTACTAGTTTTGCCTCACATTAGGCTTACGCACATTATAGAACCCGGGATTATTTGCAACACTATGACTATGATGCAAATTCTGCACCGAATTGAAATTTACAGCAGAAATGACACTGGTTTCGCCATTAGAAACGGCGTAACATGAATAAAAGTCATCTCACTAGTAAATTTTCTTCTACGCTTTGAAGTCGTGCGGCTGAGAATTGACGGTCTGATTGTAATATCGTAGTCGCCCAATTCCCGTGATAATGTTCAAGTAGATTAGGTAGGTACGTGCATCATTTCACTTTGATTCTTAAATCGCAGTCTCTCAAATACAATTCATTCAATTTATTGATTTAGTTTTTATCTATTTCAAAATATTATGTCAAGTAAAAAGATTTACTACTCCAGGATTTTGAAAAACAAAATACTTGAAATTGGATTTGAATCATCGTACCTACCATAACAAACTGCATAAGTATGTAGGTACACTTACTGATAACAGTGTGCTATATAATATATAGAAGTGGCTTCCAATCGCTAGATGCGCCACGGCTTTCCATCAGGCTGGTGGCGACGTCAATTTGGCGAGCTAAACATAAAAAAAAATCATTGAACGCCAGTCATGGATGGGTGACCACCACGTACCCATTTTGTGACATTTAATTAGCGAGTGTTTCCGTACTTCGGAAGGCACGTTAAGCCGTTGGTTTCGGTTGCCAGTAAAATGGCAGTCATTAAGCCAAGTTTATGGGAACCTTTATGGGAAGCTTGAAAAATTTCTACAACGAGCAGTCACAACTAGGGAATGCAATACCGGGATACCGGGATCCCGAAATACCGGGATCCCGCAGTATTTTTGCGGGACCAGTCCCGCACGTAAATCGTGCGGGATCCCGCGGGATTAGCGGGATTGTGCAAAGGTAAAAGCCATGTGTTATTCTGTAAGCGGAAGCGCACAAACTGATTCGGTTTGAGAAAGTTTTTTGTAATTGTGACGTAATATATATAACCTAATAACGTACTTTTGTTTTTTTTTTTTTTTATATATTCAGCTCGCCAAATTGACGTCGCCACCAGCCTGATGGTAAGAAAGCAGTGGCGCATCTAGCGATTGGGGGCCACTTCTTACAGTGGTCCTCAAGTTGGCGGCCCTGTGATGTGCCTCTTCACGCTCCTCTTGAAGAACCCGGGATTGTAAGATGAGGGAAAGACGTGTGCGGGCAGGTCGTTCCATGTTTTTATAGTTCGACAGAGGAACGATCTTTTGAAACGCTCGGTTCTGGCGAAGATTCTCTCCACTGTGTATGAGTGGCATCTCTGCCCGGCACGCGTTGTTCGGGATCGGAAAGGAGATGGTGGGATCAGGTTGAAGAGCTCTTCAGAACATTCGCCGTGATACATTCGATAGAAGGCAGCCAAGGACGCTATGGTTCTTCGCTGCGACAAAGGTTCGAGGCCTCCCGTCACCTCAGGACAACCAATTATTCGGATAGCACGTCTCTGCATAGCGTCAAGCGCGTCTAACAAGTACCTCGCGGAGTCATCCCAAAGGTGAGAACAGTACTCGACGCAGGGACGAATCTGCGTCTTGTACAGTAAACATCTCTGATGTGGCGTGAAATACCGTCTCACCTTATTCAGGATTCCCAGTTTCCGCGAGGCCAGACCAATACAGCTCTCTATGTAGTTTTTGTGATTGAGCTCACGCCGGACGTCTATACCGAGGATCTCCAGGTTGTCCTTTAGTGGAATTGTAATGCTCTGAAGAGAGTTTTTCTGGCATTGAACTCGACCAGGTTGTCTGAACCCCATTGGGCAATGCGGCCCAGGTCCAGATCGAGATCCGCCACGAGTTGTCGTCTCTTCTCATCCACGTCGTCTCGCCCTGCCGCTGGACGGCCAGAATAGCTCCCATGAAGAGTACTGTCATCCGCATAACAATGAATGCACCCAAGGGACAGCATGTCATTGATATGCAGAAGAAAGAGAGTTGGGGACAATACCGATCCCTGTGGTACTCCGGCATTTACCTGAAAAAAACAGGAAGCCTGACCATCACAGAGGACCCGAATCCGTCGCCCGTTCAGGAAGCTGGCCAACCAGCGGCACAACTGATGCGATAATTCATATGACGGCAGCTTGGAAAGAAGCGACGCATGCCATACCCTATCAAAGGCTTTTGCGATGTCTAGGCCAATAGCCAGAGATTCGCCGTGCCTCTCCATAGCCTCACCCCAGGTGTGCGTTATGTACGCTAGGAGGTCACCCGTTGATCGTTTCGGCCTAAAGCCATATTGGCGATCGTTAATTAACGAGTGATCCTCCAGATAGCGCATGAGCTGTTTGTTGATGATTAGCTCGAACACCTTGCAGATGACGGTGGTTACGGCTATGGGGCGATAGTTGGCTGGATCCGACCGATCCCCTTTCTTGGGGATCGGTTGGACATTCGCCTCCTTCCAAGCCTCCGGCACTTCTCCCGACGAATACGAAAGGCGATACAGACGTGTTAGCGTTGGAGACAATTCAGCTGCACAATTCCTCAGCACCACGGCCGGAATGCCATCAGGACCACTGGCTTTCCGCGTGTCGAGTGACCGTAGCACCGCCCGCACTTCGCACTGCCGGATTACAATTTCCGGCATCGTGGTTCCACAGTTGGCGATAGTGGGAGGTTGCTTGCCACAGTCATCGACCCGGGAATTAGCCGCAAAGAGCTTGGCCAGCATTTCCGCTTTCTCTTGGGCCTTGTGAGCCAGTGATCCGTCAGGATGGCGCAGCGGCGGCAGCGAGGGCTTGCAAAAGTTGGCCTGCACGGCTTTGGCCAGTTGCCAGTATCCACGGCTGCCCGTCGGATGTGACGTGAGCTCCTGACCAAGCCGCGTGACGCGCTGGGCGTCCGCTCTCTTGAAGGCTCTCTTACTGGACCTAGTGGCTCTGTTGTACGCTGCCTTGAGGCGGGCCACATTCGGGTCGCGCACAGCTCGAGCCCTGATCCAGGCGCGGTAAGCCGCCTGTTTTTGTTGAACAGCTACGGCACACTCACGCCCGAACCAGAGGCGGGCTTTGCGGATGCTGGCGACATCAGTGTATGGAATGTAGTATTCCATACCTAATGTGATTTCACCAGCAACCGCAGAGGCGCTTTCCGATGAAGCCCTCCCTGCAAAGCAGCGCTGACTCCACGGGACGGCTGCAAAGTATTCTCGTAGTCCGTCCCAGTCTGCTGACGAGTAGTGCCACAGTCGCCGCGTCACCTCTACTGCCCTTGCAGGGGACGGTACCTGCAGGCGGGCACGCACAACACAGTGGTCGGATGTACCCAGTGGGGCGCTAACCGTCACACTGTACTGTGCTGGATTACTCGTCAGCAGTAAGTCCAGCAGGGCGGGTTCATGGTCCGACCTGTCCGGTATGCGCGTAATCCCGCGTACCACCTGGGTCAGACCATGGGAGAGTGCGAACGCGTGGGTGGCCCGTCCCGCAGGATCTGTCTTGAGGGACCCCAACCACTCAATGTGGTGACCATTGAAGTCCCCCAGAAAAACCAACTCGGCGTTCGGGAACCGTACCTGCGCGTCATTAGCCCCCTCGCTGAGGTGCTGATACAGCCTCATCATCTCAGCTGTCCCTGTGTGGGATCGATAGACACACACGTAGATCTGACTCATGGAGCCGTGATCTACGTGCAGCCAAAGGACGGAGAGGGAAGGGTCCTCAAGGCAGCGCAGCCGGCGACAGCAAACATCCGCCCTAACGAACGCGCACACCCCGGCTTTTTCTCGAAATAGTTCCTCGATGATATAGCCGGGGTAACTAAGGTACGACTGATCGGCAGGGCGGAGTATTTGCGTCTCCGTTAGGAACATCACAGCTGGCCGTGCCGTCTCTAGATGGTGATGGACGACGTTGAGGTTGGCATGGAGTCCGCGGATGTTAGCGAACTCCACCTCAAACAGTACGTTACTGGGAGTAGTAGCGGCCGCTGTGGTACCTGTTTTTCTTTTCTGCACTGCCATGATTGCTGGGAAAGGGAGACGTGAAGACGGAGTGACATTTGCTGCAGCAGTGAGTGACAAGGCGTAGAGGCTAGCTTCATCTGTGACTGTGTGGTGAGACGGAAGCCGACCCGCCGGACGGAAGGGCCCCCGTACCCCCCCGAGTGTGGTCGCCGGGACCCAGTCCGGTCACCATCCGGCACGACGAACCACATCGGGATTATGCGCGGCCTGGTGGGGCAGCCTCCCAGGGTGGTTAGTCCCAGTTGGGCCCCTATACTATGCCGCGGGCGGCCAGCGGTAAACCGTTTCTATGGGTCTCCCTGGCCGGCGGGTCGACCCCCGTCAGCCACACTAGAATCCGCTAAGCGCCTACTGGTCCCCCCCTGCTGCATCAAACATCGCCCCGGGCCCGGCTGTGCAGCTGCTGAACCCCGAACGCAACCCAACCGGGGCTGGGTTACTTGGGGGGCTTTTCACAGCTGCACGGTGGTACCCCCCCGGACCAACACTTTGTACCACCTGGCACCCACATGGGAGCCTAGGCCACCATGTGGGTACCTAAATTCGCGGAGCCTCGTTCGTTGGTTAACAGGTGCACCACGTGTAGGTGAGGTCGCTTGGGCCCCCGAAAATTTGATGGTGGTGGGGCCCCTTACACCCAGTACTTATTTGATTTTAGTGATTTAATCAGGGAGATTTGACTTTTCTTGTACTATAAAAGTATTCAATTATCTCGTACATTGCTTGCTGGCTATCTGACATGTAAAATTAGGAGTCGTTTGGCAGACAAGAATTTTGACATGCTATATTTTCTGCGCTTCTAATAATTTGCAGTAGCTATGTTATTACTTATATGTATATCCGTTTAATAATCTCAATACAAAAGTAATATTAAATAATTTATTTTTCCTTGTGCCCTGCGGTCTCAGTGTTCTGTAAAAGATCACTGCAGTAAGTCACATTTACTATGGCCGGTCCTTAGATGGGTGACCAATTTGTGACATTTATTTGAGCGTTGCCGTGCTTCGGATGGCACGTTAAACCGTTGGTCCCGTTTGCCGGCAAAGTCAAGTTCAAAGTCAAAGTCAAAATGGCAGCTAAGTCAAGTTGAAGGCTCGGCTCGTCTCATCTCATAATGTCCTTTTTTCGAAATGTCCTTTCTCATTATGTCCTTTTCTCGAAATGTCCTTTCTCAAAATGTCGTTTCCCCAAAATGTCCTTTTCCCAAAATGACCTTTTCCCAAAATGTCCTTTTCTCGAAATGTCTTTTTCTCAAAATGTGCTTTTCGCGAAATGTCCTTTTCTCAAAATGTCTCTTTCTCCAAATATGTGCACTACAGGATTAACCCCGCTCAATCCGATTTGATAGGTTAGGTTAGGTTATAAAAAATTAACACGCTGCGCTCTGCTCCGGCCTTAGCCTTCTAACCTAACCTATCCAAGTCGGATTGAGCGGGGTTTATCCTGTAGTGCGCATATTTTGAGAATGGGACATTTAGTCCAGTCATTATATACATTTGGAAATGCAAATGAACCGAGAAAGCCAAATTTTGGATATTACGTGTGGAGGGGCTTGAAAAGCTTAAGTCCAAGTTGTCGACCAAAATAACCTGGTGGGTTTTTCGCCATCTTGAAAAAAAGGGTTATATTCAGTTTTTTCATCATAATTCGGTTCCCCGTTGAGATACGAAAATTTTAATGAAAAGTTTTTTGTTGCTCTTCGTACGATCTACAATTAAGGTATACACATTTTTCACGTATCGATCACCGTTATCGAAATATCGATTCAAAAAGCCGCAATTTAGGGAGAAATAATTGCTTTTAGCTATTTCCTTCTTTCTCGTGAAATATATCTAAAAATGTCCATAAAGAAAATTGTTGAGCGTGTTCAGACCTACAAATTCGTTTTTTTATTTTTAATTTTCGATAAGAATTACGACCTCTAGCGCGGCGCAAAGTCAGTAAGACTGTGCCCGGTTTTGATTTAGCCGCTCGCACGGTTGTATTCATACGTCAAAATGGATGAATGGTTGTTCAACAAATATTGCAATACAAAATAAATTAATAAACCAGCCAAATTATAGATCAAACACATGAAAATTAAAAAAAAAAATTTTCGCAAACCAGCTAAAGGCAAAACACCGTCAAAACTATACTCTCCGAATAGTTTCAAGCATGATAAGTCTGTTCTTGAGAACATTCTTTTCATCCATGCTTTCAGCGGTTGTGACATCACGTCGTCTTTTTATAATATTGGAAAGTCGAAATTCATCAGCACCCTCGAGAAGAACCCGAACCTCCGGTCATCGGTAGAACTATTCAAGCAAGAAAAGGTCGATCCGGAGATGCTAGCTTGCGCGGGAAAACTATTCCTTATCGCTCTGTATGGTGGTCGTAAAGAGGATACAACGATGGATAGTTTGCGATTCCACCGCTTTGCAAAATCAATGACGACAAATAAGACTAATAATCTTTCACTACTCCCACCAACGGAAAGCGCAGTCCGCCAACACGTTTTCCGGACATATCTACAGGTACAAACGTGGCTCGGAATTTTCAAAGATCCTTAGGAATGGGGTTGGCGACAGACGAATTACGGGCTTGAACCAATTTGCACTACAGCCGCACCCGCTCCACCTGAACTTTTAAAACTCATTTCGTGCAAATGTAAAGGAAAGTGTGGGGCTGCTGATGTCGCCAGAGTCGAGATTTTATTCAACGACGATCACGATGATGATGATGATTATGTTTTTTCAACCGTCCCAGCATCATTTACTGCGATTCAAGAGTTTTCACGACTCAAAGAGTCTACCAAGGAAGAACTTCTACAGCTAGGACCATCGAAACTGTACTGTACTGTAATTATTGTTTTTTGCTGCATAAAAATTATTTGATCAATAATTTTCATGTGTTTGATTTATAATTTGGTTGGTTTATTAATTTATTTTGTATTGCAATAATTGCTTGAACAACCATTCATCCATTTTGACGTATGGATACAACCGTGCGAGCGGCTAAATCAAAACCGGGCACAGTCTTACTGACTTTGCGCCGCGCTAGAGGTCGTAATTCTTATCGAAATTAAAAAATAAAAAAACGAATTTGTAGGTCTGAACACGCTCACCAATTTTCATTACGGACATTTTTCGATATCTTTCACGAGAAAGACGGAAATAGCTACAAACTATTTTTTCTTCCCAAATTTATGGCTTTTTGGATCGATATTTCAATAACGGTGATCGATACGTGAAAAATGAGCAGACCTTAATTGTAGATCGTACAAAGAGCAACAAAAAACTTCTCATTAAAATTTTCGTATCTCAACGGGGAACCGAATTATGATGAAAAAACTGAATATAACCCTTTTTTCAAGATGGCGGAAAACCCACCAGGTTATTTTGGTCGACAATTTAAACTTAAGCTTTTCTAGCCCCTCCCCACGTAATATCCAAAATTTGGCTTTCTCGGTTCATTTGCATTTCTAACCCGATTTTTTCGACGTAATGACTGGACTAATTTTGAGGAAAGGACATTAGGTATGAGATGAGACCATATGCCTCGTCCTGCCTACCCCTTCGGGGATTAAGGGGGTGACTATTTTTCAGTTCTAGATGGATGTATGATACAGAATTCTATTCTTTTCTCAATGACTTTCAGAAATATGCGGGATCCCGCAAATACCGGGATCCCGCGGGACTGAGATTGCTCAGTCCCGCAAATACCGGGATTACAATCTTGTTGCGGGATTGCATTCCCTAGTCACAACCTGCTCCTGTCCATATTAACACGGCAATACGGCTCACCACCTATTACATACATACATATGGTCACGCCTTTATCCCCGAAGGGGCAGGCAGAGGCATTTTATATGCCCACATTTCACCTTTGTATAATTTTGTCCCACGTAATAGGTGGTGAGCCGTATTGCCGTGTTTAAATGGACAGGCGCAGGTTGTGACTGCCTGCTGTTGAAATAAAGCCTTCAACTCAGCTTAACGACTGCCATTTTACTGGCAACTGGGACCAACGGCTTAACGTGCTTTCCGAAGCACGGAAACGCTCAAATAAATGTCACAAAGTGATCACATGGATGGTCACCCATTCATGGACCGGCCATAGTGAAAGTTGCTTATTGCAGTGATCGTTTACAGAACACTGAGTCCGCGGGGCCACGAGCGCTTCACCTATTACGTGGAACAAAATCTAAAAAGGTGAAATGTGGGTATATAATGTGCCTCTTCTGCCTACTGTTTCGGGGTTCATGTGTATGTATGTATAATAATCATAGAGCTACGCGACCACTCTTGATCAAAGACAGATCGTGCTACTCTATGGCTGTACTGAAAAAAATACCATAAGCAAGTATGCTTTTTACAGTAGTAAAATAATATAAATTGCAATCTGCATATTCCGGCAATATAATTCTGATTTCTGATACATGTCTATACTAATCTATATCTATATCTATCTTCTATACTTATAATAAACCTGTAGGGAGGTCAATTCTGTACATGAAATATATTTTCAAAATAACTATCAGGGGGTGATTTGTGATCGATACTGATGCCAAAAATGCAATCAGTAAAATTTTTGTGTCTGTCTGTCTGTCTGTCTGTCTGTATGTTCCTTATAGAAACAAAAACTACTCGACGGATTTTAACGAAAATTGAAACAATTATTCTTTATACTCCTGGGCAGGTTATAGTATACTTTTCATCACGCTAAATCAATAGGAGCAGAGTAGTGAAGGGAAATTTTGGGAAAACGGGAGAAGTTACTCCATTTTTTAAGCTTCCGTCGCGTGTGCAGCCTTAATGGTTAAAGTTACATAGAAATCATGTATGACGGAAATACATATTCGTATTCTACATAAAATTGTCTAAAAATATCCTATGTCTATCTTTTATGGTTGACTCACAATAACACGTGTAGGTATAACTCCTGATAGCTTAGCAGTTCGGAGCATTCTGGTTATATTTGTTTACGCGTACGTTTATAATACTCTCACTCATCCCTAATTCAAAAAAGTTAACATTATTACCTATTTAATAAAAAAAGAATCATAGAAATCGGTATAGAAACACCAAACTTATATAAGCCATCGCACCGTCGCACGTGAATACTGAATCATGCTATAAGATAAAATCGTAAGAAGTCGCTGTCTGTACATGGAAGATAAATTAGAAAAAATATTATAGGGGGGCTTTATGAACGCAATAGAACCCAAAACAATGATTTTTAGAATTTTTGTCTATTTGTCTGTATGTCTGTATATCTGTTCTGTTTGTCTGTACGTTTGTGCACGCTAATCTCAGTAACCGCTTAACCGATTGCCATGCGGTTTTCTTCATTGTGTTGAGGTTTGCCCCACTTAATATTTAGTTTTATTTCATTTCAATCGGTTTATAAATAAAAAAGTTATATCACTTTAAAGAATCGTACATAGACATAAGAATCTAAAAATGGGTAAATCTAAACAGCCCTGTTTGCTTAATCATAAAAGAGCTTAATGATTAAGGCTATTTTTTTAAATAGCAAATAAACAATTCAGTCCACTCCTTCGGCGCACACTGAATTGTTTTAAATGGACTTAATTTTTAAGCTCTTTTATGATTAAGCAAACAGGGCAGTTTCACACGCTGCTTGATGAGTCTGCTGACGAAATACCTCTCCTTTCTACACCATATGTGACGTAAACGAAGTTGCGGGTTCAGCTAGTTAACTAATAATATTATAAAGAGGAAAGATTTGTATTTTTGTATGTAGCGAATAAACTCAAAAACTACTAGACCGATTTGAAAAATTCTTTCACTGTTGGGAAGCTACACTCTTTGAAGTGAACATAGGCTACATTTTATTCCCTTATTCCCACGGGAACGGGAACTACGCGGGTGAAACCGCGTGACGTCCGCTAGTATACCAATATTTAAAACCACCCAACTGACCTTGATATCGCCTTAGCCGTAGCATACCTACCATACTAGCAAATCATTATCATACATTATTATGTTTGTCTTGGAGATAAAATCGCTAGGTACAGATATCATAATAGTAGTGAACTATTTCATAGAGGCATACAGGTGTGGTGTTAAAATAATTGTTAGTTGTAATAAATTAATCTGTGGTCCGTTTATACATCTATACTTCCATCATGTAGTACTATTATGTTATCCTGGAAAATTATATCTAGAAATCCTTTGCATTAGCGCTTCGGCGTTACCTCAACAGCAAAAACTAGCTAACTTCGCGGAACTTGGATTCCTAAATAATTTGAAGCGGTTCTTCAACACCACACCACACCATATACTAGACGCAGATTCATCCCTGCGTCGAATACTGCTATCACATTTGGGATGACTCCGTAAGAAACTTGCTGGACGCGCTAGACGCATTGCCATGAGCGCTTTATTATTTTATAATTTATACAATACAACTAGGTATACTGGGTGTAACAAAACTACCTCTCCAAATTTCATGAGATGACTTGGCATCGGAAATCAAATACAAATATTTAATAAAAAAGGGGGGTTAATTTTTTTATTTTAAAAATTGTCGCACATTAAGAATCCGTTTTTTACCGCGGCAATTCGAGGTAACATGGTCGCCGTGGCAAAACCAACACGGAGCACCCTTCTGGCTGTCGTTGTCGCTTTCTACTGCCGCTCAGTTGCGATAGAAAGGGTGATAATGAAAATTTATTGGACCTTTAAAACGGATTTACGGTTAAAGTATTCATGTGATTTTTTTTCTTATTTTTGTATTGTTTCATGACTGATGCCACGTCACATGACGAAATTTGAACAGGTAGTTTTGTTACACCCAATATAATAAGAAATTTTTTTATTGTACATGGACCGGGGTTAAATGGGTGCAACGGGGTTCACGAACGTTCGTATTTTAAGGCGAATTGTTAAATTCACGAAGCAACAGGTAGGAGGACTAGTGAGTAAGAAACCTGATAGGAACACACTCGCATAATATAAGTAAGCCCTCGGAAGAATGTTTTAGAATTCCCGACACAGCTAGACGTATGGTTTAGTAGTTTAAAAGTTGTTATAGTTTTTTTTTTATATCTAAATATTTAAGCAACTTTTCTTTCACTTTTTCCCAAAGTAAGCTAGGTATGCCTGCCTGTGTTATGGGTATTAGACCATTGATATTAATACTTATACCTATACTTTTAAATACTAAAACACTCAGACTCTCGAGAGAAACATTTATTAATTACCCAATTTTATGTCCGACGACCTCGTGATCCGCAATCGCACATTTCGACCTCCAGACCAACGAGGCTCCCCCCCATCCCTAATATTGAGGCCGCAGTAGTAGCCGTAGGTCTGTTGGTAGCTCTGGGGACATCCCATCCTTCCGAGGGCTTACCCGGGGCTCCAACCGTAGGCTGTTAGGTAGGATACGTGTGGTTTTCTAGGACTTTCCTCACCTCAAAAATTTAATAGTCTTATTGAAAACTAGCTGACCCGCGCAACTTCGTTTGCGGCACATGAGAGTTAGAAAAAGAGAGGTATGGTATTAATATTTTGAGTAATATAATGTTTCCCGTCGCGCCTAGTCCCGTCGCGTCGCTTAAATACATTAGAGCTGACCCACAACTTTGTTTGCGTCACATGAGTGAGAAAGAGAGAGGTGTAGTATTAATATTTAAGGTGATATAATGTTTCCCTTCGCATTTACTCCCGTCGCGTCGCTTATATTCATTAGATCTGACCCGCACAACTTCGTTTGCATCACATGAGATTGAGAAGGAGAGAGGAGTGGTATTAATATGTAAAGTGATATATAATGTTTCCCTTTGCATTTACTTTCACCCGTCCTTTTTTGGTACGGAACTCATGTATGTGCGACTCGCACTTGGGCGGTTTTTATCGTTCAGTTGATTGGCTACCACTGCAGTGCAGACCACGTTTACCTACTCCCGTCGCGTCGCTCATACTTCAAAACTTATTAATAGGGGTTATTGTAAGTGAACCTTAAAAGATAGGCATATGCTGTTGAAGACATTTTTTTTGTAACATTTAAAGGGGAACATTTTTGTAATACAAAATTTTCACGTAACTTTAACCATTTACGCAACGTACGCAGTGGAAGCTCTCAAAAGGAAGAATTTTTTCCCGTTCTCGAAACATTATTTATGCAGCTCCTATTCGCATTAGCGTGATTTTATATCGCCATTAGCCATCCTCAATAAATGAACTATTAAACTGTATAATAATGTTTTACAAATGCAACCAGTAGTTTCTGATATCCTAGGACAAACAAACTCTTCAGTTTTATAATATCTACTGTGAGCGAACCTTTAGAAACAGATAAATAAGGTTATTGTGGGCGAACCTTAAGAGATAGACATATGCTGCCGCGGACTTTTTTTTAGAACTTTTTAAGAGAAACAATATTGTAATACTCAATTTTTACGTATCTTTAACTATTAACGCAGCGTACGCCTCGTAACCTCTCATACGGTAAAAAATATTCCCCGTTCTCGAAACATTATTGATTGCTGCTTCGACCCTGTTCGTCTTAGCGTGATGTTATATAGCCTATAGCCATCCTCAATAAATGGACTATCAAACTGTAAAAGAAGTTTTGAAATCCAACCAGTAGTTCCTGATATCCTAGCGTTCAACCATACAAACAAACAAACTCTTCAGCTTATAATATTAGTATAGATGTAACGCATACCTTAGCGGTAAAGTAAACCAGTTTACTATGGATGTAGGATTACACATACCTGCAAACACAACTACAACAAAAATATCACTTCCCAAAGAAATAAAATATTATCATTTTAAGTGTACTTTTTGTAGTCATATTTATATTCATGTGAGCACGGATAACTGTTCACAAAGACTTTATTTTTGGAGCAATGTAATACGAGACTAATGAAATCTTGACATTATTGTTTAATTTTGGCGTATACATAACGATCTTGTATCTTTTCTCACTCTGCAAATGTAAGGGTAAATCCGAAACAAGTGCCCAATTATTTTTGTTAGACTTACGTCTTATTATTAAAAAAATATGAAATGGTACTGATAGTAGCGTGCGTTGGTCCCCATCGATCCATGTAACGCAAATAGAACACAATGGTTCCACTGCGGTGTTTAATTAAGGTAGAATATTTGTGATTTTCCTTATTTAGGCGTAGTGACCAGGCATAAAGGCAACGATGGAGATAATTCACAATATATTATTTAAGAGGAGACGAAAACACCGATCACAAATCCTCTTCTACGTTTATAATCAGTCGCTGTAACAGAAAGAAAACCTTTTCAAAGAAAGGGATGTCGTGTAGCTAAAAAGCAAGCATGGGTAATTTCTCAATGCCAAGCAGTTCTGAGCATACTTCGTGTGAAAGGCAAAACATGTGTACTACTTAAAGGTTATGTTGTTAAACGCGTCTCATCTCATAATGTCCTTTTCTCGAAATGTCCTTTCTTATAATGTCCTTTTCTCGAAATGTCCTTTCTCATAATGTCCTTTCTCAAAATGTCCTTTTCCCAAAATGTCCTTTTCTCGAAATGTCCTTTTCTCACGATGCCCTTTTCGCGAAATGTCCTTTTCTCAAAACGTCCTTTTCGGGTCGGGCAAAATTTTACGCGGGCGAAGCTGCGGGCATCAGCTAGTTTTTAATACTAGCAAGATAGAATGAGATAACAGTATTTATCACTGATCTGTAATACATAAGTAGCAGTGGTAGTTTTACTTACATATTTTAAGGTTAAAAATTTCATTCAAGTATGTTACGTTATATAATGACTGGCTTATTGGTGTTTAGAAGAAGTACATAGTAACGATTACTGAACCAATACAATGAATTATGAAGATGACCTTGAGTGTACGTAACGAACACATTTAGGCATCACTACGCTATGTGCTTGGAAAATAAGCAATCATGGTTGTTATAATATCACCGGAATGTGTTTCGCAATATAAATCAATGCGCTCTGAAAACTTCTTCCTAAGTCTTGTGCTGTTGCTCTTAAAAATAAATAAACTCATGCTTTACAGACAAGATAAAATCAATTCGACCTCCATTCCCCAGTTAAATTTATTACTACTTTATAAATTATGAATGATCTTCCGGACAGGCGATCTACAATTCAAGGACACACAATGGAAAGAGTTCAATGAGTAAGGGAAATAACACGCGAATCTAACCGCGTATCAATGGGCAGTGTTTTGTAATACTATCGCGACTCGGTATGTAGATTATGACAAACAAACTCATAGTGTCGGCGCTTTATCGCCTTCCCTTATATGTAATGTATGTATATTTTATGAACTAAACATTTTCTCCAATCGTGGAGTAATCCAATTCTTGATTTGTTGTGACACTTGATCATTGTTATTGACTTTATCATACGGAGGCGGTGTGTTGTTCATGTTATGAGTCATGGGTACACTAAAACGTACCGCTTTGTCGCCCTGAGTAAATACCTCGAACATAGCGAATGTTCGATTCAGTTCTCGCTAGCGAAAATACTTGGTAATACTACGACTACAAATACTGGATACCTATTACGTGTAATGGAGCAAACGGGTTCAAGAGACCGTGGCTCTGCAAACGTGGCGTAGGACGTCCACCCGCCAGATGGACCGACGACCTGGTAAAGGTCGCAAGCTAGGACTGGATGCGGAAGGCGCAAGACCCTGTGTTGTGGCGTAAATTGGGAGAGGCCTACGTCCAGCAGTGGGCTGCCATAAGCTGATTTGATTGATTGATGATTACGTGTTAGACTGAGCTATAATTGCATTTTTATTCAAGCATATGCCCACCTAATTGAAAGTGGTCATGAACGTTTGCAACAACGGAGGTGCTACACTCGTGCTGTCAACCCTAAACGACGCTGTATATCTATTATGGGCTCTGGAGATGATCAGTGCGTCTTGAAAGTCTCATGGTTACATACACGTTTATGAAGACACATGTGCAAACAAAGCACGCACACTTGAAGCTACTTTCATTCACATTTTAGCAGACTTGTCAAATAGCATTGACCGTGTCCGGAGCCCATTACGATCGAGTGAAAAGCTGTTGCTTTCAGGAAAGGAGAGAGAAATAACAAGATAGAATTTAACACATGAAAAATTAATAGTTTATTGGAATAAGATTTTAGCACTTGGGGGTCGTGGGTTGTGGCAATATCGGGCAGCAAGGGTTTTCGCGATTTCCGATGGTCCTTGAGGGTTCGACTTATCTTGGTGGCTCCAGGATGTTGATGCAGTCCGCCAGGTAGCCGTGCCGTCCACAAGTTCGGCTGGCACGGTGTTTTCAAACCGTAGGGTGGATGATCGCTCGTAGAATCGAAGGGTGCGTCTTCACCTTCGTGGCACCCGAAGGGTGGATTATCCCAATCCGTAGGGTAGATAGTTTCTTCGAACCCGTAGGGTGAACCCTGGAATGTTCCAGAAGACGGGTTAGCTGGAACCCTTTTTCCCGCCCATTGCTAAGACAGCCGATTCCATTTGAATTTTCCGAAACCATTTGAGAGTCGGTTGCCTTACAATGTTTGGTTATCTACTAATTTTACAGAGACCTTTTTTTCACACCCCTGTAATCTACCCTCCCATAACAGGGTTGACCAACAGCCGTTAATTTTCACTGTTTTAAAAATCTAGATTCGTTATAATTAATTTGACTCACCCAATGATGGGGTTATTGACGCTCGCAGCTAAATCGCTGATCACTTTGGGAGTACTTGGCTCCTTACTATATTTCTTCACCTTAAATAAAATTAAACTCTGATGCACCTGCGCCTTCGCGACTAGTATATTTAGATTATTTTAGTAATGCTCTTTGAAATTCGCGCGCGGTTGTTTATATATGTTTATACAGCGCCTCTAGCGGCACCACTCGAAACTACTCAATCGTCAAGACCGCTTTTTAAATACGAATAAGGTTTCCGCCGTTTCGACCTTTACTCGGTAGATGGCGCTTTCATATGTTGATCTAATTTTCGATTCTAAACCCCTAATGTTAATCAATATTTGCCCCCGTTGTTTCACAACGTTACACGAGACAATAAAATTGTCCTTAAGGGATTTTTCTAAGAAACATACACCAGATCTGTATCTATAGATTCTATAGTATTTTTCCAGAGTCCATGGCTCCATAGACGAGACTGGCATAATTGTAGGGATTATTTGGTAAACTATCCTCGAGGATGCTATGTCGGATTTCTACCGACTAAAACCACACAGTGCCCTTCCTGCCAGCAGGTGTTCGGGTGTAACCCAACCCACTTCTTTGGTGGTTTGGGGTAATCGGGTGCTATCCTACTTATTCTACAAATCAGCTTGTTTATGGACAGTTATGGAGTTCAAGTTATCAGACAATAAATTTGACTGCAATTTTCTTTTTACTTCATTTGTATAAGTTATGTTTAAAAAACCTTTCATTTATGTTTCAGAACAACGTCTGGATGCAGCCATCACGCGAAGTACACAATCGGTTGGTGAAAGAAGACGACGAGGCTCGAATGACGAGGGCCAACCGCATCCCATGTACCAACAGACTATACATGGTAAGGCTCAACATCCGATCGATTATAAGGGTACCGTGCATCAAAAAGAAAAAGCCGCCAAGTGCGAGTTGGATTCGCGGGTTCCGTACCATAAAACCGCAAAATACCACGTATGGGAGCCATCGCCCCCTTTTTTCAAATTTTAGTATTTGTTGCTGTAGCGGCAACAGAAATGCATCCTCTGTAAAAATTTCAGCTCTCTAGCTATCACGATTCCTGAGATACAGCCTCGTGAGTTCGTGACGGACAAACAGACAGACTGACGGACGACGAAGTCTCATGAATAGGGTCCTGTTAATACCCCTTGGGTACCGGAACCCTTATGAGATCACTTTATTATTCATCTTTCGTGAACGCGTAGAGGTGTAGATAGAGTTAAAATTAACATCATAGTTATTCGAAGTTACAGTCTATGACACAGTAGGTATATATGGTACCTGGAAGCTGTAAAAACATCTAACTTATAAGGTAATGCAAGTTTCCTGTCATTCCATTTACTTACTCTTTTCTTTGTCTTCAAAATTCCCAATTATGAAACCATTTGCTACCCCGTCGGGTATAAAAGTGTTTATATGTATGTATATTTTGTACAACAATCCAATCAAATTGCAGGAACCTCCGGGGTGAGCCGCAGGCCTGCACTGTTCGACATCTTGAAGTCAAAGCCACGCGGCGATGCTAAGAAACAACCTTCGATAATGCAGCAGGTCATGGCAGCCGTACAGGTGGGTTTTTGAAATGTCTTCATGTACTAGAAATTTAGATACTTTAGTAAACAGTTTTACACAACGCCATCTAGCGAAAATTTTGCTATTATAAGCTTGCGATATGTGATCTAGATAACTGACAATGCTCATGCATTTCAAAATATTAATGTGCTGATCATAAAAATATTTGGCACGACCCAGGATTCGGACGCAAGATCTCAGCAACAGATAGTCCGAGTCCGTCGAGATAGTCGGGCCATACGCAATAAAGGATAGTACAAATCTGACCAAATTTATCATTATTTTATTAATGTTAAATAATTGTCTTTGATTCCAGAACATGACTAAATCGACTCCTCAAACCAAAGATACTCCTAAGTCGTCTGAAACAAAGCCCGAATCCGCGGGCACAACTCCAATATTGAAGGCTAAAGATGGGTCAGCGCATCCACATTCTGGAAGTGATACGAAGGTATGTTCTATTTTATTTTCATCAGTATCTTGAACCGGCAGTTCTCAAACTATGGGTCGCCAAACACCAGTGGGTCGCGAGCAAATATTGAGTACGATAATAAAGGAGGGGAGAGAGAGGAACCCGCCTCACACCCTCGATTCGTCAATCCTAACGTACAACAGTTTTAAGGATAACCACAACTAATAAGGGAAGAATGACGAACCGAAGTCTCCAGGAAAGGAATTTTGGATGTTGGATTGGAAAATTACCTGTACCATCCAGATTGTTAATAATGGGCACTGCTCCGCTTAACAATGTAACTAATAAGCCGACACGTGTTTCGCCTATACACAAGGCTGAGGCTGAGCTATCTCAAATATCGAGTAAGGCTATTCATAATCTACTTTTTGCATCAAATCTAACCATATTAACAATAATTGTCCTTATATCGCACTGGAAAATTTGGACACAGACACGGAATTGTGTAAAAACGCCAGTGTCACTGCGAAAACCAAGTACCTACTAATATTATTATCCTAAGAGCGTTTTCACATTATCCGATCGGGTGGGAGGACAACGTGTGTTCTCCTGGTGTCAACCTTCGGAGGGCTTAGGTACCCGGGGCTCCTAACCGCAGGCAGGGAACGTGTGGTTTTTAGTCGGTAGTAGTCCGTCATGGGCATAGCATCCATGTAGGATTTACATCACGTTAAAAAAAAGACTAGTTTTGTCTAGGCCGATTTATAAAGATGGTGAATAAATTTATTTCCTCCAGCTCGCCTTCTACACCTATGGACTTTTAGAATGTTTTTCCCTAAGCACCCGAAATAAGTTTCTGAAGAAATCGCTTAGGTTCCTGCTCAACAACTACTTTATTGACTAGACTGCTACGTCTCACGTAGATAATTGTATTTATTTATGTTTGTTTTGTCAACAGTATTATCACACAATAACCGCATCGTCGACGCGCCGCCCCAGTGCGATGGCCAAAGTTATGGAGATGTTCCGCGGCCGCTCGTCCGCTCCAGGTCAAACTCTGCCGATGGAGGGCGCTGACAAGAGGAAAGCGGTAAGTAACTACTGCTATAGTTCATTCAAATTCATATAGATGGCGGTGTTATCTAAAATGTCGGTAATATGTAAAAAATCAATACCATGACTATCTAGAAAATATAAGAATTACTACTGATTGCAGCAAGGTCTAAGTGCTTTGATGAAATCTTTATATTCAATACGTAATACTAATGGAGTAAAACGAGTTAAACGAGGTTAAGAAGAGAAAAGCAGTATCTTCTTTAGTTCATTTCAAAACGGTTTAATAGCGGTGTTATGTAAAACGTCGGTAACATGTAAAATATAACTTCATGACATCTATGTTTTGTCTATTGAATTCGTAATACCAGTAGAGTAAAAGAAGGTTGAGAAAAAAAAAACAGTAAGAATGTATCTAGTTTAGGAGTTCGTTTAAAAACGTATAGATGGCGGTTTTATATAAAATATATTTTCACGACATCTGTGTACTGAGGATTCAATCAGCATTTATGGTCCAGGAGCCACCGCCTGTGTTTTTCATTGATTAATAACAGGCTGAATCTTTGTGAGTAGTTTCCGTTCGACGAGACGCCCAAGTTTTTCCTCTGTAAAAATTCTCGATAGACGTAGCTAATAAAGTGCGCAGCTATAAAACATGTCGATTTGATGGAGTGTTGAAATTGTCTGACTAACCGTTTATTTTTTATTACAATGTTTAAATAATTGTATTATAAACTGGGAGGAATAATTGTCCTACAAAACGGATGGTTTGTTTGAGAGCGTCCTCCACTCCGAATATGTCGAAACGACGGGGCCATAAAAATAATTAATAACAAGCTGATTTTTTGTATGCACCTTTGTAAATATTGTTAGAATGGCATTACCGTTTAGTCCTACAAATTTAGTGGTAGGATTTCTCAGTCCGACACTTCGAAGTTGTCAATTCTATGGTAATATTTTTTTCATTAATAACAGCCTAGTTTAATTTTTTTCCTATCGGGGATAAAGTGTAGAACACTATTTTATCACTGGCCTACAAAAAAAGTAGTATGTATATACAGGGTGAATTTTTCAAAAGGGATTGGATGGCCATATCTGAAACTATAAGAAATAGCGAAAAATGCTCAAAGGAGTCACGAGCCCGATTTTGATGAAACTTAAGACCCCATCATTAGATTTTTGATAAACCAATAATCCTAGCTGGAAATCGAATCTATTGATTTTGAAAAAAAAGCACACCCTATATTATTACACCATATGATAGTGTTGCTATTAAGGATCTTATTCTGGGAAGTAATGACATACGGCAAATTAAAGGAAAGTGCTGATCTTTAACAAAATACAATTTATTATTCATACGTTAACTGATTAATTGTTCAAAATGTAAACCATTGTTTTCAATACATAGCTGGAATCAAGATCTCAAGGATCGTACTGCATAAAATATTATTAATTCTGTTTAGAATATTCTCCAAAGGATGATTCTAAGCATGATTTAAAACACGGAATAGTTGCGATCTATTCTGGGATTTCGAACGAAACAAATTTTGATACAAAATTTAGGTACATGGAATATGAATTCTATTAAAATTCCAAACTTTCCTTAAAATTGCCGTATATCATTACTTCGCAGAATTTGATCCTTATCAGTGACACTATCGTATGGTGTAATAATAAAGGGTGTGTTTTTTTTTCAAAATCAATGGGTTCGATTCCCAGCTAGGATTATTGGTTTTTCAAAAATCTAATGATGAGGTTTTAAGTTATATCAAAATCGGGCTCGTGACTCCTTCGAGCATTTTTAGCTATTCCTTATAGTTTTAACGACGATTAATTTTTTTATTCTTCTGTTTCTATGTGTTCTTATTTATTTTAAAAATTGTATTTTTTTTTTCATTTTTGAAAATGTTTTGTTTAAAAATGTATTGATCAAGCTTGCGAATACATGTCTCCAAGCACCAAAACAACAGCAACGAAATAATGTCATATATTTTTTATTTTCTTGTAGGACTAGCGATACATACCCATTTTTTTGTAGGACACTGTTTGATTTAGGCAAAGGATGCACTAACTCATGATGTGTTTTTTTTGTCCTACGGTTATTAATGAAAAAAATATTACCATAGAATTGACAACTTCGAAGTGTCGGACTGAGAAATCCTACGACTAAATTTGTAGGACTAAACGGTCATTCCATTCTAACAATATTTACAAAGGTGCATACAAAAAATCAGCTTGTAATTATAATTATTTTTATGGCCCCGTCGTTTCGACATATTCGGAGTGGAGGACGCTCTCAAACAAACCATCCGTTTTGTAGGACAATTATTCCTCCCAGTTTATAATACAATTATTTAAACATTGTAATAAAAAATAAACGGTTTGTCAGACAATTTCAACACTCCATCAAATCGACATGTTTTATAGCTGCGCACTTTATTAGCTACCTCTATCGAGAATTTTCACAGAGGAAAAACTTGGCGTCTCGTCGAACGGAAACTACTCACAAAGATTCAGCCTGTTATTAATCAATGAAAAACACAGGCGGTGGCTCCTGGACCATTACATTGGTGGTTGAGAAAAAGTATCAACTTACGAGTTCGTTTAGAAATATAGAAATAGAAATAGAAATAGAAATAGAAAAATCTTTTATTTGGTAAAATGCCACAATATTACAGGTTTAGGTTTTCACTTCACAAGTTAGGTAGATAACACTGACATTGTACCAAAAGGGACCACAGCTCAGCAAAATGTCCTTTACCTAAATGGCAAACGACGCTGATTTTCAGCTGCAACCCATTGACAAATAGTTACTAAAACTAAATAACAATAATAGTACCCGACGTGAATTCGTTAACATACTATTATTTTTAACAAACATATTTACACTATAAGTATTTACATAAACAAATAACATAATGTACATAATATAGCAGATTAAAACAAATAATAATTATAAATAAGCAGTAATACATAATAAATAAATATATATACATACTTATATATACTTATATATATATACATACTCATACATATTTTACTCATACAACAATACCTCACAATTCAACTGTATAGCTAATAATCAATAATTATGGTTGTGCAATGGAGCCTATAGCGCCGTGCCAGGGATACGGTGGTTTTCAGTTGCTTTCTGATGCTGCAGCAGTATATTAAAAACCGCATTTTTAAATGATAAGAACGAACATTTTTTCCTAATGGGCGGCGGGATATTATTCCAGCATTTAGTAGCCGCATAACGAAAACCACCACGAAAAGCCGTTGTCCTATGCCATGGGATAGCCAAATGCTTAGGCCGGCGGCCGACACGCTCTGACCACTTTAGCTTATCATATAGATATTGTGGCATATTATTATTTATTACCCCAAACAAAAGCGCGGCCAGATGTAGCTTGCGACGAGCGTTCATTTTGAGCATGTTATTTTTATTGAAAAACGGCGTAACGTGTGCCCTACGCGGAATATCGAAACAAAACCGGGCGCACGCGTTTTGCAGGCGCTGGATCTGACGCTCAGTCTTAGCAAGAAGACGTGGCCCGTAAACCACATCTGCGTAGTTTAACTTTGAGAGGATAAGTGACTCAATAAGCGTAATACGTAATGGCTCAGTCAGGAAAGGACGCAATTTGTAGATAATTTTGAGACGATAAAAGCAATTTTTTAGAACTTGATGCACATGCTTCTCAAAACGTAGATTAACGTCCATTATAAGGCCAAGGTTTCGGGTCTCGTAAACACGCTCGATGGATTCACCCCTCAAAATCACATCACCATGAACATAATTAATAGCAGCCAACTGAGCTCTTGATCCAAACACCATGACTTTAGTTTTAACGGGATTTACCACTAGTGAATTCCGTTCAGACCACTCAGCTATGCGCTGTAAGTCCCCATTTAGTTTGGCTAATGATTCACTATAATCACAGGGTTTAAAAGACAAATATATCTGAGTGTCATCTGCATAGATATGATATTTGCAGTGTTTTATGGTACTAGCTATATCGGCACAATACATGATAAATAACACAGGCCCCAAAATGGAACCTTGAGGTACTCCTCTCTTCAATGCGCGTAAGCTTGAAGTAGCAATAGAGCCAGTATCCCTTCTAAACTCTACGAACTGAGAACGGTTTGTCAGATAGCTTCGAAACCACGCCACAGCACTGTGATCAAACCCATAATATGCCATCTTTTCAAGTAAAAGCGGTACATTTATACAATCAAACGCACGGGAAAAATCCAATAATACCAGCATGGTGCACATGCCCCTATCCTGAGCAGCTAGTATGTTGTCCGTAACATCTAACAAAGCAGTCGTAGTACTGCGACTCCTCCTGAACCCGGATTGCAATTCAGGGAGAACATCGTTTGACTCCAAAAATTTCACCAATTGTTGACAAACCACCTTTTCCAGAACCTTGGAAAGAGTAGGCAAAACGCTAATCGGTCTGAGTTCCTTCATGTCTATAGGATTGTTTGATTTTGGCAATGGCCGTACCTTGGCAATTTTCCATACATCTGGGAATCGCGAAGTCTGCAATGACCCGTTAATTATAGCAGTCAATGCTGCAAGAGTAGCTGGCAAAGTTAGAAGAACCATTTCCAGGGTTATATCATCAGGACCCTGAGCATTAGAAGATATTTGCTTAATAATCTTAGCAATATGCGACTGTGAAACACGCTCTAAAGAAAAAGTAGCAGCACCATACCTATGCGACCTGTAAAAGTCAAGAGCAGCCTCCGAAACCACGTCACAGCCTGGCACCACTAAAAAGTGGTCACAAATTAGATCAGCATTATCAAAATGGGTAGGCAGGTCTTTGTCTTTGTTGTCATGTATTAAAGTGCTTTTTAAATTTTTCCAAAGGGCTCTAGGATGTTTAATTTTATTATTAATATTGTCTTTAAAATATGCAACTTTCTCAAAATATAAAGATTTCAAAACCAGTGACTTCAGTTCTCTGTAGTAGTTTAATTTACTCTCTGACTTTGACTCCAGATATTGAGCATGAGCACGGTTTCTCATTCGCATCATTAACTTTATATTACTAGTTATCCAAGGATACGAGATATCCTTAACTACTTTATTTATTTTGGGAGCATGCTTGTCAAAAATTTCAAGGATATTATTATTTAATTTTGTAACCATATCATTAACGTTTTCCAAATAGGCTAATGAGTCCCAGCTCACCAAATTAATATCATTATTCAATCGTTCTGGGCATATCCACTTAAGTGGCCTATAAGAGACCGTCCTGGGAATGTTACGAGCCTTCCTAAGCTTTAAATCAGCGGAGATAAACGCATGTGCACCCAGATCAGGAATGGACTCAACTGACACAGAACTCAACCCAACATTCGTACAGAGTACATCAATTAATGTAGGACCATGCATAGTGTAATGAGTAGGCAAGTGTACCGTCTGACTGAGTCCCAAACAATTCAAAAAATTTTGGAGCTTAATAGTTTCCGTTTCTGTGGCGGCTAGCATATTTATATTAAAATCTCCAAGTATCAACAAATATTCAACATTCAGCAGAGAACCAATGGTACAAGACAGAGCGTCTAGGAATAAATCAACATCCAGCCACGGGGGACGGTAAGCCGTCCCTATGGCCAGTTTGTATCCAGAAATGTTTAGCGTGACCCACATCTGTTCCACATGCCTATGTGAGGGATCGATCGGGTGAGCATAACTCCGCACACTTACACCGCGCTTTATATAAAATCCTACACCACCTCCACGACCATTCTTAACATATGTGGGACGCGGCGTATGGCGAAGCTTATACCCAGGAACGAATGGGGCACGCCCAGCCTCGTTATCCTTTAACCATGTCTCATTTATAGCCATCACATCCACTCTGTGGTTTTCCATGGCGGCTATAAACTCGTCATGCCTGGTCCCAAGTGAACCTGCATTATGAAGGCCAACTTTTAATGCTTTAGAGATCATTATGAGCCAAAATACCCATCCATTTAATACAAATACAAAGAAATACATATCTGCTATATAAGTGTATGCTATGAAGGATACAGATTAAGTCAAATATACATAATAATAATACACATGATAATAATATACATAATAATAATATATTTATAAATGGAAAACAAGTAATTACAATTGGGAAATAGTTACAACTTTCACAATTACAACAATTTATACCACTCTCACAATAAGAATAAGTATTAAAGAGTCCGCCAAAAAGAGCATTTCCAATATGTCTTCCCGCCAACCCCCCAACACCCACACCATGTAACAGATTCAAAATATTTATATCAAGATAGTTGGTTTCACCATTAGCATTATAAGCCTTACAAAATGAATGATGTACCGTTAATCCTACACTAAATGAAAAGCAGCTTTCATAATCACCTAATACATCAAGATTGCCAGCCTTACAATAAAGATGTGTAGACTGGGGTAAACCAAGTAAGTTAAATGTACATAATAATAATAATAAATATAAGAATGGGAAACCAGTACATCCATTCCTATGACATGCATAAATCCAACAATTTATTTCAGCCCCACAACATGAATGAGCGCCAACGGGTCGATCAAAATATGCTGTAGAAATATTATGGCCCTGAGTCCAAATTGTTTCAAGATAATTGACTTTAACAGCAGAAGCCACACTATACACCTTACCATATGAATTATGCATGATTACTCCTTCATTTCTCCACAAAAAGCAGCCTTTACAATCAACCAATACACCTAGATAACCAGCCTTACAACTAACATGTGCAGCTAAACCAATTAAAGTAAATGTAGTACACTGACATAAAATGTACAGAAACGTGAAATCATTACCACAACACAACCAGTTGTTAAAATATGCACCAGTAATAGTATGGACCTGATTCAAATTTGTATCAAAATAACTGACTTTAACAGTAACATTAAAGGCTTTATTATATGAGCTATGTATGGTAACTCTTACACTTTCAACTACAAGACAGCCTCCACAATCAACTAATACATTAAGATTGCCAATTCCACAACAAAGGTATGAAGTTAGAAGTACAACAATTAAGTCAAATGCACACTGACACAATATATAAAAATACAAGAAATTAGAATAATAACTACAATAATCCATACATGAACAGCTGTTAAAGGGCTGCTCAGAATATATGGCAGAAATCTTATGAAGCTGATGAAAATATGTAGAGAGCGGTATAACTACAGTGTTCGTTTATAAATATGTAGATGGCGTTAGTTATTATATTTAGTGAAAAAAGATAGATATAACATAAAAGGCTATTAAAATACTAAAACATGGTATGATGCGCGTCACATCATAATAAATTTGATACTTTTATTTTATTAGCAATGTAAACAAATCAAGTGTTCACTTAGATTTGTTAACATTAACAATGATTGCATAAAACTTCTGTTCATGTAATTCTAGAAAACTCAGTAACTCATTTCCTGGCATAAGTAACGTACTTTTTCACTTTTTTTTGCAATTTGATGTGTTGTCTTGCACACGAAAGTTTTACAGTTCCCTTGTGGTTGGGCTTGATTGCATTGTATTGATGAGAACTTAACACCTAAATAGATATTTTTCAGTCCACCCGTCACTTAAATTAAGGAAATACCTCGTTTATTTTTCACAAAAATAAAACCGACTAAAAACAAAAACTAAAAAAAAAATGTGAGAACTAGAGCCATTTTCTGTTTTGTGCCATCATTTTTAGGAGAGTTTTGGCCATACTGTACCACGCTGGTCAGACGGGTGTGGTACAGGATTTCATTTCCAGTTTTCAGACTCTGCGCCATGACCTCGTTCGTTAGTCAGCAGGTGCACCACTCGCAGGTGAGGCAGGTTTGGAACCTTGGGTTGTTGGTAGGGCCCCATCGCACCCTCTATACGCACTACTGCTATAATTCATTTAAATTCTTATAGATGGCAGTGTTATGTAAAATGTCGGTAATATGTACAAAATCAGTACCATAACTATCTAGAAAATATTAGATTTACTACTGAAAGAAGCAAGGTTTAAGTGCTTAGAAGAAATCTTTATATTCAATACGTAATACTAATGAAGTTTAACGAGGTTAAGAAGAGAAAAGCAGTATCTACTTTAAGAGTTCATTTCAAAACCGTTTAATAGTGGTGTTATGTAAAATGTGGGTAATATGTAAAATATAACTCCATGACATCTATGTTTCGTCTATTGAATTTGCAATATCAGTGGAGTAAAACGAGGTTTAGAAAAGAAAGCAGTAGGGAAGTATCTAGTTTATGAGTTCACTTGAAAACGTATAGATGGCGGTTTTATATAAAACTAGCTGACCCGCGCAACTTCGTTTGCGTGATAAATCAAGAACCGCTCGACCGATTTTGTGCAAACTTCACCTAAACCATCTACTAAATAGTCCGAACAAAGCCTAAACATTTGGTTTGGATAGGTGAGCCCGATCTCGAGTTATAAAATTACAACGAAAAGTGGCATTGATTTTTATATATATAGATATATTGTCACGACATCTGTGTACTGAGGATTCAATCAGCATTTACAGTGGTGGTTGAGAAAAAGTATCAACTTACGAGTTCGTTTAGAAATATGTAGAGAGCGGTATAACTACAGTGTTCGTTTATAAATATGTAGATGGCGTTAGTTATTATATTTTGTGAAAAAAGATAGATATCACATAAAAGGCTATTAAAATACTAAAACATATTATGATGCGCCTCACGTCATAATAAATTTAATACTTTTATTTTATTAGCAAGGTAAACAAATCAAGTGTTCACTTAGATTTGTTAACATTAACAATGATTGAATAAAACTTCTGTTATAATAAAAAATCATGTAATTCTAGAAAACTCAGTAACTGTTTCTGGCATTAGTAACATACCTTTTCCTTTTTTTTTGCAATATGATGTGAGTTGTCTTGCACGCGAAAGTTTTACATGTTTTTAGGGTTTCGTAGCCAAATGGCCAAAACGGAACCCTTATAGATTCGTCATGTCTGTCTGTCTGTCTGTCCGTCTGTCTGTCCGTCCGTGTGTCACAGCCACTTTTCTCCGAAACTATACGGCCTATGCTATTGAAACTTGGTAACTAGATGTATTCTGTGAACCGCATTAAGATTCTTATATAACACTAGAAAAAAAGCAGTAAATTTTGGGGGGTCCCCATACTCAGAACTGAAACTCAAAATTTTTTTTTCATCAAACTCATACGTGTGGGCTATCTATAGATAGGTCTTCCAAAATGCTATTGAGGTTTCTAACATCATTTTTTTCTAAAGTGAATAGTTTGCGCAAGAGGGACTTCCAAAGTGGAAAAATGAGTGTCCCCCCCCCCTCTAACTTCTAAACTAAGAGAGTGATAAATCTAAAAAAAATATATGATGTACATTGCCATAAAAACTACCAACGAAAATTAGTTTGAACGAGATAGAGCTGGTAGTTTTTTTTTAATACGTCATAAACCGCAATTTTCGGTTAGAATAATCACTACCACTGCAAAAGTTATAAAAGATCAATCTAAGTTACTAAGAACTATAAGAACTTTTATATTATGTTACTTGCTGCTACGAAACCCTTCATGCGAGTCCAACTCGCACTTGGCCGGTTTTATTATTTTTAATCAACACTGCGGCCCACTAATGTAAGTATGCCACCACAGTCAAAAAGTTCTCTGTTATTTAAGGATCGGCATCGAACCGAGGGCCTCCGGATACGTAGGGTCTGTGTGGTTTTAGTCGGTTCAATTAAATAGTTGATTTTTGTACCCAGAACCTAAACAAATGGAAAATTTGCACCATATAATGATGTTGATGTTTCATGGCATTGTTACAAGCCATCTATTGTATTCAGTCAGAACTACTACTAGTTGTAACGGTTCATTGATATCTCAAGAACGCGATAGATGGCTATCATGATCACACATTCAGTTTCATTTCTTGGAGTTGAGATGGAGTTATTCTTGAGAGGTAGTTTCGAAGTCCCGTTCTTAACTAAAAAGGATATTAGAACCATGGATTTAGATTAGAACACTTTTACTTTAGGGTGACAACATTTCGTAGGTGCTTATGTAGGTATGCAGGCTGGTTTGCCACCATTATAAGGGTTAAAAACCTATACTGAGCGAGACATGGTTTCTTTTTATAAAATCACGATAACATAATGCTGCGTATCTGAGAGAGGATATGGCTACCACAGGCTCTCCACTCGTGTTGGTTTAGTATTCAACTTTCTTCAAAATTCTCTATAATGATGTCTATCAAAGGCCTTTACGTTGAGTACTGTACAGTTAGCAACAACTGTTGTCTAACTTCTTTCACTCCTGATTGGGTGCCGGCGCTGGAGCCAGTAGTCCACTGATATTGTAGCTTGATAATAAAGCTAGACCCCACAGAACTTGGTGGGACTGGGTCGGCTTAGGGTATTCCACGGTTAACTTAATAAAAAATAATGCGTTCAGGCCGCAGCGAACAGATAGTAGGTACTAAATAATTTCTTGAAAGAGGATGATATAATTACAAAGCAGGTGTAAGTTATTCTGAAAATACTGAACATCAAATTACTAGTATTTTTGTACAACAGGAAAGTTAAATCACTACTACTATAGCTTGAGATGAAACTTATCGTTATTAACTTGTCTTCAAATGACCTTTTGGCTCATTGACGATATCAAAATTTCCAAAATGTAAATGCATGAGGGAAGGGGCCAGTGCATTTTCCAAACAAAGGTATTCCCCTATTTTATTAACCGACTTCAAAACAGGGGGAGGCTCTCAATTCGTTAGTATGCTTTTTTTATGAATTTTTACCGATATATCCCTCAATTATAGACGGATTTCAATTTTTTTTTCTTTTTCTGAATAGGGATTACTTCTAAAATTGTAGGGATAACTAGTGCGTATGCTAACTTTTTAATAAATTTCTTTAATGCACTGCAATTTAATGAGGGTCTGGAGTCGATCTGATGATAGAGTCGAAAGACAGCCGAGGAAATTTCTTAACAATTTGCAGCAGTTACCTTGTTTTTGGGCTTGATTGATTTGTATTGATGAGAACTTTACACCTAAATAGATATTTTTTAGTCCATCCGTCACTTAAAATAATAAAATATCTAGTTTATTTTTAACAAAAATAAAACCGACTAAAACAAAAACTGAAACTAGAGTCATTTTCTGTTTTGTGCCATCATTTTTAGGAGAGTTTTGGCCATACTGTACCACGCTGGCCAGACGGGTTGGTACAGGGTTTCATTTCGAGTTTTCCTTCTCTACGCCATTACCTAGTCCGTTAGTCAGCAGGTGCACCACTCGCAGGTGAGGCAGGCTTGCAACCTGGGGTTGTTGGTAGGGCCCTTAGATCATCTAACCACAGGATGCGCCTTACTAAAGCATTGTTTTCTGCCATTGCACATGACCATTTGGTCTTTTGGCTTTATAAAAAGCACTGTACATCAGTACATCATTTTATATGATTAAACTAGTACATTTCATTGTAGTTGACTGTACAATAAAAATTAACACACAACAGCCATTACGCGTTTGTCGATTAATACATTTTTAAATGCAATGAAATTTTATATGTCTTTGTGTTTCCCCCTTCACTTGTATGAAAACTGGCAGAATATTTTTGTATGCGGTGGTTCGCAAAGGCTAGTCCCGTGATATATGGTCTAAGGTAGGGCCCCATCGCACCCTCTATACGCACTACTGCTATAATTCATTTAAATTCATATAGATGGCAGTGTTATGTAAAATGTCGGTAATATGTAAAAAATCAATACCATAACTATCTAGAAAATATTAGATTTACTACTGAAAGCAGCAAGGTTTGAGCAATTACACGAAATCTTAATATTCAATACGTAATACTAATGGAGTTAAACGAGGTAAAGAAGAGAAAAGCAGTATCTACTTTAAGAGTTCATTTCAAAACGGTTTGATAGGGTTGTTATGTAAAATGTCGGTAATATGTAGAATATAACTCCATGACATCTATGTTTCGTCTATTGAATTCGCAATACAAGTAGAGTAAAACGCGGGTGAGAAAAGAAAGCAGTATCTACTTTAGGAGTTCACCTAAAAACGTATAGATGGCGGTTTTATTTAAAATATGTAAAATAAATTTTCACGACATCTACTGGGGATTCAATCAGCAATTACAGTGGTGGTTGAGAGAAAAGCAGTAAGTTGTACTACTTACAAGTTCGTTTAAAAATATATAAAGGACGATATAACTACGAGCTCGTTCATAAATATGTAGATGGCGTTAGTTACTATATTTAGTGAAAAAAAGATAGATCTTACTTAAAAGGCTATTAAAATACTGAAACATGGTATGATGCGCCTCACATCATAATAAATTTAATACTTTTATTTTATTAGCAATGTTAACAAATCAAGTGTTCACTTAGATTTGTTGACATTAACAATCCATACTAATATTATAAAGCTGAAGAGTTTGTTTGTTTGTTTGTTTGAACGCTAGGATCTCAGGAACTACTGGTTGGATTTCAAAAATTCTCTTGCAGTTTGATAGTCCATTTATCGAGGATGGCTATAGGCTGTATAACATCACGCTAAGACGAATAGGAGCGGAGCAGCAATCAATAATGTTTTAAAACGGGGAATATTTTTTACCGTCTGAGAGTTTCCGAGGCGTACGCTGCGTAAATGGTTACAGTTAGGTAAAAATAGAAATTGTTCCTCTTAAAAAGTTCCAAAAAAAAGTCCGCGACAGCATATGTCTATCTTTTAAGGTTCGCTCACAATAACCTAATTTGTCTATCTCTTAACGCTCACGATATAATGAAACTGAAGAGTTTGTTTGTGCTAGAATCTCGGTTGCATTTCAAAAATTATTTTAGTTTAATAGTCCGTTTATTGAGGCTGGCTAATGGTGATATAACATCACGCTAAGACGAAAAGGAGTGGAGCAGCCATAAATAATGTTTCGAGAACGGGGATTATTTCTTTCTTTTGAGAGCTTCCATTGCGGACGCTGCATAAATAGTTAAAGTTACGTAAAAACTGTGTATTACAAAATTGTTCCTCTTAAAAAGTTATAAAAAAAGTCCGTCACAGCATATGCCTATCTTTTTAGGTTCTCTTACAATAACCTTCTTATTACGGGAGTAAACTTGATTTGCAGTGGCAGCCAGTCAACTGAACGATAAAAACCGGCCAAGTGCGAGTCGGACTCACACACGATGAGTTCCATACCGAAAAAACGGATGGGTGGAAGTAAAAGCGACGGGAAACATTATATCACTTTAACACCTCTTTCCTTCTCACTCTCATGTGACGCAAACGAAGATATGCGGTTTAGCTCCGACGCGACGGGAATAAGCGCGACGAGGGTAAATGCAACGAGAAACATTATAATACGCGAAATATTAATACCATATCTCTCTCTTTCTCACTCTCATGTGACGCAGACGAAGTTGCGCGGGTCAGCTAGTGATTGAATAAAACTTCTGTTCATGTAATTCTAGAAAACTAAAAAAGCCATTGCCATAGCAAAAGCTAAAGCCCAAGAGCAAATATAAAACTCGCTCGACAACCCGGAAGGTCAAGACGCCTTTATCAAATGGCCAAGGCAAGAGAACGAAAGACGAGCTGTCTAGTAATGGGAATATTAAAGAACGATGGAAGAGTTATTTTGAAAGACTGAGGAAAATGATTACTTATTATATTCACGTAGGGTCCAATTCAAACGGACCTAAAAATTAAGTCGAACGGGTATTGTTTAAATAGGGTCCAAACTTTGAAGTCCAGCAGGTCCGTAGCCCATAAACCGACCTCACACATGTCTCCCTGGATTTCCTTCTAATCCATATCGCCGTGCTATCTTTAGCATACTCAAACTTAATAATAGGTACTAAATAGATCTTGAAATAGAAAGGTTTTGTTTTGTGATAACAGTACAGTTTACATACATGTTAAGGCCAATGACGCGTTGTTCATGAATTATTGGTGAGATCTACCGGCATCTGTCTGCAGCGTAGGGTGATTACGAACATATGATCTGAAACGACGTTCATCCGTTTAATCAAAATCGCAGACGCACAACGTACGTCGTATATCGCGGCAGTACATTTACACTACCTCACTCGACAAGTAAACACGATAGTATTGTGACAACACATTGTAATCATTAATGATATATCGAGGTTAAATTATTACGGAAAATATCACTGTATTATGCAGAACACTGAAAATAAGTATGGTCTCAATTGTGAGATCACGATTTCATGGACAAACATAGTGTTAAAGTTATCAGCAATATTATATTAGTGAAACATCGCAGCGCATGAAGGGTTGGCGCGTCGTCGGTCGCCTGATAAGAGACGCAGGCGCAACCACCCCGTAAAATTACCTTTTCAGAGCTGAATTTGATTGTGGTACCCGTGGATAACGAACGCATGCACACACTCAAGTTGCATAACAATACCGACACCTCGTGACGGCGACATTATCTCTCAGTACTTATAGAGATGCCTCTGCGAAGTAACCTCCCTGGTGTCATGAAAATTTTCGCATCTATCGTAACTTATTTTGGTTGTGATATTGTGAAATGTGTTGTCTAGTGAAGTGGTTGTGATCGTAAATGGGACGAAATGGCGAACTATTTTAGATGGAAAAAGGGTAAAAGGGACGAAGATGTGTGTTATTCGGAGAAGCCGCGAAGTAGGTCATTGGATACTCGTGCTTTGGAACTGAGTGGTATCCGACTTGTGGCACAGTATCACCAACAACAACAACAATCGAAACAGTCGCAGGTAAAACAGTATAATTGAATTTTATTACTATAGCAGATGTCTGTCCAAACTAGGGTGAAGTCTCATAACTACTAGCTATTAGTTTCTGTTCCGATTAATTGAACATTCTTAAAAAAATACTGTATTTGTCCAATATTTTGTTATTTACACGTTTATTCTAAAAAACTACATATTGGTGACGTCATTCATTTAAAGAATCAATAAGAAGCAATTAAATTTTGACTATGTAACGTAGTCTTTTAAACTCTATTTCAATAGTTTTCAAGTTTGTCACGGTCGAGGCCGTGGGGAATTAGCTAGTTCCGAAGACTACAGGGAACCTGCCGTAGGCAGACGGCACGACGCCGCGCCGTGTAGCTTTTGGGTTTTGTGTTGTGAAAATCCTTATGGATGCTATGAGTATCCATGAGGATTTCCAATCGTAAAAAAAGATGGTGAAAATAATTTATAGCCAATATTATTTTCACGTTGAATAGCTACGCATCGGCAAGGTGACGCAGTGGCGGTGGCGTAAAGAACTATAAGATAAGCATCAAAAATATTCTCTCTGCACCAATTTCTGTTTGCATACTTTTTGTGTGCCTGTGCCTCCTTTATCTGAGCCCAAATTGATAATGTGTGATAAATCTGGTAGACACATGGTGTCTGTTTATTTTAACTCCGAACTCGGAAACTACTATGTTTTTAAGGATCTGTTATCGGATTAATTACCGTGCAAATTATTGTAAAATATTGCAAAAATATAATGAAGATAACCTATCACCGATAAAGGTGATAGTGATTGACGTTATTTGGGCTACACGTAGTATTATTATTGTATACTTTATTTGTTTTCTTGTGCATATACTAAAGTATAGCGTCGACAAGAATCGAACGACCTCGTTTTGGAAATAGAATGTTTATTTAACCTTTGGCCCCCGAAATTCGAACAATGAGTTTTGACGTAGAACAAATGTTAATTATTAAAAAAAAATCCGTCACTGAGACTTTTCTAACAAATCCAAACATGGTATAAATGCTGTAGTTTTTGAGAAGTTTGATATCCCGCAGGATGATGCAGCATCAATTTTCAGGTTATCATGTCATGGAAATAACATCTAAGTAACAGTTTACCCATCAAATTTCAAATTAAATAGACCAGTGAATTTTAGGTAAAATCTTTTCGTCATCTTGAATGGAAACTGCTCTTCAAAATGTATGGCAAGAACCATCTCGATGTCATGGGCTTGCGAACAGAAAATACCGTTGGACAGCTATGATGCCACAGGTTTTGTCAGAAGTTTTTTTACGTGTGTAAATCCATCATGAATACCATGCCGAAGGTCTACCGACTAAGACCACAGGGTGGGCACCCTGGGATCTTAGTCGGTAGGTAGGTAGTAGGTAGGTACAACTGCCTATAGCCTGGCATCGGGTAAACAGTCAGAAGAATGTTCCACGTTGAAAACAAAAAGTGATGTATTAGCTCTATTTATTGTCCTGGGTATTTTTGGTTACATAAATAGATATCCCCTATTTTCAAGACTTTCGATACTCTTACAACGTTACGTAAGTTATTTTTTTATTTTAAACTGATTTCGTAGCAATACAATATAATATTAATATACTTACAGCCTCTTTTTATTTTACAAAATCTTATTGATCGCAGATCATGATAGTTTTATATTATCATACTCATGCCCTTGTCCTAATTTGTTTAGGGTTGGTGCAGTATGTCTTCTTCTTCCGTAACATCCCTGATATTCGTCATCTGATCATATACTCCTTTCATATTCATATCAGTCCTTACATACTCCATCCACATTTTCTTGGCCTTCCTCTGCCTCTCCATCCTTCAACATTCATATGCATCGTTATTTTTGTTATATGACTTTTATCCCTTCTCATCACATGCACATACCAAGACATACAGTTGAACAGTTTCTTCTCATTTTTTCAACACTGGTGCCACTCTCAGATTCCCTCTGATAAACTCATTCCGTATTAAATTTCTCATTTCTGCGACAAGCACTCTTCTTATATCCATCTTCTTAACGGCCCATCATTCTAATCCATATAATACGACACGTCTTATAATGGTTTTATATATTTTGCCCTTCAGCTTGAGGGGCATCCGTGGGTCAAATGTTGTGACCGTGATCTATCACCATTTCATCCACCCAGCATTGATCAGTTGCGTTAAGCCACGGTCGATTTCCCTATTTTTCTGGATAAGTGTACCTAAATCCGGACCACATCGGAAAAGGTCTTCTGTCGAGAGATACAACGACGGAACCGGAGAGACCCCCAAAATCATAAAACATATTATATTTTGTTTTGACTCTCCAGTCTTTGTCGCCATATATTTAGTCTGCTCTGGACCTCAAGGCCTTCGTCGGCCACAAGCACCATGTCCTCATGTACCAGGGGGCCTCATGTATGTCTGCCGTAAGGGCGTCTATTACAATGTGGAAGAGGTATGGGCTAAGAGCCGATCCCTGGTGCAAGCCTACAGCGACACCAAAACCACTAGTAGTACCGGCTACAGAGCGAACTTGGGTACTACATCGACCGTACTGATCGTACGATAGTTTTTATGTAAGGAGTAAAATGAAACATATTTTTTTGACTCGCTGCTAGGCTATAGTCGGAAGCGATTGCCGGACGACTGACCTTCAAATCCTTCTATGGATCTACGCTAAGTAGCAAAATATCAGCGTACCTTACTTATACCTACGCACACATTTCACCATAAATGGGAATGCCACAAAAAAGTCACATAGGTAAGTATATCTCAAGACTAAATAAAGACTATCAAAAACAAAACTTGTATAAAACCGAAGTCGCGCAACTTAGTTGTGGCTGTGCAAGCAGCAAGCAGTGAGATTCATGTAATACCAAGCCAATGTCCATAATCAATATACGTATAAAATCTTTTATCTATACTTATAATAAATCTGTAGAGAGGTCAATTCTGTACATGAAAAATATTTTCAAAATAACTATCAGGGGGTGATTAGTGATCGATACTGATGCCAAAAATGCAATCAGTAAAATTTTTGTCTGTCTGTCTGTCTGTATGTTCCTTATAGAAACAAAAACTACTCGACGGATTTTAACGAAAATTGATACAATTATTCTTCATACTCCTGGGCAGGTTATAGTATACTTTTCATCACGCTAAATCAATAGGAGCAGAGTAGTGAAGGGAAATTTTGGGAAAACGGGACAAGTTACTCCATTTTTTAAGCTTCCGTCGCGTGTGCAGCCTTAATGGTTAAAGTTACATAGAAATCATGTATGACGGAAATACATATTCGTATTCTACATAAAATTGTCTAATACATATCCTATGTCTATCTTTTATGGTTGACTCACAATAACACGTGTAACTCCTGATAGCTTAGCAGTTCAGAGCATTCTGATTATATTTGTTTACTCTTACGTTTATAATACGCTCACTCATCCCTAATTTAAAAAAGTTAACATTATTACCTATTCAATAAAAAAAGAATCATAGAAATCGGTATAGAAACACCAAACTTATATAAGCCATCGCACCGTCGCACGTGAATACTGAATCATGCTATAGGGATTATTTTTGTGTAACGGTTGCCGCGCTCGACACGGGTCGCGGCGGCGAGGGTATAAAAAGGCGGGAGGTCCGAGATAGCGATGCCCGATATTTGACTTTGTATCGATATTTCGCTTCGTAATGTATCGTAACTGAATGTATCGATACACGATATTATCGTATGGCTTTGTATCGATATTGTTAATATCGTATAAAAAATTATGTAATAAGGAGTAACTTAGGCTACTTTTATTTTACAAAAATAATAAAGGGGGAATAATTAAAACCCTATAAATATCCACGCGGGCGGAGCCGCGGGCGTCCGCCAGTGTTGTAAATAAGTAAAAAGCTTGCGGGTTTTACAAGTTTTGTTTTTGATGGGATCCCATTTCTTTTGTGTAGATATTCCAACACTTTACTTTTTCTTTCTTCTAAAATAACTATAACGAATATTCTGCAAATTAATGTTACCTTTTAATTAATCTAATACACCAACTGCATAAATATCTTTGTAATTTCATGTAAATCATATCGGATTTCAAAGTTATTTATGTAGTTGGTGAATCTGGAAAGTTGGACTGAAATTACAGAAAATTAATTTTTTTCCTTGGTAGGTAAATACAGCTAAAAACTAATTTCATTCTAAATTTGAATTTTATATGTACCCTAGAAGTGCCTTAACATTTTGATGATCGGTCAGTCATTGAATGTCTACGAATTTTTTTGCAACTTCGACTAGTTATAATTCTTAAACTACTGGTTCAAACTGAAATAAATTTGAAATATGCCGTATTTATATGAAGCTTACTTAGTTACTGAAAATGCAAACGGCTAACTTTATCCACAACGAAGTTATAGGGGGTCGAAAATAGCCTGAGTGGGTTCGGGAAAAGAATGTACGGCTGTACCGCCCGCCCCGCTGCGCTGTTGCTTGACTTGGTAGGGGCAATGCCGTGCCCCCAGATAGAATCCTGAAATCTCTCGACAAGGTTTTATGATCATAAGTATTAATTGTGGAATGACGTTATAAGTTTATAGTAAAAGTTTCAAAGGGACGGAGATATTCTTTACAGCGCATTTTAATAAAACTTTTATTTTTTTAATTTTTATTCTTTAATTTATTTATTAAAAAGAAATCTTATAACATAAGAATAGTTACTGACACATAGTGTTCAAATTAATGGCCTCGATGCAAACTGAAAAACAACCTATGACCCTTGAAATTGAACAATGCGTTTTGTATTGAAGCTTACAGCCAAAGTGAGCACATTCACAAATTCTTGATCTCTAAATTTGATAATCTTTTATTCATAGTATTCATATTTTGTTTCAAGATCTATTTGAAGATTTACTGTTATTTGCCTATTGACATACCTATCCTTTTCACATTAGTTCTGGACGGATAGTGTTAGAAGTACTACGTGGCTGTATTAAAAAAAGTTTAATGGGGAACGTTTTGAAAAAATATCAAGATAGAAGGGCTCGGCGGCTGGATCGTAGGAGAGTCAACCGGTCTGTAGGGACCACTTCTCTGGTTTGTAAGAACTGATTAAAAAGGCTGTCATTATTCTTTAAAGAAATGTGTCTTTCTATTGGGTTGTTGAGGTTCTTCCAAAGGGGTATTGTAAGGTTTAAACAGGGTACGCAACACGAGGCAGAGAAGAAATAAATGCCGTAGCGTCTTGCCTTCCGATTTAGGAAACGGCGTGTGCCAGCGTGTCGTCGGTTGGTCAGCAGCAGAATCTGAAGATCATACAATCCAAGTTTAGATGAACTTACTATGAAAACTATATTACTCTTATTCGTATATCGCAAAATTGTAATCTGCCCTCGAAATAGAACAACAAATGTGATAGAAATTGAAATATATTGAGCGACTTATCAAATCATCACTATTATGTCTAGCTATCTAATCAACATCATATCTGAATCATAGGCCTCCGCTTTGATCTCGTCTGTGTTGCCCTTGGTACTTGTAACCTATTTATTGGTATTATTTGTAGAAAAAAATGATGTATGTACTTACTATAATTTTAAATCCTATTTTAAATTCATGTTTACCGATAAACAGTTTCAGGGCTATTTTTACAAGTTTGATCGATGTGTGTGTGTGTAACTGACCTCTTGGTCTACAAGCAATTCAGGAGTACAAAGGGCTTTAAGCCGTTCTCCGGCCCGAGTTTATTTATCTATCTATGGTTACCTATATGAAAGGGTGATTTGAAAGTTCATCTAATCGAGATGGTTCTTATTTAACATAGATCTGCTGAGTGTCCAATCGTTGGAATCTCTAGGGCGAAGACTAGCTAGTATTTGATATGATGATCGAAATTATAAGACTGGACCAAGACCACTCGTGCCGTGACTGAATAATGCTGTATAGCTACTTAACATATAAGTATATCTAGCTTCTCTATTCCTCGTACTACATACAATAAAGCATAATTTCTATTCTATTCTACTAATAGTAGTAGGTAGTTGCCACTAGTGACTGCGATGGTCTAAGTAGGAAGGTCTTCAAGGCAAACAGTTTAAAGATTATTTATTTATGCTAGTGTACTTTATGACGGTAACGGTACGACTGAAATGATGCCTAAGTTGATACTTAGGCATCATTTCAGCTACCTACTTAAGAGGGCCCTTCCCCGTCCGACGAACGGCAACGCGAGCATGGCCAAAAAGCTTGTTGTTTCATCTAGCGCAATGTCAGAACAAGAGGCAAAGCGAAAAGAAAGAGAAAGCGCCTGAGCGCTCGCGGGCGCTGGGCAGTGTGACCAATTGTGGCAGATTTCTGCCATTTTGGCAGATTTTGGTCCTAAATTTTGTCTGTGGCAGATCATGCTGACGATTTACTAAAATGGCAGATTTCGGCAGATTTAAAATATTTTAAGAAAATTCACATTACCTTATCTGAATTTTCAATGAATTCATTGTTTTAAAGTAATTACATCAGGTTTCTTATGAAATTAGATTACTTACACATTATTTTATCAAACTGGAAACTTCTGTTTCATGGCCAAATGTACAAGGATTTACCGCTTATTCTGTTTTTAAACAAATGAATCATATATTATGATTATGAACTGTAATAGAGTTCATATTCTTATCTTCTTTATTGATTTTGTTTCCAATCAACTTTCGATTTTATTTCATTATTTTTCCTTTCATAGACCTTACCCATATGACGTTAAAGATGTTGCGCGGGTCAGCTGGTTGTTGCAAATATTTGTTGATTAAAAAGTTATTTTTTCCGAACTTCATCGAGTGCAGCAGAGCGAGCGCGCCTACTGGCTGTGGGGGAGAGTGAGTCGGGTGAATGGCTTCATGCTTTGCCTTCAAGTCATATTGGGACACGATTAGATAACAGTACTTTTCGCATTGCTGCTTGCTTACGCCTCGGTACATCCTGCTTCGCTCCCCATCGTTGTCACCGCGGTGAAACAGTCGACCGCCTAGGTCACCACGGTCTATCCTGCTACAAAAGTGCCGGTCGGTTTTCGCGACATGCTAGCATAAATGACATCATCCGTCGTGCCCTTTCTCTCGCTGGTATGCCAGTAATTCTTGAACCCAAGGGCTTGGCTCGAGACGATGGGAAGAATCCCGACGGGATGTCACTGGTGCCTTGTAAGATGGGAAAACCGCTTGTGTGGGATGCTACATGTGTGGATACCCTTGCGCCTTCCCATGTTCCAGGCACTGCTAGCTGCGCGGAAGCTGCTGCCGCGTCTGCGGAGACCCTGAAACGGCGAAAATACACAAATCTTGTCGGATTTATTTATTTGAGCCATTTGGGGTCGAGACTCTTGGACCGTAGGGCCCTAGTGCAAAGCTCATTTACAGAGCTATATGTAAACTTTTGGTCGACAGTTCTCGGGACCAAAATGCTGGTGTTTACGGCCAGAGGCTCTCCATTACCATACAACGTGGCAACGCCGCCATTATTTTGGGCACGGTTGTGGTTGACAGCGATGTGGAAGAGTTTTATGATGCATAATCTTATTCCGTATTGCCCTTTTCTTTTTAATTGATGTTACTCTAATAAACATGTTATAAATTGTAGTATATTAGTGTATAGTAACTTTAGGTTGTTTATAATAAAAGTGTTATTTTTCCGTTAGTATATTTTTGGCAGTTTTGGCTATAAGTGTGGCAGATTTTGGCAGATTTTTTGCCCAGTCTGTGGCAGATTCGCCATTTCTGATATGGTCACACTGGCGCTGGGCCGGTAGCGAGCCATTCATAAAAATAATATCGTATCGCGCGCATGCCTCGCTACGCGCGCACAGTTATCTATACTAATATCATAAAGCAGAAGAGTTTGTTTGTTTGTTTGATTGAACGCGCTAACTACTGGACCGATTTGAAAAAAACTTTCAGTGTTAGATAGCCCATGTATTGAGGAAGGCTATAGGCTACTTTTTATCCGGGTGCGCGGAGTAGTTCCCACGGGACGCGGGTGAAACCGCGGGCGGAAGCTAGTTATCCATAATATCTTTGTACCTACATTTCTCTTAATGCAGGTTCATAAAAACCTACATTTATTACGTATAAAGCCTATAACCTCGTGTTATATTTTTACCAATCTAGGTAACGAACGTGCTATTTTGACAACATGGAAATTATTTATTACATAGTATTGTCGTATTTTTGGCATATACCTAAGTACCTCATGGGCGAACAAAGAAAGTCAGTCTGATTCTCGTAAAATCTTTCTAGTAAAAACTGCGCTACTAAGAGTCTGCCAATTCGTTGTAAGTTCACTCGGAGGCGACACATCAAGCTATACATTTCCACTACAACTTGGCCTCGCTTTGTATCAATTTCCCGTACAATGAAATATCTACATAAACTGGTTTTGTATAAATTGATTGGTCGTCAGTGGAAACACTCACATCACATCTATACTGTACGCAATTCGACTTTAGACATAGACCCATGATATACCTAGGTACCATAAACAGAACACTAGGTATGGAGTAGCAGTAGTACCAACTTGTATACAATACACATACAGTATGTGAATATCTACAAATATATAATATGTTTGTGTGGGTTAATTTGCACCAAATATGGTTGGGTAAGTATATAAATAAATAAATAAATATTCTCGGACACTTCACACAACGCTATCTGATCCCAAAGTAAGCTAGGAATAACCTGATTGTGTTATGGGTATCAAACCACGGATATAAATACTTATATACTTTTAAATACATACATATTATACATAGAAAGACCCAGACTCTTGAGACAAACATTTATGGGTCACACAAATATTTGTCTCCGGTGGGAATCGAACCCACGACCTCCAGCGCCGCAGGCGGTATACGCGCCACAGAGGCAGTCATATATATTTTTTATTTTAAACACTTCGTTACACTTTTGAAAAATACATAAAACATAGGTATCGGTTGTCGAAAAGATTCCGATTTCCTCCAAACACCAGTTTTTCAGAAGTATTTGAAAGTTTAGTAAAAAATGTTTTTTTAAATGTTTGTTCGCACATATCTCCGTCGTTTACCAACCGATTTGAACAATACTTTTGTGTTTGAAAGTGTATACTTCCCGAATGGTCCCATTGTCATCAGGTCCAGGATCTCATGATGGAAACCCTGAAAAATCGAGGGCAACTCTCGAAAATTGTAGGAACACATCAGGTAAAAACCTGACATTTAGGTGCAGGTATGTCTCATAACACTACAAAACAGGTAGAGCTGACCTCATGATGAAGATGACAAAGAGACAAGGGAACTCCTCAAGGGTATGTACCAACTACCTCGTGTTTGAGCTCATATTATTCGTATTCACGAGAATTTTACACCGAAATTGGTTTGATTTTTGACATAGACACTAAAAAGCAAGAAATAAAAAACCTTTTTACAAAAAAAGAAAACCGACTTCTGAAAACACTGAAAATCTATAAGTGAAATACATCGATATGTGTACATGAAATAGGTAATCTAGTATAGAGTATTATTTTCTAGAGAATTATTTGTTCAGTCATACGACTGCAGGAAGTAACGGTTTAAAGATATTCTGGTTTGAAGAATTTTGTTTCTTAGGTTTATCATCATCATCATTATCTCAGCTGAATGACGTCCACTGCTGCACAAAGGCCTCCCCCAAGGTTCGCCACTTCTCTAGATCTTCCGCGATCCGCATCCACTGTTTCCCGGCGACCTTGGTTATGGTTAGATTGTCCGTCCATCTAGTGGGGGGCCTGCCCAGTGCCCACGATGCGTCTTCCGGGTCGTGGTCGCCACTCTAGAACTTTTTTGCTCCATCGGCCATCAGTTCTGCGTGCTATGTGCCGTACCCATGGCCAGGAGTTTGGTTCTCCTGTGGATCTCCTCATTTCTGATTCGATCTCGCAGAGAAACTCCTAGCATGGGTAGCCTAGTGGGAGAGTTCTCTCCCGTACCCGTCCCGCCGCCTCCTTCACGAGCATGACCAGCTCGCAGAAAGAGGCAGCGCAGTCCCACTTACTCCCGCTGGAGAGCATGGCTCGCACCATGGTCTCGAGCGAGAGAGTGTCGACGTCCAGATCCACCACGAGGACCTGGCGCTGTTGCGCCCACGCCGTGCACTCCACCAGCGCGTGGAGCGCCGTGTCATCGCTGCGGTTCTCGTAGTACAAATTCAATACCTACTAACAATTCCGAGAGCCGAGCTGCCGTGCGCCATTCAACTCCCGCGTCTCACCCCGCCCGACCCCGCTCGACTCGTCCCCCGCGTACCTCTTACCGCCACATGGCTAACAAGCGAGTGAGAACACGATAATATTGAAAGAAAAATAGTGAGCTGAAATTTCATAAAACTTGTTCCAAGAAATACGTGTTTTTTCGTAAGCCTTACACGATTATGAAAAAAAAGTTTTACATTTAGAAACTCCATTACATTTGCAAAGTTTCTATGCAAATAATTCTTTCCGGGTACAATTAATGAGTACAATATAAACGCCCAAACTTCATATACGGGAGCTTCATTCTCTGGACGTTCATAAGTCGAGTGGGCCAGACGGTATACCCGCGGTAGTACTTAAGCAGTGTGGTCCAGAGTTGTGTCCGGTACTTACACGTCTTTTCTCGCTTTCTTATTCCATGCGACAAGTCCCGGCGTCGTGGAAGATCGCGTATGTGCATCCTGTGCCCAAGAAGGGTGATAGGACCGACCCGGCCAATTACAGGCCTATAGCCGTCACCTCTCTATTGTCTAAGGTGATGGAGCGTGTAATTAATACACAGCTCCTGAGGTACCTTGAGGAAAACGACCTGCTCAGTGACCGGCAGTACGGTTTCCGTCACGGTCGCTCGACGGGCGATCTTCTCGTGTGCCTCACACACCGATGGGCGACGGCTATCGAGAGTAAGGGCGAGGCTCTAGCAGTGAGCCTCGACATTTCTAAAGCCTTTGACCGGGTCTGGCACCGTGGTCTTCTTAAAAAATTGCCCTTCTACGGACTGACCGAGAGATTTTGCGGATGGGTGTCCAGCTTTTTGGCCGATAGAAGCATCAGGGCTGTTGTCGACGGCAGCTGTTCTGACTGCATGGCCATAAACGCTGGAGTACCGCAAGGCTCAGTGTTGTCCCCTACCCTGTTTCTGCTGCATATCAATGACATGTTGTCTATTGACGGCATTCATTGTTATGCAGACGACAGTACAGGGGACACTTGTTACACAGGCCGTCCCGGTATCTCTCGGGACGCAGTGGAGGAAAGTCGTGAACAGCTTGTGTCTGAAATCGAGGCTACTCTTACTAGAGTGTCCGATTGGGGTAGACAAAACCTTGTCCAGTTCAATCCCTCCAAGACACAGGCGTGTTTCTTCACCGCTAAGAAAGCCCCAATTACTGTAGCGCCACGATTCCAGGGCACATCTCTTTCCATCTCTAAAAGTATAGGGATCCTTGGTGTTGACATCTCCAGTGACGTTCAGTTTCGCAGTCATTTGGAGGACAAGGCCAGGCTGGCGTCCAAGAAGCTCGGTGTGCTCAACAGGGCGCGGCGGTACTTTACTGTGGCGCAAACACTGCTTCTCTATAAGTCGCAAGTGCGGCCACACATGGAGTACTGCTGTCACCTCTGGGCGGGGGCACCTGAATATCAGCTTCGCCCGTTTGACTCGGTGCAGAGGCGAGCTGTGAGAGTTGTCAACGATCCTATACTGACAGGTGGTGTGGAACCTCTTCGCGACAGGAGAGACTATGCCTCCTTATGCGTGTTCTACCGCCTGTACAATGGTATGTGCTCCGAGGAATTGTTTGACATGATGCCCACGGCTACCTTCTATCATCGCACCGCTCGCCATAGACAGGGATTTCATCCGCACACCCTACGTCCGGAGCGTTTGAGCACGGTTAGATCCGGTAGGGGTTTTCTTCCGCGCACGCTTAGGTTGTGGAATGATCTTCCTGCCTCGGTTTTCCCAAACGCCTACAGTATGGGGTTCTTCAAAAGGGGTCTAAGAAGGTTTTTACAGGGTCGGCAGCGCGAGTGTGGCGCCTCTGGTGTTGCAAACGTTCATAGGCTGCGGTGACCACCGGTTCTTCATGTGGGCCGTGTGCTTGTCTGCCACCTTAGTGGTATAAAAAAAAAAAAAAAAAAAAAAAAAATATATATATATAAAATTTGTGCAAAAAAGCTGATTTTTGGAGGCTTGTACTGAATTTGTTTCTTAAAATTTTGATTTCGCGTTTTAATAGAAACCTAGACATAGTGCACAAGATACATATTTGTTCAAAAGTTTCAAAGAAATATCTGTTACAACGCCATAATCATGTACGAGCGTTTGTATGAAAAGATAGACGGGTTGGCCGCTCTTAATATTATTATTTAAGACGTCGAAAGCCAGTAATACCCTTATTTATGACGAGGTCATAACCTGTCAACCTACCAAACAATCATAATGATACTCATATCACTTTAAATTAAACAGCGTTGTGAAATCTATAATTATTGAAAAGGAAACTTCAAGCGATCGTTGATAATACAATACCGTCATAAAGTACACTAGTATCGTAATAACCCGGACAAGATGATCTAACTAGTAATGTGCGTCCGTTTTGTAAATAATCTTTAAACTGTTTGCCTTGAAGACCTTCCTACTTTTACGACAACGACATTACGTTTGTTGTAGTTAATTGATATTAACTTACCCGTTTACATCCCTATAGGGATATAATGATGAGTTTTTTTACATGAGGGAATTTTCCTCCGGTGCTATACCGGACTCCTACCGACTAAAAACCACACATATCCTATCCTACCTAATAGCCTACGGTTGGTAACCCCGGGTAAGCCCTTGGAAGGATACCCCAGGACTCCCAACAGACCTACGGCTATCATTGCGGCCTCATCTAGTGGGGTTCGGGTGCTATCCCGCGTCTTTGAGGGGTTGTTCGAGTGTTATCCAGTTTCTTAGGGGGGGCGTGCGTGAATCCCTTACATCCAGTTTCTTAGGGGGGCGTGCGTGAATCTCTCACGTCACGCTGTCAACTAGGGCCTGCTTCTGTAAGGACGGTGAGCAGCTCCTCACCGTCCTCAAGGCCCCCGGTCATGGAGGCCCATAGTCTTGAACGAAGACATGTCTGCGGCGCCCCCGCCGCAGACTGCGGAACTCGGGCGGGGGACTTCTCTCCCGCTCCCTCCCTGTTGTCTCATTTACGAGCATGACCTGCTCATAGATAGAGGCAGTGCAGTCCCACTTACTACCGCGGGAGATCATGACTCGCACCATGGTCTCCAGCGAGAGAATATTAGTACCGACATTATTAATATAAATACGCGTGACTTCATTACCAAAAGGTACTCATAAAAATAATGTTCTTGCGAAATTTTTTAGGTATTCTCAACAGAATTATCAGAAAGTAAACGTGGCATTATTTAGATGTAAGAAATTTTCTCGCACAATGCGTGTCAACTAAATAATCATATCTTTTTTTTCTGATTAATAGGCCACGATGGTCTCGAATCAAGACAATTAAGTAAGACTCTTGATGAATGTTCTTATTGTACATTTTGCATTTCTTAGTAGTAAAAGTGTGAAATATCAGGTCAAATATCAGATCTATAAGGCGAGAATGAATGGGCAAGCTAGTAGGGGTCATCCTCGGCGTACGCATGGTAACCAAATTGATGACCTGCTGGAAAAAGGCCAGGTCAAGAGTACCCTTAACCGGCGAGCGTGTATGAAAACTCTTATGAAAGTAGAAGAAGCGAAAGTGGTATGCCAGGATCGTAGCAAGTGGAAAGCCATAGTCTCTGCCTACCCCGATGGGAAACAGGCGTGATGATATGCATAAAAGTGTGAAATATGGAAAGAGTGGAAAAGTGAAAATTAATATAAAAGCCAAACGTTTATGACCTACCAAAGGGAAATGCATTTATTTAATTAACTAGCTGATGCCCGCAGCTTCGCCTGCGTGAAATTTTGTTCCTAGACTATAACATATCTCTGTAGGCACCAAATTTCAGCCAGACCCGTTCAGCCGTTACAGCGTGAAAGAGTAACAAACATCCACACTCACAAACATTCGCATTTATAATAATACCTAGTTAGATAGATTTCTAATTAACAAATTCATAGTGCATAATAATATGAGCTAAGTAAATTTATTTATTAAATAAATTTCTTAATTCAATGGCTAAACTGCTACTTGACAAAACTTCTCTTCTAAGTAATTGACATCGTAACTTAGTTCCTTCTTCAGGTAGTCCCAGCCTCCGACGTTTGGACAAACCGAACTACTGTAGGCTTTGGCTTTCTAATACAGATGGTCCAACCAAGATCTGGTAACGTAATAACAATTTAAATTTCATCAGCTGAGCGTTCATGTTCATTGTAATGGCTCTTTTCAGTCCTGTCGAATGTAGTCTACGTAGAGGTCATTCCCGTATTTTACAAAGACTGAGTCTGTTTCCTGACAGAATTCAGTCGGCACTATATGAAGAATAAAGTTCATGCCTTCCATGACCAGACGCTTAGGGCTGCTGACAATCTTTGTCGTAAGGATTGAACGTAGATGGTAACATGCGGTGTTATTTTATTGACCAGTGGATAGTACCTGAAGCGTGGTCTTTCATTTTTTATGGCATCTTAGAATTTTCTTCTTCTTTTCACAAATGAATTTTTTTCATACAAAATTTTAATAAATTAGCAATAATACTTCCGTAAAGCATATTTGGTTAATATTATACCAAAATAGCGCTTTTTATTCAACTTTATGGCTATGCAGTAAAATCGTCTGTTTGAAGTTTGAAATAAAACATAAATGAAAACGTCAATTGTATTGAACTTTGACAAATTATGTGTCAAAATAAAAAGTAATTTAGTATGAAATAAGAGTATTTAAGGAGTACTGATATCAACCCCAAAATTAGCTCGTTATAGTATAAATTTCAATAAAATACGAAACACGTCTTCCATCAATTATGTTAATAATGCTATATGCCAAAATTTAAGTAGATCGGACCAAGGAATCACGTTGTCCCATACAAACTTTACCCTCCTTTTTTATACCTTTGTAGGTGGAATTTGCAAAAACGTTAAAATTACTTTTTCAAATTGTAACAAACAACGCTCATGCATAGTTTTATCATCGTACCATTACCCGTTTAAGCAATAATTGATAATAACTTTGGGTCTAGGGATCGAACCTTAAAATTAAGTTAAAGATTTAAAAAAAAAAGTAACCAAATGAAGTCCTGAACGTTTGGGTCCACAATCCTTATAAGTGACAAAATAATCACTGACATTGGTAACCAACTAACCAAGTGGCTGTTGTTAAACAACGTTAAAAACCAAACTGAAGCTGTTTGTATAGTTGTTTAAACTACTAAGGTCACACGTAAGCATAGGAGCATCTTCTGATCGAAGTGGTTAAAATCAAAATCACGCTGCCGAACCTATAGCCATGTTGTAATGGGTAGGGATAGGATGTGGTTAGCTGCGTTTAGCCCCTCTCTATAAAATAGATTGCTTATGGCGAGACTTGTGTCTGTAGTTTGTGACTCTGTTGCATTAAACTACCTCACTAGGTCACGAGGATCATCTGTTCAAAGTTTGAAATAAAATAAAAATGACAACGTCAATCGGATTGAACTTTCACTTTCACAATAAACGTTTTACAGAGGGGCAGACCGTCTCACGGCTTCTTGTTTAAATTATCAAGGTATCTTTGATACGTCAATTTTACAATAATTCGCCCTGTTACATGCAACATTAATTGACAGCAGACTTTTATTTAGTAAGTAAGTAAGTAGTACCCATATGCTGTTTAATGGCGATGGAAATGCGTGATTCTTTGTTCGTTATCATGGAAATATGCAATATGTTCTTTTCTTTGTAAAACCTTTGTATTATTCGCAGACTTGTTTACTAATCTCGAACCTGCGATGTTCATTCAGAGTAAAAAGATTAGGAATTCTCTTGCATACATACAAACATACATATAGTCAAGCCTTTATCCCCGAAGGGGTAGGCAGAGGCATAGTATACGCCCACATTACACCTTATAGATTTATGTCCCACGTAATAGGTGGTGAGCCCATCGCCGTGTTGAAATGGACAGGCGCAGGTTGTGACGACCCGCAGTTTTCAAGCCGCCCATAAGGCCTTCCACTCCGCTTGACGATTGTCATTATACTGACAACCTGGTTTCATTTCTAGTTTTCCTTCTCTACGCAATGGATCGTTTGGCGAGAGTCTTCCCTTAGTTGCCTCTTACGACAACCTCACGATGAATTGGGGTGGCGACATTTTTTGCTCTTACCCGTTGCCACACGGGGCATGCATACCTTTTACGATAGTGACAATACCAGGTTTATGAGTTTTGCTAGGTTATGTAAAGTACCAAATATATCTGTATCTTTTGTGTTCAAGAGCCAAGACCTTTGGTTAATCCAATCTCACCCTAGGTTCCGTTCGGCTTATATCTAAAATCTTGGCCTTAGCCCGTGGTGCGCTACGAATGTGACCAGCTGCTGTCATTTTAATCTTTTATTTGGCAAGGTTGAACGCGTATACCTTGGCGAGCGTCTATCAATTAACAGGTGCACTACTTGGAGGTGAGATTGGCTTCGAGCTGAGATTGGTTTGGAGCTTCAATGATCTGGTCAAGTCCCCATCTTCGACGAATAATGTATTCTCATTTGAAACAATTTCTTTCTTTGCATACCTAATGGTGGTTTCTGCCCCTTTTCTTGGTATTTATTACAAAGATAACCATGAATGTTTTGTACCAGATTCTGAGAAAAGCCATCGTTGGCAGTTAAGTTTTCTCGCAATATTTGTGTTTGAAGTTTGCTACCAAAGAATCATGAGCTTATTATGACATGATACTGTTAGTTAATATGTCAAACGCGCCAATAAGAGACTACTAACACGTATGTCAAACGCCAAAGGACTTTAGAAAATATTATGACTGTATTTTTTTTTTTTTAATTATCTATTTTCTGTGATATTTTCTTCATAATTTCTTTCATATCCACCTTGCCCTGAAAATAACAAACACAAGATATAAGCAATTCACGAAATTGGTTCAGCCGTTTACTCGTTATGTCGCGATCAAGGAAAATGGGGATATATTTTTAGGGTTCCGTACTCAAAGTGTTTAAACGGAAGCCTACTACCAGACCCCGCTGTCCGTCTATCTGTCTGTCTATCTATCTCCAGGCCTAGCAGAAATTTTACCTTTTAAATGATGTATTTTTGTTTCCTCTTATAACAACAAGTAGGTAGGTAGGTACAAAAAAAAATTAAGGGTGCTACCAACAAAAATGTGATTTTTTTGGGTACAGAATCCTCCATGCACGAGTCAGACTCTCACTTGGCCGGTTCTATATATACCTAGGTATAAATTCAGGCCACAACTGTCAACAAATTTACAATGCAAATATCGCGTATACCTAGATGGAGACACTTTTTAGAAGAAAATACTTCGATGTTATTTCTCTTTAAAAAGGTCACATGCATAGTTAAGAGTATGTACTGACGTTGATTGACTCGTATGATTATGTTGAGTAATTGCATAAATATGGAGAAACCAGGGAATGAATGACCTTTGTGTTAAAACTAGGGATGACATAATGTTTAGGTATAATAAACATACCTATATAATTTCGATTAAATGTAACTACTAAGAATTTTTTAGTGCTTTTTCGCACATTTTCTCACCAAATTATCGACGTGCTGGTCAATAATTTCAGGTTCTACAAGTAGTGATTTTTGTTATATTATCGGTGCTCTTAAAAATTGGCACCGATGATATAAAAATTTAAACCCCAGTACTTGAAAAGGCCACCGATGGCACCGATAATAGAACACCGATGTCATAAAACATACACTTTTTCGAAAATTACAAAAATTCATGATACCTAGAATAAAATTAATGACACTCAATAAAGCTATTTCACTTTCTACATGTCCAAGAAAGAAGCAACTATAAAATAACTACTCATTACACAAGAAAAATGCAACCACTAAATAATTGTCCATGACCAAAAAAATTGACGTATTTTAGTTATTGACGGGAACAGGCAGCTATTTCACACTTGTTCGTTCTGCCTAAGTATTAGCACGCTTCTAATGTGTAAGCCAATTGCGGAGGGGAACCTGTCGGACTCGTCTGTGTAAAGTTATGTCACTATTACTTTGAGGCACCGATTTTAGATCATTTCGTGGGACAAGTACGTTGGTGCCTCTCAGCAAAAATAATGGTTAGATAAACAATAAAAAAGTGCTATTTATTAATTAAGCAACTAATACCGTATGAAGTGCAATAAATTTTTTACTTAATTTACTTATACTTTTCCACGTATAAGCTTTTTTGTTTGTGAAAAAAGTAGTGGGACAGCACCGATATTAGAAAATTTGGAGTTTATCTATTTATTTCTACCTTTAAATATACTCCTACTTAAATAACATTTTTGCCTCAACCCAATAACTATCTACTTTTTTTTTGTTTACGTGAGGGAAAATCCTCATGGATGCTATGCCGGACTCCTACCGATACCGACTAAAAAACCTCACGTAACGCCCAACAACCTATGGTTGTGAGCCCCGGGTAAGCCCTCGACGGATGTCCCAGGACTCCCAACAGACCATAACTATCTACTGATTACTAAAAAAATAATTCAAAGCAATATTCTTTTTATCAAATACGAATTTCAGCGAAGACAAAAAAAGTCGTCTGGGAAAATCACCCGGGTGTGACATGACGTCATTTTAATTTTACCAGTAAAATCGTAGGGTTGGGTAACTTTTCACCCGTTTTCAAGGTTTTCAAATCGACTGAAATATGCCATTATTTTTGATTCTGTAGCATACCTCCGACAGACGTTTCTCTGCCGGATGAGCCGCCGACAGAACGTTTTGATTATGAGTTGTTCACCGACAGAACCTTTTAACTACGAACGTTTCGCCGACAGAACGATTAATTCATGAGTAAATCAACGACAGAATCGTTCACCAAATAAGAATTTGTGGACAAAACAAAAAAAACCACGAAGGCTAAGGTGGTAGCTTCCCTCCGCTTCGCTCCCGCCTTAGCCTTCTAACCTAACCTATCCGAGTCGAGGTGTTATCCATTCACTTATTATGGTTTAATTAATCGTTCTGTCGGCGAAACGTTCGTAGTTATAGAGCTCTTCAACCTGATCCCACCCTCTCCTTTCCGATCCCGAACAACGCGTGCCGGGCAGAGGTGCCACTCATACACAGTGGAAAAATTTTCGCCAGAACGGAGCGTTTCAAAAGATCGTTCCTCTGTCGAACTATAAAAACATGGAACGACCTGCCCGCACACGTGTTTCCCTCATCTTACAATCCCGGGTTCTTCACGAGGAGCGTGAAGAGGCACATCACAGGGCCTCCAACTTGAGGAACACTGTCAGAAGTGGCCCCCAATCGCTAGATGCGCCACGGCTTTCCATCAGGCTGGTGGCGACGTCAATTTAGCGTGCTAAATATAATAAAAAAAAAAACAAAAAAAATCTAATCGAGAATAGCAGCAGTACGCCTACACGGGATACGTCTCAAATCCGTATAAAATCTATACCGACGTGAGTCAAGGTAGCAATTTAAGACCCTTGGAGTTTATAACTATGATAAATGATGGCTCTGAAGTATTTGATATGCTAAGTGCTTATTATTTACTGACGATCTGAAGTAGTTCCACCAACAGATCAGTTGTTTCTACACATTTCTAACTGTAACGTTATGTCTTACACATACGTGAATGTGCCATTATATTACAGACATTCTATGCACACTATAAAGAGTAAACCTACCATGGAAATTGGAATGGCAGATTACTCCAGGCGTCACCTTGAATTTTTTTTATTTAAATCGCCTTTTTTTATTTGGTATTTTACGATTTAAACCACAGAACAGTTAAAGGAGGTTAGAAGGGCCTTGTGGGCGGGGCAGACGCGCCGCGACATATGAGCGATGCTCATATTCGACCGAAATTCACTTCACGGCCGACACAGTCGCGCTCTTATTGTAACAACGTAAGAAGCTCCGCGAAAAAAAAAGAATTATGCCGTCTTGCGCTATAGTAACGTGTCGAAAAAGAAGCCAAGTGTGCAGTGTAGCCCGAGAAGGGATTTCTTTTCATCGGGAAGTCCAAAAACCTTACAATACAAGTAATATTTGTAATTATTACAAAAGTATTATGTAGCTTGTAGACAAAAACGATATAATCGCAAACAGATACAAAATTATACATTGCTTGCAATACATGAGTGCCATCTTGTACTACGTGAGCGATCGCGCAGTGTATTGCGAAAATCGCGAGTGCCGGCGATATCCATGCGTATCGATAGTGTTGGACAAAATGATCCGTTATAAACACTGTCGATATTAAGTACGTACATTATTATCAGTAATATTGAAATCAAAATACATTTGTTTATTACCATCATTGTTAATTGTAAAATTTTGTTTGAGGTCAGCCATTTATATTAAAAACAAATTTATAATTAAATTTTAGGTTTCCAACAAATCCAGATATGAAAAAAATGTGGATTGAGGCAACTGGTAGAATTGAATGGATACCTACTAAATATATACTATATTCGCGGCCCATTTTGTTTTTTTTATGTGAGGGAAAGTCCATCATGGATGCTATGCCGGACTCCAACCGCCAAATAAACCTCACGTAACGCCCAACAGCCTACGGCTGGGAGCCCCGGGTAAGCCCTCGGAAGGATGTCCCAGGACTCCCAACAGACACGGTCACTACTGCGGCCTTGCCCAGGGGGCCGGTCGCGTTCACTACCACCACGCCACAGAGGCTGTCTGTGTTAGTAATTAGTGTCTGTGTTATTAATTATGTATTTACATTTAGCCCGACTACGGCTACTTTTCACCTAGTTTGTCAATTTTTTTAAGTTTAAGTATCTCAAAATACCGGAATTATGATGAATTTTTGATGTTACTATTAACGCAGAATGAGCTTACTCAATAAAGTACTCGACTTGTGTAAACTTCAGACAGTATCAAAATTACGGAAATTTTATCGATATCGAAAATCGACCTTTGTCCGCCGTAACATGTATGAGAAATTTTTATTGCTTTTGTGCGTGTGTGAGTATACGTCAAGTGCAGTATTTCTATTAGTGTGACAACCAACAGCAAACTCGCTAATTAAGTGTGCTGATTTATTTGTGTGCGTAAACTGCGTCGTATTGGTCTCTTTTTTATAGTGGAGTTAAAGAGTGGGAGACAAGCGGCGACACGCGTCCTAATACAAATTAGGAACTATTTCCTTTCTAACCTCCTTTAACTGTTATGTGATTTAAACCCCCAAGGAGAAACGAGGGGTGTACAAAGTTTGACCTCTGTATACTGTGTGTATAATGTGTGTCTCTAAACTCATATCATCTCTTATCTCATAAATCTTATGAGATTCTGCTAACATTTACAGGTTCAATTCATTTTAAATATTTTTTGATGGCATTTCCGCGACATGGTAATCCGGTACTGGGTTATGTTATGCATCAAGTAGTCTGCGGGATACCCAACTCCTCGAGAAGTTATAGGATATACAATGTTTGGGCTTATTAGAACAGTCTCAAGATCGTATAAAATACCCCCTATTCCATCTATCCCTACTAGCTTATCCCTACCGGTAGGGATACCTGGTTTTTTTTTCAATTATCTTAAAAATACAATAACACTGAGCCCAAAGATGTTTCAACTACCTACAACACTAGTTATACAGTCTTCCACAAGGAGATTAAGAACTTCATACTCCGCGTAATGTAGGTACATTATTGTGCTCTGATTTCCGATGCGAAAGTGCTTTTGCATCGAGGTCGATACCTTAAGGAATATGTAATTATCTAAGCTGTGTTCCTGTTAATTTCCTTTTAAAAGTACCTATAGTGGAAACTCTAAGCTCCTTTATACTTTTGCTTGTTAGCACTTTATGAAACTTGTTATAATACATTATGAAAAATCACTACTTGTACTATCCACAACTTTTAGCCACTCTCTATAAAATAGATTGCAGAGGGTCTTATGGCGAGACTTGTGTCTGTAGTCTGTGACTCTGTAGCATTAAACTACGTCACTAGGTTACGTGGATCATCTGTTCAAAGTTTGAAATAAAACAAAAATGACAACGTCAATTGGATTAAACTTTCACTTTCACAATAAACGTTTTAGAGAAGGGCAGGCGGGTGAGACCGTCTCACGGCTTCTTGTTGGAATAAAGCAAAGTTGTGGAATCGTACGAGTGATTTTTCATATTGTAAATTCTAAAGGTTATTTTCATTTAGCGAGATGGTAACACAATCCTTTGTTATGTTTACATTATTCATCGTTCATTAGAAAGCTTGATCGCATTGTGTTATGAATAATGTTCTGTCAGTTGATCTTTAGCTGACTGAAACTGAACGCTGTTTTTTTTTGCTTTTCATGTTATACAAATTCTCATTATTTCTTTTGTCACGTCGCGTTGGGATAATATATTGACCGTGCTTTGGAGCAAAGAAAGTTTCAGTGTTATAGCGGCTTTAGACTTATTATTATACTTGAGGCACAGATTTTCATTACGTGTGAAAATTCGTCATCTCATTCGTCAATCGACTCTTACCAACTTAAACCACACAAATCCTATAATTGCCTACGGTCCGGAGCCCCGGGTAACCCTCTGGAAGGATGTCCCAGGATTATACTTAAGACAAACATGACTTGCACTTGCATGTTCAACGAACTAAAATGCCATTAAATGAGTAAAACACGACTGTATCTCAACGCCTCCAAAACAATATGTTATGGTAATTATACTCCATTAGGGATTCACACGTTTGTAAAATCGTGAGTTTTAAATTATAAATGCAAGTGATACGCAATGCAAGCAATACTATTGCTAATGGTTTCACTGTCGGGGGTGCTGAAGACCGAGTCGTGGAAATTAGAAAACAGGGACCCAAGTGTGATATTTCAATTGTTTCAGAACAGAATCGTAATCGTAGCTCGAACAGTTTTCGTGATACTTTATAAAGAAACTTCGTGACTATTTATATGTAACTAGCTGACCCGCGCAACTTCGTTTGCGTGATAAATGAAGAACCACTCGGCCAATTTTGTGCAAACTTCACATAAACTATCTACTAAATAGTCCGAACAAAGCCTAAATATTTGGTTTGGATAAGTGAGCCCGTTCTTGAGTTATAAAATTACAACGAAAAGTGGCATTGATTTATACATATATAGATAGATAAAAAAATTATTTATTTCAGACATTGTGTTGTTGATAATACCTACGACTATTGAGCTACGATTACGATTATGTTTTGACACAATTGGAACAGCAGACTCTGGCCCAAGTAGGTACAACAGATTTCGAAGTTCGACGCGAAGACTTTAAAAGCAGACGACAATAAATTATCCTCGAATGACGATGATGGTGCAATACATTTTTTAACGTAAGCAAGATCCTATATGGATGTAATGCCGGAACCCTACCGACTAATAACCACACGTATCCTACCTATCAGCCTACGGTTGGAAGCCACTGGTAAGCCCTCGGAAGGATACCCCAGGACTCCCAACAGATGCTGCAATATGGTGCAATACTAAATTAGGTTGTAACTATACACCAGCTATTGAAGTTAGTAGATTTCAGAAGACGAGTAAAGTGTGTAACGACTAGGCGGACGATGATAGTGCTTTATCAGAACATGTGAAAGGTGTTGTGATTGTCTGCCTCACGATGATAACGATACCGTAGGTTCATTGCCATTTTATCAATATAACAAGGAAATGCAACACTTCTTTTGTTGTTTTGCTAACAGAGTGCATTCATTGTTGTATCGATATTTATGCATGCTCTTATGCCCTTTGCTGAGATACTCGTACACTCGCTTCATAATTTCAGTTTTATTTCATCATGTTTATAAATGAACATAATTATATCTATACATAAAATAAATTGATAGAAAAGTCAAAACTGTACATCGGAAATATGAAAAAGAAAAATACTCGCTGGGTGTTCAACATAATAAGCCGAAGCCGTAAAATATAAAGAAATTTTTTTGTTGGTTTGCTTTGCTTTGTCCGGAAGGATCTGGAAAAGTACTCAATAGATTTGATTCATATTTTGCACAAATATTAACTAGGGATAGGGTCTTCGAATAGGCTATATATTATCACGCTACATATCCTAGGGGCTAAGCAGATAGCAATCAAATTGACATTAAAACATAATTTTCACGCGTGCAAATTCGCGGGCAACAGCTAGTATACTATAACACCTGATAATTTAAATTGATAAATTAAAATCTGGTATTCTTCTATAAAGAAGACTACAACAACTTCTTTATAAAGAAACTTCATAGTGGAGATGCCCTTCATAGTGGTGGAGATGTATGTAACTCGAAACTTCTCTATATTAAATTACTAGCTGTTGCCCGCGACTTTGTACGCGTGAAAATTGTTACAATGCCAATTTGATTGCTCTCTGCTTTGCCCGTAGAATATGTAGCGAGATAATATATAGCCTATTTTAAGACCCTACCCCTAGGTAATATTTGTGCATAATTTGAATCAAATCTATTGAGTACTTTTTGAGATCCTTCCGGACAAAGCAGAGCAAACAGACAAACAGATAAACAGACAAAAAAAATTGCGTGTAGGGGAGACCGGGGCTGGTTGACTATAGGGGTAGGTAGACTAATTATCAATAACTCGGCCAAAGCAATGACTTGGAGCCAACCGATGACACCCGAGAGTCCGCTACCTCTCCCCGCTCAGTCACCGGGAGCGCGGTGTCGCGCACGCAAACCGTTTGAGTGAAGGAAGTTAAAGTTCAAAAATTACGTACGTAAGTAATTATTTTCATCGTAAGGTTTTTTGTAATAATGCCTATATATTCATAGTTACTGATTGTCATAGAATTTATAATGGATGTTTGATTCATGTTCTTTCTTTTATGTATGATGTTATTTGATTTCTTAGCAGTTTTGTGGGTATGTCATGTGATTGAAAATAAAAATGTGGTTTGGGGCTAGTAGACTAATGTATAACGGGGCTGGATGACCAATAATCGTACATAAGAGAAAGAACATGAATCAAACATCCATTATATTTTTTTTGACAATCAGTAAACATGAATGTATAGGCATTATTACAAAAACATTACGATGAAAATAATTACTTACACACGTTGTTTTTCATCTTTAAATTCCTTCACTCAAACGATGTGCGTGCGCGACGCCGCACGGTGGATCCTGTTGTATGGGATGGTTGGTCAATATTATTTAACTACGTTCCGAGACTTAAGCTAAGCCTTAAAGGTGTATAATACATTCATACGTACCGAAATACATAAAATCACGCTTATTTCTCACTGGGGTAGGCAGAGACCACTGATTGCCACTTGTAACGCTCCCGGCAAACATCGTTCGCTTCCTTAACTTTCATAATTGTCTTTATTAAAGGTGTTTTGAGGCAAAATAACTTTATTAAAGTCTTTATTACTCTAAACAATTCAAATTTATATCACAATAAATGGATTTATGAAGGCTAGATTCTTTTAATCTGGTAAAATAATTTCTAACACCTCACTAGGAAGAGTAGTTTTATATTTTTTCACAACCCTTAAGCACGATACTACTGGATCCGAAAAAAATAAAAAGAAGTTAAATACATCCGTTAGAGTGTCCTTTCTCGAAGTTTTACGAGAGTTAAATTAATAAAAAAAGGTATGAGGCGCGTAGCTTTGCACCACGTTCTTCTTACTTTATTTCGCTGCAGTAAACATAGACAAAGTGGTTTGAGGAGATACTGCCTCTTGTTCATTTACTGTGGTTTACGGTGATAGAATATCTTTTAATTTATTTACTTGGGAATAGTGGCCTTCAGTTCGAAAATACATTTGAGCAGAATAAAGAAGTTCACTGCCAGAACCGGACGCACGTAAAACTTCGGTCTTCCTACGCTTACTGCGGTCACTACACTGCTCAAAATCCTTCAGGGGCCTACCTGGGCTCACCCTTTGCTTAATAATATATTTTTTTAAAATGCAAGTCTCACCTAGCTACGTTGAGTTATTTTTTACAAACCTTTCTTTGATTCTGTTCGACGATTGCCATTTTATTTTAAAAGATTTTTAAAAAAATATGCAGTGTTTCTTTAAGGGAAGTTATACCTGAAGCGGGGAAGTTGGTTTCTGCAATAATTATCTCCTCTAATTCTAAAAACTTGCAATCTAATTTCTTGTATTGAATTAAAAACAATTTCTCACACAAATCTCTCCTTTTTACTGGATAATCCACTATTCCTAAGAAAAAAAAAACGAAAAAATAACCTATATAATTGGCTACAATACAATTCAAAACTATTCATTCATGTTAAAGACGAAAATTTTCACAGTTAAGTGTAATAACTAACCGAGACACGACTGGCTCATATTTTTAATCTACTACCGTGAAACTATAAACCACTGCCATTTGAAAAGGAGCATTTTGTCTGAACTTTTGATATCAACTATATAAAATACACTAACCAACGAGTTACGGAGAACTAATTAATACCCTGACAAAATGCACTTTTTCGAAAAAAAACAGTATCAAAACTGCACTTCTGAAGAAAAAGTGGTTTTTAAATAAAAATTTATTATGAAGAAGTAATTTATCGTGAAGAACTAAATATATAAATTTTAAATACTGCATACCTTCAGCATCACTCATGATTTTTTTTATTAATTATACCCTGTTACTTTTAAAGTAATACAATGTTTCTATACTGCACCAACCTTAAAAAACGTAATTGACTACAAGGAAAATAGAAATATAGTCAACTTTGTCGTATCATAAAAAGTATACTAGACAACCAATACTACTTTAATTACATAATAATAAATGTGGTATACCCTCTATTTGCTAAATCTATGAAAAAATATTATCTACTGGTATTTTTTTAATTTTGATTAATGACCAACCAGCTCATACTACAGGATCCAACGTGCGCCGTGCTCTCGGTGATTTATTGTATGTGTGTTTTATTTTCAATATAAAATAATAAAAATAATATTTTTTTATGTATGTTGCCCTTTATCCTATTTCCTCGTAGATTTTGCCTTTACAAGTCTATAGGTCAACTTACCCCAGGCGAATAGTCAACCTACCCCAAGCATGGGAGGTTGACCAGTTTTTCTTATTGTATAAGATCTAGCCTGTATCCTATATTATAATAAATTAAGTGCTTTTTGCTATATTTTTCCAAAGCATAATAGTTAACCTATGAAATAAACCTGTTTTTGAATTAATATTCTATAAAGAAATAGAAATATAAGCCTTTAAGCTGAAAACTAGTCAACCAGCCCCGGTCTCCCCTACTTAGTACACACGTAAGAAGTGAAACTTCTTCATAAACTTAATTTTCACCTCACCTTAAATTAAGTCAAAAAGTACAAAAGTACAAAAGTACAAAAGTCCAGAAGTCCAAAAGTCCAAAAGCCCAAAAGTCCAAAAGTCCCTAAGTCCCAAGGTCCCAAGGTCTCAAGGTCTCAAGGTCCCAAAGTCCCAAAGTCCCAAAGTCCCAAAGTCCAAAAGTCCCAAAGGCCAAAAGTCCCAAAGTCCCAAAGTCCCAAAGTCCCAAGTTCAAAAGTTCAAAAGTTCAAAAGTCCCAAAGTCTCAAAGTTCCAAAGTCCCAAAGACCCAAAGTACCAATGTCCCATCCAAAAGTCCAAAAGTCCAAAAGCCCAAAAGTCAAAAGTCCAAAAGTCCAAAAGGCCAAAAGTCCCAAAGTCCCTAAGTCCCAAGGTCCCAAGGTCTCAAGGTCCCAAAGTCCCAAAGTCCCAAAGTCCCAAAGTCCAAAAGTCCCAAAGGCCAAAAGTCCCAAAGTCCCAAAGTCCCAAAGTCCCAAAGTCCCAAAGTCCCAAAGTCCCAAAGTCCCAAAGTCCCAAAGTCCCAAAGTCCCAAAGTCCCAAAGTCCCAAAGTCCCAAAGACCCAAAGTCCCAAAGTCCCAAAGTTTCAAAGTCCCAAAGTCCAAAAGTCCAAAAGTCCCAAAGTCCCAAAGACCCAAAGTACCAATGTCCCATCCAAAAGTCCAAAAGTCCAAAAGCCCAAAAGTCCAAAAGTCCAAAAACCCTTAAATGACATGCTATCCCTGGATAAAGTACTCTTAATTCGAATCCACCGTGGTGGGGAACAGAACAAAGATGGCGCGTAACCAAAAATCGTGACGTGACGTGACGTGACGCAAATTTTTTTCCAACGCCGATAAAGAAGTTTCACTTCAAAAAATTCTAACTAACTATATTTTCGGCTTCGGTATCTTATGTTGAACGCCCAGTGAGTATTTTTTAAAAAATATTTCCAATGTACAGTTTTGTCTTTTCTATCATTTTATGATATGTATAGATTTACTTTGAAATGCATTAAGTATTGCAGTCATGTAGTCAAATACCTTTTTTTTAACATAAGGAAATCCTACATGGATGCTATGCCGACTAAAAACCACACGTTCCCTACCTAATGCCCACGCATGGGAGCTCCGGGTAAGCCCTCGGTAGGATATCCCCAGGATAGTCAAATGCCTATATGAAAGAAAAAACTTTTCATAAAACTCGAAATTCGCAACAAATTTTGAATAACAATAATAAACCTTTTCTTCGTAGGTTGGAAAATGAGATTAATGTTTTTATCGGTGTAAATTTCAAGAAGGTTCATAGTTTTTCACGAACATGTTTGCGACTAAGCACATAGTTTGATATGCTTTTTTATAGTTTCTACAAAATCGATAGACAACATGAGCTAAGTCCGTTCCAAATATTATGTACCCTAGGCTCTTCTCTCCGGTTTCATTTCATCTCAATGCACAATGTAGTCATTCAGTATTTTGTCTGGGCGCTGAGTTTATGCCTTATTTTAACCAACTTCAAAAAAGGAGGTTTTCAATTCAACGGTTATTTTTATGCTTGTTATTTACGTAGTTTTTGGCGAGATTCTTACTAATATTATAAATGCGAAGGTTTGTGAGGATGTTTGTTTATCTTCACTCACGCTCTAATGGTTGAACGGATCACGCTGAAATTTGGTACACGAATAGATTTTTATCCCGGGATTATGTTTATTAGGTAAGCGGGACCGTGAACAAAATTCCACGAGGACAGCTGCCGGTGCCATCTATAGTATTACATAGATCTAGTGGAGCTTAAGTACAAAATTAGTTTCAATAACGTCGTAACTTAATCTGTCTGACTGATTCAGCTTAGTGTCTCGTCCGTTACCCTGGTAACAGACGAGACACTAAGCTGAATCAGTCAGACAACCTTACGTGTAAATCAATCAGTGTACTGTAGATAGATAAGATACTTAAATAGCAATTCAATTGTGTGATACGTTTACCGAACTCCAGATAAACTGTTTTTAGCAATCAATCAAATTTCTAAAAATAAACTGTTTGCCAATTCCAAATGTTGTAACGTTTTGATTATTATTTTTTGACAGCTTAATCTAGGTATCAAACCTTTGATTATTTACAAGTGGTATTTTAACGCTACTTAATTTCCAAAGAAAACAAGTTTAGTAGGCAATAAATGCAGAATATCTTAGAAACTTGATCCTTTGTTCGACGAATCGTGAAAACATTCGGAGACATCACAATACACCTATTTATTACTTCCGTTATTCATTTCTCTTCCGATGCTATCAATATAGAATAGCTGCGATATGAAAAGACTTACATAAAAAACATATTATTATATTATTTCGAGATATTTGCTCAAGCTAAAATATTTGCTCGTTCATTCACCCCAGACACAATGTCCTTATTGCCAGTTATAAAGCGTGTGAGTCTGAAATTTTTGACAAAGATAAATCTAGTGTTCTAGATAAGAAGACTAATAGTTCATCGCCTTTCCAGAATGACGAAGCAGGCTTCTATCTCTGAGCGTGTAGTATCTTTAAGATATATTGTTTTTCTGCCGTTAAAATTGATATATAAATGGTTAATTTAAATATAAATCGTTGATTTTAGATGCTGCGCTGTATGTGACCCATTATTATTAAATGACCTAAGATGGGAATGTATGTAGATGGCATAAAGGAGATACCGATACACACCGATACAACAAAGCCTGGCACTGGTAACTTAAGTTACCAGTGCCAGGCTTTGTTGGTCGATATGGATGTGCATCACTATAATTCTGTGTAATTCTGACTTCCTTACTTAATGTATGAATGGCTAAGTAATTCTTGCCTGTCATAAACAACACAACGCCTCGCACAAACGATTCTGATGGAATTTTGTATAGACTCTCTCTTGTCCCAAGCTTTGTAGACAGAGAATGAGAAAAGATAAAAGCTAACTTTTATTCATGGGAAACGGGTTTCGTTGGCAAGCGGTCACGGGTAAACCTCACCACACAGGTGGAGCCGTAGAGATTGGCTAGTTGATAATAATGACTCGACTATGTTTAACACTTGAGGTGCGCACTAAAGTTAGACTTTTTGTAGGACGGATACATGATGCCCCCCTAGGTGAGACCGCTGTGGTAGCCGTAGGTCTATGGGAAGTCCTGGGGACATCTTTCCTAGGGCTTACCCGGGGCTTCCAACCATAGGCTGATAGGTAGGATACGTGTTGTTTTTAGTCGGTAGGAGTCCGGCATAGCATCCCTGTAGGATTTTCTTCATATTAAAAAATAAAAAGGATTGATACATGATATAAACTTTTTGAATTCGCAGTACAACTATCTTATGAAAATAGATACAGCCATAATACAGACGCATACAAAATGTAGTTAAATTTTATAACGTAACGTGCGTAGTACCCGTTCCTGAGGGAATACTGGGAGAAAACGTAGCCTAAGTTACTCCTATGAGATCAGCTATTTGCTAGTGACAGACAAATAGACGGAGAAAAGTTGTTTGTTTTTTAGGTAGGTAGGTGTAAGTACTGTATTTACTTTCTTATTATGTATTTAGTGAAAAGCTGATAATTTGGAATTACAGAACGACCCTTCAATTTAATTTATTTATATTTACACATTGAATTCATATAAATGTGGAATTAATGCTAAAAGCGTTTTTCTCTAGTCAAGTTTAGGGTTACGCAGAGTATGTAAGTGTAGAATACATGCTCAAAGCATAATATGCTATTTATGTAATATGCAAATTATTGCTATTTATGGGACATTTAAATACCCCGTGTATTATTGTTTGGTCGAGTTAAGAACAATAATTTACATAAGAATCACCATGTTTGAACCATCTTTGCACCACTTTAATATCATATTTATGTTATACTAGCTGACCCGCGCAACTTCGTTTGCGCCACATATGAGAGAGTATTACCTGTTCCCGTCGCATCTACTCCCGTCGCGTTGCGTTTACTCCCGTAGCGTCTCATCGTTAATATTCAATACTACGTGTGAGAGAGAGAAAGAGAGAGAGAAAGGTTTCTCGTCGCGTGTATTCCCGTCGCATTATTTTTAAGAACAATTTCGTTTATGAAAGAGGTATCCCGTGGCATTACTCTAGAAAAAAATTGATTGCCATTAAAATGGTTATTGTGCACCAACCCAAAGATAGACACATGCTATCGCGCAATTTTTAGGGTTTCGTAGCCAAATGGCAAAAACGGAACCCTTATAGATTCGTCATGTCTGTCTGTCTGTCTGTCTGTCTGTCCGTCTGTGTGTCACAGCCACTTTTCTCCGAAACTATAAGGTCTATTCTATTGAAACCTGGTAAGTAGATGTATTCTGTGAGCCGCATTTAGATTCTTATATAAAACTAGAAAAAAAAAGCAGTAATTTTGGGGGTCCCCATACTCAGAACTGAAACTCAATTTTTTTTTTCATCAAACCTATACGTGTCAGGTATCTATAGATAGGTTTTCAAAAATGCTATTGAGGTTTCTAAAATATTTTTTTCCTTAAGTGAATAGTTTGCGCAAGAGACACTTCCAAAGTGGAAAAATGCGTGTCCCCCTGCCATAAAAACTACCAACGAAAATTTGTTTGAACGAGATAGAGCCGGTAGTTTTTAGGGTTTCGTAGCCAAATGGCAAAAACGGAACCCTTATAGATTCGTCATGTCTGTCTGTCTGTCTGTCTGTCTGTCTGTCCGTCCGTGTGTCACAGCCACTTTTCTCCGTAACTATAAGGCCTATGCTATTGAAACTTGGTAACTAGATGTATTCTGTGAACCGCATTAAGATTCTTATATAAAACTAGAAAAAAAGCAGTAAATTTTGGGGGTCCCCATACTCAGAACTGAAACTAAAAAAAAAATTTATCATCAAACCCATACGTGTGGGGTATCTATAGATAGGTCTTCAAAAATGCTATTGAGGTTACTAATACCATTTTTTTCTAAAGTGAATAGTTTGCGCAAGAGACACTTCCAAAGTGGAAAAATGTGTGTCCCCCCCCCTCTAACTTCTAAACTAAGAGAATGATAAATCTAAAAAGAATATATGATGTACATTGCTACAAAAACTAACAACGAAAATTAGATTGAAGGAGATAGAGCTGGTAGTTTTTTTTTAATACGTCATATACGCAATTATCGGTTAGAAAAATCACTACCACTGCGATCGTGTTAAAACATCAATCTAAGTTACAAGGAACTATAAGAACTTTTATATTATGTTACTTGCTGCTACGAAACCCTTCATGAGCGAGTCCAACTCGCACTTGGCCGGTTTTATTTTTTAATACGTCATATACCGCAATTTTCGGTTAGAAAAATCACTACCACTGCGAACGTGTTAAAACATCAATCAAAGTTACAACGAACTATAAGAACTTTTATATTATGTTACTTGCTGCTACGAAACCCTTCATGGGCGAGTCCAACTCGCACTTGGCTGGTTTTTTAGAGCTTTTTTAAGAGTAACAATTTTGTAGTACATTTTTTTACATAACTATAAATATTTACGCAGCACACGCAACGAAGCTCTCAAAAGGAATAACTTTTCCCCGTTTGTGAAACATTTACTATTACTGCTCCGCTCCTATTCGTTGTAGCGTGATGCTATGTAGCCTATGACACTCCACAATAACGTAGATTTCTATTGGTGAAAGAATTTTTAAAATCGGTTCAGTAGATCCCGAGATTACCCCTTACAATTTAACAAACACACAAACTCTACTTCTTTATAATATTAGTATAGACTAGCGGAAGTCATGCGGTTTCACTGCGTAGCTCCTATCCCCGTGGGAATACGGGAATAAAATATATATATGTATGTTCCCCGGGCATATGTTCACCGCGGATAGTGTAGCTTCCTTAACAGCGAAAGAATTTTTCAAATCGATACAGTGATCTCGGAGCCTATTCAATGCAAAGAAATAAAAATACATAATATACAAACAACCAAATCTTTCCCCTTTATAATATTAGTATAGACTAGCTGGTGGTATAGCGGTTAAGCTAAATTATATCTATAAAGTGCTGCTGAACTTACCCGTTTCACAAATTTTCTAAACTTGTTTCCTTGATACAGAGTAAAATTAATAAATAGGTATGTTGAACATTCTCACACAACATCATCAAGCCCAGACTAAACTATAAGTTTGTGCTATGGTATCTAGACGACTGATAGACATACGTATATGTTTTAATGCTATTTTATTTTGATTTTAGGTAGGCTTTACTGTATTATATTAATACACAGTGTCAGCTACATCTGGGCGAGGCCGCACTGGCGGCCGTAGGTCTGTTGGGAGTCACGGGACATCCTTCCTGAGGGCTTACCCGGGGCTCTCAACCATAGGCTGTTGGGCGTTACGTGAGGTTTTTTAGTCGGTAAGAGTCCGGCATAGCATCCTACGAGGATTTTCCCTCACGTTAAAAAAAAAAAAAAAAAAAGTGTCAGCTACATACCAAATTATCTACTGCCCAGTCCCCCAATGATTTAGAAAAAAAAACGCAATGTCGTAAAAAACAAACATCAGATCTTCATGCTTTCTTGTAACATTTTATTTTAGTAGGATTTTTACGGCACAAACTTAACGAGTTTCATATCCGCGCGTAAAAGATTTATACCTAGTGCCTAGGTTAACTTTAAATCATTTTTGCGGTACAGTTTAATATCATATAGCTCGCTAATGATGGGCATTTATGTTTAAAAATATTAATAATAGCTAACCCGCACACTTCGTTTGCGTCACGTAAGAGAGAGAGAAAGAAAGAGAGGTGTGATATTAATAATTAAATGACATGTTTCCGTCGCATTTACTCCCGTCGCCTTTACTCCCGTCGCCCTTAATCCCGTCGCTAATAAGAAGGTTATTGTGAGCGAACCTTTTAAAAGACACACAAATGCTATCGCGGATAATTATTTAAATCTTTTTAAAAGAAAGGAAGCTCAAATCTCGTTTTTTAAACATTGTTCATTGCTGCTCCGCTCCTATTCGTTTTAGCGTGATGTTATATGGATAATATGAGATCTTAGCGTTCAAACAAACTCTTCAGCCTTATAATATTAGTATGGATAAAAAGTAGGTAATTCAGGTATTTATTTAAAAGTACAAGCTGACTTTGCAAGCAAGGTTATTGACGTAATATAAGAGCGCGATCTCATTATGTCGTGACGGCAAAATATCGTGTCGTGTAAAACGTCGTGGCTTATGTATTTAAATGGAAGTGTTCACTTAAGGCCGTGCATAGGGCTAACGACCTTGACCATACCAAACCCGCGTCCTTCACACAAAAAATCTAGTATATTAATTTTATATAAAAAAATTAAAATAACAAATAGAAATAAATAGCAACTTTTAGGTTTATGTTTTCTCTCTTTTTTCTCCCTGTCGATAAAAAATCATAAAATGAATTCATCTTGAAATTTGGGGCTGATTCTATGATCGTTTCACACATTATGTAGAATTAATATACAATTTATAACAAAACCATATTTAGATATACATTATGATATAAATTAAAAATTTGCTTTTGGCTATCATTTTTCGTCTATGTATGCCGACAAACAAATTATTTTATTTGCACCCCTTCTTCGTCATTTTTCAGACAGCCCCTCAAGGGACGACGCGTTTAATTGCTTTCTACGACTTTTTTTTTTTGCGGTAACAACAGTTTGTCGCAAAAGTTGGAACGGCTAGAACGGCAGTCGCGAAATGCTAAGAGGTAATAAAAATATCGTCTGACGACTAAATGAGAAATTAAAGTAAGATAAAAAAATTATGTCAACGGAAAGCTTGAATTTTTTTCTCATTTTATGTTCATCTCAAGTGTTATAAAATGGGATATTTTTAAATGCACATCAGTTAAATTTTTCTGCACACTAGGTAACTCCACTAATTTACTGAATGCAAACGAGAAAATTAAATGCTGTGCAAAAAAAAACAATTCATTATCTAAACATGTCCTACTTAAAAAACTTATATGTTACTCAGAACGAGATGACCTTTTTAATCGAATTCACACCAAAAATGTGTTTCGTACATCGAATTAAAAATATTTTTATTATCATTTTACAAGTTAAAGTTACTATACACTAATATACATACAATTTATAACATATTTACAAGGGGAACAATAAACAATAAACATCGAATATAATGATTTGTAAAACAGAAATACGAATTGTTTATCAAAAATACTAACTTGCACTCTAAATTATACAATCATATAACGGAATAGGTTAGGTTAGACTTTTAAGTTTTTTGATTAATAAAATTTTATTTTGTGGAGGTGACTGATTATATTGGTGTTTTACTTAGAATAAACGATGTTCCTAAAAGTAAATTAGGCGATGGTTTTCCTTAAAAAAGTTTTAATATTTTTGTTGAACTAAGGAATTACTTATTAGATATACAATTTTGATAATAGTTATTCGTTCAGTAAAACAGTTCTGCAAATACCATTAAACACTACAGTATAATGAATTTGATTTATTTAGTGTGCATAATTAGTGTGCAAGTCAGTATTTTTGGTTTAACTTTGAAATATTTAGTTCAGAAAAAGGGAATATACAGATATCGATTTAAATACATGCCTTATAAAATATGTTCATAGCGCTTATCTTGAAACCTTTTGCAAGTACTGCGTTTGCAATAAGCAGGACAGGATTAGTGGTCCGACGATAAATTCTCCGTAACGACATAGTGGTAACGCGGCCTTAAAGTTTTGCTTATGATGACCAAGTATAATTATTTACGTTTACGACCAAAAACGTTACAATATTGTGTACGTTTCTTGTATTCTAATGTGACCTTTGATGCAGGTGATCAAATAAACATTACTCGGTAAACATAGGCAGTATCTGTTACGCAAGGACGCCCATAGTCATACAAATTTATTTGTTCAGTTATTATCATGAAACTTGTTCTGAGTATGCGTTTGTACTGTTTGACATTAAGATAGTTTTATAAAAGTCGTAACTGCTATTCATATTTAATTTTTACTAGTTTTTACCTAAAACGTACCGTAATAAGTACGTACCATAAGTGCCTTTTCACACATACCGGTTGCCGGGTAGCCGGTGCTGGGTACCCGGCGGAGAATGCAAGCGGTTGCCAGGCAAATCACGCCGGTACGTGTGAAAGCTATAGTACATGGCCATACACTTCGGCCGCTGGGTACCCGGCACCGGCTACCCGGCAACCGGTACGTGTGAAAAGGGACTTACAGTTTACCTTTATCCATCTGTCAGTCCATCTGACAAAAAACTGTGGCATGTATGTACTGAACGGTTGATTCTGGGTTAGTGAAATTATTCACGGTGGTAGGACAAACGATTTTAAAACTGAAATTTTCACTGTTAATAATATAATTAATTTGTGTTAAGTAAGTTTTATTTTTCAAGTTTTGTTTGAAGTCGATTGTTTTTATCGTAGTAAAAAGATTTTTATATAAAAAATTACCAACTACGGAACTTTACATTGCAAGACCCAACCGCACTTGACCTATTTAAATAAGTCTGCTGTCACTGCACCCCGGGACTACAAACTGCTCACTTTGTAGTCCCGGTGTAATTGTGGTGACAGTAGAAGGCCAGGCGCCTTGGTCTACAGTCTACATTAATTTATTTAGTTAGATACATTGTGAAAATCTCAACTGTTTGACCGCATACTTCCCTCTCCATAGATAACACCAAATGTGATCTTTATAATATGACGAGTCTTCATTGCACAATATGTCTCTGCCTACCCCTTTCTAAAAAAGGCGTGATAATATGACTTGATGCATCATATAGAAGATTATAGGAGTAGTTGCATATTATTTTGTAAATGAAAATTCTATCTCAGTACATTTCATTTGTTAATCTATATAAAATGACAGAAAAGTCAAAATGCACATTGGATATATTTTAAAAAAATCAATTGCAAAGACCTTTTGAACCGAAGAAATGGGTTCTGTTGAACCAACTTGAAACTGTATGCTATAGATAGGAGATGCCGTCTTAATTTTACTTATATCAGGCATATGAGGTATACCTAAATGCGACAGTTTGTGTGTGTAGATGTCTGGATGCTTGCTACTCTTCCACGCTCTACTAGGTTAAATGGATTTGGCCGAAATTTGGTCTTCAAAGAGATAGATTGTAGTCTGGGATATGTACTATGGGAAGCGGGAACCGGGACAAGGAACAAATTTCAACCCGCGCGGAACCTCTGGATTCATTTCCTTTTTTTTTTAACGTGAGGGATAATCCTCATGGATGCTATGCCGGACTCCTACCAACTAAATAACCTCATGTAACGCCCAACAGCCTATGGTTGAATTTACTTAGATAAAAAAGTAATCGGTGCAACTTTCTTAGCGCCGCCGCCGCCTGTTAAAGATAAATTACTACGTATCCGAACGCAAAATCCGTTCAACTTTAGGGATAAATTCTAGAGGTTCATAAAACAAGGTTACATCTGAAATATCCCCTTCAGCACCGTAAATTATAGAGACCCTTTTGATATTGATGCCAATTATTATGATAAACTTTTTTGATATAACACGGTTTATACTATATGTAGGTATACTGTATTTCAATAGCTTTGCGCAAAAACGTAAACAAACACATTTGATCCTATATATCCTTATTTACTTGCAATTGAGTATTCACCCTGATTATATTCCAGTATCCAAGAGTCATAAAGTGTTCTTACAATCATTTCGACACCAAATAACTTCTTTATGATAGTTTATTTTCATTAATACGCTTTTATTAGGTCGTCGTGTATGTAACTAACAATGTAATGGAATCTAAGGAACCTAATTTAACTATCTTCCAAGGATCGTAGCGTCATGAAAATTGGCAGGTGTATGTAGTTCTGATAACAATACAATAACATAGTACTGTCAAACTGATATGATGATGGAGCCGGAAGATAGGTACTGAAAACAAGTGGAATCTAAGGCAGCTAATTTAACCAGCTTCCAAGAATCGTAGGGTCATGAAAATTGGCAACTGTATGTAGTTCTGATGACAATACAATAATATGGTACTGTCAAACTGATATGATGATGGAGCCGGAAAATAGGCACTGAAACTTCGACGGAAAAAGTGGAATCTAAGGTAGCTAATTTAACCAGCTTCCAAGGATCGTAGCGTCATGAAAATTGGCAGATGTATGTAGTTCTGATGACTATACAATAATATAGTACTGTCAAACTGATATGATGATGGAGCCGGAAGATAGGTACTGAAAACAAGAGAAATCTAAGGTAGCTAATTTAACCAGCTTCCAAGGATCGTAGGGTCATGAAAATTGGCTGCTGTATGTAGTTCTGATGACAATACAATAATATGGTACTGTCGAACTGATCTGATGATGGAGCCGGAAGATATGCAATGAAACTTCATGATAGAATATCGTATTATATCTGTTTTTGGATTCGTCAGAAAAGTCTTGTAATGAACTTTGACCACGATTAGGGTTTAAGGTTATAACAAACCTGTTATATATTGAAGTTAATATTGAGTGTAATACTGACATAGGTACCTGCATAAAATGTATATGTATTAGAGTAGTAATGAAATATTTTCACATTAGTCGAACTCAGACAAAACACCAGGATACAGAAATCCCTACTAATATTATAAATGCGAAAGTAACATGTCTGTCCGTCTGTTACGTTATCACGCCTAAACTACTGAACCAATTTTAATGAAATTTGTTATAAAGATAGTTTAAGTTTAAGAGAAGGACATAGGCTACTTTTTAACTGACTGCGCAAAATAGGGTAATGATTTTGTGCGATAACGACTTCTACGCGGATGAAGCCGCAGGGAGCAGCTAGTGAAGGTATAAATGTTGTGACTAAAAAGTATAAAATAAATAAATGGTTTAAAAAACCCTAGAAAAACACGCTTTTATATTGCACGTAAAAACCAAAAATAAATTATGGATCGTTCAAGTTGCCTCTATTTCTATGCTGAAGTGTAAATTATGTGCTTTTAGTTATAATATTTGATTGTAAAAGCTTGGGGCGCTGGAACAAGAAAGACTTTTTTGTAAGCAAATTCCTGTTAATACTAATCCTTTTATAATAAAAATCCTGGCGAGAGCTGCATGAGGTCGCACAAGAGCATATGGTTTATGCTGCCGAAGGAACCGCCTCTTCTTTCAGGTAATTAACTTCACCAGCTGGCCTCTTCTTTCAGGCAATTAAGTAGATACATGAGGGGAATACGTTAATAATGGCAAAATGTAGATTCTTGTTCGAGAACGACATGCTTGGGGATATATGCGTTTGTATTCTTACTACATGATTACTACATATTGTTCTAAATATCTCGGAATGCGGAAACTTTAAGAATCTACCTATGAATTATCTTATAGAGATCCGTAACGGTAATAGGTTTGCTCCTATTACGCGGGCGTCACGAAAAACTGGCAAAAGTGGGTGTTGAAAATGCGTAGGCGTGATTAACTACTTTACTTTTCAAGTAAGTGTGTTATGCATTTCAATTAAAGCCTATTATCGTTAATACATTTCCGAAATATAAAATGATAATAATAGTAAAAGTCACAATCTATATATATAAAAACAAGAACTGACTGACTGACGATCAACGCACAGCCTAAACCGCTGGGTCTAAAAGCATGAAATTTCGCACAAATGCTCCTTATGTCACGTAGGCGAGCAATAAGAAGGGATTTTTGAAAATTCAACTCCTAAGGGGGTAAACAAGGGTTGCAAAGTTTGTATGGGACACCGTGATTCCTTGGTCCGATCTTCTTCAAATTTCGCATAAAACATCTTTAACTGAATTGATAGGGGACGTGTTTTTTATTTTTTTGAATTTTGTCTTTTGTCATGTTTAAAATGTGGTAGAAAAATATTTTGGGGGGAATTGCCCCATAGTTCATATTAATACTTCTTAGTCGGTACTTTTTGTTTTTTTTTGACACATGTTTGAAAGCTCAATTCGATTTAAAAAAGGAAGGTGTCATTTTTTTTTATACATGTCAAAAACAATCAATACATATTTTTACTAAAACTAAAACTTTATGTATGCCCTTCAATATGCGGAATTGCCTTCTTATTCGTATTTTGTATGTCAAAAATATATTATTTTGTGAGAAGGAAAACCTGTACATGGCTGGCTAGGAATTATGAAAGAACAAATTCTAGGTAAGGTGTACACGGTTCATCCGAATAACACAGTGTATTACTATCTTCGCTTGCTTTCTTATTTTATACAGGGATAGCCTATCAGATAAATACAAACGATCAGAGGGGTTAAAGATGAACATTTAGCAGATGAAATCTACAGTAAATGTCCGGTCACAATAGGAGAAACTTTATTAGTACGGGTTGCCTCAGCCTCAAAAGTCTGAAGACCTACACAATCCAGAAATACTATAAAGAAAGAAGTTAATCTATTCCTAAGCAGAAGCCGAGAGGCTCTCTAAACCAATTATCAAAGACATTATTTATTTTACAAAAATATAGATTTGCTTCTCTCAAACTAATACGTATTTTGATTTATTTAGTCAGAATTATATCAATACATATAAAAACAGCACTGTAAAGTGCCAGCGGGCTGGCCACATTCGCAGTGGACGACAGACGGCAGATGGAGCAAATGAGTTCTAAAGCGGGCATCTACTATAAAGAAAGAAGTTAATCTATTCCTAAGCAGAAGCCGAGAGGCTCTCTAAACCAATTATCAAAGACATTATTTATTTTACAAAAATATAGATTTGCTTCTCTCAAACTAATACGTATTTTGATTTATTTAGTCAGAATTATATCAATACATATAAAAACAGCACTGTAAAGTGCCAGCGGGCTGGCCACATTCGCAGTGGACGACAGACGGCAGATGGAGCAAATGAGTTCTAAAGCGGGCATCGCGACTTGTGGTCCACCCGCCAGATGGACCGAGGACCTAGAAGAGGTCGCAGGACGGATGTGGAAGGCGCAGGACGTAAATTAGGAGAGGCCTATGTCCAGAAGCGTTCATGTTGATTTGATTGATATAAAAATAAAAAATAGGGTTTAAAAATAAAATTTTTAGGGTTCGTACCCTAAAACGGGACCCGATTAATGAGACTTCGCTGTCCGTCTGTCTCTTTGTCCGTCATGAAGCTGTATCTCAGAAATCGTGATAGCTAGACAGCTGAAATTTTCAGATGATATATTTCTGTAGCCACTATGACAACAAATACTAAAGTCAGAAAAAGGGGGGGATTAAGGGGGGCTCCCATCCAACAAACGTGATGTTTTGCCGTTTTTTTTGGCACGGAACCCTCTGTGCGCGAGTCCGAAACGCACTTGGCCGGTTTTTTATACTACTAAGAAGACAGACAAGCTTACGACCCACCTGATGGTTGGTTACTGTAGCGGAATAATTCGCATAATGAACATTTGCAACACCAGTAGCGCTGCTGCATGTCGACCCATATTTCCCTTGGCACTACTGCTCGACACTACCAGTATAGGTCACGGGAAAGTATCCCGTAACCCTACTGGTAGTGCTAAGGATAATAGAAATTTGTACTTTTATCTTGACACTACTTTTTGCCAGTAGTAGTAAAATGTGGCATTGAGTAACAGTGTTACAAATCGGTAATTTTTTTACCAATGGGTAACAGTGTTACACAAAATGGTGTGACACAACGGGAACAAAGGTATTAGTAGTGTCCGTATAAATTGGGGAGCCACATCACCTTTTTAAATGAAGTTTGCTTCCTTATTTTTTAGTAGATAATCCTAATCAGGATTATTCCGTTAATCCACCCCAAAAAATCCACCCTCATAAGAAAAACCGAAAATGTAGGCCAATTTTTGGAATTTATAGGCCAATAGATGTATAGTTATATTTATGTCAAAGTTGATCCGCAATCTAGACATCTGGATTAAGGACTTTCTTGAATCTCTTAACGGAAGCTGATATATTTTAATGGTTTTTTTGTATCACTTACCCTACGTAATGCCTACATTACGTAGGGTAACTACTAACGATCTCCGTCCTATCCTATTGGAATTTAAGAAGTTACGAAGAGTTGAATTTGGACCCTCAATCTTCGAAGTAGGTTCGATTACAAAAACCATTTTAATGAAAATCGAATTTGTGTCAAAACGGGAATACACAACACGGGAATTTTCCGGGCGACGTATACGGGTTCTCTGTGATGGTTAGGCTTTCTGCTTTTTGCAAGTAAATGCCGGAGTACCACAGGGATCGGTATTGTCCCCAACTCTCTTTCTTCTGCATATCAATGACATGCTGTCCCTAGGGTGCATTCATTGTTATGCGGATGATAGTACTCTGCATGGGAGCTATTCTGGCCGTCCAGCGGAGGGGCGTGGTGACGTGGAGGAAAAGACACGGCAACTCGTGGCGGATCTTGACCGGGACCTGGGTCACGTTGCCCAATGGGGTTCAGACAACCTGGTCGAGTTGAATGCCAGAAAAACACAGGCGTGTGCGTTTACAGCTAAGAAGTCCCCATTCCTACCCCTACCCTCTCTTCGGAGCATTACGGTTCCACTAAAGGACAACCTGGAGATCCTCCGTATAGACGTTCGGCGTGAGCTCAATCACAAAAACTACATAGAGAGTTGTATTGGGCTGGCGGTACTTCACGCCACATCAGAGATGTTTACAGACTGTACAAGACGCAGATTCGTCCCTGCGTCGAGTACTGTTCTCCTTTGGGATGACTCCATGAGGTACTTACTAGACGCGCTTGACGCTATGCAGAGACGTGCTATCCGAAAAATTGGTTGTCCTGAGGTGACGGGAGGCCTCGAACCGTTGGCGCAGCGAAGAACCATAGCGTCCTTGGCTGCCTTCTACCGAAAATGTATCACGGCGAATGTTCTGAAGAGCTCTTCAACCTGATCCCACCATCTCCTTTCCGATCCCGAACAACGCGTGCCTAGCAGAGATGCCACTCATACACAGTGGAGAGAATCTTCGCTAGAACCGAGCGTTTCAAAAGATCGTTCCTCTGTCAAACTATAAAAACTTGGAACGACCTGCCCGCACACGTGTTTCCCTCATCTTACAATCCCGGGTTCTTTAAGAGGAGCGTGAAGAGGCACATCACAGGGCCGCCAACTTGAGGACCACTGTCAGAAGTGGACCCCAATCGCTAGATGCGCCACGGCTTTCCATCAGGGTGGTACTGGCGACGTCAATTAGGCGAGCTGAATATAAAAAAAACACGCAACAGGAAACCACACTATGAGAATAGAAGCGACGGGGAACCTTTCTGTTTATCTCTCTCTTACGCAAACGAAGTTGCGCGGGTCAGCTAGTAGATATATAAAAGCGTGACAGTGTAAATTAATAGTTTAAAAACACGCTTTTATAAATGTGACCTTATCCTTAATCTGACAAGACATCATGCAGCTTCCGCCAGGAAAGTCTTTCCTGTTCCAGCGCCCCACGCTTTTGCAATCAAATATTATAACTAAAAGCACATGGTTTACACTTCAGCATAGAAATAGAGGCAACTTGAACGATCCATAATTTATTTTTGGTTTTTACGTGCAATATAAAAGCGTGTTTTTCTAGGGTTTTTTAAACCATTTATTTATTTAAAATACCTACTCAGGATAGTAAAAAATACAACGATTGTCAAAACATGACATGTTTACATTATTGCCAGATCGGGCAGGATTGGACTATACCTATATTTATTTATTCGGGGTCAAATCTAACTACGTAAAGTTTTTTGATGTAACCGACGAAGCGGAAAATGTGGAGGATCGAAATATTGAATGCTTGAGAAAGCGTTTAAGGTAACAATTTAAACAATGACTTCGCCGATTAAGATTATTCGAATTAGGATATGGAATTTACTATCATCTGGCGATCTTACGCAACACAATTCTTAAAACATTGGAAATTTACAGATTCAGAACAGAACGAGATTATTTCAAGACAATATTTTCAGGAATCTAATCAATCTAAGCTAATCAATCGCTGATGTACAAAAAGTCGAAATAAAAGCGAAATCTTCATAACATAGAAATAAATTATGTTTTTATTTTAATTCGATTTGCAAGCAATTTATTTTTGATCAAGTTTTGTTTATCTAACTGAGTGCTGGTTTATTTTCTTCAACTTCTTTAAACTTCTGATTTGATTTGTATAATACTCTTAAATCTTTCTTCCCTTTATTTACTTTCGTGCTTTGTTTTTGTTCTTATATTTTGTTATTTTCCTCATTTCAGAGGGCGATTGCTCAGCAGCAACAATACGCCTCAGGTGAGTTGCACATTAACTTTTTTATTTATTTACAGCCCTTTTATTTCGTTCTTCGATTTCGTTCGCGTACTGTTCGATATTATCTAAAACGCCTTTGTTACTTTAGTTCGTAAGACATCTAACATTATGTTTTAACTTTCAATACTTTATATCCTGCCTAGTCCATATATTTTGACCACTCGGCAACGCAAATTTCAAAACTTGAGCGGCAGCTAGTAGGGGCTTTAAAATATCAAATATGTATTGTATTCATGCACGTCTGCGATTTCGTCTTGTGCCTTTGTCGTTGTATATACAACGTAAAACAACTAACAACATGTTAATTACTTTCTTTAAAATCCTGTTTCCTACTTTTCTTACTACACTTTCCAAGATCTTAAGCATTTATTCTATTTATAGTAGTGCTACATAAATATCATTCTCATCAAATTCAAACCACATTTTCCTTAATTTATCTGCAACTGGGACCCGGTAAAAGTGTAGAGACTATTCGATGGGTGGACAGGACAGGTTTATGCATCAAGATTCCAATAATCTCCGTAAGAGAATTACTTTCGCTGGTGGAGTGTGGAGTCAATTCTCTGCAGCGTATTCAATCCACAACAACCTGTGGTCACGTTTCACACTAATGAATCAAATGATACTTCTGAAGATATTCATTTTACAGATAGGTTTATTTATTCAAACTAATAAAACAAACTGGAACAATCAATTTAATATTTAAGTACAGCTTGAAAATTCAATTACGAACAAAAGATTTCAATTAATATTTTTGAACTACATATCCGCTGTTTCGATTCCGAATGCGTTAAAATATATAATTTCGAATACCTACTGATAATAATTAATTAGTTTAACGAACCGATAATTCCCTGTTTCAATGAATCGATGTACCGTGAATTACTGGCAGCATATATTTTAGTTAAAACTGTACTGAATGCTGAAATGAATTCGTACTTCTATAAAACTACTGACCGTGTTTTAAAGGTCAGCAGCGGGAGTAACTACGTGGAATTCTTCTACTTTGTTTCGCGAGAATGTATTGTGGGAAGAAACGGCAGCGGAATTCTACGTACTGGCCCGGCTTGGAAGTGATAGTAAACCTTCTCATAGCATGCCAGTATAGAAAAATCAGGATCCCTTCCTTTCCCTTTTCAAACAATACTTTTTTAAGGCATCCTTTATTATCGTTCTTTAATGGATTTCCGCCATGTAACGCCGTAGTTATGTAATGAAATCTTTTGAATAGGAAGTATCAACGTGATCGTCAGTTTGTGTTTTGTTTGAAGACGTATATCTCTGGAAGTGGAAGTCAGGTTTAAACATACTTAAAAATCACATTACAAACGATAATATTATCTATTTGCGCTTCTTAAACTCTTCTATCATAATTTAATTAGGTAGAATTAAATACGTATTTCAGTATCTGTCCATATTTTATCTCTTGGGCGCCATGGGAATGGGAAACAAAAAGTCATCAGCCATGAATAAGTAATCTTACAGAAAAACTCTTAATTAAAATGTTTAAACACGTGTTTGAGCATTTGCTAAGCCTCTTTTATTTGTTTTTGGCTAGACCGGTTTTGATTTTCACACCGACCGCCCTGTAGTAGGTACCTACTTCATACATGAAAATTTTTATCTTCACCGTAATATGCTAATTTTTAGGGTTTCGTAGCCAAATGGCAAAAACGGAACCCTTATAGATTCGTCACGTCTGTCTGTCTGTCCGTCCGTGTGTCACAGCCACTTTTCTCCGAAACTATAAGGCCTATGCTATTGAAACTTGGTAACTAAATAAATAAAAATAAATAAATAAATATTCACGGACATTTCACACAACGCTATCTGATCCCAAAGTAAGCTAGGAATAACCTGCTTGTGTTATGGGTATCAGACCACGGATATTAATACTTATATACTTTTAAATACATACATATTATACATAGAAACACCCAGACTCTTGAAACAAACATTTATGGGCCACACAAACTAGATGTATTCTGTAAACCGCATTAAGATTCTTATATAAAACTAGAAAAAAAAAGCAGTAAATTTTAGGGGTCCCCATACTCAGAACTGAAACTCATAATTTTTATTTTCATCAAATCCATACGTGTGGCGTATCTATAGATAGGTCTTCAAAAATGCTATTGAGGTTATTAAAATCATTTTTTTCTAAAGTGAATAGTTTGAGCAAGAGACACTTCCAAAGTGGAAAAATGAGTGTCCTCCCCCCCCCTCTAACTTCTAAACTAAGAGAATGATAAATCTAAAAAAAATATATGATGTACATTGCCATAAAAACTACCAACGAAAATTGGTTTGAACGAGATAGAGCTAGTACTTTTTTTTTAATACGTCATAAACCGCAATTATCGGTTAGAAAAATCACTACCACTGCGAACGTGTTAAAACATCAATCAAAGTTACAACGAACTATAAGAACTTTTATATTATGTTACTTGCTGCTACGGAATCCTTCATGGGCGAGTTCAACTCGCACTTGGCCGGTTTTTTTACTAAAATTTAATGCATAGAACTGTCAAAAATAATCATAGCTACACCCCCTGTTTTTAACGTGACGGAAAATCCTTCATGAATGCTATGCCAGACGCCTACCGACTTAAAAAAACCTCACGTAATGCCCAACAGCCTACGGTTAGGAGCCCCAGGTAAGCCCTCGGAAGGATGTCCCAGGACTCCCAACAGACTTACGGCTACCACTGCGGCCTCGCCTAGAGGAGAGTTTGGGTGCTATCCCTCGTCTTTGGGGGGGTATTTCGGGTGTAATTCCGCTTCTTGGGGGGGGGGGGGGGGGGGTTCGTGCGTGAATCCCTCACGGCACGCTGTCGTCCAGGGCCTGCTTCTGTAAGGACGGTGATGGAAACTGATTGTCTCGGGCGAAGACACGTCATCTTACACCCCTTGCTATCTGATTGCATCCAATTTGGCGAAAATAAAAGACAACGCCAGCAAAGCTGGGCGGATACGCTAGTTTATTATAAAGACGAAGTATGTTTAGTAGTTACTGTTGTTTAGCTTAATATGTGTCGAGGATAGTATAACTTATATGAGTGTTTATCTATTTAGCGAATGCAGTTCCACCGTTCTACCCACTTTTGTACTGTCTGAATAACGAGCTAGTATCGCGTTACCTTGTATTGTAACACGTATTGTGCCAGACGAGAAACGAGACATGATAATAGACAGTAGTCGTTTCCTTTGTCTACGATTTGTATTGCCAGCGTCTCCTCCTTGAAATAATAATCCTCTATAAGAGAGTTTTAACTTGTCATATTTCTTAATTTACGCCCGTATTTACTGCTCGTTCGCTCTAACTTTGCGCTCGGCTCTATACTAAAGTCGAATTTTTGATTAGACGAAGTAAATTGACAGCAACTAATGTCACTTCTTCTTGTAGTGTTGCGTATTTTCTATGACGAAGTGACATTAGCTTATGTTAATTTACTTCGTATAATTAACAATTCGGGTATACGCCTCTACGCCAGCGGCAAAGTTAGAGCGAACGGGTAGTACAATAAAGTTTAAAACATTCGCCGTATTCGCAACAATTTTCATAATTGGTTCGCTCGTATTCGTCGTAGCCTGTGTTACTTACTAATAATGTAGCTTATAACTAATAAAAGAATGTAAAAATTTGGATGCTATAGTTTCAGAGCCTACTCATAACAATTTTCCTATTTTAGCCCCTCTCTATAAAATCGAGTGCAGAGGGGCTTATGGCGAGACTTTGTCTGTAGCTGTGACTCTGTCGCATTAAACTACGTCACTAGGTCACGTGCATCATCTGTTCAAAGTTTAAAATAAAACCGGCCAAGTGCGAGTTGGACTCGCCCATGAAGGGTTTCGTAGCAGCAAGTAACATACCTAGTATAAAAGTTCTTGTCGATCGTTGTAACTTTGATTGATATTTTAACACGTTCGCAGTGGTAGTGATTTTTCTAACCGAAAATTGCGGTTTACGACGTATTAAAAAAAACTCCAGCTCTACATCGTTCAAACTAATTTTCGTTGGCAGTTTTTATGGCAATGTACAGTCACCTCCAATATTGCATGGGCCCCTTAAGATCTATAATCCTATGCACATTTCAGTCTAAATTCACAAAAACTCCACTAGGTGGCGCAACTTTTCTCGGATTTAATATTGCATAGACACCTTAGAATCACAATAAATGTACTAGATGGCATATTTATATTACTCAAAAGATTAATGAGTTGTTATTTTGACAATAATCGCGTTCCTGTGTGAGGTATTAAAAAAATCGGCAACGCAAGATACTTGACTTCCAATGTTATCCGAGAGATGGCGTCAATTCTCAGTGCAAAGCAATTTCGTTTCGGATTGACCATGCATTCTCAAATTCGTCTGTACATCATATATTCTTTTTAGATTTATCATTCTCTTAGTTTAGAAGTTAGAGGGGTGGGGGGGGGGGACACACATTTTTCCACTTTGGAAGTGTCTTTTGCGCAAACTATTCACCTTAGAAAAAAATGATGTTAGATACCTCAATAGCATTTTTGAAGACCTATCTATACCTAGATATACCACACGTATGGGTTTGATGAAAAAAAAGTCCGTTTTTGCCATTTGGCTACGAAACCCTAAAAATGACAACGTGAGTCGGATTGAAGTTTCACTTTCACAATAAACGTGTTAGAGAGGGGCAGTCTGGTGAGAACGGTCTCACGGCTTTCTTGTTAATTTTAGTGAGATTACTATATAACCAACTAAATTAATCATTGGCGCAAAATGAGTTATCGAGTTTGATGATAAAAAGCTTGTGGTTCCTACCTAATTGAGAAAATTCTGAATGGGTAACGAGTAGCATTCAATCACTATCTCATAGCCGCGTGGAGGGCTACATAAGGTGTCATTATGACGACAAATGTGTCTGTCTCATTATATCCATAGACTCGCTGCTCATTACGTGGAATCAAATACTTACGATCTGAATGCGAAGAGTGGGCGTGGGGAAATAGACGTGTTTGTATGTAGGTAGGTGTATTTTAAATAGATTTCAACCTTTGTAAGAAGGCCTCAGGTGGTCTTAATTCTGTTAGGAGGCATTAATTAGCTTTTAGGATTATGCTTTGCTACTAATGAAATATAAATACATCGAGGTCTAGTTAAGAATACGATTCTCGTCAATGGCGTTTCATTTCACCGAAGCGCAAACTTAGCTCGACCAGACCAAAACAATTTTATGACGCTTAGCGCGTGTTCATCCCCTTTTCTCATCGTCGGTCCTGGAGGCATGACTTTAGGGTGCGTGCCCACATCCAGTAATATCGGAGTATCGCACACAGTTTTTTTAGGACACGTAGGTACTTATTGCAATAGTTTAACAACAAAATTACAAAAAGAAAATTAGAAATGATAACGGAGCATCTCGACCTCAAAATCAGTCCGATTATGATTGGTGATCGTTTCTTGCATTTCTGCGGATTGCTATAAATTTATATTGTGCGACTGTGCGTACTTCAACAGTATTCTGTCGTACGCCTGATCTACGAATCCGCTAGGAAGATTCTTGCGATGAAAATGTATTAAGTAAGTATATTATTGTTGGGGCATGTCGAAGGAAGGGAAGAAGTGGGTGTGGGTATAAATTGCTAAATTTTCGCTAACGGCAGAAATATTTAATGTGTGAACAGCAATTATTCATTGAAATGTAAATTCTCCTCAAAAGATAAACAGACATGTAAGCAATCGTATACTTTACAATAGAGCTGTTCTACCAAATATTACTTTGCCTATTGATAAGGCTCCTTTTATTACTAAAGATACTACTAAAAGATATGGCAGCGTTTTCGATCAAAGCGGTGGAAAAAAGCGGCGCGGCAAGGATTAATAATGCTGCTGAGTGGGTCCCAAACTGATGAAGCGTCTGATGTAATTAAATTACAGCACTACGTAGTAGTATAATAATTGAACCAATTATCGTACTTTGTAAACGCTTTGATCAACCCTACCTGGATCTGACGACGAAGTATCAAAGGCACTCCAATGGAATGGGTATTACAAAGTCTCTTCCAAATCCTACTTATAAGTACTTATAAGTGTGAAAGTATGTGAAGGTGTTTGGATATGTGTAGTGTAATGTAACACGCTAAAACCCATCAACCAATTTAATAAAGAGCGATCGCAACAAAATTTAACTAACGACAGTAAAGAGATTCTAAAAGCACTAGGTATCGAAGAATAATTTTGTTTTTTCATCTTCGCCAGAACTGAGCGATCCCAAAAATCGTTTCTCTGTCGAACTATAAACTTGGAACAACCTGCCCACGCACATATTACCCTCATCTTACAATCCCGGGTTCTTCAAGCGAAGCATGAAGAGGCACATCACAGTGCCGCCAACTTAAGGAGCACTGTCAGGAGTCTTACGGACTGCGAGAGTTATGCCCGCCTTCCACTGCGAGCGAGTCGGACCCATTACGGACTCCGCTATACTCGTAACGACGATTTTCATACATGTCCTTCTACCAAAGCGGACATGACATGTATCGAAAGTCATCGTTACGAGTATAGCGGAGTCCGTAATGGGTCCGACTCGCTCGCAGTCACAGTGGAAGGCGGGCATTACCCCCAATCGCAAGATTCGACATGGCTTTCCATTAGGCTGGCGGCGTCAATTTGGCGAGCTTAATATAAAAAATACATAGCACTGTAATCACTTTTAATATTAATTTCACAGCAAATTTTTATTTAAATTTTAAATTTAAATTTTTATTTACTTTAAAATTTAATAAGCTGCCACTTCAATATTACACTAACGTTGAAAATCTACGTCAGCGTAATATTGAAGGGCTTGAATTTTTACAGTTCTTAATTTTCGTATCAAATAATTTTTAATGATATCTATTGATTTAAGGTCCGAAGTGGGCGTGGCTTGTCTAACACTTAAAAGGTTTAACCGTAAAGGCACTTTTTGACTAGACTAATCTTGTAGTAGGTATATAAAATTTACTTCGCCAATTAACACAAATTTTCTTAAAACTATACTGAATATTATAAAGCTGAAGAGTTTGTTTGTTTGAACGCAATGATCTCAAAAACTCACAGGTTGTTATTTAACAAATTCTTCAGGACAAGATAGTTCATTTATAGAGAAAGGCTAGCTAGGCTATAAAACACCACGCTCCGACGCATAGGCTAAAATCACGCTACAGAGAAAAAGGGCGCAAGGAACGGGGAAAATTTAATCCTCATGAGAACTAAGTGCTCGTTAAGGAGACGCGGCGCTTCGAGCGGCGCGGCCCGCCAGGCGGGCCGCCAGAAACACAAACGCATGGAAATGTTCAGAGCGTTCAAGGAGAAGCGTTTTTGCAAGCGTTTGTTTGAGTTGTAGCTGCCACAGCGGCGAGTGTCGTCGCGTCGGAAGGGGCAATTGAAGCGACGGGTGATGCCGCGGAGGACGCGGCGGGTAAACCAGCGAGTCTCGCACTGGAGGAACGCGGCGGATGAAGCTGCGGGTGACGCCGCGAAGGACGCTTCAAGGAAGGGGTGGGAGATGTGCGGGGTATGCGTTAGGTAGGAATGTCGGGCAATATCGTTCATAGAAAATATCGATATTAAAATAAAAATATTTATCAAAATAAAATATCAATATTTAATTTTGAAAATGTAATCGATGTTTATAACCCTCTGGAGCAGAACGTCATGAAAGCAAAATATCACGTACGCAAAATAAACGATACATCGATACTTTTGAAAGATTGGCGTTCAATTCCATACGTCGAACTCGAACATTTCCATACGTTTCAGGGTGGCGTTCTATCTCCTCTTTTATTCTGTATCTTCATCAACTCGGCTACGAGTCTTATTTCCAGTAACTTCCATCTCTACGCTGACGACTTGCAGCTGTACCGACGTTTTTCAGCCACTGACGCCCCATTTGGCATATCGTGCATTAACCGCGACTTAGACGTAGCGACTGGGCTAATTCGGTCGGACTGCGCATCAACCCTCTGAAGTCGCAAGCCATCGTCATTAGCAGTAAGTATCAAACTGACAATATGCCGGTGTCTGAACTGGATCCAGTTCTTTTGGCCGGTATTCAGATACCCTACGCAGACATTGTGAAGAACCTGGGAGTGATCATGGACATCACGCTATCCTGGAGTGCCCATATTAGTGACTTCAGCAAGAAAGTGCACTTCTCCTTTCATTCGTTGAAGTGCCTCCAGAGCCTCTTACCCTTGAGGACGAAAATTAGTCTTGCTCTAACTATTATTCAGCCCATTATTGACTACGCCGACGCCTGCTATTTAGACGCCACTGAGGAGCTTCTGGATAAACTTGAGAGGTTGCAAAATTTGTGTATACGCTTTATATTCAATCTTAGAAAGTTCGATCATGTTGCTCACTTTCGCAAAGAACTCAAGTGGCTCCCAATCCGCCTTCGCCGTAACACTCGAATCCTCTGCCTCCTTTACAATATCCTTTATAATCCATCTTCACCTCCCTATCTAAAGGAAAGGTTCTCTTTTGTTCGTTCTCCTGATGCTCTCTGCAGATCTCACCTACGCTCAAATCTTAAATTTCCTTCTCACAAAACCGGTTTTTATTCATCCTCTTTCACCGTGCATGCAGTCAGACTATGGAACTCACTTCCGCCTGGTATCAGGGACAGTAAAACTATCACCACTTTTAAAAAGCAAGTCCGTGGACACTATTTTTTTTTAAATTCTTTTTTTAAATTTTTTTTTTGTTGCCTACGGATTTTTAGTTTTTGAATAATTTAATTTACTTTTTATTTATTTGAATATTTTGTTGATTCAATGTGAAAAACATTTAAATTTCAACCTTATTGTTCTACAACTTTAATTTGTGTTGATTATTAAGAACTTACTATTGTTTATTTTAATATTTTGAACCTGTTATAATTTGATTGTTCTAAAACTTTAATTTGTGTTGATTATGTAAGTACTTACTATTTCTGTTGTTTATTATTAATGAATAAAACTTGATATGGTATGTATTTTATAAAAAAATAAATGTCAAATTAGGAAAATATCGATTAATTTAAAAAAATCGATTATTTTCTTGAGAAAAATCGATAATTTACTAATCGATTTTTCATGCTAAAGAAAAAATCGATTAACTAAAAATCGTTTTTTTATGTACAATGTCACATCCCTATGTCGCACTGAACGACGCCGTATATGAAGCTGCGTGCAACGCGGCGGATGCAGCGCCGAGTGAAGCTGCGTGCCACGCGGCTGACGCAGCGCCGAGAGAAGCCACGCCACGCGCGTCGCTCGACGCCCCGCGTGTCCTTAAACGAGCTCCTACATTTCTATATGTTTGATTTTGCGCGTGACGCTACGCGGGCCGCTTCACGCGCCGCCTGACTATAAACGGTCAAATCGCTTTACGCGCCGCTGCAAGCCACGCCGTACGCGACGCTTGACGCCCCGCGTCTCCTTAAACGAACGTTGCGTGCGCTGCGTAAATACGTAAGAAAGAAACATTATATTATTATTTTGTTTCTCATATTTTTTTCTAAACAACGTGCGGTATAAGGGTATAAGCATATGTTTACTTTGAAGCTTCGCTCACAATATAGACCAGTGCAGAAGCCTTTCAATATTATAAAAAAAAACCCCCGGCTCACAAAAAAGAGCAACAAAAAAACCTGTAAAAAGTAAAAAATAACTATAATATTATGACCTATCTAGTCTATCTACCCTAAGTATTGAACCTTTATTATTATTATAGGTAGCTATATTATTTACGTATTCATATTTTTAACTAACAGTTGGTCTCGTCGGGGGGACCGCTCTGTACCTAAATAGAGACATACGTACGATTAGGTTCTGATTAGGCGAGCGGTCCCCGACGAGACAAACTGTTAGTTAAAAATATGAATATGTAAATAATATAGCTACCTATAATAATAATAAAGGTTCAATACTTAGGGTAGATAGGTCATAATATAATAGCTATTTTTTACTTTTTACAGGATTTTTTATTGTTCTTTTTTTGTGAGTCGGGGGTTTTTTAAATTTTTAATTTAATTTTTTTCATGCTTTTTATAGGGGGTTTTTAATATCAACATACGTATAGTCTATCAACAATTATTCAGAGCTAATGCGAATTGCGCGGAGTGTGGTTACAGAATTAGAAATATATTCCACTCCCCATATCTTTCGAATGGCTAAACCGATTTTCATAAAACTTACAGTATCGTGATTTCATTTGATACCCAACACGGGTATATTTGAACACATTCAATTTTTCATCCCCACTTTCACCCCTCATATCTTTAAAATGGCTTAACCGATTTTTATAAAACATAGCTAAGAACACTCTCCCCTAACCCATCTTTCAAACAAAAGAAACAGAATCAAAATTGGTTAATCCGTTTGGGCGCTACGATGCCACAGACAGACTTACACACACACACACACCCACACACACGTCAATCTTATAACACCACGTCCGGGTTTCCGTCGGGGGTTAAAAAAGATAATGAAATTAGTAGTAACTTGAAACTCAAAATATGTAAGATTCTATTTTACGTTGATAAACACAAAATTGTTTTCATTCCTTCTATTCGAAAAGAATCACTTTGCACCTCGATAACGGGGCGCAAAATAGCTCTTTTCTGTTAAGAGCTTTTTAGCGGGCGGCAAAAGATTTGAATTTGGAACTCGAAAATTTCATAGAAATCGAACGCAAATTGTATGAATTACTGGCTGGTAAGTGTTGGCTTGGCTGCACAGCGCGGTGTCCTGAGCTAACTAAAAAAAACTAAATAGCGCCATTTATCTGTTCGTGTTCGTCATTATTAATGTTCTTGTAATCACACATTTTATTGTATTCTGCAAATATAATAAGTTCTACGTCAAGTTATGAAAGTGACAATCCATAAACTCCTGGAACAATAAATAGAAGGTAACTACGTCGTACAAAACTTAGTACCTATACGTTTTTCTCATAGAAAAGGAATGAAAAGTAGAGTATATTACTCGAGGGCAAATTATTTTTCTCTCGGGCGGTGTACTTTGAATCCCTCACTGCGCTCAGGATTCTACGTTAGAATCCCTCGCTGAGCTCGGGATTCTATTCTATAATCCTTCGCTTCGCTCGTGATTCAAAGTAGCGCCCTCGCCGTAAAAATACTATTTTGCCCCCTTGTTATACAATCTACTATTTTCCAGTAATTTAAGTGTAAACATCAATAAATTCTAGATAATTTCAAAGTACTAGGTGCAGAGAAACCTACGTTGCACATGACATATTCCCACACCTACCGGCGCTTTATGTCCCACCTCCAATGTTTAAAATTATACCTCAGTGTAAACTTTTCTTTCGTATCAAGTTGTTACTTCCTCAGTGCCTTTTAATAAAATTCCTCATGAAATAATACACCAGTTTGGATTCAAAGCACTATAAAAGTACATTTTATATAATGTCAATACTCCATTATTATTTACTGTCAGATATTACGTCGTTTTACTTTGAAGTGTACACTGAAAGTTTTTCGCAAACAGCCTTCTAATATTACTCTGTGAATTGAATGCCACGGAATATAAACGATAGGAATAATGTAAATTGATAAAGCTCTAGAATCTAGAGCTTTATCAATTTAAATTCATACACATCTAGAGTCTAGATATACGGACTGAATTTCAACCGCAGTCCGACCGCCGATTTGCAGTTGGGGTCCAATTAACACGGATTGCAATGAAACTGTAAACCAACAAGAGGGGGTATGACCGAATCGTGTCTATTGAAGGGAAAATCAAATAATGTCAGTTAGTTTGCAACCCTTCTAAAATAATTGCGCAACGTTTTTGTAAAATACATGCATCCATTTTAATCACGTCATTATCCCTGAAGTGGTCGGCAGAGGCATACTTAAGCCCGCTTTTCACCATTTGAATTTTGCCTCTGTCTTCAGTAGCTACGCTACCTACTACTCCACCAAGCGAAGTTGACGAACGCGTGGAATTATCCCTTACCGCCTGCAGGTGCAGCAGGTGTGATGTAGGTACATCAGGTACCGGAATCGCCTTAGTACCTTCCGCAAGGATGCAGACCACGCTCGTGTACCCGTTTTCTTAAATTTAGTTCAGGACAAAAAAAAAGACGTGGCACTCGGGGACTGCCGCGGTAAAGCTATTAGGTAGGTACATAGCATTTTTATCAACTATGCTAGTATAAATATTTCTATATAAGAATATTGTACTTTTGGACTTATGTACCTACTTTTGAACTTTTGAACTTTTGTACTTTGGACTTTTGTACTTTGGATTTTTGGACTTTTTTACTTTTGTACTTTTGGACTTTTGGAGCCCAAAAGTCCAAAAGTACAAAAGTCCCAAAGGCCAAAAGTCCACTCCACCTAACCTCACCCCACCCCACACCAATTCACCTCACCACACCCCACTTCACCTCACCCCACCCTACACACCTCAGCCCACCCCACCTCACCCTACTTCACTTCATATTCATAGGTACACGTTATGCAAACGCTCACGTGTACACGTTGGTATAAGTGCGAGATACACGAACGTGGCCGAAGGTAGCCGAGAGTGTTATGTTATTTTCGTGACAGAATTTCTGGATTAGGTCTCCACGCTCAAGGCCCGCGATAAAAGCTATGCAATGGCTTAAAAAAAAACTCGATCGATATAGAGATTTTTCGTAACATTTGAATCGTCAACTTCGCTTCGTGGAGTAGTATATTTAGTAGAGAATGACTTGTATATCAATGCTGCAATGGTCTCACATTGCAGCATTGATATACAAGTCATTCTCTTCCATGACAGCCAGGACTTCTTGGTCCTTGAGTTGGATGCGGTAATGAGATACTTGTTCCTGACTTTTAGGACTGTTACGTCTTAGAGATAATTTTGAAAAGCAATTAGTATGCTGACTCCCCAAGACGTAATATTGGTGCTCCCCAAGGTGAAAGAATTGACGGTCGAGAGCAGTGTCTCGGTGGTCCAATGGTTAGAGCGTCTGGTCTGGCAAACCAGATGATGCAGGTTCGAATCCTGCTCGAAACCAAAATATTTTCTCATTAAAAAAAATCTGTTACGTCTTGTTTCTTTTTTTTTAATTTGTTAAGTCGTACATACCATTAAATAACAAGTAGGTAGGTATTCGCTTTGTGTGTGAAATAATTGGAGTCATATAATATTGAGTGAGCAAAAAAGATACATTGAACTCTGATAGTAGGTCACCTGTTATGTCTACAAACGAATCATATTCGTACTCAGCAATTAATCGCTTTCTACTGTTACCATATGTCGTGCAGTGTCGTTTCTATGCATGTGTGGGACGCAATGCAATATTCATTGAAACATAGCCAACAAACTGCCTCACAAATCAGCTGTTCTAACTCTCAGTGACAGTTTAGCTGTTACTTAGTCGACTGTAACATTTTGTGTACCTACATACATACATATACTCACGCCTTTTATCCCCGAAGGGGTGGGCAGAGGCATATTATTATATGCCCACATTTCAGCTTTTTAGAATTTGTACCACTCGATAGGTGGTGAGCCGTATTGCCGTGTTGAGATGGATAGGCGCAGGTTGTGAATGCCTGCTGTTGAAAATTTTTCAAGCCGCCTAAAAGGGCCTTCAACTAGGCTTAACGACTGCCATTTTACTGACAACCGGGACCAACGGCTGAACGTGCATTGCGAAGCACGGAAACGCTCAAATAAATGTCACAAAGTGGTCACATGGATGGTCACCCATCCAATGACTGGCCATAGTGAAAGTTGCTTACTGCAGTGATCATTTACAGAACACTGAGTCCGCGGGGCCACGAGCGTACCTCCAAGAAGGGTCCAAGAGTGTAACTATGTTTACGATTAATAAAGAATGGAAAGAATTGTAAGACCGTTAACCCGAATCGTCGCCTGCCAGAGTCTCTTTCGTGTTTCATGATCGTGACTTTGGCAGGCGCTGGTTCGTGATGCTTAGTGTGTCATAAGAAATTTCTATACCTCTTTGGTAGCTTTTGTCGTTCATCGTCGCTTCTATAGGTCTTTTGGAAACACTACGCCTAAGACATTAAAAAGTTCCTCTATAGGCAACTGTGGGTAGTGTACTCACAGTTGTCTGTGAAGGAGTTTAAATTTTCTCAAAGTAGGTCACCGAGAATTAACTAATAACATTGTTTAGTAAGTGGTTTTACGCGTGAGGCCTAGAACACGTAAGAGTAAACTTTAACATTAACGTGTAGTGATAAAGAATGCGACCTAGTTTTTCTTGTGCGATAACACACTTTGGCGTGATTTTTAAATCAAGTTAAATAGAAGATTCCGACGAAGAGTGATTCTATAGACTGCTATAGACAGTGGATCATGTTGTCCAATATTGATGCTCGGTTCAAAACTGAACAAAGCTAACCTGAGCACTGACAGATGACCGCTCTGCCGGAGGCGTTCATAATGAGGTGAGAGGTCAGGCGGCAATCTCTGAAAGAGCCATAGCAAAGCGGCTGAATTTCAAATGGCGATGAAATTAGACTTATGAGACATTTTGATTAGCATCAGTGAATTGTTTGTATTTGATGCTGTGGTGGCGCCATTAGGATATTATATGATTCCCGCACTTGGCACTCACTTCACAGTTTTCGTTATGTTTCAGTGTATCTCGTTCGTAGAATAAGGCTGAATAAGGCTGACTAAGACTGATTTCCGATGAGTCTCCAAGGTCTAAGGGCAAGAAGCTAAAGGTAGAGTTTAGTCAGTAAGAGTCTGACATAATCACACGGCCGACCGTGTGGTACGCATGTAGCATTCTCTACCTCCACCCCTCGCTCCAGGGTGGTGCCTTAGAGCTCAAAAAAAAATCTAAGGCTGACTCCGTGTTCTGTAAACGATCACTGCATGAAGCAACTTTCGCCGATCCTGGGAGGGGTCACCAACACGTGACCACTTTGTGATAATTATTCGAGAACGTAGAGCGTTTCCGTGCTTCGGAAGGCACACTACGCCGTTGGTCCCGGTTGTCAATAACATGACAGCCATTAAACATGAGTTGAAGACCTTATTTGCTTGGAAATTTTCAATTGTCGTTCGTCACAACCTGCGCCTGTTAATTCCAACACTGCAATAGGCTCACCACCTATTACGTGGTGCAATAAAAACTATAAAGTAAAATGAAGGCGTATACTATGCCTCTGTTTACCTGCCCCTTCGGAGATAAAGATATGACTGTTATGTATGTTTATTAAAATAAAGACTGCAACTGGTGCTAATTTATGAAAGGTATTTTCTTTTTTAACGTGAGGGAAAATCTTTATGGACGCTATGCCGGACTCCTACCGACTAAAAAAACCTCACGTAGCGCCCAACAGCTTATGGTTGGGAGCCCCGGGTAAGCCCTCGGAAGGATGTCCCAGGATGGATGTCCTAGGACTATGAAAGGTATTGTTAGGTACCTATTTTTGTTTCATCAAAATACTGATATACCTCGGTACTGATTTTCGGTCATCGATGTTATTGGATGCAACGTAACGTGCATATGAATGTTTCAGAATACGTAACAATAGAAGCCAAATTGCTGATATATTGGGTTTGTAAGGGTAAATGGTATTTGCGTTGGGGGGTTTTGTGGTTGTTTCCATGAAATAATAAGTATCGACTTTGTTGTTTGATAGCTACTAAAACGGGAATCATGGATGATTGTGAAGTGCTTGATATCATGATCATCTATACTAATATTATAAAGAGGTAAAGTTTGTGTGTTTGTTAAATTGTAAGGGGTAATCTCGGGATCTACTGAACCGATTTTAAAAATTCTTTCACCAATAGAAAGCTACGTTATTGTGGAGTGTCATAGGCTATATAGCATCACGCTACAACGAATAGGAGCGGAGCAGTAATAGTAAATGTTTCAAAAACGGGGGAAATATTAACGACGAGACGCTACGGGAGTAAACGCAACGCGACGGGAACAGGTATCTAATACTCTCTCTTAAGTGGCGCAAACGAAGTTGCGCGGGTCAGCTAGTTATCTAGTAATATATTATGAAAACTGTACTTTGAGGGTGGTTGACGTAAAATTTGGCCATTATAAATTATACTACTCTTCCTAGTGTCGTGACATCAAGATTTTCAAACATAGAAATATCAAGATTTTCGTATTTAATTTGATTGAAATAATTAATGCCAAACCGCACCGTGGTAGAAAAAAATCTTGCACGATGGATGTGATGCGATTTCTGACTCATTGTACAGACAAGAACAGGCTAGCAATACGAACACGAGATTCGCCAATTTGTTGTGGAGGTCAGATGGCAGTCATTTTAGGCATTTTAGGGTCGGTCTGGTGTTGCAAACGTTCATAGGCTGCGGTGACCACCAGTCCTTCTGGTGGGCCGTATGCTTGTCTGCCACCTTAGTGGTAAAATAGACAAAAAAAAATGGCAGTCGCTTATCCGAAAATACCGAATTTATCCGTATCGAAGTTAGACTCAACCCCTACTGGGTTGAGAAAAAGCTCGGTGGATGAAGATGCTGTGTTGTGACCACTTTGTATAAACATATCCGAGCGTATTTGTGCTTTGGAAGACACGCTAAGCCTAAGCCGTTAGGTTTCGGAAGCCAGTAATATAGCAGGAGTTGAAGGCATTATGGGCGACTTGACAATTTAAACAGGTTGTAGCTACAACCTGCGCCTGTCCGTTTTTGACAGCGTAATAGACTTACCCACCTATTACGGGAACAAAATTCAAAGTAATGGTGAAATGCAGGCGTATAGTTTTCTCTTTATGCCACTTAGATGGCAGATCAGCATAGGCCCATCTGATGGAAAGTATGCCTTTGAAGATGAAGGCGTCGCTATATTTGATACATTAAACTTTAAATTGAAGTAAGCTTTACTGAAAAATATATTATTTTAATCCACTTATTATTGAGAATGCTTCTTCGTAATCTTGAAACACTTTAAACTTCTTGTGAGGCAAAGAATTCCGTAATTCATTAATCAAAGCGAGCCGTAACTAAAACGCTGGTATTACGATCCCGTCTGTAATACCAAGCCAAAGAACGGCCGAGGCGACAGTCTATTAATTTAGAAAGATGGTGGTTTTTTAATTTTCTTTTCTTCATCGTCATCATTTCATCAAAAAAGTTAGCATTATTTTATGTGGTTAGAATGAATAAGATAGTAGGATTTTGTTTAATATTTTTGCAACATTTTAGATATTGATGAAGAGATTGAAAAAGAAAACCTGATTTATTTAAATAGATTTTTTTATAAAAAATCTTCAATACTTTTGTAGCTAAAATGTGTAGGACTGGTTCAGTAATCATTTCAAACAATTTAAGCACTTAGTCAATAAAACAAGTATTTAAAGAATTATTATCCTACTTGATTATACTGTTTTAGCATAATTTAGGAAGTAGGACTTTACCGCCTCATCTTGGAATTCACTTTGCTTGGTTCTAAGAAAGAAAGATAATATTTTTTATTAGGCCCACATAAAACTTAGTACCTAAACTTAAAAAATAAGAAAAAAGAAACAAAAAGACAATATAAATTACGTAAAAAATATTTAAGAAAAACAACTGGAAATTATTGTGCGCCTAAAAGGCTCAGCATAAATGCTGTAGATTAGCACAGCGCTGATTTTTAGCTGAAGCTCACCCTTTAGGCGCGATTGGTCCATTTTACTATGGTTCTAGTCATAACCCTTTTAAAACATGACTTAGCCCCTTTTCACACGTACCGGTTGCCGGGTAGCCGGTGCCGGGTACCCGGCGGCGAGTGTATGGCATTACCGGGCAAATTACGCCGGTACGTGCGAAAGCTATAGTACATGGCCATACACTTCGCCGCCTGCCGGATACTCGGCAACCGGTACGTGTGAAAAGGGGTTAACTGTTGTATCAAGGCGGTATAATAATGTTGAAAATAAGTACTCACCCTCACTTGTCTTTGTCTGAAACACAGGTTAGTTCCTAGTTCAGACAAGGTAGCTTACAATCTCGGTACTAAGTGAAACTCTTTTGCAGTACTTATTTAAACATGCCCCTTTGTACTAAATTAAAACATAATGTTATTATTAGATAGACCTTTAAATTTTGAATTGTATTGTATTTCTTTTATTATATTTATGCGTAATATGTAATAACTATGCGTACAATCTAATTTTTAATACCATTGTAAACGTAAGGTGTATATTTTACAACTATGTACAAAAGTAATTTTCTGAAATAAATTATATTTAAATTAAAAAAAATAAAATAAAAAAAAAATAAAAAAAAAACTTACCTCAGTCATTGGACTTGTCCTTGTAGGTGTAGGTACACCTTCGATCGACGTCACTGACTGTCATAAAACTGTACAGTTCACCTGAAGAAATCAAAACGGTACACTTAGGTCATTTAATGTTATTTTGTACGCGATTATCTCGTGCGAACATTTTGTATACTTACCTTGTCTTTGAATATCGCCAGTCCAACGGTTTTCTACAGTACAGTGCACATAATAAGAAAATAATAAGTTGTCTTGGTATACTGCCTACGAACTAGTAGATATCGTATTACTGGCAAACTAAAACGATAGCAAAATGAACAAAATATGTTGCAATTTAATAAGGCACATTTATTATCGTTTATTTTGGGCTAATAATGGTTGCAAAATTTTTAAATCCATGGATTTTACGTGTGGATAGTTTCATGGATGTTATGCCGGCCTCCTACTGGCTAAAACCACACGGTGCCTTAACATCTGCCCAGGGGCTGGGAGTCCCGGACACGCCCCACAGTGGTCTGAAAATCGTGCTCCCCTTTCGTAGAAAGTCAATGTGGGATATTCATAAAACTAAAATATGGAACGTGTCAGGTATACATTCCTTTAATGCATATTGTAGTATGAATGATTTTAGTTACTCCGCGCCTGAGAAAAAAAATATTTAGTTTTTTTTTTGTATGGGAGAAATTACATAAAGTACATTTTCTTGCGACTGAATGAAACTGAAAGGCTGGTACTCATACGAGCTATTGCCGCTCTTAAGGCGATTACTTTGACATACCATTCGTGTACCTTTAGGTGCCGCTTCACATGTAGGATTTTTTTGAAATTTCGAATTTTCGGCATTGAATTTTTTAAGTATGTGACGCATTTAAATTAAGTTGGTAAGAAATTTGGAATAAAATATTTATAATACATACGCGCCTAATGTTATAATAATTGTTATAATTAATTCAATTACTTTAACTCAAAAAATAATTTAACTTTAGAAAATAGTTTTTTACGAATAGATACTAATTAGGGCACTGCAACTATGTAAGTAATATCTGCCTTAAATATACAAATAACTTTTTACAATATTGTAACCTCATTAGCTAAGTGGGTGTTAATGATTTTTATTATACCTAATGATAGCGGAGGTTCGTTATCATTATCAATTACAGGAATTACTGATTACTAATAGTTCAGATTTATTACGTGTTAATTTGCTCCGACCCTTAATGAGGGTAGTTATACATAAATAGAATGTTTGGCATGAATTGCGTCAGTAACATTTAGCACTTGTGCGCGTAAACTTTAATTTTTCTGTTCTTTCCAATTTTCTATTGCTACGGAAGGTTTTGGTATCAATCTCGATATTTTCATGTTTGTAGCCAACAACACTTCTTTCTCAGATCCCAATGTTTTATTTGAAGTGTTTTTGAATAGTGTTGATTTGTCAGAAACTGAAAAGAGAGACTTGAAACAATTCTGCCAAACTTATGTGTGTGCATTGAAAAGGAAATGAATCTCATGTAATCGCACGGGAAATTCGGAATTGGAACATGGTGACTGATCTATCGTTACTGAGGAAGTCATCTTTTCCTTGATGACTTCAGGCCATTTGATGTCTTCTTGGAGCTATGCTTCGTACTTTTTAATGAAAGTATGTCGCGTGCGATTACATGAGATCAATTTCCTTTTCAATGCAATCACATAAGTTTGGCAGAATTGCTTCAAGTCTCTCTTTTCATTTTCTGACAAATCAACACTATTCACAAACACTTCAAATAACACATTGGGATCTGAGAAAGAAGTGTTGTTGGCCACAAACATGAAAATATCAAGATTGGTACCAAAACCTTCCATCGCAATAGAAAATTGGAATGAACAGAAAAATTAAAGTTTACGGGCACAAGTGCTAAACGTTACTGACAGAATTCATGCTAAACATTCTATTTATGTTTAACTACCCTCATTAAGGATCGGACCAAATTAATTTAAATGCGTCACATACTTAAAAAATTCAATACCGAAAATTCGAAATTTCAAAAAAATCCTACGTGTGAAGCGGCACCTAAAGGTACACGAGTGGTATGTCAAAGTAATCGCCTTAAGAGCAGCAATAGCTCGTATGAGTACCAGCCTTTCAGTTTCATTCAGCCGCAAGAAAATGTACTTTATGTAATTTCTCCCATACAAAAAAAAACTAAATATTTTTTTTCTCAGGCGCGGAGTAACTAAAATCATTCATACTACAATATGCATTAAAGGAATGTATACCTGACACGTTCTATATTTTAGTTTTATGAATATCCCACATTGACTTTCTACGAAAGGGGAGCACGATTTTCAGACCACTGTGCGCCCTCGGAAGGATATTCCCAGTTCTCCCGACAGACTTTGTCTACCTTCGCAGAATCTCCCAGCGGGGTTAGGTTGCAAACCTATTTCACGTAATTTACACGCCAATAGGCACATTACCTGTTACGTAGTTCAAAATCAAATGGTAAAATGAGGGCGTATATAATATGAAGGGTACAGGCAAAGAACAGGGTATGTCCAAAAATGAGATTTTGAGAAAAACGCAGTTTAAAGTTTACCTAGAAGTATTACTTACTGACTGCCTCTGTGGCGCAGTCGGTAGTGATACCGCCTGCGGCGCTGGAGGTCGTGGGTTCGATTCCCACCGGAGACAAATATTTGTGTGATCCATAAATGTTTGTCTCAAGAGTCTGGGTGTTTCTATGTATAATATGTATGTATTTAAAAGTATATAAGTATTAATATCCGTGGTCTGATACCCATAACACAAGCAGGTTATTCCTAGCTTACTTTGGGATCAGATAGCGTTGTGTGAGATGACCATCTTTTTACTTTTTTTAAAAGTTAGTGATTGGAAACTAGACTACCATAGACAAAGATTTGATTTCAATAGAAAACAGAAAAATAAAAAATTGTGACATTCGCTGTTCTTTGCCTGTACCCTTCATATGCTTCTGCCTACCGCTTCGAGGAAATAGGCGTGACTATATATTTGGATGCTAAAGGTCATTTGGACATTAGTCACGTTCACGTCTTGTATGTTTCGAGAAAGACCGACTACTTTCCTACCTACGAAATTCTTTTAATACTGAAGCTTCATGCTTCTTGAAAGGTCAAAATCCGGTTTTACCGATTACAGCGTTTTAATGAGCAATTATAAAATTATAAGATTTACAAAAAATATCTTTTCATGCACGGACACGGACCCGGGTCTCCCGGCCCTAAACAGTTGTAGGGTATTGTGTGGTTTTAGGCTGGTAAGAGTCCGGCCAGCATAGCACCCATGTAAAATTACCATGCGTAATAAAAATAAAAAACACGGAATTGAAACACTCACTGCGCGATTGTCGTTTGCATTGCATATCCGAGGATATTACACGGTACGGAACACAATGCTCTACAATCAGTAAAATCCAATTTAACCTGAAGATTAGTCCAGACCAGCAGTAACTAGGTCACGTGAACTGATTGCTATTCCATCGGCTTTGGTCTGAAATGTCAAATCAAGCAAAATAAATGCTGGCAATAAATAAATTGATAGGGCTAACGACCTTGACCATATATAACACGCGTATTTTAGTTGTAATGTGTTATTACATACTCATAGTTATCAAAACTGTAAATAAAAATAGGTGTATGTTTTCTTCATATATGGGCATAAGTATTGTTTTCTTTCTCGTCGATTAAAATTGAAGCCACAAAATGCATTCATCTAAAAATTTCGGGCTGATTCTACTTATGATCATTTCACAAATTATACAATTTATAACAAAAGCATATTTTGACACAAATCTTGTACCTAGATAAAATTATTTCCTGGCTTTCATTTCTAGATGCCAACAAAATATGATTTCAATCGCAGCTCTTTTTCGTGATTTTCTGAAACAAGCCCATTAATGAGTAACCACAAATTAACCTAATGTTAAACGGTCATTTGTTTAGATACAATAGTTAAAACCAGCCAAGTGCTAGTCGGACTCGCGCACGGAGGGTTCCGTACCAAAAAACGCATGGTATACGCACACATTACACTACATAGTTTCATGTCTCACGTAATAAGTGACAGCTGCAGGTTGTGACAACCCATTGCTGAAAATTTTATTTCAATCGTTAACTTAGATTAACGACTGTCATTTTACTGACAACCGAATTTCATTTTGAGTTTTCCTTCTCTAGGCAATGGATCATTTTGTGAAAGTGTTCCCTTAGTCGTCTCTTACGACACCCTCGGAATGAATAGGAATGGGGACATTTTGTACTCTTTCCCGTCGCCACACGGGCCTCCATGCTGCAAAAATCACGTTCTCGCTTTTATTTCTGCCCCTTACCAGTTAGAGTGAAAATTAATATTTGAAAAATCCGGCCAAGACGTTTAATTTTCAGCGAGATATAAGTGCATAAACCCTGAAGCGATCCGCTCTCTAATAATGTTATGATTATGAACTTGGAGAGAAAATTGGTATAAACAAATTATAAAACCATTAGGAAAAGTTGGCAGGATTCACGAAACATGAACAACAAGTTATTTAATTTGGAAAGTACTCGTACCTGCATAAATTAGGTTTTTTATTAAAGCTGAGTGTATGGTATCTGAAGCCTTTTTTTAATGGTAAGTCGCAGAATGTCTCATTCGCAATAGCCCCAATGTAAAAATACACCCCATTCTTATAATGTCCTATTGGTAAAATAAATTTATGTATGTGGGAAGTGGCAGAAAGTAATTTTAGTCCAAATACTAAAATATGTATAATTTTTGGGTCGAGCTCTTTACATAGTCGAGTGGTTAAACTCGATTACTTACATCAAAATCTATTCTATCCAAATACTTTGCAGTATTATTTCCGTGGCGAACACATTCTGGGAAGTCTATGTTCACTATAAGTAAAATATATTATTTAAAGTTCAAGTATCAAAGCCCAGATAAGCTAAAATGAGATGAGCTTTTTAATAATCATAATCAGAAGTGTCGCCGTCTACATATGAAGTACCCGCGTTACGCATTACAGTCTCAAGAGTTTCCAACAAGATCACGTAATGACACGTAATTTAGAACTTTACGATCGCTCGCAAACATATTCGGTAGCCTATTCGAGCAGCCTTTACAGTGTCATTATCTGAAATTGCGCGAACGACATCTAAAATAATATCATGAAATATATTAGTCATAAATAAAGCTAGAACTGCGCTACTTTGCTAGCTTTACGATTACGTCGCGTAGATTATCACTGATAAAATCTAGACGATTATCACTGATATTTAAAAATATATTTTTAAGAGATACTATCACTTTGAAAGATTTTTATAATTTGATCGCACTTCTCGTAAATATTGTGCAAAAGACGCAGATAAAATTATTGAACTGATTTTTTCATTGCTCAGCTTTCTGAAACGAACTCATAGTATTTTTTAAATTGTATCCTGAGTACAAGTAAATACAGTAGATTCTTATACCGATTGGAACGTGATTTCTTGCTGCAAAGAGCCTTAGATTGCAATTACGTCTTCATCACTTGAACAAGTAGTTGTAAGCTAGCTTCCAAGTGTTTTGCTTCTTTTCAATTACATCAATAAGTTGGCAAACAATGCAAAACAATGTTGGAAATATTATTGTGTTTATAAATTTTCAAGACTATTATGGACATTTCATTATTTCGAACGGGCTTCTAATGTACTAGTAGGTTGCGAAAAGTCACTCAAATGCATTTTAAATATATTTAGAAGCTCTCTTTTACATTGGAATGTATATACCCCCCAGTACTTTTGGTGAGTGCTAAACCAAAACGGCATCGAATATGTACAGCACGCATGCAAAATTTTGAATGCTTTTAACATAAATTGTAGACTGAGAGAAGTCCCATGATGCGTGGTATTTTAAAAAACATTTTGCATACAGTATTTTCGAAATCGATGCATCTTTGCCTACGCACTATCAGTTTATTGATGTTCTTTTTGTGCAAATCAGCTGGACGGTGGCATCAAACTCTTCAAAGGCATTCTGTAGTGCCTCCCGGGAACAGATGTTTTATGGCTATTGAGGGAGAGCTTCCAACCCCAACTCTTGCAGCTTAGAGACTGTTGTGCAGTATGGGGTCGCGCGTTGTCGTGAAGAAGCAGAGTGGACGACCGATTGACCAAAGTTTCGACGCGTACGTTGAGCTGGTGATCTTAAATTTCGTGGGGCACCCATCCATCTAGCTTTTTAGGTACCTTGGTAAATTATCGCAAATGGATCATTTGGTACATATTGTGTAACTAACATCAACATCAAAGGCTGCTGCTAGTTTAACTGTAGATTGACTCATTGAGTATCATATGCTTCCACAATGACATTTAATTCATTATTGTTGACCAAAGTGTTCGGACAACCAATAGTTATATACATATATTACTAGCGGACGTCACGCGGTTTCATCCGCGTAGTTCCCGTTCCCGTGGGAATAAAATATAGCCTATGTTCACCGCAGAGAGTGTAGCTTTCCAACAGTGAAAGAATTTTTTAGATCGGTCCAGTAGTTTCGGAGCCTATTCGTTACAAACAAACAAACAAAAAAACAAATCTTTCCTCTTTATAATATTAGTATAACAGAGGTTGTAATCCAGCTTTGGATGACATAATTGAAAGTTTCATTGTTGACATAAAAAAGGTAGGCCAACAACCAATAGGTAACGTTAAGAAAGCATGGATATACGACAAAATATTTAACATCACGTCTAAACTGGCCGTTTCTTGTGTACGATATGAGCCAAAACCTTCTCAGAAAATTGGATGCGAATGTTACGAAGACGTTGAAGTCGTGGCTAGGGCTAGCCCAATCGGCCGACCCGTCGGCATTATACAGAGCCTCTAATAACTTTGGAATGACGTTTAAGAAGCCGTCGGAACTCTATAAACATCTAAGAGTTACTAAAATGCACGTCTTGGCAAAATCAAGAGACAAAATCGTTCAAACTCTTCCAAAGGATAATAAATAAATGGTTTAAAAAACCCTAGAAAAATACGCTTTTATAATGCACGAAAAAAGCAAAAATAAATATTATGGATCGTTCAAGTTGCCTCTATTTCTAGGCTGAAGTGTTAACTATGTGCTTTTAGTTATAATGTTTGATTGTAAAAGCGTGGGACGCTGGGACAGGAAAAACTTTCCTGGCGGAAGCTTCATTATTTCTTATTAGATTAAGTATAAGGTCACATAAAGGCGTGTTTTTCTCCTGTTTTTAAACTATTAATTTACACTGTCACGCTTTTATATATCTATTGTGACTTTTACTATTATTAATATCGTTTATATTTTGGAAATGTATTAACGATGATAGGCTTTAATTGAAATGCATAACACACTTACTTGAAAAGTAAAGTAGTTAATCACGCCTACGCATTTTCAACACCCACTTTTGCCAGTTTTTCGTGACGCCCGCGTAATAGGAGCAAACCTATTACCGTTACGGATCTCTATTAGATAATTCATAGGTACATCCTTAAAGTTTCGGCATTCCGAGATATTTAGTACAATATGTAGTAATCATGTAATAAGAATACAAACGCATATATCCCCAAGCGGGTTATCAAAGGTAACCAAAGATATTTCGTTCTCGAACAAGAACTCTACATTTTGCCACTGTTAACGTATTCCCCTCATGTATCTACTTAATTGCCTGAAAGAAGAGGCGTTCCCTTTGGCAGCATAAACGTTTTGCTCTTGTGCGACCTCATGCAGCTTTCGCAAGGATTTTTATGATAAAAGGATTAGTATTAATAGGAATTTGCTTACAAAGAAGTCTTTCTTGTTCCAGCGCCCTACGCTTTTACAATCAAATATTATAACTAAAAGCCCATAGTTTACACTTCAGCCAAGAAATAGAGGCAACTTGAACGATCCATAATTTATTTTTGCTTTTTTCGTGCATTATGAAAGCGTATTTTTCTAGGGTTTTTTAAACCATTTATTTATTTTATACTTTTTAGTCCAAACATTTATACTTTTACTAGCTGTTGCCTGCGGCTTCATCCGTGTAGAAGTTGTTATCGCATAAAATCATTACCCTCCTTTAGCGCAGTCAGTCAAAAAGTAGCCTATGTCCTTCCCTTAAACTTTAACTATCTTTATTACAAATTTCATCAAAATTTTTTCAGTAGTTTAGGCGTGAAAACGTTACAGACAGACAGACAGAGTTACTTTCGCATTTTTAATATTAGTAGGGATTTCTGTATTACATGGTATGGTGTTTTGTCTGAGTTCGACTAATGTGAAAATATTTCATTATTACTCTAACTAATAGATATACATTTTATGCAGTGTACCTATGTCAATATTTACACTCAATATTACCTTCAATATATAACAGGTTTGTTATAACCCTGAAACTTAAGCTTGGTCAAAGTTCATTACAAGACTTTTCTGACGAATCCAAAAACAGATATAATACAATATTCCATCATGAAGTTCCAGTGCATATCTTCCGGCTCCATCATCAGATCAGTTCGACAGTACCATATTATTGTATTGTCATCAGAACTACATACAGCTGCCAATTTTCATGACCCTACGATCCTTGGAAGCTGGTTAAATTAGCTACCTTAGATTCCACTTGTTTTCAGAAACTATCTTCCGGCTCCATCATCATATCAGTTCGACAGTACCATGTTATTGTATTGTCATCAGAACTACATACAGCTGCCAATTTTCATGACCCTACGATCCTTGGAAGCTGGTTAAATTAGCTACCTTAGATTCCACTTGTTTTCAGTACCTATCTTCCGGCTCCATCATCAACTCAGTTTGACAGTACCATATTATTGTATCGTCATCAGAACTATATACATCTGCCAATTTTCATGACGCTACGATCCTTGGAAGCTGGTTAAATTAGCTACCTTAGATTCCACTTTTTCCATTGAAGTTTCAGTGCCTACCTTCGGGCTCCATCATCATATCAGTTTGACAGTACCATATTATTGTATTGTCATCAGAACTACATACAGCTGCCAATTTTCATGACCCTACGATCCTTAGAAGCTGGTTAAATTAGCTACCTTAGATTCCACTTGTTTTCAGTACCTATCTTCCGGCTCCATCATCATATCAGTTTGACAGTACTATATTATTGTATTGTCATCAGAACTGCAAACATCTGCCAATTTTCATGACGCTATGATCCTTGGAAGATGGTTAAATTAGTTTCCTTAGATTCCATTACATTGTTAGTTACATACACGACGACCTAATAAAAGCGTATTAAAAATATAGCAGAACTTGAGTCACGCCTCCAATTCCACAAGAAATTCATGGTGGGTTCGCAGACTGGTCGAGCGGGGTTGGGTAGTATCCGGAGACAAACAGATAAAGACATTACAAAATCTTTTCTGGAGCAGGATGAGAGCGATGCCTATAAGGTGCACGCGATGAACCTGGAGATGCAGAATGAATGGCTTACTCTGGGCGAATTTTGTATTCCCATGGCCTTGCAGTGGCGTACCTTATTGTACGACTGGTCGCCGGCTTTGCTTAAGTTCTACCTGAACGCGTTTCAATTGACCCTCCCCGACCAAAGTAATCTGGTCAGGTGGGGGAAAGCCACAGATAAAACATGTAATGCATGTGGAGAAGCGATTGGAACTGCTAGGCACCTGCTGGTAGGTTGTAGGACGTTACTAGACCGGGGTCATTACTCACGCCGACACGATAGGGTATTGGCAATCATACGTGAGGCTGTCAGTTTGGCGGTTGCGAGACCGAAAAAGGGATTAACCACAAACAAAAGAAATGACATTGCGTTTGTAAAGGAAGGCTGTTCAAAGAAAGTACCTCAAAAGCCATACTCAATTTTGATGGCTGCCGCCGATTGGACTATACTCTCAGACACGTATGAAAAACACTACAAAATCCCGGAGGATGTATGTGCCTCGTCATCCAGACCCGACATATTCCTGTTTTCGAGGATACACAGGCGTGCGGTGCTCGTGGAGCTGACGGTCCCGTGGGAAACCAACATACCGAAGGACCACGCCATGAAGACAAATAAATACTTTGACTTGACCAATGAGTTTACCAAAAATGGCTATGTGGTTAAACTCTATTCCGTAGAAGTAGGAGCAAGGGGAATTCCACCTAAATCCCTGTATAATTTATATAAGGACCTTGGATTGCCAAGAGCTTCAGTAAGCTCTTTACTAAAACGAGTATCCAAAGCGGCATTGATAGGATCTTACCAAATCTGGTTGGGCAGGGGGGGAACATTGTTGACGGTGGAAGGTGATCGTTTATGCGCATAGTAAGGTGGCCACCCTAAACCTACTCGAATGGGTCGCAAGTCCCAGACGCCGTCGGGGTGTTCCCCCCTGTGCCACGCTATGGACCCGGCGCCTGCACGGAGAATCCATGGAATGCTAAGAATACGGTCTCATATTTCCAATTAAAATTTCCAGAACGAAACCGGACAAACTAATAACGGGTCTTTCGTTTGTTGTAAAGTTCTCCCCGTAATCTTTGTTGATGTTATGCCGCGTTGGTACCACGACGAAACTCATATGTTCCATAATTACACGAATTTTAAAATACGAGGATGGATTGAAAAGTTCTCGGCCTGACATATATAAATGTTTTCTTGACCAGGCCGAAAACTTTTCAATCCACCCTCAAATCCAATATGACGAAAAATGTTGAAATGTTATGATAAAACAAGGCTAATCATTAAATAAAAGACTGATTTTGAAAAAGAAATTTTACGGGTTCACAACATTAATTAGAATTTTGAAAAAAGTTGTTTGTGTTTTGAAAGTTTTGAAAACTTTTTTGTTTGAAATGACCAGTACAAAAGAACGGCAATTGATATTGCGCAGTATTGTTGGTAAGTAACTCCTGTGGAGTCGTACACGTAAGTCTTCTTTAACTTTTCTTTGTAATACATCTCAAGTATAATACCTACCTTTATTTGCTAATCTCCAATCAGCGTTAAGAGAATTTGACGTCACAAAAACTTACTCATTTATCATTACATAAACAGGCCTAAATAAAAAATAAACCGGCCAATTGCGAGTCTGACTCGTGCACGGAGGAATTCCGTACCATAAAACGACAAAAATATCACGTCTGTTGTATAGGGTACTATAATCCTTAATAAATCCCTAATATTTTTTTTGACAACCATACAGACTGAACAACGGAGTGTTTGTTTACACCTTTATTTGCTAATTTTAATCAGCGGTAATAGAATTTGACATCACAAAAACATAATTTATGATTACATAAACAGGCCTAAATAAAAAATAAACCGGCCAAGTGCGAGTCTGACTAGCGCACCGAGGAGTTCCGTACCATAAAACAGCAAAAATACCACTGGATGCGCCAGTACCGACGCATACATATTTTTTAGTTTATGTATTTAATGGTATTTATTATAATTATTATATGTCAACACTCACGCACTAAACGCATCTTACTTTTATGTATTGTCTATGGCAACACTATCCCGCCCGCTTCCTACATTCACATTCCGCCATAGCTATTGGAAGATACGCACGCACCCGTCTCTTAACGCTCCGCTCCGCTATCGGCCGCTGTGATTACCCATCATATCGCGCTACATCGCTTATCATCAGCCACAGTCTCGAGAGTTACGGTTATAACTCCTGTGTGCATATTTCGCGGTCGTGAATCAAGACCCCGAACGCAAAGCTGGGAGCAGCGCCTACCTACCAACAAGAGTTCAAGGTAAGTGCATTTCCAAGTGTGGTCCTCCGTCCGGATATTCCATCTAACGCATTCTTTCTACTAATAATATTAATTACCTCTTTTCCTATTAAATTCACGCATACGCATATATATATTTAGTATATTACTCATAAATACTCAACGCAAATATTATATTTAACGCCACCCGCACGCATTAGAAAAGTTAATTATCTTTTCACACCGCATATTTTATATTACTCATAAGTACTCATATTCTATAACGCATTTACGCTATTTATCATAATCATATTTACCTATATATAATCAACCCGCTGGCAGGTAGCGCCCCCCGAAATTATCGCTACCCAGGACTTGGACCATCCTGGCCATGTTAGTCCGGTTGTCCGATTCTAGGCAATCAGTTTGATATTTTTTGGTAATTAGGAGTTTTGGCATAAAGTAAAACGGACAATCCAAAATTAACAATTTTCTCAACCGTCATAAATTTAACGTAGTTTTCCCCAATTTCATTACAATTTCATATTATCTTTCGAATTGTAATCGTAGATAAAACTCATATTTATACGTTAATTTTATACCCACATATATTTATTTTATTGTGACGGTACTGGGCAACGCAGCCGATACATAACGGTATTCAAACGATTAACAGCTGATTGTTACGCAGACTCCATATTGGGTTTGTTCTCTGAATACTTTACCGCAAGCAGCTGATTTAAGCTAACAGCTGATCGTTGTTCGAATTTTATACTTTTTCGCTGAATATTTCTATTACCTGCCCACTTGTATGCATGCTCGTATCTCGTATCGGTTATATTGTCATGGCTTCTAGAGACAAATCCCATAGTAAAAGTTCAGACGAAAGTCAGGTCATGATAAATTTTTTAGAATACAAAAAACAAAGTTTGTTTCACATAGTTCAAGAAGTGTACAACTTAAGTCTCAAGGTTACCGATGAAACAGTACGCATGATGTTTCTCGCTCGGGTTCAATCTATCGATAAAACCCGATCGGATTACATCGAAACTATCGATAAATTGTTAATTGAACAATTAAAAGATAATCCGCAGGTACAGCCGAGTTATAGTGTTTTTAATACATTTGATGAATTATACTGTTTCATAAAGCAAACGGAAACTACTCTGAGACAAGAACTCGACGATAAAAAGAAAAGTGATAATTTTAATATCAAATTACCCCCACTTAAACTCACAGGGTTCGATGGTACTTATGGTAAGTGGCCTATATTTTATGAAAATTTCTGTAGTGTGATACATACGAATACTCGTCTCACCAACGCCGAAAAGGTTCAATATTTGATAGGTTGCCTTTCGGGTAAGGCACTTACTGTTTGTTCAGGCATAGCTGCTACCGCACAAAATTACGATGTTATTTGGCAAGCCCTTCTGGCTAAATACCACGATACCAGGGTTCAGGCGTCGTGCTATTTAGAACAAATGTTACACCAGAAGCCAGGGCAATCGGCTGATCAGATCTTGGAGAACTTTTGTTCAGCTGAAGCAGCTCTGCAGCGTCTACCTATCACAAATTTATCAGATTTCATAATAACTCATTTAGCATTAAGCAAGTTTGATAAACCTATGCTTGAATTGTTTGAACAATCTCATAGACATTTGAGTGTACCTACATATAGTGACGTCAAAACATTTTTGACAGAACAAAGCAAACTCCAAACGCTCCGCTCACCATCACATTCCCAAAAAGGTGATTATCGCGCTCAGCGGAGTTCAACCGCCTCTCATTTAAATAAACCTAAGTCATTTTTTACGCAAACCCGCCCTACTAATTTGAAATCAGTCGATACTTCTAACATAAAAAATTGTATCGTATGTAACAATAATTCCGCTCACCCTTTGTTCAAATGTCAACATTTTATTCAAGAGACTGTTGAAACGCGAAATGAAATAGTTCGTAAACATTCCTTTTGTGTTAATTGTTTAGGTTTTCATCACGTGAGTGCTTGCAGATCTGTTAATAGGTGTTCGATTTGCTTTATACGGGACCAATATTACAGAACAATATCTTTCATTTGCTTCTCAATTTGCGTATGTACCCGGTTGCTGTAACCGCGGACATAGAAAAAATGTATTTTCAAGTGAAACTTACTCAAGATCATCATGCATATCAAAGAATATTATTTAGGTTCGATTCCAATTCTCCTATTGAGAGCTATCATTTCAACCGCGTTTGTTTTGGCGTCTCCAGCTCACCCTTCCTGGCAATGCGAGTCGTAAACCAGCTCGCGTCAGACTGTCGCGCTTTATATCCTCTGGCGGCGTACGAAGCTGACAATCACATGTATGTTGACGACTACGTTAGTTCCATAGAGAATGTAGATTTAGCTGAAGACACCTATAGGGAAATGGTCGCTATGTTTAAATCTGGAGGTTTTAACTTAACTAAGTGGATCTCTAATGACAATACCCTATTGTCACGTATCCCGTCAATTCATAAGAGCTGTCTCGCTGTCAAGTTTGATGAGGATCCTCATGTTGACACTAAGATCGTGGGTATGCAATGGCAACCTAACGATGATACCTTTAACTTTAAAATAGTGATCGACATGCCTTTAACATGCACTAAACGCTCGATCCTTTCCGTAACCGCGCGCTTGTTCGATCCGCTTGGAATCATCAGTCCAGTGGTCGCATACATGAAGTTGCTTATACAAGAATGTTGGAAATTACAACTGGACTGGGACGAGACAGTCCCGGGTTGCATTCTGTCTAAATGGAAACACTTTCATAGGGAGTTGTCGCGTTTATCTGAAATAAAAATACCGAGACATATAGGTTTAACATCCGCTCGTCGAATTACTCTAATAGGCTTCTCGGATGCCAGCCAGCAATGTTATGGTGCTGTTATCTATGTACGAATAGAAACGGCTGAGAACGGAAACGCTCTTAATGTAAATCTACTGACCGCTAAATCCAAAGTGTCAGATTCTAATAAAACGCTAGCGCGTTTAGAACTCTGCGCGGCGGTCTTACTCGCAAAATTAATTAATTCTGTGCGCACTGTTTTTAATAAGCGGTGTCAAATAAACAATATATTCGCATTCTCTGATTCTACGGTAACCCTTACCTGGATTCACTCTCCCGCTCATAAGTTTCAAACTTTTGTAGCTAATCGCATCGCTCAGGTAAATGAATATCTGCCTGCTTCCCATTGGTATCACGTTCGTGGGGTTGAAAATCCCGCCGATATAGTCTCGCGCCCTGTGACACCTAAAGGGTTAATAAATAACTATCTTTGGTTTCACGGGCCGAAATGGCTGTCCGCACCTATAAATGCATGGCCTGTGAAGGAATATAAAATCAATCATAACGAGAAGACAGAATTACCGGAAATTAAAATAGCTTCTCTCCATGCATATACCATACCTGTCTCCGATCACGTTCACATGATAGACGAACTTGCCGAGCGTTGCTCGAGTTGGGTAAAATTTATTCGTTCACTGGTTTATGTATTACGTTTCACAAGGATTCTCAAATCCCGCGGTATACTTTCTGTATACGATTTAGAATACGCAGAATATTATGCGGTCCGCTTCGATCAGTCTAAGTATTTTCAGGTAGAATTACAAGCACTTAAGGCTACTAAAATTTGTCCAAATCAGGCTATTTTAAAACTCAACCCTTTTCTTGACGAACAAGGGTTAATTAGAGTAGGTGGTCGACTTACTCATTCTCAACTAAATTACAATACAAAATATCCAATACTGCTATCACCTAAAGGACGTATAGTGTCGCTCTTAGTAGACCACTATCACACCGACAATTTACACACCGGTCCTGGACTAGTGTTAGCATTGACTCGCCAAAAGTATTGGATTCTTTCTGCACGAAATTTGATTCGCCAACGAGTACATAAATGTAATTTATGTTTTAAAGCTAGGCCTCGTTCTACAACTCCACCTATGGGTGATCTTCCATCCATTAGAGTTTCACAAGTAAAGTCGTTTGTGCATACCGCAGTTGATTACGCGGGACCCTTTTACGTAACTCACATAAGGCGTCGTGGAGTAAAAAGTCATAAAGCGTATATTTGCTTGTTCGTCTGTCTCACAACAAAGGCGCTCCATTTAGAGTTAGTAAGTGATCTTAGTACAGATTTATTTCTCGCTGCCTTTAAACGTTTTATCTCACGCAGGGGTCCTGTTTCAGTGTTGTACAGCGATGGAGGCACTAATTTCATAGGTGCGAAACGAAAACTGAACGAAATTTACACGCTTATACAGTCCACTAATTATAAAAATGATCTGAATAAATATCTAACTCAACATAAGATTCAGTTTCAGCACAGCCCACCTTTCGGGCCCAATTTTAATTCGTTGCCTGAAATTAATGTCAAATGTGTTAAGTCTCATTTATTTAAAGCTATCGGGAGTCAAATACTCACCTATGAAGAATTCAGTACAATATTGGTGCAAATTGAAGGCATTTTGAATAGCCGTCCGATTTGCATACTTTCTTCGGATCCATCGGATCCAACCCCCCTAACGCCTAATCATTTTCTTAATGTTACTCCGCTTAAATATTTACCCGCTGAACACATTGAACCCCTATTACCAGATAACAGACTCACCCGCTATCAATTATTAAATAGAATTGTTCAAAGTTACTGGACACGTTGGAGCAAAGAATATCTTACCTCTCTCCAACTTAGACATAAGTGGAATATGCCGTCCAAACCTGTGACGATAGGAACTGTAGTTGTTGTTAAGGATGACAATACGCATCCTTTATCGTGGCCACTCGCGGTTGTATCAGAGGTGTTTCCCGGGAAGGATGGTGTAATTAGAGTCGTCAGAATTAAGACTTCTTCTGGTGAATACATTCGTCCTGTAACTCGGCTTTGCCCGTTACCCACGCAATAACTCCTACGCTTTTGAATTATTTTTTAGTTCATAAGTTTTCATTCCTTTTATTTTTTTATTTTGTTTATTCAATGTAGAGGAAGAATCCTCTAAGCCCCCCGAAGTTGGATGCGCCAGTACCGACGCATACATATTTTTTAGTTTATGTATTTAATGGTATTTATTATAATTATTATATGTCAACACTCACGCACTAAACGCATCTTACTTTTATGTATTGTCTATGGCAACACTATCCCGCCCGCTTCCTACATTCACATTCCGCCATAGCTATTGGAAGATACGCACGCACCCGTCTCTTAACGCTCCGCTCCGCTATCGGCCGCTGTGATTACCCATCATATCGCGCTACATCGCTTATCATCAGCCACAGTCTCGAGAGTTACGGTTATAACTCCTGTGTGCATATTTCGCGGTCGTGAATCAAGACCCCGAACGCAAAGCTGGGAGCAGCGCCTACCTACCAACAAGAGTTCAAGGTAAGTGCATTTCCAACCACGTCTGTTGTATAGGTACCCTCCTTAATATTTTTTTTTTGACAGCCATACAGGTGGACAGCGGAGTGTCAGTTTACACTCGCTGGGTACGGAACCCTAAAAACGAATCACGACATTTTCAATAAAACTTTTCTAAGATAAAAAGACATAAAATATGTTTTTATTAATAAGCTTTGTAAGGCGGGCGTACAGCCTAATGGACGGGATGGACTACAGACGGACTAAAAGGGTTTATACCTAGTTGAAATTATAACACGAACAAGGCAGTACTTGAATACACACACACACACATCCACATAATATAATTTCATCTGTTGTCGAAAATGCTGTTAGGGTTGCTGAGGAATAAATTTACTTTTTAACCGACTTCAAAAAAAGGAGGAGGTTCTCAATTCGTCTGTATTTTTTTTTTTTTATGTATATTAAGCGATATTTCCGTCAATTATAAACGGATTTCAAATTTTTTTTTTGTTGAATAGGGTTTACTTCTGAGGTGGTCCCATTTTCACCAGGTCAGGATCTGATGATGGGATCCAGGAGAAATCGAGTGCAACCACCGAAAATTGAAGGGACAACTAGTGCGCTTGTTAACTTTTTAATTAAGTGCTTTCATGTTCTGCACTTTAATGAAGGTCTGGAGTCGACCTGATGATAGAGTCGAAAGACAGTCGAGGGCATTCCGTAACAATTTACAGCAGTTACCTTGTGTTTGGGCTTGATTGATTTGTATTGATGAGAACTTTACACCTACATAGATAGATCCGACTTCAAAAAAAAAGGAAGTGTTTAATGTTTTATGTATGTTCACCGATATATCCGTCAATAATTATAGACGAATTTCAAATCTGTTTTTTGTGGATAGAGTTCCCTTCTGAGGTGGTCCCAATTTCACCAGGTCAGGATCTGATGATGGGATTCAGGAGAACTCCAGGGCAACCACAGGAAATGGTATGCCCATATGGTGCTTTTGTTACGTAATCAAGTCTTACTCAGGTATTCACCACAGTGTATCAACATAATTATGATATTGCTGTGCTGATGATGAAGCTACAGAACTCCTTAACGATTAGGAGTTGGGACACAGTAATTGGAAACTACAGATAACAGACTCTTAACTGGAAGGTCCATATACCCACCTAGAGCAGAAATGTGTATCGCCCGCGTGAAATTTGATTCCCTATGCCTAGATTTTATTTAATATCATATTGAAGTCGGCGCCAAGTAAACCCATAGTTTTATGTAGGTATTATTCATGGCACCAACTTCAATATTATATTGAATAAAATCTGATAAATCAAAATATATATTACTTTGTGCTAAGTAAATTTTATTTTTCAGGATTTCTTTGAAGTCGGTTTTATTTTTTATTGAAATTTTTTTTTTCCTTTTTTTTGTCAATGAACGTGTAGAAATAAGAATTGTTACACAGCTTTTAATCTTTACATTTATAAATGGATTTGGAGCGTCGCATCTATTTGTAATTCCAAATTAACTGCGTTTCATTAAATATAATATATGAAAGTTTAACAATGAAGCTACCGCCTCGTGGTATTTTTGACCAGTCATGTTGCTTAAATCCAATCTAGCTAGGTTCTAATTATCTGTAGATTAGTGCAGATTATTATGATTGTACCTCCATATACACCGAGCGGGTCCACCCGCTCGGTGTATCAGAGTCGTCTGATTCAGCCTGGAGTTTCCCAAATGTGTGCTTCTGGAGACTTTTTGCACTAGTTGCGTCGTTGCGGTTTGTCTTTTGATCTTTATCCTTTTTTTTATTGTTACAACAGTCCTGGAGTCCCTGGTAAGCCCTCGAAAGGATGTCCCTAGGTTCCCTCGGCAGGGTTTTGATCTTTATCTTGCGAAGTCTATCCTACTTCTGAGTGGTCATACACTATATTTATCCTTGTGGTCCTATCTCCAGTTATGCGTGTTATGCGACGTGATGCAAGGTGTGTTGGAGACTCAACCTCCATTTGTAATGTGACCACGGCTCACACCTTTTTATCTGAACTGAAATGACGACATGTCGCTATAAGGTCCACAAAAAAAGAAAAAAAAAAAAACATTTAGTTCTTCAACACTATAAAACTAATTTAATTTTTCCTCTCAGATACCCTCGTAACAACAACGGCAACGGTACTCATGATTTAATTGCCATATTTTGATGTTTCTTTTATTTTCGTTGTTTAAATTTATTTTTAGGGTTCCGTACCCAAAGGGTAAAAACGGGACCCTATTCATCAGCTTTGCTGTCCGTCTGTCTGTCTGTCTGTCCGTTATAAGGTCTCAAGGACCGTGATAGTGAGAGAGCTGAATTTTCATAGATGACGTATTTCTGTTGCCGCTAAGACAAATACTAAAATCATAAAGGGAGGGGGGAATAAAGGGTGCTTCCATACAACAAACGTGAACTTTGCTGTATTTTCTTTATATCACTAGAGTGGCAGACAAGTATACGGCCCCACCAGATGTATTTTGAAACTTAATCTTCCGTGCGTGCGTCCGACTCGCACTTGGCCCTTTTTTCATTTTATTTAAATTCTTATTCTGAGTTGTAAATTGAATATAAACATACAAAAAATTGTTTTTTTTAAAGCTAAAACAAATGGAAAATTCAATCAGTTCCTTAAATCGTGGGTAAGTTTGATTGTTTCTAACTTTTGAAAGAGTAATAAAGGATGTAAAGAAATAAATAAATAAAGAATAAATCGGAATAAAAACATTCATGGTAACAATTCGTTGTAATGTATACCTACATTCAAAAATGTCTTATTATAGACCACTAAAAATGTTCATCGTAACCAAATTTTTTCCCAAACGTCTTTCACAAGGAGTCTTAGAAGGTTCATATTGGTTCCTCCCTACTAATATTATAAATGCGAAAGTAACTCTGCCTGTCTGTGATTTTGATGAATTACATTTTAACTGACTGCGCAAAAGGAGGGTAGTGATTTTACGCGATAACGACTTATACGTGGACGAAGCCGCGGGGAAAATAGTAGTTAGAAAAGAATTAGGCAGCGTGATTGTGACACCTTGTAGTAGTGTGTTTGAACAAATTATTCGCATTATAGTTGTTAAAAAAACCCCATACTGTAGGTAGACTTTCGGGAAAAATGAAATACCTTCAACGAGTCACACCAAATCAGGTCACGCTGTGACTCGTTGAGAAAATTATTTACATCGAATACCAGTGTAACTCAAAGAGGAGCACCTATGTAAGAAGAAGCGTGCATATTTTATAAGTGGCTAAATTCAGTTTATTGCTGAAAGTTTCACTCTCACACTTGAAAATTTCTTCAATAACTCTTCTCGGTTGAGTATTGAGTTCCTGGCGAATTCTCCCATTAATGAAATAAGTACTTTTCCTTTGATGTTGAAATACCTATATCCTACTTCCTACTTAATATTATAAATGTGAAAGTTTGTGAAGATGTTTGTATGTTTGGATGTTTGTTACTCAATCACGCTCTAACGACTGAACGGATTGGAGTGAAATTTGGTACAGAGATAGCTTGTAGTCTGGAATAACACATAGGCTTTTCATCCCGAGAATATGTTTCCACGGGGAGCGGAAACGGGTGCCAAATTTCACTCAGGTGAAGCCACGAGCATCATCTAGTTCATCAATAAATTATATTTATACCGATTGACAAATATGTACTTAATTAAATGAAACAATTTAAGTAAATATCTGTAGTATTATTTACGTCAATTTGTCTGGCACGAGCATAGAGGACCGAGTTCAGTTCAATAATGTGAATCAAATCGTTCTCCTAGTACCTACCTAGTCAGGAACTTGTTATTAGCACATTTATTACGCGTTCCCATCATCCTTTATCAAAGGATTGGGGATAGGGGGCTTTCAATTGGTTCGTGGGCATCGTCTAGTAATGTTTCTCTTTTTTAGGGTTCCGTACCCAAAGGATAAAAAACGGGACCCTAGTCATGAGACTTCGCCGTCCGTCTGTCTGTCTATCTGTATCTCATGACATACAGCCTTGTGACGGACATTCATGAACGTTAATCAACGGTGATAGCTAGAGAGCTGAATTTCCACAGATTATTTTTCTGTTGCCGCTATAACAACAAATACTAAACACAAATTGCGTATTTTCATAAAATGTAAATAATTACATAAATTAACAAGAAGCCGTGAGACGGTCTCACCCGACTGCCCCTCTAACGTTTATTGGGAAAGTGAAAGTTCAATCCGATTGACGTTGTCATTTTTGTTTTGTTTCAAACTTGGAACAGATGATCCACGTGACCTAGTGACGTAATTTAATGCAACAGAGTCACAGACTACAGACACAAGTCTCGCCATAAGCCCCCCCGCAATCTATTTTATTGAGAGGTGCTAAAATAAAATAGACATTGGGACAAAGGAGACAAAAGGTGACAAGTGCTGCCATATTTGCGTGCTCCTTTTGTCGCCTCCGGAGCAGAACGTCATGAAAGCAAAATGTCATGAAAGCAAAATGTCATGAAAGCAAAATGTCATGATCGCAGATGGTCGTTATAACTACTACGAACATTTCATTACTTGCGTAGGTATGTATCTTATTGTTCATTCGTCATGCCTTTTTTTTAGTTAGGAAATCCTCATAGATGCTATTTCAGACTTCTAGCTACTAAAACCACACGGTGCCCTTTCATCTGCTTAAAGCCGCGAGCCCCGGGTATGCCATCTGAAGGATAACACCAGGACGGCTGACTATGTTCATCAAGCCTGCATGTCTTAGGTATAACCTCAGTGACAGTAAAAAAGTACCTACATACATGAGATTGCGTTCTGTTCCTTATTATTTTGTTTCCATAGCTAGTGTCCCTCGTATACTCACACACACACATTCAAGCTTGATTCAAGCATTCACATTACGTGTATATTAGTGTGGATGAAAACGAACATTTTTGTATGGAGTTTCCGCCCTGAGGTATAACAGAAGTACACGTTATCTATACTTGTACTTGTATATTATAAAGAGGGAAGATTTGATTGTTTGTTTGCATCGAAGTGGCTCCGAAACTACTGGACCGATTTGAAAAATTCTTTCACTGTTGGGAAACTACACTGTCCCCATGTAACATAGGCAATATTTTATTCCGGAGCGGGAACTACGTGGGTGAAACCGCGTGACGTCCGCTAGTGTAAGAAAAGAACGAAAATAAGATCCTTCGTAGGTAATTCGATTAACTACCAAGCAGAGCGTGAGATCGGTGGTATTGAATCGGCTCACTCATTGCCCAGTGAAGTGTAAATGGTTTAGAAAGCGAAATAGTGTCCCCTATTTCTTTTTAGGGTTCTGTACCCAAAGGTTAAAAAACTGGACCCTATTCATGAGACTTCGCCGTCCGTCCGTCTGTCTGTCCGTCACGAGGCTGTATCTCATGAACGGTGATAGCTAGAGAGCTGAAATTTTCACAGATTATGTGTTTCTATTGCCGCTTTAACAACAGATACTAAAAACAAAAAAAATATTAAGGGGGCTCCCAAACAAAAAACTTGATTATTTTGCCTTTAATTATTGTACATTGATTTTTGAGTCATTATGTACAAAGTTTGCATACTAATTATGATACTTTCTAACATTCTGTCTGCGGTTATGTTTGCGTCAAGTTTAAGTTATTGTTTTTTTCAGCTGGAATTTTGGTAATTAATAAGGGCAACAAGTAGACTCTTGTGAATACTAAGAGAATATCGAGCTACACAGCTCATTTGGATTAAATATAAATAAAAAATTAAAACGAAATAGACATTTGTAAGGGTTTTTTACACCAGTGAGAAATGATAGAAGTTGTAAATTAATATAACTTAAGTTTATTAATTTACAACTTCTATCATTTCTAACTCGGCGATGTACGGGATCAAAGACCGTACAACATTTAAAGGGGGCTCATACAACAAATATGATATTTTGTCGCTTTTGGTACGGAACCCTCCGTGCACTACGTTCCGTCCGACTCGCACTTGGCCGGTTTTTGCTTATTTTTATATAACTGTGTGGGTATCATGTGGTTTTGGGCGTAAAGTGAGCATCTGCCCACGTCTTCTTGCGAAATCGTCTTGCGTAGGTGGTACTTATATTCTTACAAATTTTGACATACATATCATATCACAGAATAGCTAAGTATAGCAAGACCACATAACATAACTCAGTCTTATACAACATAATATGACTGGGTTCTGTGGTCTAGCTATAATAATATATTATTTGTTTCAATAATATATTATATAATATATTATATATTATTTATACCCTTATAGTTTCGGGGAAAAGTGGCTGTGACACACGGACGGACAGACAGACAGACAGACATGACGAATCTATAAGGGTTCCGTTTTTGCCATTTGGCTACGAAACCCTAAAAATACTTAGGACGAACTACTTAGTACACTTTTACCGAAGCGAGCGTCAATTTCTATAGGTACATTTTCGGGGTGACAATTCGGACACATAAGATAAAAACTGCTTATGAAGCTATTTAGTACAGTCAGACAAAAAGTTTTAATATATTCCTTGTTTATTATGATAATTGTGAAATTATGTGATGATATTTGGATTTTTGCTACTCAACCACGCTTTAACCATAGTATGCGGGTACAGAATTTTACAGCTGTATTATGTGTTAAATCAATATATTTGCACTTTGCTTAACATAGCAATTTTTTGTATATTTTAATTTATTTTATTGTAATTACTTATGATGAATGATTATTTATCTATCTTAAGACAGTTAGTGCCTATTAGTAATAAAAAATAGGTACCTCCCTATATATTGAAAAGAAAACAGAACCAATTTGAATCATATATTTTGTATTAAGAAAAACATTAATATTGGTTTATCTGATTCATTATTAATATTAACTTTTATAAAAGAGTCACCTACTCTACACACACTAACAAAATCACTAGTCAAACATGGTCAGACTTAAACTACTTTAAGTGTGAAGTTCTCATCAATACAAATAAATCAAACCCAGACACAAGGTCTAATTGCTGTAAAATGTAAGTCATCCGTCATCACCTCGAGTCCAGATATTTATTTTAATTCTTTAATTTTTTTACATAGGTACTTATTTATAAACAATAATTATTAATTATATTTATAAAGTTGAAACCTCAATGCTAACGCTAACGTGTCCTTAGCTCGATAAGTATACATATTATGTCATAGACATTACACAAATGTCATGAAATCTCAGAAGTGTACGAATTTGATTATTTTCTATCGTGGCAGATAAACGTCTTGATTGATACTAGTATTAAAGTAGTGGGCCCAAGTGACATCAGCGGCCGCTTATCAAGGTCGGTATGCATCGGGCGGCGACCGCGCGGAGGATTGTTTGTTAGTTGTTGGCCGTGGAGAACAGCCGCGAGGCGTGCTCACCAAACGCAGGTGCCCGTCCGAACTTTGCGTCCGAATCCGAACTCCGAAATTGCGCCTCTTCTCTAATGCCCATGCCCTCTCGTTTCCGCTCTCTTTGGTTTGGCTATAACTTATTTCGCTAAGTTAGTGTTCCTTCGACAGTCGCGAGTGAGTGACGTGTCGCGCGCCTCGCGCACGCGATCGTAATAACGATACGATGAACTGTGAATATATGTTTACGATGCATATGAGCGGCACATTGTGTTAAATCACCTATGATCGGTGCAGTTGTGGTAGTACGTCGAGTTGTTTTGTTGGTTCAGATCTGTGACAAGCCGGTGACATGATCGTGTTTATGTTTTTTCTGTTGTGGCTTGTAGCACATGGTGAACGTGCACGTATGATAGCCTGGCTGTCTGCTGCTGGCGCATTGCGACACACATGTTGTAAACAAATATGTTTATATCACTGCCTATCAGACCCATAAGTTTGTCAAGAAACGCGCCCATTATAAATTGTTTGGGACTTTTTTCAACATGGTACCCATTAATACGACATCCTCATAATATTCTACAACATAAAAAAAATACTTCAAAAAGTTTTAATTTCATTCATCAACGCGCATAATATTATACATATTATTTCTCTTGATATAAATTATATGAATCAAAACTTCTTCACCACACATGTTTCTAATGTCCTTGTGTTTACAGTGGCAGTTTGCGTGTTAAACTGTTATTTGGAACTGGTTATTATTTTATTTAATAAATAACGGAGGATAAGGTCTCATAATGAATTTAAATTTCAATAGGTATTTAATGAATTTCGAATAAAACAATGCATTCCAAACAGTATATAGGTACAATGACCAACAAAATTTTGACCTTACGGGTGTAATTTGATACATATATACATAATTAATATCAATTTAAAGTTAAACGTTTTTAACGAAACTATTTATTGGTACGTCCGAAATAGCATAATATCTAGGTAGTTCGATTAGGTTCATTATGAAATATGTAAACATTTGGTTTTCCCTGTACTTAGGAAGCCGTTTGTTGTAAATAATCCACTACAAACTAGGTACACAATTACAAGATCTACGCCTCTTAGACATCAAAAAAAAAACTGTAGGTACACTTCGAAAAAATAAAATAAAGTCCCTAAAAATTATTAGATTTGATTTATTGTGAGCTCTGTGAACTTTATTGTAAACCAAGGTATTATTACCAGTATAAGAAATTTTATACAAAATTATAGTACAAAAGTAGGCTTCATCGCTTAAAGCAATTTCTGGAATGCTACATTTTGAAAAAATAATATATTGGTAATAAATAATGAACAAAAGGCAATAGATCAAACATACAACGTTATGTTTCATCTATAATGTACCTAACTCATTTGCAGATTTGTGGAAGAAATTATAGTTTTGCGTACTTAATTAATATACCTACCTAATTCCTCTAAACAGTGGTAAATCATTGGCTTCAGCCACATTCGAAACCAGGTTTTTAATGATATACAGTATAAGTAGCTATTATAGGAGCAAAATTTTCTTTTATGTGAATGAATTATTGAATAATCTATGAGTTTAAAAAATCGCAAAAGTATAAAATATGTTTTGAAGTGTGTGCATGTGTCACCACATCTAGGTAGGTATAAGTTGTTGCTGTTCTCAAGCGATTTAATTTAATAAACTTAGCATAAAATATTCGTTGATTGAACGAAATAGCCGATGAGTAATATTCAAATCAATGACACATCACATTCGCATGAATATTTTTTGATACTAAATAGATACTTACTGCGTTTACCGTCTGAAACGGGTCAAATGTCTCAGCCATTCATTTTTTTAATCACACAAGTAATTCTTGAATGAGTTACATTATGATATTTACCTGTTTATAAAATATGCATAACTACTGCCTACTTATTCCACCGGTTTTAGGTTACATCATTCATAAAAAGTAAGCAGGTGTCGATATTAAAAACGTGTCTAATTTACATTCACGTGGAAAGGTTTTCCCTCATCCGTTTCCCACAAAAGCTTTAGTATCTATACGAAGTTGCCCATGTCCTTTCCCAAGCATTTGTCACTATTGGTCTTTCAGGCGTTAAAGCGTAACAGATATAGATAATTTCGCGTGTGCAGAAATGGAGATATACCCAGTAGTAGTACAAATTTCAGTCAATATAAAGTCAAGCTATAGCAGTCCATTGCTAGATGTAGGCCTGATCTAGTAGTAGGTTGCAGGCTGGGCTGGCTTAGACCTCGATGATTATCGGTATTGCATTACAACCATCAAGCAACATATATGACAATTTCAAAATCCTATTGCACCTCTAACCTTACTCATTCTGCTTAATTAGTTTGCAAATAACGTATGGAAGTCCGATTTATTGACCTTTATGATAGCTGATCTTCTCCTTTGTTCTGCATATAACCTTCCTCTTTAAATAGGTTCGATACAAAAATAATATTTCAAATCTTATAACATGTGTCCCAAAATTACCCCGAGTAACCAAACTCACAAACTTTACCTCTACAATAGTAGTGCAATTACAATAAATTAACAGAGAAGATAAATTATTTATGGATTATTCAAGAACCAAATGTATATTTATGTATTATTCAAGAATAAATAACTTCACCCTTTCCTAAAGATACTAGATTATAGCGTTATCTTGTTTAAATAAAATTTCCTTATCGCAAAGGTATATGAATACCAATTGGTTACACACAACACACTTACAATACGCGTTAAGAATGGTCGTCCTTCGATAGATAAATGTAGGTAGGTACATACATAGTTGTTATTACCACTGAAGCAAAATAAAACCGGGATTATAGGAATTTGTAGGTAGATGATAGGATGCTTGTCAAATGTCTAATTGTCAGGGATGACGAAGACTGCAGAAATTTGTCACCTCCTGTAGTAGAAAAATATACTAATATATCTCAGACTTCGAAGAAATGGCTTGGAATGGAATACAATTCAGACAAATACTCGGATCAAATAAGACTATCGCAGAATCCAATTTATATTGTCAGAGTGTTTAGCCTTACTATATCTAACCGGCCAGATGGGCTGGTTACCCTCGGGCGATAATTAATTATTAATTCGGAAATAAAATTTTCTAACTGGCTTCATGAAATGATTACTTTTGCTGATAGTCACATAATTAAAATGGCACCAAATTGAAAATATTAAACTTGCCAAGCTAAAGGACCTTGTGAAGGGATCGTCACCTGAAAGTAGATTCCAATTGTTTATTTTAGCTAGTACAAATAACATCTGAAACTGTGACAGTGAATGTTTGCAGAAGGAAACCTTTTAGTGACCAACCATTTGTAGGTTTCAAAACAATTTTCGTATTTTTAAAGGTAAAGCGCACCCGAGTTTTCCAATATTTCAAAACTCACAGTGGCCTATAAAACAAATTTTACCCAAACGCAGAATGCCAAAAATTGTGTGTATAAAAACCTACAACCTGCAAATGTAATTTTTTTGAAGTTAGTGAAACTAAATCTCTATCGCGGATGCTGGGCAGAAATGATTTACAATTTTGATGGACAGTTCACTTAAGTCCATTGTAAAGTATATAAAAGGGGTTTGCATAGGGTTTGCAGGTGGGAAGTTGCGCGAACACACACGTTAATTGAAAAAGCTCCCTGTATTTAAAGTACTTTCTGCATATATTGAGTGTACAATGCTAGGGCAAAAATGAAATGCACGAAAGAACCAATGATCTGCTGGACCAATATATTTTTGTGATAATCGAGTTTTAATTATTTTTAAATATAATTTTCTCTAGATTGCTTTGCTGACTGTACTCGTATAAAGTAATAGTGACTACTGTTCGTTCGCTCTAGCACTGTATACTGTAGTCTGACTCGGCCGGATTTTAGAAATAAATGCCTACAGCCGCGCGGTACGTAAGCATGCGATAGGGCTGCCCACCTACAGCATTTTAATAATATGTGCCTACTTTGACTTTCTATTTAATATTGCGATTGTAAATATGTACATACATACATTCATATAGTCACGCCTTTATCCCTGAAGGTGTAGGCAGAGGCATAGTATACGCCCACATTTTACCTTATAGTTTTACGTACGCGTAATAGATAGTGAGCCTAATGCAGTTGATTTTTTTCAATCCGCCCACAAGGCCTTCAATTTGTATTAAGGATTGTTGTTTTACTGGACAACCGGATTTCATTTCGAGTAAATATGTACCTTTTTTATTTAAACAAAAAAATACTTTGTGAGTAATAATATAATATCCCCGCAACGGCTGGCGGCGCGGGGTGGCGGCGTGGCGGCGCAGCGCCCGTTATCTACTAACGATTGAGTGAGACGGGTGTAGAAATTTGAAAACGAGTTAGCGGCGTAGACAATAATAATCGGAGGGGCAAGTGCGAGTTTCGGTGAGCGCCTGTCGACATTCACGAACGAGCGCGTTATCACCGATTTGTATGGGATCGAGACAAGTTCCCGCGTTTACAGCTAGATGGCGGGGTCTCGATTCCAAACGAATTGGTGAGCCGTGAATGTCGACAAGCTCACGCAAAAACTCGCACTTGCCCCTCGGCTCATCACATGTTTCGTCAGTGATAGAATCACGGAATTCTAGTCTTTATAATCATTGCGTTAAATTTTTGATTTACAAAATTAAAACTATTTTTCGATTTGAAAGTACTAGTCAGTCTCTAGTACACTAGTACTTTTCGTACATTGTCAAGTTGTGTTAAACTTTGGAAGTTCATATTTGTCTCTATGCGTGTAATAAAAATCAAAGGTAACAAAAATGCTGTCAATTTTTTTTTTATTCATACATACATACATATACTCACGCCTTTATCCCCGAAGGGGTAGGCAGAGGCCTATACCGGCCCACATTTCACCGTGTACAATTCGGTCCCACGTGACAGGTGGTGAGCCCATCGCCGTGTTGAAATGGACCGCCGCCGTCAGAGCCTCGTCCGTTGTTCAGCAGGTGCACGAGCTTGCACGTGAGGTTGACTTGGGCCCGATGGTGTTGGTAGGGCCCCACTACACCCACTTTTTTTTTATAAATAAATAAATATTCACGGACATTTCACACAACGCTATCTGATCCCAAAGTAAGCTAGGAATAACCTGCTTGTATTATGGGTATCAGACCACGGATATTAATACTAATACACTTTTTAAATACATACATATTATACATAGAAACAACCAGACTCTTGAGACAAACATTTATGGGTCACACAAATATTTGTCTCGGGTGGGAATCGAACCCACCAGCACCGCAGGCGGTATCAATACCGACTGCGCCACAGAGGCAGTCATACGGTGCTAAGTGTACTGTAACATCGGTCATCCACAAAGAAATTAATACTCTTGAAACATACCTAAATCATTGCTCTCAATTAAATAACTACGAACTGACAACGGAACTAAATGTACTACCTACACGTACTAGAGTTCTGAACTAGTTCTTTTTTGGATATTGTACTATATTGGATCGCACCGTTCACTGACTGAGCAAGCACAAGTCTAGTTTTAAACACAAACATACCTACTTCATGTAACTACCTAGTTCACTCGTGTCAATCACTTTGTTTAACTTTAGTCAACTAGTAGTATAGTACCAATTAGTACTTAAGTAAAATCAATTTATAGTCTTACCTTTCGGAGTTTCCAGGTAATCTAAAATACCGTGCGTTATTGACGAATTCATGCAACCAAAACAAACACAATAGACTCTAGTTGTATTTTTAGTAAATAAAACACGCGCGGTTACTATTTAAAAAACGACACACCGTCCATTCGTCTACTCGGCACAATCGCGACTGCAGACGCTGCTTACGTGCTGAAAGGCCTGCCGAAAACGAGAATCGTAGGTATAGCTTGCGTTTCGTCCGTTTGTAGGGAGCTACAATACTGGTTAAACAACATATATTTATACTGTGGCTCTAGTTTGCCGCTGGCGCAGTTTGCCGCTGGCGTAGAGGCGTATACCTACCCGAATTTTTAATTAAACGAAGTAAATTGACAGCAACTAATGTCACTTCTTTATACAATATTGCTTATTTTCTATGACGAAGTGACATTAGCTAATGTCAATTTACTTCGTCTTATTAAAAATTCGGGTATACGCCTCTACGCCAGCGGCAAACTTAGAGCGAACTTTTTTCTAACACGAACATTCTTGGTGTTAGAAAAAATAAAACACCTTTTTGCTTGTCCTGCAATGGAATACGTACATAAGTAAGTAAATGGTTTTGTTTCACGCCGTTGATAGTGCTGAATGCAATAATTCACCATGGGGCTAGGAATTTCTCCGGCATGAAGGTGACCCTAAATGTATACACGCATGCGTCGTGCACCAGTGTGTTCCCTCGCCTAAAAACGCGTAGATTCCCGCTCCGCCGTCTCATCATGCTCCCCTAAATTAGGGCTCCACGACCTTGGTACTTGCAGAACTCGTTTTTATTGCCTTGTTACCCATTCACTGAGTATTGCTAGGTACTAGGTAGGTGTATATTATTTTAATACGAAAAATTGCAGTGCGTAGTACTTTGTAATGCGTTTCTAGACCTACTGTGACCTAGTACTAAACTGATACTACGTAAATCTTAAATTAAATTAGTATTTTATGAACACGTGTGTCGTAATACATCGGCTAGTAACTCCAGGGTATTTTTTATCATAATTTAATCATTGACTTATTTTCTAGTCCTAAATCAAAATCAAATATGTATGGTAAGATGATGAAGTCAGTTATTTTTACGAGATAAATAGACATTATTTTAAAAAATGCACGGGCTAACGCATTTCTTACACAAACATCAACACAATCAACGGGATAACCCTCCTGTAGAAAGGGCAGACGGTGATGAGAGCTGGTATTCTACGATAAGTGGGACAAATGTCCGTGATCCACGCAATGTTCTCCGAGATCTCAGGGACGGTGGTGTCCGTGATCCACGCAATGTTCACCGGGATCACAGGAGCAGTGATGGCTGTGATACACGCAATGTTCACCGAGATCACAGGGACTGTGATGTCCGTGATCCACGCAATTTTCACCGAGATCACAGGGACAATACCCATACTAGGCCAATACCCATAAATTCAAGAGGGTCCAGTGCTCAGCGTAGCTTACGAGTACCGTCTGGTAGTCCTTTTGAGTTCGCTTCTAGTCCGCGTGATCGCTACCCAAACTTTGCGAGCTACTTTCGCGATGTCATGGAAGGGGAAAGGAGAGTTTCCCCCACGCAACACCACTATCATACCCACCACGCTGACTACAGACGACGCAGTGATGGCGAGAGGTACCAGGTCGGCGTTAACACGTATCACACACCAGCTCGGCATGAGTATCGAAATTACGTGTCACCGCTTTATAACGATGCTATGGACGATATACAAGAAAACGAATACAGCAAGTGTGAGCGTTACGGTGAAATTAGCAATCCAAAACTAAATCCTAAAAATAAATTTGACAACAGAAGTTTTGCTCAAAAACTAGTTGAAAGTGTTAGTAGTAGTGTTAAAGAAAAAGATCACTCAAATGAAAGACGAGGGTCAGGGTCGAGTGGTAGCGGTCATCGACAGAAGCATAATACCATTCAAGAGTTATTTCGAACGTTTGGTAAAAAAGTGGGCAGTTGGCGGCAAGAAGCTTCAGGCGAAGGTCGACGAGGCTCATGTGCGGTCCCTGCCACGGCTACTGACGAAGCTCGTGCTTTGGACAGTGAAGAGTTCCGGTCTAGATCGAAATCTCTTGACGGTGACAATATGCACAAGATTTCAAGGAGACCCGTGCTTGAAGATTGCGGTGCCACATACGAGATCTTCGAAGCTATACTGAGAGAAGGTAGGAACACATTTAATTATATTTTGTTTGTTACTTTCGGTAGGTCCTTATCTGTTTTGATCGATTCTTGTTATCTATGATTTTGAACCTTGTATTATGTCACATTGACTCATTACATGCTGTCTGAAAGAATTGAGCTCAGAACACAGTCTAAAACAATGTGATTTAAATAAAATAAAAAAAAAACCGCTCCTCATACCTGCAGTTACATATTCAAATCAAATACATGTATGATTGATTGTGTTTATTATTTCCTTTATTTAAAGCTTGGGATATTGCTAACGACCTGTGCAGCATACGCGACACGCGTCCTATTATACACAAAGAAATATAGTCTTCATACATAGCTTATTTCAGTTGTGAATTTATTTACAAAGGTAGGTACGCTAACAGATTACTGTCATTGAGAAACATTTGAAGTAGGTATATTTAATACACATTAAGGTCTAGATAGTAGTCCAAAAGAAGCATATTGATACATCTTGAACGAAAAAAGCCAATACTTAAATAACTGAAATATTATTAACATTATGGATCTATTATTAGATCTGTTATGGTCATCTTAAACTGGGACATTTATAAATACATCCACGTCTTCAATCCGATTCCTCTCCTCTCTCTTCTTCAAGTCCGGGATTTCCATAAAAAAAAACAAGAAATTTATAACCGATAGGTTAGTATGGATTCTACTATTATACATACATACATACATACATACATATCATCACGCCTGTTTCCCATCGGGTTAGGCAGAGACAATGGCTTTCCACTTGCTACGATCCTGGCATACCACTTTCGCTTCTTCTACTTTCATAAGTGCTTTCATACACGCTCGCCGGTTAAGGGTACTCTTGACCTGGCCTTTTTCCAGCAGGTCATCAATTTGGTTACCATGCGTACGCCGAGGATGACCCCTACCAGCTTGCCCATTCATTATCGCCTTATAGATCTGTTTAGTCAGTCTATTTTCATCCATCCTCTCAACATGTCCAAACCATCTAAGCATCCCTTTTTCTATCTTTGTCACTACATCTTCAGTTATACCACATTGTTTTCTAATCACGCTATTCCTTTCTTTGTCCATCAATTTCACTCCAGCTATACTTCGCAGACTTCTCATTTCCACTGCATTAATTTTACTTTCATGCTTCTTCTGCCACACCCAACTTTCACTACCATACATAAGTGTGGGGATAAGCACACCCCTATGCACAGCCACTCTCGCCTTCTTAGACACGTTTTGACTGCTCATAAAGGTATGCATCGCCACATTCACTTGATTTCCTGCCAAAACTCTTCTCTCAATATCCTGGTCACACTTTCCATCCCTCGTAAATTTTGAACCCTGGTATACAAATTCTTTCACCTGTTCCACTCTTTGCCCTTCGATAATAATAGGGCAATTCGTCATACATTCCTCTCTTTCAAAAACCATTACTTTAGTCTTACTTACATTCACTTTCATTCCTCTACCTTTCAGCGCCTCATGCATAATATTAACCATCAACTGCAACTCCTCCGCCGATGCAGCTAAGATCACCTGATCGTCAGCATATAGGAGGCATTTGATGGTCAGCTCGTTCAGTTTTATACCACACGCACTCTCTTGCAATTCTTTCAAACAACTGTCCATGTACAGGTTAAACAGCCACGGTGACGCTACACAACCCTGTCTCACACCCCTTTCTATATTTAAGAAGTCCGTGCAAGCTCCGTTGATCCTGACACAAGCACTTGAGCCCTCATAAAGAGATTTCAGTGCTCGTATCAAGCTGCTGCTCACCCCGTACAAAGACAATGTTGACCATAGTTCATTCCTCACCACTTTGTCATAGGCCTTCTCCAGATCTACGAATACGCAATATACCTTTTGGCTTTTCGCCAAAACTTTTTCTGCTATGCATCGTAAGGAGAAGACCTGATCCGTGCATCCCCTTCCTTTCATAAATCCTGCTTGAACATCCCACATTTTTCCTTCACTTTCATTCATCACTCTTTTTATCAACACTTTCGCATACAGTTTACCGACGATGCTGAGCAGGCTTATGCCGCGGTAATTTTTGCACTCTTGCTGCGACCCTTTTCCTTTGTACAGCGGCACAATGACCGCTTTGGACCATTCTTTTGGTACGCTGCCATTCCTCCAGCACAGATTAAAAAGGCGGTACAGCTGGTCAATCACCACGCCACGTCCTGCTTTCAGCATCTCAACGGAAACCCTATCAATCCCAGCAGCCTTGCCTAGTTTCATACTATTCAATGCTTCCACTATTTCTTCCATGCTAATGTCGTTTTCATTACCAATTTCATTCATTTCACAAAAATGAGTTTGCACTTGCGTATCCTCTTTATCAAATAGACTTTCAAAATACTCCTTCCATATTTTTAGCACACACTCTTCTCCTCCCACAAAACTTCCATCCTGGTTTCTGATCTTATTAAGCGGTGATGTGGTCTGTTGACTCCTCACCGCTTTTATGGACTTCCAAAAGAATTTTATATTCTGTTGGAAGTCACCAGATAACCTTTTATCAAATTCATCTCTATCATTCTCCTTCTTTCTTACTAACACCTCTTTTGCCACACGCTTATACCTTTTATACTCATCGTTGGCCATTCGTACATCCTCATCTGTTGCCTTCTGCATTCTTTGATTGGCCTTTGTAGCCAGCAAGTCCAACCATGCTTTCTTCTTATCAGACAACGCTTTCAGAACTTCCGCGGTCATTCTTTTTAACTTACATCCTTGGCTTCTCTTGCTCACACCACACAGTTCAATCGCAACTTCCACGAGTCCTTCCTTAATCGGCTTCCATAATTCTTCAATCTCACATACTTCATCTAAATTATCAAACTTTTTGCTTAGTTTGCTCACAAATTCCTCTTTTATACCTATCTCTTGCAAATTCTCAACTTTTATGCGTTCTAGTACACTAACAGGTTCACGCACACGGTGCCTCCACCGCTGAAACAGACCTCTTACTCGGCTGACAACCAAGAAGTGGTCTGTGTCAATCCCAGCACCGCGGTAGGCTCGAGTGTCTAGTACTTTCTTTCTCATCCTTGCGTCAACAATCACAAAGTCAATCATGCTCCTCTTACTTCCTTCTTGTCTCGTAACCAAGTGGATATCTTTGTGGTGAAACATGGTGTTAGTCACCACAAGATTCCTCTCCAAACATACTTCAAGCAAACTTTCTCCATTTTCATTCACTCGCTCATCACCAAACTTTCCCAATACTCTTTCATACCCATCACGCTTGACTCTAACCCACCCATTAAAATCGCCTAACATTACTATCCTCTCATTTAGTTTGCACTTACTCAAAACATCACTCAAGCTCTCCCAAAATGCCTGCCTCTCGCTTTGGTCTCGTAAAGATCGGCGCCACCGCGCATCTTGCGGAGCATATACTCCTAAAACAAAGATGCGGGTAAGTCCAACCTTCAGCCTCAACCAAACGAGTCTTGGGCTTACACATTCATATTCTGTGACACATTCATTCATTCTCGCAGACAGTACTACACCAACGCCCTGACACGCTTTACTGGTTTTAGGCACACCCGACCAGTAGGCAGTGTAGGGTCCATGTGTGGTGGTGTCACATCCTTTCCTCTTTGTCTCATTCACGCACAGAATATCGAGTCGTCTCTCTTTCATCATCTTGCATACTTCCTCAATTTTGTCTATCATACCTCCTCTTACATTCAACGTAGCAAAGTGGCTATCCCCAGTCCACTTTTCGCCTCGATGGGAAACGAGACGTGATGGGTTGCGAACCACATCGCCGCCATTTTGGATTTTGTTTTTGGTTTTGTCCATTGCGTTCCCACGAAAAGCAAGGGAAAATAAAGTCCACCCAGACAGAGCCCCGCATGTCTAAGTAAGGCTAGCCTTCTTCTGGGGTCGCCCGGCCCCAGGGCAATTGGCACGCTAATACTAGGCTCGCCCCTAGTCACGCAGCACATACGCACGGCAACGTTGGCTTGGCGGAGAAAGGATGGGAAGAAGATGAGGTAGGAATAGGATTGGTGGATAGGAAAGGGTTGAGGTAGGAAAAGGACGGGGATAAGGTACATTCAAAGCCTTCTGTAATTCATTCCACAAATAATCCAGCAGCCAGGACAGTTGTTACCCACATTATATCTCTGCAGTCCGAGTCTACTATTATAGGAGATGTATTCTTTTAATAATACCGAAACTGATTATATCCACGTCCGGACGGCTCTCAATCATGCCCATGTGTAAACCTAGTGTTGAATCCCTAAAGCTCACTTTACGATAGTTATAAAAACTTATTTCAGTAGATATTACTGTTTGATCCAGGGAATTCACTCCAAATGAAAATAGTTCCACAAAGCGGCTTAGGAAAGATAGCTTACGTGTTGTGGTTACGGATATAATATCGGATTTATGGTCTTGCCTTATTGACGAATACAATATAGTGAGGAAAACGAGTCTAAAAGTGTTCGGATAAGTAGTAATATTTATTATCTGTGCTGAATTGTTTGTCTTTAGCTCTAGCTTAGTTGTTTATTTTAAAACGGGAGCGCGTTTCTTGTTCAAAGCCATGTACATAATGACCGCATCTAATATAATTTATGCTTTATATCCTGCGGAATAAAGATTATATTCATCATAAATCATATCCATACTAAAATTATATGTTGGGCATGGGTATCTTTTGTACATAACAAGAAGCCGTGAGACGGTCTCACCCGACTGCCCCTCTAACGTTTATTGTGAAAGTGAAAGTTCAATTCGATTGACGTTGTTTTTTTTTATTTCAAACTTTGAACGGATGATCCACGTGACCTAGTGACGTAATTAATTGCAACAGAGTCACAGACACAAGTCTCGCCATAAGCCCCTTTGCAATCTATTTTATAGAGAGGGGCTAAAAGCTGGGAGTGTTCGCAAATACTCCGCATCCGCACTCCATTGAGGAGAGTGCTTACTCTAAAACGTCATCTACTTGCCGAGGTCGATTGGAATTGGACTTTTACTTCTACTTCACTATATTTGTTTACTAGCTGATGCCTGCGGCTCCGCCTGTGTGGAATTTTGTTCCCGTTCCCGCTTCACATAGGAACTTATCCCCGGAGTAAAAAATAGCCTATGTTTATTCCAGACTAATAACTATCAATGTACGAAATTTTAACCTGATCCGTTTAGCCGTTAGAGCGTGAAAGAGTAACAAACGTCCGCACTCACAAACTTTCGCATTTATAATATTACTAACGGCAGTCGTGGGACATAAAGGTATAAGGTGATATGTGGGCGTAAACTATGCCTCTGCCTAACCCTTCGGAAATAAAGGCGTGATTAAATGTGTGTGTGTGTGTGTATGTATGTATGTAGATCTATCTAGGAATGTAGCCGATCACAGTCAGTTGTGAAGGAACACCTTGTGCGGTTTTAAGTCCTTACCTTTTTTTCTGATTTCTGTGGTCTTACAATTGGATTCTACGAGTCGGTAATACAGGTAAGCTACTTCAAAATAATACAAACACATTATGTAGATATCACAAGCGCATCGTAATAAATTCGACCAATGAATTACTAAATAAAGTATTTAAGTCATTGCTTATCGCTACCGTATTACTTTGTGTCGTAGCAACCTGTCCAAAGAGTCGAAATTAGCTAGTAGGTAAGCAAACAATCAGTTGGTACTGTAAATAAAAATATATTTCTCATTGAACACGTAACATTACATAGCAAAATTAACATATATTTATTTTTTAGCTATGCCCACGACAGGACTTTTAACGCGCGGAAATCACCAAGGATGGCATGTCAGACTCGATATGAATAAATTCACACTAGAGATGAAACTGAAATCCGGCAACTATCCGGTATCCGGCCTATTCAGCCTTGTTTTCCGAAGGAGCTTTTAAATAAATACAACTTAAGGGTTGAAGGAACTTATTATTTTAACAAAAAAATATATATTCAAACTGCATTAAGGGCAAATAGCTTCTGAATAAAATACTAATTTCTCGGCATTTAAAGGCAAAAGACGATTTCGCTTGTCTTCATAAGGCCAGCTTCCGAAAATAGTCTTTCGCTGTAAACACTGCTGCAGGGCGCTGAAAGGTAAACTCAAGCAAACTTCGCTAAGTTAGGGTATTGTGCAGCATTAGCTGACCACCAAATATTATAAGGATGACGATCGCGACCAATGCGCACTGAATTCAGATAAGAATCAATTTCACGCGCAAATGCGTTTTATCCTTGATCATCGTGACTACTTTGACTAGTGTCGCAAAAACAGTAAACACTAATACCAATCACCAGTAATCACCGCTAAAGCAAACAACAATACTTGTGTTTTACTCTTTTCTTAACCTCATATGAATTCACGAAATGACGATCACTACTAAAGTAAACTCACCGATCCGAAATCACCCAAGTCAACCCAATCGTATCACGCGATGCACTCGTTGCAATGTGTCGCGACTCGCCATTTTACTATGTTCAGCCGGATATCTGGCGCTCCGGCTCTTAGCTGGCCGAATATCTGGTATCCGGCCAAACCACTATCCGTTCGATCTCTATGCCTGTCTAGCGCTGGACGCCTCGAGTAACTCCTCTGAAGGATGTCCACAGACTATGGCTACCACCGCGGCCTCGCCTATAGGTCGGTTTCTACCGTAAGCTGAGCGGGCTCATTAATGTGAACGGCATACTTGTTTTGCCGTTACCGTGGCCGCGTCACAATTAAATGGCGCAGTTCATAAATGGGCCCGCTCAGCTCGCGATTTGAATCCGGCCTTAAGTGTTCGTGTGTTATCCCGCTTCTTTAGAGGTTGGTTCAAGAATTTTTCCGCTTCTTGGGGCGTGAGGCGTGCGTGAACTGAATGAATGACGCTTCGCACGTGACAATTTTGTGGCCCCATTTCATCCCCATCTAATATTTGACAAGTAGTAACAGTTTGTGTGGGAAACTATATTTTTGTATTATCTTTTTTCTCAGAACTTTCCACCGTTTCTCTACGTTTAAAGTTACTCTAGAAGTATATAAATATTTCACATAAATCATAATCCTTATTAATCTTAGAAGTTTGATCGAAATGTATGATTAAAAGACAATCTCATTTAATCTCGTGAGGCTCGGCACTAGTCAGAATGTTAGTGGTGGGTAAGATGTAGAAACCTGTTTTACTCGATGCTAGAATAGTCCGTCAGTTCATCTTCCTCTGGCCCTATAGACTGGCTATTGCTTACCTCGTGCAGGCCGTTTTTGCAGTTTCGCTGAGGCCCCTTAACCTGATGCTATTCAGATATCTTGACCAGATCAGACATGAGAGCTAAAGATTTAGCCTCCGGTGTTGTAAATATCCTTAAGCTACGGTAACCACGTATTAGGCTTGTCTGCCATCTTAGCAGTAGTAGCAAGTGGCAAGACAGTCTCTGCATACACAGTGACTGTTTACGTATAGATGCTCCGATGCTAATTAGATTTTAATGTTTGAGGCTTATCCGACGAGGGATAGAAATATGCGGATTTCCGACAAAAGTTAATCAAGGGCGGATTCGACCAAAATCGTAGTAAGACTATACTAGTGAATAACTTGTACTTATTCTAAAATTAAAGCGATTTTCTATTTACTTTTAGATTAACTACAACATATTCTCTAGTCTTACTCCATTTTGATCGAATGTGCCATAAGTAGCTTAATTTTACTAATCGCCCTAAACTTGAATTAGCGCGATAAAAAGCATTGATTATATTAATATTTTCACGTGATTATGAATTGTGGAAATTTACAAATGAGGTGCCTTTTTATAGCGTTGTTATGAATGAAATAGTTATCTATTTTTATCGACAGTATTTTTTTCTACTGCGTTCGAACGAAAGTGATGGAAAGGAAACAACAAAATTCTAGGTTAAATATATGGCGTAAATATGTTTCATCACGTTTGTGTAAGACATACAATTTATTGCTTCTTCTGTGTTATGGAGACCGCGTACTGTACGCTGAAATAAAAGGTTGCATTAGGCGTTTAGGAGGTATTCATAGTACATTAGTAGAAATAGCTCAGTATCTCAACACTATATTATTAATTTTGTAAAGATGGTCATCGTACACCGTCATCATCATTTTGATAGATGACGAGGCTAAGGAAAATGCAGTCACGGGCTACGCACAAAATTATTTGAATTCCTTTCGCCATATTTTACTGGTGAGATAAAAATAACTAATGACACGGATCGCTTTTTACATTCACGTACCCTATCAATCCTGAATTCCTACAGGCCTATATTTGGACGTTAGCAATGAACGTTTTGTCGAGATTGGTTTTAGCTACGACTAAATGAAAATTCCTCGCAACCGCACTCTATCAGCAAAAACTTTAAGAATGTAAGGGGACGGATTACGTAATCTAGTGATATGTTGCCTAGTGAGTAAAATGTAACCTCAAATAGCCAAGTACATCCTAGTAGTGATGGCTCACTGACCAAATCAAATCATGCTCATCCATGCCGTTTTTAGGGTTTCGTAGCCAAAAGGCAAAAACGGAACCCTTATAGATTCGTCATGTCTGTCTGTCTGTCTGTCCGTCTGTCTGTCCGTCCGTGTGTCACAGCCACTTTTCTCCGAAACTATGAGGTCTATGCTATTGAAACTTGGTAGCTAGATGTATTCTGTGAACCGCATTAAGATTCTTATATAAAACTAGAAAAAAAGCATTAAATTTTGGGGGTCCCCATACTCAGAACTGAAACTCTAAATTTTTTTTTCATTAAACCCATACGTGTGGGGTATGTATTAAGGCTTGAATATCGGACCCTTTTTCAGTTCCGGAATTGGGTTTCGATATTCAGTATTTGAATTCCGGAATTCCGAAATTCCGGAACTCAATCAAGTTCCGTTTTGTACAAAATAGTGATATGTAAAAAAAGAAACGGGAGCTGACAGTCCTACTTGATTAGTGATAAAGATAAGATAAGATAAATATGCTTTATTGTACTAACAACATAAAATTTACAATAGTGCAAAAGTACAGTGATACAGCGGTTTAAATGTTATCACAATGGGCGGCCTTATTGCACACAGCAATCTCTGCCAGGCAACCTTTAGATGAACTGGACTACATAGAGAGATACCGGGACACAACATGGGTAGTACAATCGAGTTTATGCATCTACACAAGTAGATAGACTATATACACTTGTGACTTTCTATACTATAACATACTTCATAAATATACACACATATACTATACATAATATATACATATATATATTTATATCTACATATATACATACACATAATACATACATACAATACGCACACGTACGGATTCACTATAGCCATTTCTCAAAGGTACAAGACAAAATTAATTTGATCCTGATGTATTTGCAAATTCCAAATAGTGCTCGTATATCATTCTTTTAAAAGACGCCACTGTTTGAGCTCGCCTTATGGGAACTGGTAGTGCATTCCACAACCTTGTTGCCTCCACTGCAAAGGATTTATCTGCAAACTTTGTGGAATGCGCTGGTATTAGCAGTGTTAAGTTCTCTGATGCTCTCGTGTCTCTCGAATGGGTGTCACTTAGGAACTTAAAACGTTCCTTAAGATACGGGGGAGTCAAGGGATTAAATAAAATATTATAAAGTAAAGAAAGAAAGTGAGTATTCCGCCGAAGGCGAATTGGGAGCCACCTGAGCATATTGCGATATTGAGATACATGATCATATTTACGTAAGCCGAAAATGAACCTAATACAGAAATTTTGAAGGCGCTCAAGCTTATCAAGTTGCTCCTCTGTAAGATTAATATAGCTGGCATCCGCATAATCTAAAACGGGAAGTAAGAGAGACTGCGCAAGAGAGATCTTAGTGGATGTAGGTAGAAAGTTTCGCAGTCTCCGCAAAGAGCCTGCTGATGCAAACAATTTTCGACTGACCTCCCGCAATTGAGGGCCCCAGGTTAATGTTCTATCGATAAGTATCCCTAGATTTTTGACGATTTTGCTTATTTGTAGAGGCATGCCATCAAAAACTACTTGTGGTAACTGTGCATAATCTACACGAGATATCATCCACGGACTCCCCACCAAAATAAGCTGTTTTTTGGAAGGATTTACTTGAAGACCGAATTTGTTACTCCATTCACAAATTCGCTCTAGGTCACAGTTTATAGTGGAAAAGGCTTCATGAACTGTATCCAGCGGGGCCTGTGTATATATTTGCCGATCATCTGCGTAAAGGTGGTAGGACGAGACAAGTTTTGTGGATATGGAATTAATAAATATTGTAAAAAGTAAAGGAGATAAAACGCCACCCTGCGGTACACCGACTAAAATATCACAGCAAGATGACACTTTATCATCAATGCGAATAATTTGACGGCGACCACACAGGTAACTGTGAAACCAATCAATTACTGTTGGAGATATGTTAATAGATCTAAGTATCCCGAGTAATACCTGAAAATCGACTGTATTGAACGCATTACTGAAGTCAAGTAGTGCGAGCAGAGTTAGATTGCCATTCTCCATTCCAATCCTAATATCTTCAGTAACATTAACCAGGGCCGTTACAGTACTATGTCCTGGACGGAAACCAGATTGGAAGGAATTAAAGAGTTTGTTTTTACACAGAAAAGAGTTAATTTGGGTGTGGACCAGACGTTCCAGGACTTTGGATAGGAAAGGTAAGATAGAGATAGGACGGTAATGAGAATAGGATGAAGGATTTGATTTCTTAGGCAATGGTATAATTTGAGCCTCTTTCCAGCAGAATGGAAATATACCACTAGAAATAGAGTAATTTAGGATATCGCATATAACCGGAAGGACTTTATCCAAGATTGGTAGTATCATTTTTCTACTAATGTTGTCGTTTCCCACGGCATTTGATGAAATTGACAGGATACTCTTCTTAACACCACAAGCAGTAAACTGATCAAAGACAAAAGAAGGGTACTCAGGAGTTGGAAGAAGTGAAAGATAATGCAATGTATTAGTTTTGGTAGCAGTATCAAAACTACAAGAACTAGAGGAAAAATGCTTATTTAAAGCTCCGAGATCAATATTATTTGAAGATAAATTTTGTTTTGCCCTACCAACTCCCAGCGTTCTAAGGAAATTCCAAATTTTGGTTAGGTTGCCATTTTCAACGGAAGTTTGAATGTGTTGGCGTTGTGCATTCCTACACACCTTATTACAGCGATTGCGTAGTTCCACATATTTTTGTCGATTGTATTCGGTTGGTCGATGCTTAAATTTGGCCTTTGCTCTCGCCTTTTTAACCATGAGGTTTCTAATTTCTTCGGTGAGCCACGGTGCAGGTGATTGTTTAACCTTAACTGTGCGAATGGGCGCGTGCACATCGTACAGTCTGATCAAATTTGATGTAAATAAACTTACCATATCATATCATCATCATAAACTACTTTGATTCCCAGTAAAATTACTTATTTTAACGTAACCAACTAAAAACCACACGTTTCCTAACTATTGCCTACGGTTGGCCCGGGTAAGCTCTCAGAAGGATGACCCCAGGATTCCCCACAGACCTTGACTATCACTGCGACTAGGAGGTTCGGGTGCTATCCCGCGTATTTGGGGCTTGTTCAGGTGTTATCCCGCATCTCAGGGCATGTGGCGTGCGTGAAACTTTCACGTCACGCTTTCGTCTTGGGCGTGCTTTTGTAAGGACGGCGATTAGCCCTCCCACCGTCCTCAGGCCCTCGATTATGGAGGCCGATAGTCTTGGGCAAAGACATGCGGAATTCGGGTGGGAGCATTCTCTCTCGATCACTTTTCGCCGCATTAACTGATCACAGAAAGACGCAGTGACGTCCCACTTACTCCCACTGGAGATCATTGCTCGCGCAATGGTCTCCAGCGAGATCGCGCAATGATCTCCAGCGATGTCCAAGTCCAGTCCTACCACGGGGACCGGGCGCTGTAAAGCCCACGCTGTGCACTCCACTAATGTGTGAAGTACTGTGTCCTCACTGCGTTCCTCGCAGTGCTGGTACTTAGGTGTGGTTTCCTGGTGTATTCGTCACAGATACTTACTGAAGCTCCCGTGCCCGGTAAGCATCTGTGACAACTGGCAGGACAGGGCACCAGCACCTTGGCTCCTCTCTAGTCACTCGCCCATGACCGGTCTGACCGCCGTGATAGTGGCGATTCGGCGATTCCCCCTTGTGTGATGTGGCGATTCGATTTGTTGCTCAAGTCCAGGTCTCCACGGTTTCATTGTGGAGCTGGAACTGCCGAACCTAGATTTCTGGAGACGTAGGCCTATGACCCCGCTCCAGCGCCTCCTTGCACCAGAAAAGAATAAATTAGAAATATAATTAATTTATTTAAACAAGGACGCAAGTTGCCTCGCTGCCAGATCCTCGAGACATGCCGCCTCTGAGCAACGGACCACGCAGCACCCAATCGTAACCGATGTTCCACAGAAGCGGTCTTAAGACTGATCTCTGCGGAACACCGCACGACGTATCTCGCTGACCCAGCTGGGCCCTAGCCAGCTTGGGTAAGTTATGGCCCTCTCGAAAAGATAGGCCCCAACAATTCGACTCAATTAGGGAGGCACTCCATGATAAATAAGCGCCTCCCTAACGCAGCTCCTGGGCAAGGTGTTGAAGGCGATGCCGGTGTTTCTTGACATCGCCATCGCTTTCAACACCACCTCACCCTGCGATGTTACTTCCTCCGTCAGTCTTCTAATGCGCATGATCACATCCACGGTGGAGCGCCCTTGACGGAAACCAAACGGGTTATCCACCAGATCTGGCCCCACGCGTGTGAGGTGCCCGGCTGTGCGCTGTGCAATGATACTCTCGAGGAGCTTGCATACCTAACAAGGTATGCAAGCGCCTTGAGCGTATCATTGTTGGGGATCGACTGATCGTGGATCGGCCGGAGCAACGGAGCAACACGATCGGCCGATCCCCGGATGGGTAGACTGCCGACCACCTTGCCTTTTGGATCAGAACCTGTTTCCCTGTCTTCCAGACCTTGGGAATCTGGCCTTTTTCGAGGCATGCACTAAAGAACCCCATCACTCGAGGCCCGAGATCCTCAAGAGCCAGGACCCACGCTCGGCCTGGAATGCTGTAGGGTCCAGGGACACGGTCCACGTGCGGAATCTAAGCCGCAGTACAGTCGCCCCTAACACACCTTCAGTGACTTCGGGCACGTCTTTCTCGCTGTAATCAGCGTCGGGCGCCTAAGACGGAGCCATGTGCGATGGAATATGTTCCTCCGCCTTGATGAGAACAGGGAACCCAGGATCCTCCTCACTCTGGATCAGTGGAGCGCCTTGGGGCAAAGTTTGCCCCTAATAATAAGGTACGGGCCCCATGAGTTCCCTCAGAACTACTAGAACTATGCTGAGCGAGACCTCTGTCAAATTCTTAAAGCGTTTCTGTAAAAGTTAAATTTAACTCGTAGCATAAGTCAGAGCTAAGTCTAAGTTCGCACTATAAATTGAAGTCTAAATGTAAAAAAAATAAAAAATCATCAATAATATTATTATTATTTAAATAGGTTGTATGTTTTCTATCAAATACCATTAATTTTATGGATTTACATTCTTAGTAGGTTTTAGAAATATGTATCATCAAATAAAATGATTAATACCTAAGTACATAATCGAATTAATTTGTTAATAGAGAAATCCTAAATTATTAACATTGCAGTAATTAAAGGTAGTTAAATTGCATAAGAAGCATATAATCTACATTTTCGTACATAATCGAATTAATTTGTTAATAGAGAAATCCTAAATTATCAACATTGCAGTAATTAAAGGTAGTTAAATTGCATAAGAAGCATATAATCTACATTTTCGTTTGTAATGAAATTAAAGAAGAAGCGAAAATGTAATTTTTTTTCAATATCGAAATACCGGTATTGATCTCGCCAATTCCGGAATTGAAAACGATATTAGATTTTATCGGAATTCCGGAATTATGTCAATTCCGGAATCCGGAGTTCAAGCCCTAGTATGTATAGATAGGTCTTCCAAAATGCTATGGAGGTTTCTAACATCATTTTTTTATAAAGTGAATAGTTTGCGCAAGAGACACTTCCAAAGTAGAAAAATGTGTCCCCCCCCCCTCTAACTTCTAAACTAAGAGAATGATAAATCTAAAAAAAATATATGATGTACATTGCCATAAAAACTACCAACGAAAATTAGCTTGAACGAGATAGAGCTGGTAGTTTTTTTTTAGTACGTCAAAGTTACATCGAACTATAAGAACTTTTATATTATGTTACTTGCTGCTACGAAACCCTTCATGGGCGAGTCCAACTCGCACTTGGCCGGTTTTTTTTATCCCATCAACAAGTAATTCGATTCTTTTGACTCCTTTTTAGGATTTCGTAGCCAAATGGCAAAAACGGAACCCTTATAGATTCGTCATGTCTGTCTGTCTGTCTGTCCGTCTGTCTGTCCGTCTGTCTGTCCGTCTGTCTGTCCGTCCGTGTGTCACAGCCACTTTTCTCCGAAACTATAAGGCCTATGCTATTGAAACTTGGTAAATAGATGTATTCTGTGAACCGCATTAAGATTCTTATATAAAACTAGAAAAAAAGCAGTAAATTTTGGGGGTCCCCATACTCATAACTGAAACTCAAAATTTTTTTTTTCATCAAATCCATACGTGTGGGGTATCTATAGATAGGCCTGTAAAAATGCTATGGAGGTTTCTTTAATCATTTTTTCCTTAAGTGAATAGTTTGCGCAAGAGACACTTCCAAAGTGGAAAAATATGTGTCCCCCCCCTCTAACTTCTAAACTAAGAGAATGATAAATCTAAAAAAAATATATGATGTACATTTCCATAAAAACTACCAACAAAAATTGGTTTGAACTAGATAGAGCTGGTAGTTTTTTTTTAATACGTCATAAACCGCAATTTTCGGTTAGAAAAACCACTACCACTGCGAACGTGTTAAAACATCAATCAAAGTTACAACGAACTATAAGAGCTTTTATATTATGTTACTGGCTGCTACGAAACCCTTCATGGGCGAGTCCAACTCGCACTTGGCCGGTTTTTTTTATCCCATCAACAAGTAATTCGATTCTTTTGACTCCTTTTTAGGGTTTCGTAGCCAAATGGCAAAAACGGAACCCTTATAGATTCGTCATGTCTGTCTGTCTGTCTGTCCGTCTGTCTGTCCGTCTGTCTGTCCGTCTGTCTGTCCGTCCGTGTGTCACAGCCACTTTTCTCCGAAACTATAAGGCCTATGCTATTGAAACTTGGTAAATAGATGTATTCTGTGAACCGCATTAAGATTCTTATATAAAACTAGAAAAAAAGCAGTAAATTTTGGGGGTCCCCATACTCATAACTGAAACTCAAAATTTTTTTTTTCATCAAATCCATACGTGTGGGGTATCTATAGATAGGTCTGTAAAAATGCTATGGAGGTTTCTTTAATCATTTTTTCCTTAAGTGAATAGTTTGCGCAAGAGACACTTCCAAAGTGGAAAAATATGTGTCCCCCCCCTCTAACTTCTAAACTAAGAGAATGATAAATCTAAAAAAAATATATGATGTACATTTCCATAAAAACTACCAACGAAAATTGGTTTGAACGAGATAGAGCTGGTAGTTTTTTTTTAATACGTCATAAACCGCAATTTTCGGTTAGAAAAACCACTACCACTGCGAACGTGTTAAAACATCAATCAAAGTTACAACGAACTATAAGAGCTTTTATATTATGTTACTGGCTGCTACGAAACCCTTCATGGGCGAGTCCAACTCGCACTTGGCCGGTTTTTTGGCCAATATATGTTACTGTTAAATATTTTGATGATACAAAACTCTGACTGCGCTGAAGTCTTCTTGTCCACTTTATTCAGAAATTGTTGAGGGTTTTCGATTCGGAAAATGAAAACAAAAATAGCTGCGTTTCATCTTCTGGTTCGCGATAACGAGAGTAGTTGTAATATTCCACGCTTGGCACTGCACTCTCTCGACTATAGACTTGTTGCCCGTAATATAGCAAATTTGATACACATTAGCACCATCAGACATTCGACACCTTCCATTATAACATGTGTTCAGGTGACGCATAGACGGCTATTGTCGAACATACAAAGCATGACACTGGATACGCGAGGATAGCCTCTACGTCACAGCCGTCAGCTCAAACTGTTTGTGCTTTGTCCTGTCTAGGTGGTGTCTACTCGCTAAGTACATTACATACCTATTGTTCAGGTACTCTCCCACGTAATATTCGTATCTATGTAACATTTTGATATATTCTATTACCATAGACCCCGAGGGGTATTGTAAGTTTAACCCATAGCACAGGGCGGAAACTCCATACAAAAATGTTCGTTTTCACCCACACTAATATACACGTAATATGAATGCTTGAATCAAGCTTGAATGTGTGTTTGAGTATACTAGGGACTCTAGCTATGGAACAGAAAGAACGCAATCTAATGTATGTAGGTACTTTTTTTTCAAATCTACCCTCGGCTGAGCACAAACAAAGCAATAGCACAAAGTACGTAGGTAGTAATACGTAATACAACGCAATGACACTCTCAAGTACTAACACGGCAATAGACACATCAACTTTGGTGGGGGGTTGGGGAAGCTTACTCGGTGGGAGGTAGGGAGTTGCCGATCTAATACTATTATATTATCTTTGCCCATAGTCAGTGGAATCATAGACAGCGAACGGATAGACCATGAAGCGGAGGATATTTTATTCGAAAGTCACTGTGATCGAGTACTTTGGCTTTCTAGGTGATGTATGTAGGGATGTTACTAAAATTCAAAGTCCCCTGAAATTTGGTATGGTTACTTAAAACATATTTACACGACATGGTAATGTCCAACTTGCTTCTGCCTCAAGTAGTTTGCGGAATACCCAACTCATCTTAAAACCACAGCAGTTAATTTATGTAGATGTTACAGCCAAAGTAATAAATCAAGATATTAAATATACTCTCCAGCCATTATGTATAATGTTTGGGCTTACCCCAAACAGAGAGTTTAACCATCTAAGCATCCAAACTATAAATCGTTTTCAAGTTTCAGTTATGTTTTGTTGTATTTATGTTTTACCTTTCAGTTATGTTTCAGTCTATGGATGTATTCTCTCCTTGCACCAAATAATATATTGTAATTCAGTCCGCGTTTCATTATTCCGTCCAGGGTAGCCAAATCTCGTAAAATCCGTCTTCTTAATCTCCCCCACTACAGATAGTAATTACACACGTAGGTGGTATACGTTAAGGCAGTAATGTATTAAGTATACAAGTTCGTACGTACAAATGTATTCACGTAGTGCGGTAAGCTTTATCTAGTATACGCAATAATATGGAGATAATTTGTTTTAGTATGCTTTTGTGAAGTAGATGAGTAAATAGATGACGTAAAACAACACATTATTAAGCAAAACATTATTATTATACTTACGAATGTTAAAAGAGTAATATAAAACCGACTTTGAAGTTACACCAATGTTTCTTTTTATTTATTATAGTAGTTTATGACACTGTTGCATAATAAGGGTTCTTATAACACGAGTGTGTTTTAAAAAAACGAGCCGTAGGCGAGTTTTTTTATAGTATCACACGAGTGTTATAAGACCAAGTTATGTACAGTGTCATACACTACTTTATCTACTCTCATACTATAATACCTGATTTCATTTTGTTGTGATATATAGTTGCTCCTTGATTTCGCAGGTAACAGGTTCATGGTCATGTTTAACGCAGTTTCCAGAATGCTTGGTGGTGTACAATTACCACCATTCTCGCTTTAAGACATGTTTTTACACAAAAACTAATTTATTTTACAAACAAAACCAAACTTTGTTTAATTTAAATGTAAAATGTTGGCGCCAAGGCGCAAACATCGATTGCGCATGCGTGTTTCTTTTTTTTTTTAGGCTGCGGAGACCATAGATTTAGGATTTTTCGCTACTCTGGAGACACAATTTTTTTTAAAGTAGAGGTTCAAACTTCTTTTTCAGCTGGAGATTGTTTATGGTGTATCGTAATGATTAAAAAGTTTTATTATGATACAGGTGTCCATACAAGACTTGTATCGTAATAAAACTTTTTTTTTGGCCTGTGCGTAATGTTTGTCATAATAGTATTGATTTCAATTTTATAATCTTTGTATTATAGTATCAGAGTAGATAAAATACTTTATTGTACACCAAGAAAATATACAAACAAAGTGAAAATATGTTACAAGTATAGCAGTACAATTGGCGGCCTTATTGCTTAAAGCAATTTCTGCCAGGCAACCTTTGGGTGTAAAAAAAAAATGTTAGTTGATGACTGGTAGTTGTTGGCGTTCAAATATAAAAACAAAAATTACAATTTGCAATTATGCATACTAAAATGTTAAAACAATATAAATACTTATAACTACATACATAAATAATACCCATAACTATATACATAAATAAATAAAGTAGAAAAGGGAATGGTTTAGTTAAAACAATCATGTCAAGTAAAAGTCTCTAACCATAAGTTTAAACTTACGTAAAGTCTCAGCTCGTCTAATTTCCACAGGTAATTTATTCCATAGCCTTATTGCAGTAACAGTAAAGAGCGATCAAAAAAATCTGTAGAATGCTGTGGCATATTTAGTTTTAGGTTTTCCGATGACCTCAAACATCTGTCATGCGAATTGTAAAGGAACTCGAATGTTATACTAAAAGTAAAAAAAAAAGCAAATGTATATCAATCGAAACCTAAATAAGTGAAGAAAATGCTTAACTTACTTTTAAACTACGAATTTTTTAACACTATGACACTCATGAGAATTTATCTCTTAAATATTTAAACCTAAAAAGCGCTTGTTGACTAGACTAGATTAGCCCAATGTATAAAAAACAAGCTGATGCCCGCAGCTTCGCCCCCGAAAAATTGGTCCCTTCCCGTGGGAACTCATTCCCGGGATAAAAAGTAGCCTATGCGTTATTCCAGTATTCAATGTATCTGCGTACCAAATTTCATCCCGATCTGTTTATCCGTTTGACCCTGAAAGAGTAACAAACATCCACACTCACAAACTTTCACATTTATAATATTAGTAAGATTGTCCCTTAAGAGTCCATATGACGCCAAATAGACTATTACTTTGATCTAGATCTCAGGACTCGTGAGGTCTGCTGAATTAAAATTTGAACACAGACAACTTCAGTTCATGAACTAAAAACGCTCTAGGCTGGAAACACGATTTCAGATAAAATCCTCGATAGATTTTTGTGTTGAAAATACCTCGATTTCGTGAATTTTTAAGCTAGATCTCGTATGTTATAAGTTGTTTTAATAATGTTAAATATTTATAAGAAAGACAGTAGTAAAATCTTCATTTGCACTAGAGCAATTTTTTCATATTGGTTATAGTTTTTTTTATAATTAATTTATTTCGTTAAAAGCGCACAAAAACCGATCGCATCTCTCTCTCTTTCTTGCACGCCAAAATGTATATCTGCTATCTGCTTTTAACAATTTGGCGTCTGGTAGGCTCTTAATACCTAGGTAATCATTTAACTTTGTAGCAGCTAGTGAAATACGTAGTCTTCCCTACTTTTAATACCCCAAATTAGCTTATTCCTGTGTTTCCAAAAGCTGCATTCGATCATTCATTCGTTCCAATGACAGTTTCCAATTAGATCGTCTTGCAATTTGCACTTCCAAATCAAATACGCAATGTTCTGCTTTATCTTTGACTGGCGTCAAAGCAGATCTATTGAAAACACACCACCATCAATGAATTTCCTGAATGCAATTTTGCTGTGTGAATTGAGCTAGTATATTTCACTCACTAAATTGCTTATTAGGGAATTGGTAAACTTAATTTTTAAAAGAGTTAAAGTTAAAATCTTTTATTAGTTGGATTGGAAGTCGTGGGAGAGTAAGCCCTCAGAAGGATGTCCCACGGTGGCCCCACGAACATCCTTCCAAAGGCTTACTCGGGGCTCTCAACCGAAGTGGTCTCTTAATTTCATAAACATAAACCTTATGCTGCTACGGAAGGAACCCGTCATGGGGGCGTCCGACTCGCTCTTGGCCGGTTTTATTGAAAGTAGTCGTTTTGGGAAGTTGTCGTTTTGGGAAGTAGACGTTTTGGAAAGTGGACGTTTTGGGAAGTTGACGTTTTGGGAAGTTGTCGTTTTGGGAAGTTGTCGTTTTGGGAAGTTGACGTTTTGGGAAGTTAATTTCAGAAGTTGACGTTTTGGGAAGTTGACGTTTTGGCACAGTTGACGTAATGAACCTAAAGGTCTTTTTCGTCCTTGATGAATTTCCACATGTAAAAAAACTAATTTGGAATTAAATCCTTTTGAGAAGTTTCCCGGGGCACCCAACGTTTGACGGAAGGGCACCGTATTGTTTCAGTGGGTGTGAACGTTTTTAGCTAGATCGCTATATGGCTAGGTAGTCAATAAGAGACTGAAACGCAGACACAAATTTTCAATACGACCATACTTTGGTTCGAGTCCAGGACTGACATCCGGGAGAATGTTCATCCGATAAAAAAAGAAAAGTCCTTTCTCCCTGTGATTTTACAACGCGCTACTTTTACTTTCAATTTAATTTTAACAGCAATTTTAATAGTAAGCAACTAACTAACTTTTTTATATGTTTGTCTAATACAAAGGCATACCAGTAATTATGTAAACATTAAAAGTAAAATTAGACAAATTAGACAAAACAAAAAGTTTAACAGTATGTTAAACTTTTTGTTTTGTCTAACTATCTTATTGTTTCTCTATTCATCTTAATTTTCAAGTATATTACCTTAATTTAATTGTCATTCCATCTGTCAATTTTTGATGGAATACTGACACGAGGGTAGTTCTACAAAATATTCAATATTTTCCTTACCATTCAGGGTCAATTGATCAATCGAGATAATAGAAGGTATTAATTTATTAACACGAAGAACTATGTGTGCGGGTTTTAAATTTATTTAATAGTTTAAATTGGACACTCGACAACGTCTAACCTTTTCACACGTTTTAAGAATGTTACTAAGTAGGTTAATCGTCATTATGTTATGCATGACCGAGGTTAAGTTATAAAGTGGGTTGGTTGTATAAATTTCAAACTCGCGTATTGGACTGTCAAAATATAAAGTAGGATGTTTTATATATACTACATAAGTGGCAGACAATTATTGTAAGTGGTCAATTGCGAATTGAGAGAGAAGATTGTTATATTTTGAATGGCAAAGAAAAGACGTTTAAATAGAGATACTCCTGAGCTGCTGGCTAATTTTTTTAGCAGTTTCATTGCAGAGTACCTATCTGCATATGTACATGCTTCGATTTCAGTGTGTTGGAGCCATGCCATTTGGGGGCCTGCTTAACTTAGTAAACAATTCAGGCTGAGCTTCTTCGTCCCATCTCATCATCTCCCATCTTATCACAATAAGTTATAATATTCGACTTAGCCCAATAAATGACAGTATTTCAACGCTTCGCTTGACAGGGAAGCCTGAAAATGATCTGCGTGCTCTACTGGATTCTCAAACAATATATTTAATAATTTTCAGTTTATATTAAGTACCAACTTATTGAAAATAGAGCACAAAGAGAATAGCCCGCCGAGTTTCGTGCCAGTTCTTCTCAAGCGTTCCGTGTTCCGAACTTGTGGTACTACCTTTGATTTGTATTCTTGACGTTGCGTAGGTGCCTATGTATTAGGATTATGTGCGAAATAAATGTTTTTTTTTTACTTTTGATTTCGCACAGAATGTTAGTGTCTGCCTCATATTCCTACTTCTCCAGGCCCAGCGTAAACATACTGATTAAATTTCGTTATATTCCGAGAGCTGGCACGAATTTTTGGGTAGGTATTTGAGGCAAGCTGAAAACTTGTCAGATACCTCTCCTATTATATCCCAACTCGGAATTGCAGACCTGGCTGGTGAGTACCGGGGCTAAATCAACCCCTAAATTTTTAAAAATATTATTTTTTTTTCCCAAAAAATATATTTGAGGCACTACGCAATTTATATATGTTGCAGTGTAATACTTAATGAATACGAAAAAAAATAAGCCAGATAATTTAATCGGGGTTTTAACATTGCCAGACGCGTGCAAAAATATTTTGCAAACAATTATAAAAAATGTTTTTGAGGCAGCTTGAAATTTTAATTGAGCGTTATTTATAAGTAAAAAATAAGATTACCAAAAAGACAGATCATTTAGGTGGGGCTTTCTATCTGCCAGGTGATCAAACAAATAATGAATGGATACGAGCCCGTAGTGCTATAGACAAGCTGGAGTGTGAGAGAGCGCATAACGACAGCTGTCTTCGTTCTTGCTTGCCGCGTTACTATTAGCTCTGGCGAAGCCACGTGCGACCCATGAGGTTTCTAGTTAAAATTACGGAGTTAAAAATATTAAATTTTCTGAATTTCTACTAAAAACATTTTGCATAAAAGAGATTGTATTGATTTATGGACGTTACGTATTAAAAAAGCAATAATTAAAATAAAAAATCGCAAAACCAGGTTTATAAAAATATAATAACTCTCCAGTAGTACAATTATTTCAAGTATAAAATAAAATTGAAATAAATTCTATTCATTTATTAATATTTTAGAGATATTGAGTTAATATAAATGTAGGAACCTACTTATAATTTGGTCAAACTAATTTTATTCTATATTTTATACAAGCCGTTTTATTTTATTTATCTTTAAATTTTTTAAATGTTTAAAATTACATAATTAAACATATTTCGGAATAGGAATAATAATAAATTATATATTACTAGTATATATTATTATTATTATATATTATTAGTATTATAATGTGCTCTCTTGTTTGCTTAGTCAGATGAACGTCTGAGACACAGGATTAACATCCTAGTTCAGACAAGGATCAATGACATGTTGTCTATTGACGGCATTCATTGTTATGCAGACGACAGTACGGGGGACACTTGTTACACAGGCCGCCCCGGTATCTCTCGGGACGCAGTGGAAGAAAGTCGTGAACAGCTTGTGTCTGAAATCGAGGCTACTCTTACTAGAGTGTCCGATTGGGGTAGACAAAACCTTGTCCAGTTCAACCCTTCGAAGACACAGGCGTGTTTCTTCACCGCTAAGAAAGCCCCAATTACTGTAGCGCCACAATTCCAGGGCACATCTCTTTCCATCTCTAAAAGTATAGGGATCCTTGGTGTTGACATCTCCAGTGACGTTCAGTTCCGCAGTCATTTGGAGGACAAGGCCAAGCTGGCGTCCAAGAAGCTCGGTGTGCTCAACAGGGCGCGGCGGTACTTTACTGCGGCGCAAACACTGCTTCTCTATAAGTCGCAAGTGCGGCCACACATGGAGTACTGCTGTCACCTTTGGGCGGGGGCACCTGAATATCAGCTTCGTCCATTTGACTCGGTGCAGAGGCGAGCTGTGAGAGTTGTCAACGATCCTATACTGACAGGTGGTGTTGAACCTCTTCGCGACAGGAGAGACTTTGCCTCCTTATGCGTGTTCTACCGCCTGTACAATGGTATGTGCTCTGAGGAATTGTTTGACATGATGCCCACGGCTACGTTCTATCATCGCACCGCTCGCCATAGACAGGGATTTCATCCTCACACCCTACGTCCGGAGCGTTCGAGCACGGTTAGATCCGATAGGGGTTTTCTTCCGCGAACGCTTAGGTTGTGGAATGATCTTCCTGCCTCGGTTTTCCCAAACGCCTACAGTATGGGGTTCTTCAAAAGGGGTCTAAGAAGGTTTTTACAGGGTCGGCAGCGCGAGTGTGGCGCCTCTGGTGTTGCAAACGTTCATAGGCTGCGGTGACCACCAGTCCTTCTGGTGGGCCGTATGCTTGTCTGCCACCTTAGTGGTATAAAAAAAAAAATACACTGTAACAACTTTTTGCCGTAGCTGATAGGTATTCCATTACTTTAGTCAATTGTAAATTAAACCATGAATTGTAAGATATTAACGATTGTACTGCTTTTATTACTTTGATATAGAAAAAGAAAATATTATATGTGCCTACAATGACTGAATTACTGTAATCCTAATATTTTAAGTGATATCTGTATTGTTTTTGACGAAATAAATTTAAACTTCATGGGTTATTGTAAGTCACGTGGCCTCGCCAGAGCCAATAGTAACGCGGCAAGCAAGAACGAAGACAGCTGTCGTTATGCGCTCTCTCTCTCACACTACAGCTTGTCTATAGCACTACAGGCTCGTACCCATTCATTATTTGTTTGATCACCTGGCAGGTAGAAAGCCCCACCGAAACGATCTGTCTTTTTGAGAATCTTATTTTTTACTTGGAAATAACGCTCCATTAAAATTTCAAGCTGCCTCAAAAACATTTTTTATAATTTTTTGCAAAATATTTTTGCACGCGTCTGGCAATGTTAAAACCCCGATTAAATTATCTGGCTTATTTTTTTTCGTATTCATTAAGTATTACACTGCAACATAATATATATAAATTGCGTAGTGCCTCAAATATATTTTTTGGAAAAAAAAAAATATATTTTTAAAAATTTAGGGGTTGATTTAGCCCCGCTACTCACCAGCCAGGTCTGCAATTCCGAGTTGGGATATAGTAGGAGAGGTATCTAACAAGTTTTCAGCTTGCCTCAAATACCTACCCAAAAATTCGTGCCAGCTCTCGGACTATTAGTGTAACACCTCTCCGCAAAGTTATTGACTCGCTTCAGTATCCAATTTCGTACAACCGGTTTTATCGATAACCGAGTGCCTGCCTACTTTTTATTTGATCCGTGAAAATATTTGATTGACGTTCTTTTTCCGAAAACAAATATTGGCACACACGTTTATATCGATACTAATGGGATTACTTTACTTCGAAAACCCATCCTACTAATTTACTGTTACTTCAGAAACTAATTTATTTCGAATACGCCGAATTGTGTATTATTAGATTATTTGTAGAGCAATTTAATTACTTAAGACTTTGGCCAAAACGTTAGTGCAAACATTTCCTTGATTAAAAACAATGTACCGAAAAAGCCCACTGCATTACGTTGACCTCTCACGAAACAGAACTCGCCGTTACTATATCCATTCAATATGTTTATGATCTGTGCATCAGGGGCAAATCTTCCCACAAAGTTAGTTGCCCCGTTTAGTACTATCGTCCCAAAGAAAATTAACGATAAAAGAGAGAGAACTATGCTCAGCATTCCATGGATTTACTTAATCCCCACTTTTTTTTTTACTGATATTAGTATTTGCAGTTATAGCGGCAACACGGTCCTGTTTTTACCCTTTGGGTACGGAACCCTAAAAAGCTACACTGTGTCAGTGTCTGGGACTTGCGATGAGGATGTTAGTTTAGAGGACCTCAACCGTATGATTACATGATTCTATACGTAATAATAAATGCAAACGTCACATTACAATACTATGTTACATTGAATCCAAACTGAAAAGAGTCGGGTTTTCACGCATAAATGGTCATTTAAACTTTACTATGTACTTACGCATCATTATGTAGGGATTAATGAATTGCGGAGCAAAAAGTTGGAGGTGTTGCACGACTTCTACTCACCTATTTTACAGCTCAAATGCTTAGATGTTTCTAATTATCTTATTGAGTGCGTACGCAATGCAGTCTAACAGACGCAGATGTATCAAATAGAAAATAATACCTGAAACAAGGCTCTGTGCCAACCTGTATCGCCAACGTTGTAATTCCAAGTTTGATACCCTAAGCCACTGTAACAACAGAGCACTGACACACTTTGCTGTATTGAAATTCGTCGAACCGCTTAGGGCGGATTCGACCAAAATCGGAGCAAGATTATACTAGACTCTAGTATAATCTTGCTCTATTTTTAGTTATTCTCTAGTAACTAGAGAATAACTTCTACGTAGTATAATTCTAAAAGTAAAGTGGTTTTCCTTTTTACCAAGAACTGACATATGCATAACGTAACTATAGTAAACATACTGAAGTGAATATTATAATTTAGGTACACGAACGATTTAGGAGGTGTAAAAGTTATAACGAGAAAAAAGGTTTCCAAGCACGATGTGCCAATAAAGAATTTTAAAGATAAAATAGCTGTCAGTTGATATTTCAATCTATATATATAAAAATCAATGCCACTTTTCGTTGTAATTTTATAACTCAAGAACGGGCTCACCTATCCAAACCAAATTTTTAGGCTTTGTTCGGACTATTTAGTAGATGGTTTATGTGAAGTTTGCACAAAATCGGTGGAGCGGTTCTTCATTTATCACGCATACGAAGTTGCGCGGGTCAGCTAGTTATTTATAAATATGAATAGTAGTGTCATTTCAAGTCAAGGCCGACGAAACTAGTACCTACATCAGAATTTTGTTGGATTTTACATTTCTTTATTTTAAGCCTATTGAATAGCGATACCAAGTATGTATTACGGAACCCACAAGTAATTTGAAAAAACGTGAGCGAACATTATATCAAGGATAAATTCAAGGTGTAAAATTATGCCCGAAATAGTTACACTCGTTTAACTTAGAGTTTGGGCGAATCCGGCCTTAGTCTACTTATATGCACATTAATTAGAGATTCTCGAAATATATTGTCAGTTAGGTTAAAATAACGTATAGTTTATTTGAAACGAACTCGCGTCATCTCCTTAAACGACCAGAGATATTTTTCGAATGTCATCTTTTGAAACCATTACATGCCAGATACGTTTCTAAATCTCATTAATTTAAACAGTTATTTTACCAATTTTGTAAAGAAGAATCCCACCAAAAACATCCCTGTTGAAAGGGTGCCAAGTTCCTAACGGCTAATTGTTCGCCTAAAAAGGGTTGAAATCCAATCCAATGCCAAGTTTAGATGTACTTTAAAATCGATCAATCTTCATGAACAGCCATTCCCAAGACTCGCCACCTCACCCAGTCCTCCACCTTCCGAATCCAGCCAATATCCACCACCGTATTCACGTAAACGGTCCATCTGGTCAAAATTTACTATACCATACACCCAACTTAAAATATGATATAGTTGTGAAAATACGTAGGTACCTACTTGGTTAAAAATATCTAAAATTATGATACTTCTAAATTTTAACTTGGCAGGTTTTCGTGCAGTACGTAACACTTGATTAATTGTATAATTAAATTTTTCATTTATTATAATTAAATTAACCTGCCAAGTTCGGTTCGTGTAAATAGTGTACTGCATGCGTGCGGCCTGTTGCTGGAACTTGGCCTGCGCACTGCCGTGCGCTTAGATATATTTCGCGGTTGCTGCCAAACAATAGCGATTTCATTAAAACTGTAATGGCATCGTACATTTTTAATTAATTCTGGGAGTTGAATTTTGTTCTAAATATCATCTAGTTTTTGTCCACAGTGAACCCTTCGTATAATTTTGTGTGTGCGTTTTGAATAAAAGCTATTTAAGAAATGAAATTACCATTACACCGCCGCTGTCCGCGATGAGGCGTGAAGAGGCATAATATACACTGTCTCACAGTTCGCGAGTTTAATGGATCTCTGCCACATTTTAGGCGGCCTGTTGCCCATTCGGTAAAACAGGCGATGATATAAAAATATATATTGTTCCTTTTTTTTTGTCACCATTCTCACACAACATCATCTAGCCCAAATTAATCTAATGTAAGCTTGTGATATGGGATCTAGACGACTGATAGAAATACTTATACTATACTAGCTGACCCGCGCAACTTCGTTTGCGTGATAAATGAAGAACCGCTCGACCGATTTTGTGCAAACTTCACATAAACTATCTACTAAACAGTCCGAACAAAACCTAAACATTTCGTCTAGATAGGTGAGCCCGTTCTTGAGTTATAAAATTACAACGAAAAGTGGCATTGATTTTTAGGGTTTCGTAGCCAAATGGCAAAAACGGAACCCTTATAGATTCGTCATGTCTGTCTGTCTGTCTGTCTGTCTGTCCGTCCGTGTGTCACAGTCACTTTTCTCCGAAACTATAAGGCCTATGCCATTGATACTTGGTAAGAAGATGTATTCTGTGAACCGCATCAAGATTTTTATATAAAACTAGAAAAAAAGCAGTAAATTTTGGGGGTCCCCATACTCAGAACTGAAACTCAAAATTTTTTTTTTCATCAAACCCATACGTGTGGTATATCTATAGATAGGTCTTCAAAAATGCTATTGAGGTTCCTAACATATTTTTTTTCTAAAGTGAATAGTTTGCGCAAGAGGGACTTCCAAAGTCGAAAAATGAGTGTCCCCCCCCCTCTAACTTCTAAACTAAGAGAATGATAAATCTAAAAAAAATATATGATGTTCATTGCCATAAAAACTACCAACGAAAATTAGCTTGAACGAGATAGAGCTGGTAGTTTTTTTTAGTACGTCAAAGTTACATCGAACTATAAGAACTTTTATATTATGTTACTTGCTGCTACGAAACCCTTCATGGGCGAGTCCAACTCGCACTTGGCCGGTTTTTTATATATATAGATTTCTAAATACATACATATTATACAGAGAAAACACCCAAATTTCGAAACAAATATTTTGTAGATCACACAAATATTTAGACCGACCCAGGAATCGAACCCGTGACCTCAGCACGGCAGGCGGTTACACTTCTGAATGTGCAACCGAGGCAGTCTGTATAGGTGACTTGTGTCAGGAGTTGGTTCAAGTCTGTATTGATATGACAGTACAAACTGTGAATTTGACGGCAGCGTGACGTGAGTCTCACGCACGCCATACGCCCCATGAAGCGGGATAACACCCGAACCAACTGCCAAAGACGCCCGGTAATACCCGAAGCTCTAAGACAGACCGCGATAGTAACTAACGTCTGTCGGGAATACTGATACATCCATCTGAAGCCTTAACCGGAGCTCCTGGCTGTAGACTAGACTATGGTAGGCACCTGGTGGTTTTTATCAGTAAAAGACCGGCACAGTATCAATGAAGGATGTCCACACCTCAGACTGAAAGAATAACACACGTGAAAAAAAAGCTGTGAATATTTAAGGGTATGTATGTCGCTCATAATATTCCTGTTTCGACCCCCGAGATAGCAGTATCGCAATTCATGCAGAGAGCAATCGTGTTACCTACATCTCAGTGCTATAAATTATAGTTTGCGGCTTTTATGTTTCTTAATAAGGCTTGTTTGTTATTGAAAAAAAATTTTCAATGAAAAAAAAAACCGACTTCAAACAAATCCCGAAAAATAAAATTTACAAAGCACAAAGTAATATGTATTTCGATTTATCAGATTTTATTCATTATCATCTTGAAGTCGGCGCCAAGTAAACCCATAGTTTTATGTAGGTATTATTCATGGCACCAACTTCAATATTATATTGAATAAAATCTAATAAATCGAAATACATATTACTTTGTGCTTTGTAAATTTTATTTTTCGGGATTTGTTTGAAGTCGGTTTTTTTTTTCATTGAAAAATTTTTTTTTCATTGTTTTAAGTGTCGGGTGAACCGAAAAATATATCTATATAGGTGAAAGTTCTCATCAATACTAATCAATCAAGCCCAAACACAAGGTAGCTGCTGTAAATCATTAAGGAATTCCCTCGCCTGTCTTTCGGTTCCAACATCAGATCGACTCCAGACATTCATTAAATTGTAGTACATTAAAGCACTGAATTATAAAGTTAACAAACGCACTCTAGTTGTCCCTACAATTTTCGGTGGTTGCCCTCGATTTCTCCTGAATCCCATCATCAGATCCTGACCTGGTGAAATTGGGACCCCCTCATAAGTGAACTCTATCCAACAAAAAGCAGATTTGAAATTCGTCTATAATTGACGAAATATCGGTGAATATACATGAAACATTGACAACTTCCTTTTTTTTTTAAAGTCGGATCTATAAATCTAGGTGTAAAGTTCTCATCAATACAAATCAATCAAGCCCAAACACAAGGTAACTGCTGTAAATTGTTAAGGAATGCCCTCGTCTGTCTTTCGACTCTATCATCAGGTCGACTCCAGACCTTCATTAAAGTGTAGAACATTAAAGCACTTCGTTATAAAGTTAACAAGCGCACTAGTTGTCCTTACAATTTTCGGTGGTTGCCCTCGTTTTCTCCTGGATCCCATCATCAGATCCTGACCTGGTGAAAATGGGACCACCTCAGAAGTAAACCCTATTCAACAAAAAAAGAAATTTTGAAATCCGTCTATAATTGACGGAAATATCGCTTAACATACATAAAAAAAAATACATACAGACGAATTGAGAACCTCCTCCTTTTTCTGAAGTCGGTTAAAAATAGTGTTCGCTTGGTTGACGTTATAATAACAAGTTACAAGAACATTAAATAGGCATTTAAAATGGATTATAACGTATTTTTCTCTAAGAGGAGCGTCATAAGTATTTAAGTGCGCTTATTTTTTATTTCATTTCGTAACGAAATAAAATAAAAAATACAGTTAAAATGTTTTCAATTGTTTTCAGCCTTATTGGGGTTCCGTACCTCAAAAGGAAAGCTGTAAAAATATCAAATTTCTATTGCAGTAAAGTATAGGTTGCAAAAAATAGGGGAAAATCAAAATTAATAATAATTTAACCATAAAAAATATGATGTTTGAGGTAATTAATTAAAAACTGCGACATTGATTCCTGAACCACGTTTATACGTGAAGATCTTTTGAACGGGACCTGCGCCTCGATGTGCGAGTTGCCATTTATTTCTGTTCAGAAAACTTACAGATTATTTAGAGTATAATAACGTAAACGTAAACTAAGATAATATAAGCATTGCTATGACGTAAATATCTTACGTCATAGCAATGCTTATATTATGTTAGTTTTGGCTTAAGGGGACTGGTTTAGAAAATGAGGCAAATGAAAGCGTTTTTGTCTGCAAATGTAGACGGAAAATTATAGCCAAAAATAGATTGTTAATCTACAAGATGTGTGTCCAAATATGGTTTTGTTGTAAATTATATATTAGGTGCTTACATATGAAATTGGCGTTTTGTATAGGAGGAACAAAAAGTCGAATATTTTTAAATATAATATATTTAATTAATCAAAGTATGAACCATTGTTTTCTATGCATTTTTGCCATCTCATAGGTAGTTCATTGATCCCTTTACAAAAAAAACCAGTCGGACGGGAATCAATAAAATCTGTGAAGGCGATTTGGACTGCCCCATCAGAGTTGAATTTTTTCCCTTGCAAGAAGTTGTCCAAATTTCGAAAAAAATGGTAATCTGTTGGAGCAAGATCCGGGGAGTACGGAGGATGTTTTAGACATTCCAATTGAAGCTCTTCTAATTTGGTAGCCGTCTGTTGTGCAGTGTGTGGTCTAGCGTTGTCGTGAAGCAGCAGTGGCGTGGAGCGATTGACCAGCCTAGGTTGTTTAGCCGCTAGCTTTTCCATCATGGTTTGCAATTGCTGACAATAGACATCAGCCGTAATAGTCTGGCCAGATTTGAGAAAACTGTAATGAACAATACCGGCACTAGTCCACCAAACGCTTACAAGTAACTTTTTTGGGGTTAATTTTCGCTTGGGGCAGGATTTGGCTGGCTGGCCAGGATCCAACCATTGCGCTGAGCGCTTTCGATTATCGTAAAGAATCCATTTTTCGTCACAGGTAATGATTCGGTTTAAAATACCTTCATTATTGTGCCGGTTCAGTAATGTAACGCAGCAGTCGACGCGCTTTTGCCGGTTTGCTTCAGTCAATTCGTGAGGTACCCACCTTTCAAGCTTTTTAATCTTCCCAATTTGCTTCAAGTGAATTAAAACAGTTTTATCACTAACACCGCAGCCTGCAGCTAACTCGGACGTGGTTTGCGATGGATCCGCTTCCACAATAGCCTTCAATACTTCATTATCAACTTGAGTCTCAGGCCGTCCACGGGGCTTGTTCTGCAGGTCGACATTTCCTGAACGAAAACGTTGGAACCAAAAACGAACTGTGTTTTCTTTTGCAACATGACCGCCATACACATCATTCACCCTTCTAGTCGTTTCCGCAGCACTAGTGCCACGGCGGAACTCGTACTCGTAAATAATGCGATATTTTAAGTTTTCCATTTTGTAAAATGAGTGACGCAAACAGAAAAAAACAGAAGAAAAAAACAAATGAATGACGGTCATCGAAGGATAAATACATGAGTAAATAGCTGGGAAAATTTGAATTTGGAATTCCTTACCAAAGAGGAGAAAATCGTAATTAAAGTGGCCAGTACGAAAAACGCCAATTTGATGTGTAAGCACCTAATATTAATTATACATTGTGTAAAACGATCATAGAATCACCCCCAAATTTTTAGACGAATGTATTTTATGAATTCAATTTTTATCGACGCGAAAGAAAAAGATATTCCAATATATGAAGAAAATATACATCTATAAATTGGTTTTCTTCGATTTTGAATAAGTATGAGTATTAGCTTGTTACAACTAAAATAAATAAGCTATAAAATGCTACATTTCCTAGACTGGAGGACGCGTGTTTTGTATGGTCAAGGTCGTTAGGCCTACCCATTGTCGCACAATTCCATTAAGACAGTGGTGTCTTAATGGAATTGTGCGACAATGTCACAAAATATTTATTTATATCTCTTTTAAAGCGATCTTACCATGCACGTCTGATAAAAATACTTTCTCATCGAATTAATTATTTTAACGGGGCTAATTTCAATGTCCAAAATTGTTTGCTGAAGATAATATCACTTCTGAAAAACCCGGCAATATTTTTGCAAGGATCATTTTGCGGGAAGTACCCACTTGTATTGTTTTCTGAATGCTGAAAGCAACCCTATTATTTACGAAAATAGAGACAGAGTGGAAATTTTATGTGAGAAAATATTGTTTTTCAAATTTGAATCTGATAATATTTCCAAAATTTCCTGTTATTTATCTGAAGGGGTTCAAAAACTTTTGGTCGAAAGTGAAAATAAATAATGTTAAGGTTTTTATACAGCGCCATTCAAACTAAGCTACGGAATCTGGAAAAATGATTAACATACTAGTTATATATTTAGATAAATACAGGTGATACATATAAAACATTTATCGAAACAATTATTTGTGAATTAAAAACATATTTAGTTGACCCGGGATTTCACCCGGGCAATCAGTTATTAATTGATATACCTTGTATGTATTGTATGTGAACTCCGATATTTTCATCTCCTTCGACTATGACATTCTGCAAGGAGTAGGCGGCGGAATAAATAGAATGTCTAGCAAATTTATTAATCCTATTAGAAACAGCACTGAATTGTATAAAATTCCTTGTAAAGTTGCTGATTTATACCAATATTTTATTATCGTTCATCGAAGAGTGAAGAGATACCAGAGGTTTCAAGATTTATTGCGATAGAATTTAGTTCGAAATTCGCACCTTTACAGAATTTTTTATTGGATTTTGTTCTTTATCAGGAATTCTTTGATCTAGGATCTGTGAATTTCCACGCATCTAACAAAATCTAGCGTCACGAATGTCATTTAATAGTTGCACTGTGATGGTAGTTTTTAAAGCCTTGACCTGTTTGTTCATTGGAGTAAAAAAACAGGCACCTGCCTAATTAAGAAAAATAACTCCTGAAAAGTTGTAAAAATGTCAATTACTTGATTGAATAATCTGATAAAGCAAAACTTACCTGGGGGCTCAGATGACAATACATATAGTATAACTAATTCTGTGTTATCATTTATTTTTTATTAACGCTAAGGAGCCCTCGGAAGGATGTCCCAGGACATTCTGTGTTATCATTCTAAATCTACGGCTATTAGGCGAGGAGGAACACCGCGGGGTTTTGTTGGTCGGACGACCCCTTTTCTAGCCCGGGAGTCGCACACACTGTCTCACCTGCTCCGTGGCTGAAATGACGAAGCCGAAATACCATACCCCGCGTCAACAAAAAAAAACAGTAGTTCACTATAGAAAACGAAGATTCAATATGACCGAATAAATCAGTTTAACAAAATATTTCTTTTTACTTAGTGAATTGTATTGAACAATGTAAACCACGAATCTACAATTATTGCACTACTATAATCTTACTTCTTACTAATATTATAAATGCGAAAGTTTGTGAGTGTGGATGTTTGTTACTCTTTCACGCTCTAACGACTGAACGGATCTGGCTTACATTCGGTACAGGGGTAGATATAGGTCTGGAATAACACATAGGCTACTTTTTATCCCGGGAAAAGTTCCCACGGGAAGCAGAAACGGGAACAAAACTTGACGCGGGCGTCAGCTAGTATACTTATAAAAGAGCTTTGATTGATTGAGCACATCCTTCGTCACAACTTTCACATTAAACTTTACGAACTAGGTTGAGAAAATCTTTCGTGAGCAGTGTGTCACAATGATACTATTTATTACTACACTTAAGCTCCTCGGTCCTGTGTGTGTGCTTACAAGAATCTCAATGTGCCAAATCTGTGCGACATAATTTTTTTTTTTTTCAGCTGTAGTTACATTTGTGTAATATTTGTTATATAGTTGTTCATTTGTGTTGGATAGAAGATAAATCAAGCCGCGATAGCTTGACGAGGATGATCTCCGAAACTAACTTTATGATTTTAAATTTTGGATTTTTTTATTTTTATTTCGTTGATAATATTATAATGGTGGGGTCAACTTGTCCTTAGAATTGAAGAGACGCTTGTTAATCTCAGTAAAACTAGAAAGGGCTGGACCTATTTAGCTAATTGTGTTTTTGAAATATTAGTGGAAGTAAGGACGGGTTCAAACGGCGAGAAAATAGTAGTGAACTCTGACACATTATATTTGAATCTGAATTGATCGTATATGAATTTAACCCAGAATTTACGATCGCGAAAACGTAGCTTAACAGTATGAAGGTTCTTATATAAATCTATTATTGCCAAGCTGATGCCAGCAACTTCGTACTCCTGAAGTATAGCTCGGAAAAGTTTATCTGCAAAATAAACTTATCAAGCCACAGCTGCGACCGGTTTCGCACTAAGTAATAATGAATCATCGTCCGACTGCTAGTCACTTTTTTGTTGGAAACCCTCTCCGAGGGTTTAGTATCCTAAAATACTCTGGAGTAGTGGTTCTCAAGTATACTGGGCGACTCATCTAAAAAAAATTGAACGCCTCTTCGTGGAAAGCTGAGGGTCGCCGCCAACACCACGGCTTTCCACGTTGACGACGTCTCGCGGCCGTGGTAGGTAATGTAGACTGACAAGCTCTATCGAATATATCTAAGTACTTATATATAAGTAAATGGATTGCGGTTATGTCTAACCCTGGTACTTTTAAATGGCATATAGCTAGGTTCAATATTTTCTTCGTTCAAATTGTGTAATAGCTCACAATAGGCAATAGGCTCACCATCTATTACGTGGGACATAAAACTTGAAATGTGGGCGTATACTATGCCTCTGCCTAACCCTTCCAGATAAAGGCGTGACCATATGTATGTATGTAAATAGTGTAAGCCATACAAATACAATTTCTAGAGACGATCCTCCAGATTCTGCGAATATGTTTGAAAAGCCATATTTTTATAGAAACATCGAAAAAGGACCGGTCCTAAGGGTTTATCAACTTGTCTAGAAAATTCTGTGATTGGTCGGCTCATCTTGGAAAAAAAAAACATGTTTTTTGTTGAAGTCAAAAATATTTATCTAGCTCTAGAGTCTGTGTTTGCATGGACTAAAAGCTATTATATTTACCAAAAAAAGCGTATTAGTATCCGTTGTTCGGTACCTAATAACACAAACAGGTTATTCCTAGCTTAGGTAAGTACTTTAGGATCAGATGGCGGTGTGTAAAATATAATAATGATTTCATTTGAAAAAAGTTCCTCTGTTAGTACTTTTTATTATTATTATCTCTGTGACCCGACTTCGGCCGTAACATACTGCGATAAACTTTAATACCTTATTTTTCGGCTACGCACCCATTGGACCTCAAAGTTTGGACCTTCTTGATATTATTTTTCTCCCTTAGCGGTGTAATTTTAAAAATCCCTTTCTTAGTGGCTGCCTATGTTATGTTAGACCTTAAAATTTCTAGGTTCTAGATGTTAGAGTTTCAGCTGGGCGTAAATCAGTCTCGGGACAAAGATTTTTATAGTAGTTCATGACAATATTGACACTTAGTACTACACTATATCGTGAATATTTGGTTGTAAAACTTCTTCATGCCTATTATTCAAAATCTTATAATAATGCAAACTGAAATAGCTTAGAGGGTAACTTTGAAATCATTAACACTACGTCGGTTTCTGGATGTCGCCCCTAAATCGTTCAGACACGATCCATTTACCGTTCAACTGATTCGATTACCATAATTATACTATGTGCTAGTGACGTCAGTCTGTGGGTACAATGCTGTCGGAACTATTTAGAAGACATCTCAACCTGCTGAACTGATTTAGGGTATTGACATTTCCTTTATAACACAACCCCTATATGAATATAAATCAAATCGAACTTTGTGTGGATAAACCATAAAACAAATCATATTGCACGCGGAATATTGGCAAGGAAATAGTTCGGAATGAAATACTTCGTTGTGTTTTCATTTCCGTCACCGCTTCGACTATGCGTGTAAATTACGGTATGGTATTGGTATATGGTAATGATTATAGTGTTACCATAAAGCACCTCAGCTGCTTTATGATAACACTGTAATCATTTTCGAATCCTCTTCAACCTTAGGCATTTATCAGGCCGTCAATTTGAGGGCTACTTTCCGGCTTTGCCATGGTATTCCATCAAATAGGAGGAGTCATTTGACAGCCTTAATAAGTCCTTGTTTCCTCCACTTCTTAAAGTCCGCAGGCCTCCCTAGTACCTACCTACTGTCATTATATCTATGATCTTAAACCTCCTATGAGGACCTGGTGGATGTGTCATTGCGAGATATTTATTCTTCACTTATTCTAGCAGTCGACAACACCGTATGAGCGGAGGTTTAATATAAATGCCAAGGATGTGGGTATTCGTAACGGAGTCTTCGCTTAGGATTCCGGACAACCACCACCGTAGCATATTTCTGTTTCTTTAGCTGCTTATATTTTACATCTGGTAAAAAACCTACTAATTACTGCCGCGATATTTTTAATAAGCTTTTATTAGGTCGTCGTGTATGTAACTAACAATGTAAATCTAAGGAAACTAATTTAACCATCTTCCAAGGATCGTAGCGTCATGAAAATTGGCAGATGTATGTAGTTTTGATGACAATACAATAATATGGTACTGTCAAACCGATATGATGATGGAGCCGGAAGATAGGCACTGAAAACATGTGGAATCTAAGGCAACTAATTTAACCAGCTTCCAAGGATCGTAGGGTCATGAAAATTGGCAGCTGTATGTAGTTCTGATGACAATACAATAATATGGTACTGGCGAACTGATATGATGATGGAGCCGGAAGATATGCACTGGAACTTCATGATGGAATATCGTATTATATCTGTTTTTGGATTCATCAGAAAAGTCTTGTAATGAACTTTGACCAGGCTTAGGTTTCAAGGTTATAACAAACCTTTTTTTAATTGACTTGTAAAACTATGCAATGGAATCTCAGGTAACTAATTTAATCATCTTCCAAGGATCGTTCCGTCATGAAAATTGGCAGATGTTTGTAGTTCTGATAGCAATACAATAATATGGTGCTGTCAAACTGATCTGATGATGGGGTCGTAAGATATGAACTGTAACTTCATGATTGAACATTGTATCATAGCTGTGTTTGGATTTGTTAGAAAAGTCGTGTAATGAACTTTGACCACGATTAGGGTTTAAGGTTATAACAAACCTGTTATGGTCCAAGATCCCAGAGCCCCCAGACGTCACTCATTTTCTGATGGACAAAATATGTACGAGTGATTAGTGGTGGGGTGTACTATGATCATATGACTAGTTGCTACATTGGCCAGACGGCCAATTTTCTGGTAGCAATTAATCAAGGTACATAAAAACACTGCTCATGTCACTTAAATTCTGATAGCTGATTTTAACATATATTTTACACAATATCGTTAAAAATCAGTATTCATTACTCCCAGACATATGCGGTCGGCGGTTTCACCTTACAGACGCTTCAAAGCTCTGAAAAAAATTTATTAAGGTCACTTATTTTCTGATGCTTGATTTTTATATAATTATGTTATTCAGACAACTGTTTTAAAACGTTTTGCAAACGGACAGACCGATCCAAGGGGCCAAACATTCCCCAGACCCAATTTTAATGTCGCTGAGAGTATGGGCGCGGGCATTATCCGTGCGTATTATGCGTATATGTAGCATGTCTAATCGAAGTCGGAATTAATATTTAAATGTAAAAAAAAATGCATAAGTACCTATTAGTAATTAACGCCTGTCATTTTAAAATTTACTTTTTCGTATTTGTTTTATTTAATAGAGAATTAAGTTTTAAAGGTAATAATTTGAAAATCACGTAAATAATCAATTTATTTAGATTAACTTTGAGAAAAGTGCTCGTCTGACCGCAATAAATATAGAATTGTGCCTTACAAACTGTTTCATGATTTTTTTTAAATCGAATTTATTTTAATCATTTAAAGTAAATATCAAGAGGTTCACAAAGTATTAATAATTTAATTAAATAACAGCAACCTTTTCAAATAATTATTTATTGGTAACAAACCTTAAAAAACTACAAAAAATAGGACAAATATTTTTTCTAATCTTCATTGTCATCGTCGTTGAAGTCAGGTAATTCATCATCGAGTCAATCTTGATATCGAATATCTAAATCGTTATCTTGTTCATCAGTGTTTTCCTCGGGCTAAGGTTTTTTTGTTGCTGTTATTTAATTAAATTATTAATACTTTGTAAACCTCTTGATATTTACTTTAAAAAATTAAAATTAATTCGATTAAAAAAAAATCATAAAACAGTTTGTAAGGCACAATTCTATAAATTACTAGCTGACCCGCGCAACTTCGTTTGCGTCAAATGAGAGTGACAAAGAGAGTGGTATAGTATTAATATTTTAAGTAGGTAATATAATCCCGTCGCTTTTACACTCGTCGCGTGTCTTAGGTATATTTAATAGAGGGTTGTAGGTTTTAATAATGTGTGTAAAAAGTGATATAATTTTTCCCGTCGCGTCACTTATATTCATTTAGAGTTGACCCGCAAAACTTTGTTGAAGTGATATAATGTTTCCCGTCACATTTATTTTTGTCCGTTTTTTGGTACGGAACTCATCGTGTGCGAGTCCGACTCGCACTTGGCCGGTATTATCTTTCAGTTGATTGGCTACTGCTGCAGAAAACGTTTACTTCCGACGCGTAGTCGAGTTGCGTCGCTCATATTTTAAAAATTATTGTGAAGGTTATTGTAAGTGAACCTTAAAAGATGGGCATTTGCTGTTCAGGACTTTTTTTTGTAAATTTTTAAGAGGAAACATTTTGTAGTACTCAATTTTTACGTAACTTTAACCATTTACGCAACGTACGCAATGAAACCTCACAAAAGAAATACATTTTTCCCGTTCTTAAATCATTATTCATGGCTGCTCTGCTCCTATTTGTCTTAGCGTGATGTTATATAGCCATTAGCCATCCTCAATAAATGGACTAAAAAACTGTGAAATTATTTTTGTAATGCAACCAGTAGTTTCTGAGAACCTAGCACAAACAAACTCTTCAGTTTGATAATATTGTAAGCTCACCTTAAAAGAAAGACAAATAATTTTATTGTGAGCAAACCTTAAAAGATAGACATAATTATGCTGTCGCGGACTTTTTTATAGAACTTTTTAAGAGAAACAATTTTGTAATATACAATTTTTACGTAACTTTAATCATTTAGGCAGCGTACGCCTCGGAAGCTCTCAGACGGTAAAAATATTCCCCGTTTTCTAAACATTCTTGATTGCTGCTCCGCTCCTATTCGTCTTAACGTGATGTTATATAGCCTATAGCCATCCTCGATAAATGAACTATCAAACTGTAAAAGCATTTTTGAAATCCCACCAGTAGTTTCTGAGATCCTAGCGTTTAAACAAACAAACAAACTCTTCAGCATTATAATATTAGTATGGATATAGTATATATAGTATATATTGTATATAGTATAATATATAGTATATAGTATGGATTGCGGTCAGACGAGCACTTTTCTCAAAGTTAATCTTTGATATTTACGTGATTTTCAAATTATTACCTTTAAAACTTAAGTCTTTATTAAATAAAACCAATACAAAAATGTAAATTTTAAAATGACAGGCGTTAATTACTAATGGGTACTTATGCATTTTTATTTACATTTCAATATTAATTCCGACTTCGATTAGACATGCTACATATATGCATAATACGCACGGATAATGCCCGCGCCCATACTCTCAGCGACATTAAAATTGGGTCTGGGGAATATTTGGCCCCTTGGATCGGTCTGTCCGTTTGCAAAACGTTTTAAAACAGTTGTCTGAATAACATATATAATAAACCGGCCAAGTGCGAGTTGGACTCGCCCATGAAGGGTTTCGTAGCAGCAAGTAACATGATTGATGTTTTAACACGTTCGCAGTGGTAGTGATTTTTCTAACCGAAAATTGCGGTTTATGACGTATTAAAAAAAACTACCAGCTCTATCTCGTTCAAACCAATTTTCGTTGGTAGTTTTTATGGCAATGTACATCATATATTTTTTTTAGATTTATCACTCTCTTAGTTTAGAAGTTAGAGGGGGGGGGGGACACTCATTTTTCGACTTTGGAAGTCCCTCTTGCGCAAACTATTCACTTTAGAAAAAAATGATGTTAGAAACCTCAACAGCATTTTGGAAGACCTATCTATAGATACCCAACACGTATGGGTTTGATGAAAAAAAAATTTTTGAGTTTCAGTTCTGAGTATGGGGACCCCCAAAATTTACTGCTTTTTTTCCAATGTTATATAAGAATCTTAATGCGGTTCACAGAATACATCTAGTTACCAAGTTTCAATAGCATAGGCCCTATAGTTTCGGAGAAAAGTGGCTGTGACACACGGACGGACAGACAGACAGACAGACAGACAGACAGACAGACAGACATGACGAATCTATAAGGGTTCCGTTTTTGCCATTTGGCTACGAAACCCTAAAAATCAAGCATCAGAAAATAAGTGACCTTAATAATTTTTTTTCAGAGCTTTGAAGCGTCTGTAAGATGAAACCGCCGACCGCATATGTCTGGGAGTAATGAATACTGATTTTTAACGATATTGTGTAAAATATATGTTAAAATCAGCTATCAGAATTTAAGTGACATGAGCAGTGTTTTTATGTACCTTGATTAATTGCTACCAGAAAATTGGCCGTCTGGCCAAGGTAGCAACTAGTCATATGATCATAGTACACCCCACCACTAATCACTCGTACATATTTTGTCCATCAGAAAATGAGTGACGTCTGGGGGCTCTGGGATCTTCCTCTATTAGTTATTGAAGTTAATATTAAGTGTAAATATTGACATAGGTACCTGCATAAAATGTATATGTATTAGAGTAATAATGAAATATTTTCACATTAGTCGAACTCAGACAAAACACCATGTAATACAGAAATCCCTACTAGTATTATAAATGCGAAAGTAACTCTGTCTGTCTGTTACGTTTTCACGCCTAAACCACTGAACCGATTTTGATGAAATTTGTTATAAAGATAGTTTAAGTTTAAGGGAAGGACATAGGCAACTTTTTAACTGACTGCGTGAAAGGAGGGTAATGCTTTTATGCGATAACGACTTCTACGCGGATGAAGCCGCAGGGAACAGCTAGTAAAGGTATAAATGTTGTGACTAAAAAGTATAAAATAAATAAATGGTTTAAAAAACCCTAGAAAAATACGCTTTTATAATGCACGAAAAACCAAAAATAAATTATGGATCGTTCAAGTTGCCTCTATTTCTAGGCTGAAGTGTAAACTATGTGCTTTTAGTTATAATATTTGATTGTAAAAGCGTGGGGTGCTAGAACAAGAAAGATTTTTTAGTAAGCAAAATCCTATTAAGACTAATCCTTATATTTATAATAAAAATCCTGGCGAAAGATGCATGAGGTCGCACAAGAGCATAACGTTTATGCTGCCAAAGGGAACGCCTCTTCTTTCAGGCAATTAAGTAGATACACGAGGGGAATACGTTAACAGTGACAAAATGTAGAGTTATTGTTCGAGAATGAGATATCTTTGGTTACAGTTAAAAACTCGCTTAGGAATATATGCGTTTGTATTCTTATTACATGTTTACTACATATTGTACTAAATATCTCGGAATGCCGAAACTTTAAGGACCTACCTATAAATTATCTAATAGAGATCCGTAACGGTATCCGTGCTCCTATTACGCGGGCGTCACGAAAAACTGGCAAAAGTGGGTGTTGAAAATGCGTAGGCGTGATTAACTACTTTACTTTTCAAGTAAGTATGTTATGCATTTCAATTAAAGCCTATCCCACCAAAAACATCCCTGTTGAAAAGGAGGCCAAGTTCCTATGGGCTAATTGTTCGCCTAAAAAAGGGTTGAAATCCAATCCAATGCCAAGTTTAGATGTACTTTAAATAATCTAAAAATATCTAAAATAATGTTACTTCTAAATTTGAACTTGGCAGGGTTTCGTGCAGTACGCAACACTTGATTAATTGTATAATTAAATTTATTATGTATATAATTAAATTAACCTGCCAAGTTCAAATTTAGAAGTAACATTATTTTAGATATTTTTAGATTATTTAAAGTACATCTAAACTTGGCATTGGATTGGATTTCAACCCTTTTTTAGGCGAACAATTAGCCCATAGGAACTTGGCCTCCTTTTCAACAGGGATGTTTTTGGTGGGATTTCAATACTTTTTTTCAAGAAACTGTACCTATTTTGTCTTTAATAAGCTTTAAAGTGTGCATTATGTATACATGACATTATTTTATACTCTTTCTCAACAAGACAAGCTCTCGAAAGGATGTCCCAGTAAAGGTCCATTTTGTTTCAATTATTATTTTTTTATGAAAATACAATGCTCGATATTCTGTGAGTATTTCAAGCGTCTACTGGTTGCCCTCATTACCTATTAACACATAGCAACGCGCGCCTTAGATAGTTCGCGTTGCTCTATAGTGTTATACAACGCGCGTCTTTAGACAGTTCGCGTTGCTCTATAGTGTTATACAACGCGCGTCTTTAGACAGTTCGCGTTGCTCTATAGTGTTATACAACGCGCGTCTTTAGACAGGTCGCGTTGCTCTATAGTGTTAACTATCCTTGTATAGATCCTCTACGGTAGGTACAGTAAATATTTCAAAAAGAGTTTGTGAACTCTATGTTTAATTTCTTTTTCAGAATATTGATGACATTTGAATAATGACATTATAAACACGATATCTACGTCTACAACATAAATTGTGTGTTTGTACGTAAATTGTTTATACTGGAGAAGAATCTAAAATATGGACTATTTGTTTACCATTTCCTATGAAATAGCTATCTTTGAAATATTACACCTACCTAAAGTAATCTGCTGAAAGCGTTGTTCACTTTTTAAAGAACAAATATTTACGATGAAAGTCGAAAAATAAGTCAGTATGTGACCCGTATAATGTTCAATCATGGCGACACGAAATTAATTTCATTGAGCAACATTTGATTGTGCTGTACCTCCTAAAGTATTCATTTAATTTGCATGGTGTAAAGGGAATGAATGATCTTGATGAAATGGTCAAATTAACTAACGTATTTAAATTGTAAAGGATACCTTATTACCGAATATATAAGACAAAGTCGCTAAAAAACACGTTTGTTGTATGAAAGCCCCCCTTAAATATTATTATGTTTTTGTTTTCAGTATTTGTTGTTATAGCGGCAACAATAACACATAATCTGTGAAAATTTAACTCTCTAGCTATCACCGTTCATGAGATACAGCCTCCTGACGGACAGACAGACAGACAGACAGACGGACAGCGAAGTCTCATGAATTGGGTCCCGTTCTTTACCCTTTTGGTACGGAACCCTAAAAAGGATGACTCACGCTACGCAGTGCCGGGTCCGAGCCGAGTGCCGGCCGCAGCAAGGTCAATATTATATATATTTTGTGTGAACAAACTCACGTTAAACCATAGATTTAGAATTTTTCGCGCTAAATCTACGCGTTAAACCGAGCGGCAACTGAGTGACAGCCGAACTACGCAAAGCGCTCATAAACAACTCGGTCCCGCCTCGGCTCGGCCACGGCCCGTTGCATGAATACAGTGCCACCGAGCTTCGCCCGAGCAGTCGTGAATGCAACCGGCTCGGTGACCGTGCTACGGCCGACACTCGGCTCGGACCCGGCACGGTCTAGCGTGAGTCATCCTTTAGAATGCTTGCTGATCTCTAAACTACTGGACGAATTTGATCCAAATATTTCACAAATATGAATAACAATATTCAATGTGCAGTATTGACTTTTCCATAATTTGTATGTATAGAGAATTTGATTGACATTAATCAAAACATTGACAACATCTTTCTCAAATCTGATTGAGTTTTTAAACATGACATGTGTTAAAATAAAAAGTAAATTAAATCAAAAGAGTCCTCTCATCACTAAGAAGTATTGATACAAATTCGAATCGAAACCCCCCGAAGAAAACAATTGTTACCCCCTTTTAGCCTGTTCTGGAATGAATTTCAATAAAATACGAAACACATCTTCCATCAATTATGTTAGAGATGATTTATGCAAATTTTGAAGAAGATCCGACCAAGGAATCCTGTGGTCCCATACACACTTTGTAACCCTTTTCCAACTCACGCTTGACCGATTTCTCAAATTTCTCAATTTTTCGGTAATCTACATATAACACCCGATCTGTGTGCCAAATTTCATAACGCTAGGACAATTGGAAGTGGCCTAGAGGTTTTGATGACCGGTCAGTGAGTGAGTGAGTCAGTCAGTGCCAAAATTAGCTATATTCACAGGGTCATATTTCAGGATCTACTAAAGCTACATCTATGAAATTTGGTACACTGCCTTAGTACTAGTATATGATTACGTACGTACAATTTTATTTCTGTACTTGCAATAGGCACTGAGCTACAGGGGGGTCAAAAGTGGGTCGAAGCGGTTCGTGTAAATAGTACGGCATGCGCTCGGCCTGTTGCTGGAACTTGGCCTGCGCACTGCCGTGCGCTTAGATCATCGTTAATACATTTCCGAAATGTAAAATTATAATAATAATAGTAAAAGTCACAATAGATATATAAAAGCGTGACAGTGTAAATTAATAGTTTAAACACGAGAAAAACATGCTTTTATTAATGTGACCTTGTCCTTAATCTGACAAGACACTTTCCTGGCGGATTCCTGTTCCAGCGCCCCACGCTTTTGCAATCAAATGTTATAACTAAAAGCACATAGTTTACACTTCAGCCTAGAAATAGAGGCAACTTGAACGATCCATAATTTATTTTTGGTGTTTTCGTGCATTATAAAAGCGTATTTTTCTAGGGTTTTTTAAACCATTTATTTATTTTTCTCGTACTCTTATCATCTTTCGAGCGTCAGTGCCGGCGCATGCAGCTGTCCATTACAACATGGCAATTCGGCTCATCACCTCACCAGCACATACAAAAAAAGGTCAATTTGGGCATTTAATATGCCTTGGCCTACCCCTTCGGGGATAAAGGCGTGACCTTGCGTATGTTTATTCGTTGTGTGGGTTTATTGTTTTGATTAATAACTTGTTGTAAATAAGGCTTGGATGCTTAGGTAGAAGGTTTAGACTTTGAAATAGAAATCTTCATTCAGAGTGATATATTTCACGATTCAAATGGTCATTCCTGTAATGAAACTAAAGGTGCCGAGACTTTAAAGTCCAGGGCCAACCTTCGAAGTACGTGGGAGATGCGGTGAGAAACTTTCTTACTTCTAAATTTAGAAGTAATATAAATGATGGCCTACTTACTACATTACTTCAGTCTGGGTCGGTTGCCTGGACATTCAGTGGGCGAAGTGCACCATGTATCAATTATACACACATTTGTATTTAGTTTCACGCATTAGGTGGTGATCTTATTATCTAAATATTCTAAATGAATACCATATTCACGTAATTGTTCATTGTCGATGCAATTGAGCTTCAGGTAAGTACCCTTTAGCGTTTCTTATTTGCTGTAAGGGTCAAATTTCCGCTAACAAAGGTCACCTTAATCAGTCTGAAAGTAAGAACACCCATTAGGTCGACATAACTCGCAAAGTAAGCACGAAATAATGACATTGGGTCACCAACTTTTTTAATAATTATTTACACAGATCAGAACATGAGACATGCCTCGGCGTGGCATTGACAACCTAATTTTAAGTGTGAGTAATCTTGCCACTGTGTTAATAGTAGGGGTAATGCTGATTACTAGAAATTACATGGTAACTGACTTATTCACACATTGTGCCATAGCTATTTGCCTAGCAACTGACGCCCCGGGTAATTTCTCGTAAGGGTATCCCAGGATGTTTAATATTAACTCCCAACTCTGTCGTCGAGCATACAGAAAGCATTACTAACGACAACTCTTATTTTACTAATGAATACGTTGTGGTTCTGTCGCAGAAAAATACGTAAAGATAGTCCAGAAATGTACAAAAATAAAAAGATATTGTCTCCTTCTCTAGATTATATCTCCAATCTTCCTCTCCTCGTAGTGAGTGTTGACCTAGTCGCAATTGAACTTAATAAAGTTCTTGCCCACTGTTTTTCTGTAACTTTTGAGTATAATCTATGTAATGTAGGTACCTATACTACGAATCCGATGAAAATCCTTCGTGCTTCTGTTCATTTACATTTATCTCAGCCTATGTTTCCTACCCATATAAAAACGATAGCAGTTTGTATGATCTTCATTCCTCTCTGCGGTTCTCAATAATCACGAATTTTCTTGAATTTGTTACGACTTAACACGGTGTAATTTAACACGTTCTACCCTTTTTTTTTAACGTGAGTGAAAATCCTCATGGATGCTATGCCGGACTCCTACCGACTAAAAAACCTCACGTAACGCCCTATGCTTATGCTTATTATAACAGCCTATGGTTGGGAGCCCCGGGTAAGCCCTCGGAAGGACGTCCCACGACTCACACATCAGACCCACGGCACGGCACGGCACGGCACGGTTCTACCCTTACAACCATTTCTAAATCATCTATCCGTTTTATTACGGCCAAAAGCGACTGTTAACCTTATAAATTATGCCTTAATATAATTTTAACGGGTAATTTAATTGGCTCAATTAACCGTCGACAGTTCTGCACGCCTGGTGTCAATTAGGTATTTGAATGTGGTTCACTAATTGTGATTGTTTGAATAAACCGTGCCGGCCGTGACTGCAGAACATTTTTTTTATTATAGCGTTATGCACTTTGGAGACCAGAGTACCTCTCGATTTAACCTTTGTTTGGGTTCCGTTCCTAAAGGGTTAAAATGGGACCCTATTCAGGAGACTTCGTTGTCTGCGTGTCGGTCGTGCCTGTCTGTCTGTCCGTCATGAGGCTGTATCTCAGGAACCGTGATAGCTAGACAGCTGAAATTTTCTACAGATGATGTATTGCTGTTACCGCTATGACAACACATGCTAAAACTTGAAGAAATGTGGGATTAGGGGTGGGGGGCTATGCAAAAAATGTTTTTTGTTATGGAGCCCTCTGTGCGCGAGTCCGACTCGCACTTGACCGTTTTAAAGACTTATTATTTAATGATATCTGTCATATGTCGACAAAATAAGATATAAATATTCCTTACAATACAACCCTATATCGGCGTCTGTGCAATACCTTTCGTATATTAAACAGCTGCTGTATCAGCTCGAAGGTGGCTATGATTATATTGAAAACCGAGAGGCCTTGTAGTTGCGCACTCCACTACTATCGTAATACCATACCACAGCTCGACAAGCGCGAAAGAGCAATTTCATATAATATGCCTTAATTCCGCAGGTATTTACTTGATATAAGCCTTTAATTCTGTTCTATCGGATAGCTATAGCCCTTGTACTTATTCAGTAACGCCCTAGGCACATCTCCGCCGCGAAACCAGAACAGCGGAACCACTGAACGAATTCCGCTGTGATCAAGTGTGGCTCGAACAGCGGAACTGGGCAACGGAACCTGACACGAGTTAGTCGAAGTGGCGCTATCGCAATTTTATCATATTATTTTTATTATCTGGATGACTTAATAAATACATAAAGGGTCTATTTCTGATGGCTTGAAGTAGTTTTTCCGTGAACTTCACGTCCATTTACTGAAAAAATATTAGTTTCGCCGTTCCGATCTGTATTTCTGTCAATTTTGACAAACCGGCGCGTAGACAACGCGGCACCGCAATAACAAGGCGGCCGAAGCGCGGAGGTTTGACTGGCGTAGGAGCAGATTGGCGAAACCGTGCGGTGAAAGAGATAGAAGATAGTTAAATCTATGCATTAGAACAGGCGGTTTCGCTAGTGTTCCGCTCCTCCTACATGTGACAGAACTTGGCGGAATTACTGCGGTTCCGCTATCATGGTTTCGCGGCGGAGGTGTGCTAAGGGCGTAACAGTAAACAATCACGAAAGGATGCCTTTACAAAAGCAAAACAAAGTAAATATTTGTTTTATCGTCCTCCTCTTTGTCCTACCATAAAATATGACGCGCCGCTCGCCGAATAAATTTTAAGTTTTAAAGGGACTTAAAGGGGAGTGACTAAGTAGGTATTCTAGGATTAAATCATCATAGTCGCTGCCCGCTTCTAGGTATTTGATACCTTATAACTATTTGTCTACAATCCTCATTTCCTTGGACATCCTTACCAGGGGCTCCTGATCGTAGGTAGAAATTTATATACCTAAGAGAAGATAACCGGACATAATCTATACTAATTGTAGGTGGCTATATGTTGACGAATATGAGCATGCATATTACCCTAATGAAATGCCCACAGCTACGTTCTATCATCGCACCTCTCGCCACAGACCGGGAGATCATCCTCATACAATACGTCTGGAGCGTTCGCTTTCTTCTACGCACGCTTAGATTGTGGAATGATTTACCTGCCTCGGTTTTCTCAAAACACTTACAGTATGGGGTTCTTCAAAAGGGGTCTTAGAAAGTTTTTTACACGGGTTGCAGCGCAAGTCTTGCGTCTACGGTGTTGCAAATGTTTATAGACTGGGGTGACCAACGGTCCTTCTGGTGGGCCGTATGATTGTCTGAAACCTTAGAATAAATACACATAAGATTTACATCTCCGACACCTTGAATGAAATACGTGCCATATTATTAACCGATGTCTTTTCTTGTTCAACAGGCGCTCACCTACGCAGAGTCACATCCCAAGATGCAGACAAGCGTCGGTCGTCGCTCGGCAATGTGCCGCCCATGCGCCACCGCGCTTCTGACGCCTTCCTTGATCCACACCATGCTGCTATGCTCTTCCGCGACTCACGAGGGGTTTGTATTTTTTTTATACTACCACAGGGTGGAAAACTCCATACAAATGATTAATTTGCAATTGTCACCCACACTAAACATAGCTTGAATGTGAGTGTGACCACTAAGACTGAGCAAACGCTCCGCCTAAATATCCTCCATCTATAATGACAGCTGTGGCGGGGATGGGGAAGCTTCCTCAGTGAGGGACAGGAAGTTGCCTATCTGTATGTAAGACTATTATATTTTCTATTTGATACTACTTAGGTGGCAGACAAGGTCTGGCCCTCCTAATGGTTGTTGACCATAGCCTATTAGACGGTTGTAATATGCGTTGCTGACACAGGAGCAGATTTTGATGACCCCCTGTTGAAATATTTCAAGCTGCCTATAACACGCCTACAACTTGGTTTAACCACCGTCATTTTACTGACAACCGGGACCAAGGGTTTAGCTTGCCATCTCAAAACGCTTGTGCACGTATTGGTCATCCATCCAAGAATTGAATTGATAACATAGGAAGTCCATGCTTAGTCTCCCTCCCGCCTGCGCCATACATAACCTAATCCATTAGCCGTTTGGTAGCAGGCTACATCGCTGAAAATGAAATTTACCTAAATCTCGGAAATATAGGTGGTTCAATACTCATAACACTTGGATGCTTTGATTTCTATTAGTATTCCGATCTATTGTCTTAATCTAAGGCCTTGAATACGTGAATTTCTTGTGCGATGAGAACTTTGCGCATGCCTGTTTTTTAGATCTCTAAAAAGCTCGAAAGACAAAATTGTTCTTTCCTGCGGACGATCCCGGACCGCCATTAGATTTCACTATCAGAATATTGTATTGCTACTGGAATTTCATAAGTATTACATTTCAGCTTTCAGTTGAATAAACGTTAACAGCCTAGGTATAGAAGCTGCAGATATCTAGTATTACTACTCTACCGAGTATCCTATCTAGATTGTCAGAATTTCATTATCAAACAATTGTACTGTAACAGGATTTACTGCTGAGTGTCGAAGTCTAGTTCGAAAATTTTGTAACTGGGTTACGAAAAGAACAATCTAATAAAGTTTGTAAAAACTCGCATAAATCAAAGTCAATTACTTACAGATGGCGCGTATGATTAAAATAAGCTATGGTTTGATTAATTTGCAAGCATTTAGTTAAAATCGATAGATAAGTATTTGCAACTCTTGTCGTAGTGTCTATTTTTTAGGGTTCTGTACCGCTGTCCGTCTGTCTGTAACCAGGCTGTATTATAATGAGCCGTGATAGCTAGGACAATTGAAATTTTCACAGTGATGGTGTTGCCGCAATAACAACTAATACTAAAAACAGAAAATAATAGTATGGAGGCCTCATTCCCGGATCTTCACATTCCCAGATGTCTACTTTCTCAATTCGAATACTACGCGCCCGACTTGGATAGGTTAGGTTAAAAGGCTAATGCGGGAGCGAAGCGGAGCGGAGCGACTACGAAACTATGTAGGTAATGTAAAGATTTGGAAATGTGAAAAATTGGGAAAGTGAAGATCTGGGAATAATCGGTATGGAGGAGGGCACCCATGCATCAAACGTGATTCTATTTGACATTTTTGTTACGAAACTCTTCACCTCTTTTTGGTCTCACAGTTCTTCACCTCTTCTCAGCCCACAGCGACTCTCAGTGACTTGACGAAATGCTGGATTAACATGACTGTTAGTGATTTCTGTGCTATTCTTCTAAAAACAGCCAAGGCGGGTGACCACCTGCTTCAGGTAGAAGCTTATGCCATGTCAGGTACCTTTCCTGTCAATCTTACTACTGTAATTGTAGCACTCTTCACACTAACATTCTTACTCAGCTCAGCAGAGATATTCTTACATTATTTAGTAGTTGGTTGTTGATTTCCTTCATATTTTATTAACATTTTAAGGCCTTTGGTCATATTTTATTAACATTTTAAGGCCTATGTCAGACCTATGCCAGTATGCCTGTCTTCATTCACAGATATTAAGTATCTAGGCATCAAACTGATTACCACAAGCGACTTTTTGGTTTGATCCTATACATCTGTTTATATTATAGTTTCTTAGATATTTTTGTGTCGCTAATGTCTATGACATTTTTGGTCACTGGCACCTTGCCAAAACGAGTCATTCGACGACACGTAAACAAACTCATAAAATCGCCTCGATTCTTTTTAACCTTTGATGTTTTATAAAATAATCCATTTACGGATTTTTCTTGCTATTTATAAAATTTATAAATAGTAAGAAAAATCCGTAAATGAATTATTTAGAAATTAATTTTAATTAATTAATTAAATAATTAATTTATTAATTATTGTTATTTTTTAATTATTATGATTTTAATTATATTATTCATTTTCATTATTTATTATTATTTAGAAATTACTAATTCTTCATTTCTACAAACACGTCATTTTGATGAGAAAACATTAGAATTATTTAATTGGAATCAAATCATGCGCTCACACCTATTTTGTTTTGCATTTTGTATGAACAAGAAAAAGCTCTATCACCTCTAAGGCAGAAGAAGGAAAATTGTGTACATTATTATTCTTAAAATTCTGTTGTTGTACTCGTCTAGAGCCTATAACACAAGCTTATATTTATATTAGTTTATTTGGGCTGGATGTTGTGTGAGAATGTCCACAAATATTTACTTTTTATTTAGGTATATAAATAATAAATATATTATTGCTAGGTATAATTAAATTTTCCTTGTATTTGGTAATGATGCTGAAATTCAGTCATCAAAACTGTGATTACACCTCGTACCATCCGTGATGTTATCTCTCCCTGTAGTCTAGTTGCAAAACTTTTGACAATAGAATAGAATAGAATAGAATAGAATATTTTTATTGATTATTTTTTACAAAATAGATTTCATTCGTAAACAAACAAAAGTCGCCTGGTCTACATTACTAAATAAATTATATTAATGCTTATACTAGACAATTATCATTACACTTAATGCGGTTCGCCTTATAATACAATTTAAAGAGGTAAATAACTAATGTAGGCCATCTTGCTTACGTGCGACAAGTCTGATCTAGGTTTATGTCAAACCTGTGTTTCAGACCCTCACTGTTCTGAATTTATCTGACTGCTAAAAACAATAATTACAATAACTAATTAATAGACTATATTTATTCATAAGTTAACATCAAAACATTTAATTAATAATCTCAACAGCTTTTCCGTGTCCTCGCGATTTAGGTCTCTCAAGTAATCAACGACCAAGACCTTAGCATCTCTATAATTTAGGTGAATAACAGTTAGTTCCTTATTAATCTTTTAATACAAATAAGGGCCTAAAAAGGTGTGAAATTTCTTCTTATAAGCGTGTCGGGTTAATGGGGTTTGCAAACAAAATCCTTCCATCGCTTGTTCAAATCTGCTCTGGGTGAAGGAAGCTTGCTATGCTGGTATAATATAATATTTAAAATAAATAAAATAATAACTAAAAACTCTTGTACCGAGCGAACTTATTTGTTTACGGAAATTTAGATTTGTGTCAATCGTGACTCCCAGGTATTTTAAATCGTCAGTTTTAGTTAATGCAATACAAGCAGTTCTACAGCTGTGTGTGAGTATTTCTAGGTCGATGTTTTTGTTAGTGTTTCTCATTGCAAATAAAATATACTTTGTCTTATCAGCATTGAGAGTTAGTAGGTTTTTATTGAGCCAATTAGTTACAAAATTTAAGCCTCATTGTGCACGATTATATAACTCCTCGGGTGACTCTGTGGCGAACAAGAGAATTGTGTCTGTCTGTCTGTGTGTTTCCCCATGGTTAGGATTTTTTTTTTCTTACAGTCAATCGCATTACAAATATGTGTTTCTGACACGGAAAGGCTGTTATATCATCTAATATTTCATTACAACTAATAATTCCTAACATACAATAAAGAGTAAATATACCTAAGTTCTAATGTGCTAAGAATGAGTTACTTTTTGGTGACGCTCCTAGGCGCCTTCATAGTCTATCGAGTTAATGAAGTTGATCTCAGCTTGTTTACGTGCCGGGCAGCTGTCATCTCCTGTTTGATGTTCACATTTCCTATTATAACGCTTACATGTAGCACAGTGGGGGGGCGAAGATTTTTTTTGTGCATTCTTTATGGGAGTGACCGGCCTCTCCACAGTGGTAACAGGTGGGAGCAGTTTCACGGCAGTATTTCGCAGCATGACCATATTGTTGGCAGTTGAAGCATCTGGTCACGAGAGTGAAGTCGCGTACCGGGCACGAAGTCCAATTTATATAGACACGTCCTTGTGTTGTCAACAAATTCCTAATGTTTGGCGGCACTTCAATGATATAATTGCAAGTTGGTAGGTCCCTCTTGCCCGACTTATGGCTCAACTTGGTAGATTGCAGGAACGACTCACTGGTGCAATTCGGCAACTTTTCTGACAAGTTCTGCTCATATATACAGTCGAAAACTTCTTTCTCCGACATAGTGACTGGGACTCCGATAATGGTGATCCTTGGGCGGCGCTTTGACTGCTCTTCCACAGTTAGACCGGAAGACACCAGTTTTGAAGAGCATTTAAGCTTCTCCACATCTCCTCGATTCTCTGTGCTAATTACTACACCTCCGTTCCTCACTTTTCTAAGGCCACGTACATGAAGCTTCATTTCCTCAGGTGAAATGAGCTTCTGCACTAAGGCTTTGGTGTCGTCACTGCTTTTAGACTTATCCGTGGGATAGATGGCTATAGCGCTCAGGTTCTTTGGGGAGATCAGGTTTGCAGCACCTTTACCAAGCACAGTGGCATATGAAACAGTTCCAGAGATGGGTGTTATTTTGGTCTCAACAACCTGTTTAAATTCGTTGATAGAGTGCTCAATGTTCTGTTGACCTTGAAGATTCGAAATTTTTTCGTGGGCTAAGATTGTCTTCTGTTTTAGGGCCTGGTAAAGAACCGCCATCTGCGATGTCCCGTGTGAGATCTTACGGGATATATTTGAAACCCGCAGCTTTTGGTCCGAGTTCATTTTTCCCTCCCCAACCACCGTGCAAATTTCCTGGAGCAAACCCTCAATGGATGTCATCCATTTTTGGATTTCCTCAGTTCGGACCACCTCATTTGGCAGCTCATTTTCCGTGTCCTCTTGAGAAATGGAGGCCACATGGTGAGGGTGCTGGGCTTGAGTCTGTGGGGGGCTTCGCTGCATTATTTGGCTGCGACTAAATGGGCTGGCCCCCGGACCGGACATTATTTTTCCAGTAGTGGATCTAATTAGAGTTCATTGTGGGACACCGATTGAGATAAATATAATAATAATTATGCAAACAGTACCTGTCTCAATCACTTCGATTACGACCCACTTTAGTTTTTACTTAGACAGCAATTTCACTCACGTCACAAATATGCATTTAAATTGTTAAAATATAAGCATTTTAGAAACATAGACACGTCCGATTAACTCGAGATCGTAAAAGTATACATGGCACGTCTGTCTGCACCTACACTTGACTTTGATGAAGTTTCACTATAACCTCACCTCAAATGACCTCAAATGAGTCCCTCCAGAGCATAATGAGCAAAAAAAAACCGACTTCAAACAAAAACTGAAAATTGAAAAATAAGATTAACTTAGCACAAAGTAATAGGTAGTATATTTAGTTTTATATCAGATTTTATTGAATGTAATACTGAAATCGGCGCCAAGTAAAACTATAGGTTTAGGTAGATATTATCCCACCAAAAACATCCCTGTTGAAAGGGTGCCAAGTTCCTAACGGCTAATTGTTCGCCTAAAAAAGGATTGAAATCCAATCCAATGCCAAGTTTAGATGCACTTTAAAATCGATCATAATCATCTTCATCAACAGCCATTCCCAAGACTCGCCACCACACCCAGTCCTCCGCCTTCCGAATCCAGCCAATATCCACCACCGTTTTCACGTAAACGGTCCATCTGGTCAAAATTTACTTTACCATACACCCAACTTAAAATATGATATAGTTGTGAAAATACGTAGGTACCTACTTGGTTAAAAATATCTAAAATTATGATACTTCTAAATTTTAACTTGGCAGGTTTTCGTGCAGTACGTAACACTTGATTAATTGTATAATTAAATTTTTCATTTATTATAATTAAATTAACCTGCCAAGTTAAAATTTAGAAGTATCATAATTTTAGATATTTTTAACCAAGTAGGTACCTACGTATTTTCACAACTATATCATATTTTAAGTTGGGTGTATGGTAAAGTAAATTTTGACCAGATGGACCGTTTACGTGAAAACGGTGGTGGATATTGGCTGGATTCGGAAGGCGGAGGACTGGGTGTGGTGGCGAGTCTTGGGAATGGCTGTTGATGAAGATGATTATGATCGATTTTAAAGTGCATCTAAACTTGGCATTGGATTGGATTTCAATCCTTTTTTAGGCGAACAATTAGCCGTTAGGAACTTGGCACCCTTTCAACAGGGATGTTTTTGGTGGGATTTCAATACTTTTTTTCAAGAAACCGTACTTACCTATTTTTATTTACACAACAACACCCCCGACAATATTTTATACCCCCTCCTCCTCCCCCCCCTCATCGTATTCTCTTTGTATCACTGATTCATAAATATTTTTATAATTCGATTTTTAATTAAGTCAACTCAAGCGTTATTATAATATGAAGTCCACGTTTAAAGCTTACACACTTCTTAATATTATGCTTGCAAAATTTTCAGTTTGATCAATCCAATAGGTTTTGTGTTAATCCCTAATTTACATAGTTTATTAGCCTTCTGCTTACCCTAAGCTTATTTAGTGTGATAAATCTAATATATAAAATTCTCGTGTCACAGTTTTCGTTGCCATACTCCTCCGAAACGGCTTGACCGATTCTCATGAAATTTTGTGAGCATAATGAGTAGGTCTGAGAATCGGCCAACATCTATTTTTCATACCCCTGTGACCGGGAATAACATTCCACGCGGGCAGAGCCGCGGGCATCAGCTAGTATAATATATATTACATTATTATGTAGCTTATGTTTAGAATAAAAGGATGACTCACGCTACACCGTGCCGGGTCTGAGCCGAGTGTCGGCCGCAGCAAGGTCAACTAATATTATTTAAATTTTGCATGAACACACGTTAAACCGAGCGGCAACCGAGTGACGGCCGAACTACGGAAAACACTCGGAAACAACTCGGTCCCGCCTCGGCTCGGCCACGGCCCGTTGCATTATGAATACAGTGCCACCAAGCTTCACCCGAGCAGTCGTGAACGCAACTGGCTCGGTGACCGTGCTATGGCCGACACTCGGCTCGGACCCGGCACGGTCTAGCGTGAGTCATCCTTTAGAATGCTTGCTGATCTCTAAACTACTGGATGGATTTGATTCAATTTTTTCCCAAATATGATTAAAAATATTCAATGTGCAGTTTTGACTTTTCTATAATTTGTATGTATAGAGTATTTGATTGACATTAATGAAAACATTGACAGCATCTTTTTAATTTCAGATTGAGTTTTTAAACATGACATGTGTGAAAATAAAAAGTAAATTAAATCAAAAGAGTCCTCTCATCACTAAGAAGTATTGTTAACAACTTCGAATCAAATCCCCCGAAAAAAATAATTCTTACCCCCTTTTAGCCATGTTCTGGAATGAATTTCAATAAAATACGAAACACGTCTTCCATCAATTCTGTTTAAGATGATTTATGCAAAATTTGAAGAAGATTCGACCAAGGAATCCTGTGGTCCCATACAAACTTTGTCACGGTTTTCCAACTCACGCTTGACAGATTTCTTAAATTTCTTAATTTTTCGTTTATCTACATATAACACCCGATCTGTGTGCCAAATTTCATAACACTAGGACAATTGGAAGTGGCCTAGAGGTTTTGATGACCGGTCAGTGAGTGAGTGAGTCAGTCAGTGCCAAAATTAGCTATATTCACAGGGTCATATTTCAGGATCTACTAAAGCTACATCTATGAAATTTGGTACACTGCCTAAGTACTAGCATATGATGACGTAGTTACAGTTTTATTTCTGTACTTGCAATAGACACTGAGCTACAGGGGGGTCAAAAGTGGGTCGAAACGGTTCGTGTAAATAGTGTACTGCATGCGTGCGGCCTGTTGCTGGAACTTGGCCTGCGCACTGCCGTGCGCTTAGATTAATCTCTCATAGAAATATTGGCACCGACTTCAGTATTACAGTCAATAATATCTGATATAAAACTAAATATACTACCTATTACTTTGTGCTAAGTTAATCTTATTTTTCAATTTTCAGTTTTTGTTTGAAGTCGGGTTTTTTTTTGTTCAAAATTTTTTTTTCATGATTTTCAGTGACGGGTAGACTGAAATTATATCTGTGTAGTGTAATGTTCTCCCCAATACAAATTAATCAAGCCCAAACACAAGATAACTGCTGTAAATCGTTAAGGAATGCCCTCGGTTCGAGGGATTTCTTCGATTTCTCCAGGATCCCAGCATCCGATTCTGACTTCCTGTATATGGGACCACATGGGAAGCACCAGCTTTCAAACAAAAAAAGAATTTTCAAAATCGGTTAACTCCTTCTAGCGATTTGCCGGTAACAAACATAAAAAAAAAAAATACAGACGAATTGAGAACCTCCTCCTTTTTTGGAAGTCGGTTAAAAATACAAGATGACTACCACACGCAAAATGTACAAATCGCAGAACAAAAGCAAAATTTTACGTAGTGGACTCGTATAGCGTAGATTCGCAAACTGGATTAGAAGGTTTTTACAGGGTCGGCAGCGTGACTGTAGCGCCTCCGGTGTTGCAAACGTCCATAGGCAGCGGTGACCACCGGTGTACCGGTGGGCCGTATGCTTGTCTGCCACCTTGGTGATATAAAAAACTGGAATAACGAAATTTAAATATGTACGAGTACCTGTGCATTATAAAACAAAATAAATAGAGATATATTGCGGACATTTTTCACCCAGCGCCATTTGATCCCAACGCTAGGATTAACCCGCTTGTTTTATGGGTATCAATTTACATTATAAGTACATAAAAATACCAAGACTCTCGAGGCAAATATTTATGAATCATTAAATTTTTTGTCCCCCGGTGGGAATCCAACCCACGACCTTGTGATCCGCAGTCGCACTTTACGACCTCTAGACCAACGGGGCAGTCAAAATTACCATAACATACTCGTACCTACAATCTGTCTTATAACCAGAGGGTGTAGTGGACTGCAGATTGTGTTGGAATCCCTCGGGCTATCCTTCCGAGGGTGTATACGGGACTCCCAGCCGTAGGCAGATGGATTAGCACCTTGCGGTTTTAGTTGGTAAGAGTCCGGCGTAGCATCCCTGAGGAATTCCATAGGTAAATAACATTATTGTAGTTTTGTTCCACGCACAGATATTAGAAAAGTTCCGTTATAAGTGGTTCCACGTGATGATGACTGATTGCCGTCCGATCCTATAAACCCGGTAGGTTCGTAGGAGAAAATCTAAATATAGTAATAAAGAAAGGTTCTTTAATCTGAATCAAAATTCTAACAGTTCGACAGCCCGGCATACAAATCGTGATTGTACGGAAACCCTATTCATGAGTACCGTCCGTCTAGGCAAATCTTTGAGTCGATCATCGCCAAAAAATTTGTTGGGAGTCCTAACAAATTTTTAGTCGATGAACGACTAAAAGATGAGTGTATGCAGGCTCCCTCAGCAAAGATATTACGCCAGAAATACAATCACAGCACTCTGAGCATAATAAAAAATGTATTTCAGTTATTTTTATTAACTTAGATTAAAAAGTGTCTACTGCTCATTTGGTATCTTTGATTGCAGTTGCCGGTAGCAGACCCTTTTCTGGAGAAAGTTAGCCTTTCGGACTTGGGTGAGTTTATCTTTTCTATTATTCTCTGATTAATATCATTTAAGAAACATAAAATATACCGATGGAAAACACTTTTAAGTAGTTTCAACACGCATACTTTATTAGGTGCATCGATCATTTTTGACAGATCATAGAACTTAAATATTTGTACTTGTGTGTGTAATTTTATTGGTCTTGGCTAGATTGTGCTAGGAATACATCTACAAATAAGTACTTTCAAGTCGATAGGAATTAATGTAAAATAAACACGGGTCGGACGGAAAACTTCAAACTTTCTACATTTATGTCATGATGTTTAACAATTTAGACACCCTTCTTCAGACGTCAAGTAAGGTACGTTCAATATGCATGATCGCGTTAATATCTGAGTTCTTAAATAAAATTATAATCATGCATCGCGAAAGTTTAAACGTTACTATTTCTTCAGACATGTCCCCAAAATAATATATCTCCATCGCAATTCGCGAGTAGTCTCGAAACCATTAGGGAGCTATAGTAGCGCAACCAAATAGAACAGACACCCTCACACACGTAGGCAGCTCAGAAATTTATAGCATTCCGCAAAACTTCAATGTTCTGCGAGCACATTTAAAAGCAATAACCATTTAGGCATAATACTTGAACTTGTGATAAAATTCAGCCTTAGGTTAGAATGTCCTTCCCTCTTGCCACTCCAGGTGCTTCATTGGAGCGTGAAGAGGCACATCTTTGAGCTGTCAAGTTGAGGGTGAGAATGACCCTTCATTTTTAAAATGCCCTTTCATCAGGTGACATCATTATTGAAAGTTGATCATAAAAACGCTGAAAAGGCGAAAATTTACATTTGAATGTAAATTTCATTGTCACATTGTCTTAAAGTACTATTACTGTGTAATCAATTCTCTTGGCACTGTCGTACCTGAATTCGACGTCTATAAAACCACCGTGAGCCGGGTTCTATTCACCGGAATTGGATTAGGCAATTTCATCCGTGGTTATAGTACTTTACGATGCTATTTATCCTAAAGTGACGCTGACCTGTCTGCGCCCCAGTGTAATAAAATATGTTCCGTTTGTTCTTGTATTGCTTGCAGGCAAGCCAACTTCTTATGAATACTTAAGTTGTTTGGTGTGCGTTCGTGCCTCATACCTCAAAAAACGGAATAATTAATGCAAAAGTTGACACATTTAATTACACATTTAATTATTCAGGAAGGTCCTAGGAGTATCTTATATCTTATCCTAGAAGTATAATTATTGACTGCCTCTGTGGCGCAGTCGGTAGTGATACCGCCTGCGGCGCTGGAGGTCGTGGGTTCGATTCCCACCGGAGACAAATATTTGTGTGACCCATAAATGTTTGTCTCAAGAGTCTGGGTGTTTCTATGTACCTATAATATGTATGTATTTAAAAAAAGTATAGAGGTATTAATATCCGTGGTTTGACACCCATAACACAAGCAGGTTATTCCTAGCTTACTTTGGGATCAGATAGCGTTGTGTGAAGTGTCCGAGAATATTTATTTATATTTATTTATATTTATCTTTAGCACTTTCCATTTGGGTACCGGTTTTTAAAGCCTGCATTAAAAATATATGAGAATGACACATTCGATATTATTCCGGGCGTCGCGTTTTTTGTCAATCAGTTTCCTAGTAGGCCTAATCTAGATATTATCCATAATACGGAAATCTAGCAAAACCTTCTTGGTTTGGATGTTCTTGATTTGTCTGTTGTCACCAGTTCACGGTCTTCACCACATCACTCGCGATACGCGGGTGAAACCGCGCAACAATGGCTAGTCCGTAGTACAAAAACTACGATCTACTTCATTGCAATATAGCCTTATTATTTATCTTTTTTTCCGATACACATCTGCAGATAAGACAATATATAAATGTTTTGATAAATTTGTGGTTTAGCGTTATTCATTGATAGTGTAGGTAGTACTGAACTGCGTCGGTGTTATTTGTTATTACTCTGTGTGTCATGTCATAAGTCTTGTTTGGGATGTCTCTCTCCTAAAACGTAGTACATAAAAAATTGCGTTCTCCGTTGACAATATGTTCCTTTCCCAAAATGTCACTCCCCAAAATGCTCTGATGAAATTAAAATATTTGACTGTAATCTCGAATTAAGTTTTATAACAACATTTATTAAACATATTTAATTTCCAGCTCTAAAAAGCTTTTGAATGCCTTTGTTTATAAGTTCTTTTATTATGTTACGTAATGGCTTCATATACATAATTCTCTTACAGGATTTCGATATTTTCCGAACTTGAAGGTACGTGTTCATTCATTGATGTAATGGGAAAATTAATTCATTTTGTCGTGGGCGATTCTGATAAATGTGACAAAAAGAGGGAATGTTTGCTGTAGCAGCATTTTTTACTTTTACTGATGGAATCTTTACATGTGATGTGATGTTTAATAATCGATTCTAAATAAGATAAAAACAAAAATCTAGACCTGTGTTACCGTCCTATGAAGACGTCACAACTCACAACAGATCTGTTCCTCCGAACAGGATTTATGCTCTTATTGACGGTAACGGTGGCGTCAGTGGAATACTAGTCTGAATTAAAGCGTTGAATGATACGTTATAGTGCCATGTATACACCGGTGGGCGTGAGCTGGCAAGCGGCAGACGGCCGAGCCATCCGAGCGTTGAGGATGCGGCGTGTGGTGTCAAGTTCGTGGCGAGCGCGGCGCGGGCGCGGGTAACGCGCGTATAATTAGCAGTGAGCCGTGGGAGGCGCGGCGGGCCGCACCGAGTGGCGGCGGGCGATGCGCCGCCCGGGCCCCGTGCATGCTGCGCTTACACTACTTTTCGGACAATCCCGCGCTAACCGTCGACGACGACGAAGAGACAGTCTATTCTATCGACCTCATCAAGGAGTTCGAGGCCGTCGGCCGCGCTTGGAAGGAGTTCCTAGCTGACTGGCTCTTCAAAGGTGCCGGTTTGTTTATGTCACCCACGCTGTTGCCTGTTGATACTTTCGTTTGTTTGTGTGTGATTTGTTGCGGCAGTTGACCACGACTAGACAGTGCATTGGCGGCGCCGTCGCGGGCTATGTTTGTGTTATTTATGTGTTGCGTGCGGTGGATTATATTTGCATTCTACGAATTAATAAAGGTCGAAATTGATTTAACGTTAGTGTGACGACGTCGTTATATTGTCGTTTGAATGAATGAACCTTTTCTGTGAATAAAATGAAATTGCTGAAATATGTAAGAGCGTTAAGTATAATGAACGCCTACATCTCACCATCGTCATTCTAGTGTTGGTTCCCATATCATACGAATTTCTCGTTTAGGAAAAATGACAAAATATTCGAAAACTTTTATTCAATTGTGTAAGCAACTATTGAACTGAGTGATCTATCAAAGTAAATACCTACAGTTGAAACTGTTGAACTCAAATTTGGCGTAACGTCTAATATTCAAAATGAATTCATGCGGGAGTTTGAATTCGAAGTACCTACGTATGACACAAGGGACGATATCGCAGCACTTCCACAATATCGTTGAATTGCCCTTTTGGGAAATGAAAGGAAATGATGTTACATACTGTACCTAGTAAACCTCGTAGATTTCAACGGGATTTATGAGCGTAGTGTTTGAAATATCAATATAGATATATGGCAAATTGGCAAGGCAACCAAATCTTATTATCTTATGATTTTTATTATTTACAGACGATATTATAATATGTTCTAACTTCTGAAATTGTAATTGTGCGGTATTTATAAACGTTTAGTCTTGGAGAAACCGACATTTGGACCAGTTCTGGTCATTACTGAGGTTGCAACTTAAAGAAAATTCGCATCGAGAGATTCTCTTTAATCTGACATATTTTATCACTTGTCAATCCGACCTTTATGATTTATCTTTCTAACCAACTCGCGTTGATTTCGGAACGTGAAAGGTATATTCCGTTACTTGCTCGGTAACAAACGATTGTAAATTCTAAATCGACGTACAGATTTTTTATAAATTTACCTACTTATAGTTTGTTTAACGTGAATGAAGAGTATTCGCTGGCGTCACTCGAGGTTCTCAATGACGTAAAGACTGTACAGCGCGCGCGCATCGCAACGTATAGGCATAAACGTAAATAAACAATGTATTCTGTTAGACGCGTATATTGATCGGAAACTGGTCTAGTAACTATATTTATTTTAGCAAATACCAGGTCAGTAGGTTAAGATTTAGAACATTAATGGAACTGGACCATCATACACAACGATGAACTGGCAGATCTTAGAGACAGCTTGTTTTTGCTTTTCTATCTCAAGCTATAACAAATTGTACCAGTTTCTCTATATTGATAAGTGAAATGACAACTGGATACTTTATAAAATATGTGCAAACGAATGGTCGTGAAATTTGACAAAGTCTGGGGGCACGGCAATGCCCCCGCCAAGTCGAGCAACAGCAGCACGCTCGTACTATCTTTTCTCGAACCCACTCAGGCCATTTTCGACCCCCTATTACTTCGTTGTGAATAAAAGTAGAAGTTTGAATTTTCTCTAACTAAGCAGGCTTCGTTTAAATACGGTATATTTCAAAATTCGTTCAGTTTGAACCAGTAGTTTAAGACTTACCTATAACTAGTCAAATTTCCTTAAAAATTCGTAGTCACTCTCTCACTGACTGACCGATCATCAAAACTCTAAGGCACTTCTAACGCATATAGAACCGTCAAATTTAGAATGCAATATTGTATGAATCAAGGATCGATTCTAAATATTCTGGAATTTCGGTCCAGTTTTCTAGATTCACCAACTGCATAAATTACTTTGTAATCCGATAAAGTTTACACGAAATTACAAAGTTATTCATGCACCGAGAATTTATGTGGATGGGTGTCCAGCTTTCTGGCCGGTAGAAGCATCAGGGCCGTCGTTGACGGCAGCTGTTCTGTATGCATGGCCATAAACGCTGGAGTACCACAAGGCTCAGTGTTGTCCCCCACTTTGTTTCTGCTGCATATCAATGACATGTTGTCCATTGACGGCATTCATTGTTATGCAGACGACAGTACGGGTGACACATGTTACACGGGCCGTCCCGGTATCTCTCGGGCTGTAGTGGAGGAAAGTCGTGAAAAACTTGTGTCCGAAATCGAGGCTACTCTCTCTAGAGCAGGGGTTCCTAACCTTTTCGTGGTCAGGGACCACTTTTATATTTTTCTTGTTAACATGGACCACTATAAAGGCATAATTTAAACAAACTGTGATAATCAATCTGAAACTTAAAAAAACGCAGTAGGAAATTGCATAAACAGGAAACTTTCGTATTTTTGTATCTATTAATGTGATTTCTGGCTTGCATCTTCTTCACGAGATCTGCTAACCTGGAGTTTCGTATAAGAAATTGCTTTTAAACACCAAACCACTCAAGTGAATTTTTTGTGTTCTTCTTGGATTCCTTCATTAACTTCACCAGCGTCCGTGCTAAAAGGATTAGGAAGGGGGGGGGGGGTACTATTCCACTTCTTCGAGGGGTGAAGAGACACGCCACCGTCTAGGCCGGCTTCTGTGAAAGAGCGGTGAGCAGCCAACTCGCCGCTCTCAGACTCTCGGTCATGGTGGACGACCGTGCCACCGACTACGGAACTTGGAATGGAGATTTCTCTCCCGCTGCATTCTTCGTGAGCATGGCTTGCTTGCAGAAAGACACAGTTACGTCACACTTTCTCCCGTTGGAGACCAGAGCTTTTAACATTGTGTCCAGCGTGAGAATATTAACGCCCAGGCCCGTAACGAGGTCTTGTCGCTGCTATGCCCATGTAGTGCCGTGTCCCCGCTGTAGATACTTAACGAAGCACCCGTGCCCGGTAAACATCTGTGACACTCGGTAGGTGAGGCTACCATGGCGCCGAATTAGTGGTGAGTCCTCACTTTGGTAGCTCAAGTCATACCTTCCATGTCTCCATGAGCTTCTGGCGAAACAGGGATCACTATGCCTCTATTTCTTTGGGCACAGGCCTGTGGTCCCGATCCAGGGCCTTCTTGCACCATTGATATAACGACGCAAGAGCCCTGTTTTCCAGGTCCCATGGAGGGGTCTTGGCTAGGAGACATGCTGCCTCAACGGATATCGTGCGGGACCCTCTCCTGACCGCCATCGCCTTTAGCGGGCTATGCAGTCTAGCCACGTTGCCAGTCTCCAGGGCCTCCGCCCATACGGGGGTCCCGTATAGTGCCATACTCCGCACTACCCCGAAGGTCTCTTGCAGGGAGCGTTGGGTACTCTTATGTTGGGTACCAACCGCGAGAGCGCAGCTGTTGCCCCCTCTGTTTTAAGACTTAACTTCGGAAATGGTGTCGCTCTGTAATGATACGCTCAAGCTTGCAAACCTCGACGAGGAACACCATCGGTCGGTACCCCGATGGCGTGTCTACCGTCCGCCCGGCCTTTCGGATCAGAACCAGTTTCCCACACTTTAGACTTTAGGAAACTGGTCTTTAGCCAGAATCCACGCTCGGCTTGGAAACACATTCAATCGTGGGCAAATCCCAGACTTTGTGTTGTCTTTGCCCGCCGAGCCAATGGGCGTACCAACTGCTCCCACTACTCGCGCTCTTCTCGCTCATTGCAACGGCTCACCACCCGATAAATTTAAAATCCTTCAGGGACCATATTTTTGCTCCTGCGGACCACTGGTGGTCCGCGGACCACTGGTTGGGAACCACTGCTCTAGAGTGTCCGATTGGGGAAGACAAAATCTTGTCCAATTCAACCCCACCAAGACTCAAGTATGTGTATTCACTGCAAAAAAAAAACCCATTTACTGTGGCGCCACAATTTCAGGGCACGTCACTCACCATCTCCGAAAGTATAGGGATCCTTGGTGTTGAGATCTCCAATGTCGTTCAGTTCCGAAGTCATTTGGAGGACAAGGCCAAGCTGGCGTCCAAGAAGCTCGGAGTGCTCAGTAGGGCGCGGCGGTACTTTACTGCGGCTCAAACACTGCTTCTCTATAAGTCGCAAGTGCGGCCGCACATGGAGTACTGCTGTCACCTCTGGGCGGGGGCACCTGAATACCAGCTTCGTCCTTTTGACTCGGTACAAAGGCGTGCTATGAGAGTTGTCGGCGATCCCATACTTGCAGGTTATGTGGAACCTCTTAGTGACAGGAGAGACTTTGCTTCTCTGTGTGTATTCTACCGGCTGTATAACGGTTTGTGCTCTGAGGAATTGTTTGACATGATGCCTACGGCTACATTCTATCATCGCACCGCTCGCCACAGACAGGCCGCGCACGCTTAGGTTGTGGAATGATCTCCCTGCCTCGGTTTTCCCAAACGCCTACAGTATGGGGTTCTTCAAGAGGGGTCTTAGAAGGTTTTTACAGGGTCAGGGTCAGGTTTGGTGTTGCAAACGTCCATAGGCTGCGGTGACCACCGGTACATCTGGTCGTATGCTTGTCTGCCACCTTAGTGGTATAAAAAAAAACAGTTTGTGTATTAGATTAGTTAAAAATTTACATTAAGTTGCAGTTAATGAATCAGTTATACTAATTTGGTCTGTGTAATGCAATTGCCAAATTGATATATTTATTTCAAATATAAATAATAAGTAACTGAAGCGCTCGTATCACTGTGGTAAGCATCTTGGGCCGTGGTTGATCCCCGGATTGGTGGCCACTTTATGTTATTTCTATTAGCGAGCGTCTCCGTGCATCGGAAAGCACGTTAAGCCGTTGGACCGGGACCAACGGCTTAACGTGACACTCCAGTAAAATTTCATTCGTTAAAAAAAAATTGTACTTTGCAATCGCACTATCGTATTAAATTAAATTAATTCATGCGATTGCCAATCTATTTATAGATATTTCAACTCATCAGTGCGCGCGGCGCTATGTGTGCGTGCGCTAGTAATTATACAGCTTTAACTTGTGTGGCAGTGACGCGGCCATCTTCACAGAGTACATTTGTATATTATGAGATAGAGACGTAACTCGACTTATTGACGACACCAGCGGTGCCAAGCAGTCTTTGCAGGAAACTCACTCGCAGAGGCCGCGAAATAAAAATCACAATGAACAAAAAGCATACAGCGTCATCTACCACGTTTTGAAGGCAACTCTTACGTTATAATGAAATGAAATTAAATATCATGACAAGTCTCAATGTAACTGCAACGTTGACATCCTGTGTAAGTTGGTTACATTATAATTCATTACACAGTGTTCTAAGTGATAATACCATGGGTACAGTCGTTAAAGAAAATGTCTAGTTGTTCACGGAGAAAATGTTTAAGAAGTCAGATAAATATTTTTGATGTGTCAATTCGATGTAATTAATATTTTTTATCACTATATAAATATTATTATAAAACAAAGTCCCCCCGCGTCTGTCTGTTCACTAAAAACTTTAAAACTACTGCATTGATTTTCATGCTGAGATCACCAATGATTCTTGAAAACGGTTTGCGTATATAATTTGTTGAGTTTGTTCGACATTGACTAAAATATAACGATATTAGTTGGAGATGTCGGAAAAAAATAAGATGTCTGGGAGCTTATAACGAAAACGCTGCCTAAACCCTTCGAGGCATAACAAAATAATGTATGGTAGAATTGTGTAACTTTTAAAGGCCTACCGAATAGTCAGAAAATGACAGAGCACAAATTCTAATGCAAAAAAAATAGAAATGCAGAGATGGTCGACAGAAGAAAACATTGCTTATACAGCAAATGACAAAAATTTTACTGTTTGACTTGATTTAAAAAGTAAAAAGACCATACTCTATACATCTAAAAAAAGTATGTGTGTGTAACTTTACGCGTGATTGAAGTAAAACTTCTTTGTCATTGATGGCATCAAATGATATATTAATATCATTTATTCGAATTTTGAATAGCGGAAACTCTGTTTCCGCTATTCAAAATTCAAATGGCGTTACTTCCGTCAGAAAAAATATCTGAGTTACTCCCTAGGTTAACGAAGTTTTACTTCAAAAAACTGTTGAGGGTCGAGAGTCTGTCCATGGAAGATAATTTGAAAATTTTAATTGTAGGGCGTTCTCTAATCGATACTGAAGCCGAAAATGTAATTAAAAATTTTCATATCTGTCTGTCTGTATTCTGAATAAGTATCACGCTAAAACTACTGAATTAATATAATCTGAGCTTATGATCCGAAGAAGGTTCTGGGATACTTTTGATCCCGATATTTTGCGCGTTTCCTTTGTCAGAGGGCAGGGCAGTTTTACACGCTGCTTGATGAGTCTGATGAAAAAATACCTCTCCTTTCGTACACCTTATGTGACGTAAACAAAGTTGCAAGGGTCAGCTAGTTTGTTATAAGATTTATGACATACTTCAGCCATGTGGCTTAAAAGTTCTTCGGCTACCACCGCATTATCCTGAACTAAACCCAATCGAAAATGTAGGGGGAATTGAAAAAAAAAAAAATGCTTCGCATAACATCAAACAAAATGTGGTGGGAATAATGAAATTAATAAACGAACGTTTAGGTCAAATTGATGAAGAGATGCGGCGTAATACAAAGTAAGTAGAAGAATACTATGGACATTTTGATATGGAATTTGAATTTATAATTAACCTTGTAGAGAGCAACGAATCCTAAAATTCCTCAATTTTATTCTTTTAGCAGCGATACATATTAATATGTTTAACATACATTTCACCCCTTAATTTTTTATTATACCTAGTTAAACAAGTGTTTTTGTATTTTGTACTTCACTGTACCTCTTGTCACGCACACGAAGTCACGGTGTTTGTACGAGGTTTACCCACACATAGGGCCGCGCGCACAGATGAGTTGAACTTACTATACTTATTTATAACATTTCTTTTTTTTTTTTTTTACGATAACAAAAACGCTTGATTTCACGCCAGACATCTGCTAATACGATAATTATTAGCAGACGCCTGGTAACCCACTTCGGAAATCAATTTACCTATACATTAGTGAAAAGTTTTAAATTCCGTTCAGACTTTAAATAGCGTTGAAATTTTAGCCGTTGCTTGTATATTACCTAATCTATACTACTAACTAGCACAGGAGTTACCACTGTGTTTCCTAGTGAGCATTGGATTTTGTGGTTGAAAGCTATTGCAGAAGCTTATAAATTGATGTCAGCAATGTCATTAAGTGATGAAAAAGAGTTGCAAATAAAATATTTGTTTGTTGGCATTTAGCAACCAAAAACGATAGTTAAAATACATATTTAATCTACAAGTTGTCAATCAAAATACACATTTAGCAACCAAAAACGATAGTTAAAATACATTTTTATTCTAAAGTTGTCAATCAAAATAAGTTTTGTTAAAAATTGTATTAATTCTACTTATTGTGTAAAAGATCATAGAATCAGCCCCCAATTGTTTAGATGAATGCATTTTATGACTTAATTTTTTTTATTAAATGTTGAAAAATATAATTTATAAGGAAAAAATTCATCTATAATTTGGTTTTCTTCGATTTTGAATAAGCAGGTATTTACTGTTCACAACTACAAAATAGTAAGTATAAGGACTACATTTCTTTGTCTAAAGGACGCGTGTCGCACAAGGTCAAGGTTGCTAGGAGTGTTGAAAGCCTTAAGGAAATATAAAAAGGGAAATCTTCATAGAATTAAATATTATTAAAATGTAGTTTTATTGTTGCCCATCCAATAAGTCCTTCCAAATTGTACCGCATAAACAAATATTTGGTTTCCTAACTTGTTTCGAGGCCCAAATTGCAATGCTTCTTACATTGAAATTTTTGCCACAAACAAAACAAGAAAGCCGTGAGATCGCTCTAACCAGACTGCCCCTCTCTAAAACGTTTTTTGTGAAAGTAAAAGTTCAATCCGATCGACGTTGTCTTTTTTGTTTTATTTCAAACTTTGAACAGATGATCCACGTGACTTAGTGACGTAGTTTAATGCAACACAGTCACAGACTACAGACAGTCTCGCCTTATGCCCCTCCGCACTCTATTTTATAGAGAGGGGATAAAAGGCGCACATAGCGACGATGAGACCATCGTTATAATTCCCTTTCAGAAAATGTATGATAATGTTAAAGCTAATGATTTTTAAGGAACCTTACTCGTACCTACTTTATAGGTAGTACACGTTGTTCACATGACCCAAATACGTAATTATAATTACATTTGGACCATGTAGATATCCGATACTTTTGAAACAAAGGTAGATGTTCTCAGTAATGGAAATATTTTCTATTGAGATCTTTATTTCGAATTCCCGGCACTACGATTCAACAAAATTAGAGATAGAGAGAAAAGTTGTCCAACATACATAGTTACCTAAATACATAATATATATACCTACTTATTGTTATGTGGAGAATGTTCTTTGTTCAGAACAGTCATATAATATGTATTGTATCTTTATTTTAAGCTTGTCTCGAACAATAATGCCTGTCTTCTTTTGATACAAAGTGTGAAGTCTCTAAATTTTAACATTCATGTAGTGCCTCTACCTATGTATGTAGAAGTTGGCATTCTGTGAATAAAGGTGTAGATTTACTACAAGGATAAATAACTGTGACAACCAGATATTTTTCAGTCCCATATAATTATTATACAATGCCTTTATTAACTTGTAATTACCACAGATTTTTTTAATTTTTTTATTATACCACTCGAGTGGCAGACAAGCATACGGCCCCACCAGATGTACCGGTGGTCACCGCAGCCTATGGACGTTTGCAACACCAGAGGCGCCACAATCGCGCTGCCGACCCTTTAAAAACCTTCTAAGTCCCCTTTTGAAGAACCCCATACTGTAGGCGTTTGGGAAAACTGAAGCAGGGAGATCATTCCACAACCTAAGTATACGCGGAAGAAAGCTTCTATCGGATCTTACCGTGCTCGAGCGCTCCGGATGCAACGTGTGAGGATGAACACCCTGTCTGTCAAGAGCGATGCAATGATAGAATGTAGCCGTAGGCATCATATCAAACAATTCCTCCGAGCACAAACCGTTGTACATGCGGTAGAAAACACACAGAGAAGCAAAGTCTCTCCTGTCACTAAGAGGTTCCACACCACCTGCAAGTATGGGATCGTTGACAACTCTCATAGCTCGCCTAGAATGTTGTCTTGTCGGATTAGAACCGACTAAAAACACGATTGATCTACCTATCTGTCTATACATATATTTATCTACATTACATAGTTATTTTGTTAGATCTCATTTCCAATCTAATAACGACGGAGCGACCGCGCACCCGGGTTTGATTCTGTCATTGCATCGATTTCATTAGGATATTATTTGAACATATTCAGAAATCAGAACATGCAAAATAATGAATGTACAGACATCTGCTAGGCAGATTGAAAATAGAGAAAACAATTACATCAGTTCGTACATGTTTGTTGTTGGTTGGTTAAAAGATGATTTTCCCGAAAACGTTATAAATAAAAAGTTGAAAATTCTATTTTGCGTTTTGACTGCCGTTTTCTTCCATGAAAATATGAATTTCAGATAAGCGTAACTAAATTACATAGCCATTTTATAAATGTATTGTCAAAACAAATGTGGACAAAATTAAAACGTTGTATTTACCTAATTCTTTGAGAAAAAAAAATCATTGTCTATGAACCAATATTAGACCAAATTAGTTTTGCTAAAGAAAAAATAACACTTATTGTTTTAAAAATACAGGGAAACATAATTATTAAATATTTGGGTATTAACACTAGAACTATCTAAAATATACTAAACTAGCTGACCCGCGCAACTTCGTTTGCGTGATAAATGAAGAACCGCTCGGCCGATTTTGTGCAAACTTCACATAAACCATCTACTAAATAGTCCGAACAAAGCCTATACATTTGGTTTGAATGGGTGAGCCCGTTCTTGAGTTATAAAATTACAACGAAAAGTGGCATTGATTTTTATATATATAGATATAAATAAGGCCTCCCTGGCATTGTAATAACCATAGAGCAACACGATCGATGACGATCCTTCTGTCAGAGCGGACTCTAAAAAGTGCACGCTTAAATCATCATATCATCATATCATCATATCATATCATATCATACATATAATAAAATCGTAACAGGTCGCTTGTCTGTACATTGAAGATACATAAGAAAAAACTTTATGGCGGGGGGGCTTTATGAACGCAATAGAACCCAAAAAAATGATTTTTAGAATTTTTGTCTGTTTGTCTGTATGTTAGTGCGCGCTAATCTCAGCAACCGCTCAACCGATTGCAATGCGGTTTTCTTTATTGCGTTGCGGTTTACTCCACTTAACATTTAGTGTTCATTAATGTCAATCGGTTTATAAATAAAAAAGTTATATCAATCGAAAGAATCCCGTATAAAATGCAGCTTAGGAAGTCGCGGGCACCAGCTAGTAAGAAATTATTGTTTTCATTGTTCTGTTTAAGTTCCATAGTGATAGCCGATTTCTTTTGTAGTGGTGTATATGAATATGATTTCCCCCCGCAAAATATGACAGATAGATATATAAGTATAGGGCAAACATTGCTATGTCTTCTCCCCTTGTACTGGTCGCGTTGCTCTATGCAAATAACCTAAAAAAGGGGCTAGTTTCTATTTATTTTTACTGATGCGGCCTCCGCAGTACTTTAACTTTGGCATTCCTAGCATGTTGTTTAATGTTTAAATTCCCTCTTAGAATGGTATGTTCCTGCTAGCACGAAAATCACTAGACTGGCATATCGACCCAAGCTTTTAGTTGAAACTAAAGATCATTTAGAGATCTCTGTTGCTCGGCGGCGTGTCTTCTGAGCCTCATCTATCTGTCGTCTTTAGCTGACGTAAAATATTAGCAAACATACACTTCCTACGCCGTCACTAGAGGGACGGGCTGTATCGTTATTAGTCAAATCCGTTAGCAAGTTTACCTGAGCAAATAAAAAAATACTCGCGGTACTGATTGCTATTGTACAATACGGGTTTGACGCATACCGTCCCATTCGCATTTCGTCACGAATTCAAAAATGGTCCTATTCGCATTCGGTCCCATTCGCATTTAGTCCCATTCGCATACGGTCCCATTCGCATTTGGTCCCATTCGCATTAGGTCCCATTCGCATTTTCAATGTGTCAATGACAATAACGATGATGGATAGGTTAGCCTTCGTGGTTATTTTTTTTATGGCCATTCAACACCAACATCAATTTGCAAATGCGGGAGCCATCATCGTTATTGTCATTGACACATTGAATCTGCAAGAATTTATGAAAAAAATTACATTTTAACAGTTGACAAATTAGTACATAATACATAATAGGTATTTTTTTCATCATCATTTTGGCAATAAACAAGATTACTAATTGTTATGTTGATTGTTTATGGATAATATTGTTTTTTTTTAATACACATAATTACATATTTAAAGCTATATGTCTTAATTTTCAAGCCTACCAGTTGAAACAATAATCAGATAAATGAAACTTTTATCTGAGTGTGACCATTTTGCGAATGGGACAAAATGCGAATGGGACCGAATGCGAATGGGACCGAATGCGAATGAGACCGAATGCGAATGGGACTGAATGCGAATGGGACCGAATGCGAATGGGACCATGTGACGAAATGCGAATGGGACGGAATGCGTCAAACCCGTACAATACCGAGCAAAATACATACACAAAAACAGTTCGATATTATATTTTTGTCTACGTGGCGGTGAACATCATTACATCATATCTGTTTACAAAATTAATAGGTGTTGTTGACATAAATGCCATCGATCACCATCGATGTCTCTTCGTAGGTAATATTCGCGTAATGGATTTCAGGGTAAAAGTATGAAAATGTGCTCGCAACGTGCTTACTATGTTCCCCCAGCCTAGAGACCAAAGAGGTTTACAGTCGGTTCAATTTGTCAATTACTTGAACCATATTATTCCCCCTCAAGGATTGCATGCTTTTTATCAATTTGCATTCATCAAGCTTATAATTTTGGAATTATTTTTCAATAAGTTGTAGTGAGCAGTGCAATTCTGGTGGTATCGTCAGGATTTCACTACCAATTATTTTTAACAGATTGAAGAGAAAGAGAACGAGAGATAAAGCAATAATTTGATATTGAACGAATCTTTGTGCCTAAGGTAAAGATGGAAATTAGGCTGAGATCTAGTCTTTGCTTAGGTCTTGTGATAGACGTTCCAACACCCAGATTTCAGTTCTTGTTTAAGGACTAAAAGATGTAATGAACGCTACTGATGTTTGTTTTTGGTTTTCACGAAATAAAGATAATAATTATGTTTCGTAAAACAATTTTTTGAATTATACGAGTCATCAAAAACAAGATGACCATCAATTTATTGTAAGGTGTCAACGGGTCATTGACAAAGATCATACGATGTTCACATTAACATATACATAATTATTTAGAATCAATCATGTACTCTTTTTTATTAACGTGGGGGAAAATCCATGATGGATGCTATGCCGGACTCCTACCGACTAAAAAACCTCTCGTAACGCTCAACAGCTTATGGTTGGGAGCTCCGGGTTAGCCCTCGGAAGGATGTCCCAGGACTCCCTACAAACCCACGGCTGCCACTGCGGCCTCGCATAGGGGGTGGTTCGGGTGCCATCCCTCGTCTTTGGGGGGTTTCGGATGTGATCCCGCTTCTAGGCGGGGAGGGGGGCGTGTACGCTGTCTGTTTTATATTGTTACTGTTGTATATGACGGTTTTGTCTTCAATAAGAAAACATAATCCTTGCGCAACGAGTAAAATGCGGAACCTTGTCAAACAAAATAGAAAATTACAGATTTCAAGTAGGTATGGCGAGTTCTGGGACATCCTTCCGAGTGCTACCCGAGGCTCCCAACCATAGGCTGTTCAGCATTGCTTGAGGTTTTTTAGTCGGTAGGAGTCATAGTCATAGCATCCATGATGGATTTTTCCTCACGTTAAAAGAAAAAAATGATAAATGGCGTTAGCAAAAAGCTTCGAAAATCTGTCGTTTTCGATTTTCTTTGGCAAGGTTCCGCATTCTACTCGTTGCTCGCGGATTACACTAAGAAAATCATTGATGGTAATACATATCTGCTTTGTTTTCGTATAATGTATCGTTTCAAAGCTTAAAATCAGTAGGAAATATTTTATTGTTTTGATTTACCTGCTAATACCTACTGTTGGTCTAAGATCCCTTTAAGAACGACCTTCACCGAGCTGGTTATTGGATGAAAAGTGTTTTATATTCAACTAAATATGTCAAAAATTAAAATGCAATAGGGTTGCCTAAAAAAATTCAGTCCAGAATATGATAAGTCAAGAATTAAAAAAAAATACTATTTACTGGTTCACTTTTCATCCAATAACCAGCTCGGTGAAGGTCGTTCTTAAAGGGATCCTAGGATATGTGGTATATGCAACAAATTTTAACTTATTGGGTAGGCAGAGACAACAATGCCAAAATTTTACAAATCATATTTGGTCACTTTATGATAGAGGGTGTCTTGTGTGTATTTGTTTGAGAAAATTTTAACTATATTTCTGCAAGTTTACAGAAAATTAAAAGCAGAAACACTTTCTAATTCGTCACAAAAATAGTGAAGATATATGAGATCGACGAAGTCATGTTACGCGTATTCATGCAATGTTAAACTTACGACTTGATTTACAACATCCGTAACTATTTAGCATTGTATTGCTATTACCCGGCATATCCGCTGGCAATTGGAACCCTGTCAATTGTCCGTCTAATATTCTTGTGACGTTTATACTAGCTACGTTCTACTGCCATTTATGTGTTTTGTGAAGGGCGTGCCTGACGACCAGGACTATTCAGGGTCCCTGGAATTTCCTTTCGAGGCTGTACTTGGTTTTCTGACTACATACACCCGGGAAGAAGAAAAAAAATGGGTGAAGGGTGCCTTTCCACCAGAAATGTGATGTAGATGCGTTTGAAATCCAACAATCATTTTCATTGGTACACATAGCATAGTACTGGTGGAAATTGATTTAACTAAGATGTTGTTGTAACTATACATACATAGCATAGTTCCAGTTGCGCGTCCTCGAATAACTAATTTGACGCGGTACATCATATAATTATTCGATGATCCGCTTCATAATCAGTGGAAAAGGTCGCATAGCTTAGAGCTATGCGACCTTTTCCACTGATTATGAAGTGATGCGATAATGATAGCTTAGAGCTATGCGAATAGCTTTACATTATCGCATCGCACATCTCGCAGCCTTAAGGGAAAAAGCTGTTGCAATCTGACGGTGAAGATAATCTATTTCACTATTAGGGAGGAAATATATCTAAAGAATTGGGTAAAGCAGGCGCCCTTTCTTACATGAATTATTGAAATATCCATTTTATTCTGAGATGGCGAGCCCGGATTAGGCTGATTTGAAAACCATGAGTAACGAATGTATCTAAAGGTCTTTGTATCTACTTCGCAGGTACTTTTTCTTTTGAGAAATTCTCTATAATTGTAACTTAGGTACTTTTATAAGGCTGGGAGGGAGCATAAAGCTACGCGACCAGCACAAGGGGAGTACACATAGCATGTTTGCTCTAAACATATGTCTGTCATATGTAGCGGCGGGAAATCGTATATACATACATCACTACAAAAGCCGCTTGGCTGTCACTATGGAACTTACACAAAACAATGTTATTCTACATACTTGTGTGTATAAGCGTAATCCTTTTGGAGTACGCTTTGACGGAGGGGAAAGGGGAAAGTTCAAGTTGCTCTATGGCAGGGACAAATGTATTATTCTCGGCTTCTAAAGTTAGTTTGTAAAACCATCAGGATTAAGTACAAACTTAAATTGTACGAATAAAAACACAGACTAAAGTTAAACAGTATAAAAAGTTGAAAATCGTATAAACTTTTTTTAATTTTGTGCCGATATAAAATTATAAAGGACTTTAACAAGGGATTTGATGTAAAGCAAGTGGCTTGTCGTATAGCATTATGCCAAATTGTATATGAGAACATAATAAGTATGCAACGATACCAGCGGGCGACATAGGTGAGAATCGTTTTAGCCCCTCTCTATAAAATAGATTGCAGAGGGGCTTATGGCAAGACTTTGCCTGTACTCTGTGACTCTGTTGCATTATATTAAGTCTCTAGGTCACGTGGATCATCTGTTCAAAGTTTGAAATAAAACAAAATGACAACGTCATCGCAGTGAACTTTCACTTTCACAGAGGGGTATTTGGGTGAGACCGTCTCACGACTTCTTGTTATCACTTTTCAAACTTCATTCACCGCGAGCTACAAATACAATCAGCGACAGGAACAATGTGTCGCCCATCTATACTTGTAGTTTTGGTGTGAAACCACATAGTTTGGGTTGCCGAACTTTTCCCTAGTTTGTATAGGGGGTTGAAACCTTGGGGGTTGAACGTGGACTAATCCGTTTATTGTATGTATCCCAACGAAAGGTTTGGGCGGAATCTTGCTACTCAATTTTGATCTTTAAGCTACTGATCTGAAAATGCTTAGTTGTGTGATGCCATCTTCGAATAACAATTCTAGGATTATTATATGCCATGCTAAACCCCGGACATAGTGTGTGTACTAGTTGAATTTTATACCTAAAAATAATATGTCTGAAATAAAAGGGTGTGCTAAGAATAGCTCTAAATCAAACATGGCGGACTTCTAAAAATGGGGACTAAGTTTTTTATGTTTTTGGAAGTGGAAAGAATTATTGAGAACTAGCTGTTCCCCGCGGCTTCGACCGCGTAGAAGTCGTTATCGCGTAAAATTATAACCCTCCTTTTACGCAGTCGGTTAAAAATTGGCCTATGTCCTTCCCAGGGCCTCGAACTATCCCTATACCAAATGTCATCTCAATCGCTCCAGCCATTTAGGCGTGAAAGCGTAACAGACAGACAGAGTTACTTTCACATTTATAACATTGGATTATCAACATTCACTGAGCCTTTTTCAACCGAATTGAGGTTGACTTTAAAGTCTACTTCGATATTCCAAGGACTTTATAAAAATCCAAAATTTATTTTTTAAGAGATAAGTATTCAACAATAATATAACAAGAAAGCCGTGAGAAGGTCTCACCCGACTGCCCCTCTCTAAAATGTTTATTGTAAAAGTGAAAGTTCAATCTGATTGACGTTGTCATTTTTGTTTTATTTCAAACTTTGAACAGATGATCCACGTGACCAGTGACGTAGTTTACTGCATCAGAGTCACAGACTACTGACACAAGTCTCGCCATAACCCCCTCTGCGATCTATTTATAGAGAGGGGCTGAAATTAAAATTAGCGTATAATAAAATGCAAAATAGAGACTACAGGACAAAACAAGATTATACGTGTAAGATAGATGACATATTTTATTTGGAAAGTATTATATTTCCAAACCAAGCTTTATTTGAAAATAGTTTTAATAAATGAACAAAAATCACCATCGTAGGTTTATGTATTTCAGTCTATTCATTTCAGAGTCTTTCCTTTTTATTACATTCGATAATCCCTTTGAGATCTTTGTTTAAGCCAAGTACACTTGGATAAAACAAAGATCTTGAAAACATATACTTACTTTTTAGCTTGCTTTTTAATCCTATCAAATCCTCGTGGATTTTATATCTCTTCATTTTCTTATAACCAGCACTGTGCAGGAGATTAAATAGTAGAGGACTGTAAGCTCTATACCTCGGCATCCAGAGCGTCTCAATGAATTTTCACATAAACTGTTCGACTGTTTATAAAAGCTCTAACAACAAAAAATTAAAAAAAAAATTGCGCTCATTATTTATTTTTTAAAACATGTTCTTTTAAGTTTTTTTTTAAATATGAAAAAGAGCTGGGCTGCATTGATAAAAAAATTAAAAAAAACTATATACCATACAAAAAATGTTATATAAAAAACTAGCTGACCCGCGCAACTTCGTTTGCGTGATAAATGAAGAACCGCTCGACCGATTTTGTGCAAACTCCACATAAACCATCTACTAAATAGTCTGAACAAAGCCACCACATTTGGTTTAGATAGGTGACCCCGTTCTTGAGTTATAAAATTACAACGAAAAGTGGCATTGATTTTTATATATATAGATAATCTACATATTTATGTGTGTGTACTTATAGAATCTATCTATACATACCTATAATAAAATGATAGAAAAGTCAAAACTGTACATTGGAAATTTAAAAAAAAAATTGCTTTGTGTACAACATAAGATACCGAAGGCAAAAAAAAAAAATAGATTTTTTTTGCCTGTTTGTCTGTCTGCTTTGCTTTGTCCGGAAGGATCTCGAAAAGTATTTATAGATTTGATTCAAATTTTGCACAAATATTAACTAGAGGTAGGATCTTCACACATAATTTTCACGCGTACAAAGTCGCGGGCAACAGCTAGTTTTAAATAATTCAACTTAATAAAATAAAAATTCTTAATAAGATTGAATTGAGAGGCTCTGGATTCTGATTACGATTCCAATTTCTGCGCGTTACTGCTTCACTAAAAGCTCATAAACCCATCAGGATTTCTACGATAACTAATTAGTTTTATACTTCGACTTTTCTCCTTCGCATTCTTATTTACACACTAGCTGACCCCGCAACTTCGTTTACGTCACATAAGGTGTATAAAAGGAGAGGTATTTCTTAATCAGACTCATCAAGCAGCATGTGAAACTGCCCTGTTTGCTTAATCATAAAAGAGCTTAAAGATTAAGTCTGTTCTAAAACAATTCAGACTGAATTGTTTTAAAATATCCTTAATCATTAAGCTCTTTTATGATTAAGCCAACACGCCAGTTAAGATTTACCCATTTTTAGATTCATATGTCTGTATGATTCTTTAAAGTGATATAAGTTTTTTTTATTTGTAAATCGATTGACATGAAATAAACACTAAATGCTAAGTGGAGCAAACCTCAACACAATAAAGAAAACCGCATTGCAATCGGTTAAGCGGTTACTGAGATTAGCGTGCACAAACGTACAGACAAACAGATATACAGAAATACTGACAAAAATTCTAAAAATCATTGTTTTGGGTTCTATTGCGTTCATAAAGCCCCCCTATAATATTTTTATTATTTATCTTCCATGTACAGACAGCGACATGTTACGATTTTATTATATGTATTGATTATATAATTATTGCATAACTAAATATCCAATAAAAAGCTTCTTTGCATACTGCACTACTCTTTTTGTGTTATCTACTCACTTTGATGTAAGTAGGTACCTATGTATGTAATTAACTAGGTACGACCATCACTATTACCGTACAATTTACTGGAATAGAAATATTAATTAAAAGAAGACCTATTTTAGTTCCGTGAACTGGAGGACTTAACAATGTACACGGGTATTTTCCTATTATATTAACATAATAAATTTTCGTAAGAAATAAATTATGGTGGTAACTAGGGAATGCAATCCCGCAACATAATTGTAATCCCGGTATTTGCGGGACTGAGAGATCTCAGTCCCGCGGGATCCCGGTATTTGCGGGATCCCGCATATTTCTGAAAGTCATTGAGAAAATAATAGAATTCTGTATAATACATGCATCTAAAACTGAAAAATAGTCACGCTTTAATCCCCGAAGGGGTAGGCAGAGGCATATTATATATTATGCCCATATTTCACGTTTTAAGATTTCGTCCCACGTAATAGGTGGTGAGCCGTATTGCCGTGTTGATTAGGACAGGTACAGGTTGTGACTACTTGCTGTTAAAATTTTTCAAGCCGGGCCTTCAACTTGGCCTAATGACTGCCATTTTACCGCCAAAAGAAACCAACGGCTTTACGTGCCTTCTGAAGCGCGGCAACGCTCAAATAAATGTCAAAAAGTGGTAACCCATCTAAGGACCGGCCATAGTAAATGTTACTTACTGCAGTGATCGTTTACAGAACACTGAGTCCGCGGGGCCGCAAGGAAATATAAATTATTCAATATACCTATTACTTATGTATTGAAATTATTAAAAATATTATCCAAATTTACCTAATGAAAATTATTAGAAATTAGAAACCAATAAAATGGATAGTTTTGGCATTACTTTAAAAGTGCGTATAAAACAGAGCATGTCAAAATTCTTGTTTACCAAACGACTCCTAACTTTACATGTCAGATAGCCAGCAAACAATGTACGAGATAATTCGATACTTTTCTAACTGTTCATAGTACGAGTACAAGAAAAGTCAAATCTCCCTGATTAAATCACTAAAACAAATAAGTACGTTATTAGGTTATACCTATATTACGTCACAGTTACAAAAATCTTTCTCGATTTGCGCGCTTCCGCTTACAGAACATCACATGGCGTTTACCTTAGCGCACTCCCGCTGATCCCGCGGGATCCCGCACGATTTACGTGCGGGACTGGTCCCGCAAAAATACTGCTGGATCCCGGTATTTCGGGATCCCGGTATCCCGGTATTGCATTCCCTAGTGGTAACGGATAATACTTCATTGCATGTTATGAAATAAGCATAAAAACAGACAGAGGAGGGGAGTTGGTAGACAATGGAAAGAATAAAAGATATCGACACACTTCTCTTTTTTTCGTGATAAATGTGCTTACAAACCATTTTATAACATTTTCGTTTTACTCATCGAACTTGTGATGCGCTTTTTTTGACGTGAGGGAAAATTCATGTTGGATGCTATGCCGGACTCCTACCGACTAAAAAACCTCACGTAACGCCCGACAGCCTATGGTTGGGAGCCCCGGGTGAGCCCTCGGAAAGATGTCCCAGAACTCGGGATGTCCAGGGACTCAACTTGATGTTGCAACACGATGTTGTGAAACCATGTTTGCTCAGTAAAAAATTAACCATAAATTAATTATTGTTCATAGAAATGGTATTCTAACCGTGAGATTTTACAATAAGTGCACATAATTATGTTTACAAGTTGTTCTCGAGAGTAGTCACAAACCGACTTACTGGGAAACTCGACGAGTTCCAGCCAAAGGAGCAAGCGGGTTTTAAAAAGGCTTCAGTACCGTGGGCCCCATACATACTGTTCAGCAGATGTACAGAAGACAAACGAGTACAATCAGTCGCTGTGTATGGCTTTCGTGGACTACGAGAAAGCCTTCGATTCTATCGAAACCTGGGCAGTCCTAGATGCTCTGCAACGATGTCGTATTGATTAGCGATATATCGAGGTGTTGAGGTGAGGAGGTATGATACCGCTACCCTGAATACCTTGGGCAGGTTATTATCACACTTAAAACGAGTAACCTGGCTAAAGAAACAGCCAGGAGGATTCACTTGGGCTGGGCAGCATTCAGCAAACTGTGTCGGGTTTTCTATTCGCCGATACTGCAATGCCTGAAGCCGAAAGTCTTCAACCAGTGCGTTCTACTAGTTATGATCTACGGTACTGAGACGTGGACACTCACAGTGGGGCTAGTCCACGCCCTTAAAGTTGCGCAACGAGCGATCGAACGACCAATGCTTAGGGTGTCTCTGAAGGATTAGATCCAAAACGATGTTATCCGTCAGAGAACAAGAGTGATCGACATAGCTCTCAGAGTATGCGTTTTGAAGTGGTAGTGGGCCGGCCACATCTGTAGAAGATCAGATGGCCGATGGAGCAAGCGAGTTCTGGTTTGGAGACCGCGACTTGGTAAACTTGGGGTAGGACGACCCCTGCCAGATGGAGCGACGACATAAAGAATGTTGCAGGGATTGACTAGATGCGCAAAGCGCAGGACCGTGTGTTGTGGCGAAATTTGGGAGAGGCCTATGTCCAGCAGTGGACTGCTATAGGCTAAATTAATTAATTGATATTATGGCTTCTACCTACGTCCTCGGGTATAAATGTGTGACTTCACCTTATTGTTTGTGTAGTTTAAAAATTGAAGTTCCCCGCAAATAAACTTATGTGCGATTCTTTTGTGCAATCTCGTGAGCGAAGTAATTTTAATTTTTCAAAAATCATCTATGTACATATATAATTGCATGTGTCATGAATTAGGAGGTGTTGTTGATGCGGAATTCCGCATCAAAATGACACCTTCATAATTTTCGGAGACTGAAAAAAAGTTTGACCTTAAAGGCACTTGTTGACTAAATTACAACTGATTTTACGATGTTTGTTTTATTGGAATTCCATTGATTACTTACGTTGCGCAAGACAGGTGCAATATAAAGTGTCAAGTTACGGCTTAAGTTGCAAACGTGCTGCAGGTTCTTATAATTCGATATCTTGAAAGCCAAGCAAAATTTTGAGTTATAGAAAATTCCTTTGGTTGATATATTACCATACTACAATAAGAAAGTAACGCTGTTTGTTGGATCTGATTCTGATGAAATTATCTCGAATTTGGTGAAGAGATAGAATGGTGCTTGGCAAATAACTTAATGCTAATTGTATCCAGGCACAAAGTTTCTCTAGGAAACGGGTTCAATAACATACATACGCGCGGGCGGAGCCGCGGACTTAAGCAAATATCATGTATACTAAAATTATAGAAAACTATTACATTGTTTGTTTGCATTGCAGTCTAAAAACTTTTGAACCGATTTAAACCTTTTTCACTGTTGGGAAACTACACTATCCTTTGGTGATCCCCTGGTGCTGTATTTTATTACCGTATTTCCACGGGAACGGTAACCACGCGGGCGACACCGCATGTCATCGCTGGTATAAACTAGACTGAAATGTGATTAAGAGATGTCAGCTTCCTGCTAGTGAAATCTGCAAATACACCTAGAGTGTCTTAGGTATTGGTATAGTATGATTTATGGAAGGTAACGCAGAAATCTAATTGCTCGATAGGAACAAAGGAGTTATCGGTAGAACAAGGTTATGGTTTGTTGACGGAACCAGACCGAACATAGTAGGCGAGAGTCTCCGTTTTCAGATAGCCTAGTGTTGGTTTTCCCCTGCTGTTTGCACTTTTCATGAAAATTGGTTGAAATGTTAAAGATTGTGCGCATTTACAGTCTATTTTTACGTTCTGTTTCCGTTTGTTATTTACATACGTTCTTGCCTTTATTCCCGAAGCGGTAGACGAAAGCGTTCACAAGTTTTCTGTCCCTCATAAGAGGTCTAACAATCTTTTGACTTGTTTAAATCGAAAGGTGTAGATTGTGACTACTTGTTGTTGGAAACTTTCAAATCGCTCGTAAGCCAAGCTGCCTATTATTCAACGAATTCCTTGGCTTTCCTAAGGAAACGTTCGTTAATGAAATATCACACAGTGATTACCCATCTGTGGACCGACCATAGCAAAAAATTCTTAACACAGTGATCGCTTGATTCTTTTACAGAACACTGAGTCAGTGGGGCTACGAACGTTTATGATTATGATCTCCTATAAAAAAAATCTTTTAATGACTACGCGTGTGTACTTGTATTATTTTTATTGTAAAGGCAACGGCAAAAGACCTTCAATTACGTGCATTTGTGCAATATAATTTTTATTTACTTCAATAATTACGTGTTATAATTAGTAGTCCAAATTGGTGGTCGAAATTTGCTCTAATTTCATTATACTTTATTGTTCTACTAGACACCGAACGGCTTCGTCCGCGTTGTGTATTAAGGTTACTAATATACTCCTAAAAATAATATTATTTGCGTCACAAAATGTCCTAAAACTGCTAAGCAATTGCCGTTACGAGTAGATACAATCGCAATGTATAAAAGAAAATTGCCTTTCTGGCCCGTGGAACAGCTACGTGGTTCACTTGTGTGTTCCGCGGTGAACTTACACCTATTTTGTCATAAATTCCCCCTCTCTCAAGAAGTCCTTAGTTTTTTAAACTTAGCAATCTGCCAATACCAAATTCTGGAATTTTACTTAATACAGTTTTTTTCAGTTAATCGTAGAATACCTAGGGTGATAAGGAGTAAAAAGTAAACCGTGGAAGTCTCTGGTGTACTATGTCACCTACATATCATCAGGGACCCCTATCTCCACGCGTCAGAAAGAAAAAAATGTAATATCTCACAAGCTTTAGACTTGAAAACCTATTACTTTTGAAGTTTATTAAAATAATGTATACAACGCGGACACCGTAATGTACAATACTTACAATACAATTTAAATGAAATTATGTGACTAGGTATATCAAAGAACATGAAAATATAAACCCATAATATTATTTTTCCTCCTCGACTTTCCAAATAATAATTACCCCCAGCATTTATGTTATATATAGAGTTTGCTAACCAAAAGTAGCTTACTCGCAGGGGCTTTTCCGTAGATGTGTGCAGAGTTTAAATAAGTATCTTCATTAGAGACAAAGACGATATGAATTATACACTTTTTATGTAGACTTCCACAAAATGTGTTTAGTGGTTTGGTACAAACGTAGCCTGCTTTGTAAAAAATAAATGCCACAGGCTTTGTTTCTGTTAATTATTTTTGTGTTACTAAATTTGGTATTTTTAAGGTTCCGTACCCACAAAGAATCTTTATTTTAGACTTTTCTTCAGTTTAAACAATTTGCGCACAAACACACAGTTTTATTACATGTACCTATGTTGTAGACGTATCGTGTTTATAATGTCATCATTCAAATGTCAGAGTTCATAACTCTTTTGGAAATACGTAGTGTACCTACCGTACAGGATCTTTAAGAAAATAACAGGATAGTTAACAACGACCACAGAGCAATACTGGTTTTATATTATGTAGTGCTATTAAGTAATAAGAGCAACCAGCAGTGTATTTACATAAAACGAAATGGACATTTAAGTGGGGTTTCCTATACAACAAACGTCACATTTTGTCGTTTTTTGGTATGTAACCCTCCGTGCGCGAGGCTGACTCGCACTTAGCCGGTTTTATTTTGATTTTCGCGTGCACTGCAACTTTCTACCACTTTGTGTACCCAATGCTTTTACAGTAACACATCTCTCAGAACTGTCAAATGAAAAATCCTCTATTTTTATCAGGATCAACATCATACTGACTTAACCGTTAACCGCGTTGTGTCTTCTTTCCGCCAGTATATGTGATGCTCGAATTAGCTTATTACCGTGGAGCATGTCCCGTGGATTGACGGTCGAAGGCCTGCCATAAAATGAAAAAAATATTATTTAAAAATAGACGGATAAATTTCCAAGACATAAAAAAACCGGCCAAGTGCGAGGCGGACTCGGACACGGCGGGTTCTGTACCAAAAACGGGAAAAAACACGTTTGTTGTGTGGGATCATCCTTTATCCCCTTTTTTTCTTATTTCAGTATTTTGTTGTTATAGCGGCAACAAAAATACATCATCTGCGAAAATATCAGCTTTCTAACTATAACGGTTCTTGAGATACAGCCTCGTGACGAACAGTCAGACGAACAAGTCTCATGAATAGGGTCTTGTTTTTACTACTTTTTACCCTTTGGGTACGGAACCCTAAAAAGAGGCATACTTCTAAAGAATAAAGATGTTTGCCTTGTGTTGTTTTGAATATCCAAATTGTTTACCGAACGTCATACTTTCAGGGTCAACCTTTTTATACAAGCGTAGATTTATTGGTTAGATTGTGTCTAATAGCATTATTATCTCGCTTAGGTACATAAACATTATCATGGTAAATAAATATACCTAGGTACGATTTATTGAATTTGAACAGACTTCATAAGTATTTGTTAAATTATCTTGAAATTCTCTGTAAAAAATAAGGAATAAGAAACATATAACATGTTAGCTGTTTGCCCCGTGTGGCGACGGGATAGAATACAAAATATCGCCACCCCAATTCATCACGAGGGTGTCGTAAGGGAGAATAAGGGAACACTCTCGCAAAACGATCCATTGCGTAGGGAAGGAAAACACGAAATGAAACCCTGAGAATTTTCTAACATCATTGAAACGCTTGATGGGTCATTGTGTAATTACCCGAGTTTCATGCTTCCAACAGGTAAAGTTGTAAATCTCCAGCTTTAGTTTGTGAATTTTATCGTTAATATGATAATTTAATTTATTTATTTTTGAGAGAGTTTTTCTTTCTAATTTGAAAGGGAGTTAATGGTATTCCATAAGATCGTTAGTCTGCTACGAATGCCGTGTGATCGACTGACAATACACAGTGTGACATTATGCGAAAGTGGCTTATTGAAATATGACTCAGAAACTAAAAAACCTCTAAATTTCAAATATTTATGCTGTTGGTACATACTAATAAACAACTATTATTGTATTTAAAATAATTGGAAATTTCTCATAATTGATTAAGAGATTATAAACGCCAATTTTTTGTAGCATTGAATGTGTAAAATATTATCATATTTGAAATTCTACTTATACAATTGTCAACATGTTTTTTAGCTGTCTAATCCTATTGTAAGTCTACTTACATTGTAAATCTACTTACATTGTTAGTTTATAAAATAACAGGACACAAATGAGGAAGACGATTGCAATCTTTCTCATCAATAGTCGATTGATTGAATGCCTAGGCACATTGGCTCCCCCGAGGATAGAATAATCCACTTTTATGGGGTATATTTGACCTTATGTTGGCCCAGGGTTGGTCAAGGGTTACGTTCCAAGTTTACTCTCCACAATGGGTACTTTAGCGAAAGTATTCTCTTACTCGCCTCTTACGATACCCACGGGATGAATTGAAGTTTGGTGACATTTGTACTCTATCCTTAACATTATTTTCCTTTTCCTCAATGTTTTCTATAAGTAATTTTATCGAATCAAACACAATACGCACGCCATCCAGGAACTTTGCTCTGACCAATTACGGAAAGAGGCAGAGATAACACGATTTTCTTATCGATAACGAACCATTCATCAGATATGAAAGGTACGCTATCGATTATGTAACCGTAAAAAATCTGATAATGTCAATGTCTACTGCGTTTTAAAAATAAACTTCACCTTTTCGTGTGTTCACTCGCTGAGTATATTGAGCACTACCTACAGCTGAAGGGTTATTAATAGCGACACCCACGAATAATGTAGAGACATTCTATAAAGTACATACATAATAGTTAAATAAAAGCTTGTAATATAATAAATTTTATATAGAATATTTATATAATAGTACAACATGACTAAAATTCTGCGTGGCTTTTATGTATGTGATACAGATTAGAAAGATAATGCTTATTTTATCTTCGCAATCTTTATCAGATTTAAAATTATAAGATTACTAGCTGATGCCCGCAGCTTGACCCGCGTAAAATTCAAACCACTCAGATCGCTACTCCAATGCTCAGGACAGGATACAGGACCCCGCTTATCTACTTTGACGTTTGATATTTTTTTTACTTGTGGAAATGATACGGAAGCATATTAATCTCTTTCTACTTATTTAGTAGGGTACTATAGTTATATCCATAGATTTAGAATTTTTCACTATTCTAAATCTATGGTTACCTATATCATGTTTTGTAATAAAGGCGAGTTGCTCTGTTTCAGACACACATGCTTATCTATCGCCGTTAGGACTTCAAGTGTATTGACAGAGGGTGTATCCGCATGGCGCGTCCCTTCCCGATCTAAGTCATAGGCCTGTTGCTCTATACCTATAGGAATACTAGATGTGCCTAAGGTCGCGCGGAAGACGTCATCAACTTACAAAGATCGTAATGCCTACGTGTGAACATAAATAGCTTGACAATTAGTTGTTTTTGGTTATTTTTTGTTTACCTATTGCTAAAATGTGAACTTTGTCCACATCGACGTTACGGCTATTATTATACCTACCATGGTTACGAATAGACTCACTCACTCAAAGACAAATTGAGCAGTGTTATAATTTACGCGCTAGTTAACATAATTAAATATTATGAAGATAAGAAAATCTTCACTGTTTAGAATGCTATGAATAATTTAAATACTGATTAATATACCTACTCGTATTTGTTTATCACCTGCTAATCCTAATGCGTATTTGACCACTAGCTGGTTTTACGATAATTGCTACGAATTCGTACCATTACCTACATAAAAATAAAATAGTGAAAACGAGCTTTTGTCACAAAATAACTAGATAACAGTACTAATCCTTTGTTTCCACCTCACATTTTAAGTTCCTATTTGGATAAAAGGCAATCAGTCTCCGTAAATAACGTATTATTACGATTAGTTTCATTTATTTTATTCGTGATATTATCACATACGGATTATTTTATACATGAAATACATGAAATATTCACGGACATTTCACACAACGCTATCTGATCCCAAAGTAAGCTAGGAATAACCTGCTTGTGTTATGGGTATCAGACCACGGATATTAATACTTATATAATTTTTAAATACATGCATATTATACATAGAAACACCCAGACTCTTCAGACAAACATTTATGGGTCACACAAATATTTGTCTCCGGTGGGAATCGAACCCACGACCTCCAGCGCCGCAGGCGGTATCACTACCGACTGCGCCACAGAGGATTGACAGAATGATACTCGTAGATTGTCAAAAAACCATAACTATTTTTGTTTACTGGATACCAAGAGCAACGCGACCAGTTCAAGGGGAGAAGACATAGGCATGTTTGACCTTACATATCTGTCTGTCATATTTTGCGGGCGGACATCTTATTTATATACACCAATAGGTGAATGAACAAAATCAGTCGGCTGGCACAAACCAATACACTCATAATTTGAGACATACACATACATATTTCTATAAGTGTGTGTGTGTGTATAAGCGTGCACTTTTGGAAGTCTGCTTCGACCGAAGGGAAATTCTCAGTATGGCGCCTCCCCTCCATGTTGCTCTATGACTGGGAACAATATCGTTGTAGAAAATTCGATTTTCAATTAACATACATAAAAAAAAATACATACAGACGAATTGAGAACCTCCTCCTTTTTTTGAAGTCGGTTAAAAAGGAGATCTATCTACAGACCCTTTTAGCACAAAACACATTAGGTATTTTCTTCTACCCTTTCATGTTCAAATTACAAAAATATGCAGTGGATTTGTTTGTACAAATTTATAAATTTGTATCTATGTATATATTATTGTATGTGAGAGTTAGCGTATTGATTTAAAAAATAATTTACAGTTTGCTTGTAAGCGCCAATCTCGGGAACTTATCATCCGATTTGAAATGCTAGTTCTGATTTAGATGGCGAGTTAACAAACTCGTTTATGTCAGACACCTATTATCTTAATTGTTAAATTATTTTACTATGATATATTTTATACCTATACCTACATTAAGCACGTTGATAGGGCTGACGACCTTGACCATACCAAAAAAGAGTCATTCAAGCTAGGAAATGTAGTATTTTATGGCTTATAGTAGTTGTATGGTCCGCTCACGTTTTGGTAATACTCATGCTTAATCAAAATAAAAATAAAACAAATTATAGGAGAATGTTTTCTTCATAGATTGGCATAGGTACCATATTTCTTTCTTTCACATCGATACAAATTAAAGTCATAAAATATATCCATCAAAAATATTGGGGCTGATTCTATGATCATTCACACATCATGCATAATACACTCGAGAGCAATGAATCCGGGTCACTTAAAGAATCCTAAAAATCTCGGAAACTAAAAATGCTAGGTTAATGCAATAAATTGTATTTAATAGACAATGTAATACTCCTTAAATGAAGGTATTAAAACTTCTTAGTTATTGTAAAGTAATATCATAAAAAAATCAAATTTGAAAAAGGGCCACTTTCGAAGATGGAACTACGAAATTACAGCATTTGGTGTTGCTTTTGTTTGTAATCTGTCATTTATGTGGGTACATAAACCATGTTGATAGTGCTCTATAATCATTAATCAAGCTGAAATTATGTTGCTTACGCCTGAAGAATGCACCAGAATACTTACAATGCTGGAAACCGGCCGGAGTCAGCGCGATACAGCCAGGACTGTCGGTGTGTCGCTGTCAACAGTACAAAGAGTTCTCCGACGTTACGAAGAAACTGGTTCTAACCTACGCAGACCAGGAACGGGCAGAACCAGGTGTACCACAGCACGAGAAGACCGATACTTGGTGAACACCATGCTTCGAAATCGCTTTCTCACAGGAACTGAACTCACCAATCAGTTTCGACGCCTCGGAGGAAGTAACCCAAGTGCATGGACAGTAAGACGTCGGCTTGCTGAATCTAACTTAAAACCCCTTAGACCTGCAAACGGCCCTAAACTGGAGCGTGGGCATCGTATTTCGAGACTAAGGTATGCCCTGAGCCACGTAAATTGGAGTATTGAAGATTGGTCAAAAGTTATGTTCTCCGACGAATCAAAATTTATGCTCTACAAGCACGATGGAAGACACAGAGTGTATCGAAGACCAGGGGAAAGATTCAAGCAAGCATGCATCGAAGAAAAAGTAGCCTACGTCTGTACTTGTGTGGGCCGGAATTTCTTCTGAAAGTCGCACAGAGCTGGTGATCATAGAAAACGGCTCTTTAACTAGCGTAAGATATGTGGAAGAAATCCTCAATGATCACGTTGGTCCATTTATGGTCAATTTAGGTGAGGATGCTATATTTATGCATGACAATGCCCGACCTCATACAGGTAGGATTGTGAATGACTACCTTCAAGAGATGGACATTACTCGTATGGAGTGGCCAGCGCGCAGCCCGGATATCAACCCGATCGAGCATGCTTGGGACGAGCTAGGCAGATGCGTAAAACAACGAAACCCTCCCCCAATCACGCTTCGTGAGCTCAAAATTGCTCTCACAGAGGAATGGGAGAATATTCCCCAAAATCGTATAAGGAACTTGGTGTACAGCATGCCAAACCGCGTAAACGCAGTAATGGAAGCACGAGGAGGCAATACGAAGTATTAAAATTCAAGAAAATCGTAATAAAGTTCAAAAATTTCATGTTTCCTATTTTTGTTTTAAGGAGAGATCAGCAGTTTTTTCTTTATGTAATTTTGTGTTAATAAAATGTATGGTGACTCATATTTTTTTTACTTTCATTTAAGGAGTATTACATTGTCTATTAAATACAATTTATTGCATTAACCTATCATTTTTAGTTTCCGAGATTTTTAACATTCTTTAAGTGACCCGGATTCATTGCTCTCGAGTGTATTTATACTATTTATAGCGAAAACAAATACAGTTAATTTTTGATCCCACCCACTTTTTGGAAACATCTGAACTTACAAACTGTATTTTGGTTACGTATTCCTTAAGTCTAGTGCATAACCTGGTATTATTCGTATTGGGATTCCTCTAAGACCTGAACCTACAGGTCCCAAGTCAACCATACCTGTAAGTAGTTCACCTGCTAATCAATATAGTAGGCTCTGACATTGATTCTCTTACGGGGTAGTGAGGTCAGACTATCAGGCTAGGTCAGGCAGTCGCCCTCAACAATTCTGAAAAATGCTGAACATCAAAGAAAGCCAATGAAAGTGACCTCGAGTCTTTTGGATCGGGATAGAATTTGGAAACCACTGGGAAGATGCTAAGATGAATAAGAATACTAAGACCCTTTAGGTTCATAACGTCAACTGTGCCAAAACGTCAACTTCCCAAAACGTCAACTTCTGAAGACGGACGAGAGAGAGATGCGACCGGTTTTTGTGCGTTTTTAACGAAATAAATTAATTATATAAAAACTATTAACCAATATTAAAAAGTGGTCTAGTGCGAATGAAGATTTTACTATTGTCTTTCTTATAAATATTTTGTATTATAAAAACAACTTAAAACTTATGAGATCTAGGTTAAAATTTCAAGAAATCGAGGTATTTTCAACACAAAAATCTATCGAGGATTTTATTAGCAATCGTATTTTTAGCCTAGTGCGTTTTTAGTTTATGAACTGAAGTTGTTAAAATTTTAATTCATTAGACATCACGAGTCCTGAGATCTAGATCAAGGTAATAGTCTATTTTGCGTCATACAGACTCTTAATCGAACTGCAGTACTTCACTTAAAACTTGCTTACTGAGATTATCGGCCTCCACAACCGGGAGCCTGAGAACTCGGGGGTGACTGCTTACCGTCCTTACAGAAGCAGGTGCAAAAAGATGGCATGACGGGAGGGGTTCACGCACGCCTTACTCCATAAAGAAGCGGAATAACATACGAGCTAACCCCCAAAGACGCGGGATGGCACCCACCGCTGTGGTAGCCAAAGTCCGCCGGGGACTCTGGGACATCGTTCCGAGAACTTACCCTAGACCCAGCCGTAGGCAGATTGTAGAGCACCGTGTGGTTTTAGCCGATAGCTGTCCAGTATGGCATCCGTGTTGGGGATTTCCTCACTTAAAAACTGGTTTAGGTACTTGATCTCGTAGTGTATATTTTCAAGTGAAGATCCTACACTAAGAATGCACTTGGGTACAATGTTTAACCGTCTCTATGTGCAAAATAAATCTTCACTAATCTATACCCCTAGCGTCATCTAGCCAACAACGCCGAACTAGTTGTACTAAGTATGAACGCCAGGCCACCAGAATAAAATCTAATTTCACATTTCTTTACCAACTTTAGTACCTATTAATTTAAATCTACACATCCCTGCCCACGGTAGAGATGCCAGAAAATAAAAAAAAAAAAAAAAAAAATCATAGATCATTGAATGTAGCAAAGAAAAAATGTTACCATGCTCAGATTCACACACATACTGAAGTTAATTTAATTGTTCACATAAAAAATTATATGGCACTCAAAAATTAGGTACGTTATATCTGCTGTTTGATGGATCCTACGTTGATAAATTTGTGTAAACATGATAAAACATATTTATCTGTAATTGAAGTAAAGTATGTACACTTAACTGTAGTGCTAAACCCATGACGACTCGACCGTGTCAGTCGAGTCTACCAGCCGTCCGCTTATGTAGATAGAATTAACCTGTTCGCAGCACTAATAATAACTTTACAAGTGACTCACTGCGTATTATTACATCCGTGTTGAAGTGTGTTCTGTGATTGTGCATGTTAATAATTAAATGTCAATATGGTTATTTCAGAGGAAGATGAGTCCCAGATATTCGTCAAGTTCTTCAAATTTCATAAGTGCTACGATCTCATACCGACTTCGGCCAAACTTGTGGTGTTTGACACGCAGCTCCTTGTGAAGAAGGCATTCTTCGCGCTAGTTTATAACGGTGAGTGTCACAAAATCTTTTTGTTTACTTACTTGTTTGACATAGAACCATTATAATGTTGAAGTTTTGAGGTTATGAAGATAGCGCGGTTGCTATTGCTACTGTGACTATTACGTTACAAGGCTGTAAATATTAGAATGTTCAACTTTATAATGGTACTATTAGTTGATTCTCGCATACTGACGACTGTTTACTCTGTTTAGCGTAAAATGTGTTAGTTTTATGGCTGGCAATAAAAAGTAACTTACTAAGAGATAAGTTGGAAAATGGATGCGGTACATTTTCTTTCGCAAACAATCATAATAAAATTGAAACAGAATAACAAAATATTCTTAATGTTAATAATCACTAAGATTTATCTTTTCGAATATTTTGATATTCTGCTTTGAATATAAACACCTACTTAAAATTGATAATGACGCTGTGTTTTTTTTTCCAAATAATTTAGTTCAATTTGTCTTTTTTTATAAAATTCTTTTTGACACTTTTCATTTCGTATAATATTTGTTACTTAGGTATTGGTTTTATATAACTTTTAATTATTAAACCTTCAGCGTAGCGATTGCTCTTTTTTAATTTAAATTGTGTAGCGAATCTATAATGACTATTTACTATAGCGATTTGTATTGCTGATGTTATTGCAAAGCGATGTTATTAATAAAAGAAATGTACCTATTGATGATGTAACATTTCTAATTTATTTATACAGCATTGGTGTTTGTACAGTGGAACTCCATAAGAAACAATAAGACCGTGTTACCATGGAAACCAAGGTGTATATCGTTCCTAAAATTATCGTTGTACAAATTATATAATATGTATAATAATTTGCTTTAAAGTATGCGTTAGGCATTTCAAATAATTATTTATTAACAATATATCAATATTATATAGGAATTATTCAATTTTCCTTCCTGTTATTGGCCAGTTTCTATTGGATTAAGTACAAAAAGGACAAAACTGAGAAAAGGATTGCCATTTCTATTAATTTATAAACGTTAATCTTGTTCATTACAAGGTTGTATTGTTTCTTAAGGAGGTACTCAGCCCGATTACAGAAGAAAATCCAAAAGATCTAAACTTTACAAGTTTTGATTGGTTCGATTCCGATGTAACCATTTTATTCCCCATATCTAAGACTATAAATATCATCGACAAACAAACAATTTAAATATAAATTGATTGCATTATTAAATACCCACTGGCCACTTGTAATCACATTAATCGGTGTGAAATACAGGGATGTGTAGATGTTTGTTACTCTTTCACGCTCTAGCGGCTGAACGGATCTGGTTAAAATTGTGTACAGGCACCATTTTATTCAGAGCAGTGCAGAAGTCACAACGCCATTTATAATAATAAAATAAAATATAATTTATGTGGTTATGGTTATACACAAGGTCTTAAAATTGAAACTAAAAACAGTATTTGTCATTCTTGCTTTCCTTAAAGCATTTGACACGTTGTTCAATGCCGGTACATTTTCATTAAAAATATATAAATACCCATTGAAGTACATATAAAAATTTATTTATATGTACTTCAATGGGTTATCATTTTGTCACTTACAGGCACAAACTATACATACATACATATTATACTGTCTGTGCTTTCATATGTTGTTTCACAGGGTAGTATGCTGAGTACTTCTTAACTCAATTCAAAATATGACTTCAAATTCCAAAATATCTAGACGACAGTCGATCGTGCATAGTATATCCTCCACTTTGGAGTCTAAGGCCACTGGCCATCGAAATAAGCTCTTGCATTTGTCCATAGGTGTACGTGCCGCACCCCTATGGGACTCCCAGCGACAGAACTTCGTGGGCATGCTGACTATCACGGACTTTATCAAGATCCTACAGATGTACTACACCAGCCCGAATGTCGCTATGGACGAACTCGAAGAGCACAAACTTGAGACTTGGCGAGGTAAGCACTTAACTAAATACATTATGAGATATTGTGTGCAGCGCCATCTAACCCAAACTAAGATAATAATATTATAGCTTGTGCTATTAGTGTGGACAAACATGCTTATATATAGCACAAGTTTATATAAGCTTATTTTAGGTCAGGCATTGTATTCGACCTCATGTCACCAGCTTATAGTTTTTGTCTCATGTTATAGGTAGTGAGCATATCAAATTCCTATTTTTGAAAATTTTCAAGTGCAGTGTCCATCAGGCCTTCAATTTAGCTTAACAACTGCCATGTTTCTGAGAACCGGGACAAACGACTTGATTTGCCCCTTCCAAAGCACGGAAACGCTTGCAAATGAAGTATCACAAAGAGGTCACCTATCCAAATTCCAGCCATAGCAGTGATCATTTACAGAACATTGAACCAGGCGGGGCTATGGGCACTTCAACGTTTTACTAGTGCCTAGTGCCTATGTATATCTTTATGTCTTCGTGGATGTCATGCCGGGTTTCTACCAACTAAATGCACGCGATTCAATTCCTTCTGCCTACAGCAAGGAGTCCCGGGTACGCTCTCGTAAGGATTAACGACACAGAAATTGTCCGCCATCGTAGTTTCTCTGGAGTGGTTCAGATTTTATTCCGCTTCTTTAGGGAGGACTATGCATCTTCTTTGAGGGTATAAGGCACGCCACCATCTTGGCCCATCCATCTGCATGTTATTTGACTTTGACCTTGCTTTCCGACTTTAAAACTTTAAAAAACAATGTCTATCTTCCAATAAATTATAAAAAAATCCTACTAACACACAAAATGTCTGCACAATTACAGAAGTGCTGAAAGGATCAGTGATGCCGTTGGTCTCCATCGGACCGGACTCGTCGTTGTTCGAAGCCATCCGAATGCTGATCACGAACCGTATACATCGTCTGCCAGTCATTGATTCAGAGACTGGCAACGTACTGTACATACTCACTCACAAGAGGATACTACGCTTCCTCTTTTTATACGTAAGTCGCTTATGTTTTATAGTTTTTTTTGGCGCTTAGCAATTTTTGATATCAACAATTTTTATTTAGGGGTATGGTTACATTTTCTAACATCAACTATTGTGATATAATAATTCTGGTTTTAAATTTTTATTGTTAAAAATTAGATAAGAAATTTTATACTTTTTACTTACTTTTTTATAATTCTAATTTATTATAAGCGCCAGTGTTCCGTTGAGCTGCATTCTGAAGTGATTGTTTGGTTAAATCAAAATTGATGTGTTAGCAATTGACAAAATTTGTTTATAATATGAAACTATTATCTCAGATTATACGAGTAATTTGGAACATTGACGCTTCAGCTATTTTACTCTTGTGCAACTCGGAGTACGAAACGCGATATCTTAAGAATAAGAAAATATTATTAATTTTACCACTGTCGAGCGAAGTTTGTATGGACTAATTCTGTTTAAAATTTCGATATTTGGTAATCTGCTTTACTATCTAAATATGTATAACTCAAAGGTGACTGACTGACTGACATAGTGATCTATCAACGCACAGCCCAAACCACTGGACGGATCGGGCTGAAATTTGGCATGCAGGTAGATGTTATGACGTAGGCATCCGCTAAGAAAGGATTTTGATAAATTGTACCCACAAGGGGATAAAATACGGGAAGCGGGAACGGGAACCAATTTTACGCGGGCAAAGCTGCGGGCATCAGCTAGTTACAAATAAAATGCAAAAGACTGAATATGAATAAAAAAATCGTGTGGTTATTGAATACACAAGGAAAACATGAAAATAGTCCCGCTATATTTTGGTTCCTAGCCAAATTTCAATCACTTACTCCGAGTTTAAACAAGAGAGAACATTTTATTCAACCACCTTGCATGCACTATAATCTTTAAAACCTATCTCTTATCTACTAATATGATCATTCATTTCAGATTTAACTATTTCTATTTTGTAACTAACCTATCATTTTCTACCCAGCATAGTAGGTAGTACAAATCATGTATCACCATCTTAAGTAGCTTGGCCTATAACACTCCATATATGGTTGTTATGTAACTTACTAAACACACAACCAAATATGGTTTGTAGTAGTTCAAGTTTTAAGCACCCATTCAGAAGAAATCTTCAATTTGGTGAGGGTATACTTACTTCTAAATTCTTTTTTTTACTGCATGCGGTTACCCTAAAAGGGCTAGCTACTTATATAATTTAATGTGGAAAATATTTCAATTTCAAGCGGGATTAACCTGCGTCTATTTCCCGTCTGAGAGGAATTCTCTAAACGCGGATCTATCGAGCAACTGTTAAAATATTCCACCTATACGTCTTGGGGTGATGTACGCGTTTACCGGTACTTTAGTTAAGTTACGCGAGAGTAGCGAAAAAATCTAAATCTATGAGTAAGATAGTACGAATGTATTTACAATTGCACCTATAAACATTTATGATAACATCAGCCCAAACATGATATTTTCCATATTTAATTATGCTGTGGTAGTAAACTAATTGCTTTGTAAAATTATTTCTAATGTATTATTAATCTTGAGTACTCAGAACTAAAGTCAGATGACACTTATCGATAAAGAAAATGAGGCTAATAAAGCAAATACAAAATTTTAAAGTGAATACTATGACGCGACAGTGCTAAACTAAGCTTCTTACTCTAGAATCAACATCTAGAAAGTCGAAGCTGCATTCAGTTTAGAATTTAGTATTTGCTTTCATGGCATCTCTTGCTTGTTCCGTAAGTTTCATCTGCTTTTAGTTCTATAATCTGAGCTTGAGAACATCTCTATATTGATTGCTGACTATTACGATTAAAATAGTACTTATAGGATAAGAATGTATTACTTTTGTCATGAAAATTTATAGTAAAACTAAATTTTCAATTTTGATTGTAATGATGAACGATCTATAGCGCCTTAAGCTGGTAGATATAGTAAAAATAATATTGTCGCTTAGGTAATATTGGGAAGTACCTGGTACATTCATCCAGCCTATAGCAGTCCATTTCTGCACATAGACTCTCCTAATAATCACATGACCTTATAAAGCCGATTAGATTTCGAAAACACATCATTAGAATGTTGTAAAACGCAACAATGCATGCATACCGATCGATATTATATATGTGTAATTTCGTGACCAATACCAATAGAAAATCGATTGGGTGGTTATAGCATTTTAACAGTTCTACCCATCGATATACAGCACACGTGAAATAGAGTAATTTTGAACAGCAATATAGAGATGTCAAACCAGCTAAGTATATCATATGCCGTCAGCGCAAAAGTGCCCTAACCATATATTATTCATATTCAGATTTTAAACGACGAATTATTCTAAATTTAATACAAAACCAGCATATCTGTTGTTTCAACACCCTTCAACGGATGGCGTTGCAAATAATTTTTTACTTATTTTCTTCTCGTCTGACAAAAAATTAACAAAAGCGTAAGCTGGTCTCTTCGAAAATTGGGGGTTATTAGTATAATTAATAGGGTTAAGCCACTCTTGCTCTGACAGCCTTCTTTAAGCTTGCCTCTAACTTTCATTCATCCAAATTCTTATTCAATGCAAGGCATGGATTGAATTCTTCCATCTTCGCAGCGTCAGTGACATGAGCTCGCCTGCTACATTCCTTAAATGGTTGTAAAGTTATTTATTATACTCACAACCACATAAGGTCTGTAGCAGTACTGGTCATGGTAGATGCAGCAGAGAACTCCAGCTTGGTGAGCGGTTTATAACAGTACTTACATACTAACCCATATACACTTACACTTCTATATTCAGATTTCGGACCCCTGCTAATATACTCGTTGCGGGGTTGCAAAGAGTCTTTTCTTTTCAAATTTCTATTTCATTCTCGTTAATATCGATGTGTGAAATTTTAACTAAACCATTTCAGCGGTTTCACCTGTGCGTTTAAAATCAGTCACAGTATATTTTCTATAGACATCCTTTTACGGATAAAACAATACTTAGTTGTTAATTCCGTGTTTTTTGATTATTGTAGTACGACGAATCACAGTGAACAGAAACCATTGAATCTTACTTCTTACTTCTTACTAATATTATAAATGCGAATGTTTGTGAGTGTGGATGTTTGTTACTCTTTCACGCTCTAACGGCTGAACGGATCAGGCTGAAATTTGGTACAGAGATACATTATAGTCTGGAATAACACATAGGCTACTTTTTATTCCGGGAGTACGTTCCCATGGGAAGCGGGAAGTAAAATTTCACGCTGACGTAGCCGCGAGCGCCATCTATCCCATACCTATGTACTTTAAACGTGTCATAAAAGTCACAACAATACCATAAATGCACATTTCAAATAACGTCTATTATTACCAAAAAATTTGTAAAAATAGTTTTTAAGTAGGTAAGAAGAAACCCATTGTTTTATCTTTTAACTAGCTGACCCTCGCAACTTTGTGTAACGTCACATAAAGTCTATGAAATTAGAGGTATTTGTTAATCATACTCATCAAGTAGCATGTGAATCTGCCATTTAATCAAAATAGAGCTTAATGATTAAAGCTATTCCTCAGTATAGGATTGTTCCTCAGTATAAACAATTTACATACAAACACCGGCGTGTTAGAATTTTATTACATGTATCAATGTAGTAGATGTAGCGTGTATAAAATGACATCAATCAAATGTCAATTCTGAAAAAGAAATTAAACATAGAGTTCACAAACTCTTTTGAAAATACATACTGTACCTACCTTAGAGAATCGATATGAAGATAACAGGAAAGTTAACAATCATCCATAGAAAATAGATGGTATAATGCTGAATACCGCAAAGAACAAGCGGCGCGGCATAAAATGGGGACTATCCTGATATCCTGGAGGATATAAATGACGCCGATGACCTGAGCCTCAGCAGGCACAGGTCATCGGCGTCATTTAAATCCTCCAGGCTACGCCGTCATGCATGTCTGCAGGACAACGTGCAGGATGAGGCAGCGAATGGCTGGACTGAAAATAAAATCGACAGACGCAGGAGATGTGGTGGAGGCACTAATTCACGTACCTCTGGAGCGTCGTGTCAGAAACTGATGGGATAGAAGAGTACCCTACATCATTTCGAGACTCGCCAAGGCTAGAACAACCTTCACACAGCTGCGCCCCATAGGCAGTCGCGAAAATGGACACGAAGAGTAAAACTCAAAACAAAGTAAACGTTAAAACTGTACTGCGAGACATGGAAGGTCACTAAAGACATTTCGCACCAGCTACCAGCTACAAGTCTTCGTCAACTGATCCTCGGTATATACGGGCCCGAGAAAATCACCAACGTAAGCCTATTGGAACGCTGCAGTGCGACCCCTATCCACCAACAGATCAAACGTCGGAAGTGTAGCTGGATTGGACACACGCTGCAAAGGGACCATGATCATATCATACCAAGGCAAGCCTTACTGAAACTACTGGTAGGGTTTCAAAAAACTCTTTAACTGTTCGATAGTAAGTAGGTATATTGAGAATGGCCTAAGGCTACATAACATAATGCTAAGATTAATAGGAGCGGTGCAGCAATGAGAAATGTTTCGAAAACGGAAAACATTTAATCGTTAGAGTATCCATTGCGCCTCTGCGTAAATGGTTGAAGTTACATAAAAATAATTAATTACAAAATTGTTCCTCTTAAAAAGTTCTAAAACACAATATCTATTTATTTATTTATCTTTTAAGGTTCGCTCACAGTTACATTTTTTTAAAGTGACCTGCTTAACAGCCCTCGGTTGGGAGCTCCGGGTAAGCCCTCGGTAGTCAACCCAGAACTTCCAACAGATCTACGGCTACCACTATGGCCTCACCTAAGTGGGTTTGGGTGCTATCTCGCGTTTTTGGGAGGTTTCCTATCACAGTAACATTAATAATTTCTAAAATAATGAATAGTAGCGATGTGACGGGAGTAAATGACAGGAAACATGATATCAAAATAATAGCGCTCTTTCTCTCTGTCTCTCTCTCTCTCTTATGAGCCGCAAACCGTTACCTATAAGAACGTCATCACTATAATAATACATATTAAACTTTCAATGAAATCTATACCAATAATAAAAAGAGGAAATATTCGTTTGTTTGTTTGCATCGAATAGGCTCCGCAACTACTGAACCGATTTGAAAAATTCTTTCACTGTTGGGAAGCTAAATTATCCGCAGGTGACTGAAATTTTATTCCCATATTCCCACGGGAACGGGAGCTACGCGGGTGAAAGTAGCTGGTACCTGAATAAAAAGGTCTATTGTGTCGTATTGGCTGACATCGATATGGGCTTGTGATCGTAAGTAACACTCGTTTACTTAAGTATCACAAGCCCATATTATTGATGTATTTTGATTACATATTTTATTTGTTTAACAAGATTTGTAATCAATTCCTTTGTAACAATTCTAGATAAACGAGCTACCCAAACCAGCTTACCTGCAATCTAAGCTGCGTGATCTCCGAATTGGCACACTGAATGACATCGAAACGGCGACCGAAGAGACGTCGATCATTGACGCGCTGAAGAAGTTCGTCAATCGGCGGGTGTCAGCGTTACCCCTTATCGATGAGAACGGACGCCTCAAGGATATTTATGCCAAGTTTGATGTCATTGTAAGTATAAATAAATAAATAAAGGACATTCACTCATAACGTTGGCGTGGCTAGTTGGCTAGCCAAAATTAAGCTAATATAAATAAATGCATACGGCAATAAATACGGTGGCAATACTGTGACCTGAATGCTCGAGATTCCCGAGGAAATTGAGAGCTTTACAAATGCATCACGGACAAAAAAACCAACGGGTCGTACTGATTGTGATGACCGAGCCCCACTAACGCGCCACTATACCAAGGACATACCGGATATCGAGCAGGACGAGATCGAGGCGGCTCTCGGACAACTAAAGAACAACAAGTCCCCTGGGGAGGACGGAATTACAATTGAACTTCTAAGGGCAGGAGAGACTCCGGTCGTCAAAGAGCTAGCGAGTCTCTTTAATTTCGTCCTCCAACAGGGACAAACACCTAAAGCGTGGAGCGGGAATGCGGTAGCTCTGTTTTTCTTGCGCATCTCGCACCTTTGGTTTGCCGATGACATCGTCATAGTATCCGACTGGGTTGGGTAGCATCCAGTAAACTGTGTCGAGCTTTCAATTCGCCTGTAATGCAATGCTTGAAGACGAAAGTCTACAACCAGTGCATTCTACTCGTTATGACTTACAGTGCCGAGACGTGGATACTTACGGTGGGGTTGGTCTGCGTCCTTAAGGTCGCGCAAGTAAGGAACGAGCAATGCTTGAAGTGTCTTTGAGGGATAAACTTGGAAATGAAGTTATCCGCCAAAGTAAAGTGGATAAGCACTTTAAACTGGCAATGGGCTGGCCACATCAGCAGAACAACCGATAGCTGATGGAGCAAGCGAGTTCTGGAGTAGCGACCGCGACTTGGCAAACGTAGCGTAGGACCGCCGACCCGCCAGATGGGCCGACGATCTGGAAAAGGTCGCAGACTGGAACTGGATGCGGAAAGCATAGTAGTTCATTGCTGAACGTTGGCCTCTATCAATTCACTCCACGACACACGGTCCTGCGCTACCCGCATCCAGTCGTTCCCTGCAATCTTTTAAAGTTCGTAGGTCCATCTGGTGGGTCCATCGTCCCACCCTACATTTACCAAACCGTGTCTGCACTCCAGAACTCGCTTAATATGAGATATACTATCATCATACATACAAGATACCTTATTTTAGACAACATATTGGCACGCGTAAGTATCTGTGGCGAATACACGGGGAAACCACGGACGAGTGCCAACACTGCGGGGAGAGCAACGAGGATACAGCGCTTCACATGTAGGTGGAGTGCTCGGCGTGGGCGCAACAGCGCCAGGTCCTCGTGGCAGGTCTGGTCGTGGACACTATCTTGCTGGAGACCACGGTACGAATCATGATCTCCAGCAGGAGTAAGTGGGACTGCGCTGCGAACAGGTCATGCTCGTGAAAGAGGCGGTGGGTAGGGAACGGGAGAGAATCCTCCCACCGGTGTTCCGCACTCGCCCAAGAATATCGGCCTGTCTTCGCCCAAGAATATCGGCCTCCATGACCGAGGGCCTTAGGACGGTGAGGAGGCTGCTCACCGTCCTTACAGAAGCAGGCCCTAGATGACAGTGTGACGTGAGGGATCCACGCCCTCCTCCCCCCCCCCCCCCAAGAAGCACTTAGAAAACCCCCTAAAGATGCGGGATAGCTATCTATGTGGCTAGGTATGTGGGAGAGTTATCTCCCGCGCCGCCTCTTTCACGAGTATAATGACCTGCTCGCAGAAAGACGCAGCGGCATCCCACTTACTTTCGCTGGAGTTCATGGATCGTATCAAAGTCTCCAGCAAGAGAATGTCGAAATATAGACTTGCCACAAAGACTCTGTTGCGCCCACGCTGAGCACTTCACCAATGTTTGGAGCGCTAATATAACATTATAGCACTTTTAATCCCTAAATGTGCGTGCTCTACGTACAATTCGATAACCATAGTACTGCAGTGCTGAGTTTATATGACTGTCGGGCTGAAGTCGCAAGTTTGAATCTCGACTCGGGCCTAATATTTGTGATGCGTGCATAATTCCCTAGATTCTCTCCTCTCTTACGATAAGTCCATAGTTGATGCAAATTTTCCAGTAGACACTAAAATATGTATTTATTTCAGAACTTGGCGGCTGAAAAGACTTACAATAACTTGGATGTGTCGTTGAAGACGGCGAACGAACATCGCAACGAGTGGTTCGAAGGTGTTCAGAAGTGTACCCTTGATGAAACACTTTTTGATGTCATGGAGAGAATAGTACGTGCTGAGGTAAAAACATGACCTAATATTATCTTTTTTTGATACGTGGAGAAAGTATTCCAAGGATACTACATACAAAGAGAACATGTTCTGGATAAAAGTAGCCTATGTGTTATTCAAGACTAAAATCTATCTCGATACTAAATTAAATTCTCAGACAGATCCGTTCAGCCGTTGGAACGCGATTAAATAAAAAACATTCAAACATCTTCACAAACTTTTACACGTATAATAGTAGTAGCATTCGTTAATCTAGTTCAGTAGAGACATTGAATATGAAACTGGGAACGAAGAACGGAACAGGTAAAAAACGGGACCCTATTCATGAGACTTCGCCATCCGTCTGTTTTTCCTTTACGAGGCTGTTTCTCAGGAACCGTGATAAGTGAACTGAAATTTTCATGGGTAATGTATTTCTGTTGCCGCAATGACAACAAATACTAAAATCAGAAAAAAAGGGGGGATTAAAGTTGTCCCATACAACCAACTTGATTTTTTTTGCCTTTTTTGGTACGGAACCCTCCGTCCGCAAGTCCGACTCGCTCTTTGCCGGTTTTTTTGATACATTAGTACCGTATTTACTTGGCCATTACACAAAATGTAAACAACATTTTATTACTTATAGACATTTTTATTACTTTTCACACTAAACTAAAAATAGACGGCATGTCGAAGATGCCTACTTAGTCTTATTTTATGCTAGCTCCAAATTAGTGCCGTGAAATCACGTGCGGATTCGCGCCGTGAATTCACGGCACAAGTCGTACCCTCCACATTCACGGGATGCTCTCTTCGAAATGGACGTAGAAGCTTCTGCTGCAATAATTTTGTTTGCTGTGGCCACATATCAGTATTTAGACGTCCAAAACGAGAAAGTGGATGACTGAAATACCACATCGCAACTGATCAAGGTTATTTGTATGGTGAATTTTTGTAAAGACAGTTTCAATCATTTAGATATCAAATTCATTTCAGACTTTCTATTGAGAAGCATTAATGTAGATGTGTACGTGAACGCCGCGCGAAGGAGGCGCGAACCCTTTGTCGCGCGACAAAATACCGACTCCGATCGGGGAACATGCGAGAACGCGCGTTATCACCATTCACGTTCACGCCTGTTCACGGCACTAGTCTGGAGCCGGCATTACTTTCACATTTTTAACACTCTTTTATTAGCTTCACTTGTAACTATGTATGTAAGAAAATCTTGGAATGTTAATTTGACCCACTTTCCGGCCTTCGATCAGGCTGAAGTTTTGCACACGCTCTGAATTCTGATGACAATACATGACTAGCTAAAAAACGTCATTACAAATCCAATATGGCGGCCTCCCCAAAATGGCGGACTGGCTGTTTGAAATCCACCCCCATGATATGGGTATCGAATGAAAGGGTTTGCTGTCAGGAATACGAAAAAAAATAGTCACGTGACTTATATCCAATATGGCGGACGTCCAAGATGGCGGACAGGCTATTTGAAATGCACCTCCATGATATGAGTATCAAGTGAAATGGTTGGCTGTCAGGAATACGAAAAAATAGTCACGTGACTTAAATCCTTAAGCGTGTCTTTTAGTTTTTTAAACTATTATATTTTATCCATTAAACACACAAAACATTTTACGACCCACTATGCAAAAAAATTTCGACAACTACTGTTTTCTTTGTTTATATTTTGTCTCACGGCCAAATAAATAAGTACATTTAGATCCCTCTTTATAAAGCCACAACTCAAATTCCACAAATACCTCTTTATTTCCAGGTGCATCGTCTTGTAGTTGTAGACGAAGAGGACAAAGTGATTGGAATAATATCGCTATCAGATTTATTGATGTACCTTGTATTACGACCGACCGGCGAATGTGGGACCGGGGGTACTAGCCTACGTAAGGAACACTCGTCTATTGAAGAAAAAGACGAAACTACTGCCCTCGATACACCTTCTGATAAACAAACTGAACAACTTAAAAATGATAATGAACAACAACCAAACGATTCCGACGAAACCGAACGGCAAGTTCATTAAATAATCAGCTTTATTTTTAACGAGATAAAGCACAAAATTCTTTTATTATTGATATTTATTTAAGGCATTATTATGTTAGTGATATCTTTCGCAATATGTCAGTATAGTTCTAAGTAGTTAATCAGCGAATATAATCCCTTATGCTACACTCGATTTTGAAATACATTATGTAATAATTATCTACTTTTTATTGATTAGGAAATGTAACAAAATTTATTTATGTATAACTATAATTTTAGCAAATTTTTGATGTGCATAAATGCGTTTTTTTTTTGTGTTTTATAATTTAATAAGTAGCAGAGGGGAACTATTTTGGGTAATGTCGTTGTTAAACTATTTAGAACTATATAGTCACATCGTGGAATCATACAGCTGTTTATTTATTATAGGTTTCGTCGGCCAATTGTGTGATCTGCGCTGTATTTAGTATTAAACTTAGACGAAAACAAACTAACAGTAGAATGTGATTCGCCCACAGCGCGTGAACCGTTCAAATCAGGCCTTCATGACCCAATTCAATGCAGTCGCGAACGAAATAATAATGTACGGTATATTTTTGACTTTGGGAAGTATGATCACGCGCACTTTTTTGAAGATTACTCAGGTATCTACAGTTAGTTTGTTTCAGCTAAGGTTTTAAATGGTTATTTATAAGTCTGCATTTTCATTTAAATAAAATGTTAGTCGTAGTAACTAACTTTGTTGGCAATGAATGTTAGAAATGCGACTTGGTGGCGTTGTTGAATATTGACAAAGAAATACAAATTTTACTTTAAATTACAATTCCAAGTGATACATAGTCATAAACCTTCAAAGATTTGTTACTTCGATTTCTATTTAAGACGTTGTTCCAGTATTTTTAGTGCAACAAAGGCGTAATTACGACACAATGAGTTCTATTGAAAGACTTTGAAAAGCAGGATTTATTACCTATTTGTTTGTTGTAGTACATTAGATAGTACAGAGAGTATTGGAAAAGCACCTTAGTAATAATTTGGTCATAACTCCAATTTTATTACTGCTATAAGTTTAAAACGAACATCATAGTCTATCTACGGCGAGTTTATTCTTATACCAACTGGACCAATTTCAGAAAGTTTAAAAACGCGTTAGAACTATTTATCTAACAACATAATCAGGAATTTAAAGAATTTTATAAATTTTGGATTTATGTCTATTTTGACCTATATGTAATGTTTGGATTTGTTTTTTTTCTAACATGTTGCTCATCTAAAAAAAGAATGATAAATACGAACTTAGAATTTGGCACATTTTGATACGGAAACAAATAATTGTTCTGGAATTCCCACATATTTTTGTTTAAATACGTTTGCATGACCATGTTTAAATCTAAAAGCCAAAAACAACTTTCTACTAATTATATCATTATACATTTTAGATGAACAATCTGATTCTATAATTACGTCCAACTACCCCAAAACAAACTATACATTTTTCAAACTGGTCACATATCGGATATGATACAAAAATTTTAATAACATATTAAGTACTTATTTCTAAAGTGACATTATACAAAATTGGACGTTATAACAGTCAGCACTCATATGTCTATCTTGCTTACGTCCATTGTATTTTTGTATAATCTTTCTTACTCTACGAGTCATATCAAGTTTTATTTTGTATGTGACATATCACTGAATGTACCATCAAGTCAGGAATCTAGCCTACCAAAGCGAACTGTCATTTATGTAGTCAAGCCGTATACTACTTATTTACAGACAAGGTTGTGATTTTGGTAAAACATTTCTTATTTAAAGGTACTCGTAATTAAAATACATTTTTGATTGTATCCTTCACATCGTTTATATTCCAGTTTTTGTTTGTACAATAATATATAATAGGTTCCCGTTACGCCCGGGTATGATTTTACGATTAGATCTTAACTTGTAACTAATAACCATACTAAGATAGAAATAAGTAACTGTTATTTGAAAGTTCTCGGTTCCTATAATATCTGGTATGTATTGAAAATGCTACCTAAATATTACAAGAGCGTCACTATTTCTCGCCTTTCCAGTCATATCAGTACACAAAACCTTATCAAAATACAAAAAAATAATCGTACATTTGAAGCCGATATATCAGTGGGCTAACAGTCGGACCATGACACTTCGTAGAATTTAAAAAAAATAAAAATATTTATGTCGGTTCTGTATCAAATTCTCTGTATATTTATGTATATGTAGTGAATAAAAATAACATATACTACCTATAATGTATATATTAATTGGTAAACATATTACGATGTAAAATAAATTGCTCGCTAACATTGCATCAACGTTTTGATATACAACTTGTACTATCGACTATTTTTTCAAATGATAGTCTTCATAGTGCAGTAGTTTTTTTAAATAATCCCTTTTACAAAACTATAAATAACTAATATATACTTATGTATTAAGAAATACGTATATATAATTATGTATATAAAATAAACGACAATTTAAACCCAAAGTTGTTTGTGGTTTCATCGAAAGCGAAGTAATTTGTACGAACAGTCAGAATTATGAATTGTATATTAGGATATTTATATTGCAGCCACCACTCAATTCAAAATTTAATCGCCTGAAACCATCACGAATTATATCTTAACCGAATTAAAAAATATCTATCCGAAAGTTTCCTGGAATAAATCTCTTTAAAACAGCGCCCTGTATATTTCTGCTTTGTACTCAAGTATTCTGTATTACTTTACTTATTGATTTGCGAAACTATATAATATATTTGTTCGTTAATTTCAAGTCACGTTGTTTTCAATTTGTAATTCTTAACCCGTAACTGTCAAAAAAATATATTACAGGGATTGTATAACACCGAATATTTTTGAAGGTATTTGGAGCGCGTTTATTTATAGTGTAGGAAAGCATCGAATTGTAAAGAAACAGTATCTCGTGATCTCGATATTTGTATATCAACCGAAAATTACTGATATAAATATAATGCGAGTTTGCCCTAAATGAGTTGTATTCTAATAAAAACCAACAATTCGTCTTTATCACAGTCTCTTTTCTAATAATATTTGTATATGTCGTTGGGAAATTTATAATTGCTTCTTGCAATATATTTTTGTTTTTGTATTTTGTAGGGAAGCATGTCTTTTTTCTTTTTGATTTCATGATCAGTATAAATTAATTGCATGAATTCAAATTCAACCAGTCTTTATTTTTAAGGTGTTCAAGTGATTTTTTTATTACTTTCATCGACGTACCTACTATCTCACTATATAAATACACTTTAGGTAGTTCGGTTTATAACTAACACACAAACGTCATGGTGTACCGACGCTATCAGTAAGTATTATAAATTGTGTTATTAATTTATGTGTAGAATAACTAGTAGCGAATATATATCTGTTATTAAATGTTGTAATAATAAATTCATATAACATTTTGTAGCGGTGTATTGTATACTTTGGAAGTTTTATTGGTATATGTGATGAGGCGTAAGCGTTCTGTATATAATACGTAGAATGAACCGAAATGGTACATACATTTCTTCTTAATGTTTATGTGTTCAATGTTTGAGAGATAAGCGCACATGAAACGACATTGAGGTCTTGAATAAACATTTGATTCCGTCACCAGGTTTGTGTTTTAATTGTACGATACCTATGAGTATTCAGCGCAGTTCTTATGAGCTAGTGAAAATGGTAGAGGATAAACTGCACGGCCGAATGCCACCATGAAGCCGATGTTTAGCATTCACATTTTCTTCCCTAGAAGTGGCCAACAACGTTTCTTAGAAAAGTCCAAACTATAATTCATATATCTTCATTGCAACGATCCTCCAAGCTGTTTGTGAGTTACAGTGTGGCGCGGCCAAATAGTGAGGAAGCACTACCGCTAGCACGCACGTACGCACCACAAATTTATAGCATTCTGCAGAAATGCAAGAAACGTTCAGCGAAGAATCTACTCTCTCTGTGTCCATATAAGAAGTGAACCTCTGGCGAATTGTTATCTTTGTCCGAAGTATAAAAAATTTGGGATCGCCGAGACAGCAACTCTCCTTCAGTTCACTTTTCAAAATCCGCAGGTACAGTCGGCAATAGAAATACAGTGAAGTCTCATAAAATGGTTTTAGGTAAGGGGGGGTTCCCTCAATGTGGCAAAATCTCGATGCTCTAAGTTTAATTTCGTAGATCACACTTGGCAGAATTTCTTAACGAATATTTTAATACTGATAGTTGTACCTACCTGAAACCGCACGGTGCCACGGTGCTATACAACTGCCTACTGCCGGTTTTGCGCAACCCAGGTCCTATATGAAACTGCTGTCGGACTAAATTGGCTTGCATCTACACACACAGACCCACATATACACATACACATACAGGCAAACACACACAACACGCGTACGCACGCTCACATAAAATTTGTTCTTTATTCTTCTGGTTTCTCATAAATGTTCACATTGCATCAAAATAATGTTGTTTTTCGAAAATACACTCGAGAGCAATGAATCCGGGTCACTTAAAGAATGTTAAAAATCTCGGAAACTAAAAATGATAGGTTAATGCAATAAATTGTATTTAATAGACAATGTAATACTCCTTAAATGAAAGTAAAAAAAATATGAGTCACCATACATTTTATTAACACAAAATTACATAAAGAAAAAACTGCCGATCTCTCCTTAAAACAAAAATAGGAAACATGAAATTTTTGAACTTTATTACGATTTTCTTGAATTTTAATACTTCGTATTGCCTCCTCGTGCTTCCATTACTGCGTTTACGCGGTTTGGCATGCTGTACACCAAGTTCCTTATACGATTTTGGGGAATATTCTCCCATTCCTCTGTGAGAGCAATTTTGAGCTCACGAAGCGTGATTGGGGGAGGGTTTCGTTGTTTTACGCATCTGCCTAGCTCGTCCCAAGCATGCTCGATCGGGTTGATATCCGGGCTGCGCGCTGGCCACTCCATACGAGTAATGTTCATCTCTTGAAGGTAGTCATTCACAATCCTACCTGTATGATGTCGGGCATTGTCATGCATAAATATAGCATCCTCACCTAAATTGACCATAAATGGACCAACGTGATCATTGAGGATTTCTTCCACATATCTTACGCTAGTTAAAGAGCCGTTTTCTATGATCACCAGCTCTGTGCGACTTTCAGAAGAAATTCCGGCCCACACAAGTGCAGACCCACCACCGTAAGCTACTTTTTCTTCGATGCATGCTTGCTTGAATCTTTCCCCTGGTCTTCGATACACTCTGTGTCTTCCATCGTGCTTGTAGAGCATAAATTTTGATTCGTCGGAGAACATAACTTTTGACCAATCTTCAATACTCCAATTTACGTGGCTCTGGGCATACCTTAGTCTCGAAATACGATGCCCACGCTCCAGTTTAGGGCCGTTTGCAGGTCTAAGGGGTTTTAAGTTAGATTCAGCAAGCCGACGTCTTACTGTCCATGCACTTGGGTTACTTCCTCCGAGGCGTCGAAACTGATTGGTGAGTTCAGTTCCTGTGAGAAAGCGATTTCGAAGCATGGTGTTCACCAAGTATCGGTCTTCTCGTGCTGTGGTACACCTGGTTCTGCCCGTTCCTGGTCTGCGTAGGTTAGAACCAGTTTCTTCGTAACGTCGGAGAACTCTTTGTACTGTTGACAGCGACACACCGACAGTCCTGGCTGTATCGCGCTGACTCCGGCCGGTTTCCAGCATTGTAAGTATTCTGGTGCATTCTTCAGGCGTAAGCGACATAATTTCAGCTTGATTAATGAATATAGAGCACTATCAACATGGTTTATGTACCCACATAAATGACAGATTACAAACAAAAGCAACACCAAATGCTGTAATTTCGTAGTTCCATCTTCGAAAGTGGCCCTTTTTCAAATTTGATTTTTTTATGATATAACTTTACAATAACTAAGAAGTTTTAATACCTTCATTTAAGGAGTATTACATTGTCTATTAAATACAATTTATTGCATTAACCTAGCATTTTTAGTTTCCGAGATTTTTAGGATTCTTTAAGTGACCCGGATTCATTGCTCTCGAGTGTAGTAGGTATCATTATAACATGTATCTCTAAAATAAAGTACTCAGGTTATCTGCGGGAGGGTCCTGGTGACCAGTGATACAGGTTGTGCGCAGGCACATACCTACCTCAGGCACCAGTCTCTCACAATGTTAATTTTATTGTACTAACTATAACTATGTTGTTTACAAATAAGAAATATTGTGATGAGAAAAATAAATCTTATTAGGGTAAACCACCCAATTATTGGCACTTTAAGAATGAATTATTGGCACTTTAGTTAAGAGTATATTTCGAAAAATAAGGGAAACCTAGTTTATTTCAGTTCGGTGTTGCCCATTATGTAGTTGTAGGTATGCATTAAAAAGTAAAATAGCATTCTTTTTCTGTTAGAAATGGGCAAAATTACCTAAAGTGCCAATAATTGGAGGAGTGCCAACGATTGGGTGGTTTACCCTATCTATCTTATTATCTATCTTATATTCTGAGTAAAAGGTTTGGTTAGAAGCACTTCAGACTGCACTTCAGAAGTTTTCACCAAATCCCTTCTGTTTATTCATTGATGAGCGTCGGTATGAAAAAGTATAATTCCGAGATTGGCCGTTATCACAATTGCCCACCATAGCTGCAGAAGAGATATACTTGCAGGTGGCGTGGAACCTCTTAGTGACAGGAGAGACCACGCCTCCCTGTGTGTGTTCTACCGCATGTACAACGGTTTGTGCTCGGAGGAATTGTTTGATATGATGCCTACGGCTACATTCTATCATTGCATCGCTCTTCACAGACAGGGTGTTCATCCTCACACGTTGCATCCGGAGCGCTCGAGCACGGTAAGATCCGATAGAAGCTTTCTTCCGCGTACACTTAGGTTGTAAAATGATCTCCTCGGTTTTTCCAAACGCCTACAGTATGGGGTTCTTCAAAAGGGGTCTTAGAAGGTTTTTACAGGGTAGGCAGCGCGAGTGTAGCGTGTCTGGTGTTGCAAACATCCATAGGCTGCGGTGACCACAAGTGCATCTGGTGGGGCGTTATGCTTGTCTGCCACTTTAGTGGGATAAAAAAAATTGCTATGTGTGTGGATGCCATTTTACAATACAGCCCGTAGTCCCAAGAAATACAACCCCATAAGTTGAGAACGACAACTTCCTGAAACGCCTATTCAAAAATATTCAGTTTCCAAAAATCATAAATCCTGATTAGTACTATAGGCGGTATAATCCCTTTGCGCTCGGTAAGACTAATTCGTAGTGTGCCTAACTCGCGTTACGTCTAAATGTCATTTACAATTCGCTTTCAGCCTAATTAGCTGTATGCCTATAAAGCAGTTGGTCTATTTCGTATAAGGACTACTTCGGCATATACCTAAATCTTAGTTGGTCTACATCGCGTTATGCCTAAAATATTAATTGAGTTGAATTCTTAATTTTTACATTGATGAAATCATTGTCGTGCAGCTGTAAGAATATTTTGACTTTTTAAGGCCGCGTGGGTCAGATTTTGAGTTTTTTGAAACAATCCTATTCAAAAAGTAAAGGGTTTTTAAATCTGAAAAATATATATATAATAGTTAAGGATATAAGCTAAACATATTCCGAGCCCGTTACACGATCCAATAAATTTCACTAGATAGAAAAAAATCCCAAAGTTGACTCTCTCAGGAAAGTTTTTTCAATACTGTGGCTAAACTATTAACATTTCATATTTTTTTTTTGCAATCAATTAAAGGTATTAAGTTTTTATACACATTTTCCGAGCGTTTTTCTATAAACAACTATTTACATAGTTATCATGTACGAATATCTACCAAACGCAATAGAATTGCGCCGCTGACGGCCGATCAGTCTCGCTCTGGCGCTTGTGGAGGCAGGACCTGTGTCAGTTTTTTTTGCAACTATTTCGTAATTATTATGCCAAATTACGTTGAAATCGCGCCACAGTATAAAAATATCAGTAATGGGCAAAATGTAATTAGATTAACCGTTACAAATACATACGCGACTCATGGTAAAAATGTGGTGATCTTTTACTTTTTAAGTGTTTTCACGACATGGTAACCAGCTACCTAATGCATTAAAATGTCTACGAATTACATGATAATTTCGCAATCCAACATGGCGGCCACGCCGTAATCACAAAATTTCATGATGGGTATCGTTTAAGGGGTTTTTTGGTATGCTGAGAACGAAGTACGTGATAATTTTGCAATCCAATATGGCCGCCGCGCCGTAATCACAAAATTTCATGATGGGTATCGTTTAAGGGGTTTTTTGGTATGCTGAGTACGAATCACGTGATAATTTTGCAATCGAATATAGCCGCCGCGCCGTAATCACAAAATTTCATGATGGGTATCGTTTAAGGGGTTTTTTGGTATGCAGAGTACGAATCACGTGATGATTTTGCAATCGAATATAGCCGCCGCGCCGTAATCACAAAATTTCATGATGGGTATCGTTTAAGGGGTTTTTTGGTATGCTGAGTACGAATCACGTGATAATTTTGCAATCGAATATAGCCGCCGCGCCGTAATCACAAAATTTCATGATGGGTATCGTTTAAGGGGTTTTTTGGTATGCAGAGTACGAATCACGTGATAATTTTGCAATCCAATATGCCCGCCGCACCGTAATCACAAAATTTTATGATTGGTATCGTAAATGGTAGTATCGTAAGTATGGTAGTATCGTAAATCATACGTAGCAGACTGTAGTGTAAAAGAGATAGAGACACATGTTCCATTCTTCGTTCTAACATTTGTGTGTGGTTGGATTGCATGGAACGACACAGACTAAAAAAACTTGTTCGGTTTACTGTGAGTTAGTTAACCGCGTGCCAATTTGCAACTGTGCAAGACGTGGTCAGAGTTAAGAAGTTATTTATTTAACTCAGAGCTTACTAACTCTATATTTATATATTTAACTCGACTCTCCGCGCAAGTGGGCCTAAATAGCTTAGGCGGCCAAATTGAATTCCAAAATGATCATGTTATTCGTACTCAGCATTCGAAAAAACCCATTAAACGATATTCATTACGAAATTATGTGATTACGGCGCGGTGGCCATTTTGGAATGCAAAATTATCATGTGATTCGTCCTCAGCATACCAAAAACCCCTTAAACGATAACCATCATGAAATTTTGTGATTACGGCGCGGTGGCCATATTGGATTGCAAAATTAGTACGTAATTCGTACTCAGCATACCAAAAAACTCTTTAAACGATACCCATCATGAATTTTTGTGATTTCAACGCGGCCGCCATTTTGGATTGCAAAATTATCACGTGATTCGTACTCAGCATACCAAGAAACCCCTTAAACGACACCCATCATGAAATTTTGTGATTACGGCGCGGCGCCCATATTGGATTGCAAAATTATCACGTGATTCGTACTCAGCATACCAAGAAACCCCTTAAACGATACCCATCATGACATTTTGTGATTACGGCGCGGCGTCCATATTGGATTGCAAAATTAGTACGTGATTCGTACTCAGCATACCAAAAAACCCTTTAAACGACACCCATCATGAAATTTTGTGATTACACCGCGGCGGCCATTTTGGATTGCACAATGATCCCGTGATTCATACTTAGCATACTAACTTTAGAAAACTTTAGAAATTTTTATGACCAGCTATTATGTAATTTACATTTTTTACGCAACTGTAACAAACGTACGCAACGGAAACTCTCAAAAGAAATGAAATATCCTAGTTGTCGAAAAATGTTTCGTTGCTGCTAAGCTCTTATTCGCCTTAGCGTGATGTTATATATTTTGGTATTTTTCAAAAATGGACATTCTGTTAAGAAACTCTTGAAATTCAACTAGCAGTCTTTTAGACTCTAGAGTTAGAGCAACTAAACAAACAAACAAACTCTTTAGCTTAAAAATAATAGTATAATATACATAATTTATTTACGATTAACTCTTTTATTTTTATTTACGAAACTAATAAATCACTACACTTAACAAAGTTAGATGCATTTACTACGTCAAACAAAGTTAGCATGCTGTTTCTTTCTACTATACTGTATACTGTGGCATGAGAGTGGACTGCCGCTGCCGGCGCGCGGTGTGGCTTGCGCCCGGGGCGAGGGGAGCGCCAAATGCCTACTTGTGCGGGTTAACCGCCCCTTAAGGCGAAGTGCAATTGTGTCTCAAGCGATTCCGAGGGGGTGAAGCAGACGCAAGATGTTCGGGACGCTCCGTGCGTCGGAAACGTTTTCGCGCGTTAACCCGTTCACTACGCAATTGAAATCATTGACAGAAGTACAAGTTTACATAACAATTATTTTCGCCCTGTTTAGATAAACCTCTTTAGATCTTCTACTCGTGCGCAACTACGTAATTGATTTTGATGCAATTTTTATCACTAACATGTAATGAAATTTATTTTCATAATAAGAATAGAACATAATATATTTAAGAAGTACTTCGACGACGATTTTTGCCAGGTTTATTAAAAAAGTAAGAATCTGCTGCCCCTATCCTTTGTTTATATTTTTTGGTACTTCCTTAAAAGGAAAAAGGAGGGTTCTGTACAAAAAAAGACTGAAAAATATACCTGTATGGGAGCCCTCCTTAATTTATTTTTCTGTTCTTAGGATTCGTAAATATCAAATGCCTAGCTATCGCAGTGGTGCATAAGATGACAGATAGATAGTTTCAGTAATAGGGTCGCATTATTACAGATTATAATTATTTATACTGTTGGCACTTGGTGGAACCTGCAGCGCATATTGAATAACCACCACTTGTACTGTTTTACAGCCTTTATTTACTCTACACCTGACCGCTTTTGCCTCTTAGCATTTTCATAAGGCAATACTTTCTCCTCGTTCCATTTTTACCCTTTGGATACGGAACTGTAAAAATGGCCGAGGTTCAAGTTGGACTGGCACACTGATGAGGATTTCGTAACAAAAAAAAACGCCAGAAGATTACGTTGTATGGGAGTAACCTTATTTATTCTTTATCTAGTGTTATTATAGTTGTTACAGCGGTAGCAGAAACACATCTTTGAAATGTATTACTGCCTAGTTCATGAGATACAGATGAACAAACGGACTTCGAAGTCTCAGCAATAGGGTCCCGTTTGGCTAAGAAAACGAAGAATATACAAAAACGAATATTGCTATTTGCATATATGCAGGGTGTAAAGGAATAAATTTCAATACTAGTTATTTAAACTAGACTAGGCTTTAGTCCTGTCCAAATGATTACCATTTCCTAAATTAAACATTCTACGTTTCACTTCGTATAGCTATTGCCCGCAGCTTCAGCTGTGTAGAATTCTGTTCGCGTTCCCTTCTACCATTGGGTCATATCCAGGGATAAAATAGCCTTTATACTATTTTCTAAATTATCTTACCTTACTTAATATTATAAATGCGAAAGTTTGTGAGTGTAGATGTTTGTTACTCTTTCACGCTCTAAACGGATCTAGCTGAAATTTAGTACAGGGGTAGATATAGGCCTGGAATAACACATAGGCCACTTTTTATCCCGGCAATCAGTTCCCACGGAAAGCGGAAACGGGAACAAAACTAGACGCGGGCAGAGCTGCGGGCGTCAGCTAGTGTATAATATTTCCAAGAATACATTGCAATCTGGAAAAGCATAAAATAATTATCATAGGCCATCAATTTCAGCCAGATCTGCTCAACCGTTGGAACGTGATTTTGTCACTAACATCTTCACAGACTTTCATATATCATAATTAAATAATTCGTAAGTCATATTAAATCATCAGGCCTTTTCAGTAACATATATTCACAAAATCATCTTCTAGCGCTTAACATATAGGTACCACTATCCATTGAACATTATATTACTATTTTACATTATGGCTTAAAAACAAAGTTAGGGTTGTATTGACTGTATCGGGTTGTATGTAAGCTGTTTATTTTCAGTTCACTGTTGGTTAAAATTCAAACTGAGGTGACGGGAGGCCTCGAACCGTTTTGGCGCAGCGAAGAACCATAGCGTCCTTGGCTGCCTTCTATCGAATGTATCACGGCGAATGTTCTGAAGAGCTCTTCAACCTGATCCCACCCTCTTCTTTCCGATCCCGAACAACACGTGCCGGGCAAAGATGACACTCACACACAGTGGAGAGAATCTTCGCCAGAACTGAACGTTTTAAAAGATAGTTCCTCTGTCGAACTATAAAAACATGGAATGACCTGCCCGCACTCGTGTTTCCCTCATCTTACAATCCCGGGTGCTTCAAGAGGAGCGTGAAGAGGCACATCACTGGGCCGCCAACTTGAGGACCACTGTCAGAAGTGGCCCCCAATCGCTAGATGCGCCACGGCTTTCCATTAGGCTGGTGGCGACGTCAATTTGGCGAGCTAAATTTAAAAAAAAAGAAACTCATACTTACAACTTCAAATTCAATACCTACCTACATCAACTACGACACACGAGTAGTAAAGTAAGACTACGAGAATATCAACAATACGCAATACGTGTCTTGAAAGCTGTAATTTTGGATAGAAGAATACCAATTTTTTGAGTTTAATTTATTATATACTCAATTAATGTTTATTCCTACTGTTATATTGTAAATTTAGGAGAATTGGCCCACTGATTTATCAGTCATTAGTATTATACTCGTTATGACATTGATTTTACTTAAATATAAATTTAAATAATATACATGTTATACGCTCGGTCAGGGCGTCACATACATGAGCGCATTTATAGGTGAATCTTCTGGCATTCATATATTATGTGGCATCAGTCAATCTTTGTATTGGAAAGTATGAAAACGTTACTATAACTCATATAATACACCAAAGAAACTTCCCCAAACAGATGCGATATTTTTACGCTCTTGAGCTAAGCCTTGAATACTTCCTTTTTTTTATTACCTATTTTCGTTACTACGGCAGCGAATTACGTCAGCGGGCGTGACAAAGTTGTATACGGGTGTCCTCAACGAAGCCTGTCGGCTGACTGAGCGGGCTCTGTGAGGTGGCTGATAGCGGCAAAATGCACTCCCGCTCAACAAAACGTTTCTTTTTATTAAAACAATATGTTTTTAGTTAATAAATAACTGCATAGGACCTCGAGGTAACTTATTAGGGACATGGAAATAAAAAAATAGTGTGGTACATTATATAACTACTGGATGAAATTGATTATAGTCAAGGCGGTCACACGTAAATTTACAGATTCGAGGGAACTTTGGGATTATTTTCTATCGAGCCGAATTTACTCAATCGTGTTTTGGAGAACTGACATCCCTAGTCAATATACTTAATAATAATTATCCATTTAAAAAATTGTGAAATCTTTGTTAACACCGTTGCAAAATTGGTTCGAAATATGTCAAAATTATGTATTTTGAGTCCCACTTCACCTTAATGAATAATATCAGTTTCATGTTATCTATACCTACTTTTTTTTACCGTGAGAGAAAATCCATCATGGATGCTATGCTGGACTCCTACCGACTAAAAAAGCTCACGTAACGCCCAACAGCCTATGGTTGGGAGCCCCGGGTAAGCCCTTGGAAGGAGGGGTGCTGGGTAGGACAACCTCCACCTGGTGCATCCTGGTAACGTGGACGACGACGTGGGCTTCGCGCGAGGCGCACGTTCGTCGTTGCCCATGGCGAGTAGTCCACCAAGGAGGGGGGGCCTTTATGGCCGGTTTGTAGTTCTCCGCATGCGCTCTGTTATGCAGTGCATACTTAGCGGAGAACTCTCAGGGCGACGAGTACCGATCGCTCAGTGGCGAAGTACACGGTCCCATGGGGACCATCGTTAAGCCGAGCAGTAACCTCGTCTGGCAACAGATTTACGAGGAAGAAAACCTTTATTAAAATTACGCCAAATTAGGATTCGGGGTAATTTTTATAGAGGAGCGTAGGCGCTCTGACGCCGGCAATGGGATGCATCGCTGGGGGGAACTCAGTGCTTAGGGCGTCGCTTCCACCCATCCCATCCTCACATTCATTCCCTCATCCCCACTTCCACCCCTACGTCGGCGGACATTAAGTGTAAAAAATCACCTCACTCTGGCGTTGCAAATGTCCCTAGAATACGGTGACCGCCTTCCATCAGGTGGGGGCTGACCACGATGCCACATGTAAATATTGAGCCCGACTTTAGAGGCTTAAGACTAAATCTCAGTAGGTCTAGTTATTATTTGACCTATTTATCTGTTGGCCTACATCGCAGTAGGTCTAATTCGCGTTATGCCTACTTCTCCTTTTGACTAGTCATAACGCGAGTTAGGCGTACTGCGAATTAGTCTTACCGAGCGCAAAGGCTATAATCCTTCTATACTAATATTATAAAGAAGTGAAGTTTGTGTGTTTGTATATTTGTTAAATTGTAAGGGGTAATGTCGGGATCTACTGAACCGATTTTAAAAATTCTTTCACCAATAGAAAGCTACGTTATTGTGGAGTGTCATAGGCTATATAACATCACGCTACAACGAATAGGAGCGGAGCAGTAATAGTAAATGTTTCAAAAACGGGGGAAAAGCTATTCCTTTTGAGAGCTTCGTTGCGTGTGCTGCGTAAATATTTTATAGTTATGTAAAAAATATGTACTACAAAATTGTTTCTCTTAATTATATAAGAACATTTTATTTTATTTTTAATTTTTTTAGAACTTATGTTCTAAAAAAATGACACGATAGCATGTGTCTATCTTTGGGTTGGTGCACAATTACCATTTTAATGGCAATCATTTTTTTTTTACAATAATGCCACGGGATACCTCTTTCATAAACGAAATTGTTCTCAAAAATCTCTCTCTCTCTCTCTCTCTCTCTCTCTCTCACGTAGTATTGAATATTAACGACGAGACGCTACGGAAGTAAACGCAACGCGACGGGAGTAAATGCGACGGGAACAGGTAATACTCTCTCTTAATTCGACACGATATACAACAGGATTCAGAGATGGTTTTGGACTACTTTATACACTTTTATCATAACAGCAATAAGAATAAAAAAGCTTAAAAGTGATTTTACCAATAGATGGCGATGATCGTTTTTTTTAATTATTTATTCTGCCAGCTTTAGAACAAAATATAAACAATCTTTTTAGAAGGGGTACCTACCAGATTGCAGTTTTTAGGGTTCCGTAGCCAAATGGCAAAAACGGAACCCTTATAGATTCGTCATGTCTGTCTGTCTGTCCGTCCGTAGAAGCGTGCGCAGGATGTTTTAAAAACTGAACATTGATCACAGAATAGATTTTTTTTCAAGTGAAGCTTCTGTTGATTTGGATGTTCATTGGATTTTCTGAAAGATTTATAATTTTGGTTACGTCTCAACATTAAACTTTTTTGAAATGTACCCATCCTTTGGTTTGTTACTGATTTCTCATAGGTACCTATACGAAACCACAATAAAAAAATCACAGCCAAGCGTGGCAGGGAACCACTAGTTTATTATAATTATCGAAACAGATTACGATTGTGTGTGAGAGATAGTGTGGGGGCTCTGCCAAAACAATTTTTTTCTGGCAGAGCCACCCTCTCATAACCATAACGAAAATATCTAGCAAAAACTGTTTGCTCCCAGACTTATTCGTTCAGGGCAGAGCCTACCCCTGGTAGCGCCACTGTGCAGTGTGCGAAACCTATGAAGCGCCTGTATTTTTCGATTCCTCATGTTTCACCGTATTTTTGATGTGAAACATCTTAATTTCTCCGGAAGCTACGCTAACGCTGGAACTCGAAATATGAATTCGAGAAATGGAATTTTGGGTTGTGTTTAGATTAGGGTTTTAGATTTTTACAATATAATTTTAATGTTTCACATGTTGGCACAATGTGAAACGTCGAAATGATTTGTTAAAAATCGGGACCTCGGAAAGGGCGTTGGCATCGGCATCGAGCTCTCGATGAAGTGTCAGGGGCTCCTACTCTATGGCCGATGGAACTTCGGACTCCATTTCTGAAGTTCCCAAAACTAAGGGGGCAACAGCGGCACTCTCGCAGTTGTTGCCCAACATAAGTTGACTGAACGCTTCATACTGACAAATTGACTGAAGTTGACTGTGCCTTGGAACCGTGCAAAGCGTTATAAGGGGCGAGGCCCCACGTGGGCCATTAGGGTCGCCTAATGGCCCGCAATATAATTTTAAGTAGACAGCAGAGTACCGCACGATCGCCTTTCTCCATGCACCCTGTCTCCATGCCGGGACTCCTTCATGGGGTCTGGAAGCGGAGGTCATTGCGATATTGTTTAAATGGCAAGGAGGTACTGGACAAGGGTTTAGGCCTGCACCCCGAAAAATAAAGGCTCAGCGGTCTCAGCTCCGCCAGAAAATTATGGAAACTTGGAAGGTGCTACTTGAGCAACCAAGATGTGGAAACGCCATTAGAAACAATCTAACCGGCCATAGACGAGTGGATAAAGAGGAGAAACGACTGCTTTACACAGACAAAACGTTTCTTTAATTAGTGGAGTGCTCAGCGTGGGTGCAACAGCGCCACGTCCTCGTGGTAAGTCTGGATGTCGACATTCCCTCGCTGGAGACCTTGGGACGAGTCATGACAACGTTGCGTCTTTTTGCGAGCAGCTCATGCTCGTAAAAGAAGCCGCGGGGAAAAGATAACTCTTCCACCCGAGTTTAGCATTCTGCAGCGAGGTTTTCGCTGACTTGTCTATGCCCAGAATTATTGGCCTCCATTACTCGGGGCCTGAGGAGAGCGGGAGGGCTGCTCACCGTCCTTACAGAAGCAGGCTCAAGACGACGACGGCGTGTCATGAGAGAGTCACGTATGCCGCCAGCACGCCGCCTCTTAGGCGGGATAACACCGAACCAACCTCCCAAAGACGCCGCGTTGGTAGCCACATTCCTTCCAAAGGCTTACCAGGGAGGTAGTAAGGGATTTTCATTCAGGATTTTATTGAAGTCGAATCTATGTTTTATTTAAATTTTTATCGGCGACTAACTTTGACTGGGAACAAACAGTTTTTTGCTTAATGCTTTCGTTGTCGAGATAAGAGGGGGCTCCGCCAGAAAGAACTCGTTTTAGAAGAGCCCCCACACAGCACACTACTCAAATATCTACGTATATCTTTTTAACCACTGATCGGCTAACTCCCATTTTTTGCAACTAACTTAGACTAACTAACGATTAACTTCCTGCGGGGTCAGAATTGAATTAGGTGATGGTGGCTCTGCCAGGATAAGCCACACGGGCGTGCACCATAAAATAGTTTTTTCTAGACGTCTACTTTGCAGTTTCATAGATTTACTAAAGCGGTAGTTTCTCTTGAGACAGTCATATTGCCAATGTGCGCTCAGCCTCAGGAGGTGTCATTGTGAGGTATTGTAGTTGCTGTTTTCGGACTCGTCATTTTAAGAAATTATTTCTCAATTTACAACTCTCAACCTAAGGAATCATTCCTTTACCGTTATGATTCATTCAGCCATTTAGTCTTATAACAATCAAATCAACAAACTGTATTCTGTTTTTCAGTAAACTTAAATGATGTGACGTGATTGAGTGCAATCAGTTCTCGTGAGGGACGGGGCTTGCGCAGAATTCTCGTAGGTTGGTCAGCTGCAAGTTTAGAGTAGCTTAAAATTCTAAATCTATGGGTTTACCTACCTACCAGCGAGCAAGCAGATATCTTTTATCAGCGCGGTGTAGACGTAGCGTACCGTACATTTTGCATGAAAAGGTTCGCCATCATTATGTTGCTTCTGTATAATTCACGCCCTAGTAATTTGTGATTGATTGACTTCACTGTCTTTACCTGAAGCGCTCGTGGCCTCGTGGACTCAGTGTTTTGTAAAGGATCACTGTTGTAACCAACATTTACTGCGACCGGTTATGGGTGGGTGACCATCACACGACTACTTTGTGACATTTATTTGCAAGCGTTTCCGTGCTTCTTAAGGCACGTTAAGCACCTATTACGTGAGACAATTTCTAGAAAGGTGAAATGTGTGTCTCTACCTATCCCTTCGGGGATGAAAGGCTTGATCGTCTTTACCTGTTAAAAGAAGAAGGCAGGTCATAAATAAAAGACTATTGAAATAGATACATTTTATTGATTATTTTTTATTGGTAGCTACTTAATCACAATTTAGCTAAAACTGTTATCACAAAGGTAAATACATATTTATTTATTAATTTCAGAACGCAGCAGCGAGAAGAATAGTTCATTGGTGTAGTCGATTTGTAGTTATTGCCATATGAAGCATTTAAAATTATTATTTGAAATAGAGAGAAAAAGAGATTTTGCATGAATACTAAGTTTCTGTTAAAGAAGAATATAAAAATGCCTCTTATCGCACTGATGCTACGGGGTAAATTTCCCTAATAAATTCAATGTGACCCCTCAAAATTTGGCAAAAATATGTAGGTAATCGATTTTTCTATTCTGAGTAACGAGGTACATTGCGTGGCTTACCAAAAGCTTTTTATCGATCTTATCATTCTTCTTTATTTACTGTGTTGTATTGGGTTAGCCTGTTAAAGTTACTGTGATACTGTAAATATTTTTGAAATGAATAATTTAAAAAAAATCCAATTTTAAAATTTGTTACGTTACCTACTGGATGTTGGTTACTTAATCAAGTTCTAACGACTGAAGGGTTGAAATTTGGACCCACTGGGATAGATTATAGTTTGGAATAACAAATAGGCCAGCTTTTTATCTCGGATAACCTTCGCATGGGAAGTGGGAATTTAAACAGAATTACACGCGGGCAAATTGGCGAAATGATAAAACTTGAAACATTTTCTATTGAGTGCTGCTGCGTTCTGGATCGGCGACAGTAGATACAGTAGGTATACAAACGTCAATTATACAGAGACGGTGCTTAAGTACGAGTAGTAAACATAAAGTAGACATCAATGTTATATTTCATTAATATAGGTATATTAAAGTACCTACAAGCTTTAAGCTAACTCAATATGTCTATTTTTCTACAACATAACATTTATCACGTAAGCTATGCAAGATGAAGATAACAGTTGACAATATTTAACTTAACTGTTTTATATGATTACATGAGTAAAATTAACCTAAATTAATCATTAAAAATATAATTAAATTTAATTATAAAATTATAAAATAAAAGAATTTCATAACATCGAATAACAAAATGCGACTTTGGCCAATATTTCGGATTTGATTTAATTAAAAAAAAAAAATTAGTCAAAACAATAGTCAAACAGAATCCTAAGCAAACATAATCTGTGGAATATTTTTGACCAATTTTGTCAAATATTGTCATTGTAATCCCTCACTACTACTGAGCAAGAATATTAGTCAATTTAGGCGTCTGTTGTTATGACGGCCAGTTCACGACTTGACTAGGTTTTAAACTTACTTCAACTTTTCTCAGAATTTTCAAAATGCTGTATTGACCTGCTGTAGTTAGACAATCATATAATTTTGTAACGTACTAATATTCAAGCTCGCACATTTATTAACGCGTAGACAACGATTTACTGTTGATTACATGGGGCAATACGTCGATCGGTAATTTAAAATACACCGACCGATCTGCATTAAAGGCAAAGGGAAATCAACTGCCGTACTTAAAGCTGAACCGTAATCTGTGAACTCGTTTTTAACCAATTCTGCTGTCCCTGGGCCTTCAATGTAAACCTTCAATGTACTTTAAAACTCATAGCATACTGTGTGCAATAGCAGTACCGAAGTAAAAATCGATTCGCGATGGGAGATATCTATTGGAATTCTAAATATAGAACTCCAAACGTTCGTGTTGTTGAACTCTTTCAACTGATGAAATAGGAAAACCTTGTAGAACTTTTATTCGTGTATCTCTGAGACCATTTAGCTACTTTTTTTTGTTTTTTTTTTATTAACGTGAGGAAAAATCCTCATGGATGCTATGCCGGACTCCTACCGACTAAAGAACCTCACGTAACGTCCAACAGCCTATGTTGAAAGACCCGGGTAAGCCCTTGGAAGGATGTCCCAGGACACCATTTAGCTACTAATGCACACAGTACGCTCTGCGCTTAATAGTTAACACTTATTGAAAGGTAAATATGCATAACAACATTTAATAAGATCTTACACTACTAGTCCATTATATAGTAACAATTATAACCTAAGTAATAATAAAAAGTAAAACAAATTGAGCGTTTACAGTTGTCTTCTAACAATTAGATGTAGCTGCGTCGGGGTCAATTAATGGAATTGAGATTCGTGATGTAAGAAGTCTATTATAATAAGCAGAGTAGGTATTAGAAGAGAAAATACGCCAAATAATGTATCAATTTCGGAGCGTGAATTTTAACTAATCTGGGAGCGAATAAAGAACTGAATAAGTCGGTAACGTACGTCATTCTCAATTGCATTCAGAACTTAGACAACCTCGAAATTTAATGTGTAAATTTACTATCCATCGCTCAAGAGAGGCTTCTGTTCCCAAAAAAATAAGCTGAAATTTTGAAATTCAGTTGAATGCTGCGGCAGGATGCGGTAAGTATGACAAGCATTGATTGAGTGAAACGAGTGAATCAACAACAGTTTAAATACTAAAATTCCTCAAAATGCTATTGCAGTAGGAAATAACACAAAATTCACATCAATACAACATCGATTACAATTAAACCAGAGAGTGTTTTCAGTCTCATCTCTGTAACACTTGACGAGACTTTGGTGATGCGTCTCGTTTCGAATACGCGTGTATACCTTGAGGATAGGGCACTTCTCGAGCAGCTGCTCAATAGTGCAGTACCTAATCACTTCGCCATCACAAATATGTCAGTAAAATCCAAGTAGCAATAGCAATCACTGCGCGCGATCTGAATTGTGAAAGCAAAGCTATCACTGTGAGCGACCAAGACGGCAAAACAACTCTTATGCGTCTTATGCAGTGCGCTAACATATGCGTACACTTTATACTGCAACATTAGTCATTGTTACACAGTGTGAGTGCAACCGCTGACTGTGATAGCGTAAGCGGCTTCTAAGCTCCAATGTTCGGCATTGGCCAGAACAAAGTTTGTCAAAATCTGTATTTCCTCTCAAGTTAAGCTATGTCACGCGCATTCTCCGTAAAGAAGCGAGAAGTCGCAAAATTGGCGCGGTAGGGCACTTTTTGGCACCGGACTTACGACAGGGGAGATATATTGTTCAATCCGTTTAATCAGAGCAGTCAATCGAGACCATTAGGTATCATAATTCGTGTCGAACACATACTAAGTACGTGATTTTATTGTAAAATGCATGTATAATGCTATCAATTCAAAATTAAGTGCCAATAACCAACTCATCTCGAATGCACACCGCAGTGTCTATAACAATCCAATCCTAAGGAGATCTGTGCTTGCCTTGGACAGCCAACAATTTTAAGTATCAAACTTCAACAATCTTAAGTTAAGGCCTTACAAACTTTTAAAGTACTATATTTTTTAATCTAATTACAATTTAATTACGAGAAAAGTTTAATCTAATTACTTACTTTAAATTTTCTTCGATTATGGAATACGAAAATCCTATACCTACAGTCGAATCGAGGACATCCTTTACAAGTATTCCTCCGTGGACAGTGATCAATACACCGTTCCAATCTAATAAACCACCCATGTTCGTATTTCATAACCACCGTTATTTGTCTAATTTAGCCTAAAATATTGGTTATCTTTAATGTATGCGCTTTAAATCACGAATATGAAATAATAAACAATAATTTTGAACATAATATTAACTAAAACATAAAGAAAATATTGCTAGAAATAAAGAAAACATAATTTATTTTTGTAGGGTAAATTATCTGTAGAAGAATAATTTGTAAAAAAAATTTAGGTTTAAAAATCTTTGGTTTTCAAGAAACTATAAGTAAAGCTATGAAATAATTGGTACTATTAATTTATTTAACCCTAAATTTAATTCAGAATACCTACACATCGATTTAAAACCTGTCTTAAAATAACACTAATAAACCTGCAGTATTACTGTCCGGCGTTAATGTATCATAGAACAGCTCAATGTAGTTTATTCATTTGCAAATCCAAAACCTGCCAAATATGTTTAAGCCGGCATACTTATATGCCAGTCATATGCAAAACTAAACTGGCATATAAGTATGTCGGCCTTCTCATATTGTGCATGTTTATTTGCGAATTACGTTCCGTATTTAGACACTATCGCCAGAAGTAACCTTTCATGGTTTGGAAGACTCTCATTTAGTGAGTTTTGTTGTTTTTTTTTATCTGTTATAGGGCCCATTGTGGTGTCACGCTTTTTAAGCGTTCGTGTGATACGAAGTCTTTGGTCCTTTGCACAATGGGCGCTCGCGATCTATGCTAACACTTATGAAAAGAAGTTACCTATTATTCTTTTTTAACCAATAATTTATATGCTATTTATCTCATATTAAAAAAAACTAAAAGGATAGGTATTTGAAACTAACGTGAGGTCAATATAATATAAAGATATATAAGGTAATAATAAAATATATAATAATATGTAACAATTTTATCTTAAAGACGTGGAGCTATTTAAAAATTCCTGTATCTGAACAATGTGATATCTAACTAAATATGTTTGACTAAAATTCATATTGCGATATGTTTTGTCGAAGATTTTATTTATAAAAATCAAAAGATATGTTAAAACTCTAAAATAAATTGTAATATACGATAAAAACTACATATTATATGTACATACAAATAGATATGTTACTTCAATATTAATAAAAAAATAATCGTATATTTTTCAGTCATTTAAATTCTTTTTGAATAGGAAATATATAAAAAAAAATAGGATTTGATAACAAAGTTTAAAAAATAATCCGTTTCGAAACCGAAACAAGGTAACTGCATAATGTATAACTACTTAAAATATTAGTTATATATTTACTATTAAAATGCTTAATATTACTAGACGATTAAATATTTGTTCCTATCTACTATAGCCCACTAAATATGACACATAATATATACGTACCAGTTTAATACTGGAAGTCGTAACCTAATTAATATAAGATAAATGTACTATAGGATGATTTAGTCATCCCAAGTATCGTAGGTCGAGTCCGGGTAGGCCCATGGCGGGCGCTTCATCGCTTGCTGAGCGTGTGAAGTGGTACTATTAGTCTTCGGATTGTACCTGAAACAATACATTATGCTATGTAAATGATATATAAGCCCTACCACATCCTACTAATATTAGAAATGTGAAGGTTTGTCAAGGTGCTTGTTATGCATTCACGCTGTTACGGCGAAGCAGATCTAGCTGAAATTCGGACAAGGATAGATTAAAGTCTGGATTAACATATTGGGTCTTTTATTCGTGGAATAAGTTACCATGGGATGCGGAAACGGGAACAGAATTCCACTTAGGCAAGCCGCGGGAACCATCACAATAAAACTAAAGCTAAAAAACCGGCCAAGTGCGTGTTGGACTTGCCCATGAAGGGTTTCGTAGCAGCAAGTAACATAATATAAAAGTTCTTATAGTTCGTTGTAACTTTGATTGATGTTTGAACACGTTCGCAGTGGTAGTGATTTTTCTAACCGAAAATTGCGGTTTAAAAAGAACTACCAGCTCTATCTCGTTCAAACCAATTTTCGTTGGTAGTTTTTACGGCAATGTACATCATATATTTTTTTTTACATTTATCATTATCTTAGGTTAGAAGTTAGAGGGGGGGGGGGAGGGGGGGGGACTAATTTTTCCACTTTGGAAGTGTCTCTTGCGCAAACTATACACTTTAGAAAAAAATGATTTTAGAAACCTCAATAGCATTTTTGAAGACCTATGGATGACCTATGGATGACCACACGTATGGATTTGATGAAAAAAAAATATTTTGAGTTTCAGTTCTGAGTATGGGGACCCCCAAAATTTACTGCTTTTTTTCTAGTTTTATATAAGAATCTTAATGCGGTTTATAGAATATATATTCAGAAGAAGTGCCTGATGATTTAATATATTTTTTACGAATTATTTAATTATGATATAAATATAAATATTCACGGACATTTCACACAACGCTATCTGATCCCAAAGTAAGCTAGGAATAACCTGCTTGTGTTATGGGTATCAGACCACGGATATTAATACTTATATACTTTTTAAATACATACATAATATACATAGAAACACCCAGACTCTTGAGACAAACATTTATGGGTCACACAAAGATTTGTCTCCGGTGGGAATCGAACCCACGACCTCCAGCGCCGCAGGCGGTATAACTACCGACTGCGCCACAGAGGCAGTCAAGAAAGTATACATCTAGTTACCAAGTTTCAATAGCATAGACCTTATAGTTTCGGAGAAAAGTGGCTGTGACACACGGACGGACAGACAGACGGACAGACAGACAGACATGACGAATCTATAAGGGTTACGTTTTTGCCATTTGGCTACGAAACCCTAAAAAGCCATGAATATTTAAAAAACCTGAAAAAAAGATCGTCAAAATAGATTTTCTCGTCAAAGTATTTTAAACAAAGTGCACCATTGGCTGGTGAGATTGGCGTGTGCATTGAATATTTCAGTAGAGCCCCGTCGCACTTACACTTCATCAGAATAAATTACGTATTTATTATGCCATTAAGATTTTATATTTACCGCGTTTCCACTTGTTTATAAGATGACTGAGTGGAGGTAGTAGCACGACTAGTCGATTGGGTCGGGTGATACAGATCAGTGTCGTGCCAAGCTAGCAATGGGTTGCTAAACCTGAAAGTGAAATAATCGGTTAGAAACCATATATCAAAAGAATTGTAGCTGTCAGCAGCATATTAGTCATAGGCGGTCGCTGTAGCTACTTTTCATGATGGCAATAAAGTGTGCAGCCCGAGTGCATCTAGGTGAAATAGGTAGAGCAGGTAGGTAAGATAATATTTGTCTGCCATTCCAGTATTATTATTCAGATGGCGCTTTTTTTCTGGGCACGTTTACATTACGGAATTAACTTGCTTCGGTGCTGCCGTTCAGTATAGAGTTCTTCAAAAAGGGTCAGTCATAGAAAGGTTTGCAGGGTCGGCAGTGCAAGTGTAGGGCCTTCGGTCCATAGGCTACCGTAACCACTTTCTTTCGAACCCTAAAAGGTATAAAAATAAAAACTCACTCCATATTTCCGTACAATCCGTTGGTGCCATCGCCTTCAAAAATGTTCCGATCGCCAGTGGGTCGTACGTTGGGGGAAGGCGGGGGCGGGATCGTGGTGCGATCGAGGGGATTTGGCAGGGGAGGGGTCGTCACTGGGGGCATTGATGGGTAAGTCTCCAAGGTGGAGTTCTTGATTCCATATTTGAAGTACATGACAAAGCCTGTAACAAATATGTGCGGTTAACAATGTTCTGTCAAATTGCACTTGTTGAAGTAAGAACTTCTTGCCGCGATTCCAAGAAGTTCTTACTTCGTTCTTGGAATCGCGACCTGTTACGCTTACACCTTAAAACCATCTTAAAACCGTCACCTCAAAGCCGTTACCGACTCGAACTGTTCGAGTACTTAATTCGAGATGTCGATTTCGTTTCAGATTCAAATACCTACTGATTAAGTTTTCGAATAAAAATGGACTATCCAAGAAACCTTTAAAAATAGTTAGACCTTCATAATGACTCAAAGCTTTTTCCCAAGCGGCTTATGTATCATACCTACGTGTAGAGTATTGATAAAAAATAGATAATAATCTTAACAAGGGCTCGCAACGTGATTTTGCCAATCCATTGTGCATGAAACGTGCCCTTTTAAATGTAAGGTCTTTTCTCACACTAACTTACGTTATCGTTAGACATCGTACAGACGTCGGCGTCGTACAAAATTTGAAAGAAAGTAAATGCAGTGGTAGTTATGACATCACATTGCACGTAGTACATATAGATCGAAGAGTGGAAGTAAGGGTTTAATATCGTAGAAATTTGAGAAAAACCTATCTAATCAATGAAATTCCACTTAACAATGAACCAAGACATCTATTCTAGTCAAAAAATTAAATAAATGTTATAATTATTCCATAATATAACTTCAACCCAAAAAGTAAGAATTAAGTAGGTATCTACTTAGTAATTTTTTTTTCTTGGTTTTTGGATTTTCGGTATTTGAATTGGTTTGACTTTGTAAAATTAAAATTAGTCAGCGCCGCAATTTAACATGAAACTCAATAGATACTTAAAATGTTTAGGGTTAGTTTGCATTTTGCCAAATTACCCTCTAACATAAGTTTTGAGAAACATTTTGTAGTTAATACTTACCTATCAACTGTTTAAATTATGAGAAACATTATTTGATGCTTACCAAGGCTCATCCATACGGTGAATCGTACAAGGGTCAGTATTGACAGATTCAGGATCAAGTAGATGTTGACGATAATCGCGATAGTCGGTATGAAGGGCAGAGCAGGGGTGGCATACATCAGGAACGAGCTGCAAACAAATTATATGTTTGGTCTAACTTGCCCCGCCCGTAGCTAACTAATATGAACTCTATGTTAGCCCCTCTCTATAAATTACAGTGCAGAGTCTGTGACTCTTTTGCAGACAGCAATAGCCGGTCATTTTGAGAGAGTATACAAAAGGTCAAAAAAAAATTCAAAAGACGTGTTAGAGAGGGGCGGTGCGGGTGAGACTGATCTCACGGCTTCTTGTTTTCTTTCTATAACGAAAGTTGTTACTCCTTATTTAATCAACTATCTAGCCGGAGAGTTGAAGAAACGAAAGTTGTTTGTCAAGATCGTAGCTATTGGAAAGTCATAGCTCTGCCTACCCCGTTGGAAAACAGCCGTCATATTACGTATGTTTGTATCTTCCCGATAAAGTATACTCCGGTTTTGCTCGTCTCTTTCTTCAAATACCACACGTTACATTTCACTATCTCCCTTGCCCCTAAATGAGTTTTGGAATAATGTTTGGAAATGGACCCCATTTGTTGAGATGTACGATTACTGCTTCACTTCCTTGGACAATAGTTTGATAATAAGTAAGTCCTCCTTATAACATCAACTATGTGCCAGTGAAAGTCCTCCTATTAGAATTGTATCGTCGTTCATAATTTGGTGTAAATTCAAAGTCATAATATTCAATTAATATTTTCAGAGCGAAGTATGTAATACTATTCGTACAAAGATTGATATATCAATACAGTACAGGACATACTATCAACAAGGAACAAAGACAAAAAAATAGTCCGAGTTCATTTCTTGCTTCGCTAAACACACATTATAGGTTACATAATATTAGGTACATGATAATAATACGGGTACTCGAACGGAAATATTATTTTCTGGACATTAGATGAAAATGTCAGTTGGAGGCCTCTGTGTATTATTAGAGGAGATAATTCTATTTGTCCTTGTTCCACTGTCCATTTTGTGAACGAGGCATAAGCTGAATCTGGTTGTAGGCTAGACACTCGAAACCCCCCAAAGACGCGGGATAGCACCCGAACTACCCCCTACGCGAGGCCGCAGTGGTAGCCGTAGGTCTGATTAGAGTCCTGGGACATCCTTCCGGGGCTCCCAACCATAGGCTGTTGTGCGTTACGTGAGGTTTTTGAGTCGGTAGGAGTCCGGCATAGCATCCATGATGGATTTTCCCTCACGTTAAAAAAACGCTAGATTGTCTCGAAAAACTAACTACAAATTACTGGCTGAGGCTACAATGTGCTGGGTTGATTAAAGTCATTGCTTAGTCCGTTCATCAAAACCTTGCCATAAAAGTTAGATTATTATATTTATGTATTGAGATTGCGAGGTTATTTACTGAAGAAATCAACGTCAAGTCAAGTAAAAAAAAAATTCAAATTACAACACTGACAATGCTTCGTCTAGGTATCGAAGAATTCCTCCCCTTAGAAGTCACCTGGAAATGTTCCTATAATTCTTACTAAAAATATAACCGCGAGTTTGTTTGTTACTCTTTCACGCTTACTGCAATAACGCATTGGCTAATTTTATTGCCTTAGCGAAGGTTAATTTATAAACTTAAAAAATAATATTTTAACTCGTGGATATTAAAATTAGCATGTGCCTACTTTTTCAAAGTAGGCGGAAATATACGCACCATCTAATATTCAATATTTCAAGGGTTAATATAATCAATATTCAAAGGATGAACGTACAGGATCTAAAATGTTTCACTTACCGGTTCTGAGGTCGGCGCGAGATCATTATCAAGATCATGACAATACCAATAGCCATCAGAAGCATGGTAATACTAGTGAAGTTGGACTCGAAAGGGTTGCCGTAGGCCGCGAATAGGTCGAAGAAGACGATCAGGATATACATGACGCCGACAGCTTTGATCACGTACAGACCTACGAAGAAACACATTTATTTCATCATCCACCGAGCCGTATCACAACTCAGTTGGGTTCGGCTTATCAGTAAAACTGCAATACGGTTGAAATTCGATATGCACTGTGAAGCGACTCCCATCTGACCTCCACAACCATTGGGCAATGTTAAAGTTATGCAGTTTGACTATTATTATGGTTAAAAACTAACACAATTAAGAAACACATTGAAATATTTTAAAAATAGTTTATTTGATGTGAGTATCGTATTTCATATGCGAAAACCTGAAAACATTTAATTTGGAACTAGATTTCACATTTTAATTTTATTTACACGTAAGTATAGATTTATTTAAGAAACTTACCAGATTGTTCAGTAGCAGGTCCGCAATCAACCCAGGGGCACAGTCCAGGGCACAGGTACGACATGGCGACAAGCTTACGGCTGACGGCGGTGAAGAACCGCCCGCAAAGGGTGTGGCTGCCGGAGGATCCACCACCCACTGCGTATTGGCACAATAGGTTAATACACGTTAATCCTTTGATATAAATGCGAAAGTTTGTGAGTATGAATGTGTGGATGTTAGTTAACTGAATCAAGCTTGACATGAGCGAACATTAATGATAAGACTCTCAAGACAGTCTACAGCTTTATTAAATCAATGAAACTGCGAATATTGCGAAGAAGACGGCATACAGATAATACCATTTTACGGTGCACGGTCACGTTCGATAATGTTCACGCCGAGAATCGAGCCGATCGGATTTTCGATGTAAAACAAGAGTCAGTCTTAAGAAAGTTATGTCAATCTCAAGAAATTAGAGTAAATTGGCTATCCCTTAGATATAGGTGTCATAAAATAAGAACATAGTTCTTTTGCGGGCAATTGTATTCGACAGTGACACGTATTGCTCCTTTTTAGGGTTCCGTAGCCAAATGGCAAACTGAACCCTTATAGATTCGTCATGTCTGTCTGTCTGTCCGTTCGTGTGTCATAGTCACTTTTCTCCGAAACTATAAGACCTATGTTCTTGAAACGTGGTAAGTAAATGTATTCTGTAAACCGCATTAAGAATTTCATACAAAAATTGAAAAAAGAGCAATAAATTTTGGGGGGTATCTGTAGATAGGTCTTTAAAATGCAGTTGAGGTTTCTAACATTTTTTTTTCTAAACTGAACAGTTTGCGCGAGAGACACTTCCAAAATGGAACAATGTGTGTCACCCCCCCCCCCCCTCTAACTTCTAAAATAAGAGAATGATAAATCTAAAAAAAATATATGATTTATGCAAACTTTCACTGAAAATTAATTTGAACGAGATCTAGTAAGTAGTTTTTTTTATACGTCAAATACCGCAATTTTCACCTAGAAAAATCACTGCCACAGCGAACGTGTTAAAAACATTAATCAAAGTTACAACTTGCTGCTACGAAACCCTTCATGGGCGAGTCCGACTCGCACTTGGCCGGTTTCTTAGATATAAAATACTTAGAATTTAAGATAAATTTTGAAAAAAAGCCAGAAACTGTTTCTTTAAGAGTGTTTCTAGGTCTGTACTATTAAAGAAACCTCAGTAGGGTCACGACAATTTCGACAAATCTATTCTTTTTTAATTTCAAAGGGAATAAATTTCATTTGATTCAATTATATTTAATTTTTTGAAGAAGCAATGCTTCGGAATATGTGGAGTATGTCTAAATAATAATGATAGTTAATGACCTTTTTGAGATGTTTTGTACTTAATTTTATTTTACAGTTTTATAGAATTCTAGTTTTAATAGCGCGTGTAAATGTTGAGTATCTAAGTAATAATAAAAATATCTACGCTAGAGAAAAGTACAAAAGTCTAGATTATAATCTTTTCAAGACCTTTTAATTAAGTGGCTATGTTTTTACTGAGTGAAACAATTTATATAATAATAAAAATTTGTAGTTTTAACTGAGAATAGTTTTAGTATATTACTTTTCTTTTTATCAAAATTACCACTTGAGAGAATTGTGATTTATATTTTTTCAATATTCTGTATCTGTAAGATAAAATAATATTTCTGTCTCATACTTAAAAACGGCAAAACTCACATATAAAAGACATTTCACTTTAAAATTTTGTCTAGGCATTAGTGTAGTAGGACTTTTCAAAAATGTTTTATTAAACTAAAGACCCGTTGGCTGTGGAAATTCCATAGTAACTACACCAGTGTCAAAGTTCTTTTTCGCGTATTAAAAAAAGAAGTGGTACCAAGTTCTTGGCTCATGATTTAACATTTACAGAGGGGGTACCTCTTGACGACGATTGCTAAATGTCACAATAATACACATCGCTTAGCCAAAACATAATCAATGAGAACCGTATACATTTCAACAATATAACACCACACTTAGACAACAATTGATACGACTAGAAGTAGTTCCACGTAGTACGTACCGTAGAACTTATTCTCGGTGTTGGAATTGACCAGAAAGGCATCTTCGCGCCCGAATTCCTCGCTGTCGTCGCCAGGCAGGGTATCATCCGAATCTGGAGAGCTGTGAACACACTCAAATAGCTAAGCCAACATTTAAGGACATAAAAAAAATAATAATATAAGTCGGCCGGCCTTTCGCTAGGGCTTCGCTAGCCATTCGCTTGGCAAAAACTCAGGTTACCTTCGGGTTACGCGACGCACCATAACGCGTTGGCTTGGAGGCATCATATGAGTCTGGCCGTGACCCTGAAAAGAAAAAGAAGGGTTAGAAGGAAAATTCCCTACCAACATTTAATAACAGTAAGTCTGTTATAACGTGAAAAAACTCTAAGGTTTCTAAGTATTTATTTTGGTTTTAGCTTCCACTTGCGATTTCAGGCGCTTTTTTTTCGCTGTAATCTCTCTAGTAACTAAACGGCTAGCTCGAAAAATCTGTAAAAATTCATGAACAGTTCAGGAGTCACAAAAGCCTAACTTGTTAAATGCGCTTGCCTACTTGGAGAATCTTGTTCAAAAATAACGAAATAATTACAAAACCTACTTCTAAATCCACGTCCCGTTTCACCGACCACACGAAACAAGTAAATTTATCGTAAGTGAAGATAATTTCTACCACTAACATTTGATACCACATAAAAATAAATATCAACTTTCGTACTAACATCAAATTTGACGACCACACGATCCGTTTCAACCAAATTTGTTGGTGTAAACTTGAAGTCAAATTTGATGTCCTAGACGGCTATAATGTATTAAGCTCTGGTTTCTATACCAGGTCAGACAGCGAATATAAAAGAGCTAAATTGTGTCTGTCCCTTGCGAGTGAAAACGCGTCAGGGAGCGAAAATGAACCGTAATGGACTTAAGTAGTGATTATAAAGGCTTAACTTGTAATTCATGAGGATGTAACAATATAACGTCCATGGGATTTTCGTTTTTGTTCATTTTGAACGAACTTGTTTTTTATATAATTATTAGGTATTTAGGCAGCGAACGTTTCAATTTTACTTTAGCATTTCTTGTCCATAAAGACCAATTTAAAATATGGCATCAATTATGAGTAGTTCCGATTGCAAACTTTTTACAAAAGTACAGTCATACTAAGAATTTCACTTTACATAGCAGTTAACGACGTAGTACTTTAACGCTTCTACGGAGCGGATCTCATACTCATTATTTTGCATATTCCACGCACGGTGACTTTCCGAGAACTTTCTGAGCTTAAAAGCAATTTCTGCAGTTTGAGTGCCATGCTGTTAGGAATTTGCAGCAAAGGAATAACTCATATATAACATCAAGATATTATACTGTATAATCGGCTTTGCTGGGTACTTTCATAATTAAGAAGAAATCATCATTTAGATGTTATTTTGTTGTAAATGATATTTTATAATGATATGCACGTATATTTAGAAGCTGGTTGTGTAATTACTTCATTAATTTTATACGAAACTAGCTGATGCCCGCAGCTTCACCCGCGATGGCGCTGTATGTGAAAAATGATTTTCCCGCTTTTCTGTTGGAATTTTTACTGAATTTTCTTTGCTATAAACCTCACGGAGCCCGAGACCTATCCAACGAATGCAAAACCGTGGAAATCGGTTTGTGCGTTCTGGAGTTATAGCGTCAGGAAGGAAAATCCGACTTATTTTTATATAATAGATTTTCCTACTAACTCCAGTAACGTCATGATTTTTTAAGATTTTATGAGCCAGTTGCTTAGATTTTAGATGGGCCCCTATTTTATAAAAAACTGCGCTTCAAAACGATAATTTTTTTCAGATTCTACGACCCAACTGCTTAGATTATAGGTGCAGGTTTTAACGACTCACTGTTAAAAATTTTCAAGTCCTTCAACTTGACTTAACGACTATCGATATTACTGACAACCGGTACCAACGGCTTAACATGCCTTCCGAAGCAACACTCGTAAATTAATGTCATGAACTGGTTACATACGTGTTGTTCACCAAATCAAGGACCGGCCAAAGTGAATGAAACTTACTGCAGTGATCGTTTACAGAAAGAACACTTTCCACTACTTATACATTTAGCCTTACCTATACTCAATATTTTCTTCTCCATACTCAAATAGATATTCAAAGTAATCTAGACATACATAAGCCTTATTGTAGTGAAGTATCATTATCATAACATTAGAAAGAACACGTCGGTCGAGTAGTGATTAAATCCTCTTTGCAAGTCTCGATGAATCATTGAGTGAGGTACACTTTAACAGTGGGCGCACACTAGGCGACAGTCGCGGCGACATGTCGCCTAGTGTGCGGAGCTTAGAACAAAATGTATGTAATTTGGTGCCCGCAGCTTGTCGCCGCGACATGTCGCCGCGACAAGACGCCTAGTGTGCGCCCACTGTAATAGTAATATATTATATTATTATTTTTCAGCATCTAGTGAAGCCCTCATAGCCCGGGGCTGGTGGCCTCGCGGACTCTTTGTTCTGTAAACGATCACTTTAAGTAATTTTCACTATGGCCGGCTGTTGAATGGTTGGCACCATATTGCAACATTTCATTTGCGAGAGATCTCGAGCTTCAAAAAGCACACTAAGCCATTGGTCCCGTTTTTCATTAACATGCCAAGTTAAAGGCCTTACTGGTGACTTGAAAATTTTTAACAATGGGTCCACACAATCTGCGCTTGTTCATTTCGACGCGGTAAAAGGCTCAACACCTATTACGTGAGACAAAATAACTATAAGGAGATATGTGGGCGTTTACTATGCCCCTGTCTACCTCTTCGGGGAAAAAGGCGTATCTATGTATGTATGTTAAGCACTCTAGCTTCTTAAAATGGTTTGAGATTATATCTTACTAATATTATAAAGGCGAAAGTTTGCTTTGGCTTAACGGATCTGGCCGAAATTTAGCACAGTGATCGTTTTTGGTCAGGAATAACACATAGGCCACTTTTTTTCCACGGGAAGCGAGAACGGAAACAACTTTTACGCGGGCGAAGCTGCGGGCATCAGCTAGTCCCAAAAAAAGGTTAATAGCATAAGGAAATATCCTTTGGTCCACCATCATCACTCAATTCTATTTCGTGTTCCTTCTAATGTTAGGTTTTTAATTTGGAAGTAATAGCACCGAGAAATTGTCAAGACATTTACTGAAAAGAAAAGATTAGAGATTGTAACGGTAACGAGTGTAACAAACCGGGGCTAATCGGGTTATTAAAGTATTTTTAATTTAGATAATGGCTTGCCTCGGGCGCTTAAGGATAAAAAAATTGCTGTACTATTTATAGCATAGCCCTTAAGCAACTGCTTAATGGATATTAATTAACACTCACTAATTTTTCTCGTTAATGCTATCAGCTTAAGTATTTCGTCCATTTTGTTTTTCAGTATTTAAGTACTTAATAGTTCTTCTAAGTACGCTTCATTTACAAATGGACATAAAATTTCAGTGCCTACTTATTCTCAGCAATAAAGGTTTTTTTCACTGACAGAAATACTGTTAATTAGGAAAACGAAACAAAAATATTGTTGGCTAAGAAAAAAGGAATGATAAACAAAATGCTTTTAAAAAGCAAGTAAAAATAGAATAGATAAAAGGAAAACAAGAGCTGTTTTATTGAAAAGAGAGACGGAAAATTGTAAAAAGTGCGTGGCGCATAAAATTACTACACATCCTTCCTGAGGGCTTACCCGGGGCTCTCAACCATAGGCTGTTGGGCGTTACGTGAGGTTTTTTAGTCGGTAAGAGTCCGGCATAGCATCCCACGAGGATTTTCCCTCACGTTAAAAAAAAAAAAAAAAAAAAAAAAAAAAAAAAAAAAAAAAAGAGTTCAACTGCCCAACATCCGATAAATTATATTCCTTAGGTATTTTGTTAGCCATTTGATTTTGGTGTCCGTCTTAGATATGTAATATCTGTTTTTTAATGTAGGTATTTTTAACTACATAAATTACAAAAATATGTTGGCCTACCTACTTAATAAAATTTAATATAATCACAATATGTAAAAAAAATTTGCTCTGCTCGCGACCGAATTTTTTTTTTTTTACATGAGATTTAGTTGTAGTAGATGAGTATTTAGATTTAGTTAGAATACTAAGCGATTTTCAAAATGATCTCTAAAATATAATCTTTAGTTTTCTAGTACTTTTCTATGCAACTTTAACATACTTATATATTTACTCCAAATTATTTTTTTTTTTTTTATACCACTAAGGTGGCAGACAAGCATACGGCCCACCAGGAGGACTGGTGGTCACCGCAGCCTATGAACGTTTGCAACTCCAGAGGCGCCACACTCGCGCTGCCGACCCTGTAAAAACCTTCTTAGACCCCTTTTGAAGAACCCCATACTGTAGGTGTTTGGGAAAACCGAGGCAGGAAGATCATTCCACAAACTAAGCGTGCGCGGAAGAAATCCCCTATCGGATCTAACCATGCTCGAACATACCATTTGCCACATACCGTGACAAATAATAAATCAACTTTACTTTTCCTTAGATAGATAGATAGATAGATAGATATTCGTTTATTTGTCAGAATATTGTATAAAAAGTTGTTACAAAAGTTTAAGTTTCCATAATATTCTGCCGTTTTCGGCGTACAAACATTGCGCTTAACAAAATAAAACATCACATTAATATTATACAGTGATAGGACAAAAAAAAAGATCGTTATATTTCATTCTCTCGATAAAAGCCTGTTAATAATTAGGTACTAAACTTGGACTACTAGATACAATTCAACTATGTCTAGTATTGAACGTCGATTAAGAGATAAGTGGGTTGCGAATTATCGGTTAAATCTCGATATATAATTTACAATACAGTTTGTAGTGAATTTTCGACTAAGCTCTTCAGTTAGACAACGCTTAAAGAGTCATAGAGATTCTCGACGCATCAGCATAGGTACTAAACTCTATTAATTTGCCAATAGTTTTAGACTCAAGTGGTGAAACTTGTTTTGAAAATAGACAGGTTGAAATTTTAAATTTCTCAAGCCGTCAAATTAGTGAAAACCACGAGCAATCTCTTAACTTACTTTTCCGTGCTTCAGTGGCATGAAGCACGGAAATGCTTGTCAATGGAAATGAGACGTAAAGGTTATTAATGCAGGGCCGAGCCACTGCGAAAGGTGTTATGATCGTTTACAGAATCCTTTGTCAGGGAAACTACGACGCTGCTCTTTAAAAAAAAGCCACAGCCTGATCCAACGCCTCCATTCTTTAGGACTCACACTAGAAATCAATATTCCAAAGTTGTTTGCATTCTTTGTCTTTAAATGGATAATAGAGTCTCTATTTAATTGTTGATCAAGTTATGTCAGTCAATGAAAGAAAACACTGAGTATAAGTAACTGTTTCTGACTTACTTAACAATTTGAGGCCTTTTTACTCACATTAAAATTTGCTACTTTTTGATTTTTATCGCGAAGTCTAAAGCTATAATGAATATCCAATGTATGCAGTTACCTCATTAACCAAGATTCGCAAGGCCCACTGTAATTTGCAGATAATTAATGAGTCGCCAATTAAAACGAACTAACAAAGCATATTATTTTATACACGGGCATGGCAGACGACTCAAATAACAATGTATAATATTATACACTCTGAAATAGTCGGAAAATGAATTTCCCTTATTAATATTATGAAGTTGAAGAGTTTCTTGGAACGCTTGAAGGCCTCAGGAACTCTAGTTGGAATTCAAGTTATGTCAAGGATTTGTAACAGCAATCATAGAAAAGCTATACAGACTCACGATACCAGGAATAGTAGCGGAGCAGTAATGAAATGTAAAATATCGTAGAAATCTTCCTTTTCAGAGCTTCCGTTGCTTGCACTGCGTATCTAAATGGTTCTAATTACGTATCAATCCTGTATAGCGAATAAAAAGTCTGTGATATCTTAATGTCCATCTAAAAAAATATATGCGATTCAAAGAAAGTTGCACTACTACTTATAATATAAAACTTACTGCAAAGGTTGTCTCTCGGTTGGCGGTGGCTGTTCCTTCCGGGTCAACGGGTGTTCGGAGGCTGTGCGGTAGCAGTTCAATCAAGTTAGTGGAATGAGGCTGGTAGCGCAGCACCAACACGCACGTCGACACCAGGGTGTAGGCCAGAAGTGTTCCTGTTGACAAATTAACACTCTTTATTATTGACAAGGTACTCCGACTGATATTAAAGATAATATAGTAGTACTACATACATGTTCAACCTGTGTTGTACCCATTTTCACAAATAAAAACATTGACTGAAAGGCTATGCGTACATCGGCGACAAGACAGTCTCAAGACAGAGCACAGCTTTACTGAATCTATGAAATTGCAAACATTACGAAGGAGTAACTATTTTATGGTGCATCCGATAATCATCATCATCATTACACCGGAAATCAAACCGACAGGATTTGTAAAAAGATATAGCGAGAGTCTGTCTTTAGACAGTCTAGAGTCTCTAATGTGCGCTCAGTGTAATGGTTGACGGATGTGGATGAAAGGAGATTGCCCATTATTTAATGGGCCGCCGTTTCGTAACAAATAATTTTGTATGACAGCGAAAATTTGATATTAAATTGGATGGATATCGTACTTTCATAGGAAATAAAAAATATTCTCTTATTTTGTGGGGTTTTCTCTCATTCTTCGTTTTGCTGTTCAAATTAGAGGTTAGTTTCGAAGCAAATGTCCATCAATCCGTCAAATCAATTTTGTCCAGAAAAGGCTAATCGTTACATGGATGAACATGGATTTAATTCAAATCTCTGGATATAGGACTGTGCCGTGCGAAGCCGGGGTGGGTCAGCTAGTACTTATTAGGTTATGCAGGTTTGTATAGGAAGAAGAAAATGAAAGTGCTAGAATATTTTTAAGCAAGTTTTATTCATCTATGATGTCTATATCATCACCCTCATATTCATGAAATATGTTGTCCAAAAATGCAGCTGGCGATTCAATGTATCTAAATCGAGCCCAACTTAGGTACCACAATGTAGTCAGAATGTGGGCACAGCATCCCACCGTACGAAAGTACAGCCTACCAAACAATAATTGTTTAGTAGGCTTTCGTACGGTGGGATGCTCTGCCATTTTCACATTGATGAAAAATACAAATCCGTGAAGTCGCAGCAGCCCTTACGATATATTAGGAATATGTACAACATTTGGAACATTGTACACTTGATATGTGGGTTGTGGTGGTGGTGTAGGTATAGGCCTTAAGGGAGTAGCAGATTGTGAAACACTGTCTAACTGTTGTCTTGAAGTTGTGAGGACTTCCATATTCTCATGTGGTGTAACAGCACCTTCATATATAACCTGCTGCCGCCTGCTCTGATCGTACTGGGTCTGTCTCCTTACAGTTCTATACGCATTTGGCAACCATACAACAAAGCAGGCAAACTTTTTGAAGTCTGTGAACCTGTAAGCAAAGAAAATAAAGTTAAAACCGACTTTAATTTATGTCAGTTAAAAAAGGCTCTGAAAAGGTGTTCCGTTAATATTAACTAAGGTTATTTTACTGCATTTTATCTGCAACTAGAGGACGTCACGCGGTTTCACCCACGTCCCCCCGTTTCCGTGACAATAGGGAAATAAAATATAACCTATGTTAGCCGGGAAGAGTGTAGCTTCCCAACAGTGAAAGAAGTTTTCAAATCGGTCCAGTAGTTTCAGAGCCTAGTCGATGGAAACAGACAAACAATCAAATCTTTTCTCGTTATAATATTATTATAGATTATAGATGTCACAGACTTGAAGAATGCTGTGAAAGAATGCATTGAGGCATAGTATTATTAAAAGTATATTTACCTGTTGATTAGGTATAGGTACATGACATGATGATATTTCCTTCAGGGCTATTAATTATCACTTTATGCGTCTTAGCTCTCAGTATGGAAGACCCACAGGCTAAGCACACTTGCTGATGTCCATAAGCTCATACGGCTGCTGATTCACTAGATGAGCTTTGAGATGCTCTTTGTAATATTACAAAACATTCTTGACAAAGAAAATCCTCCACCGATATCTGCAAATAAATAAAATAAAATTATATACCTACTAGCCTAATATTTTCTGTTATGATATTGATTGGGAAAAATCTACTTTATTGTAACACATCACTGATTTGGAAAACAAAAGATCAGGTAAAAACCTTTAGCACAATTGGTTATTGTCATGCTTCATTATGTATTTACTTAACCATTTGAACATAACTAATTTACTATTACAAATACATTTCAAGTATGTTACAAGTACAGAATACAAAACTTAACTGAATAAGATATAGGTACTAACCACTTCTGGATCAATCCAGAATCGTAAAATTCGAATCATGACATCTGTTGCCTCCACGACTCGATGTCGAGGCAGAGGATGTACCAAAGATAGTGAACAATTCACACACCGTGGCATTTTATCTAATCTACTGCAAAACCGCACATTCGACACCGAAAAGACTTTTTGTTCAAAAGTTTTCAATTTTGACAGTTCGTATTATTCCGTACATTGATATTTGCGAATGGCGGCCATCTTCGTCACGTCAGTCCGCGGTGCGTAAAAATATTACACCACGAATTATATCAAAGTTTAAACGCCACAAAATATATTATTCGAGTGAATGAAAAGATTGTTAAAAAAATATTAAATGATTTATCAATTTACTTAGGTAGCCATACACTTTTTACTTAGGTTTTTCAAAAAGAAACGAAGCCTGGGCGTTCTCCTTTGGTACAAGGACAGAATAACACATAGGCTGCTGTTTATCTCTGATATAACTTCTTCTATAGTTCTAAAGGTTCTTCAAAAGAATTCTTATATAGATGGCACGTGAACACCTCTCGTATTACAAATGTCCTTATAAGCTTCTGTAAGATGTATCACTGTAATCTGTTTATCACTTAAGTTGTATAAAAATTGCTCTGTGTGAAATCAATACTTGAACGTAATTTCTTCACAAGTTATTGAAGTGAAATCGGTCGGGTTTATAAATAGATGTCGTGGACGTTCACGTGGGGTTCTTCAATAATGGCAATGAATTACGCAGTCGAAATTGTACCCAAAATAAATCGTCCAGAAAAACTTTTGAATTGGTTTTTAGTTTTCAATTCTGAAGGGAATGAAAAAAGGGAAATCGTTTATGAGATGGACACGTTTTCAGAACTCATGGCACTGTGAAATGTCACAATCATGAAACAACACAAAATATAACTTTAACAGGGAGGGGAGGCGCCATAATGAGACTTTCCCGCCTGTCAGACTAATCTAAATGGTATAAGAAATATATATGTGTGTATTGTTTTATGTGTCATCCACGGACAGCCGATTGCTTTTGTAGTGGTGTATATAAATACGACTTTCCCCCGCAAAATATGCAAACAGATATATGTATATAGCAAGCATGCTATGTCTACTCACTGTGTACTGGTCGCGTTGCTGTACAGTCACAATGGCCACAGCACATCTTTTACAAGCTCATTTTACAATGTAACTTTATACGTTTGCTCATAACTTGTCGACAACACTCAACAAGCCGCTTCACTGACCTGCTATTGACAGTTTTAAACTACATTTTGTAGTATCACTTTGAACCATTTACAACGCTACCGTGTTGAGAACTAAGTTACGGAAAATTTGAAATTGCCTGTTACTAGTTTTGTAGTTACAATACAAAATATAAAACTAGGTCAGCATCACATTCAGATTTCAACAGTGTTTGACTGACTGTTCTATCGATTTGTGATGGACACATGCAACTGCAGAATTGTTTCTCTATTTAAAGTTCCACGATAGCATCCAGATATTAGAAATAACACAATATTATTCCTGCAGGTAGCGAAACAGAAATAGAACGTTGTGCTAGATGATCAAAGATGTATACTGACAGCTAAGGAGGCAGACAAGAATACGGCCTACTTGATTGAAATTGGTCACTACGCTAGCTTTGCTGAAACTATTGACTTGTTTATCGACTATCATATCTCTGGTAGCCAGGAACAACGAGTTTTTGAGGTCAAAGGTCAGAAACGTTCGTAAATGAAAATAATGCAAACGTGTATTTTGTGTATAATGGTTAAAATATATTCACTCACGGACTGACCATAGTGATATTATTAATACTGTTTATAGCAGTAATGGATTACAGAGCACTTAGCTAGCGTGGTTCCGAGCACTCCATTAATTATGTACGGTTTTCATAAACCTCAGAATACATTAAGATATTAATATCATAATAACTACTTTAAAATCAAAACATAATTGCTAATTTTATGACAGATATAATTGGAGACTACACTAGTGATAAATTAATTAAAATTGTTACTATCGAGAACAGTGAAAACCTTTCCGCTTTAAACTAATTCTGTGACTGTGACGGCACTGAATATTAAATGAACGTTCCAGTAAGTAAACGAACCTTCAAATGTCCGACGATCTCAAATATTTATTGAATGAAAACAGATGTTTGACATTTCAATTCAAACTAACCAATGTTCTGGCATGATCCTGAGCTCAATGGAGGGTTTAGGTGTTTCTAGAGTAAACTTGAATAGAAACTGTGAATGGCGATTGAAAATAATAGCGAGCGGAGATTCCTGTCGTTTATTATGTAAGGAAGTTGTGAGTTTTTACAATTCAGTGCCGATTTTTTATAATTTTGAATTTAAATTAATTTATGGTTTGTTACTTTGATTTGCGAAATTACCCTGTTCTGGGTGACGTCAAAGTTCTTCGGCAGGGTACTAAATATCTACAAGGGTCGGGTCGGTATTGTCATGAAAGTAATATTGCATCTAAGCTGCAGGATAGTCGGTTTCACTGTTTCGGTGCGGTTACGTTTAAAGATCCACTAACATTTGTACGTGGGAAATAAGTGTGGGTATGTCGTCCCCTCTCATTTCAGGGAAGGTACTCTGAAAAAGTTGTAGAGGCTGCTGACCTAACTATAAAGGATACTGAAGATTGTGCAAAGTAGATATAGAATAATAGAACACGGACCATGAGGTCAGAACCAGGACTACCTTTCAGATTATTATGATGACCTAAAAAGTCCCATAGCAAAACCTTTAGATTTGGATACAAAGAGTTTATTTATGAACGGGAATTAATAATATGCCGACCATGGAGCAAATATAAGAGACTCTTATATTTGCTCCATGATGCCGACGCAACATCCCTCATTTAGAGACTTAATATTCGAGATTGAGTGACACTCCAAAGTCGATTTTGGGGGTGAATAATAGTTATGTAAAAACGTGTAAATAACTTTTATAAGGCTGTATACAATCCGGTCATGGACGAGTGGCTGGAGAGAAGACACGGTGCTCTCTCCTACCGGTTGACACAGATGCTTGCCGGGCACGGTAGCTTCGGTAGGTATCTGTGGCGAAAACACCGGGAAACCACGGCCGAGTGTCAGCACTGCGAGGACCGCAGCGATGACACGGCGCTCCACACTCTGGTGGAGTGCACGGCGTGGGCACAACAGCGCCAGAACTCTCCCACCCGAGTTCCGCAGTCGGCGCCCTGGGCGCCGCCGACGTGTCTTCGCCGAGGACTATCGGCCTCCATGACCGGGGGTCTGAGGACGGTGAGAGGGCCGCTCACCGTCCTTACAGAAGCAGGCCCATGACGGCAGCGTGACGTGAGCAACTCACGCACGCCCCCCCCCCTTAGAAGCGGGGTCACACCCGAAACCCCCCATAGACGCGGGATTGCACCCGAACCACCCCCTGGGCGAGGCCGCATTGGCGGCCGTAGGTCTGTTGGGAGTCACGGGACATCCTTCCTGAGGGCTTACCCGGGGCTCTCAACCATAGGCTGTTAGGCGTGGCGTGAGGTTTTTTAGTCGGTAAGACAGGTATAACATCCTATGAGGATTTTCCCTCACGTTAAACAAAAAATAAAAAATAAAGGCTGTATACAATATTTCAATGTTTTATTAACAAACAGCTTTCGATGTGATCTTCTTCCTATACACAGCAATATATGTAGGCCTTTAAAAACGGTTTTGAATTTTGGAGAGATTTGGTTTAGAAATTCTAGCTTTCAATCAGGTGGGCAGACTTGGCTTCCACCCTAGTAAAATTCAAATAATATTGAAATTTTATTGAAAACGATGATATGATAAAAGTACTTAGATGGCTTCGAGCAATAACGAAAATAGATAGGTACTGAGTATAATATGAAAGTGATTTTGTAATTAGATTCAAGAGCTCTCAAACATGGTAAACAATGCAGTACTTGTGACTAGAGAATTTTTTTTACAAAGGCTCTCTGTGAGATTTTTGTATGTTGATACCCGCTTATCTGTCGTTATTTACTAAGAGCCTTGAACAGAATATTATATAGAATACATCTTTGATATCGGCTCATAAAATGCTGTTTGTGTGGTTTTTACAACAAATTCTTTTATTTGGCTTGAGCTAGGATTTCCACGACAGGTATCTACAATATGCGGATTTATTTCCTAAACAGTTGAGTTTATCTTTTGAATAAAGAAACTGTATGTTCTTTGATTTTTTTTCTATACTTGGCACCCAAAGATCGAGAGTAATACTTCTATTGTTAATATTTTCTTGGAAAAATAATTCATCAAGAAGATTTGTCAGATTAACGTATCAAACACTTTCCTTTAAAAGAAAATCAATCACTCCGGGAGTGCTAACATAAAACAAAACAAACAAAATATATTATTCTATACGGTTTAAATTTTTTCAACATTTATACTCGATAGTTACTCGTTTTCTCGTCGGCGGTGGGACAACTGCCGTAGTGATGAAAAAATTGAAATCGTATAGAAAAACATACCCGTAGTTTAAAAGTATTTTAACCCTAACTCAATCGTTGTAATAATGTTTGTAAATTATCTACAGTGGTATAGGCAATAGTAACAGTGTCTCAGGTTCACTTGTTTTTTCCCATCACAAAACTACCCAACAAACCTAAAGAATATTTCACTCCAATCTTCCAACACTACAACTTTCAAGACTAAAAACTAGAACTCAATACATAGACACAAATAATGACGTCAGGAAGCGTAACAGCTTTCAATAAATACCGATTGACAGACCAATATGCATATCTACCAAATATCGGAGCTAGATTCTGATGAAAGCCTATTTGTCGAGGTGACTGGCATTTTCGGAATTCAACAATGAAGGTGTCAATACGAATTAGTTACGTTAAACTAGATTTACATATTAGAGCATTTGGTGTTGAAAATGTATGCATCATCCATCATATATGTATAAAAAAATCTTAGAGTGCAACGGCGTATTGACTTTTCGAAACCCAAACTCGTTATATACAACTAACAAACTGGCTACACAATCTGTTCACCGACTGTCTTTCCTTTAATGCCATGTATGCTAAAGTAACAGTAAGTCAAAATAAATTTATAAAAACTATACCCAAACAATTAAATGTTGACTAAGATTAAAATCTTAAGATAATAAAGATTAAAGATTTAAAAAATATCGAAACTACAGAAACTCAACAACTTTCTTTTTCACTGATAACGTTTAGGCCTCTGTCTATAGGGCTCTTCATTGAAACCTTTCATTTCGATTTTTTCTTTTCTCAAGTCAATGCGAATTCTTGTTCGTTTTATTTCAATTCGATTTTTTATGAATTGTCGTTTGGGTAATATTGCTAATAGATAATTTTTGGTTTCAAATTCTGTATAAGTTAATAAAGTCTTTATACAGCTTTCGTGACGTTAGCCCCTTGTGGCGACGGCAAAGAGTACAAAATGTCGATATCCCATTTCATCCCGAGATGTGAAATATCGTAAGGGAACACTTTCGCAAAAGAGAAGGAAAAATCGAAATGAGCTGCGGCAGCCTATGCACGTTTTCAACGCCAAAGATATTTTTTAAAAAATTCCGAAAATATTTTAATATACTGAGAAGGTTAGAACGTGAACAATTTATTAAGATATTTGTACATTAATATACTATTGTAGCATTAGAATAGAGTAAAACCATTAATTCTAATAGGTATCTAAAAGCTATGTTTTGTGTCAGTTTCTTGTTGACCAGATCAGATTGTCGTAGCTATGTCTACGGCGTAGCAAATTAGCTACGCAGAACGTGAAAAAACTTCATATTGAAAAAAAGTGTGTGCGTTTAAAACCTTTACGCGCGATTGAAGTAAAACTTCTTTGCCATTGACGGCATCAAATGTTATACTCGTATTAAGAGCGTAAATTCGGTTTTCAAATTTCTTTACGATCGTAAGAAATCAGCCGGCGCGGCGCACATAGCCGTATAGTGCCAATTGTTGCTACTAACAAGTTTGATACTTTTGTTTTCCTTGATTCAAGCGTTCAATCTTTTAATTTAATTTTTATGTTAGTAATATTAGTTAATAATTATTGATTATTTTATTGCAAATTGATTGATATTAAGTAGTGATAGACACTGACATCATAAAATTAATAAAGTTGACATTTATTTACCTAACTAATATCAATATTGCAATTAGAAATACCGAACCGAAGGAACCGACGTGCATGCATGAAAAGAAAAATGAAAGTTGAAGAAGCAAGTGAGGTGTGTATGGAGCGTGCCGTGTGGCGCTCGGTTCTTTCTGCCTACCCCGCAAGGGATTTGGCGTGAAGATAGTATAGTATATAATACACACATACATGAAAACGGTCCACAAGTTTATTTTTAAAGTATCTAAATATACGAAAATTGTAGAAAGTAATGGACAATATTCTATTTTACACTATAAATATTTAAATTTGACAATAATCATAGTTAAAAACAATAATATTAACGTAGCAATGCGCAGGCGCTTGGCATGGTACGATGTTTTGCTGCCTACTGCAGATTCAGTGCTGGCAGGAACGTTAAAATATTTTTAATAAATAATCAATAAATATTGTTGGATATTCTCACACAACATCATCTAGCCCAAACTAAGCTATAAGCTTGAGCTATGGGATCTAAATCTAATCTTAATTGATAGTAGGTGTTTTTCATTTACAACAACCAAATATTTATTAAGAGGTATGTGCATAACAATGCACACCGCCAAGAAAAAGCCATTCCGTATCGGCATTGATCGATTATTAGATACCTACTAAGATGAATTTTGGGAGGGACCGAACTGAGTTACTTGGGGTGTTCTTCTCAGTTTGTGGCATTTCCGAAAAAAATGTTGACAAACCTATTTTTTTTTTAATTTAAAAGGTAATAAATTTTATTTTATTTTATTTTACTCTTTCTGGGCTCAATCATTTTGGGCAACAGACATTAGTCGTAAAAATTTAACAATTTAGGTTCCATCCTCGTAGTCCAGAACTAGCAGTGGTGAGACCACGCCCCCTTGTGGATAACCTTTGGCCATGGCTGCGCACTGGTTTCTGCTTGTCTGTGGCTTTAAAATGAGTTTGTTTAGCATGTTATCTATCCATTCACTGACTACCGTGTACACTCGGTGTTTTGCCAGTGCCGTGGTTATGCTTCTTCTGTCGAAAGCTCCCTCTATGTTTATGAAAGTGCCGAGGCACATTGATTGATTGATTCTGGATGACCTCTTCTATTTTGTGTACCACTGCATGTAGTGCTGAGTCTGTAGACTTGCCGGGGGCATTATGCGCGTTGGTTGGAATGCAGTGGCTTATTTTGAAGGGCCGTCCCTCGTTTGTCTCTGTCACACAACCTTTCCAGAGTTTTTAGCAGGAAATACGAAGGGCTTATCGGTCTGTATAACCAGAGGTCTGAATCACAAACATCAATCCCTTTACCGGGTTTTGGTATAAAGATCACTTAGACCTCTCTCCACAGTCTGGGTCACAGTCCTATTCATTGTCTGGCGTATAGATACTATGTAACTGACAATATCAACTTGTGTCCTCCCCCATTTTATCACTGCAGGGAAGACTTCATCCTGTCCTGGAGGTTTGAAGGACTTGAAGCTGTTAATTACCCATTCAGTTTTTTGTAAGTTGACAGAATAGATTAGAACAGGTCTTGCGAGCTCCCACTAGACTTCTTCTGTGGATACGTTTTCCACCAGCCACATGAGTGTCTGCAGCAATTGGCATTCTGGGAAGTGCGTTTGTATCAAAATACTCTCGGCTTCTTTTCATGATAGTTAACGTTAGTAGAATGATGTAGTGGTAATTTATATGTCATTAATTTATTGTTTTCGAGTAATTAAGTGATTTAGTGGTCATTATATAATGTTAATTTGCCTTTGAAAATGCCGAAAGGTTCCACCAAGTGCCATCAATCAACAGTATAAATAATTCTTTTCATGTGTGGGTCAGGCCGCCGCGCCGTCAGGTTTCTTTACAGATACGGACAGTTCTGTCCGTTGTTTGGCTAGTATTAGTCTGACTCTATCAGAGGTTTCTCCAAGACTTGGTACTTTTGTATCTCAGTCGCTACTTGTATTTTGCTTTAGCGGCTTTATAGCCGTCCCAATCCTGGTCTGGTTCTTCACATGTGTTCCATAATTTCCACTTATGAAAATGGTGTGTTAATGTGTTATTATCAATACCACACGAATAGTGACTAACTGCCTTGCGTATAATACCTACACCTACGCTGTTCGTGAAGAAAATAGTGCAACTGTAAAAGCTTATAACTTGGTCAGTTTTCGTTAGTTTCATTTAATTTTTTTTATACAGTATTTCAAAGCGAAACTCTAGTCGGGGTGTCTGAGCTTTGCACTATACAAAAGTTCACGTTGTATATCGACCATAAATATTTATATATATTATATTATACGTCACAAAGTACTAAGATTGTTTGGTCACGCTAGAATAAGACTATTTTTGTTCATTTTTTCGTATTCAAAACTGGAACTTCGAGCGACATGACCACTCTCTGAGAGCCTCTCGGCGGTACAAAATCGTATTTGTTCGCGTATCTGCATTTATAGGGGTTCACAAAATACTTTGTAAAAAAAAATCTGTATCTAGTTACATAAAAAGATATATTTTTATTGTCAAAGGAGAAGTTCTGACATAATATTACATAATTATCATAATGATTTAAACTACAGAAGCTGGTGAAAAGACAACTTAATTTTGGTGAAATTTCTCACTATTTGAGCAAACTTTACAGTCATTTTTCTCTAAAAAAAGGAACCTACTTGATATCAGGTTATTCTACAAACAGATAGCCAACCCCCTTTGCAATTGCTTCGTATCCCTTGTTTATTAAATTTATCAGTAATTTGACATGAATTTAAGCACCGAAAACTATGCAAATCGTATGATTTGAAAAACCTGTTTCACTTTCATTGATAATTACCATATGTAATCCGTTGTTAGGTAAAATATGTTTTAATAAACGTTTAGAGAGCTAAATTTACTAAGTATGTTAGTGAATACCATGTTTGTACGATAAATATTTAATGACTTTATATGCAATGAAAAGTATGGTTTCTGAGCAATATGTGGCGCGAAATATGTTAGCCCTCTTAATATCATTCGTTCGAATTTTGAATAGCTGGAACTACGTTACCCACAGAATAAAATTTGAATTACTGCCTAGTCGCGCCTAAAGAAGTTTTACTTCAATAACGGAATAGGTAATAACAAAACTAACTTAATCCACGTGCCAGTTGGGCGACTACAGAACCCTATTCTATGCACTTCACTGGTTTTATTATTATTACGCCTAAAAACTTTTATTAAACTTGTATTACTTTCATAGTGTCAAATTAAAATTATAGAAGTTGTACAATAAACAAAAAACCGGCCAAGTGCGAGTTGGACTCGCCCATGAAGGGTTTCGTAGCAGCAAGTAACATAATATAAAAGTTCTTATAGTTCGTTGTAACTTTGATTGATGTTTTAACACCTTCGCAGAAGTAGTGATTTTTCTAACCGAAAATTGCGGTTTACGACGTATTAAAAAAAACTACCGGCTCTATCTCGTTCAAACTAATTTTCGTTGGTAGTTTTTATAGCAATATACATCATATATTCTTTTTAGATTTATCATTCTCTTAGTTTAGACACACATTTTTCCACTTTGGAAGTGTCTCTTGCGCAAACTATTCACTTTAGAAAAAAATGATGTTAGAAACCTCAATAGCATTTTTGAAGACCTATCTATAGATACCATACACGTATGGGTTTGCTAAAAAAAAGTTAGTTTCAGTTCTGAGTATGGGGACCCCCAAAATTTACTGCGTTTTTCCTAGTTTTATATAAGAATCTTAATGCGGTTTACAGAATACATCTAGTTACCAAGTTTCAATAGCATAGGCCTTATAGTTCCGGAGAAAAGTGGTTGTGACACACGGACGGACAGACAGACAGACAGACAGACATGACGAATCTATAAGGGTTCCGTTTTTGCCATTTGGCTACGAAACCCTAAAAACTATAATCGAGACGGAGCGGCGGTGGCGGATGACGCAACCGAACAATTGTCCCGCGAATCTAAATTTAGACTGCCAGCGACCCCAACAAATTACGAAGGAATATTGCATATTTTTTTCCTGGTAACACCTTTTTAGGATTCCGTAGTTCAAGTTTCGTCGTTTCCGTTCGCATTTGGCTTTCTGTCCAAACGGTTAGTGCTAGAAAGATCAAACTTTGCATGCATATTATGTGTATTTGCCACGTCGACATATTGTTCAAATTAAAAAAAAATGTTAGGGTAGGTATCTCCCCTAAAAGTAAAGTCGGATTTTTTTTTCAGTGTGGTGTTATATTATATCTCTTAAAACATTGAGTGATCTCTAAGAGGATGTTTGATTCAAGCATGCGTTTGCGTTTTTAAGCGCATTTTTTTATCATAATAAGGTATCACTTTCTCTGCAGCACGCACACACACAGCTGGCATGAAAGCAGTAAACAATTATCATGATTGTAGTCAATGAAAATTTAAGAAAAGCTATAATGATTTTGATTACTTCTTTAAGAAATTAAGTTAAGTTAAGAAGTTACAGAAACTTCGTTCAAATATAACAACACAATCACAAAACCAACTCCTAAATCCACGTGCCAGAAGGCTGACTGTGAAATCCAGTTATATGCGCGGCCCAACATTTTTTTCATTGGGATATTTATAACTTTTTAATTAAAAAACTGCGTGCAAAAATAACGAAATAATTACAAAATCACCTTCTAAATTCACGTGCCCGTCTGGCTGACTAGGGTACCGTTTTCTGTGCGTGGTTTGACATGCTTTTCACGGGGTTTATTTATAACTTTCTACGTTTAGAAGTTACAGAGGTCTAATTTATAAAAACTACACATAAAAATAACGAAATAATTATAAAAACACCATCTAAATTCACGTGCCTGAATTGGTGACTGTTGAACCGTATTCATTCTGTGCTTGGCACGACATGCTTTTCACCAAATTTATTTATAACTTTGTAAAATTAGAGTTACAGAGACAACTTGTAAAATGTAAAAAATAACGAAATAATTACAAATCCACCTTTTAAATCCACATTCCAGTTTGGCTGACTACGGAACGTTATTCTATGCGTGACCTGACACGCACCTCATCGGTTTTATTTTGGTCGAACTTTACTGAAAGATATGGCGTATTTCTAGTTACCATTCTGAGAGAGCGATCTAATTTCAGGCTGGGTATCGTATTTGTGTCATCCGCAATGTTAGTTTAGGAGTCCCGGTCTTTATTTATTATGTGCGGAAATCCTACATAGTGACTAACTAGTCTACGGCCGAGAGTCCCGGGTAAGACCTCGGAAGGATGTCCTAGGGTGACGGAGCCCTGACATAAGTTCGAGAATTTATAATGACATCTGATGTCTTGATCATAAGCACAGGATTATTTAAGCGTATTGTTTTGATGACACTGTACACGTATAAAAATATTGCGAAATATTTTGATAAAAGTATAATTGTTTACGAATTAGGAAAAATAATCAAAACGCAATAAGATACAGCATAACACGACAATTTTCCGTGAAACAAACATAATCGGAAAATCAAGTGAACGTAACATGATATTAACAGCAGATCCTTCGTTTCAGATCTTCCTGAAGGATCCTTTGGCCATTGTATACATTGCAAATGATATTTTCTCAATCTCACAAAATTATTATGATACCCATAGCTGAAGGGCATGTATATTTTCAATTAGTAATATGATGCAAAACGCGATGCTATGGTAAACAAAATATTAAAACATGATAAAACTTGATAAGAAGACATAGGTATAGTTAATATTCTACTTGATTAGTAACAAATTTGAGCACTACGGGGCCCAAAAGTTGGCCTTACCTGCAAGTGGTCACTTGCTGATTACGTGAAGAACAATGTTATGGGAAAGAGAAAATAATTCTAAACAAGCGGAATGTGTTCGCAACGCAGATATTATATGAGAACAAATTAAAAGAGAATTATAATGGGATTGTTGCAAAATATGTTTCTTTATTAGCATTTTGCAGCTTTAATATTGTAATTTTTTTAGATTAAATTTGACAGTAATTTATAAAGTAATAACTTTAGCACTTATCTTTACAATATGTATGAATATTTTTTTAACGTTAAAGACCAGACGTACCCTAATTACTGCCTACGGTTGGGAGCCCCGGGTAAACCCTCGGAAGGATGACCCTAAGATTCTCAACAGACCTTGGCTACCACTACGGCCTCAACGCGTCTTTGGGGGGTTTTTCGGTTGTTATCCCGCTGCTTGGGGCGTGCGTGAAACTTTTACGTCACGAATATGTACGAACGAAAATCTTACTAATATTATAAATGCGAAAGTTTGTGAGTGTGGATGTTTGTTACTCTTTCACGCTCAAACCGCTGAACGGATCGGGCTGAAATTTAGTACAGAGATACATTATAGTCTGGAATAACACATAGGCTACCTTTTATCCCGGGAATAACTTCCCGCGGGAACAAATTTTACGCGGGCGAAGCTGCGGGAATCAGCTAGTATTCATATATAGAAATAATATATATTATTATTAGAATACTAGCATAGTTGATAAAAAATGCTATGTAATAGCTTTTCCGCGGCAGTCCCCGAGTGCCACACGTCTTTTCCACGGCAGTCCCCGAGTGCCACACGTCTTTTCCGCGGCAGTCCCCGAGTGCCACACGTCTTTTTTTTTTACTAAGTTTTAGCTTTATGTATAGGTATTACCAATTAATAGTACTACACGGTACAACCTAGCTGATATTTTATTTGTGTTTGATGTTTTTGCTTTGAAATAATACATAAGTAGCACGTGTGACTACAAACGAAAATTCAATCATAAGTTTAACTAGATATTCCGATACAAGAATTTCAGGAACAGTAATTAATTAAAATTAGAATAGTCTAATTTCTCAATTCTGTTTCTACATTCATCCTTTTGTGTTTTGTGAAGCAAGACATAGCTTGTAAATTGAATTCACAAAGTTAAATCAAAACGTCTATGTCAGCCTTTACATTGTCATCGTATAGTAGCGTTTTGGCATTTTCTTCGTTTTACTTATTGATTTTAAACATTTAGGTATGAACTGTAAAATTGTATCATAATGTAAAAAAAAATAAAGAGACATACCTTACAAATATTAATGTGGAAAGCAAACTGAACTCCTGGAGGTGCTTTAAACGCTAAGCTTTTAAGCCATCCTTAAAACTAAAGATCATACTCAAAGAGATAAACTCATAAATACCTAGTACTACATTATTATGAAATCAAAGAGATAATCTGCAACTGCAATATATTAGAATTCTGTTCAAATAGATTTCCAATTTTCAAACAGTAAAATATTCCAGCTCTCTCGACATATTACCTCTCCGGAAGGATATCGCATCGAAAAAATTCAATAATAAATCTTTCTGCATTAAAATTTGAACCTTGTGTGTATTGAATTTAGATAGTATTTTATTATATTTCGACTTAATAAACTAAACCATGTTTTCTAGTCGACTGAATATTTTTTTAATGTTTGATACCTCGTTATCTTTTAAAATACTTTATATCGTAAAATATCTTTCATTCTTTTGGAATCGGATGAGTTAACACGTGAATTGGACTGAAAATAGAAGTTATATTGAGGATTTGTACCTACGAGTATTAGAATATACCCTCGTTATGTCATGCTCCAGGTATTTTCAGTGCAAGTGTGCAATTCTCCGTAAGGATTTAATACTACTAAAGCACTCGTTTTGCTACTAATTAGCAAACATCGGTGCATCTAAGGAAATAGTATTCTGCGTAAAGTCTGGAATTCTAAAGGTATGAGCAATTAGCATCGTCAAAAGGAAAATATATGTGCAAGATTGGAAACTTGCATTTTAGCGATTCGAGGAAAGACTGGAACGCGTCTTTGTGAATGGCACGATCTATTTTCACAAATTGCTCCAATTCATTTCAAATCGGCAATCGGCTTACCACCGAGCATGGGACAAATACTAAAATTATGCTGAAATTTGTTACACAGATAATTAACAAAACTGCGATTCGGCTGAATTTTGATATTTTACGAGAAGCGACTGCGACCTCCACAACCGATAATTGGCGATGTCTACGGTCTGCAAATAGACTATTTTGGTATTTTACTCGGGGTAGGTTGCTTTTCACGGGGGGGGGGGGGGGGGGGGGGGCGTACGTACGCCAACACATTTATTGCTAGGTATTTGCTATTAACCCGTGGGAGATTTTTACCTTTCATGTTCATAACATATTTTTAATGAATGACATGAAAAAAAAAGCGGTCTCTCTGACGAATTATATCTACGTCTTCTTCATCATTAAAATACAAAGTGAAATCAAAACGACTTCTACGTAAATTAATTGGAACAGTTTATCGTTTGCATAAGGTTTAAGACTCCTTTGAAGGACTTGGTGTACACCCATTCAATAAAATACCGTTAGATATTATGAACCTTCGATTACATAAATTCGAAATGAAAATTAAGGTATGTCTTTTGATAAGGGCTTATTAATATACTTCTAACGATTTTTTCATGTTAGCGAGGAATGGAAATATTGAGACGATTTTAAACGTCGCTTGAAAAATTCACATGTTAATTTTTTTACGGAACTACCGTAGCTCGTTGTCCAATGTAAGGTATGGTATTGCAGACTATTACATAACTATAAAAAATGGCAGTAAGTTTCATCGCCAGTTTTTTCCTCATCTGCTCTATCTACTGCCTCGCGAATCTAGCAGTAAATGTAAAACCAATAATCTTTACGTTCATAAGTGTTACATTTGCCTGGCCTCGTGGTCTAGTGGTTAGTGGTTCTGACTATTCGGAGGCCATTGGTTCAATTGCCGTCTAGGACATTTGTCCTAGGTGATATTATGTGAAGTATTCTCTTTACGTTATAAGCACATTGAATTTTTCTGTGTCTGAGTTTAATTTATCTATAATATATGTATGTATTTAGAAATATATAAGTTTTGTTCCAAACTTCGGTACAAAATTCAAGTAGAACACATAAATATTTGTTTCAACCTGGAAATCGAACCTCAGAGGCTTGGACCATCACCACTTTGCCACCGAGGTACTAGGTTACACAACGTAGGACGCTAAAGATCAGCAGGGACTGCTAGCAACACGCGATCTTCAGTCCACGTGTAGCCGTGTCGCTCTATGATAGGCACCCAATGTATCAACTTTAGTTAGTTAAGTATTTAATTCTCACATTGTGTCCTTAACAATAAAATACTGTTGAACAAAAGCCAGCTTAACTCGATATTTCCAGTTGTTTTGAAACCTTGATGTCAGATAAAATCCGAGAAAACTTTTAAAAGTGAAACTGAATCAACAAAAGTAGTTAATATTATTTTTATTAAGCTATTGCATAGCTTCTATCGCGGGCCTTGCGTGGAGACCGAATCCAGAAATTGTGTCACGAAAACGAGTCACACTCTCGGCTACCTTCGGCCACGTTCGTGTATCTAGTCTAGTCTAGCAATTCATAATTTTTTTGTTTACGTCAATTATGAACTCTGCAGTCGTTATATATATTATTATTATTATTATGTCAAATAATCCAAAAATTGATGCTTGTACCCAGAATACATTTATTGTTGAAAATTACAGAGAAACATAAATATTACATATCTATATTTACACTATTACTATCTAAACTAAACCTAAATAAGGCCCCCGTGGCATTGTGCCCAAAAGACTAGCAGCATTCCCCCTTTGAATAGCAATACCTATTCGTTGAGCGAGAAAACTGCCAGCCCTTGGGTCACCAGTTGACTCCACAAGGCGCTTTTTCAAATTCTTGAAAAATTTTTGCGCATTGGGACCCCATGGACCTAGGGTCTCGACACCGACTGGACAAAATCGATCTTGCGCCTTCTGCGTACCGATCCGCGTCTTAACCACTCGACCAAAGTTGAATTAAGAGTGTTGGTCGAATTTAGAGTTCTTAATGTGAAATGACAATTTCGATGCTGTCAATTACATTAGTTGCTGTCAATTTACTTCGTCTAAATAAAAATTCGACTATAGGTGTATAGGTATTCATCATCTATGTACAACAGTGAACTGTACTCGTATAATTTGTGTAAAAAGTGTTTTAAATATAAATAAACAAAGTGCATTTATTAATGTAGAAAGTCACGAAAAATAGTGAAAGAAAATGAGTGAGTACTGTATATACATACATTTTATTATTATTATCACCAATGCAGTATCATTTTTTGTTTTGTTAATTTATATATAATACTGCTATAAAGATAACTAAACCCGGGAGTACGTTCCCATGGGAAGCGGGAAGAAAATTTCACGCTGACGTAGCCGCGAGCGCCATTTATCCCATACCTATGTACTTTAAACGTGTCATAAAAGTCACAACAATACCATACATGCATATTTCAAAGAATGTCTATTATTACCATAAAATTTGTAAAAATAGTTTTTAAGTAGAAAGAAGAAACCTATTGTTTTATCTTTTAACTAGCTGACCCTCGCAACTTTGTTTACGTCACACAAGGTCTATGAAATTAGAGGTATTTATTAATCATACTCATCAAGTAGCGTGTAAATCTGCCCTGTATGCTATATCAAAATAGAGCTTAATGGTTAAAACTATTCCTCAGTATAGAATTTTCCTCAGTATAAACAATTTACATACAAACACCGGCGTGTTAGAATTTTATTACATGTATCAATGTAGTAGACGTAACGTGTATAAAATGACATCAATCAAATGTCATCAATATTCTGAAAAAGAAATTAAAAATAGAGTTCACAAACTCTTTTGAAAATACATACTGTACCTACCTTAGAGGATCGTTATGAAGATAACAGGATAGTTAACAACCATCCATAGAAAATAGATGGTATAATGCTGAATACCGCAAAGAACAATCGGCGCGGCATAGAATGGGGCCTATACTGATATCCTGGAGGATATTAATGATGCCGATGTCCTGTGCCTGCTGAGGCACACACACGCCGTCATGCATGTCTGCAGGACAACGTGCAGGACAACGAGCAGGATGAGGCAGCGAATGGCTGGACTGAAATTAAAATCGACAGACGCAAGAGATGTGGTGGAGGCACTAATTCACGTACCTCGGGAGTGTCGTGTCAGAAACTGATGGAATAGAAGAGTACCCTACATCATTTCGAGTCTCGCCAAGGCCAGAATAACCTTTACACAGCTGCGCCCCGTAGGCAGTTGCGAAAATAGACACGAAGAGTGAAACTCAAAACAAAGTAAACGTTAAAACTGTACTGCTAACTGCTATACGGATGCGAGACATGGAAGGTCACTAAAGTAAAGACATTTCGCACCAGCTACCAGCTATAAGTCTTCGTCAAACGCTGCCTCCAATGGATCCTCGGTACATATGGGCCCGAGAACATCACGAACGTAAGACTATTGGAACGCTGCAGTGAGACCCCAACAGATCAAACGTCGGAAGTGTAGCTGCTGCGCTGGATTGGACACACGCTGCAAAGGGACCATGAATCACATCATACCAAGGCAAGCCTTGCTGAAACTACTGGTAGGCTTTCAAAAACTGTTCGATAGTAAGTAGGTACATTTATTGATAGTAGCTATAGGCTACATAACATAATGCGAAGATTAATAGGAGTGGTGCAGCAATGAGGAATGTTTCGAAAACGGAAAACATTTAATCGTTATAAGAGTATCCGTTGCGCCTCTGCGTAAATGGTTGAAGTTACATAAAAATAATTTATTACAAAATAATTGTTCTTCTTAAAAAGTTCTAAAACAAAATTCCAAAAGCCCAAATGTCCACAGTCAAGTAGGCACTTGGTACTTTACTTTGTTGAACATAGGCCTTAAAATCTTACTTCTTACTAATATTATAAATGCGAAAGTTTGTGAGTGTGGATGTTTGTTACTCTTTCACGCTCAAACCGCTGAACGGATCGGGCTGAAATTTGGTACGGAGATACATTATAGTCTGGAATAACACATAGGCTACCTTTTATCCCGGGAATAACTTCCCGCGGTAACAAATTTTACGCAGGCGAAGCTGCGGGCATCAGCTAGTATTCTTATATAGAAATAATTATACTAGCATAGTTGGTAAAAAATGCTATGTAATAGCTTTACCGCGGCAGTCCCCGAGTGCCACACGTCTTTTTTTTTTATTAAACTTCAAGATAACGTTCAAAGTCAAGCTATTGAAGGTTAAGTACTTTAAAAGATGTATTATAAACCATCTGTCATTGTCACAGAATTTCGCAACAGCGAACGAACAAAGGCTTCTTCGATTCGTTGCTAAGTATATAATTTTGAACGGTGTGAATAAAAATATAATTCTATTAGAATCATATAAACTTGCAGGTGACTTTGTAAGTCCAGTAAAATTCGCCTTTGTCTCTGATAAAAATATAAGTAGCAATTTTCATGTAGGATTCGTCTGATGGTAGGCAGTCTTAATAATAGCTTGGCGGGATATTTATTCCGTTGCACAGACATAATATTTTAGACAAGTATGTCTGTAGTTCGTTGCGTCCATAGATTTAGAATTTTTTTGTTACTTCATTCGCCATCTTGGTTTTAGTTTTTTGAACCTATTTTATTTTTATTTTACTCGATAAATAGTAATTACAAAAGATACTGAAACAAATATATACGACAGTAAAATAAAGTGTCGAAGTCGTTATATACCAGAAATTATGATTTACATGCCAAGCAACTCAATCAAATCAGATCATCACTTTGGTCTTACTGTACCACTTTAGCGGGACCAGTGTGTAGCATTTGTTTAAGTATTCCTTCTCTTAGCCCTAACCACGTCAGTCAGCAGGAACTCTTGAAGGTGAGAGTGACTTGGACCTAGAACCTAAAGATTTCTGTAAGCTGCCCGCATCAATTGACTCGCTTCAATGTAAATCACACAATATGTAGTATCTCTAATCATCTGTATATATATATAAAGTAGTTATACAATAACTTACCAATACTCATCATTTCGACGAGGACTTCGAGCTGGATCAGCAGGGCTACTATGGAAGCCGCGATCCCTCCGCTGACGGTCGCGAACGCCGGAGTGCCTGATTCCTTCGAAATCGTGGAGAAGTTTCTGCACAAAAGAAATTAATTTTCAGAGAAGGATTGAAGATGGCTCTTTAACGAGATAATGGAAAAGGATGATGTATTTTTGTAGTTATCATTGCACCTTTCTGTTTACAAACTTGGGTTTATAGCTCATACATTTTAAGTTACAGTACATTATCATTTATTGTTAGTATCATTACTATGACAGAGTAGCATAAAATTACTGATAATGGAAAATATTTAAAGAGGTTGATGGAACAGTAACTCAGAAATAAAGTAATGGATTACGTGTACTTGATATTAGCTAAAAATTCAACAAAAATCATGGAAATTTTATTTGATGAAATTATGCAATTTGTGAATTTTCCCATCTCATACGAATAAGAGTATAACTAATATACGAGCTGTTTAAAAGGATATTAATGGCATAATTAATTTTTTTCTTGAATAAAAGCGTCCAAGCTCGTCCGCCGCGCATCGTGAGGTTCCGTAACAGTGGAATCAAATTCAACTAAATTCTTTTTTACTCCAAAAAGTGCATGTTCTCGAGGCATAAATTATTTAACCAAAATCTAAACGTTACCAACTTAAGTAGTACCTATCTCTAAAGTACGCTTAGAAGAAAAATAATAAATAAACCTTTTTAGAAACACTACTACTTTCAATTTACAGACTGATTGACGTGTAACAGGGAAATTATAAAAGTTCCACGTTTCTACTGAACCTTAGACAGGAGCAATTGGCTACAACTTAATACATAGGGGTTGTAAAGTATAAAGTTCAGCATCAAGCCCGAGTTATAGTTGTAATCATGTTTGAATATGAAATGTGAGGAGCCTGCCTGAGGAGTTAGCATGTTACACCAGAGACAAGCTGTAAGACAGATGCCCCTCATGGTGTAACTTATAGTAGAGGAGGCGTTGAAGTGCGACCTTTACCCATCTGATAACCAGATGATACAATTTTCATTGATGCATAAAAACGTCTTATATTTTGGCTATCGAAAAAATTTCAATGCAATTTTTTTTTGATCACTTAGTCCCTTTTTGTTATAACATTTATTTGATAGTCGTTCAAACGCTATGCATTTTAAATTAATAGTTTATATCATATAAAATATGCCATTATCTTATTATATTTACGGTACACCTATTTTTGATTTGCTCGTTCAATTGGCATACCAGGAGGCTATGATAATAAAGTAGTACTCAAGCCTACCAAGGCAAATTATATAAGCTATAAACTATTAGATTGAAATGAATTTCAAAAGAATTGAAGGTTATGAAATAAGCTTCATCACTATTAATTAAAGACAAAAAAATTTTTTTAACAAAAAAGAAACACACTTCAAACAAAACTAAAAACTGTAAAATAAAATTTACTTAGCACAAAGTTAGTATATTCTGATTTATCAGATATCATGAAATATAATACAGAAATCGGTGCCCAGTACTGCCCAGTAAAACTATGTAGGCTTAGGTAGGCATTATTAAGCTCTCTCATAGTCATATTGGCACCGACTCAAGTATTATATTTAATGATATCTGATAAATCAGAATATACTAACTTTGTACTAAATAAATTTTATTTTTCAGTTTTTAGTTTTGTTTGAAGTCGGTTTCTTTTTTGTTAAAAAAATTTTTTTCACTGTTTTTAGTGACGTGTAGACTGAAAATCTATCTACCTAGGTGTAAAATTCTCGACAGTACAAATTAATCAAGCCCAAACACAAGGTAACTGCTGTTTATCGTTAGGGAATTCTCTCTACTGTCTGTTGTCTCCATCATCAGATCGTCTCCAGACCTTCATTTAGTCGTACTACTTAAAAGCTTTTAACAATAAAATTTACAAACGCTCTAGATGCCCCTACAATTTTCAAAAGTTAACTTCGATTTCTCCATGATGCCATCATCAGATCCTGACTTCCTTGAAATGGGACCACCTTGGGAGTATCTATTTCCGAACGAAAAAAAAAATTTTCAAATCGGTCCATAAACAACGGAGTTCTGCGCGAACAAACATAAAAAAAAATAAAAAAAAAACATATATACGGTCGAATTGAGTAACCTCCTCCTTTTTTGAAGTCGGTTAAATAAAATAGACATGTTCGGTTCGTGCATGTTTGAAATTTAATAAAACAAAGTTTCATTTGGTTATCAGATGAGTGAAGGTCGATATTCAGCGTCCCTCAAACTATAAAGATAGGTGCGCACTGGCAAAGGAAATACGAGGTGACAGTAATAAAATTAGGAAGCGCTACGAATGAACGTCTTTCACAATGGTCAGTGCTGTAAGTGACAGTTTCTGGCACTTACATATTAAATTAGGGTTTCCATGTTGTAAAAGACGCGCGATATGTGATTGATCGAAAATTTTCAGTGACATAGCAAAATTAAAGGCCTTAAGGTTGATTTTGAAAATTCTATAACCAGCCTCTTCTGATGTCTGTTTTGCAGTCAAAAAAAGGCGTATTTTTAATACGCCTTTTTTTGACTGTGATAATCACATCCAATCAAGTGGACCGTAAGGACGTCTGTCAATCAAATCAAAATTAATCGAAAGTACCCTGTTAATTTTGATTTCCTTGAGTGTCGAAAGATACGCCGTTTGAGACATAAACGGTCGTAACTTTTTTCACGCGCTTTTTACTACGCCTTAATTTAGAAGTTTGATTTTTTTACAGTTTTAAGGAACCGTAAACAGAAATATGATGGTATTGATTTCAACTCGATTTTTTCGAGTTACAAGTTTACTAAATAATGTGTCTTTATAGACAGACGGACAGACAACAAAGTGATCATATCACCTTTTTCGTTTTGAGATACGGAAAACTAAAAATAAATGAACACATCTTACAGAATTTTAAAAATCTGACTTAGTAGAGTCGAGCATTGCAACAAGTATTCGATCTAGGTCACGAAAAAAGGCCGGGAATACTGTTAGTATAGATAATAATATCAATTTTAAATTAAAAAGCTCTGTGTGATATTTCAATGAATAGTAACGAATTGAATGAAGCCCGTTGCACAATAGGGTTCACGAGAAACAAAGCTTTTCCACGTACAACTCATTGACATTAATTCAATTTTGCACATATAAATGATAATTTGAAATTCTGTAATGAGTATTCAGAGAAAGAGAACAAAGCATTATGGACTACAATGCAACGTGGTTTACATTACCTGTTATTTCCACGTAAATATGTTTAAGGTAAACCCTTTACTATACTAGTTTTATGTGTTTACTATACAAATAAATTTGTAACATAAATACCTAATATGTATTGATTCTATTGTTTCAGTAACTGTTACAAACACAAGGTGACATTTATTTGTTTTCCCAATGACGATGGATATAAACTTTTACTTTTGATGTAGAACATATATATAAATTAATAAATTATTATTTGTGGAAATTCGCACACAACATCCTTTAGCCCAAATTCAGCTAATACGATATTTATAGACGAGAGGTAAACAGATTTTTGTAGTGGTTATATGAGTGAAAGGAAAAACGGTGTGTGTCTCAACGCGCTGCCGTCTTTCAGAGTTAAATTATCGACCGAAAGCCAGGGACTCTGGTTTTGAAATATTACAAAATAATTTTTTCACATCAACCAGGCGTCGCGTGATGGTGCACATTTTTATACTAAGATGGCAGACAAGCATACCTGATGGTAAGCGGTCGTAGCATAAGGACGATTGCAACACCAGAGCTTTTTATAATATAATTTGGATTATTTCTATTGTCTGTGCCGTGGGAAAAAACAAATGATGAAATGTGGGTGTTTAGTAATACCTCTTCCTTATTCGAGGACAAAAGACGGCTATTGTATGTCTTACTTGCAATCTTACGCTATCTAGGAATTATACCTTGGTGCTATCAAAATAAAACTTTTACAGCGCACATTGTTACATTTCTAAATCTTTATTTTTCAATTCTTAGTGAACAAGTCGTTGTATCTATTGTGTGACTTGCCCTTGGTGACAAAGGTGAGACTTAAACTGCAACCTTGAAAACTGGTGCCGTTAATATTGTCACGCGTGCAGATATTATACTGACACTACGTTTGTTTGGTTGTTTAAAGGTGAACTTGACATCTTCGGTAAGAGTGGAGAGGTAAGTGTATATCATAATTGTCAGATCTACGTCATTTGTCTACCCTTTTTGAAGAAGGGTTTCTTTAAAATGAGGATATAAAGGTTTTTGTAGTGACGCAAGTGCAGCACCTCTAATTTGCAACCGCTGACAGGCTACGATTATCACTTTTAGCCCCTCTCTATAAAATAGAGTGCAGACGGGATTATGGCGAGCCTTTGTCTGTGGCTGTGACTCTGTCGCATTAAACTACGTCACTAGGTCATCTGTTCAAAGTTTGAAATAAAACAAAAATGACGACGTCAATCGGATTGAACTTTCACTTTCACAATAAACGTGATAGAGAGGGGCAGTCTGGTGAGAACGATCTCACGGCTTTCTTGTTCATCAAGTTGGTGGTCTGCTACCTTAGGCTAAGCGCATATTGGTAACAGGACTGTCTACAGACAGTGAAACTGCGAATAAGACGTCTCACAGATAAAACGGTTCGCGGTGCACGCCCACATTTCATCATCGGCAAAAGATGCTTACCTCGAGAATTTTCTATTTAAAGCCAGAGTTAGTCTTAAAACAGTAGTGTCTCTAATATACGCTATGCCATAATGATATATAGATTGATATAGATATATACAAGTACAACCCTTAATCCCTGCTCTTTGTTTTGCCAATATCGTCTTACAGGTGGTTTAAATTCCTCCGGCTCCGTTTGTAGTGCCCAATTTTCACTAAATCCATATTGCTTCGCTAATTCTAATTAACATGTCGAGTAAGGTTCGTTACTGTCTTAGGTGTTCTAGTTATTATCTTTGTCCTACCCATACGCACAGCTGTATTAGTGGATATTGAGTTAGCAAAGCGTGTGTAGCGCCTCTGATGTTGCAAACGTTCATAGGCTACGGTAAATAACCATCAGGTGGGCTGTAAACTTGTCTGCCAATTTAGTAGTATAAAAAAATTGCTGCGATCAAATTGACTTATTATATACAGTTACATAACCTGATAGATGATTTTTATCTGCACGCGAATATAGTTCAGCTGTAATATCGTTGCAGTGATCGTATCTCAAACTTTTAGCACAAAGAACCCCTAACATCACCAGAGCAACAGGCAGCAACAAAGCTACCCTCACCTGCGAACTATATACCTGTTGTCTGGCAGACGGCACTCCATTGCAAAACGTTGGTAGATCAATACTGTCTCCGTGACGTAATTAGAATGAACTTATGGTACCCTAGTTTTAAGTTTTAAATGCATCTAGGACAGCGCATTCAGATGAATAAGAAGCCCTGTAATGTTCAAGTAAAATGAACCGCAGATGAATAGACGGAATTGCATTTTACGGTCACAAACTTTAATGTGAAACCTATAAGATGGGATGTCGTAGGTATAACAAATTAATGTTCAGAGCTAATAATATCTTACTGGTCTAAGGAAAACTGTAGGTAATAGTGACATAAAGACGACCGTATTAGAAAGTTGTTTAGACGCTGTAACTGCTGATCGCATTTGGCAGAAATTTTGAACAGGGATAAATTATAGTCTGTAATAACACATAGGCTACTTATTATCCCGGGAATTAGTTCCCATGGAAACCAGCCGTGGGCACCACCTAAACATAAAGAAAAACTTATTCCACCAACATACCTGAATATAAGTCCGTCTTGTGCCATGGCGTAGACCACACGAGGTAGCGGGAACATGGAGCCAAACATTGAGACGGTGAGTCCAGCGAGCGCGCCAACCGCAACAATGTATTTGCAAATCGGAGCGTCGACGTGTGTAAACATTTGGAGTAGCGCTGAGTCGGTTTCGATAAGGTTGTACGGTACTGTTGACAAGAAATATTAGATTAAAATTTTGAAGTATTATTTTTAGTCATTGTTACACAAATACAAATTAAGATGTGCTATGGGATCGACCTACACAAAGCGATGGAATGGGATCAACCTACACGACTTATAGACATACTTTAAAATTTCTTAACGGGTTAATGGAAGGCATCGAAATTCCGGAATAAACTTATAAATCTCACAGGACGTTTCCCAGGTTTTAGAATTCGGAACCTAACAAACATACGACTTCGCCACTGAAACAGTAAAATAAGAAAGATTAACATCAGTTCATTGGGCAGTTTATTGGTGTTGGTAGAAAAATCATAAATCAAGCTAAAAAGCTAATGCGGTCCCTATACGATCATGCAGCATCAACATGCAGCTGGGCATGACATTTCTTTTAATCAATTGAATTTAAGTCACATGCACACACATGACAGAACACAATGCATGTCAAGCCGCTTGATCGCCTAGGGACCACATAAAGCTCTCAATATGCAGAAAGAAGATACGGAATTTTTTTTTAGGTGCGAAACCAAGCTGTCCTCCGCACGATCAAAAGGGCACCACTTCTATATTACATGTTTAAAAAGGACGCTCAATAATACCACCACTCCAAAAAAATAACAAAAACTACAGTTGAAAGATAATCTGTTTAAGCTGGGCTAAAACGTTCGCTAAAAGGGTTGCCGCTGGATATCATCATCCAAGCGTACGGCTCTGTTGTTCTGAAAACTTAGCTGTATTGCTTAAAAAATATAAATGGTATTTACATTATGTACAAGCAAAAAGTAAGAGTGTAGTACTATCTTCAAAAGTATGTGGTATGTCAAGCATATTTGGAGGAAAAGAGTAAGTGAGACATTTACGAACACACGTACCTATAGACTACCAGATGTAACTAAACATGAGGAATTTTTATGAATTTGAGTGAAAATGTGTACTGTGTGTTTGGATTTTTGGCTCTAACGGAGCTCTTTTTTTAAAAACCATGGTAGCCGGTGTGAGTTTGCATAACATCCGTGAGGGTAATAATAATTAATCTTTGTTAGACCGGAAAAAAAATAGCATCATGACGTGTTTTTTAAACCATGTGGCATCAATTTGAGGACACAAGGCTCTGTATCATAAACAAAAATCACAATCGTCAAATGAATAGTAGAACATAATAAAAATAAGTATGAGACGTCCCTAAGTTACCCGGTTTTACTCATTTCGAGTTTAGCATGACATTCGTAAGATTATTCACACGATAAAAACACAATGTTTTTAAAATTAATGAGGTACATAATTTGATTTTCAACTATCGTTCAAGATATTTATAAGCATGGGTTGTTTGATTGTTGCGCACCACGTGTTCTTTTATAAACCTGTTGCCTGTCGAACATGGGCAAGCTTTAAGTTAGCGGCGAAATGTTGTTACTAACAATCTTTCTGTATCTTTCTCTTCGAATCAAATAACATGAGATGATTGAGCACATTTGATTATACTGTAGACGTTGTGTTTTGACTAATGGAATAATTAACTATACTACATTCTGAGGTATTTGTCTCAAAAAATGAAACTAATCCAGCAACTGTGAATACACACATTTTAACAACAAATAAATTACTTATATTAAAATTTTTAACCATATTAGGATGCTAAAAGTTACTATGTTTGTTTATTGAATAGTGTATTTTCAGTTACAATTAATAAACGTAGAGATGTATTCGTGAACATTTTTGTAACTAAGGTTTATATTTTGTAAGATATTTTTCCTTCACGATAAACCGCCAAGCTTCGTCCCAATTAACATATAAACAGAAAATAACCAACTATTAAAATAAATAGCGACATCTGCTATCTGAAAATCGCTTCTTAAATAACGGCAAAACCTTTATTAAGTGCATTTAACAATTTATTCGAACAGTTAATGATGTATGTGGAAATAATTGACTTATATACATTTCCTTTGTCTATGCAGTGGTACTCACTCAATCGCAATTTTATTGTTCATTTATCACTGGTACATAATTCCTTATAACTTTTGGAACATATTATTATTTAGATAATGTATATTAAATTGGGAAGATGGTTTAAGCAAAATAGCGAGAATTTAACTTCTTATCATAAAAATGGTGTTACTATTTGGTGTGTACTTATACAGAAAAACAGATGAAAAATAAAGATAAAAAATGTTCAATAAATGTCGTTTATTATAAATTTACTTACATTTTTTATTAATTAATGGGATGGCATGAATCCTAGAAATAAAGGAAAAGACATATCAGTACAAAAGTTTGATTGAAAATTTGAAAGTATTTCTAATTTATCTGCAATTACTTACCACGTAGGAAGGTGATTAGGATATCATATAACATTTGTTGCCTGATCAGTCTACGCAACGATGCAATTAAATTTACAGACAATTCATATAGTTCTCGAATTTCTTGATAAATTGCTTGAACGTGATAGTAACGCTCTGTGGTGTCATAATATTCTTCGTCTTCGTCAACAATCATCTCCTCTGCTAATGTAAAATTCTTTTCATCATCTGCAATCTCTTGTAATCGAAGTGCAGCTTCTTCCTCATCAGGCAATTCTTGTATAGTCTCCAATTCGGAGAAACCGTCCGTAGAGTCCTCAAACATTACAACAATGAACTTACGGTGTGACGGTTTGTCCATATCGTCCATTATTAGGTACATATGAGAATTAAAATTATTTTTAAACTTTTAATTTCTAAATATCCGTTAAAGTAATCAAATTTTATATAATTCTTATTTTTTAATCTCCACCATAAACTTTTTATTTTCAAATCACATACGCAAACTAGTATTGTTGAAAACTTTTTTTTCTAAACTTATAAAGTCGACTTAAAATTGCGACAATTTTAAATAAAATATTTAAAATAGTTCATTAAATCACTCGAAAAGTTCAACTCTAAAGTTTATAAGTTCACACAGTTCAAGCAATGTTCATTCGCAAATATTCCCGTAACCGCCGCTGTTATTCGGAGCTAATTGGTGACTAGGTGGTCACTCGCCAATCTCCGAGATCGTAATGGCAGAGGCAGGGAGAAACTCTCGCGCGGGTTCCTGTTTCAGGACCTGCGCAGTACGTAACGACGGGCTAGGATCTGACCCTTGCGAAAGATATTTTAGATACGAAACTAGGTAAAGTCTCCGCCCCATACCCCGTTGCGAAGCGGCGCGGTGGTACCTCCCACGCGTTACCGACTTCAACGAACTTTCATCAAGGACCTAACACATAATTCTAAAAAAGATGACAATAGATATATCTTCTACATTGAGTTTAGAGTATAAAGATTTTAAGACACTTCATTACGAAATGTTTTTCCTGGAAATAAACAGGGTGCGCGTTAGTAACTTTTTTTGATTTTCAAATTCTACTTTAACGTTCTTATTATTATACTGTGTGTTAAAGTAGTTGCATCCTACTTGAGATTAGCAACACATACAACCTGTTGATAGCTCAGCGTGTGCGTGACATGGAATTACGAGAAACTTATAGCAAAGTGTTTTGGTTTATAGTTTTGCTATGCAAGATGATAAGATTATATCTATTTACTAGGTGGTATTAGTGACGTTGCCGGCATGGAATTCTGTTGCAGTTTCTGAATTCTATAGGAACTTATTCCAGGGAGAAAAATTAGCTTAGGTAGGTATTATTCCAACCCACAATCGATACCTATACCAAATTTCAACCAGATTCGTTGTGTGCGGGAAAGAATAAGAGCCAGCCATACATGAATAATTTCCAGTTTACAATACATACATACATATGGTCACGCCTTTATCCCCGAAAGGGTAGGCAGAGGCATATTATATGCCCACATTTCACCTTTGTATAATTTGTCCCACGTAATAGGTGGTGAGCCGTGTTGCCGTGTTTAAATGGACAGGCGCAGGTTGTGACTGCCTGCTGTTGAAATAAAGCCTTCAACTTAGCTTAACGACTGCCATTTTACTGGCAACCGGGACCAACGGCTTAGCGTGCCTTCCGAAGCACGGAAACGCTCAAAATAAATGTCACAAAGTGATCACATGGATGGTCACCCATCCATGGACCGGCCATAGTGAAAGTTGCTTACTGCAGTGATCGTTTACAGAACACTGAGTCCGCGGGGCCAGTTTACAATATCAATAAGAATGTGTATTGATCTGTAATAATGGATGTAATAAAATTAATCATAGGGTCGGCAGCGCGAGTGTAGCGCTTTTGCTACGGTGTCCACCAGTCATTGTCTGCCACCTAAGTGGTTTAAAAAATATGCTGCTACGAATACTTTACACAAATTAAGACCAGGGCACCGATTCTCGCTTCACACGACATGAATGCGTGGACGGAAATCGGCGGGTGACGCGTCGCCTGTCTCATATTTAGGAACGGCGAAACATGAGACGGGCGACGTTTCACCCGTAAATTTGCGTCCACGCATTCACGTCGTGTGGTCGAGAATCGGCGCCCAGTGGCTACCTTTGCTGGGTTTCTTATTTAACGTTTCGGAACTCTTATAGTTTAGTAATGTCCGTCTGTCCGTCCTCAGCTAACTGTCCAAATGCTACAAATAAATAGATGAAACTTTCATGGATATGTGTATTTACCACGAAAAGTTAGTGCTAAAATAAAATCACGTAATAGATATATTTTTTTTGAGGTACTACACGTAAAATGGGGATGATAATCTTTCTCGCTTATACCTCATAGTACGAGTATGGGGTATCATTATACAAGTCCTTTAAAAACATTCAGTGATTTTTAAGACGGTTACGGAACCTTCTTAAAAATGTTTTTAGGTACCCAGGTAAAGTTTTTACACAGGGTACGGTCCCTGGGTAAAAAAGTGACACTAATACTGAAACTCCGCTGTCCGTCTATCTCTCTGTTTGCGACGAGGCTATATCTCATGAACTGTGATTGCTAGAGAGAAATTTTCACAGATTATGTATATCTGTTGCCGCTATAATAACAAATTTAAAAAACAAAAAAGGAATAAAATTAAAGGGTCTGCCATACAACAAACCTATTCTTCTTACGTTTTTTGTTAAGGAACGCACTTTGACGGTTTTTGATATTCGCCTTCGTGCGCCAATTTGTTTTTTAAATAGGGCGCATATACGACTAGACCTAAAAATCTTAAAAAGATTGTGATGTTGGTCTATGTCAAGAGTGAAGTTTCTTAGAATTTCTTCTTCTTTCATGCTATAAACTGAAAATTTAGGAATGTCTACTGGTTTCCAAAATAGCATGTCCGTTACATTAAAAAAATATGTTTAGTTGTACCTTACGTTACTGATATTTTATGTACAAACAAATGACTAAAGTGTAAGTAGCAAGAGACTATAGAAAATCACATGCAAATGTATTGTAAAGGACTTCACTTTAAGGGCTCGTTTAAGGAGACGCGGCGCGTCGAGCGGTGCGGTCCGCCGAGCGGGCCGCCAGAAACACAAACGTATGGAAATGTTCAGAGCGTTCAAGGAGAAGCGTTTTTGCAAGCGTTTGTTTGAGTTGTAGCTGCCACAGCGGCGAGTGTCGTCGCGTCGGACGCGGCAATTGAAGCGACGGGTGATGCCGCGGAGGACGCGGCGGGTAAACCAGCGAGTCTCGCAATGGAGGAACGCGGCGGATGAAGCTGCGGGTGACGCCGCGAAGGACGCTTCAAGGAAGGGGTGGGAGAGGTGCGGGGTATGCGTTAGGTAGGAATGTCGGGCAATATCGTTCATAGAAAATATCGATATTAAAATAAAAATATTTATCAAAATAAAATATCGATATTTTATTTTGAAAATGTAATCGATGTTTATAACCCTCTGGAGCAGAACGTCATGAAAGCAAAATATCACGTACGCAAAATAAACGATACATCGATACTTATGAAAGATTGGCGTTCAATTCCATACGTCGAACTCGAACATTTCCATACGTTTCAGGGTGGCGTTCTATCTCCTCTTTTATTCTGTATCTTCATCAACTCGTTATTAGTTATTTTTATACAAATATCCATTAGTCAGTATAATTAACATTACTTAACACGTAGTTCTGTTACTATAAGATTTTTCTTAAGATTCATTTATATTTACATAAAATGGATATGTAATTCAAAAAAGACACGCATCACCATCGAGGGCAAAGGTGCTGCCTCCACATCTCAAATAATTTCCGCGCCTGAAAAAACGGCAGCAAAAGAAGAAAATAAGTTGCGACTTAAGGTTGGAGTACAAGGGAGAAAAAAAAACTTAGTATGGTAACACGAAAATCAGAAAAGCCAACCTTTCAGCTAGAGGTAAATTAACTATGAACGGACTATATGGAAGCTGCGCCCCCTTTTTTTTTTAATCACAAATATACTTATGCAAACTCGTTGCCTACGGAATTTTAGTTTTTGAGTAATTTAATTTACATTTTATTTATTTGAATATTTTGTTGATTCAATGTGAAAAACATTTAAATTTCAACCTTATGGTTCTAAAACTTTAATTTGTGTTGATTATTAAGAACTTACTATTTCTATTGTTTATTTTAATATTTTGAACCTGTTATAATTTGATTGTTCTAAAACTTTAATTTGTGTTGATTATGTAAGAACTTACTATTTCTGTTGTTTATTATTGATGAATAAAACTTGATATGGTATTTATTTTATAAAAAATTAAATGTCAAATTAGGAAAAAATCGATTAATTTAAAAAAATCGATAATTTTCTTGAGAAAAATCGATAATTTACTAATCGATTTTTCATGCTAAAGAAAAAATCGATTAATTAAAAATCGATTTTTATGTACAATGTCACATCCCTATGTCGCACTGAACGACGCCGTATATGAAGCTGCGTGCAACGCGGCGGATGCAGCGCCGAGTGAAGCTGCGTGCCACGCGGCGGACGCAGCGCCGAGAGAAGCCACGCCACTCGCGTCGCTCGACGCCCCGCGTGTCCTTAAACGAGCTCCTACATTTCCATATGTTTGAGTTTGGTCGTGACGCGACGCGGGCCGCTTTACGCGCCGCCTCACCATAAACGGTCAAATCGCTTGACGCGCCGCTGCAAGCCACGCCGTACGCGAAGCTTGACGCCCAGCGTCTCCTTAAACGAGCACTTGATGATATTTGATGTAACTTGGTACTGAAAGTCATCGAAAAGAATTTTAAAAAACCGGCCAATTGCGAACCGGCCTCACGCACCACCAGGGCTTAGTACCAAACAACAGTAAAATATCACGTTTGTTGTAAGGGTGCCCCCTTAAATATTATTGTTTTTCTGATTTTAATATTTGTTGTAGACCCGAAAAATTACTTTGCGGTATTTTTACTACAGGGAAATAATTTTTGGCATGATTAATTTTGTTATGAATCAACATTAAAAGATAAAAACAAAAGTTTTCGCACTAAGGTGCCACGACTAACCCAGCTGGAGAGGGTCTTGGTCTTCTTGTTTCCATCAGGAGTTAAGGGACATATTGCTCCGTATGGCTCCGTCTCAGGCACTGGACGGGGATTACTGTTAGAATTATGTGCCTGAAGTTACCAAGAGCATGTTAGGCGCACCTGTGCTGCAACTTAAAAAACCACCAACCCCGAACACGACGGCATTCCAAGTCATGCCTGGGTCCTGATGGCTCTCGAAGAATTTGGGTCTTGACTGATAGGGCTCTGATGCTGATGCGCTAAGCATAGCTCGAAAAAGGTCAGGGTGTAGCATATTATTGCAGAGCGCCTTGTTGGTCACTTCACACGAGTGGTGCCAGATTTGACTGATAGCCAGTTTAGTTTCCGTTGGAGGCGCTCTATCGTAGACGCGATCATTCGTGTCTGGGGTCTGACAGAGGAAGCGATATTGGGGGAAAGGTGGTGTGGCGGTGTCTGTCTTTCAACCCCTTTCCCTGAAGCTGCGTTAGAGAGGTACTCATTTATCATTATAGAGTGCTTTTCTACTTACGTCCGAGTTTCGAGGCTTATGTCTTCGAGACATGAATAAGCTACCGGCTAAGGTAAGGGGTATCGTGCGTTATTTTGGAGGAGTCGGTCCACTTCTGTAGAACCGCGGTGATGGTGCTACTCGGTCATTTGCTCGAAGGGTTCGACGTAACGTACTACGCTGATAAATCCCACGTTACGACGCAAAAATCTACTCACCGAGACGTGACCCTAAAGGGAGTTGCTCGAGTTCTGGGTCGAAGATGGCGACTGATACTGACCTGAATTTTGTAAGAGACTACTCTTACAAAATTCAGGTCCTGTGCTTTCACGGACCTCGGGAGGAGTCAACCACGGAATCCAGCATACAAGTAGGGGAAATTAGCGTTAATATCTAGCCCTCTATAAAGTATTTTGGAGTCGTACTCGATAGCGGGTTGAACTTCGAATACTATTTCCGAGACATGATTCAAAACTGAGGAGGGGCAACGACTGCACTCTCGCGGTGGTTGACCAACATTAGGGAACACAATGCGTCCTGCACACTATCAGGAACTCATGGAGACATGGAAGGTGCAGACTGAGCAACCAAGGTGGGAACTGCTGCAATCGGAGCGACCACACAGGGGGGGGGGGGGGAGGATGCAGGATGTCCATACATAAGTAGGCCCAAAAAAACAGCATAACAACAGAACCTCAAAAAACGCAGATTAGCACTATTGTAGCTGGGTGCTGAGCCGCGGTGATGACCTCGTCTACACGGGACCCTGAAACTTCCTTCCGAGGAGTTACCCGGGGCCGCCGCCCATACACCGATAGGTGGAATCAAAAAAACATTTAGATTTTCACACGAAAAATACAAAATTGCAGAAATTATGTCAGATAAGTAGTAATGTACCTATATAAATTACCCCTAAAAGGCTCGAAAAATGAGTTAAGGTAAGGGACATGTTGTATAAAATTACCGATTTGAGGTCTAATGTAAGGGTCAAAATTATTTTGTATGACGAGTTACTTTACTTGTCTGAGAAGAATAAAATCTAAATGGCCCTTAAATCAATTTTTTCGTTATAAATCGTTTTAGACAGTCGTAAAATTTGTACTGTAAGGGACATTTTTTTAACGATAGAGACATTTTGAGTATACCAATCGATAGAGCTCGAAATTCTGAATCCAATGATATATATAACTCATTTTCGCCAAAATGTCCCTTACGTTAATTGATACTTCTGGTGTCGAATTGGCTTAATTTGGGCTAGATGATGTTGTGTGAGAATCTCCACAAATATTTATTATTATTATTTATTAATGCCATACAAACTGTCTACGACCGTGAGTCACAGGGTTTCCGGCAGGCTTCGGCTGCCATAGCGGCCTCGTCTAGGGCCTAACCGACCCTTGGGATATCACCCGAACCCCTAGTACGGATGAAATCCCGAGGGTTGGTTAGGATGTCATCCCGCCGTTCAGTGTGTTGGTTCAGATGGTATATCCACTTCTTAGGGCGTGAGGCGTGAATGAGACTTTCGCGTCACGCTGCCGCCCTATTGGGCCTGATTTTGTAAGGCCAACGAGCATTTCCCGCCGCCCTGGTCATGGAACCCGAAATGTGGTATAAGTTTCATTGGAAATTAGAGGCCCACTTTAGAACCTCTATTAGTGCCTACGTTAGAGTCTTATTCTTTATTAAACTAACACTTTAAAACGGCCGCCCTAAATGTAAAAATCAACTTATTCGTCAGTCCAACCCCGATGACCAGTGCAAAATTAAATAAACCATCACAACGACTTATGGACAAAAACTTCCTATGATATTTGGATATTTCTCCGGTTACACCCTTGGGATATTAAGTCTGTCCGAGATCATTAAAACAATAACGCAGGAAAATTTGCGAGAAATGGAATGTTATCAGATACGTCTAATGACTAAATGTCAGCCAAATATAGAATGGTCATTTTTAAGATCCCTGCGTGTGTAATAGATATTTTTTTAGACGTCCTACGACGATGTCTACGTCCTCACCTCTAAAATACAATGTGATAGACGAGGCTTGCGGTTTCGATTGCGTGGATTTCTTTTGCAGTTCTCGCACCAATGTATTTCAGAAAAAAAACTATAGCTTATGTGTTATTTCTGTACAAAATTTTAGCCAAATCTATTCAGCCGTTAGAGCGCGATTCAATAGCAAACATCTCAAAGCCAAATATCCAAGTTAACACACTTTCACTGCTGACTTTTAGCTATTACTGTTTATGACATACATATACTAGTTTATGAGATATAGGTTGGTGAAAGACAGACGGACAGACAGCAAAATCTCAGTAAAAGCATCCCGTTTTTACCTTTTGAAATTTCGACTATATTCGTTTTTCAGGATTCCGTAGCCTAAAAAACTAACATAGTCACGTTTTTCGAATTTCATTCGTGTATTGAAGATTTGTGTGTTTTGGAGAAAATTCTGTAGTATTTTTCGATGCCATACATCAGAGGAATGAAAAAGACCGCCTCCGAGCTTTGAATGCAGTCGGATGGTGACGTATGGAATACAACCCAATATAGAGCGGTCGTATTTACTTTTTAAAAAGCGATGACGTCCCGCCTTCCTGATATTAGTTTACCAAAATGATTTTGACCCCTCTTGAGCCAAGTACCTAAATTGCACGATGCCACTGCTGCATACTACCTAAAACGCGAAATACCTGAAACTCGAAGTACCTAAATTGCACGATGCCTAAGAACATAATTTGCCTACAATGTACTTTGACAACAATGTTTAATGCCTAACAATGGAAATGCCTAAAATGAAGATTGCCAGCATAATACAAGGTACGGTCGGTCAAATTGATTTACCAGTATAGGTAGGTCTCGGATCATCTATTAATATCTATAGTACAACAAGTAGGGATAAGTAGTGAGGGATAGATGGATAAGGGGCATGTTATCGAATAAAAGCTATTAAACTGAAATGTTTATTGATATTTCGAAAAAACAAAAACAGTATCCTTACTAATAATTAAAGTAACTTAAAATAGTGAAAACAAACTAATTTTATCTATTTTTTTCTAATATACTAGTAAAATCATAGCGATGCTTTTATCTGTTTCTTTATTTTATAAATGCTTCTGAGTACTTCGAATGGCGATAAGTTCCCGTCGCTTAGCTTTTTGAGCTCTTGTTTGTATTTTCGATTAAATATTATGTCCATTCTATTACGGTTGTTAGTATTAAATAACGCATATTTTATTTTATGGTCCTGCCATTTTGCTTCTTGTAACAATTTTTGGAGAAATCTGATAAATGTAGAATTTGGTGGTACTCGGGCATTAAATCGTCTATGCCATCCCTCCAGGCCGTTGTTTGTTCGTTGTGTCTCACTTGCACAGCATATCATTTCCGGTGTATATTTTAACCACTGCTTCTCGTAGTAAATTATAAACTTTTGTAATTCTTCTGAATCCGTATAATTTTGTTTCATAGTATTCCACGCTTCCGATATACGATTCGCTGGAATAAGTGGTATGTTGCTTGACAGAGCAGTAAAAATTCTACCTTCATTGTTCGCAGTTAAATTCATTTTCTCAGCATTTCTCCATAGTGCTTTCGTAAAATGGTAATAACAACCGGTAACATGTACACCAGGAAACACTAACTTCATGGCTTGTACTTGGGCTACTTCAAAATCACATTTGAATTTTGTGATTTCTATATTGAAATTCTGTTTTATAAGTTCATATAATCTGATGTACGTATCTTGTTGTTTATTAGGAAGGAGTGCATAGATGATGGGTACAACATTAACGGAATCATCGTTGCTACCCAAGTCGACATGAATCGTGTACATTTGATAAAATAAAGGAATCCGCTTAAAAGTCCCATCGCCAAAGTATTGTAGTTGTTTGTTACTCATGTTTGTTAAGAATTTCCTTGTAAATGTAGTAGAAAATATCAAAATCTTGCGGTCTCCCCCACCATCTTCGCACACCAAAAAGTCAAGGCCAATAATATCTGGTACTAAAATATTTCCCGGGTCAATATCACTCAATTTTTTGAATTCCGTTTTTCTTGTTTTTAAAAAATTACGTCTAGCTCGTAATAAACTGTCTTTTTTGGATAAAAAAATTGGCATTCTTTCAAAATCTTCATCCACAGCCGGTTTATTTTCGGAAAATACCTGTTCAAAGATTTGCTGCACAGGTTTAAAACTTCGGCAAACCTGTTCTTTACAACTCTCTATCAGAACCTGCACTTCATTTTTGGCCAAATTTCTTTCGCAGGCGTGTCGGTTGGTGCCACCTTCCAATACTGCATCTCTGGCGTTATTCAGCTTGATCGAAGCACTGCACTCTTTTCTGTTAGAACACCTCCAAAGGCTGCTGCCATCTTTATTTTCTTTATTCACGGTGTAGCGATAACCCGAGAACAGTAGGGTCCTTCCTCCTTTGTTGTTTGTGACAAATTGTATCACATCCATTTCATAAAATGTGATTTGACGAAATAATGAAATGAACCCTTTTTGAGTAAAGTGCTTATTGATGCTGTCATACGTCAAGCAGATTGTTATTCAATAGATAATAATGAGTTTGAAGTGTCCAGTATTAAGTAATTAAGACCGAAGAGTCTGAATATGTGTCATATTTTAGCAAAATAGATTTCTTGATGTAATAAAATTGGCGTCATGCTTTGTAGGCAATTAAGTAGCATCGGCATTATACTTTGTAGACATTAAACAACATAGACATTTTGCTTCGTAGGCATTAAAACCTTATAGACATTAAAACTTAATAGGCATCCTGCACTTTAGACATTGACTTTAGGCAATTTGCTTCATAGGCATCTTGCAATTTAGGTACTTCGCTCAAGAGGGATTTTGACTGTGTAGTATATAAATGTCACTGTCCGATCACTGACCTATTTTGCGAGATTGAAAACTGTCGAGATTTACTTTTAACTTTAGTTTACGAGCGCGGAGTGCTCAGCAGGGCGCGACAGTACTTTACTGCCGCACAAGCACTGCTTCTCTACAAGTCGCAAGTGCGGCCGCACGCGGAGTACTGCTGTCACCTCTGGACAGGGGCATCTTAATACCAGTTTCATCCATTGGACTCGGTGCAAAGGCGAGCTATGAGAGTTGTCAACGATCCCATATTACCAGGTGGTGTGGAACCTCTTAGTGACAGGACAGACTTTGGTTTGTGCTCTGAGAAATTATTTGATATGATGCCTACTGCTACATTCTATCATCGCACCGCTCGCCACAGACAGGTGTTCATTCTCACACGTTGCGTTCTCAGCGCTGGAGCACGGTAAGATCTGACAGAGGCTTTCTTCCGCGTACGCTTAGATTGTAGAATAATCTCCCTGCTACGGTTTCGCCAAACGCCCACAGTAAAGGGTTCTTCAAAGAAGGTCTTAAAAGGTTTTAACAGGGTCGGAAATAAATATTTTTCGTGATTTTATGTTACCACTTTGTCGACGTGGTAAAGATATTCATGTAAACTTTTATAATTTTAGCACTAACGGTTTGAACAGTAGGCCGAAGACGGACGGACATAACAAAACTAGGGTTCCGAAAGGTGAACTGTGGAACCCTATGAAGTATCCTTAATTCTTCGTTACTGATAAAAATGTAACTTGTCGCTATCTATACATCCAATCAACGTCCAACTGAAATCGTTTGACCTAAAATCTTTCTTTTAACATATGAAATCCTGTCCGTACGTTTATGGACTATAATCTCATACGTTTTGAATACGGTTTTTGGTTAAATTGCGATGTGGTTTGTTCTTTTTAATATTCAGTGTTTGTTTTTCTAGGGTTCCGTAGTAAAGTGTAAAATACGGGACCCTATTCATGACTTGCCTTAGCGCGTCTAACCCACCACCAATCAACGCCCAACTGAAATCGTTCGACCTAAAATCTTCTTTCTTTTAACATATGAAATCCTCGTGGATGCTATACCGACTCACAACATATGCATATATACGGCGTACAGACTTTTTATAGTTATATTATAAGTTTAAGTAGATTTAGAAAGTTAACATTTTCATACAGGAAAATTAAATTCATGATGAAATGTTTTCATTTAGCAGACTAATATTTATTGAATAATTTATTGACTATAATAAACCATAACCAAACTTGTACAATATATCCATACACAAGAATTTCCAAACTTACAGGGACCTAAAAATGCCAAATAACTGAAAATTTCTACAATGTATATTTTCATTAGAAGGTATTACATTCTACGAATCTGAACCCTTATATTAATATCCTGCGTAATATATTAAAACTTCATTGAACAATGTTCTACAAAGATTAAAATTATCCCGAAAAAATAGTGACCTATAAAAAGCGTATAAAAGACGAAGTTTGAATTTATTAATTTTTTAAGCCTTGGAAGGCTAAGGGGGTTTGAAGAAACCGTATTGCCGTGTTGGAACAGACTCGACACTGTGAAAATTTTAAACGCCTTTTATAATGCCTTCAACTTGGTATAACGACTATTATATTGCTGACCACCGAGATTGACAGCTTAACGTCCGTTCTGAAACACGGAAACGTGCCCAAATAAAATGTTACAAAATGTTCACCCATCCAGAACCAGTCATAGCCAAAGTTGCTTACTGCAGTGTTCGTTTAAAGCACACTGAGTTAGAGGGGATGCGAGTGCTTTAACGAGCGATTTAATTTAACACGAATGAATCCGCGGTTTGTTTATTATTTGAATAATAATAGTAAATACTCATCAAAATTCAGCTCCTTTACTTATTTCAATATTTCTATATTACTTTGCGTTTGTAAAATAAACATAAAATATTAAAATAAATAACGCAGTTGAAATTTAATTCAGCTCCGTTATATAATTTTAATATTTCAAATTCATATTACTTTGCTTTTGTAAAATAAACATAAAATATTAAAATAAATAACGCAGTTGAATTTTAGTTTAACTGTAAAAGTTATATCAGTAATAACAAGTCATACTTCCCACTTTTATCAAAGGGTTGAAATTAAATTCAATGCCGTACATCGTACATGTATTTGGATTGTGAAATATTTTACTTCAAAGAGACTTATTTATTTACACAGCCAATATTAGTTTCATATATAACTTGGTATCTCGTGTGGCGACGGAAGGCCCGTGTGGCAACAAGAAAGAGTATAAAATGTCGCCACCGAGATTGTCGGAAGAGGCGACTAAGGAAACACTTTTGCAAAACGATCCATTGTGTACAGACGGAAAACTCGAAATGAAACCCGGTTGTCAGTAAAATGATAATCGTTAAGCCAAGTTGAAGGCGCTCGTCCATTTTAACACGGAAATAGGGTTCACCAACTATTACGTGGAATATAAAACTACGAGGTGAAATGTGGGCGTCTCTATGACTCTGCCTACCCCTTCGGGGATAAAGGCGTGTCCCGAATAATTTTGCCAGGATTATTATTATAATCTTCATAAGAATATACTAGTGGATTTCTAAGTATGAAAGCAGAAAGATGTATATTGAGCTAAATTCGTCACATCCTTTGCATTTTCTCGAAGGTTTCGAAAGGAAGTACGTCATTGACGAAAGTAAATATTGTGGCAGCGTTATTTTAATATAGGTACTAAAAATATGTCTATTTCATGAATTTTGTCGTAGAAAATTTGAGTTAGCCTATGGATAAAATTGATAAGCCAACAATATTGAAGTGTAACGGGGTTTAGCACAATTCTCTTGGAAGTGAGATAAACAGACTATCAGACAGATTTTTCCTATATATAGTGCCATCACACACACACACACACTGACAAATGCGTGCAAGAGAAATTGGTGCTACTTATGAATTATGAAACCACCGTCCTTATTGTTCTCATGGCACGGCAGTCCAAAAATGAACATATTGGTGATAATCGGGTACCATCCATTTTCTACTATGCTCAAGCGATAGATCTGTAAAATTTTGACTGGCCATCAAAATAATTATGCACTTTCTGAAAATTTGCAATAACTGTCGTTCAATTTTTGCATTTGGGGCTTGTTGAAACCTTCATGAATGCTATGCTAGTCTCCTACCAGCTAAAAGCCAACCGGGCTCTACAACTGCTGGCTGGGAAATACCACGAAAGTGTCCTCGAATGGCTAACTCGATGGCGCTGCTAAAACTAAACTCAAGACAAGATAGAACCTAAAATGAAAAACAGTACTGGATAAAGAACTTTATCTTCACGCGGCATTAAGTGATTATGGATGGATATAGAAGACATCACAAAATTGTTACATTCGCTCGTACAGGTATGTTTGTAAAGAATAAGAAGCTTATGCCTTTGTGGTTCACAAACATTGTCGCGAGCCATACTTATCGAGTCTCGCTTCAGAGCAACAACGTTCGCCACAATATACAACAACGGCTATTTGCTATCTTTGCGTCGCATTGCTGCGTTTGTTATTCACCTGGGACACAGTCTAACCCATGCCATCTCGACTTTAAAAAAAAAAAAAATAGCAGCTGTTATTCGACTAAGCCGTTTAAAACTCTGAAGTGAAGGTATGTTAATAATTCTGCCTAAGTTCCACTTAATCTTACAAACTTTTCGCGCTTTGGTTTGGTTTCCAACTATGTACCGCTGTTCCGTTCTGGAAGAATTTCCTTATAGGCATAAAAATGAGCCATTATGTTCAAAGTTTTAAATAATAAAAGGCAAACTTTTTCTCTAAGGTTTTAAAGTAAATGGATGCCTTTGAGCTAAACATCAATGGCGCCTTCATTCAACGCAACTATTTGGTTTCATCTACCCAAATGCTTATGCTTAATTAAAAAAATATAAAAGTAATCATTTTTTTTCCGTGTAGGTGGATGAATACAATAATTATAAGTAGCAAATTAAATACGTTAAGGGACCCTGAACCCACATCATAATATTGAGGAAATGATTGAAGTTTCAAATAACGTAAGAAGGTTGATTACCTTTTCACTATATTTTTATTAAACCATCTGGGCATCTGCTAGTCTACAGTACAATTATAGGTAGGTCTGTACAAATTTATTGGGTCTATGCAACTAGTGAACGTGCCATTCTAACCATTCACAATGATTTTAGGTTTTAATCCCTACGGAAAGTGATTGTCCCGCTGCAAGTATCATAAACAGATGTTTAAGCTTCTTACCCACTAAGAACTTGAAACTTGAACGCGACTAAAACGAAAGTGATGGTATTCGAAAGAGAAGAGGACAGAACGAATGCCAGGATAACTGTAAATGATGTAGTGCTGGAACAGGTGGATGAGTTTGTATATCTTGGATGTGCATTTAGCAGGGATGGACGGTACACCGCTGATGTAGAAAAGAGGGTAACTGCGGGAAATAGTGTGAATGGAGCGTTAGGCAAACTTTTAGGTACCAAGGCCTTAAGTCAAAAGGCCCAGCTCGCAGTACACAATGCGGTGCTGATACCTACGCTAACGTATGGAAGCGAGAGTTGGGTATGGCAGGAAACGCATGAAAGTAGAATAAACGCGGTCGAGATGCGCGCGCTACGCAAAATCTGCGGAGTAACGCTCGCAGATCGCGTTCGGAATGAAGATGTAAGAAAGAGAGTTGGTCTGAAAGAGAGTGTCGGTGTTAAAGTAAGGAAGGGCATGCTACGATGGTTCGGGCATGTGGAACGAATGGGAGATGAAAGAATGACAAAACAGATATACAACGCGAAAGTGGATGGACGTAGGAGTCGGGGAAGGCCACGACACACCTACCACGACCAAATTAATCATGTGTTAGTGGAGGGTGGTGTCAAGAGCCGTAGGAACCGACGTGCATGCATGAAAAGAAAAATGAAAGTTGAAGAGGCGAGTGAGGTGTGTATGGACCGTGCCGTGTGGCGCTCGGTTCTTTCTGCCTACCCCGCAAGGGATTTGGCGTGAAGATAGTATAGTATACCCACTAAGCCACACTACCGGTAGTGTCGTGGAGAAATTTCTTTACCTTCTACACTACCAGCTAATAGTGTCGCGGGTAATTTCTAAAAGGTTAAAGGTTAAAGGTTTTTCCATCTTCGTTCCCAGCGACACTAATATGAGATACCGCACTGCCAATATACTCTACCAGTAGTGTCGTAGGGAATAATTCTGCACTAGCGAATTGCAACAAATGAAGATCGGTGAAGCAAATGAACATCGTTCGGTGAAAGTACACGTAGAATGTAAATGAGCATTATCATAATGAGATAGACTTAAAAAACGCCAAGAGGGTAGGCAGAAGTGATTACACACCCACAATTTTGGCAGTTGTTCTGTTGAAAAGATTTAAAAAAATTCCAACAACCAAGGCAGATGATACATTTCTTTTACAAAAATATGATACCTGTGGTCCAAGCGTTCACAGTCATTTTAGCTCTGACAGATCGTTTTCTGTGTGTTGGGATTGCAGTAAAGTCGCCATAAGAGTGCCAGTTTAAGACATTTTACTGCATATTGGAGGAGATTATAAGATATAACCAATAGCATTAAGAGTTATTTTTTATATAAATATTCATTAGTTAATATAATTAACTTTAAGGGCTTGGTTCTGTTACGATACGATTTAACTTAAGTTTCATTTTTATTTACATAATTTTGGATATGTATTCAAAAAAGACTCTCATCACCATGACCAAGGAGGGCTAAGTTGCTGCATTCACGTCTCAAATAATTTTCACCCCCGAAAAAACGGCAGCAATAGAAGAAACTAAGTTTCGATTTGAGGTTTGATTACATGTGAGAAACAAAATCTTATTATCGTAAAACGAAAATCAAAGAAGCCAACCTCACAGCTAGAGGTAAAATAACTCTAAAACTCTCTCAGAGGACTATAAAAATGAGAAGGTACATCGCCCATATGAAAAAGTATCCCACATATGGGGTAAATTTACAAAACATCCACAAGGGCGCTGGTGTGCCTGGCAGGGTACATGTTTTATTTTTTTTCCATACGGCTATACCATTTTCCGCCAAAGACTCAGTGTGCGTTCCACACATATTAAAAGGATCAAAGTTTTGTTAGTGAGCAAGGTAAAAGAGAAGAAATAGGCAATTGTCACACAAGATCTATTATTCTGTAGTGTTAAAAAAAATTTCCTTCGATTTTAGAAAAAAAAATAGGTTTGACAAATATTTTATTTGATCAGTTTATAAAGTGACATATACCGTTAGGATGAAAATATCAGAAATCTATCTAAAAGGCTTTCTCTAACGTTCACTGAATTAGTACAACTTAACTATGAAAAATACCTTCTGGATAAGCACCTAATAGAACGAAAAAAGTCATATCAATACATTTCAGTTTCCGATACTACAGATCTTAATTCCGAAGCCCTTTGTGTAGGATCTCTAGTTTCAGAATGTCCATCTGTCCATCCGTTCTCGACATACCGTCAAAACGGCTAGTTCTAGAAAGATGCAAACTTGGCATGGATATGTGTATAGACGTTGACAACCTTTAGGTTCATAACGTCAACTGTGCCAAAACGTCAACTTCCCAAAACGTCAACTGTCCCAAAACGTCAACTTCCCAAAACGTCAACTGTCCCAAAACGACGACTTCCCAAAACGTCGACTCTCCCAAAACGACAACTTCCCAAAACGTCGACTGTCCCAAAACGACAACTTCCCAAAGCGACAACTTCCCAAAACGTCGACTGTGACAACAACTACTTGACATAGTTTACGGCAATTTACTAAGGATTTTAAGGATCTCTATTTCTACGTAGAGGAATGTATATACTGGTGTGTCGTAAATAGTGGTCCAGCGGTCAGGGTGTGATAGAACCGGTACCTGACAAACGAAACAAATGAAAACCGACAAAACAAATGAAGATCAATGAAACAAATGAAGATCGATAATACAAATAAAGATCAATGAAACAAATGAAGATCGGTAAAACCCTTGAGGTTCATTACGTCAACAAACAAATGAAGATCAGTAAAACAAATGTAGATCAATGAAACAAATGAAGATCAATAAAACAAATGAAAATCGGTAAAACAAATGAAGATCAATGAAATAAAAGAAGATCGGCAAAACGAATGAAGATAGAAAAATCATTTGCAGATCAATAAAACAAAAGACTAAGTAAGTTGATAAACTACTCGCAGCCAAATTTTGTAATCTAGATGCGATTGCCATTCAAAAAAATAGGTGCAAGCAATTCTTGACTTGCATTATATTTATTCATTTTTTATGTATTCGTGATCAGTGATGTCCATAAACGACGAGAATTGCTCGCACCTATTTTTTTGAATGGCAATCGCATCTAGATTACAAAATATGGCTGCGAGTAGTTTTTGACCTTATCAACTTGCTTAAAGTCTTTTATCTTATTGATCTTATTGTCGATCTTCATTTGTTTCGCCGATCTTCATTTATTTTGTCAGTCTTCATTTGTTTTATTTATTTATTGTATACTTTATTATTCTGTATATTTTGCATATTTTGTATATTTTGTATATATTTTGTATTATATATTTTGTATTTAATTATTGTTTCTACGGGAAGCGGGAACGGGAACAAACTTTTACGCCAGCGAAGCTGCGGGCATCAGCTAGTACGTCATAAACCCCAATTTTTTCCTTTCATTCCATTAACTCTAAAAAAATCATTTAATTTCATAAACATAAACCTTATGCTGCTACGGAAGGAACCCGTCATGGGGGCGTCCGACTCGCTCTTGGCCGGTTTTATTGAAAGTAGTCGTTATGGGAAGTTGTCGTTTTGGGAAGTAGACGTTTTGGAAAGTGGACGTTTTGGGAAGTTGACGTTTTGGGAAGTTGTCGTTTTGGGAAGTTGTCGTTTTGGGAAGTTGACGTTTTGGGAAGTTAATTTCAGAAGTTGACGTTTTGGGAAGTTGACGTTTTGGCACACCCCTAAGTCCTAAAATAAAAACACGAAAGTAAAGTTTTTTAAAGAACTTCTTATATACGTGAGTGGGTATGATTTTTAATCTTGTATCAACGCTATAGAGTGGGGTATCATTATCATCATTAGAATCCTTTAAAAATATTGAAAGTTTTCTTAGACGACTTTTAGATCGATGCATCCGTTTGCGTTTTAAAGCGCACCTATTTTCTTGTTAAAATACACCCCTCCCCCTCCATAAAAGTTAAACGCCAGTTTCGAAAAATCTGTAAATTTTCATGACAGTAGTTCGTCTATCCTCTTTGAAACAAACTTTAACGGCTTATATTGACTGACCTCGTGGTCCAATGGTTACAGTAAGTACCTGACTACGGATCCAGAAGTCGTGGGTTCCATTTCCACCCAGGATATATCTCTTTGTGTGATGAGCATATTGATTTGTTGTGGGTCTGGGTGTAATTTCATTACATATAATTTGTATGTATTTAGAAGTATATAACTATTTAAAAAAAAGAAGATAACTTCCTTAGTTCAGGGGTTTTTGAGGTCTTACTAGTAAAATGAGCTTACTTGGAAAACTGTACAAAAATAACGAATTACTACAAAACTTCTAAGCCCACCAGCAAGTATTAAACCATCGAACGTCGTAGCACATTTCCATCGTAGCACTTTCAGTCGTAGCACATTTCATTCGTAGCGCGACGTAGCCATAGCTTATAATATTACACATCTTCAACTAATACGGTCTTGATTACTGTACAGTCGACTACAATGAAATGTACTCGTTTAATCTTACAAAATGATATAAACATGCGAGTGCCATAATGATCTAACCAAATATAGAGACAAACATCATTATCTTTGGTTAGTTCATTATGGTACATATATTATAAATAATCTATAAATTATGTTATTATTGCTATCGCTACTATGACTGGTGTTATTTATTTAAATTTTTTATATTGTATTTTATTGCAACCTTTAATTACAATAGTTCTATTCACAATGTAACACTAAATTATGTGAAAGGAAATTCTTATCTGACGTTACTGTTTAGTAGCGATGGAAACGCAAATTGTGAAAATCTACACCCTGTCATAGTCCGATACTTACGATGATGGATAGTACCATAAAATACTTAACTTAAAAACAATATTCTATGAGACTGATTCGCCCCTTCCCCTTCCTTTAAAAGGGTGGCTCGAAAATTTTGAAAACGTGCGTAATGGTAGTCCATGTGGTTAACTTAATTCGGGAGCTAAGGACGTAGCTTGCAAAATACGCTTACTTGGAAAACTTGGTCCAAAAATAACAAAAGTATTATAAAACCACCTTCTAAATTCACGTGCCAGTACGGGTGACTACGGAACCTTCTTCTAAGAACGGGCGCGTGGCCTGACACGGACTTCTCCAGTTTTTTTTTAATATTAGCTGACATTCGCAACTTCGTTAACGTCACGTAAGAGGGAGTGTAAGGTGTACTTTTTCCGTAGACTGAATTATTTGCAAAAGATTTTAATTATAAGAATGGCCGCGTGGCTTGACACGGTATTCACCAGTTTTATTTAATTTTAGCTGACATGCGCAACTTTGTGAACGTCACGTAAGAGAGAGAGAGAGAGAGTAAGTTGTAGTATTTCAGCAGACTGAATTATTTTGCAAAATAAGACTTAATCTTTAAGCTTTTCATGATAAAGCAGACACGCCAGCTTAAAATGACCCTTACATTCAAAGGAACCTTTGAATCTATACTAATATTATAAAGCTGAAGAGTTTGTTTGTTTGTTTGTTTGTTTGTATGGTTGAACGCTAGGATCTCAGGAACTACTAGTTGGATTTCAAAAATTCTTTCACAGTTTGATAGTCGATTTATTAAGGATGGCTATAGGCTATATAACATCACGCTAAGACGAATAGGGGCGAAGCAGCAATCAATAATGTTTCGAAAACGGGGAATATTTTTTACCGTCTGGGAGCTTCCGAGGCGTACGCTGCGTAAATAGTTAAAGATACGTAAATATTGTGTATTACAATATTGTATCTCTTAAAAAGTTCTAAAAAAAAGTGCGCGCCAGTATATGTGTATCTCTCAAGGTTCGCTCACAATTACCTAATTTGTCTGTTTCTTAAGGTTCGCTCACAATATTATAAAACTGAAGAGTTTGTTTGTCCTAGGATCTCAGAAACTACTGGTTGCATATCGAAAATTATTTTACAATTTAATAGTCCATTTATTGAGGATGGCTAATGACAATATAAAATCACGCTAATGCGAATAGGAGCGGAGCAGCCATAAATAATGTTTCGAGAACGGGAAAAATTTCTTTCTTTTGAGACCTTCCACTGCGTACGCTGCGTAAATGGTTAAAGTTACGTGAAAATTTTGTATTACAAAAATGTTTAACTTTAAAAGTTACAAAAAAATGTCTTTAACAGCATATGCCTATCTTTTAAGGTTCACTTACAATAACCCCTTTTAATAAGTTTCGAAGTATGAGCGACGCGACGGGAGTAGGTAAACGTGGTCGGCAGTGGCACAGCCCGCACAGCCGACAGATAATAGTGGTAGCCAATCAACTGAACGATAAAAACCGGCCAAGTGCGAGTCGGACATACATGAGTTCCGTACCAAAAAAGGACGGGTGGAAGTAAATGCAACGGGAAACATTATATCACTTTTCATATTAATACCATACTTCTCTCCTTCTCAATCTCATTCGATGCAAACGAAGTTGTGCGGGTCAGCTCTAATGTTTATAAGCGACGCGACGGGACTAGACGCGACGAGAGTAAATGCGACGGGAAACATTATATTACTCAAAATATTAATACCATACCTCTCTTTTTCTAACTCTCATGTGCCGCAAACGAAGTTGCGCGGGTCAGCTAGTTATATGTATAGCGAAGACGCTTTTGAACATTGTATCTAGTAATCCTTAAAATGCTCCGTTGTTACTCGACTGCGCAACGCAAAGGATGGGTAATGTGTTTATCATTCTATGTATGTATGTACGTGGAGCGATTTGAATGTTTGAATCTTAGAACTGTCACCGAACTACAAGCAGTTATATTCGGAAAAACAAAAGCCGGACGTCCATCCGTCCGTCCCGTTCGTCCCTCAGCTTGTCCGTAACGACCTTTTATCTCCCGAATGCGTGAAGGTATCGAATTGAAGTAAATACCGTACGTACATTTCATTATAAATGTACAGAAAGATGTATGTACTTTAAACACCGTTTTTTTACGATTTTGTCATAAAAGTACAGTTCTTAGATTTTTCCTATATTTGTGGTATATGAGAATATAATAAAATGCCGAAACGTTTCTGAAGAAGCCCTCCGTAACGTAATTACGGAACACTCTTCTTCCTAGTTGGAGAGGCACTCTTAGTGACTTTCCAACTAGTATATGTTGGCGACTGCTGGTCGCCTTTTGTAGTCCTCTTGATCTCTCGCTCGTCACGATAATTTGCTCAAATGGCCTTCAACTTGGCTTAACGACGGCCATTTTACTGGCAACCGGGACCAACGGCTTAACGTGCCTTCCGAAGCACGAAAACACTCGAATAAATGTCGCAAAGCTGTCACATGGATGGTCATGAGTCTAAGTTATACATTTATTATATTAATGCTTGAACACACATATTGTAGAAATTTCTCTTAATTCCGTGCATTATCTTACGTTTGGGTTGCCAACCGTATTTTATAGCTAGCACAGGGCACTTCAGACAATAGACATTTTGATGAGTTTCAGCTTCTACTTATGCACGGTACAGCTATTTTTATAATATACATACATACATATACTCACGCCTTTATCCCCGAAGGGGTAGGCAGAGGCCTATACCGGCCCACATTTCACCGTGTACAATTCGGTCCCACGTGACAGGTGGTGAGCCCATCGCCGTGTTGAAATGGACCGCCGCCGTCAGAGCCTCGTCCGTTGTTCAGCAGGTGCACGAGCTTGCACGTGAGGTTGACTTGGGCCCGATGGTGTTGGTAGGGCCCCACTACACCCTATACTTTCATTTCTTTATTTTTATAATATAAAGAAATGAAAGTAAAGATAGTTCGTGAAACAACAAGTGGCTTTCTCAAGAATAATATTGTTGAACGTCTATAACACTGATTACTTATTTCATCAAGAATTTCTATAAAAATACAAAAATATAGGTACACAAGTCAGAAAATTATTGATATAGTATTCAAACATTTTTAGAATTCCGTACCTCAAAGGAAAAAACGTAACACTTATAGGATCACTCTGTTGTCCGTCCGTCTCTCCGTTTGTCCGTCAAGATCCTTTATCGTGAACGCATGAGGGCATTGAGTTGTAATTAATATACTATTTTACATTAAAATTTATAGTTCCTTGAAGCTATTAAAAAAAACTTTTAAGTTAATGCAGAATAAATAAATATTCACGGACATCTCACACAACGCTATCTGATCCCAAAGTAAGCTAGGAATAACCTGCTTGTGTTCTGGCACTGTATACTGTATACTGTTAAACAACATATATTTATACTGTGGTTATGGGTATCAGACCACGGATATTAATACTTATATACTTTTAAATACCTACATACATCACATCATGTAATTACTTCACTGCCTTAGCTTATGGTCATAGCACGTGTCATCTCAAGGCACTGATCTTGATGGCTCTATCACCCTCATATCCTGGAACATCATTCCGAGGGCTTGTCTGGGGCTCCCGGCTATGGGCAGTTAAGCAAAAGTCCAGCATAGCATCCATGAGGGATTTCCACGCGCTAAACAAAAAAGAAACCTACGTATTATTAAAAAAATGGCACTTTTAAATCCATTAAGAACAAAGAATTTGCAATAGAACTAGAACAATCAATAAATTAGAGCACGAGCAAATAAGAAAATTGTTGAAAGCGATGAAGCAATTTGCTTTTAAATCACGTCATTTGAACTTATTATAAAGTAATGTTCTTGGTGGCCTTATAAGACAAACTTCAGAGAACAGTTTGCGATGTGGTGGTTTCCAGGGTTCCGTATCCACGGGGGTAAACGGTACGCTATTTATGAGGCCTCGCTGTCCGACTGTCTATCTTTTTTTCTTTTAGATTTGGGTACCTGACCTTTGCCGCCAACTTGAGGACCACTGTCAAAAGTCTTAAGGACTGTGAGACTGGCCACCAATCGCTAGATGCGCTACGGCTTATAATCAGGCTGGTGTCGACGTCAATTTGGCGAGCTAAATATAAAAGAAAAAAAAACTGTATAATGTGGAATCTGTAGATTGGAATGTGGTACAAATTTTACATGAACGTAATACTGGTATTATATGAATCTCTCTACTTTTTACGGTAGAAGAACTATGTTGTGAGATTTGGTTTTTAAGGATCCCAAAAGATAAAACCGGGAACCTATCCATGAGACTTCGCTGTCCACCTGTCTATCTGTCAGTCCATCATGAGGCTGTATCTCAGGCACCGTGACAGCTAGAGAGCTGAAATTTTCATAAATGATGTATTTCTGTTGCCGCTAAGACAACAAATACTAAAATAAAAGAAAAATGTGCTATTAAGTGGGGCTACAGTAAATAGACAAAGAGTTTCTGTCTATTTACTGTTACTGTGTACATGTAAAGGTAAGTACGAAGACATACATATACATATACGTCGTACGTCGTACGTACGTCGTCGACGTATAGTACGTCGACCCTATTTCACCCTTACCTCACGTCCTCAATCTGAATGCTCATCCGTCATTCGAATTTTGTTTACACAGTAGATAATGTGCTCTAGAAATCTGACAAGCGCATAAATTAATGACGTCAACCACGTTTGATGTTAATACCTTGAGAAATTTGGGGGGGGGAGGTACAGTGTCAAAAATATGAATGTATCACATTTTCAATTCAGCAACTTCAATATTTTGGTAAGTAATTTATGCACCCTAGACTTTGGCCTTCTCATGCCAAATTAATTTAATGGTTTTCAAAGTTCGTCTAGTTTGATGAATCGATTGCATTCAAAATAGGGTCGGCAGCGTGTAGAAAGCACGTTTGAGTGGCAATTTCCGAATATCGGTGCGACTTGAACACGCAGACGGAAATTTACTGGTGATCCGTTATCTGTCTCGTGCTACAAAATACACTTCTTCTATACTACAAAATACAAGTTTTATGATCAAGAATCGGCCTCCTACAACCCTGGTGTTGTTAACGTACCTATAATGACTACAATACGCTATGGTGACTGATGTATACTCTGACTATATACCTTCTACTTACGATCAGGTGGACTTGGCAACTACTGTCGTGTCATAGTATAAAAATAAAGAGCCTTCTCCGTCAATCAGCAGGTGCAGCGCGTGCAGAAATTTTTAAATCAGTTTTGAAAGTTTATGTATTGTACGTACAATTTTAGGGACGTTTATAGGGTTCTGTACCTAAAATGTTAAACGGAACCCGATTATTCATACATGTATACATATGGTCACACCTTTATCCCCGAAAGGGTAGACAGAAGCATATCATATGCCCGCCCACATTTTACCTTTTTAGAATTTGTCACACGTAATAGGTGGTGAGCCGTATTGCCGTGTTGAGATGGACAGGCGCAGGTTGTGACTGCCTGATGTTGAAATTTTCAAGCCGCCTAGAAGGCCTTCAGGGACTGGCCATAGTGAAAGTTGCTTATTGCAGTGATCGTTTACAGAACACTAAGTCCGTGGGGCCACGAGCGCATAATATATTTTTGTTGCCGCTATAACAACAAATACTGAAACCATATAAAATATATCTGGCGCCCATACTACAATCGTGATTTTCCTGCCGTTTTTAGGTTCGGAACTCACCGTGCACGAATCCGACTCGCGCTTGGACAGTTTTTTACACATCGCCCCCTAACCCTAAGCTAATATAAGCTTGTATAGAATCTAGACAAATGATAAACATACTTACATATTTGTAAATACCTACACATTTTGCATTGAAACACCCGAACTCCGAAACATACATTTGTGGATCGCACAAATGTTTGGTACCATCCGGGAATCAAACCCAGCAATAATAATGGTTCAGGAATGTAGCCATTTAGAGAACAAATCAATGTGCTCATCACACAAAGATATTTGTCTTAGGTGGGAATCGAACCCACAACTTCCGAATCCGTAGTCATGTAGGTTCACTTCAGAAAAAAAAACGACACTTTGTCGGCTTGTTTACAAAATACGTTCTTGGTTATTTTTGTATATGTGATGAACAACATATGGCGTAACATGAACGAAAATTTGTGAGGGAATAAATAAATTTTTGCCTCGTATATTTGACAATGCGGACGGAAAATTTACAACCCCTTTACGACAAATGGCATCGACTTGACACCTAAGTAGTTCATTGCAAACGATTTCTATACGAGTATTACAATAATTTTACGGGATGTTAATGTTTACTACAGACTAGCGGACGTTACACGGTTTCATCCACGTAGCTCCCGTTCCCGTGGGAATGTGGGAATTAAATACAACCTATGGTACTTAGGGTGAATGTAGCTGGACAATGGTGAAAGAATTTTTGAAATCGGCACAGTAGCTTTTTAGTTTCTTCATTACAAAAATACACACCCAGAAATACAAATTATCCCTGTTTATAATATTAGTGTAGATTTTACATTGTACTTCGGAATTATAGTATCCGCAATACGAACTGGCACTTTGGGTCATAAATATCACTTTCTGTAGGGGTTGAACCATGTCGGTAAAATATTTAAGAATTTGTCGATATGTCGTAATCTAATATTAGCGGCGTTTTCCCTGAAAGAAAACGCATATTAAAATACTTACCTAATTCGAAGCTTATATAATGAGATAGGCATATCCGTTACCCGTAGGCTTATCTTACTCATGTTTGATGACGTATTTCCGTCGACTCAGCAGGCAGGGAGCGCCACCTGTGAACTTATAAATGCAGATGGCCGCCATGTTGTCCTCATTGGCTTTTATTCACCAGGCAGAATTTAAAAGTAAGCTTCGAATTAGGTAAGTATTTTAATATGCGTTTTCTTTCAGGGAAAACGCCGCTATTAAAAGTACTTGACCGTAATTCGAAGCTTATATAATGAGAAATGTTTGTTTTCGCCTGGTGAGTGACGGAAACGCCAATGTGATTCTAATTTATTTTTGGGAAAATAATATTACAGAATGTTGTATGTATGGTATCTAGATTTATAATCTTTACCACATTGAACAACTTAATATGTTATCTTAAATAGACTAAATAAGGAATCTTATATAAGGAGTAGTAAGTTTCCTTCTATTGACAGGATTAAATAATTGCGTATTATTATTATATTTGATTGGTGGTAGTTGCTGACATCATTACCAACCCATCGTCAATTACTTCGTGTTAGGATTAATTTAATCTTACCACCACCACCACCAATTCTTAGAAGCTGCTGCTGACCGGGTAGTGCCGGGGCTAGAATTGTTGGAGTACCTCTCACAGTCATAAGTAAACTATTTGACTGTGTAGTCTCATATCGGTTACTCTGATTAACCTAATTTCTATCTAGAATAAAGGATTCAATTGATTAGTCGTAGGTATTATCTTTGTTTACAATAGTTTTCCAACCAGATTGTCTGAAATGAAAATGATCAGTTTCGGACTCTGATTCGGGCCTAAAGTAGTACCTATGACGAGAGTTAAAACAATCGAGCAAAGTTAGATCGTGGATGCGGCGACCTAAGCATAAAATCACTATGACTAGATACTTGAAAAATGTTCTCTGTGTATCAATACTTGGTAATATTTAACTAAGTCAACAATCCCAATATCAATCAATATGTGACTTAATTTCTTTTCATTTTTCAAAGAGATCGACCAAGATATGTTTAACCAAAACATGCGAACTATGTAAGGTTGACTAGCGGTTTCTGTATTATCAAGTACAGCAACAACAGATTTATGTAACAGAATCGTATTTTATAATAATCATGAATAAAATACAAGTCGGTTAAAACTGTAAAATTTATAAGTATCTTAAAGGGTAGGTCTCCAGGAGCTCAATAGTAGAAGCTTTTGATTATATATCTGTTATTTACCTCTTCGCCCCCCCCCCCCACATTTCACTACTCCACAGATTCTCTATGTGAGGTGGTGGGAGACCTGTCGAGGTGTTTATTAGAAGGAAAGAAATAATGTTTATTAGGTTCTTTTGCAGGTTCTGCAGAAAGAATGGAACTGACAGAGCTCTCTCTTTGAGACTGCCCTCTATTAGTACCTTGTGCCATCGCGGCACCACAAACACAAACAATCCTGTTGACCGATTAAGGTGTGACAGCATCTTGGGTATTAAAAATGGTGGTGGAAGTAATATCCACACATTACAAACAGGCCTATCATGTAGTGTTCTCCATTTCATAATAGGAATATTGTTTGTAGGCAATCTTGCCTTAGTGGTGTTTGAAGCAAGGATGCTCACGAAAAATACCCGCAGGAGCTGATACATAATTATGGTATCGGCTCGGAATGCAGTGTATGGTGAAGTCAATTAGATGTCTGACAATTACACGCACGCTGACGAGTTAAGTTCGTCAAGGCAATTGATTTGGTCTCGTCCATCTGCGGGGGTGGACTACAACTGCTTTGAATGAATACAGACTGTAACACAGTACCGGTATATGATTTCGAATCATGTGTAAGATTGTCAGCATCTCTCTTCAATGCAGTGCAATCTTTGTTATTCTGGGCCCTCGAGCCTGTTAGAGAAATGTTTTCTAGCTGGGCTCCCAAGCGAAATCTGACGCGTCCGTGGTAAGAAAGCATCTCGGATGGAAAGCTTGTAAAATTGTCGAGAACCGGTAATTGCGGACTCACTATTGGAGTTCCACTTGTACCACTCCGTGCACTACTATTTTCTTCAGTGGGTTGTCGGTTAGGGGATTGACCGAATGTGACGCTGAGGTAAAGCTACCTCTAGGCACTGCGAAAGTGGTAAAAATTCAAAAGTCCCACCAAGTTTGAATTTTCTTTAAAAGAACTAAGTTTCTTTGATTTGGAATTAAATAAATCTTCCTTTTATGTCTAATATCTTTTCTTTTGGTATTGGACTTTCAGGTAGTTCTATGTCTATCGCATAACGATATGAGAGGTTTCTTTAGGAACCCATTATTGTTTTCTCCCAATTGTCTAACCATCCCTGGGTTTGAAGAGTTTTCAAGGCTATTTGTACGTGTTTGTGAAGAGTAACAGGATTTTGATGCGCAAAATGAGATTTTGTGTAGGTAGACGAGAATTTGAATACTCTTGTTCTATAGAAATCGAGGCACCCAGATGGTGAGAAACGAAAATGTTTTGGGTGCGGCTTACCCGAGTGGAAGACAAGAATGTGCTCTGAGACAGAATAATGTACACTACATCAGCTTTACCATGAAAATAAGCTTGACTGAGATGTATTTTGCACATCCAATCTCGTGGTTGGAGGAAATCTGGTAAACGAACCATGCTGAAAGATAGAACTATTCTGGCTTCACAAAAGCGTACAATGTCCTAAAACTGAATTCTGGGCGGGTGACCCATCGCTATTTGAAGTTAGGAAAAGTGGAGAAACCAAACTTGGTGACAAAGGAACTAGCTTTAGAGTGCCTTGAGCATTCATCTTTTGAACCATTGCACAATGTGGTCATTTCAGTTAAAAAGGAAACCTTTTTAAAAAGAGTTCGTTGTATATTTAAAGCAATTAGTATTCCACCTTAGTCAAGTTTTCCATAGCATTTTAACATAAAGTCAAAATTTTACAACTTTGTCAGGACGGGACTTGAACAGAGTTCGGTGTAAATTTAAATGTGGGAAAGTTATCAGTTTTGAGCAGGATTCGAACCTGCGTCCTCTCGAATACCGTGCAGGACGGATTGGAGTTTCTGGATAAAGGGAATGCGGTACCCTTTTATAAATTTAAAACTTTTTGGTACTCTCGTTCCTTACCAACGTATTTTGTACAGAGTTAACTGACCGACATAGAATGACAGGGTCATATCATTTAGTGTTTCCTTTGCTGGTGTGGGCAGAGGATGTTAGACCTCTCCTAGTCTCTTTGAGAGCCTCGAGCTCGGAAATTTCGTAATTGAAGGGACATCCTTGCATGGTTACTTAGTATGTTATCGTACGCCTGGTTACTATCGTATACCCAATTATTATAGATATTGTACATACCCCTCGAGGGTGGTAACTGGTTAGTGTTTCCTTTGCTGGTATGGGCAGAGGATGTTAAAATTCTCAGTCTCTTTGAGAGCCTAGAGCTCAGAAATTTCTTAATTGAAGGGACATTTACTGTCGTATGCCCAATTATTATAGATATTGTACACACCCCTCGAGAGTGGTAACTGTAATACAGGCCTAAAAAGGCTCTTGGTACAATGGAATCTGGACTCCATTCGATGGAGATCTGATCTTGACGCCTGATCCTCTCGAAGGCTGGCGTAATGATTAGGATGAACTTTTTTCAGGGTCATCCTTTTTGGAGATCGAAGACCAAAATGCATGCCTTCCAGAGTGCCGTTGAAAAGGCTTCAGCCTCGAAAATGTATGTGTTTGAAGGCGATATTTTATGAAGGTTCATTTTTAAGAATTGGGTCTTTGACAATTGTGAGGATAATATATGAAATCAGATCTATGGCCGCAGGCCATTTGTAATAAATTGATAAAAAATTTATCTTATTATTAAAGTAGGTCTTCAATTTTGTCATATATATTTTCGAAGAAACTTAAAAGTTTTTCAAAAGTTTCAAAATACAACAGGTTTTGGCAGCAAAAGCCTTTTGACAGAAAGAGCCTTGTCACCTTTTTCAAAATGTAGCAGGGATTCGAATTGACGGATCTCCCCGTTTTTGTCTAGGTTGACGAACCCAGGACTATGATTTTACAATAGTGGGTATCAGCATATTATCTTATCTAGGCAATTTGTCGCCAAAACGTGTTTATAAACCTCTTAGGTTATACTGTGTCTTAGGATCTTGGGTAACCGAAATCTCTTTTAATGCTGTCCCTATATAAAATACGAAGCAAGGATGATTGGCTGTTTCTATCATCCTCGTAAATTAACCTCTGATCTGTGAAGAAATTTACACTTGGTCAGGACCAGTGTTAGGTAAATGAGAAATAACTCACCTATTTCCATCATCCTTATCCGGTTTAGTGGAAGTCGGCTTCTTTTACTCCACTGGAACTGTAGCTATTTGACGTACCTAATACAGCAACTGGAGCTCAGAGCGCGCTTCTGAAATACTCCACTTGGAATTAGCTCACTTTCTAAGGATGGAGGATTCATTTCTATCAAGAAACCAAACTAAAAGAAATAGTATTATGTTAGGTAACTAAAATTTAAGTACCTACTACTTTCATGGTGAACATTTAGTTATTACTTTGACACACTCGTACGTATTCAGAAACTTGGGATGATTACGATTTTACCCATAATAGGCCATATTTTTACATGTATAGGAACATCTAGTAATTAATGCGCCTTTATGTGGGTAGGTATAAAAATATTTTGAAAATATTTTCTATATTCGGCGGTACTGACGCTGTACATACACGAAGCAAATAATATCTAAAAAAAAAGTATTAGTACCTATGAATACAATCTATCAAATCAGTTTGATATTAGCTGTAACTAAAGATATTAAATAAAAGAAACTGCAACCTCGAAAGGTTTACGTGCTATTTTAAAATAATAGGTTATTTCACGTTATGACGTATCACACTCATATGTGATCGTAAAAATATAAAGTAAAAACATACCTGAGACTTAAACGAACGGTCAAACCGTTAAATATGTCTGTAGGTTCACTTACTTCAATCACAAGTCACTTGTTTTAGATTCACTGTATATTCAAACGAACGGCAAAGCCGTTAAATAATTATTTCTGTAAATTCACTTACTTCATCCCAAGTCACTTTTTATAACTTTACTAGGTATATAACTAGTAACTAGAAAAAATAAATGCACTAGCAGGTGTTCCTGCTATAACCTTTTGCTACGGGAATCAAAACGCCAATGAGGACAACATGGCGGCCATCTGCATTTATAAGTTCACAGGTGGCGCTCCCTGCCTGCTGAGTCGACGGAAATACGTCATCAAACATGAGTAAGATAAGCCTACGGGTAACGGATATGCCTATCTCATTATATAAGCTTCGAATTACGGTCAAGTACTTTTAATAAGTGGGTAATTTGCTTTTAGTCGTAAATATGATATTAATAGCAAATAAGATTTTCTTAAATAATTAGCTTAATTTTAACAATAAAAAAGTAAATTTGATTTTTTTTAGTTAGTAATTCACCTACTCAACCTACTTATTTTAATATATTTATTTAATTTATTACATTTGTCTTAATAAATCAATGCTGGTATAAAAATAAATAAATAAATAAATCATATTTAAATTTTTCATTTCATTACTTTTGTCGATACTGTTATGGAATACGTAAAAGATTACCGGCACAGCACTATGGGTGCGAGTCCTGCTCCATAAGACTGTGTAGGTGCGAAAGAAATAGCACGAATCCGATGATTTATGGCCCAACGTGCCAGTTCGTATTGCGGATACTATAGTCATCCGATTTCAAAGGTGTGTGGCGTGGCGCATCTAGCGATTAGACCCACTTCTGACAGTGTTCCTCAAAGTGTAAAAATGTTAGCTTATTACTGAGACTCCGCTTTCCGTAGGTTTTATGTCTGTCTCCACACTGCATCTCAGGAACCTAGACAGCTGACATTTTTGCAGATATTTTTTTTATATTTAGTTCACCAAATTGACGTCGCCACGAGCCGGACGGAAAGCCGTGGCGCATCTAGCGATTAGACCCACTTCTGACAGTGTTCCTCAAGTTGACGGCCCTGTAATGTGCCTCTTCACACTCCTCTTGAAGAACCCGGGATTGTAAGATGAGGGAAACATGTATGCGGGCAGGTCGTTCCATGTTTAAATTTGATATAGATATTTCTGTTGTTACAAAATTAAATACTAAAATTCACTGCAGCATCGTTTTGTTTTTGGTACGGAGCCCTTAGTACACGGGTCTGTCACACAATGGTCGGTTTTATGCGTTATTAAATTTCTTGGATAATGTAATCTAAACTAATCGGTATTTCAAATAATTCATTCAATAATTGAGTCTTATTGGTTTAGCTTCATGTCTAATACCTATCTCTCGCAAAGGCAGGTTACATGACAATCTGCAGTATGTGGCCGACCCTGTTTTGAATGCAATCGATTCATCAAACTAAATGGATTTTGATGACAACTAAATGAATTTGACAGGAGTAGTCTAAAGTCCAGGGTGCATAAATTTACCTACCTACCGAAATCTTGATGTTGCTGAAATGCAAATGTGATTCGTTCATATTTTTGACACTGTATTTACGCAAATTTTTCAAGGTATTAACGTCAAATGTGTTTGACGTCATAAATTTATGCCCTTGTCAGATTTCTTCAAAAGGGGTCTTAGAAGGTATTTTACAAGTTCAGCACGTCGGCAGAGCTAGTGTTGCAAACGTCCATGAACTACGGTGACCGCTTTCTATCATTCGTCAGATTGGCCACCTGCTTGACTGCCACCTTTGTGGTGTAAAAAAGAGATACTCAGGCATGTTATCTATACTTACTATTATTAAAAATAGGACTGAGTTACTAATAATACACATTGATTGTTTGTTTGCGTTGCTCCGAAACGAACGGATTTGAAAAATACTGTTCGTATTCGAAAGCTACACTATGCCTAAGTGACATAGGCTATATTATTGTATTCCCGTATTCCCACGGGAACTACGCAGGTGAAATCGCGTGAGGTCCGTAAGTTGCGTATAAATTCTATGTGTTTCACCATTTAGTTTTTGTCGCAAACGTCGGTCCTCAGACGAGCCATTTCGTAGAAGTTCGACCACGAACGTCGAGACAAAAATAAAACTGGTAAAGTGCGTGTTGGGGCACGCTTTCCACCGGCACGTCATCAGCCACGTGGATTTTGAAGGCGGTTTTGATATTATTTCGATATTGAAATTTTCCTTACGCGGTTTATAACTTTGGCCACCTTGACTCCTGAACTATTGGGCTATCGTCATGAAGGTATCGTCGTTAGAGGGGGGGAGCTAATTTGCGCTTAAAGAACGCATGACTGAATCAAAAATCGTCTTAGCAACCTCTCAATATTTGTAATAGACCTATTAATTAATATTAGTGGACAATCGCACACAACGTCGTCACCTAGTTCATATTAAGCTAATATACGCTTGTGCTATGGGATCTAGACAGCTGTTAGACATACTTATATATTTCTAAACATATAAATTTGGTAGATTCAATTTATGTGCTCACAAAATATGTTTGGACGTTCCAAACACATTTGTGGATCACATAAATATTTCAACCGACCCAGGAACAGAACTCAAGATCTACTACCTAACTTACCGATTGCGCCACCGAGAGGCAAGCAGTATCTCTAATGATACAGCAACGTAAGGGATAGACACGAAAAAACTTAATCCCCACTATTGCATTGTGTGATCACACATGATGAAGAGGTAGATAATTTTGTAAGAAATAAATAATTTGCATAAAAGTACTTACTAGCCGATTCGCGCAACTTCGTTTTGTTACAGTACTACTTGTCTGTATACTGACTGCAGCGTCATCTGCCGTGCTTATTTGTGAATCTAAACCATCTAGGGCACCACCCAAATGCATACAAAAAAAACTTCATTCAAAGGCTAATATCTCAAATTTAGTATACCTGCTTTGAAATAAAACGAATACATGCATGTACAATGCAAGTCGGACTCGCGGTTATAGGGTTCCGTACCAAAAAACGGCAAAGAATAACGTTTGTTGCATAGGCCTGGTCCCCCCCCCCCCCCCTGTTTTATCTGATTTAAGTATTTGTTGTCACAGTAGCAACAGAAATACATCATCTGTAAAAAAATTAGCTACCTAGCTGTTCCTGTGATACAGCCTTATGACGGACAGACAGACAGAAAGACGGACAACGAAGTCTCATTTTTACCCTTTGCGAACGGATAAACGACATGAGATAAAGTATGTTTTATGGGAGGAGACGTCCACCCCCTAAGAAGCGGGATAACACTCGAAAACCCCCCAAATACGCGGGATACTCCCGAACTCCCCCTTAGATAAGTCCGCAATGGTAGCCGTAGGTCTGTTGGGAGTCCTGGAGTATCCTTCCGGGGGCTAACCCGGGGCTCCCAACCGTAGGCTGTTAGGCAGAATACGTGAGGTTTTTAGTCGGTAGGAGTCCAGCATAGCATCCATGTAGGATTTTCTCTCACGTTACAAAAAAAAAACAAAATGGGCAGAAGTTATTTTAATCTTGGGATACAATGATAGACACACCGGTGAGCTTTGTCACCCTGACATTAGATGTGGTCTTTCCATGGCCACTCAATTCTGATCGCATAATTATGTCATGTATTATGTATCATGTATCAATCAATCAAATTCCTTCGCATCCAAAAACCTATCTCACTCTGCTAAGGCAAAACGCACAGTGGTGACAAGACTGTCTCTAGACAGACTACTTCTATACTAAGTCTACGAAACTGCGCACACTGCGAACAATACGTCTTAGACAAACTACTTTTTTATGGTGTGCGCCGAAATCCGCTAATTGGCAGCCAATTTTACGCCGACAATCGGACCGTTTGCATTTGCAACCTAATCATTTTGGTACTGTACCACGCTGATCAAACCGGTATAAAATTTCGCCATATTATTATTAATTAGTCAGCACGTGCATCATTTGCAGGAGAGCTCATATTCATCCCAAAAGATTATGTTAGGGTGATATTGCACCTTTTCATCTTATACATTTCGCTAGGGTCATAATGCACCCTAATGAAATCGCAGTCTCATTCAATTCAGACAATGCATACATAACAAAAGATTCGCATTGATTGAATCCTTTAGCATAATCCTAATTGAATGAGCTCTAATTTAGTATCAAAGTTCCATTTTCATAGTTTCGCACCATAAGTGTAAAAAACGGGACCCTTTCAGGAACAGCAAATACTAAAAACAGAAAATTAATAATATAAATGGTTGCTCTACAAGAAACGTAAACTTTTTGCCGGTTTTCGGTACTATGAAACTGCTGTATGCGAATCCGACTCAGACTTGACGGGTTTTTAATGTTCTGTAGTTCACTTTGCGGATACAGTTTTATAGTTTCGTCCAGTCCGTACGTACGTGAAGAAAGATGAAACTTTGCATGGATATGATTGGGTATGTACCACATCTACAAAGTGCTAACATAATATTTCAGCCTGCACATAAAGTGGAATCATGGGGTAATCACTTAGAACTGAGCATTGAATTATAATTAAACCAACTTTCGTAGGTTCTCAACGTTGCAGTTACATTGAGACTTGTCATGATATAGCCTTTTTCTAAATCCTGTTATGGTTTCGTTACATAGGGTCATATAAGTAATATTGAAAAATTGTGGAACAGTACAAGTGAAGTTTTTTAATATGTGTAGCAAGTTCCATCAAGTGCCATCAATCAACAGTATCAATAATCATATAAGTAAGATTACTTTTCTGTACATCCGTAGTTTGATTTTTCTATATCTTACGAACTCTGTCATTAATTTATCTATTAGGCTGAAGTTAATTTGAATTTAGTTGGTACACCGATCGTTATTACGCGGCTTAGCAGCCGGAGAGTTTCCTGCAAAAACTGCTTGGCGACGCTGGTGTCGTCAATATGTCAAGTGACGTCTCTATCTCATAGTATGCAAATGTACTCTGTGAGCGGGATTGACGTCGGGAGTGTTGTAGAGGCCTAAAATAACTTGTAAATTGCGGGAACTTGGAAAACTTCGTACAAAAATATCGAAATATTACAAACCACCTTCTAAAACCACGTGCCATTACGGGTGACTACGAAACCTTATTCTATGCGTGGCCTGACACGCAGTCACCGGCTCTGAAAATGGGACCCACCTTAGAAGTGAACACTATCAGATAGTGTTCACTTGTAAGTTCTTCGTTAGATTCTAACGAAAAAAGTTTTTTTTAAATCAAAGTATTTAACGCTGGTATCCACTAATCTAAGTATTTATTGGATCTTATTGTTGGTTAGTAAAATTTCATCCTCATCATATCATTTTTCCTCTAAAGAGATCATCAAGTTCATTATAGTGAGATACCCTGGGCTGGAAGTATGACCGTTCAGATACGTCCGGCGCAAGGTACTGCCGCACGGCACATTTACACGGCGGCAGGCGTGGCGCGGCGTGGTTTTCGCACGGCGATTGTAGGCGGGAATCGGCAAAATAGAGAAGCACGCTGGTGTAATTTCATTTTGAAATCGATAATTTTGACATTTTATAAAAGATCTAAGAACACATTTTGGTATTTTCTGATCTATACAATTATTATAAAGAGATAATATTTGATTGTTTGTTTGCACTCAATAAGCTCCGAAAATACTGATCAAATTAGAAAAATTCTTTCACTGTGTTAAAGCTACACTAGTCCCACGTGAAAAAAAAACCAACAAACATACATAGCCTGTTTGCCTTCTGCTAGTATTAAAGTATTAATAATTATCGTCAAGATCAGAGTTTCTTTAGTACCTAAACAACGTATATTTATACTGTGATTTAGCTGAAGTCAGTTTAAAACAATTTCCTATTAATTTGAAGTTAAACATTAAATAACTGCTTAACTTGAGAAGAAATGCTGTCCCTTTCATCACAGTGTTAATTACTCTTGACTTAATTTGGAGTGTTTCGAAGTGGGCTATTATCTATTCTAGTATTTGTGTAATAATTGCTTCATTGTACTCCGAAGATTATAGTTCGAATTCCACACAATTAGTTGTTATAATCTAAGTTCAAGTTCTTAGCGAAATTGTTGACTAGTTTATGTTAAAATTAATTATTTAAAATTATACCTTGAGCAGTTTCACCCAACTTGCTGACGCTTAGACCGTCTTAATAAAGTTACTAATTTAAGTATTGAAGAAGATTTTTACTTTTTTAATTTTTTTATTGGCATTCGACGACACATAGATTGAAAAAAAAATCCTGTGAAACAGAATTTTAATCTTCTGCATTCATATTGAAATAAAGAGTATTTTTTCTAAATGAAAACCAGTAAATAATAAACGACTTACCTTCTAGCCGTCGTCGATCCTGCAGCGTCTCGTGTGTGATAAAAGAAATTAAAAAAATAACACTTACCAATGAGAGTGAGCATCATGGAGATGCTGACGTAGGCCACAAGGATGATGCCAAGGCTGTACACGATAGCCAGAGGGATTGATCGCTTGGGGTTGTTAGCTTCCTCTCCAGTCGTGGCGATGATGTCAAAACCGATGAAGGCGTAGAAACAGGTTGCGGCTCCACTGAATACCTATTGACAAAAATGATACTTGTTAAACAATTCCTGTACATGTTTTTAAGTAAGATGCTTGAATAGGTTATGTCTAAGCCCTTTTTTTGTAGGGGCACGCAGTGGCCTCGAAAGGAATATCGAAACTGTGGTGGTTGTTAACTCATAAAGATCCTCTACGGTAGGTACAGTATGTATTTCCAAAAGAGTTTGTGAACCCTATTTTTAATTTCTTTTTCAGAATATTGATGACATTTTAAACATGATACGTCTACAACATAGGTACATGTAATAAAATTGTGTGTTTGTACGTAAATTGTTCATACTGAAGAAAAATCTAAAATAAGGGCTCTTTGTTTACTATTTCCTATGAAATTGCTATCTTTGAAATATTACACCTACCAAAGTAATCTGCTGAAAGCGCTGTTCACTTTTTAAAGAATAAATATTTACGATGAAAATCGAAAAATAAGTTAGTATGTGACCCGTATAATGTTCAATCATGGCGACACGAAATTAATTTCGTTGCGCAATATTTGATTTTGCTATATCTCGAAAAGTATTCATTTAATTTTCATGGTGTAAAAGAAATAAATAATCTTTATGATATGTTCAAGCCAACTAACTTATTTAAATTGAGAAGGATACCTTATTAGGTACCTAATATATAAAATAAAATGGCAAGAAAACACGTTTGTTGTATGGGAGCCCCCCTTAAATATTATTATGTTTTTGTTTTTTAGTATTTGTTGTTATAGCGGCAACAAAAACACTGTGAAAATTTCAACTCTCTAGCTATCACCGTTCATGAGATACAGCGTCGTGACGGACAGACAGACAGACAGAAGGACAGAGAAGTCTCATGAACAGGGTCCCGTTTCTTACCCTTTAGGTACGGAACCCTAAAAACCGTTGAATTGAGAACCTACCTTAACTTTTTTTTTAAATCGGTTAAAAATAGTAGGTACTAAAAGTTTTATGATACAGGCACTGTATAATTGGATTGGGATGGATTTTCACCATCACAGGATAGCCTTTGACAACTCTGATGGCCAATCCATCTCAATCCAATTATACAGTGCCTGTATCATAAAACTTTTGTAAGCTAGGTCAGAGGAATCTAGGTGACCTGACTGGTATTACTCGGAAACGTAGCGATATCGTCCCAGGCGCCCCTAGCGATATCACCACAAGCTGAAGAGGATTTGTACTTGAACAATGGCAATAGCTAATCCCGGTGCTTCATACCTACTTTGTATCTATAGAGATAATCTTTATACTGTATATTGCCTGTTAAGGATCTACTTTTGTAATCGATACAATGACAATGTTTACGCTAGGAATAGCTATTGTATCTATAGAACCGGAATTCCTGCATTCATTTCGATTGGCAAATAAAATGCAACTCTATTTATGAGGTTTTTAGAATAATCTTTTATGACTCAGCATTATCAACGATTCAGTTTATAAGTTGAGAGAAGAAACGTATACTTTTTTGCTGCTTAGTTACCTCTGCAACAAATGTTAGTACAAGCGCTTTATCCGTTAATCAGCATATACGCACAAAATAATGGGCTTGAGCGTCACATTAACGAGAGAAACTGAGCGATTCAAAAGATCGTTTCTTTGTCGAACTATAAAAACTTGTAACAACCTGCCGCGCGCAGCAGCAAAATCGGCGGTATGAAGAACCCAGGGGTTTTAAGAAGGGGGCTCTTACAACCCCGGCTTCTTCAGACTGCCAACTTGAGGTCCAGTGTCAGAAGTCGAAGGGACTGAGAGAGTGACCACCAATCGCTAGATGCCACTATGGCTTTCCTCCAAAGGAGGGGCGGGGGGAGGGGGCAATTTAACAAACTTACACACATGTTTAACTTAGTAATCACTTACCCCACTCCATCCAAATGGCAGGAATCCTTTATGCTCGGTCCAGTTCGAAGTATCAACGTAGAACAACCCGGCTCCCATAATGAAAACCCAGACGACGAGGTTTATAGCGTTCAGAAGGTTGTTGAAGAACAATGACTTGCGGACTCCGGCGATCAGCACAAACATCATGAGGAGGCAGATCACACAAGCCACAACATCTGGTGGTTTACCTGTGGGCAAGCAAAATAGCACACTTCAGTATGTTTTATCGGGGGTAAGATAAAAGGTAGTCATTTAGACTATTAGTTAAATAACTATACATAATCTAGATTAATTGATTCTATTTGACTGCCTCTGTGGCGCAGTCGGTAGTGATACCGCCTGCGGCGCTGGAGGTCGTGGGTTCGATTCCCACCGGAGACAAATATTTGTGTGACCCATAAATGTTTGTCTTAAGAGTTTGGGTGTTTCTATGTATAATATGTATGTATTTAAAAAGTATATATCCGTGGTCTGATACCCATAACACAAGCAGGTTATTCCTAGCTTACTTTGGGATCAGATAGCGTTGTGTGAGATGTCCGTGAATATTTATTTTATTTATTTATTTATTGACATAGGTATAAATTAGGAGGTTGTAGTTTAGTTCAGCTAGCCATAATGTAAATTCCTACTAATATTATAAATGTCAAAGTAACTCTGTATATATGTCGGTCTGTGTCTGTCTGTTACGCTTTCACGCCTAAACCGCTGAAGCGATTTAGATGAATACTATGACGATAACGACTTCTACGTGGACGAAGCCGCGGGGAGCAGCTAGTTCATTATAATATTATGTATTATGTTTCATTGATGATTTCACATTGTATAATTGAAATTTAAACCGACAGGGAGTTCGCCGGGACAATAAGTACCTATGTAATAAAAGTCAGCCATATATCTACTAACCAAAAGACTAAATCTGGTAACATTCTTTGCAGGGAATTATTATTCCAGTTCAAAGAAATCAATTTAATGAACATGCTTTTATGTCTTTTGAGAAGAAAGAAGTTTAAAATGCAATCATAAATAATATGGCGTAACAAAATTTTGAGGGAACTTAAATAAATGTAGACTACAACATAGACTTATGATAAATCAGAATTTTGATCTAAACCCTTGAGTGCGGTTAGGTTTTTCATAAAAAGATCGATTATATCATAATTTATCGAGCGAGAGAAAAATAGGAGCGATATTTTGAGATCAATGTATTAATATTCTAACTTCGAAAACCTCTTAGAGTAATTTCAAAGTGATTCCTAACTTTCCATTTTGTATTGTGACTGTTGACTCACAACTGAAGCATTGACTGAAAGGATGTATCACATTGTTTAGGTCAAACATATCTACCAGTATTGGGCGCTGCCTTTCGGATCTGAAGCAATAAATTCGAGACAAAGGAATGATATCGAGTATTCTATTTAGACTACCCAATAGCCGCTATCTTGATATTGGATTTTCCTTTAATACACAAGTGATGAAAGAGACATCTGAAAATTCTTATCGTTTCAAAGGGGGTAGGCAGTGGCATATTAAGTCCACATTTCACCATGTGGGTATTTTTGTCCCACGTTATAGGCGGTGAACTTATTGCCATCTTGCGGCAGGCGTAGATTGTGACTTTGCGTTGCGACTATGCTGCCTGTGAGGCATTCTACCTGACTTAACAACTGCAAAGTTAGTGGCAACCGGGACAAATCATATGAAATGTCACGAAGTTGTCACCTATCCGACTGCTCAGTCAATACCTAAGCTATAAGAACTATTATTAAGTAAATTCTCCAAATCTGAATGACTTAAAATCACAAACCACAATCTTACTAATATTATAAAGGCGAAAGTTTGTGAGTGTGAATGTGTGGATGTTTGTTACTCTTTCACGCTCAAACAACTGAATGGATCTGGCTGAAACTCGTACAGGGATAGATTATGGTCTGGAATAACTCGTAGGCCACTTTTTATCCCGGAAATATGTTGTTACGGGCAGCGGGAACGGTAATAAAACTTTACGCTGGCGAAGCTGCGGGCATCAGCTAGTATCAAATAAAAGTAACATAATATATAGGTACCAGTCGAGTACAATGACATTGTTATTCACGAATCAAAAAAAAAGTATATGCTAGTCTAGGGCTTCTATTGTTCATCTTCTATTGACCAATGTCTACCCTTCACATCATAATGGACATTATTAGAGAAACTATTATTTTAAGACATAATAGACATTCAATAAAGTGCTAACAAGTACTTAACCAGCTAATGGACATGTCACCTTTGTTAAACTAAAGGTGTGGGTAGACTAAAAGAGATACGTCATTCACTCAGACATGAATAGCGTATTGGAAATATCTCACATCATTAGATGGAAACTCGAAAAGTTGAAAGAATAGGAGAATCTCCTATATAAAATACATAGAATATAATACATATATATATATCTCCTACTAGCTGATGCTCGCAGCTTCGCCCGCGTAAAATTTGTTCCTGCTCCCCGTGGGAACCAATTCCCGGGATTAAAAGTAGCCTATGTGTTATATAATGTATCCCTGTACCAAATTTCAGCCCGATCCGTTCAGCAGCTCGAGCGTGAAATAGTAACAAACATCCACACATCCACACTCACAAACTTTAAGTTTTAAGTAGAATTTGATTAAGAAACCTTCACTTGTCAGATTTACACTTTTGGATGGTTTTGGTGAAGTCTTTTATCCCAATCTATATTTTGACACACACCCATAAATGATCAAAATTATCATCGCTTATAAAAAAAATATGGATAGATCTCCTCCAGGTACTGTGTAAAAAATGTGTCTAATTCTAATATTGATGAATTTAAAAAGAGTGAATTAGGAGAGACTTTGATTCATCTGTGTAGATGTACCGCATAATAGTAAATTGCTCTATTACTAATGGACATAAATTATCAAACTTTATGTAAAAATCAATGACCTCAAAGCCATGAAATCAAGGATACTCAATTAATCTGTGGCTACCTCTGAATTCGGCATAGTTGGTCTTCTAATTTCATTAATTTTGTCTGACCAAACCGCTGAACTGTGAGGCTGAAGCAGATTTAGCGATATTGGTATTGTTTTGAAACTTCAGCTATAGGATGAGTGTTTGGGCAAGTTTCGTTTTAATATAATATTATCTGTTACTTTACTTCGTTCGAGTTCATTTACTGTCGATTTTTTTTTGTAATAATCTTGCATAAACTTTTCCGCTCTGAAGGTGTACTGTACATGTCGGTTACGGAAACACATCGCGGTACTCGTCAGTGTAACCCACGATGAGAAATTTATTTTTTCCGGCGAGTGATTACTTCATAATAACATCTATGTGAGTCAAACTTGACTCAAATTCGTTTAGAGTTTAAAAATTGATGAATCTGTCAAGCAGGAAAAATCTTTATTTAAAAAAGAAAAATTTGAAAGCGCGCTGTAAAACGTGTGTATTCGCGCAACGAGTTGAATTCTGAACTTTGTCAAAGAAAATTGAAAATGACAGACGTTTGAACCTTTTTGCTAGCACTGCACTTGAAATCTGTCATTTTCAATTTTTCTTTGACCATGTTCCGCACCTTTGTTGCCCGTGGTTCACCTAGGTGGACTAGGTGGGTAGACTAGGTGGGTGGACCACGGGCAACAAAGGGTTGTTCCACATTCTACTCGTTGCGCGCGGATCATACTTAAAAAAAAGACGTGTGGTACTCGGGGACTGCCGCGGTAAAGCTATTGCATAGCATTTTTAGGGTTCCGTAGCCGAATGGCAAAAAACGGAACCCTTATAGATTCGTGTCGTTATTTTACATAAACATTACTGTGTCCGTTGCGAAAAATTGTGAAAGGGAATTAAAAGTTAGTGGGTGATTTGCAAAGTGCTGTCAATATTCTTATCTATGACGCATTTCAATCGGAGCATCGAAATTGTTTTCACATTAAGAACTCTAAATTCGACCAGTACTCTTAATTCAACTTTGGTCGAGTGGTTAAGACGCGGATCGGTACGCAGAAGGTGCAAGATCGATTCTAGGTACAAGCGTCACTTTTTGGATTGACTTAATATATAACGACTGCAGAGTGCATAATTGACGTAAATAAAAAAAAATGAAGTGCGAGATGTACGAGCGTGACCGAGCGTGGCAGAGAATAGCCGAGTATTAGGTTTTTTTCGTGACGGAATTTCTGGATTCGGTCTCCACGCTCAAGGCTCGCGATAGAAGCTATGCAATAGCTTAAAAATATTGGGGATGCTTGTCACGGAAAGCATACATGACGGCAGTGCAGTTGACAGGAGTTCATAGACAAGAGAACGTGAGGCGAGGTGCCACACGAGGTACCATTTCGAGCGGTAAAGGAATTTTTTAATTAGACGTTGAACACCACGTGACGCCTCCATACGGGGACATCATTTTTAGAATGGAGCAATTCACTGTAGTTGGGAATTCGCCTGTAAGTTCATTTGTAAGATGCTGTTTAATTAAATAACTTTAATGTCTAAAGAAATAAATAACTCTAATAACTTAGAGTAGTCAAAGGTGGGACCGGCTCCACATTTCTTTAAAAAAACACCTTGATATGAAAATGCCTAAATCTGAAGACTGACGGAAGGGTGCTCTACTGATAAATATCTATAGTTTACTGAAAAAAACGTTAGATTCGTAATCACCGCACCTACTTATATCATTTTACCTAATAAATAATCAGTAACAACACATTCTAAAAGGGTCGCGAACAACGTACAACACCTTGCTTAACCTATTCAATTTGACTCCCTGTTTACACTCTGATCAAAGTTATAAGGGAGCTTTTCTAAGTAATTAGTAAAACAAACGTGCCTTCACTAATGCGTACAGGAAAATGCTGTAAAATACATGTGACAGTGATTGAAGGGGAAACCCCTGATGGAAACCAATTTGGCGCGGATTATATATGGCGGATTGTATACAACGTTTTGGTAGACTTTATTTTTATTTTGCACTAGTTTTTGTCTGCTATTTACGTTAGATAACGTGAAAAATTTTTTTTTATTAGTTTACAATCTAAAAAATAATCCGTTACATTGTGAATAATTGACAGTTTCTCAGAATTAAATAGTGAGTTAAACATACATTAAATAAATTTATATCTACAAAAAACAACTTGATGAAAATTATAAGCATGACCAATACTTTTATATATTTTTCCAGATTATCAAAATGATAGTGAGATTACTGCGAAAATAATATAACAGCGAGCCTTATTTTTCTCTTACGTATGACAACAAGCTGACCCCGAAAATTAACCCCGAAAGCAAGGGGAAAATAATATTTGGAGGGAAAAGATATTTTAGGAGATCAGAATAAAATCTTACTAATATTATAAATGCGAAAGTTTGTGAGTATGGATGAGTGAATGTTTGTTACTCTGTCACGCTTGAACGACTGAACGAATTTGGCTAAAAAAAAATATTCTACATGTATTACTAAAGCTTACACTGTGTATTTTAATTAATAACTCGACATGGGGTATGCGAACAGCACTAATTGAATTTGTGGTTTAATGTGTGAAGCATAATTTAGTATTTTATGGAGTATGTAACCCACATAATTTCATTAAAGTGAGGGTTTTCAATTGAAAGCATTTTCCAAATATTCATAATGGTTTTCAAAATGGTTGCGACATTTTACTCCCAGTTAAGTGCATAGGGATTTTTTTAAGTAGGTACTATGAAGTGATTTTTTGGCCAATATTTTCATTGAAGTAAAATTATTCGAACAGAAACGCATTCCTACATACATTCCGCTTAGATTACACATTCATTGGAGAAAATCGAGTGAAAAGCCGTTCCTGACTTGGAATGATTTTTGCATATTATATTATGAGGTGTGAATTTGTTTTATAATACCTATGTAACGATAAGAAATGAATATAAAATACTGATTTATGTGACAGACCGTTTTGGGTTATAGTGAAGTATAGACTTAGTAGGTACAATAATTGCCGCTCCAATACATCCCGTGGGTGTCATAATATTTGTCTCTCTGCCTACAATTTGGGCGCCGGAAAACACAGTGGGCATGCTTCCCGGAAGGCAGACTGATGAACTCATAGAGGTAGAGGGAGCAAAGTCGTACATTATGGCTATTTGAGTACTGATAATGAACAATACAGACTTTCGTAATGAAAAATAGTTGACCAAGTCAAACCATTGTTACATTTATTTATATATTCTAAAGTTAAATGAAGATACCTACCTATTATACCGAATGTGAAAAATATTTCAGTAACACGAAAACAGTAAGTACTCGACAAAGAACTAGCTATCAAATATGTTTTCACACTTTAAAGTAGTAGTTGTGGCAGACTCATTATATTTATTTCAAAAGTAGGTCGTCACAACCTGCGCCTGGTTCAACAGAGCATACATAGGCTGCGATAATCAAACCATCAGGTAGGCTGTAAGGATATCTACCACTTCAGTAGTATAAAAAAAATAGGAAGCCAAGTTTCCCTACATACATTATAGCCACGCTTTTATTTCCGAAAGGAAAAAAAAAACAAGCATAATACTAAAGAGTCGCTTATTACCATTTTGTATTAAGTTCTACGTAAAAAGTGGTGATTATAAATACGGAAAACGTAAAGCTCGTAAATGGAAATACCACAAAGCGGTCTCCCATCATATGACCAGCCTTAGCGTAAGATGCTTGGCTCAGTGATCGGTTACAGAAAGAACACTGAGTCAGCGGCCTACAAGAGCTTATTAAGCTTTCATTTGAAATATTATATCAAATGCTTTTCTGATTTATTCAATCAAGCAAAATAATGACGCCCATCAAACGTTATTATCACTGTATTCATGTAGCCAAATACCATTGAAGTTATCAATCAAAAAAATTCCCCCTATAATCTCTCTACGGGGATTCTTTTGACTAACAACATAATAAAGAGTAATGAGAATATTTTTTCCGTTTTATGAAGCCATATAACAACCTAATTTCAATTATTGTTGTATTCATCTCTCTTATGGGGACAAGTTACATGGATTACGCGTCCCCATAAATCTTTGAGATGTATACAGCAATAATTGGAATTAAACATGAGCGTCGCCAGGATTATTTTCAGGGGGTTGCATCCAGGATTCATTTGCATCTAAACATACTAACTTTTCTTTACACTTTCTATGGACCTAGATCACGTCAAGGATGATTGACAATAGCTCAATAGGTTGATAGTTTTATTTCGAGTTTTTCTTAACTTTGTCATAACCTCGTCTATTATATAGCAGTGTATAAGTTAGTCATAATCATAATCTTTTTATACAAATTCATAATATTCAAGTTGTTATGTGAAAACGCAGATCGGTGCGTTGTTGTGTTCGGCCTCGTTGGGCGTGCAATTTTAGAGTTCCAGGAACTGCTAGGTTTGCTTAGATATTGAATATATCGGAGAGAGAGGATTAAATGTAAAATACTTTGTTTGTCTCTGCATCACCTGACCACCACCTGGTTGACTGTTAGAGAACACCTTTGGCATTAAGTCCACCTATGTACACTGTGCATGAAGTTTAAATAAATAAATTGGCTTCAAAAATATTCTGAAACATCTAGAGATTTGTATTTGTGAATTGCAGTAATATCTAACCTGATTGCTGGAATTTTGATTCAGATTACAGAATGGTATTGATTTCATTTTATATAGGTCAAATGGAATGACCCCGTGTGATATTAGTCGGTAGGAATCCGGTTAGGCATCCATGAGCATTTTCACATGTAAAAATAGTACACGAACATTGTTGCAACCTTTATGTGTACTTCTAGTATTACTGTTGCATAATATTTAGAACAAAGAAAGTCATTGAGGTGGTTTAGCCTTTAGCGAGAAACCTGTAAAATTATTAAAATGCCATGAGAGCGTTCAATTGTTTAATAAATTTTCAATGGTCCTTCTGGTGGGCCGTGTGCTTGTCTGCCACCTTAGTGGTATAAAAAAAAAAAAATTGAATTTCCAAGTAGGCAGGTAGCGTAAAAGTAAGATACAGAACGTAAGACAACAGCCGGGTAAAAATAGCGACCTCAAATAGATATTTTGTTGACTGTCGCGCCCAAGTATCGATATCTTCCATTACATTATCATTTTGATACTTTCAAGGAAGTGGGTTACAGGATTTAGAAAGGTTTCTCGAATTTTCTACTTCTTGTTATCTGTGTTTTGTTTGCAATAGATTACTTTTTGGTCGTTTAATGAAATACTTGAAAAGATAAGGTAATTATTCAATCAGGTGGGCTTGTCTTGTTTATTCCATGGAAATCAAACTCACGACCTCCTGATCCGCAGTCGCACTAGACGATCTATATATCAAAATGGCAGGGAAGATCGTAATAGGTTTACCACTTCATTAATTGGCAACATATAGGTACTACGCGTATAGCAGACCTCTGCTTATTCCATTGAAGAAAAAGGCATTACTATATTGCCCTTGTTCGTCAGCTAATTTGCTCCTTACTTTGTTCTAAATAACCTCTACATTTGATGTTAACATTTATCAAAAGATTATGAATAGAACTACGTTGTAACATATAAATCATGTCTTTTGATAAGGCCGAGCACTTAACATTGGACCCTCTTGAGATGTATGATGGTATACAAGTAGGTAATGATCCACAAGGAAAACACTTCACCAAAGGAAGCAAATTGACTTCCATATGACGCGAGTAGTTCAGTCGAAATTGTTCGACGCTGATTTACATATGAAGGAGGATGTAATTATGATAGAGTGGATTCAAATTGGAAATGCCGCTAGGAGTCTGCCATTTAGATAATCGATTTGGGATATACCTTCATTGTACTTCGAAATAGGTATGTTAATAGAAACATTGACGTGTTAGACTATTAGGTATATTGTATCTAGTCAAAAGTGTTCGTGGCCTTACGAGCTCTGATGTCACTGTAGCGTACTGGTTAAGAGGCTCGCCTCAGACCTCATGGTTTCACACCTGAAACTTACGGCGAGGCGCGGCTCGTCTTCCTTACAGAAGCAGGCGGAAGGCGGTGTGACGTGAGAGTTTCACGCCCTTGAAGACAGGGTAACACCGGAACCAACCCCAAAGACGCAGAATAGTACCCGAACCCTTAAGGTGAGGATGCGGTTGTAACTGTTGTGAATCCTGGGACTTCCTTTACAGGGCTCACCCGGAGCAGTAGGCAGCGTTAGTGTACCATGTGGTATTAGTCGGTAAAAGTCATCATGAAAATTTCCACACGTAAGAAAAAAGCATCTTCCACGGAGGTCCTGCGATGGGTGGCATTTTTATATAGGATAGCTTCATAGGGCTGTGGTAGGGGAGATATAGACGAACTGCTACTACCAGTTAGTCGACTTTCACAAGCAGCTTACATTTATTTTACCTGTACCAATTGAACTGAGTACTGCTTGCCTATGCCATGCCGTTGTTTTACAGGCTCGAATTTCTCAAGGCCTCCAAGCAAAATCTTTCTTAAAAACTACTATGAAATTTAAAAGAACATACAGAAAACTTTGAAGATCATTTTCATATACCAGTACCTACAAAAACTTGATAGTAATAGATAGATAATAGATGGAATTAATACTGAACTGCATTGGCTATAAATATTGTCTGACAATTGTTAGCAAAATGAATGCATCGATCGATAGTGCTATGAAAACACTACATGTATAAAACTATCAGTCACCTCTATAATTAAAGTGAAAATAGCTTTTAAATTTAACTAACTATGTACCTATGAACACCAATAGTAACGTTGATGAGCCAATTTCCGACTAATTATAACTAATTGGAACGGGGGTTGAAAAATATTTGGCAGTCACCCTCGACAGGGACAAAAGAGAAGGGGGAGCGCCTAAAATCCAGCCAGGTATGAGTCGCAATTACGCATGGAGAGTTCCACAAAAAAATATCGAAAATTCACGTTTGATGTATGGGAGCCCTCGTTAAGTTCTTTTTTTAGGGTTCCGTAGCCAAATGGCGAAAACGGAACCCTTATAGATTCATCATGTCTGTCTGTCTGTCTGTCCGTCCGTATATCACAGCCACTTTTCTCCGAAACTATAAGGCCTATGCTGTTGAAACTTGGTAAGTACCTAGGTGTATTCTATGAACCACATTAAGATTTTCATATAAAACTAGAAAAAAGCAGTTTATTTTGGGGGTCTACATACTCAGAACTGAAACTCAAATTTTTTTTTTCATCACACCCATACGTGTGGGGTATCTATAGATAGGTCTTTAAAATTTTATTGAGGTTCCTAACATATTTTTTTCTAAAGTGAATAGTTTGAGCAAGAAACACTTCCGAAGTGGAAAATGTGTGTCCCCCTCCCTCTAACTTCTAAACTAAGAGAATGATAAATCTATAAAAAATATATGATGTTCATTGCCATAAAAACTAACAACGAAAATTGGTTTGAACGAGATCGAGTTGGTAGTTTTTTTCAATACGTCATATACCGCAATTTTCGCCTAGAAAAATCACTACCACTGCGAACGTGTTAAAACATCAATCAAAGTTACAACGAACAACAAGAACTTTAATATTATGTTACTTGCTGCTACGGAACCCTTTATGAGCGAGTTCAACTCGCACTTGACCGGTTTTTTTATTTCAGTATTCGTTATTACAGCCGCAACAGAAATAGATAACAATCTGGGAACATTTTGGCTTTTTATTTTATTTTTGATACAGACGTATAGACAGACCGACATTAATAGGGTCCAGTCGGCACCCTAATAATGTCGGACATGGGAACAGTATACCTACACCAATCTCATTGCTTAACACAACGGTTTCTATTATGTATTAAAACAGGGAAAAAACCTAGTTATTCCATTCCAATTTTCGGGATGTAAGCTACTAATTATGAAAAGGAAATCTTCCTTTTTCTCAATAGTTAAGAATATTGGCAGGAGAGAGAAAAGGCGACAATTATTTCACTAAAATGAGTAAATCGTTTATGTTTTGCTTTTTTTTCAATTGGAACGGATATTAGCTTTTCCTGCACGATAGAAAAAGAATCTCACTAATATGTTTATTATATTATTATTTTTTTACTAGTGTGTTTGGATGTTTGTAACTCTTTCACGTCGCTTCTTTTATTCCGGGAATAAAAAGCTGGAATGAAAAAAAAAACAACGCAAGGGAGCCGCGGGTACCATCATCCTTTTTTTAACTACAGGAAAATCCTACATGGACTGCCGGATTCCTACGGACTAAAAACCACACGCTCCCTGCCTAATGCATACAGTGGTGAACGTAGGCACAGTCAAAATATTACATCTACTACCTTTACTCAATCGCGTATGATCTATATCAATCTATATCGGGGATAAAGGCGTGAGTATATGTATGTATGTATATACTGTAAACATTAATCTCTACCATGCCTATAATCATTCGTAGCGAGAATAATATAATCAATCGTTTTGTCTCTCACAAGCTTAATCCTTCGTGATAATATTACATGCGGGCTATCCCAACATAGAGAAAAATTATACACAGACACACACATCCCAGTTTTGTCCATAAATACGTGATACCATTCACACAGACACCTACACCGCGAAATTACACTCGTAGGTAGGCGATGCTCACACAATTGCGGCTGAATGTGCGAGTAGTAGAGGGGATATGAACTCACGCACACAACCTTATTCCGTTACTATTTAAGGCTTGCCCTCGGAGTTCGTATCGACGATTCCTACGGGCTGCCATCGGGATGGAAGCTCGTAGAAATTCGATCCATAAATGCAAATTTCTCACTGTAAATGTTGCTACAGGAATTTTCAGATGTCATAGAATTGAACGCTTACTTGGATATTGTTTGTTGAACAGGGTGTTTTAATAGATAAATAGTATCTACGTTTAGGTTTTCTTTATAAGGTAGTAGGTTTTGATATGCTTTTCATTTGAAAGTTTATTTTCACTGAAAACTTAAAGATGAACTCTTTTGTATTAAAAATGTTATATTATAGCTTTAGTCTTCTTTAAATAGTTATAATGTAAAGTCGGGGTTGTTCTCTAATGCAATATTTTTTTCAAAAGTTATTTCGTTTTGCATCATTTTACTTTTGAATTTTTGTAACATTTTATATAAAGAATAGTTTAGCATGATTTTAGATTTCGTACCTAGGTATGCAATTTGTTTGTAGCTGAATAGTAGTCATAATTATAACAGTCTCAACGTTATTCCGTGCTTTATGTTGCATTTGGAGTGCCGAGTCAGGATTATTTTCTTTGGATCGGTTGTTTTGGCCCATGAAGTAACTGCGGGAGCCACAAGATCAGACGGCAGTTGTACATAACACAGTCAGAAATCAAAAGCGAAGCGAAAGCAGATCTTTTAGCCCAATAAAAGGGGATCCTAGTGTAAAATTTCAGTATAGAAAGCAACTGTAATTACAGTAAAATTAAGCAGGAAGCACTTTATTCTCACCCATCTCTATAAGATAAAATACTTGGTTTTAAGTTTGTTTAAGTTTACACCTTGACCTCGAAAGTAATTTTATTCCTATTATTAACTACTTTGTCTCTTCATAACAATCTTTTGCGGAAAGAATACAAAAACAACATAAATGAATAAACCAATTTAGGCAGCCTACGCTTGCTAGATCACGCTTTCGATATAGTCAGGAAAACGCAGATTGCATTATTGCAATAAAATACCGATTCCTGAAAAATAAGCTAAGGAAGGAAGAAGGAAAATTCGAAATGAAACCTGGTTATCAGTAGAGTGACAATCGTTAAGTCAAGCTGAAAGCGGCTCATGTCAGCTTATGGGCGGCTTGAAAAACTTCAACTGAGAGTCCATTTCAACACGGCAATAGACTTTGTTTTGAAGTAATAAAATTCTCAATAACAGTCTATTGAGAATCATTAGTTATTAGTTTATTTTCGAAAAAAAAATCAGACTCGATTCTTCTCGTTTCAGTGACCTTATTTAGAAATGGTGGTGAAAAAACAACTTGAGGGATCGCCAAAAGCTTTTAACGTCAATATTTTAAGGTTATATTTCGATGTTTTAGGGTCACAAGATAATAGTAATGCTTAGTTTAAGGATATTTAGCAATGTAATAGTATGCTGGCAAGTAAATCACAAATTTAAAGGGTTCTCGAGTATGTAATTGATTTAATATTTAATATTCTCACTTTATATAACGCAAAAACCAGTCAGGTGCGAGTCGGACATGGAGGGTATCGTACCAAAAAAGGCAATATTTCACGTTCGTTGGCACAACCCTGCTTAATTATTTTTTAAATTTAGAAATATAACATTTGTAAAAAAATCTGCTCTTTAGCTATCACGGTTCCAGAGATACAGCCTTATGACAGAATGACAAACGGACGTCAGAACTAATAAACAGAGTCCCATATTTACCCTTAGATGGGAAACCTGAAATATTTAAATAATATTCTACTAAAAACTGTATTTTAACTCTACTTTTTTATTTGCATATTATTATGTTTTGGCATAATGATCGTAGGGTACCAATATTATCTGTGTATCATCTATAGTATGTACTTTGTCATATTTATGGGGCCTAAGCCTCCCCCCCCCCCCCGTCTGCGAACTCCCTTTAGACTCTCAATATTAAAAGATCACACAAATTTTGTCTTGAGGTGAAATTTGAACCCATGACCTCGTCAGCAGCAGTCACGACGATCAACAAGGCAGTAACTAATATTAGAAGACTAAGATATTGGTTATAAATATATAATGACTTTTTTTTATTTTTCTTTAACGTGAGGGAAAATCCTTCATGGATGCGTACTGACTAAAAAACCTCACGTAACGCCTAACAGCCCACGGTTGGGAGCCCTGGGTAAGCCCTCGAAAGGATGTCCTAGGGCTGGTTGTAGATATGACTTCACACTTTCATCGTACAATGAATTTCCAGTGTTTATTACTGTTTGAGTAACAGAAGGGGAAAGTTGGGATATATTTATCAATCAATTTGTACATTACGATTCTACAATAGTTGATTTTATTATTATTTGACTTTATTATTATTAGTGTAACCGCCTGCCGTGCTGGAGGTCTTGGGTTCGATTCCTGGGTCGGTCCAAATATTTGTGTTTTCCACAAATGTTTGTTTCGGTGTTTGGGTGTTTTCTATGTTTAATATGTATGTATTTAAAAATATAAGTATGTCTATCAGTCGTCTAGATCCCATAGTACCTACAAGCTTATATTAGCTTAATTTGGGCTAGACGATGTAGTGTGAGATCATCAACAAATATTTCATTATTATTTATTTAAGTTGCTGTGAAAAACATTTTAAAGTGTCTTTATTACTACTTGAGAGAGATATAGAAAGAGAGAGGTTTCTCGTCGCGTGTATTGCCTTCGCATTACTCAACACAAAATATCGAAAACGAAACATATCGGCTTGCTCGGTTTGTAGCGAAAAGCCCGCCTGTTAATAGCTTAATTTCGCGGAGCAAAAGGTATGTAGGTACTCTTTTTTTACTAAAATTGGAAAATTCTGTTACTTTTATCAGATTACCGGATACCTGAAGTAATGCGCAAATAATGTAACTTCCCGTGTTCATTCTGCAAGTTGACTAGTTTATTAGTAGCTTTAGTTTATTAATCGCACATGTAGGTATAATATAATTTTGAAAGTTTTCTTTTTATCTTTGTTATAAATGGCCCCTGAATTTATTCACATGCCCAGAATTAACTCCTCTAAAAAAAGGATCACAAACTTCTATAGTCAATTCACAATCCGTACTAATATTATAAAGCTGAAGAGTTCGTTTGTTTGAACACTAGGATCTTAGGAACTACTGGTTTGTAGTAGCGAAAAATCCTAAATCTATGGGTTTGTATCAATAAATCATCTACAGTTCGATAGTTCGTGTTTCGAGAATGTCTGTAGCCTAGAGAATATATTAGAAGGTAACTTCTAATATATACTCTAAGGTCTATGGGCTATTTTTTTTTTTGGACATTTCACACAACGCTATCTGATCCCAAAGTAAGCTAGGAATAACCTGCTTGTGTTATTATGGGTATCAGACCACGGATATTAATACTTATATACTTTTTAAATACATACATATTATACATAGAAACACCCAGACTCTTGAAACAAATATTTATGAGTCACACAAATACATATTTGTCTTCGGTGGGAATCGAACCCACGACCTCCAGCGCCGCAGGCGGAAGCACTACCGACTGCGCCACAGAGGCAGTCAATATATAGCATCACGCTTCAACGAATAGGAGCAAAGCAGTAATGATAAATGTTTCAAAAACCGGAGAAAGATTTTTCCTTTCGAGAGCTTACGCTGCGTACGCTGCGTTAAAGGTTAAAGTTATTTTATAATAATGTACCACTCTTTTGTCCTCTTAAAAGTTCTGAAAAAAGTCCGCGCCACAGCATGTGTCCATCTTTAAGGGTTTTTTAATACCATTACAAACACAATAACCATTTTAATGGAAATCCAATTTCTTTTACAATAATGCGACGGGAAACCTCACTCGCAAACGAAATTGTTCTTAAAATAATGCGACGGGAATACCTGTCTCTTTCTCTCTCTATCTCTCACGTAGTAACGAATATTAACAACGCGACGCGACGGGAGTAAATGCGACGGGAATGGATGAAATACGCGCTACTGACGCAAACGAAGTTGCGTGGGTCAGCTACTCTTTACATTATAGTTATCCACCTATATCCTGCACCGTACAGTAGACAAGAAATAAAATAGTAATGTCACTTTGATACCTATCCAATCTATTTTTTTAATTAAAAAAATATATTTACGGTCACTTTCACACCATGCCATCTGATCCCAAAGTAAGCTAGGAATAACCTGCTTGTGTTATGGGTATTATGGTAATTAATACTTATATACTTTTCAATACATACTTATCATACATATAAAATACCCAGACAATCGAAACAAACATTTATGGATCTATGTCTGTGGTGGGAATCGAACCCACGACCTCGTGATCCGGAATCGCACATTTCGACATCTAGCCTAACGAAGCAGTTTAGCTTTCTAGTTTGAAATGTTTCAGAGATACACTGCAGATGGCTGAACGCTACGACCTACGGACTTTGTGGGGACACACACATACACACACACGCACACGCACACACACACACACACACACACGCACACACACACACACACGCGCACACACACACACACACACACACACACACACACACACACACACACACGCGCGCGCGCGCGCGCGCACCACACACACACTCACACACTCACACACACACCACACACACACTCACACGCACTCACACCGACACGCACCACACATACATACATACACACACACACACACACGCGCGCGCGCACGCCCCACACACACACACACACACATACACACACACGCACCCGCACCACACACACAAACGCACGCACCAATGGTACTCAGAATTTTTTTTGACAATCACACAACTTTTTACCGTTACAAAATTATTGGGAGATTTCTACTTTTGCACGTGTGTTTTTCAATAAATTGATTTTATTTTCGCAAATTATTGTTGACTAGTGGGCGTCACAAGATTTCAACCGCGTAGCTTTCGTTTCCGTTGGAATACGGGAACAAAATATAGCCTGTGCTTCCCGGGGACAGCATGGCTTCCCAACAGTGACAGAAATTTTTAAATCGGTTGAGTTGTTTTAGAGTCTAATCGTTGCAAGCCAACAAACAATCAAATCTTTCCTACATACAATATTAGTATAGATTCTTCAAAGTATACCTTTATCGAATTTTACACATTTATTATGTCTTTATTACACAAATGATTAAAATTTTTTTATGAGTAGCCGGAGCAGGTGAATCGTTCCGTTCCGATTCACCCTGCGGGAGCTACTGCCGGGATTGCCGGACGGCACTCATATTATCAGGAAAATGTTGACGACAAAATATATAAACAACTATCTACCTAGATGATGGTCTCTCCGTCATCCGCGTGGTATTCTAATCCCGTTCCCGTATCCCATGGGAACATACTCTAAGGATAAAAAATACAAACATACATACATAAATAGTCACGCCTTTACCCCCGAAGAGGTAGGCAGAGGAATACTAAACTCTCACATTTCACCTTACATTTTATGTGCCACGGAATAGGAGTTGCAACGACCCACAGGTAAAACTTTACAAGCCGTCTTTGACTTGGCTAAACGATTATCATTATCGTTGTGTGTAAATGTCTACATATTACTGACAATCGGTTTTCTTTCGAGATTTTGTTTCTCGCAAAGAGTCGTTTTGCGAAAGTGTTCCCTTATTCGCTTCTTACGACATCCTCGGGATGAATTGGGGTGACGATTGATGATGACCTATTTTTACGTTTGCCCGTAGCCACACTGGGCTTAAATGGTACGCAGGGTCGCATAAAAAGTAGTCTCTACCTATGTTATTTCAGACTAACATCTATACCTGTACCATATTTCAGACAGGTTTATTAAGTCGCAGTAGACGAGGTGGGCCACCCAATCACGACGGCATGAAATTAATTTCCTTGCGCATTTAATTTGCATGGTGTAAAGTGAAAAAATAATCTTCGTGAAATGCTCAAGCTACGTATTAAAATGATAATAAATAATACCGTATTCGTGTAACTAACTTTACGATCCCCGCATTATTTTTTAACGTATTGAAATGAATTAAGATTTATGCCATCTCGAGTTTTTCAGTAGAACTATCTAAGGTACTCATTTCCATCATACATTATTTTGTTAAGATCTGAAAGAGTTTTCAATAAAAGCTCCTAGATGGCTTTTTCTTCAACACATCCAACATGTTATATTAATACTAGCTGATGCCCGCAGCTTCGCCCGCGTAATATTTGTTCCCGATCCCGCTTCCCGTGGGAACTTATTCCCGGAATAACTAGCCTTAAATGGACTTTGTGTTATTCCAGATCATAATCTGTACCAAGTTTCAGCCAGATCCGTTCAGCCGTTAGAACTTGAAGGAGTAACAAACATCCACACTCACAAACATTCGGCTTTATAATATTAGTAAGATTTTAGCCATTAGTTACGTTCCTCGAGAACTGTTCAATACATTGGTGAAAACAACATAAATATAGGTGCAGTAGTTTTTATATTTATCGCAAACAGACATACAGACGTGGCGGAGGATTTTGTTCTTTAATTTTAATGATGATACAACGAAAGCTTATTTCCTAACAATTTATCGGTTTGTCATAAGATTCATAACCGATAGTGGCTACCTTCCCCCCCGCCCCCATAATATAAAACCCAAACCCTATGGGAAAGTCTGCGATAGTAGACTAAGCCTGTCGGGAGCCATGGGATTATCCTTCCGAGGGCATACCCAGGACTCCCCTCCATAGGTAGATGGCATTGCATCGTGTGGGTTTAAGTCGGCAGAAGTCCGACATGACATCCATGAGGATTTCCACAAGTCAAAAAAAAAGTCTTCATTTTATTTGTTTACATTTTTTTTCTAGATACCAAAGCACAAGCTTATATTAGCTTAATTTGGGCTAGATGATGTTATGTGAGATTGTCCACAAATATTTATTTACTAGCTGTTCCCCGCGGCTTCGACCTCGTAGAAGTCGTTATCGCGTAAAATCATAACCCTCCTTTGGCGCAATCAGTTGAAAAGTAGCCTATGTCCTTCCCAGGGCCTCGAACTATGCCAATACCAAATTTCATCTCAATCGCTCCAGCTGTTTAGGCGTGAAAGCGTAACAGACAGCCAGACAGACAGACATAGTTACTTTCGCATTTATAATATTAGTAGGGATTTGACCAGAAAGAGATTATGTTTCATGAGTTCAGTAGGTATACCACCTATTTCCCTCAGTTCACTGAGATCCATTGTAACGGCTCCATGAAGGATTGATCTTTGAACAGTCAAAATTCCACTGGCCCTTTTCGAAAATTTTAGTACTGGGATCCAAGTAAGTTCTTGAAGTATGAGAAGTAATACTATTACCACAATATTTATTTCACTCTCATTTTCCGTAATATGTGCATTACAATCGTAGGTTCATCGGAAACTTAGGAAACAAAGATAATCGTCGTGTGAGTTGTATTACCTGGGTGTTTTCCTTTCAGATTTCCATAAAAAGTAACTTGTGGTCAAAGTGTGGATATTATTATTTTATTTTCATTTCCTTGCACATATATTGATATGTATATTGGCACAGAATGAAAATGCTGCCATGCGCCGGAGGGGAACAAGGAATGATTACATTAGGAGGGTGGCGGACGCGTGGCTACCCTGGTCGATCCCCTCGGGGAGACGTCAGGACTTTAATAAGGGGGTGCACTATCAGGATAGGTGACATCGAGGACAAGCCGAGGGAGAAGTGGCTGCAGTGGTATGTGTATATTATGAGACGCAATGGCGATCTTATGACCAACTCTGTACTGAAGATAGAGGAGGGGAAGAAAGAGAAAGATATTTTTTATTCAGTAGCCATCGAAATTGTTAGGTAAAAATAACATTATCGTAATATTTTATGCAATCATTCAAGCGTACCGAATGGCGCCTGGTTCAGCGTGTGCTAATATTATAATAATATTATCTAAGGAAGAGAGGTGAAGGATACCAAGGAGCTGCTATCCTGGAGCACCCAAAGGCGATGAGAGTGGAGACGAGACGGAAACAATACAGAATATGATACTGTGGCGTAGACGTACGAGGGCCAACCCCAATTGAAATGTGAACACATAAATCTTTCCAGGTAGAGCTACAATAACGATTTTGTACTGACACAAGTGAAATAGAGGACTTGGGCACCTGAGAGCCTAAAAAGGCAACATTTTATGAAATTTGTATGTTTTGTATTTCAAATAATATGAATTGTATGTTTCATAATATTGTAAAATATACAATGTTGCCTTTCTAGGCCCGCTGGTCTCACTGGGATGCTTCTGGGGTAAAAAAATGAAACACACGTCGGTAGATGAGGAAACAGTTAAACATTTATTTTTTATTTAACACCTAGGTAAACATTTAATTTAAAGACGTTTTGATTTGATCACAACATTTACTTAAAACTATATTACACCAAATTTATGTCTATACAATAATATAAATAAAAGGAATTAGGCGTTTTATTTAATTAATATTAAAAACTACATAATTAACTTTATTTTACGACACATTTTCTTATATTATAATTTTATCTCACTTAACCTTAATATAAACTCACTCAACGGTATTATAAAATAAAAGTAAAAAAAATCCGTGATATTTTCACGACCGCTGGGACCGAGAACTGGGATAACCCGGGTTAGCATCTAAACCACTGCGGTAGGCCACTGTGGTAGCCAAATTCTGCCAGGAATCGTTGGACGTACTTCCGACCTACCCGGCCGTAGGTAGTTGTATGGCACAGGATGGTTTTTGCCAGTAGGAGTCCGGCATAGCAACCGTGAGGAGTCACGCCTTTAACCCCGAAGAGGTAGGCAGAGTGATAGTATACACCCACATTTAACTTATTTAAACTATAAGGTAAAATGTGGGCTTCAGGATTTACACACGTCGAAAAATTACACATTTGACTTATACTTACATAGAACATAGATTGTTAAAATAATCAATATTATCATCATCATCATGCCTATGGCAGTCCACTAATATACGAATAATAAATATAAAAAAATCTTGTAACTGTTTTAATATAATATTCAGTTACTCTAAATGCAGTTTTGAACTTTATCTTAATAAAATACAGTCAATAGACTAAATACCAGTAAAATCAGTGACTAACTATACAATCAACGTATATGATTGTTATATCAAATTTGAGTAAATCCACTTTGCTGCAATATCGTCAAACAATTGAATGGATTTGCCTCAAATTCAGAGAATAAAGAGTCAAGTAAATATAAAAATAATTACCCTGCTAATGTTACAAAGTCTGGAAACGACTTCGTTTCCTTAGCGAAATTCGGTTTGTTTTACATACTTGGTCAAATGTTACGAGCATTTTGACCTTAATTTGTATTTTTTTTGTTCCTTAGTCTTAGGAACCTTTTATTCTTAGATCCAAATTGAATTAACTACCTACATTTTTTTTTCTATGCGCGTTTCAAGTTGTTTCCAAATTCTACCCGTGGCCCAAGTCTGCTATTTCAATTGTGTTAGAACAGTATTGTAGTTGCAGACTTATTCTTGTACAGTTCTCCTAGTTATTGAGCTACAAATGTGTAAAATTGTACTAAAGACTTATTCTGACACGATTGAAATAGCAGACTCGGGCTCTTCAATGAAGGAAAAGACTAGGGCTTGCTTTTATACGCTATTATATGAACAATGTTTTGCTTTCTTTTTCCTCTTCTCTTTTTTAACGACAGAGCGTTGTCCTCGATCTATAAATTTTTTTTCTTGATATTTTGCTTTTATAAAAGTTTCTTTAGTTTCGATATCATTGGCCTTATTTATTAAATTCTGGAATAAGAGAGAATACCTCCTCTCAATACTTATGTGCCCATATACAAAGTCTAGAAGAAAATCAAGACTTACATTAAAGCTTTTTTGTTTAGATAAAATTTAGGCCAATATTTGGAAATTTTAAATATAATAATTATCTATTTCAACAGTATCAAAAATATCTCACGCTTCGTTCGAATCTTATTTATTCTTACCGGTGGCGCCATTACTCCGGTCGAGTTGGACCAAAAACTAGGGCCTTCATTAATTTGTAAATGAGTGTTTTAATATTTCTTTATCTAATAATAGAACTCCATCAGACCCGTAATTTAAAAATTTCAAGTTCCAGAAGTGCTAAAATGCTTAGGTTTTTTTTTGCAAAAAGCAGTAAATTTGTAGATCTAATAAAGTCTTGTATCTCTATTTTTTAGGGACTTTTGGCTAGCATAAGCCATTTCAGTCCTATCGGAACTCACAAAATATGAAAATTAAATGTATTTAAATATCTTCGTAACTTTCTCTCATTCAAGTATAATTATCATCTTGACAGTCATCTAATAATGTTGTCAACAGACTTAGGTTAAAGGTCTTTAATAAGAAAGTTTCAAAAATAAAATTATAGAATTCCAAAGTAAAAAAAGTTAATATTATTTTTAAAACTACCAAGGCGCGGTAACGCGGGATATTATTATGACTACACGACGACGAGACTACTACTTTACGACATACTTACAACTATGTACTGAAAGTGTCTTGAAAAGGAAAATAAACAATTTTGTAAAATTTTTTGAGTTCGTAAATTATTTTGTGCAGGTTGGTGCCGACTATAGCAAAAAAAACCTAACAGGTTTAAATATGCAGTATACAATAAATAAATAAATAAATGAAAATTAAGCAGGATTTGTGATGGATATCGAGATAGAATCGAACCTAGGACGGTAGTCGGTCACACTGCTGAATGTGCCACAGAGGCAGTCAAAGGTAATAGATTTAGAGCAACCGCCTGAGCCTCCTGCTGTAAAATCTCGGTGGGTTAAGGAAGAATACGGGAGGAGTCGGAGGAGCCCGTTGATTAGAAGTTTGACTAGTACTGGGCATGCTGCTTGTGCTAGTACTAGGAGCATTATAATTTGGCCGTCTGCGTTGCTGCGGTAGTCGGCAAACGTCTTTGTCATAATAACACGTCTGTATTTCATCAGAGAATGTCACCTTTTTCTTGTTAACCTGTGAAGGTGTGTTTTGCGGAGACGGTTTTCGAGTTAGTTCCCGTAATTTAATCAAAATTGCAATATTTTCCTTTTCGTCTTCTTTTTCAGCTATGTATATAGCTTCCTCCATTGTTTCGGGAAGCTGCGCACCTACCGCCTGTACCAAATGTTTGCTATCCAAATATTTAATGAAAATATCTATTGCCGCATAGTTATATGTTGTGAGTTTATCATCAATATCAACAGCATATGTGTATTTATTTACGACTATATCAAATAATTTACTGAGAATACGTTGAATACGCTCGCCAAATTGAAGGATAGTTTCATCCTTCAATTTACGCGTGCTTTTCAACATAGAGACAACACTTTCCTCTGTTTCTATTAGGGCTTTTTGTTTCTCTATATAAGTATTTAAATACGTCATATTTGCTGTTGATATTTATAATATAAAACTGGGCAAATAAATACACAAAAAACTTGAAGTACCTAGTGAATTATACAATCTAGGGGTGGAAATATAGAAAATATCGTCTCTTTGAGACCCTTTACGTTATAAAAAAGTAGTTAACTGTTCAAATATTGTTGACAAATTATCTAGTAAGTAAAATTATCTATATTAAAAACTGAAGAATCACCTTACGCCTATTAAAAGTCAAACTACGTCGAAACTCGATTTGGCACAATAACAATTTCTTCTTGCTAACAGAGCACCGATTTGATGGCGGCTGAATCGTAAATTATAACATCACCAAGTCACAATGATATTTTGTTGCTTAGCAGCTCCTGTATCGAACTATAGATATCCCCAATGTTTCGATGAACTTGTTGCGGTCTTCAGTGCAGCTCACTTGTGCACGGTGCTCCTTACAGTGCTCTTCAAGATTTTAAATTGGTTTTAAGACTTCAGGAATGGTTCAGCAAAGAAAATTTGTAGGTACAGCTGGTTAAATAAATTCTTATTTATTCCATAAATAAATGTATCGAAAAAAAAGCTGCGATAACTTTCAGTCGATAAGTTCTTGTCACTTTTGAATTTAAAACGCACACATTATAAACCACTTCACCACGAAGCTTCCTTAAAGGTTGGTACAATGCAGTATGGTATACAATAACAAACTTCTCCGGAATAACTCTCGCAACTTTTGATCGGTCCTTTCATAATAAAACTGAGAGTGTAACTGATGGGCGGCGGGGAAATATTGAGCAGCGCAATCGTAAGGGTGCGCTGCGCAGGTTACTTGCGTCACCTCCCTCTTTGTGGGTCAAACTCACCCACTTACATGCTTTACATACCACTAGCGGACGTCAAGCGGCGCTAAGTTCCTGTTCCCGTGGGAATACGGGAATATTATATAGCCTATGTCACCCGGGGGTAGCGTAGCATCCCAACAGTGAAAGAATTTTTCAAATCGGTTCAGTAGTTTCGGAGTTTATAAAAAAGCGAACAAGTGCGGTTGGACTCGCCCAAGAAAGGTTCCATAGCAGCAAGTACCATAATATAAAAGTTCTTGTAGTTTGTTGTAACTTTGATTGATGTTTTAACACGTTGGCTGTGGTAGTGATTTTTATAGACGAAGATTGCGGTTTACGACGATAAAAAAAAAACTATTTTCGTTGAAAGTTTTTATGGCAATGTACAATATATATTTTTTTTAGATTTATTATTCTCTTAGATTAGATGTTAGGGGGGGGGGGGGGGGGAGGATACACACATTTTTCCACTTTGGTAGTGTCTCTTGCGCAAACTATTCAGTTGTGAAAAAAAAATTATTTTTGAAGACCTATCTATTATATTTTGATAAAAAACAATTTCAGTTTCATTCTGAGTATGGGGACCCCCAAAATATACTGCATTTTTGCTAGATTATTGTAAAAATCTTCATCCGGTTCACAGAATACATCTACTTACCAAGTTTTAATTGCATAGGTTTTATAGTTTCGGAGAAAAGAGACTGTGGCAGACAGACAGACATGACAAATCTATAAGAGTTCCGATTTTTGCCATTTGGCTACGGAAGCCTAAAAATAAACAAGTTATCAAATCTTTCCTTTTTATATTATGAGTAATAGATTCATGTACTATTGCCGTCTCGCTATATTTTAATTATAATTTAACGTAATACTGAACTTGAATTTTAATTATATTAAAACTTTTCTCAGTTTCACCGTCGATTTGTGTGAGAATTAATGATTAAACGAACTTACCTTAAGTGATGTTCTATCATAATTATACGAAGGCTTCGTCTGAAGAGATTAGAATACTTGTAGTAGCACGTACCGTGTGGCCATTCATACACTATAGTTGAGATATGTAAAAAAATAAACAAATATTTTAATATTAAGCCATAAAATAGTAAGATATCTTCCCAGATCCATTCATGTACTGCGATCCCACTATGGCAACACTGTGCGCGCCATTTTCATTTAGTTCAGAGTAAATATTTTACTATTTTTTGTTTAGCAAATTTTTCTTGGGTTTGGGTAGGGGGGGAGCTAATCTCTTCAGACGAAGCCTTCGTATAATTATGATAGAACATCACTTAAGGTAAGTTCGGTTAATCATTAATTATACTTTGCTTCGTCTTCGAGATTAGAATACTTGTAGATCTTTAGAGTTGGGAGTAAATTTCTAAATAAAAAATAATTTTCAAATTCATAATAATTATTACAATCATATTATTACATTTTTATTAAATAATTGTAATAGATTGTATAATGAAATAATTTATAAATTAATAAGGAAAAGTCTATAAGTTATTCTTGATTTATTATTTACCAACAATAAAGAAATATAACTTTATATTGATTTGACAAGATAACATAGCACAAATAGATAGACAACAATGACGTTTTATGATTTTTTCTCAAATCATATTTATTTATTATGAAATTTTCAATTATTATGAAAACAATGAATTATTATGAAATATTCAATCATTTGAATTTAATATTGACATTGCAAAATTGTTACTTTTCTCGATAACAATACCTAGATCTTTGATATAATCTGGCAAACACACTGGATGAATCTGACCATCCAGCGGTTTTACGTTGGTATAAGATCTAGACTCACAGCATTTTATGCGCAATGGATGTAGAAGCATGCCTGATTGAATGAGTAGAAAAATGTTTGTTACAATACCACTTTGACGCAATATACTTATATTCTATCCAGCGACTGATAGACTGGGAGCAAACTGGTTTACCTATATGAACTTGTATAACTGATGAGTAGTTGATCGAATTTCTTATAGAATCTGTTCAACTTTTATAATCTAGCAATGCATTTACTGGGCATATTTGGGATCTTCCTTTAAAAAACGGTAAAACGAATGTGGGTTGCTTTGAGTGAGCTCGTGAGGTCTTAATAAAGTCAGGTATCTTAATAATAATACAATCATCCGGACATACTTCAATAATTTGCTCTTCGTTTTTGCTTAAAGATTGCACTCTGTGTGCAGTCACAACTTTTGTATAAAATTTGTCCAAACTGATTTCAGTGGATAGGTCCAAAAAATTTAAAAACAGTCGCTGTATTCCAAGTTACCTATAATCTATATTGTATTTTGGAATACGTTCGACCAAGCAATAGTATAGACGGGTCCACGTCATACATTACGAACTCAAAAAGTGAGACTAGTTCACACACGAAGATAATAGAGAGCTCCTTTTCGAATTTAGGGTAGTGTTTTTACACTTCGGGAAAGCCCAGGAAGGCATCTTGCGTAAAATGTCTTATTTTGACACGTGTTTCACTTTCGGAACAATAACACCGATTACGACCAAGTGAGTGCATGCGCTCACTTTGTCGTAATCGGTGGTAGATCACATCTTCAAAACTAATGCATGGGCGGGCCGGTCCATATCACTACCTGATCGAAGGCGTAGCCTATAGGGACCCTTGAATAATCTAGTTACCCTATCGTCAGTACCAATTAGCGAAAGTGCAGACCTATAGGTAGGTATGTGTTTAACGTACTAGGTATATTGAGTACCACCCTGATAACAATCAGTCAAAAAAGAAATCACTTGAGTAATTGACGCTTCATATGGTGCAATATTATTAAGTAGGTAATTTTAATTTTTTTAAATGCAACACCATACTGCTTGACTGACTTATCCGAGAGGGAAGTAGGTACACATGAAATCTAAGTCACTTGTTGGGATGCTCCTCCGTGAAAGTGCCTTGCGGATAATTTAGCGGCTATCAAGGTGACTTTGTGTTGAAGTTGTTTGTTAGGTACAAATAATAAGAGTATTGAAAAAAATCACTTTTACTGTTCCACAACATTTATTATTGTAATACCTAACCGGTTTCGCCTTTCGGCATTCTCAAAGGCTATTTACTTATTTAGATCGTAATTACACTTCGAACGCATAGTACAAGTGAAGTTTTTCATTATGTGTAGCAAGTTCCATCAAGTGCCATCAATCAACAGTATCAATAATAAGAGTATTATTATATCACTACATAAGCTTTTTAAGATGGGAAACCATGGCTACGGGTAGACCATTGAGGAACAACCACTATGCCTTCAGCATTTTCTAATATGATTATTCAAAGCATTTTTAAAATAGCCGATATTGGCGGGAATGCATAAAAAAATACTTTGTTCCAGTTTAAAGTGAACGAATTGATGGCTATAGCACCGGGATCTCGATGCCAAGAGACATATTTATCGCATTTTTAGACATAATCTTGTAGGAAACAAGTCAATATCCGGTTTTCCAAAGTGTTCAACAATTTTGCTGAAGGCATGGTCAGTTAGCTCCCATTCGATCCGGGTGTGATCGTCGCGATTCCACATCTGCAACTTCATTATCTTGGGAGCTAATATTATGATGCGAAAACATAATAATACTAAATAATATCTGTCTTCACACCATTTCCAAACACACCTTGTACTCGTAATATCCGTTAAAATTTGGGACACTTACGTCACCTATTTTGTTTATATACAAAATGACAGTTGTGCCATTTTCCGTTAGCTCTATCCTTACCACATACTGCCCCCCCCCCCCCCCCCCCCCCTGTTGTGCTGGTTTCAAAAAAATAATCCAAATAATAGTTATCGCCTCTTATTGGATTAACGGAACTAACTTGGGTCTGCCACCACTTTAAATAGTCATTAAGAGACTAGGGTATAGACATATAACAGTGGTAATCGTTCAATGTTCTTACCTAGTAGGTATATAGCCAACCATACTGAATGGCGAGGCCGAATGAGGCGAGTAGACCAGCTAGGCTAGGGAATCGACGAATTGAGTATCATTTTAATTTTAAAAACTTTGTTATAGTTTTTAACGCAGGGCGGAAAACTCCATACAAATGATTAGTTTTCAATTCTGTCGCCTACACTAAAAATACGCTATGTTCGTACAGAGGTTGAATTGTGTGTGACCAATAAGGCTAAGCAAATGATCCCTCACGACACCCGCCAGCTATAATGACAGCTGTGTCGTTACTGGCGGGCCAGTGAGAGGCAAAGAGTTGCCTATCTGTATCACACAGATAGGCATGTATGTAATACTGTATGTTATACTGTATGTAATACTATTAAGTATATTATCTTTGGTTTATAAGAAGATTTTAACATAATTGTCGCAAAAATCAACCTCGATATTAATTATCCTCCATTTTAAAATGTAATGTGATTTTTCCGTTTGGCTTTGGAACTAACAAAATACTTGAGATGTATTGCTCATCGCTTGGAGTACATTCAGTGATTGCACCCGATTCCAATAATTCATCAATAACAGTTTGCATGTCATTGAATTCATCTAAGAAATAGATTTTGGGGGATAAAAACCTGTTTTGGAGTGGAATGAGAAGGTATTCTGTAACCCACGATAATATTAGATTATCGTTGGTAATAAATTAAATGCCTATCATGAAACAAAGCTAACCTGTGTCGGTCAGTCGGTCTCAATAGCGTACCTCATCTACCGCCGGGTCTGGGTACGCGCGCGCAAACGCTGCGGCTGCCCTGGCGAGCGCCCGCGCCGGCGTCAGTGGCGGACGATATCTCGTAGCCTGTGGGGCTGGTGGCGGTTCACAAAATTTCGGCGAGACCTTGGACTCCTCGCATAAAAGCCTAGAGGCGTCAATAACTTTGTTTTTATTTGTCTAAAAGGTCGTTCCCAACCTAGAGAGGTTAAGGACCCATAAGGCACATTGTAACCTCTGGACTACCCCAGTCTAGAAGTTACAACGTGCTCCCATCGGACAGCCAGATATGATTATATTGGCGTCTAAAGTAACGGAACACGCTTCCGAAGTCGAGGGCAGATCTGGGTCGAGTTCTAAGTTATATGGATCTAAGTCCACAATTTTGTATTATCCTTATGGATGTCGACACTAACATCGATTAAGTCTACAGACTCCTCCATTTGATTGTCTAAAGTAGACAGAGGAAAAAAAAATGTAGGTAGATACCTAAAAAAAGTTTTGGTCATATAATTATTGAATTGTAGGTAACAGGCCTAAAAACCTGTACTCATTCAATTGTAGTATGGTAATATTTTTACCGTGATTACAGTGAGGTAAGCATCTTTAATCGATGAACTCAGCACTGATTTTTATAGGTAGAAATAATAAAACAATACAAGGCGATAGTCCCACTAAACTATCCTCATGTATTTTGTTAAATAATGAAGGTAGCACTCTCAATGGAAGTGCACTCAACATAATGTAAATATAAAGATATACCTAAAAAAATTAGGTCATATAATTATTGAATTGTAGGTAACAGGCCCAAAAACCTGTACTCATTCAATTATAGTATGGTAATATGGGGTGCTGGGTAGGACAACCTCCACGTGGTGCATCCTGGACGACGATGTGGACTTCGCCTGAGGCGCACGTCGTCGCCCACGGCCAATAGTCCACCAAGGAGGGGGGGCCTTTATGGCCGGTTTGGAGTTCTCCGCATGCGCTCTGCTATGCAGAGCGTACTTAGTGGAGGACTCCCAGGGCGACGAGTACTTCGCCACTGAGTGATCAGTGGCGAAGTACACGGTTCCATAGGAACCATCGTTCGGCCGAGCCGTAACCCCGTCTGGCAACAGACGGGCACGGTGGCTCTTTGGAGTTGCGAGGAAGAAAACCTCTATAAAAAATAACCCGAATCTCACGCTCTGACGCCCGGCAATTTGATGCATCGCTGGGGGGAACTCAGTGCCTAGGGCGTCACTCCCACCTTCCCACCCTTCCCATCCTCACATCCTCTCCCAACTTCCCCCACTCCCACCCTTACGTCGGCGGACGCAAAACGCAAAATCTTACTATGGACGAAATTACAACGCAAGTTACTACCCAGGAGCGCACCCGGACAGTGTCCGGGGAATCGCTTGCCATGTCTCGGCATGGCGACCCCCGCCAGGGTTCATCCCTGGTGGTATATGGGAGGGGTCACCATAGTTTAGGCCCAGGGGTGTGCCTTAAAACCACCCCCAGTGACGCGGAGGTCGCGTCAACCCGTGCTGGCTCGGAGATGGAGTCGGCGGTCGACATGGGTACCGAAACCGAGGGTGCCATCGAGGGTAACCATGCCGACGTCGCTCGCCGCTCCGCCGCTCGACCCAGGTCGAGCGGCGGAGGCCTGTTCCGTAGGCCTGGGTCGGAAACATCAACGAGTGAGGAGGACCTCCCTCGGAAGGTTGTGGCTACCACCGCGGGTAGAGGTCGGAAGACCGACCTCTACAGAGCGAAAGGGGGTAGAGTAGCAGCAGAGCCGCCGGCAATTGTGCCCCCGCTGCCAAGCGGGAAGGTCACGGAGGTGCCGGCGGCTAAGGAAATCATGGCGGCTCTTGCCCGCATTTCTGGCGCCGTAAAGGGTGCCAAGAATGTGGCGGGGAAGAAGAAGGTCGTGGCGGACGCAGTCACAGGCGCCACCAAAGCGTTGGAGGAGCTCCTCGAGAGGAGTGTCTCCAAGGAGGAGGGGAAGCTCCGGGCTCGGGTTGCGAGCCTGGAGGCGGAGCTTATCGACTCCCGTAAGCAGCAGCAGCTGATGCGGGAGGAGATGGATAAGCTGACGCAGCTGGTCCAGGGGGCCGGGGAGGCTCGGGGTGTAAAAACCCCCGCTCCCCGTGCACCACCTAAGACGACACCATCGACAGTCCAGCTGCTGGAGGCCATCGAGCGACGCCTTGGCGTCCTTGAGGACCGGGCATACCGCCCGCCGCTGGCAGCTCCCGTCAACGCTTCATATGCGAAGACGGCTGCTCCCAGTGGGACTCCTGGTCCCAAGCCGATGGCCTCCGCCCCCAAGAAGACGGCACCTAAGGGAAGTGGCAACCCCGCCTCCCCACAAACAGCTAGCACTCCTGCTGCACCCCAGTCCACCTCAAGAGAGGGGGGCTGGGAGGTGGTGGGAGCGAAAAAGAAGACGGCTAAGGCCGCGAAAAAGGCGGCGAAGGCCGCCAAGAAGGCGGCAAAAGTCGCCGCTAAAGCGGCAAAAGCCGCCGCGGCGAAGGCGCCGAAGAGGCTCCACGCTCCCCGCTCCACTGCCGTCGTCATTACGGTGACGACGGAGGGCAAGGCGAAGGGCGTGGGGTACGCCGAGGTCCTGAGGCAGGCGAAAGCCTCAGTCGACCTCAAGGCCCTCGAGATAGAGGGAGGTCTCCGGTGCAAGGTGACGCGCACCGCAGCACGCCTCCTCGAGGTCTCCGGCGCCACCAGCGGCCCCAAAGCGGATGCCTTAGCGGCGAAGCTGCGGGAGTCGCTGAATGCGGGCGACGTCTGCGTAACCAGACCCAACAAATGCGCCGGGCTGCGCATTTCGGGTCTGGATGACGCGGCCACGACGGACGAGCTGATCTCCGCCGTCGTGGAGGCGAGCGGCTGCCCCCGTGATCAGGTGAGGTCAGGCGAAATCCGCTTTGGCCCCACTGGTCACGGGTCGGCGGTTGTGAACTGCCCAGTCGCGGCGGCTCAAAAAGTTGCGGATGGACGGAGCCTCCTCATTGGGGGCTTCCTGAGGGCGCAGGTGCATCTCCTGCAGCCCCGCGAAGACAGGTGCTATAGGTGCCTGGTCGTGGGGCATGTAGGAGTGCAGTGTACGGCGGAAGTCACCGTAGGCGACCGGTGCTTCCGCTGTAGTCAGCCCGGTCACAAGGCCCTTGCCTGTGACGCTCCGCCGCGCTGTTATAAATGCGTGGCGGAGGGCAAGGAGGCCAATCACCGGGCGGGCAGCAAGGCCTGCGCTGCCTCAAGGCCGAAGCCCAGTCCGTCCGCACGGGGGGGTGAGACGGAGGGTGCACTTTCGCGGCAGGGTGCGGAAATGGATGTCCATTGATGGACACCCATATCCGCATCCTGCAGGTGAACCTGAACCACTGCACTGGTGCTCAGGACCTTCTGTACCAGAGCATCAGGCAGTGGTCCATTAACATCGCTGTCGTCGCCGAGCCGTACTGGGTTCACCCGGGAAGCCCGGTGGATCTGGACGGCCTGGCGACTATCTTTGGGGGACCGGCGCGGACGACTCGCGCCTAGCGCTTATTGCTAGGGGCCCGGGTTGCGTCGCGGCGGAATATGAGGGTGTGGCTGTCGTGGCCGTTTACATCTCGCCGAGCCTCGACCAGCATCAGTTTGAGCTATGGCTCCCTGAGCTGGACGTCGTTCTCGCTGCATGCCGGCCTCGCCCTGTCCTGGTCCTGGGAGACTTCAATGCCTGGTCGCAGGCTTGGGGCTCCCGGGAAACCAGAGACAGGGGGAGGAAACTGGAGGACTGGGTCACAACACGTGGCCTAGTCATCCTGAACCGGGGGAATGTCGCAACCTGGACGCGGCGGGGGCTCAGCTCGGTCATAGACGTCTCGTTTGCGACCCCTGAGCTCGCCCGCCGTGTCCAGGGATGGCGCGTGGTGGAGGAGGAGGAGACGTTGTCAGATCACCGATATATTCGGTTCGACGTCTCCCCTCCACCAAACCTGCCGCCAGCAATTGCGAATCCCCCGGAACCGCGTTGGGCACTTCATCGCCTTGATCGGGAGGCTCTCCTGGAGGCGGCCATCGTGCAGGCCTGGATTCCGTCAGCGGACAGGCCTGCCGATGTTGATACCGAGGTGGAGTGGTTCGGGAGAGCCATGTCGCACATCTGCGATGCGGCGATGCCCAGGGCTAGGCCCAGGCCGGCGAGGAAACAGGTGTACTGGTGGACGCCGGAAATCGCGCAGTTGCGCGCGGAGTGCGTTACCGCGCGCCGCCGGTACACCAGGTTTCGCCGGAGGCGTCGCCGCCCAGACGATGCGGCAGCCCGAGAGACGGAGCTCTACGATGGGTACAAGGAGGCCAAGAGGGCCCTCCAGACGGCCATCAAGCGGTCCAAAAAACTGGGCCGCGATGGGCTGATGGAGACTCTGGAGCGGAACCCGTGGGGGCGCCCGTACCTTATGGTAAGGGGCAAATTACGCCCTAAGGCGCCCCCACTGACTCAGAGTCTCCAGCCGGAGCGGCTGGAGGAGGTCCTGGACTCCTTGTTCCCGTCGAGAGCGGAGGAACATATTTCTCCGCGCATGGCTCCGTCTCAGGCGCCCAACGCGGAAGGCAGCGAGAACGACGTGCCCGTAGTCACCGAGGGTGAGTTAGGGGCGGCTGTCTTGCGGCTTAAATCCCGCAGAAACACCGCCCCTGGACCCGACGGCATTCCAGGCCGTGCATGGGTCCTGGCTCTCGAGGAGCTTGGGCCTCGACTTATGGGTCTTTATAGCGCATGCCTCGAAAAAGGCCAGTTTCCCAAGGTCTGGAAGACAGGGAAACTGGTCTTGATTCGAAAGGCGGGGCGGCCGGCAAATTCCCCATCAGGGTACCGGCCGATCGTGTTGCTCGACGAGGTGTGCAAGCTCTTCGAGCGCATTATTGCACAACGCCTCGTCGGGCACCTCACACGCGTGGGGCCTGATCTGGCGGATAGCCAGTTTGGCTTCCGTCAGGGACGCTCCACCGTGGACGCGATCATGCGCATTAGAGGCCTGACGGAGGAAGCAGTCTCACAGGGTGAGGTGGTGGTGGCGGTGTCTCTCGACATCGCCAACGCATTCAACACCTTGCCCTGGAGCTGCGTCAGGGAGGCGCTTATCTATCATGGAGTGCCTCCCTACCTCCGTCGAATTGTCGGGGCTTATCTCTCCGAGAGAGCCATAACTTACCCGAGCTGGCTAGGGCCGGGTCGGCGAGATGTGTCGTGCGGTGTTCCACAGGGATCGGTTTTAGGGCCGCTCCTGTGGAACATCGGTTACGACTGGGTGCTGCGTGGTCCGTTGCTCAGAGGGGTCGGCGTAACGTGTTACGCCGACGACACCCTCGTTACGGCGCGGGGAGCAACGCACCGTGCCGCAGCACTTAAGGCCACGGCAGGGGTTGCTCAGGTCGTGGGTCGGATTCGGCGGCTGGGTCTTGAGGTCGCCCTTCACAAATCCGAGGCTCTGTGCTTCCACGGACCTCGGATGGGGCCACCTGCGGGATCCAGCCTACAGGTGGGGGGCGTCAGCATCGGCATCGAGCCCTCGATGAAGTATCTGGGGCTCGTACTCGATGGCCGGTGGAACTTCGGACATCATTTCCGAAGTTTGGTCCCAAAACTGAGGGGAGCATCGGCCGCACTCGCGCGGCTGATGCCCAACATCAGGGGACCCAACGCTCCCTACAGGAGGCTGTACCTTGGGATCGTGCGAAGCATGGCCCTGTACGGGGCTCCCGTATGGGCGGAGACCCTGACGGCCAGCAATGAGGCTAGACTGATGAGCCCGCAGAGAGTGATGGCCGTCAGGGTGATAAGAGGATACCGCACGATCTCCGGTGAGGCGGCATGTCTCCTAGCCGGGACCCCTCCATGGGACCTGGAAGCGAGAGCCCTTGCGTCACTGTTCAGATGGCGCAAGGAGGCGCTGGAGCGGGGCCAAAGGCCTGCGTCTCGAGAAATCGAGGCCCAGCGGACCCTGCTCCACCAGGAAACCCTGGAGACATGGAAGATGCGACTTGAGCAACCAAAGGGGGGATTCGCCACAATCGCGGCCGTCAGACCGGTCATGGACGAGTGGCTGGAGAGAAGACACGGTGCTCTCTCCTACCGGTTGACACAGATGCTTGCCGGGCACGGTAGCTTCGGTAGGTATCTGTGGCGAAAACACCGGGAAACCACGGCCGAATGTCAGCACTGCGAGGACCGCAGCGATGACACGGCGCTCCACACGCTGGTGGAGTGCACGGCGTGGGCACAACAGCGACAGGTCCTCGTAGTGGGTCTGGGCGTGGACACTCTCTCGCTTGAGGCCATGGTGCGAGCCATGCTCTCCAGCGGGAGTAAGTGGGACTGCGCCGCCTCTTTCTGCGAGCAGGTCATGCTCGCGAAGGAGGCGGCGGGCCGGGTGCGGGAGAGAACTCTCCCACCCGAGTTCCGCAGTCGGCGGCCTGGGCGCCGCCGACGTGTCTTCGCCGAGGACTATCGGCCTCCATGACCGGGGGTCTGAGGACGGTGAGAGGGCCGCTCACCGTCCTTACAGAAGCAGGCCCATGACGGGAGCGTGACGTGAGCACTCACGCACGCCCCCCCTTAGAAGCGGGGTCACACCCGAAATCCCCCATAGACGCGGGATTGCACCCGAACCACCCCCTGGGCGAGGCCGCATTGGCGGCCGTAAGTCTGTTGGGAGTCACGGGACATCCTTCCTGAGGGCTTACCCGGGGCTCTCAACCATAGGCTGTTGGGCGTTACGTGAGGTTTTTTAGTCGGTAAGAGTCCGGCATAGCATCCTACGAGGATTTTCCCTCACGTTAAAAAAAAAAAAAAAAAAAAAAAAATAGTATGGTAATATATATTACCGTGATTACAGTGAGGTAAGCATCCTTAATAGATGAACTCAGCACTGATTTTAATAGGTAGAAATAATAAAACAATACAAGGCGATAGTCCCACTAAACTATCCTCATGTATTTTGTTAAATAATGAAGGTAGCACTCTCAATAGAAGTGCACTCAACAAAATGTTTATATAAACATAAAGTATTTACCAGTTAAATCATATTTAATAACTAAAATGCTGAAGTAAGTACCTTTTTGTATCGACAACGGTGTATCGTAACCGTTTTGTAGACGAACTCGATGACCTTTTTTGACCTCGTCCATTTGTAACTTCCTATATGTAATCATCACAATGACTGCTCACGTTTAGGTATTTTAAAATAGTATAACACTATGTAAAGTTATCGAGTTATTATTAGTACATTTTAATTAATTATAACTCAATGTGTAAAGTGAGGTGTTGAACGGCCGAACACTAGAACGCGAATGAAAATGGCGCGCACAGTGTTGCCATAGTGGGATCGCAGTACATGAATGGATCTGGGAAGATATCTTACTATTTTATGGCTTAATATTAAAATATTTGTTTATTTTTTTACATATCTCAACTATAGTGTATGAATGGCCACACGGTACGTGCTACTACAAGTATTCTAATCTCGAAGACGAAGCAAAGTATAATTGTGTTACGTGAAGGGGAAGCTAAAATATTTAACACCAAGAAACAATCCTTATATAATATGTTGCACGGCCTATGGATTTTTTTTCTGAAAGATCCTGTGCGGCACACTGAAGCTTAACACACACTGCAACTGGGCAATGTTTCTGAAAGATCCTGTGCGGCACACTGAAGTTAACACACACTGCAACTGGGCAATGTTTCTGAAAGATCCTGTGCGGCACACTGAAGCTTAACACACACTGCAACTTGGAAATGTTATGGGAGAGTTATTTGACTAAGGGCGGACTCCAATAAAATCGTAATATACCTATACTAGAGAATAACTTATACTTATTATCCATACTAATATTATAAAGCTGAAGAGTTTGTTTGTTTGAACGCTAGGATCTCAGGAACTACTGGTTCGATTTCAAAACTTCTTTTACAGTTTCATAGTCCATTTATTGAGGATGGCTATAGGCTATATAACATCACGCTAAGACGAATAGGAGTGGAGCAGCAGTGAAGAATGTTTCGAAAACGGGGAATTATTTTTACCGTCTGAGAGCGTAGAGAGGCGTACGCTGCCTAAATGGTTAAAGTTACGTAAAAATTGTGTACTAAAAAATTGTTTCTCTTAAAAAGTTCTATAAAAAAGTCCGCAACAGCATATGTCTATCTTTTAAGGTTCACTCACAATAACCGAATTTGTCTTTCTTTTAAGGTTAGCTCACAATATTATCAAACTGAAGAGTTTGTTTGTGCTAGGATCTCAGAAACTACTGGTTGCATTACAATAATATTTTACAGTTTTTTTAGTCCATTTATTGAGGATGGCTAATGACTATATAACATCACGCTAAGACAAATAGGAGCGGAGCAGCCATAAATAATGTTTTAAGAACGGGGAAAATTTATTTCTTTTGAGAGCTTTCATTGCGTACGTTGCGTAAATTGTTAAAGTTACGTAAAAATGGTGTACTACAAAATGTTTTATCTTAAAAAGTTACAAAAAAAAGTCCTGAACAGCATATGCCTATCTTTTAAGGTTCACTTACAATAACGTTAATAATTTTTAAAATATGAGCGACGCAACTCGACGCGTCGGGAGTAAACGTTTTCTGCAGCAGTAGCCAGTCAACTGAAAAGTCGGACTCGCACACGACGAATTCCATACCAAAAAACGGACAAAAATAAATGCGACGGGAAACATTATATCACTTCAACAAAGTTGTGCGGTTCAACTCTAATGGTAATGAATATAAGCGACGCGACGGGAAAAATTATTTCACTTTTAATAAGAAAAGAAATGAAAAGCCAGAAATGGCTTCGTATGCAGTAAAGGGTTAAAACCTACACCTTTTTAATAAATATACCTAGCTAAGACACGCGACGAGAGTAAATGCGACGGGATTATATTACCTAGATACTTAAAATATGAATACTATTAATACCACTGGTGACTCTCTTTCTCACTCTCATGTGACGCAAACGAAGTTGCGCGGGTCAGCTAGTAATTAATAAGCACAACGTTACTATTGATAACCTTATTGAAGGAGTCTACTTCAGTATGGTTACCATAAATATTTGCATTGCTTATTAGTCGTTGGTAAAATGGAAAATCACTACATACTTTCAGAATAAGTACAAGTTATTTTCTAGCACCTACCTATGGGTGTTTTTACGTGAGGGAATATCCTCGTGGACGCTATGCCGGACTCCCACCGACTAAAAAACGTCACGTAACGCCCAACAACCTATGGTTGCGATCCCCGGGTAAGCCCTCGGAAGGGTGTCCCAGGATTCTAGTATTGGTCGAATTTACCCTAAAAGGCTAAGCTTTTAAATGGTATTTTATTTGGTCTTTGTGACATTTAACTGTACTTTTATTAACTAGAGGACGTCACGCGGTTTCACCCGCGTAGTTCCCGTTCCCGGGGGAATACGGGAATAAATTATAGCCTATGTTCACCGCAAAGAGTGTAGCTTTCCAACAGTAAAAGAATTTTTCAAATCGGTCCAGTAGTTCCGGAGCTTATTCGTTACAAACAAACAAAAAAACAAATGTTTCCTCTTTATAATATTAGTATAGATTATATTTAGTCCAGTCATTTGGTATTTTTACTTGGAAAGTTTTCCGGGAGTTTTAAAAATTGGTAATTTTATAGATTTTGATATGCTCTTTCCAAATTTCAACTTTACCACCTCGTATGTTTGCCGCTCGCGCCGCCATATTGAAAAAATGGCGCCCAAAAGCAGTTTTTTGATAATAACTCCTTTCCAACGCATTTTACAGGAAAACATATTTACACAAAATAAAAGTAGAGGAAATTTCCTACAATTTCTCATAATCTTTTTTCCCTAAAATTAATAGTTTCGGCGTAGGAACGCCGTAAAGTTAATTCAATACAAGTTTCCAATCCTTTTTCCTTCACTTCAATAACTTCACTTTCTTGCAGTATATTACCACAAATAAAGCAGTTTAGTTCATTAGAAGCCATGGCTCTGTAAATGCAAACGACACTGTGAAATGATAAACGTATACTGATGACTCAGACTGAATATTTCTATTGAGCTCAGCTGGGGCCAGATATTTCTTAGAAGGGAAAGAAGGGGCCTGACACAAAAGGGACGCATTTCTTTATACCTGTGGAGACATGACAGACTATAGTTAGCTAGGTTTTCACTCTTTGGAACAAAATTTAACCTTCGTATAATTTTAATAATTTACAAATCACAGTGTGAGCAGTTTAAAGTAAATATTACACGTTGGTGTGGATGTATAATGGTTTACAGCGCACGTACGCCGAAACTATTGATTTTAGGAAAGAAAACGTTACGACATAAGTTGTAGGAAATTTTCTCTACTTTCATTCTGTATAGATATGTTTTCCTGTAAAATGCGCCGGAAAGGAGTTATTATCAAAAAACTGCTTTTGGGCGCCAACTTTCCAGGTAGCCTCTATTTTTACGACCAAATGACTGGACTAATAATTGTACTTAATTTTATATTAATTACTAGCTGATGCCCGCGGCTCCGCCCGCGTTGAATATTATTCCCGGTCACTTAGGGGTATGAAAAATAGATGTTGGCCGATTCTCAGACCTACTCAATATGCTCACAAAATTTCTTGAGAATTGGTCAAGCCGTTTCGGAGGAGTATGGCAACGAAAACTGTGACACGAGAATTTTATATCTTAATATATAAAACAAAGACGGGTTTGTTACAACATTTATAACTCAAGAACGGCCGTACCGATTTGGCTGAAAATTGGTGGGGAGGTAGCTTTGAACCAGGAGACGGACATAGGATACTTTTTATCCTGTTTGACCTCGCTTTTTTTGGTCGATTCACTATTGTGCTGGCGACGTACACCGGTAGTCCACGTCCTATGCATGAATATGCGCAATTTCTACAATAATGCGACGGGAAACATCTATCGTTAACAAAATTATTCTGACGGGAGTAAATGCGACGGGAACGGGTGATTTACTCTCTTATGTGACGCATACAAAGTTGCGCGGGTCAGCTAGTATTAGATATTTCAAGTCACTCTTGACTATTGAAAAGCTGAAGCTTTCAGGAAGAGAGAAATAAAAAGATAGAATTAAAATTTCAAATGATGGTGTATTATAATCTAAGCTCGGGGTCGTGGTAATTTCGAGCAGCAAGTGCGATCTCCGAAGGCCTTCGCAGGGTTCCGACTTATCTTAGTGGTTCTCAAGGCTGATGCAGTCCGCGACGTAGCCGTGCCGTCCACAAATTCGGCTGGCACGGTGTTTTCGACCCGCAGGGTGGGTGACTGCTCGTAGACTTGAAGGGTGCGTCTTCACCTTCGTGGAACCCGAAGGTGGACTTCTATAGCCCGTAGGGTGGATGCTGACAACCCGTAGGGTGGACGTTCCTGCTTGGAACCCGCAGGGTGGACCCTGGAATGTTCCAGATGACGGGTTAGCTGGAACCCTTTTTCCCGCCCATTGCTAAGACAGCCGACTCCTGTTAACCATTTCAGGAATCGGGGGTCTCACAATGTTTGCTGATATTCTACTTTTACAAAGAGATTTTTTCACACCCCTTTAATCTACCCTCCCATAACAGGGTTGACCAACAGCCGTTAATTTTCACTGTTTTAAAAATCTAGATTCATTATAAATAATTTGACTCACCCAATGATGGGGTTATTGACGCTCGCAGCTAAATCGCTGATCACTTTGGGAGCACCTGGCTCCTAACAATATTTTTTCACTTTGAAATTATACTCTGATGCACCTACGCCTTCGCGACTAGTGACTTTACATTATTTGAGTAATGGGGGCTTCGAAATTCGCGCGCGGTTGTTTTTATATTTTTGTACAGCGCCTCTAGCGGCACCACTCGAAACTACTAAATGTCAAGACCGCTTTTTTAAATACGAATGAGGCTTCCGCCGTTGCGACAATAACTCGGTAGATGGCGCTTTCATTTATTAATCTACGTTTTCATTTTAAAACCCCTAATGTTGAACCCCTAATTGCACCCGTTGTTCCACAACGTTACATACTCCCCCTCCCCGGTGAGCGTTTGACGTACCCTAACGCGTCAAATGCTGCGTTCGTCCTCGAACGCCCCTAACATAATACCTAATACTCGTCTATGTGTGTGTGTATGTTAGTGTGTTGTGTGAATGAGATGATGCTGGGTGTAGCGAAGAGTCGGCCTTAACTTTAATGAAACCAACTCGCAGGATGTATTAAGGTGATTCTGAAGGATCTTATAGGACAGAAAGAGAAAAGACGTATTTGAGGCTTTGGGTTGAAGGTTCAGGTAATACGCACCGCCTGAAAGTGGGGTGTGTATAATAAGGCTTTTTGCTGAAGGCTGGGATTTATACAACCGTCCCAGAGAAGAACATCCTACTAGGGCTAGTGTAACACTTCCGACTCATAGGATGGACTATCCCCCAGGGCAAGCCTCTAGCTTCCGAGTGGTAGGATTAGCCATATGACGAAAATAAACATAACGGTGATCTACACCTACGACTGTTAGGGCAAGACAAATGTTGCCAAATAACAGTACCATAATTCTGTTCGGGTAAGCCTCATGCTTCCTCGTAACAGTAACAAACCTACACCATAATTCTGTTAGGGCAAGACCATGCTGCCAACTAACAGTAAACGACGAACTCTGTTAGGGATAGACTCATGCTTCCAACTAACAGAAAACTCCCAACCAAACCAAGAAACAGAAAAGTGATAGAAAATAATTTACTTGCAGAATCCTTCGTGTTGCTAATTAACCCTTATGTACCCATGACGAACACGGCATGTGTTTGTCACTTTGTCATGTGTAGTTACTTGAAAGTCGTGTGTAGTGTGTAGTGTGTAGTGTCCCTAACTAATTACTAGGCTATTTAGCCCTTTAACCAAATAAAATAAAAAACCAAGTGCATATTCGCAATCTTAGTATCAGTAACAAAAGACAAATGCTTATTCTCAACTTTAGTAGAAGAATGTTGACTATGACTATTATGTCAACCTTAATAAATGACGAAGATCATTGATCTTTGGCCATTCTGCCAAATATCTAAACAAAATATGGTGCCCTTGTTTGCCACCATGTCAGTGTAAAATGTATTTAAATAAATAATGTGTATGTATGTACGTATGAAATCTCCCCTGTGCAAGTTTTATTTTGTTTGCGCGTAAGCTGCTGACGTAATCGTGTTGATGCAAACGTGTTATTCATCGTTGCATCTAAGGCCAGTGTCACACTATGTAAACAAACAAAAAAAAAACTGCTTGTTGAGTGTTTGGAATTTTGTGTGAAGATAATTGTGATGAATATGTAATGACTATATCTTACTTAATTATTATGTAAGTGTAAATGTGAAACTTCCGTATGATCATATGTATGCGTGTAACCTGACACGAGATGTGGTACCTATATGTGCCACCTATGTACTAAAGTTATATGACGGTGTGCTAACACCCTTATATTTTCCAAAAAATAATTATCAAAACCTATTGTGTAACTGTACTGATGTACTATATAAACTGTTAGTGAATGCATTTTAATGCAGTGTGTTACGGCCTTTACCGTTATCTGCATTCGTACACACATCGTTGAGGAATGTTTATGTTATTCGTCTCACCGATGCAATGGACGATACCGAATGTTGTTTTATGTCTTTGACGTGCCAACTTCCTAGGTTTGTTCCTGTCATATCTTCCAGGATATAGACCAAATTTGATAGCTTTTCCTTGACCCTACATTTGATAAATTTGGGGGCCAGTTTTTTGGAAAAGTATGCGTCTTTATCACTTTGGAAATAGCATTTTTTCCACACTATGTCGCCTACTTCGAATTGTGCGTGTCTGTGTCTCGTGTTGTAATGGTGTGCGTACTTCAGATGGCTACGCCAGAGGTTTTCTTGTACTGTGTTGAACACCTCTGCGAGATATCCTAGGTTCTCCGCGTATATGTTTCTAGGCAATAGGTTAAGTTCACTTGGGTCATCATTTTGTAAGTAATGTGACCCGCATGTTACCAATTCCCTACCATGAACCAAATATGCTGGTGTGTAACCGGTGGACGCGTTTATCGAGTTGTTGATCGCAAATTGGATCTTTGGGATATGTATGTCCCATGAACGATGGTCATTATTGGTAAAAATTGATATGGCTGTCATTATAGTTTTGTTGTACCGTTCTACGGTATTTACTTGGGGTGTGTATTTAGGTGTGAAGTTGATGTTGGGAATTTTATATTTCGTAAATAATGTGTTCAACTCTTTGCTTATGAATTGGACACCGTTATCCATTAATACCGTTTGTGGTATGCCGTGCACCATGAAAACACTGTCCTCTAGTATTTTGGCTATTGGTTCTGCGGTAGCTCTGCGTAGTGGGAAGATTAAACAATATTTAGAGAAACAACACGTGACGACGAGAATGTATACGTGTTGTTTTTTAGAGACCGGTAAGGGTCCTACTAGATCAGTCGAAATTGTCTGGTGTGGCGCCCCACGTTGGGCGCCACTGAAAAGCTGAAGCTTTCAGGAAGAGAGAAATAAAAAGATAGAATTAAAATTTCAAATGATGGTGTATTATAATCTAAGCTCGGGGTCGTGGTAATTTCGAGCAGCAAGTGCGATCTCCGAAGGCCTTCGCAGGGTTCCGACTTATCTTAGTGGTTCTCAAGGCTGATGCAGTCCGCGACGTAGCCGTGCCGTCCACAAATTCGGCTGGCACGGTGTTTTCGACCCGCAGGGTGGGTGACTGCTCGTAGACTTGAAGGGTGCGTCTTCACCTTCGTGGAACCCGAAGGTGGACTTCTATAGCCCGTAGGGTGGATGCTGACAACCCGTAGGGTGGACGTTCCTGCTTGGAACCCGCAGGGTGGACCCTGGAATGTTCCAGATGACGGGTTAGCTGGAACCCTTTTTCCCGCCCATTGCTAAGACAGCCGACTCCTGTTAACCATTTCAGGAATCGGGGGTCTCACAATGTTTGCTGATATTCTACTTTTACAAAGAGATTTTTTCACACCCCTTTAATCTACCCTCCCATAACAGGGTTGACCAACAGCCGTTAATTTTCACTGTTTTAAAAATCTAGATTCATTATAAATAATTTGACTCACCCAATGATGGGGTTATTGACGCTCGCAGCTAAATCGCTGATCACTTTGGGAGCACCTGGCTCCTAACAATATTTTTTCACTTTGAAATTATACTCTGATGCACCTACGCCTTCGCGACTAGTGACTTTACATTATTTGAGTAATGGGGGCTTCGAAATTCGCGCGCGGTTGTTTTTATATTTTTGTACAGCGCCTCTAGCGGCACCACTCGAAACTACTAAATGTCAAGACCGCTTTTTTAAATACGAATGAGGCTTCCGCCGTTGCGACAATAACTCGGTAGATGGCGCTTTCATTTATTAATCTACGTTTTCATTTTAAAACCCCTAATGTTGAACCCCTAATTGCACCCGTTGTTCCACAACGTTACACTATGTCTTTGTTTGTTACACCTTTATATCTACATTCAAACATCGATATTTTATTCATTAGATTTAATATGTATTTATAATGTCGCAGCGATTCTTTTTTAACGTGAAGAAATGTCCATAATGGATGCCATGTCGGACTCCTACCGATTAAAAAACCTCACGTAACTCACAACAGCCTATGGTTGGGAGCCCCGGGTATGCACTTGTAAGGATGTTCCAGGACTCCCAACAGACCTACGGCCACCACTGCGGCCTCGCCCAGGGGGTGGTTCGGGAGCTATCCCTCGTCTTAGGGGGGTTTCGGGTGTGATCCCGCTTGTAAGGAAGGGGGGGGGGGGGGGCGTGCGTGGAAAGACGATGAAGTTTGACAAGTTTTATAAGCACTTAACTTAACTTATGCTCCGTATCACTCACTTGAGTTGTAAACTAGTTTGCAAATAATTTGGTAGATATGTGCATATAGTCACGCCTTTATCACTGTAAAGGTAAGCAGAGCTACTCGTATACGTCCAAATTTCTCCATTGGTATATTGTTTGTGCTGCCAAATTGATATGGAAAACAGTAGGTTATGACTACCCACTGTACAAGTGGCGCTCAATAAAAATACGCCCACCAGAAGGACTGGTAGTTACGGCAGCCTATGAACGTTTGCCACACCACAGCCGCCAGATATCAGCATAGGCCTCCAACGCTGAAAAGACCTTCTTACGCTATATAAACGTCTACGCTATTAAAGGTCTTACGCTGTACTCGTATAAACGTGTTTTTTTTTGCTAATTTTTGGGATGATGCTTCCATTACAAAAATTACAAGCGGTTCCTAAATTAAAATACCAATTTTTGATGACCTGGATGTACATTAATTGAATATTATTGTATAAATTGAATAATTACTCGCATATTAATTGAGCGTTAGATAATGATGTTATCCATTAACTTTTGCTGAGATAGGTATGTAATTTATTGCACTTTAAAATTTATATAAAGGTAATATTTTCAATAAGAATCTTGTTAATAATATTCAGTAACCTATTAACTATTATCTGATTGATGTTAGTTGTGTATCTCTACTATTATAAAATTGTAAAAATAACTGTGACGGCACATTCGTCTAAATCGGTTCAGCGGAAATGATAATACAGCTTGACCTATGTTTTACTAGAAGCCCTATGCATTGGACAGGTCAAAGTCGATTGGTTATTAGTTTAAATCACCTCGCGAACGAAGTCGCGGGCAGAAGCTAGTAAGTAAATAATTGTGTTTGCTCTTTGTCGTTGTGAGCTGTCAAAATTTATATCTTTTATTTGACAAAGTCTACATTTTTAATACAGACTACTTACCATTATGAATGTTTTAAGTTGAGTCTACCACCAATGTCACCGATCGACAAAAAGTGAGCACAAGTTTCGAAATTCTTGCCGTATTACGTATTTTAATCTTTATATTTCTTTAATCAAAATGCCTATCATTTTGATTGATGCTGTCAGATCTATAATGGCGTGTCAATATTTGTGAGGGTGAATATTTTATATCAAATTATTCAAAGATATTTAAATCAAAATGTTCATAATCATCAGATTGTGAACAGTTTAAGATTGAGTGAACAATAACAACAGAGGTTTTTGATGTTGGGCATCTGCTCAATGCGGTATATATAAAAAAACGCTGTTGATATTATTGTGGCACATCACCAATGGACAAAAGGACAAAGCTGCATGCACGGGTGGCAAGGGGTTTGTTGTATTTATATAGATAACATTTCTTTTGTGGTCCTGGATCCCTATCTAGACTCGACCCCAACATTGAGTATTTTGTGAGTTTATTAATCACTAAATGATGTTTGTGGCTTTGCCCGTGTGGAATTCGGTGTACGTTTTATCGTAACATTTTGCCGGAATGAAAAGACTTTGTGTTATTCCGGTCTATAAACTTATCCTTGTCCTAAAAGAGAACATTATATTGCAAGCCCGAAGGAGCAGTTGCCAGTACGGGATGCTTCTCCTGACTATTGGTCCATAAAGCCAAGATGGCTGGAGGGACCTATTCCTGTACCGAATTTCAGTGAGATTCGTTTAGCTCTTAGAGCGTGATTGAGTAACAAATGTACAAACATGTTCACAACATTTCAGGTTAGTAGGCATTAATAGTCGATGAATGTTAAAGTCGCTCGTGGCCTCTCGGTCTCAGTGATCTGTAAACGATCGCTGCAGTAAGCAACTTTCACTACAGCCAGTCCTTGGATGGGTGACCAGTGACCATCCATAGGACCACCTTGTGACATTTATTTCAGCGTTTCCGTGCTTCGGAAGGCACGGTTAGCAGTTGGTCCCAGTTGCCAGTAAAATGGCAGTCGTTAAGCCATGCTGAAGGCCCTTTTAGGCGGCTTGAAAAATTTCAACGGCGGGCAGTCACAACCTGCGCCGGTCCATCTCAACATGGCAATACGGCTCACCACCTATTACGAAGGACAAATTCTAATAAGGAGAAATGTTTGCATATAATGTGCCTCTGCCTACCCCTTCGGGGATAAAGGCGTGTACATATGTAGAATGTTAAAATTTTATACCAATATTTATTCAGAACAGAACAATTCCAATTTTTTCCGTGCTAATGTTAGAGCCCCTTAAGAAACTGGTCAAGTGCGAGTTGGACTCGCCCATGAAGGGTTTCGTAGCAGCAAGTAACATAATATAAAAGTTCTTATAGTTCGTTGTAACTTTGATTGATGTTTTAACACGTTCGCAGTGGTAGTGATTTTTCTAACCGAAAATTGCGGTTTATGACGTATTAAAAAAACTGCCAGCTCTATTTCGTTCAAACCAATTTTCGTTGGTAGTTTTTATGGCAATGTACATCATATCTTCTTTTTAGATTTATAATTTTCTTAGTTTAGAAGTTAGATGGGGGGGGACACACATTTTTCCACTTTGGAAGTGTCTCTTGCGCAAACTATTCAGTTTAGAAAAATATGATGTTAGATACCTTAATAGCATTTTTGAAGACCTATCTATAGATATCCTACACGAATAGTTTTGATGAAAAATACAAATTTGAGTTTCAGTTCTGAGTATGGGGACCCCCAAAATTTACTGCCTTTTTTCTAGTTCTACATAAGAATCTTAAAGCGGTTCACAGAATACGTCTAGTTACCAAGTTTCAATATCATATGCCTTATAGTTTCGGAGAAAAGTGGCTGTGACACATGGACGGACAGACAGACGGACAGACAGACAGACAGACAGACAGACAGATAGACAGAAATGACGAATCTATAAGGGTTCCGTTTTTGCCATTTGGCTACGAAACCCTAAAAAGGATTTGTTTGTTTGTAATCGTCAAACTCTGAACATACGGAACTGTCTTTTAAGAAATGCCAGAAGCCTACGTCCAGCTTCTGATTGCCACAAAAATTTGATTGATAGATTGAGGGGACGTGCAACGTCACTTCCAATTGGCCACAAGTCAATCGAAAATGGGTCAAATTCTCTATCAAGTTGATAAATATATGTTTGTATATTTTTGCATATGATTATATCAAGAAGCGCTCGTTTCCCCACGGACTCGGTGTTCTGTAATCTATTACTGCAGTAAGCAACATTCACTATGGCCGTCTTTTGATGGGTGACCACCATGTGACCACTTTATGACAATTATTTGAGCGATTCCGCGCTTCGGAAGGCACGTTATGCCGTTGGTCACGGTTGCCAGTTAAATGGTTGTCGTTGAGCCAAGTTGAAGGCCTATTTAGGCGGCTTGAAAATCAACTTCTTATAAGGTGAAATGTGGGCATATATTAATATGCCTCTGCCTAACCCTTCGGGGAAAAAGGCATGACCATATGTATGTATGCATGTATTTTGAAATGTGTGCAAATGTATGCCTATCAATCATCTAGAGCTTAATTTGGGCTAGATGATGTTGTGTAAGAATGTACAAAAATATCCCGATATGTTGACATTTATAATTCCTGCTCCGCTCCTTTGAATGGTAGTATGTTATTTTAGAATAATTTAGCTCTGTGCCCATCATAGGCAAATTATTTTTAAAAATTGTGTCTGTAGTTCCAGCGTTTTGCAATTTATGAACCAAACACCTTCTTTAATAATTGGTCCCTCTAATGCAAAGTATTTTCATAATCGATTCATAAAATTCGAAGGTTGTACCTTCAACAATTTTTAAATTGCGATGCTGATTTGTTATGAGCAACTCTAGCTGGTGCGATCTGTGCGTTCAGATCGGCACCGCGAGAGCTACTGCCGGACGGTAATCAATCTATCATGAACGAAGTACCCGCTCCCGTGACGACGTGATCCTCGGCAAGAATACGAAACATGAATGGAAATATAATTATGACGCAGACAGGATACAGGAATCGTAAAACGATCTTCTGTACTATAAAACAATTGTTAAAAATACTGAGACCGTATATTCTAGATATATTTTTAAAAAGAACCATATATGACTAATTTTGGGGATTCTGAGACCAAATAAAACATATATTTTTTCTCTTGCGTCTGTTTGTTTGTTTGTATCAGGTTGATAGAAAAATTACTGTTGCAATCAATGATATTTTAAAATAGATGCGTTGCATGCCCTTGAAATGGCGAGGTAATTTGTAAATGAAAGGTAATTAAAACACTTCAATCACGCGCCAACTTGTGTCGCTAATGAGAACGTGTCGTTTTAACAATTCATGTGTCCATTTTTGTAAAAGAGCATCCACCTACGTGTATTTAAGACAACGTAATTAGACGGCGACCGTGAAAGATAAATATTACTTATTTCATTCGGTCCTCTCAAAAAATTTAAAGTAAGTAACTATTTTCTTTTCCTTTTTTGCATCGTTCTGACAATGATAAATATCTTGCAACACTTCGGCTGAGACCACATTATAGAGCCACGACTGTCTTAAGACTGGCTTTTGCTATTCATCGAAAAGCCGATCGCTGCAATCGTTGGCGTAAAAATTGACTGCAAATTATCGGACGTGAACAGTTCTGTCTGTGAGGCGTCTTGTTCTTAGGCTGCGGTGACCACCGGTCCTTCTGGTGGGCCATATGCTCGTCTGCCACCTTAGTGGTATATATCTATTTAGTCATTCTGCAATGAAAGGATTACTCGAAATGGAAATTCGATGGGATGAATCATAGTTGCAACCTAAGTGCCAGGTTTAATGCATTCGAAACCCCCTTTGAATCCCCCTGGAAAGTGCACTATCTAACAATCCACTAGCCGTAGCCCCTAAAAGCCTTCAGGTCTTACCTTAACGATTCTGTATTATGTACTGTATATACTTCCTGTGGCCGGTTCACTGGTTAGTAGTAGTAGTATATTTTGATAAGACGGAATTCGGCAAAAAATGTTTGCTTATATACATTTACATACATTTAGTTTATTATAAACTAGCTGATGCCCGCAGCTTCGCTCGCGTAAAATTTGACTGATAGACATACTTATATATACACATACACAGACATATAAGCACACATACATATTATACATAGAAACACCCGAACTCCGAAACAAACAATTGTGGATCTCACAATTAAGGACCGACCCAGGCATCAAACCCGGGACCTCAGCGCGGCAGGCGGTTACATAGCTATTCATATTGAAATAAAACCAATGTACATACCAACGCAATGAAACGCGAACCAAAAACAATAGGTGCATTGCGACGCAAATCCATTTTGGATGTAAATATTAAAATTTGATTGGAATATTTTACTTACCCTAGAATTTCAGCACCGTTTCTGTTTGTATGGCATTTTATTATTGGAACGTTGTTGGACTTGACAAAATAGTGGTGAAATAGAATCAAAGGTCTCTACTATTATATTGAATGGTATTTAATTTTGTTGTTCATTGACTTCACCACTAAATGGACATTATTTTTGTTCTTTCTGGTTACTAGACGCAAGAGATCAAACTGTGACCCAAAAATGAGGTAACTTTGATCCAGTCAAATAAATTAAGGTAAGTTGATCGATGATGGTGTTTTGAGAAGTTCGACTTTAGTTTAGATATTTGCACTCGCCAATATGGAGTGTAGCTCTGCCGTGATCTGCGTGGCCCCACAGCAACCTCACCTAGCAGTGCATGCGGTGCACCAGCTGACTATCGCGAAGGACTACACGGGGTAATTATTAAAAAAAAATTGACTTAGTGCGAGTCGAACTCGAACATGTAGGACTACTTGCCAAAAAACGCTAGTGTAAATCATGATGTTATATGCGCGATAGTGGCCCTCTGATGTTGCAAACGTTCATAAGCTGCGGTGACCACCAGTCCCTCTGGTGGGCCGTGTGCTTGTCTGCCAACTTAGTGGTTAAAAAAGTGTAAGCTCCCTTTAAAACTTTATGTTTTTAGTATTTGTTGTTAGAGCAGCAACAGAAATAAATCATTTGTGCAAATTTCAAATTGTATATGTCCAGCTCACACGGCACATGAGAAATTTCAGTAAAATGGTTCCGTTTTTACCCTCTGGAAACGGAACCATGAGAGATGTTGACAGTGGCCCACGAAACAATGGCTTCCAACATCCCGTCTTTTCTACTCTTCTCCCTTCACTTCGCCAGGCATTTAGCATCTCTTGTATTTATGCCAACATCGCGCATGTCATTCTATAGCCACGACGTTTTGGGTTTACCAGTCCTGTCCCGGGGCGGACTACATGACCAGTTACTTTGTTCCTTACGTATTTGGATGATAAATTTTTCGAATTTTGGATTGCTCATTTTGGTTCTGGAATTTTACTAAATTATTTCGATGTGTCCCGTGAGGGCGCACAATTTATTTTAAAATGTAATTGTACATTTTTTGACTACCAGATAGATCGACGATCTGAAAGAGGTCTCAGGTGCTAGATGCAGAAGGCAAGATTGTATAGTGCGGCGTGAGTTGACAGGAGCCTACCTCCATGGCGGCCATGGGTCTGTTGGGAGTCCTGGGACATCCTTCCGAGGGCTTACCCGGGGCTCCCAACCATAGGCTGTAACATGGGCGTAACGTGAGGTTTTTAGTGTAGAATTCCGGCATAGCATTCATGAGGATTTTCCCTCATGTTAAAAAAAAAGTATTAACATCAACCATCATTAATTTCGGTTTCAATTTAAGGTTTAAGTTGAAAACCGAGGCTTCTATTCATACTTTTATAGCGCTACTCCGCACACTGCTGGCATCGTTAATTTTCTTTTTAAAATCTTCTGAGCGCTGTGTCTTTAATATCTTGAAGTTTTGCTTCCAACGAGTTGAGTGTACGAAGAGTTTCAACAGCACTTAGCTCACCTTTGGTTACAAGCATTTATTGTAACTAGTTCTGAAACTTTGCTGTACTTTATTCCCGTGGTATTTATTTTTCTAAGTACGGTTAGTATTAAATTAATGGGTGATTTTTTAAGAGTTAAGTTTTTCAGGTTGGCAGTATGGATTCGTCATGGCGCCCATACGTATCTGTCAAAGTGAAAAGTTTTCAGTATTATCTGACATTTAATCATGGAAAACTTACAAACGAGCAACAATTGCAAATTATCGAAATTTATTTTCATAATTCGTGTTCTGTGAAAAACCGCTCGTGAAACAATGGAAACGTTGAAGAATGAATTTGGTGAGCAGTTATCTCTTCTTGTGGGTTTCTTGTGGGGTTATGTTAAGTCCTTAGTCTATGTGGACAAACCGCACACGATTGAAGCCTTAGAGAATAACATAACACGTCGTGTAATTCATGGATTACAGGCCGAAATGCTCGAGAAAGTGACGCAAAATTGGACCATCCGAATGGACCATTTGAAACGGAGCCGCGGATAAAATTTAGGCCTATTTATCTATTTCAATAAAAAAATTAATATATGGTGCAAATTTGAGTGTTTTATTCGATATTTAAAAAAAAACTACGCTTTTAAAAATCACTGGTTATATCGAGTTTGAAGATTGATGAAATTTAGCGTTCCCATAGAAATTCGTAACTACAGAGTAACCACTATAATATAGAATGATGTGTGATTTGTGTGTTGAAATGGTTAGTATGATAATTATTATAATACTAACCATTTCACCGCACAACTCGTCTAGTAAATCAGAGTTCAAACTAAGTATGTTTTCGTTCAACCGATTTTTGATGAAACATGCAATGTCTTTTGAATAAACAAACTAACAGTAACACAGTAGATACTCGTATTAATCTTGGATTAGGTGAGTTTTTGAAATTCATAAATTGTTTGCCCAAAATCCCGTCAAAACTTTGATCTGTGTGTTGACGTCAGACCGGCACGATTTTCTAAAGAAATTTGCAATAGGTCTATTATGTACAGTCTCAGGAATACAAGGCGTAAGTGTGTTGTACAAAAAGTGGCTAATTCTATATGAAACAAAATGAGCTCCGCATTTTCTCTTAACCCCGAACATAATTGAACAAGATTAACCAAATTGCTACGAGAACGCGTAGCCCGTAGCCGAAGATCGCGTAAAGTTAATTTGCTACGATTATCTCTACGAGATGGTAGATGTGCTTTGTCTATAACGTTGCTTGATTAAACCTAAGATAAAATTATTTCGTAGTACATCCGATGCTATATACGTACGGCTTCTTGGTATCCCATAGTACCTAATACAACTAATCACATTTATAATATTAGTGGGATTTTCCCACTAATATTATTTATTTATTTATTTATTATATACTTTATTGTACACCAAGAACATAATATACAAAATGAGTGAAAATATGTTACAAATAAAGCAATACAATGGGCGGCCTTATTGCTCAAAGCAATTTCTACCAGGCAACCTTTGGATGGAAAAACATGTTATTATGAATGATTCGTAGTTGTTGGCGTTTAAATTTTAATACAAAAGTAGAATTTGCACTACCATATAAATAAAATATGGAATCATAAACATATACTAATAAATATATACATACCATATATACATACAAAATATACATATAAACCTATACATACATAAATACATACATAAATAAAGTTTCAAAGGAGTGGTTTAAATTCATGTTAAGTAAAAGTTTTTTACCATATGTTTAAACTTATTCAAAGTCTCAGCCCGCCTGATCTCCACAGGTAATTTATTCCACAGCTGTATTGCAGTTACAGTAAAAGAGCGGCCAAAGAAATTTGTAGAATGCTGTGGCATACTTAATTCTCGATTTTCCGATGACCTCAAACATCTGTCATGCGAATCACAAAGGAACTGGAAACGTCCTTTTAAATAGGAAGGTGTTGATGGGTTAAATAAAATGTTATACAGGAGCGATAGTATATGAGTATTCCGGCGAAGTCGTATAGGTAACCACTTGAGCTGTGTACGGTACTGTGAAACATGATCATATTTGCGCAAGCCAAATATGAATCGTATGCATACATTTTGGAGACGCTCAAGTTTATCTAATTGGTTTTCGGCGAGATCTGAAAAGCTGGCATCGGCATAATCAAGGATAGGAAGGAGTAAAGAGTTAGCCAGCGCAATTTTTGTAGATGTAGGGAGGAAATGTTGTAACCTCCTCATCGAACCTGCTGAAGCGAACACCCTCCTACTCACCTCTTGGAGATGTATGCTCCAGGATAAGTTTGTGTCCATCATTAATCCCAAATTTTTTACATTATTACTAACGGGAATTGTAGTGCCATCAAATGTAATTTTCTGTAACTGGGACCAGTTTATTCTTGAAGTTTTCTTAGGACTTCCTATAATAACTACTTGTGTTTTTGATGGGTTTACTCTAAGTCCATAAGATTTGCTCCAAGAAGCTATTCGAGCCAAATCCTCATTGATGACATTCACGGCCTCCGATAATTGATCAAGAGGTGACTGAGTGTAAATCTGGAGATCGTCTGCGTAAAGGTGATAGGAAGAAGTAAGTTCATTTGAGATAGAATTTATAAAAATTGTGAAGAGTAAAGGAGAGAGAACGCCACCCTGGGGCACCCCGACGCACGTGTTACACCAATTAGAAACAAGATCTTTTACACGAATACGCTGTCGGCGGCCACCCAGATAACTACGAAACCAATCCATTACCGCTGGAGATATGTTAAGAGAACGTAGTATACAAAGTAAAATATCAGGATCTACCGTATTGAAGGCGTTACTGAAATCTAATAAGCAGAGGACAGTTAACCTTCCCTTCTCCATACCAGCCCTGATATCCTCAGTAATATTTACTAATGCCGTGGTTGTACTGTGACCAGGGCGGAAACCTGACTGGAATGGATTGAGGAGTTTATTTTTGGATACGAAGGAACTTAGTTGATTTTTGACAAGGCGTTCAAGGACTTTGGACAGGAATGGCAATATGGATATTGGACGGTAGTCGGTTAATGACAAAGGATTTCGTTTTTTCGGTAAAGGCGTGATTAGGGCCTCTTTCCATGACGATGGAAAAATGCCACTAGTTAAGGAAAAGTTAAGGATATAACAAATGATTGGCAGGATTTCATCTAGGATAGGAAGTATCATGTTCCGCCCTACACAGTCACTTCCAACAGCTTTGGATGTAATTGCCATAATGCTTCTCTTAACATCACAGGCGGCAAGTAGATTAAAATCAAAAGGTGAATGGTTAGGGGTTGGGATAGATGAAAAATAATCAATAGTCTGTGCCTTTAAAGTCCTATCAAAGTTGGACATGGCAGTAAAATGCTGGTTCAGAGCATCGACGTTCATATCTTTTGGAATTTCTTCTTTTCGAGTTTTGCCAACCCCCAATGTTTTTAGGAAATTCCAAACCTTAGATGGTTCGCTATTTTGTACTGAATTATGGATATACTGGCGTTGTGCTTTCCTACACGCCTTGCCGCAGCGATTCCGAGCTGACACGTATTTCTGCAAATTTAAGTCATTTGGATTAATTTTGTACCTAAACTTTGCAGCAGCTTTTCTGGAAATTAATATTTTAATCTCTTCAGTCAACCATGGAGACGGTGGATGCTTTATTTTAACTGCCCGAACAGGAGCATGTTTGTCATACAATTTGACTATGTTCGTTGTAAAAATGGAAACCTGTTCGTCTACCGATTCCGAGGTAACCAGCGGCGTCCAGTCAATATTGCCGGCGTCTTCTCTCAGGTTATTAAGATTCATTCTACAAAAATTACGCTGTAAGAGGACTTTAGGCTTTGCCTTAGGAGGACGGATTTTATAAGATAGGAATAGCAGGTCGTGATAAGAGAACTGTTCCGCTGGGTACTGCCCATGATCAGCAACTTGTTCTGAAGAAGAGACTATAGTAAGATCTATGAGTGTAGGTTTACAGTTCGGAAAATGGTGAGTAACATTCGAAGGCAGAATGTGTAGGTTACAGGATTTAATGATATTTAGAAGATAGGAGGAGCGAGAATCGTTTTTAAGTAAGCACGTATTGAAATCTCCCATGATTATGCAATGACTGTAAGATGGTAATAAATTCACTAGAAGTGTTTCGAAGGAGGAAAAGTAATTAATGATTCGTGAAGGAGAATAATAAACACCGAGCAGGAGTTTGGTATTACTGAGCTCAACCTCCAGAAACAAATGTTCACCGGCATTAGTCGGAGGCGGTTGTTGTGACACACTTATAATGGTATATGGTATGTATGATCGGAGATATATGGCAACACCCGCACCCCGACAACCCGTACGATCATTTCTAACAAGTTGAAACCCGGTAAGGGAATATGCACTGGATGTGTGGCGCTCTTTTAGCCATGACTCTGAAACAAGGATGGCATGAATATTCCTACAGTCAAACGTGGCCAGCATTTCGGTGAAATGTGCCGGAATACTTTGGGCATTGATATGAACGACATTGAAATGCTTAGGCACATCAAAAAACCGAGCTTTGAGACTTTCAGACAAGGAGGGGATACTACTGAAGCTTTCTTCAGAACTACTTAACGATTTAAAACTTTCAGAATAGCTTTCATTTTCAGCGTCCGTCATTCAAATCGTTTTCTTATTTAGCAAATATAATACCTATATAAAAAGTAATATTTAAATATAATATGTAATAAATATAATATGTGTGTTCAAATATAATAGATGACAGTGTATAATAACACAAAAATAAATACCCAGGTGAATACTACCAGGCTTGCTTTCCACCCGCCAGTTGCGTCTCACTAATAAACATGATACCAGTATGTTCCAATCAACCAAGTGCCTATGTGGTATAACTATACTATAACTATAGGTACTATTTGCAAGGATAACATAATATTGTACTACACAGTATTTTTAAAGTAATAAAATTTATCTACAATACCAAAATAACAATAAAATTACTTAAAGGAACTCAAAAACGAACCTCTAGTTGTATTTATCAATATAATTGACAATATTATTGTTCGAACAAGTGACAATGGCCAAAAGACCCGTTCCAAATTCATTTTGACACATCTAAAGTGACAGCATAATTGTCAAAGTCAAAGTGTAAATATTATTATAATGGTTGGTTGGATAACAAAATTCATTATATAGTACATAATCTTAAATTGAGATACCTACTTAGCTTAATTTATAAAAGTGAAAGTTGATACACGTCAGTCACACAGACAATCATAAAAGCCTAGTAACATATATATAGATCAACTAGCTGACCCGCGCAACTTCGTTTGCGGCTCATAAGAGAGAGAGAGAGACAGAGAGAAAGAGCGCTATTATTTTGATATCATGTTTCCTGTCATTTACTCCCGTCACATCGCTACTATTCATTATTTTAGAAATTATTAATGTTACTGTGATAGGAAACCTCCCAAAAACGCGAGATAGCACCCAAACCCACTTAGGTGAGGCCATAGTGGTGGCCGTAGATCTGTTGGAAGTTCTGGGTTGACTACCGAGGGCTTACCCGGAGCTCCCAACCGAGGGCTGTTAAGCAGGTCACTTTAAAAAAATGTAACTGTGAGCGAACCTTAAAAGATAAATAAATAAATAGATATTGTGTTTTAGAACTTTTTAAGAGGAACAATTTTGTAATTAATTATTTTTATGTAACTTCAACCATTTACGCAGAGGCGCAATGGATACTCTAACGATTAAATGTTTTCCGTTTTCGAAACATTTCTCATTGCTGCACCGCTCCTATTAATCTTAGCATTATGTTATGTAGCCTTAGGCCATTCTCAATATACCTACTTACTATCGAACAGTTAAAGAGTTTTTTGAAACCCTACCAGTAGTTTCAGTAAGGCTTGCCTTGGTATGATATGATCATGGTCCCTTTGCAGCGTGTGTCCAATCCAGCTACACTTCCGACGTTTGATCTGTTGGTGGATAGGGGTCTCACTGCAGCGTTCCAATAGGCTTACGTTGGTGATTTTCTCGGGCCCGTATATACCGAGGATCAGTTGACGAAGACTTGTAGCTGGTAGCTGGTGCGAAATGTCTTTAGTGACCTTCCATGTCTCGCAGTACAGTTTTAACGTTTACTTTGTTTTGAGTTTTACTCTTCGTGTCCATTTTCGCGACTGCCTATGGGGCGCAGCTGTGTGAAGGTTGTTCTAGCCTTGGCGAGTCTCGAAATGATGTAGGGTACTCTTCTATCCCATCAGTTTCTGACACGACGCTCCAGAGGTACGTGAATTAGTGCCTCCACCACATCTCTTGCGTCTGTCGATTTTATTTTCAGTCCAGCCATTCGCTGCCTCATCCTGCACGTTGTCCTGCAGACATGCATGACGGCGTAGCCTGGAGGATTTAAATGACGCCGATGACCTGTGCCTGCTGAGGCTCAGGTCATCGGCGTCATTTATATCTTCCAGGATATCAGGATAGTCCCCATTTTATGCCGCGCCGCTTGTTCTTTGCGGTATTCAGCATTATACCATCTATTTTCTATGGATGATTGTTAACTTTCCTGTTATCTTCATAACGATTCTCTAAGGTAGGTACAGTATGTATTTTCAAAAGAGTTTGTGAACTCTATGTTTAATTTCTTTTTCAGAATTGACATTTGATTGATGTCATTTTATACACGCTACGTCTACTACATTGATACATGTAATAAAATTCTAACACGCCGGTGTTTGTATGTAAATTGTTTATACTGTGGAACAATCCTATACTGAGGAATAGCTTTAATCATTAAGCTCTATTTTGATTAAGCATGTGAATCTGCCCTGATGGCAGATTCACATGCTACTTGATGAGTATGATTAATAAATACCTCTAATTTCATAGACTTTATGTGACGTTACACAAAGTTGCGAGGGTCAGCTAGTTAAAAGATAAAACAATGGGTTTCTTCTTACCTACTTAAAAACTATTTTTACAAATTTTTTGGTAATAATAGACGTTATTTGAAATGTGCATTTATGGTATTGTTGTGACTTTTATGACACGTTTAAAGTACATAGGTATGGGATAGATGGCGCTCGCGGCTACGTCAGCGTGAAATTTTACTTCCCGCTTCCCATGGGAACGTCCTCCCGGAATAAAAAGTAGCCTATGTGTTATTCCAGACTATAATGTATCTCTGTACCAAATTTCAGCCTGATCCGTTCAGCCGTTTGAGCGTGAAAGAGTAACAAACATCCACACTCACAAACATTCGCATTTATAATATTAGTAAGATGCATAAAAGGAACGTTATCTCTTTGAACATGACTGTGTTTATGGATCTTACCACTCGACACCGGCTATGATATGATATGTAGTGACACAAACAACAAAGGAATACATACCCGGACTCAAGTTAAACTTTACGTTAAAAAGAAAAAGAAAAGTTATTTTTTTTGCACGACTCCTCTTCTGGTTTTCGCTGGTGGTTTAATTGTTGCACTGGAGTTTTCCTCCTCAAGGTGGTCAATGTTATTCAGCTCACAAACGCTGACAATCCGATGACGAACACCCAGGCGATCGGTGACATGTATTAAGCCCTCCTTGGTCCAACATTGCTCCAATCCGAACCTCTGACGAGCTGCCATGAACGTCCGATGGCGCTCTTTAGTGAGAAATTCCGAAGCTGTTATGCCGGTGCCCTTGAGTTTCGTCTTTCCATACCACAGGCGATCTCTAAACGCAACACTCTGGAACTTCACGACTACAGGTCTGGGCTTGTGTTCTGTTGAAGGGCGACCCATTCTGTGGCAGCGACGAATATCCTGAGGTGTGACATCAACTTTGAACTTGTCCTGTATTACTTTAACAAGCACCTTGTCAGTGTCCTCCTTCTGTGCTTCTGGAATGCCATGGAAGAGCATCATTTTCCGACGGGAACGCATCTCCATCGAATCCACAGATCGTGATAAGAAATCAACTTGTTTCTGAAGGTTGCCCAAGATATTACCGACAAATGACTTGAACTGTGCAAACTCAGCCATTAAGCCAGGCAGACTAGGTGTACCTTGCGCCCGTGGAAGCTCAGCCTCAAAATCTGCCATTCGCTTGTGGAATTCTTCCCTAATAGCGCACATGGATCCCTGAAGTGACTCAACCATTTCCAAAATTTTAAGTGAACTGTATGTACCAAATATAGAGGATTTCTTGAGATGGAGAACACAGTACTGGCAGGTATGGGGTGTTAATGATTTAAAAACACCATTTATTATTATTATATACAAGTTAAACTATTTTAATTTAAATTAAATAACAGAGCAAACTTTTTTAAGTGTTTACTTTACAACTGTCAATCATAATATTATAAATGTGAAAGGTTGTAAAGAAGTTTGAATGTTTGTTACTACTGTGGAATATTTTTTTTGGTTTACTATTCCTCATAATCTGTGCTCCACACGGACCAACGAGAAGAAAGCGCTGCACACATTGGTGGAGTGCACAGCATGAGCGCAACAACGCCAGGACCTCGTGACAGGTGTGGACGTGGACATTCTTTCGCTGGAGACCATGGCGCAGGGTTGATGTCCAGTGATATTAAGAGGGACTCCGTTGCATTTTTCTGAGAGCAGGCCATGCTCGTGCAAGAGGCGGCAGGAAGGGAGTGGGAGAGAAGTCTCCCACCAGAGTTCCGCAGTTTGCGGTAAGGGGACTGCACGCCCCAAGAATCGGGGTAATACCCGAACAACCCCTCAAAGACCCTTACCCCTAGGTGAGGCTGCAGTGATAGCCAAGGTCCGAGAGCTTACCCGGGGCACAAACCGTAGGGTAGGGAACGTGTGGTTTTAAGTCGGTAAGGCATTCATGATGGATTTTCCACACCTTAAAAAAACCATAGGGTTCAATATGGAATGATCTTTAATTTTTTTTAAATGAATCACATACTTGGTTCATTTAAATTGTATGTTTTAGTTTGAAGTAAAAATTTTATTCGTAACATGTTTAGTTTCAAATAAATGTTTTTAATTAGGAAATGGGTGATTCTTTTCAATCATAATCATTCCATGTCATAACTTAAAGAAATTATAATAAATAGGTTACCGCCGCCCGTCATACTACACCAAATATGATGTCGCCTATGTACTGGCTAAATAATACTTTAATAATAGTAATATTATTATTTATATAAAAATACTTCTCCATCTTTTTGAGCAAGCGATGAGAACCTCTTTCCAGATACCCAAATTTGTGTACGTAATTTATTCTCCTGTACAGAACACACTTCTCAATCGTGTTCGAGAAAAATGAAAAATAAAAATTCACTAAACTCATCAAACACGTTTCAGTTCAATTCGTGTATATTTTTTCTCGGTCGATATTTATTTTCTATTAAAGACTATAAAATATTAAAACTAAATGAACTTGCAAAAACGGAAAGCAGAAACCAGGTAGTGAAATAACTAGTAACTGATGCAATCCTACAACGGAAATTAAAAAGTCGGTAAACTCTGTACAAAACCAATTAAAACAAGCCAGTAGGCACAGACATAAAAAAAGAAGCTACTTTACACCTGGGATCATATATATACCTTATAATTGGAAACGCAGAACATTCCCCTTCGTTACTGTACTGTATGAAGCTCGTTAATATCCGATAACAGTCATTTTTAATCCAACCATACATAACCCCATTAACAGTTCTGTTTTTCTTGTTAGAGCTCTCTGTGAACGTGAATTTCGTACTTGAAACGATAAAATGCTTCTAAAATATTCTACGCGTTCCATTTTCTACTCTACGCTCATAAGAGAGGCAATATTTGCGAGTGTAGAGTAATAAAATGAACTTACAGGAGGAGTATTTCTTGCTAAAATTGGTGAAGTCTGAATTGCGTAGCTTGAATACTGGAAAATATACGACTAAAGTAGTATGTTTATTCGAGCAAAATGGTTGCTCTATCGAGATCTTCAGAGCTTATGGCAGTCGCATCGGCAAGGCTATAATGCTGAGGCAAAAGGCTATGGCAAAAATTAGAAAAACTTAGAACAAACCAGTTAGGTCAGCGCCAGCGTAGTATCTTCTTTTCTATTAAATTCCTCTTCTCACAACTATTGAATCTCCTTGGTTTTGAATCTCCTTCAAATATTGACCCTGGTATTTCTTTGGATGTTGAACCCGTTGCACAAAACCGGCGATTGAGCATGGATAGTCTTCACAAATTCTGATTACTAAAGTCAATCCTCCTCGCTAAATTAAACTTTGAGATACCTACAAGAAGGTAGGATTCATTGATTTGATTGGTTTTTTGACCTATGTAAGTATTAACAAGAAGCCGTGAGAACGTTCTCACCCGACTGGCTCCTCTCTAACACGTTATTCGTGAAAGTTCAATCCGATTGACTTTGTCATTTTTGTTTTATTTCAAACTTTGAACAGATGATCCACGTGACCTAGTGACGTAGTTTAATGTGACAGAGTCACAGACTACAGACAAAGTCTCGACATAAGCCCCTCTGCACTCTATTTTATAGAGAGGGGCTAAAATTCATACTGATATAAAATTTAAGCCTCCCAGAACTTTATCAATAAAATAGGTCTTTTATTTGACTGTTCAGTAGAATATTGGATGGTTTCTTTCACAAAACTTTGTGCATTTGTGAGGTACAAATATTATTTACATTCACAAAATATGTTGAGGAAGTCGTGCGAGTGGAAGTCTAAACACCGGCGGCAACTTGAATCAAACTGCGACTGAAAGAGAATGTTTCCTGTACGAACGATGTATCACCACGTCACCGTAATGTTAAACAATTAAGTGCGAAACTAAATATATATACCAAACTCAATCGAAGTTTCAGTAACCGACAGTTTCAGTAACCGACTGCAAAAAGTAAATTTATCCAAGTTTTTTCTAACTATCACGGCGGCAGACAAGCGATCCATTTGATGGAAAGTCCATATTCTATGGACATACGCAATATCAGATGTACTACACTCAGGCTGCTGACCTTGTAAAATCCTAAACCTACCGTGAATTAGATCAATCGCGCCTAAAATATTTAACACTTCAAAAAAAACAGATTACCATCAAGCGGTGCTTTATTAGTACTTGTGGGATGATGGTCATCATTTATGGGAACACACAACCAGTGGTAACCTAAAGATACTTACTTACCTTTTTACGAGCCATTTTACGATTTCTCAAAGTCTTGTTTATTAGAGGCTTGTATTTATTGACAATGGCATTTGAATTTTTGCAAGAGATTGTTGAAGAGGCAAACTTTTTAAAACAAAAATCTCGAGAATGTTGGTATTCTGAAAGAATTATTTTTTCCGCTAAACAATTTGAAATTGAACCATTTTATTTTCATTTTTTTACGTATTTTTTAAAAACTCTCCTATTTTCCGTAAAATGTAATAACATAATGCTGAATAGAACTTGCTGTTTATTCAGTTGCACCTAAAGAAATACACACACACAAAAATCTGAATCGGGAAGTATTTTTCTTCACATTTCCGCAAGTACGCTATTTCAGGAGTAATTTAATATTGTAAATCACTTACCATAAACGGTTCCAAGTCGTTTAGTCAGTTCGCGGGAAATAGCTCCATCCAATAGAGAGTCGAAGCACGCACTAAGAGCACGGGCGCAGGCGCTGGTTCCGATCTGGACAAAAGAATGCAATGTTGAGGACATAACTAATGAGATATCTATTGAGTATAGAACAAATGAGATACAAGTATCTATTCTAGAACTATAAGTCAGAGGATCAACATTTAGGTGGACCACTGGCAAGAAAAAGTGCCCGTGATCAAATCAGGTGGACCACGACCCATGACGGGATAGTAGGTACCCCTGGGAGAGGCCGCGGTGGTTGCCGGTGTCTGTCAGGAACCCTGGGACAGTATTGATATTCTAAAAATTTATATAGATAAATCTCGTATTTTTGCTACTGATAACTGATTATTATTGCCCTGTATAATACGGGGTTCATCCCTACTAAAATTATAAATGCGAAATTAACTCTGTCTGTTACGGTTTCAGACCTAAACGGCTGAAGCGATTGGGAGGAAATTTGGCATAGAGATAGTTCAAGGCCCTGGGAAAGACATAGGCTACATTTTAACCGACTGCTCAAAAGTAAGGTTATGATTTTACGCGATAAAAGACTTCTACTAGATAGTCTATATCACAAGCAAAACCGTGGGGCACAGCTAGTTGCTTATTCCTATGCTTATGTTTTATACCACAGTTTTTCTTTTTAAAGCATCAGCAGTATTCGATAAAACGATATTTTAAGAAGAAACAAATATGTAGCCCGTACTATTTTGTAAATTTAATTGGCTCAATAAACGATAATAATAATTATTAATAGTCATATTAGCTCTAACTCCCTTCTGAAAATTATCGCGGACCGGGTAGATTGTACATACATGAATCACTGTTGTGCAAGACATGTAAATACTAACACTTAGCATTAAGAGAAAAGTGTATTTTACTAACAAAATATAAGTGTAGTTGCTCGAAATAAAAATTAATTTATTTATTATTTATTTATTTATTATTATTTAAAGAGGTTTTGACTATTTCATAAGACTTTATTATATGTCAAATTGTCATTTTGCCCCTTCCGTTGATCCCATTAAGGACTTGCCACAGATAGGGGTTTAAACAATTTTTTTGGTGACATAGATTTAGAAAAACCTTATTTTTTCTAAAACTAATGGGAATTTTGAGTAACTCATATTAATATTATCATTATAATTAATTTATTTTTCTAATTCCTTACGCTGTACTTGACTTTGAATCGCATTGAGACTGTTGTAGGAAAAATAATATGGGTTACCCAGAACTTAACTTTTATTTTCTAATTAATAAAAAATAAAACGCTTGCTGAATATAATATTATATATTTTCTATACAAACTTACATAAATAATAAAATAAAAACCAAATAGCATTATGTTCCATGCTTAAATTTTAATGAAGAAAGTCCCTCTTCAGAATGTCACTAAGTCGGTCTCATAATTATATCATTAGTTTAAAGTACATTATTGGCGTCAGGGACAAAGGGTGTTTTGTTTACAATAATTTATGCTTATCGCCTAACTAGTTTTAACAATGGCATGTTGTTACATTCTATAGAACTTGAATAATAATGTATCAAACATGAGACTCATAACTGGTTCAAAAAACAATGTCTCATATAAACTAAGATTTTGAAGAATATGTGCATAAAAGTGATATAATAATTAATTATTCAAGGTTTACATGAAACTAGGCGTTTATTCCAACAAAAAAGCTACATGTTTGGAAGAAAAATATCAAAAACCATGATCTTAAAGAAATAGAACGGTATAACTGAGGTATCATTTATAGGTCGTCAGTTGCTCACGTCTATTTGATTACCATCCTTGGGGATCAGTTGAAAGTTTGCCTCCTTTTAGGTACGTCCCCCGAGGAAATTGCGAGGTTTCTGTGGTTTAAAACAAAAACACGCCTTTTTATACCCGGAAAGATTTCTATAATCTATACTAATATTATAAAGCTGAAGAGTTTGTTTGTTTGTTTGTTTGTTTGTTTGTTTGTTTGTATGGTTGAACGCTTGGATCTCAGGAACTACTGGTTGGATTTCAAAAATTCTTTTACACTTTGATAGTCCATTTATTGAGGATGGCTATAGGCTATATAACATCACGCTAAGACGAATAGGGGCGAAGCAGCAATCAATAATGTTTCGAAAACGGGGAATATTTTTTACCGTCTGAGAGCTTCCGAGGCGTACGCTGCGTAAATAGTTTAAGATAGGTAAAAATTGTTTATTACAATATTTTTCTCTTAAAAAGTTCTAAAAAAAAGTCCGCGGCAGCATATTGTCGTTGCGCCTGACAAGTTCCATATGTGCATTTTTTCGATTTTTCGATTTTTGCATATTTATAATCTCCGTCTAAATCTACACATGCTAGTAAAATCCGTTGTGTAATATGTACCTTAGAACCAATTTTGCAATATTCCGTATGTGTTTTAATCTTTGGAAAAAAACGTTATGTGCACACACGCACATATGGAATATGCGATCTTGCCAATATCGCGCGGAAAACATGATAAATATGTAACATCATGGCGACAAACATGGTCTAAGGTGTCGTTAACCATCATTTTAATTAGTATTGAAAAGAAAGGTGTGTCTAAATTCGTAAGTAATGTGCTTTTTATTTATTTATTATCATTATTTGATAAGTTTTGTTATGTATATTGTCCTACCCACAATATAGGGGCCATTTTCGGGTCTCACCTGCGAGTGGTGCTCCATCTGATTAACGGATGAGGTCATGACGAAGAGAAAAACAAACAAAATAAAGTACTACGCACTACTATTGCACTACTTATCCGTCTGGTCAACGTCGTACAATAAGGCCCAAAATAAAAGCTTATAAAATAAGGACCAATATGAAAGCTTATAAAAATAAACGGCCCCCAGTTCCCTGCACTTCCGCTGTTCCGGTCGCGGTAGCGGTCGCAACAATGGCGGGAGGGAAGTGCAAAGAATTTACGGGCTAAGACAGCCTACCATTCACGACTGATCCTGGCTCCATATATTGACTCACTTTAGGTACACTCCATAGCTGAACGAGCATTTTATCAAACTCGAGGTAGAACAGAGTCGCAAAGACGTACTAGACTTGTGCGAGGTCCGAATAAAGGGTATCTTCACTTACACACTTCAATCAAGGAACACTTGAACACGCTAACCCTCACACCAGATGAAACGCTCTATTTTTAGCAAAGTGATGGAAGGACCTCCGACGGCGGTGTCGATTTTATGGTGATAATTTACCTCATTAGCAGTGGTGTGGAAGTCAGCAGTGTATCGGCTTGGGTAGCATATCATATACTGGAACTGGAACTCCCTGAATGTGATACAGGTGTTTGCCACTACCTCGAGAAGCACGAAAGAGGCAATCGAGGCTGTATACGACGACATACCGAAGATATTACAAGGCACTGCCAACTTCAATGTTAATGGGGATTCTCAACGCCAAACTGTAGGGAATAAGGTGATCGCAAAACCGTGATACGGCGAATGACTGGGGCACATACCTACTTGTTGATTTTCCCTCCAATCTCAGGGTCACTTCTTGGTGAATTCTTTCTTTAATATGAGGCCCCATGGAAAGTAGATTTGGTGAAGCCCCGACAAAGTCACAATTAATGGAGAAAGTATTTATCATAACGAACAAAAGTAATGACTTTGTGATTGTCAGGTGGTTTAATGCCGGTTGTGATCACTGACTTGTCCCCGTATTTTCAGAAAGAGCCCAGGCTATAAAGCTTGTTCTTCAATCTACTACACGCTACATAGAATTGGGATCCGAAAGGTTTCAATTGAAACTTTGAAATAGTCTCGATTTGCTAGAAACCACTGACAACGATAAAACCGACACTGTGGTAAAAACGTTACAACAAGTGCTCGAAGATTTTTGTCCAGCAATGGCAAAAAAAGGTGTTCAAAGCTCCGAGACTCTCGAAGTTATGAAAATTAGACGGAAAATGAGACTAACGCCTGCGTATTCGTGAGAACGGTTTGACCTAAACATCAAAATTCAAAAGCTGCTAAGACACGACCTCAGACGTAATAACACCAGTGTATTCGAGGCTACAATTGAGCAGAACAGGGGCTAAGGTCTGTACCCAACAGTTCAGCAAACAACCACAGGTAGCAAAATTGTACCCTCAAGGTTAATTTCATTAAGATTCTCGAGGAAATGGACTGCTTTTACAGAGACCTTTAATTATAACGCACCAATGTCCCAGATATCGATCAGAGCGAAGTCAGCGCGGCTCTTCAGCAACTCAAAAATAATAAATCCCCTTGAGAGGACGGAATTAATAAACAACACCTTAAATTTGGTTGGACTCTGGTCCTTAAAGTGTATTAAATTTCATTCTCCGACTGGAACAGGCGGCTAAAGCGGGGAGAGGAAGTGTGGGGACTCTGATCTTTAAAATAAGGTGACAAGACCTGCCCCATGTCACTTGTGCGCGAGCTTGTGTGTTTACAAGTTGTTCTCGAGAATAGTGTCACAAATTGCCTCACCGTAAAGAAACAACGTAGCAGGGACTAATCCTAGTCGAAAGATTGAGGTTTGTGGTTGCCCAGGAGTCTACCTACCTTGAAACCTGAATTTAAAACGATGTTATCCATCAAAATACCATCGTTGTCGACATAGCTCTCAGAGCATGCGTTTTGATGGTGGGTACACATCAATAAAAGAAACGATGGCCGAGCTTGATGAACGTAGAATAGGACCATCCCCCTCCTGACGGCTCGACCGCCTGAAAAGGTCACAGAGAGTGACTGAATGCGGAAGACGTAGGACCGTATGTTCCGGCGTAATTTGGGTGAGGCCTATGTCCAGTACTGGTTTACCTGAATTAGATTACCTAATTAAGAATAGGCATAAAACTGAGCACGGTTTCTACAGACATAAGATCGTACGTAATTATTCAAAAGTTTAAGTTCCATCTACTTTGTTCTGCACTCTGCATTGGACTCGTGTAAGTGGATTAAGGCCTTTATAGAGGTGTTTATATTGTGACTTTTAGGTATTTTAACATACTTTTAATTTAACTTTTAGGATTAAGAACAGAAGTTTTAATGAATACTAATACATTACAAATAGACCGACCAATAATTGTGAAAATGAAAGTAGTAAACTGAATGTTTAATACCGTTATGTCACATAATAAACTAGTTTTTGAGAAAACAGTGTTAACATTATCCCTTATGTGCATGAAAATGACACATGAATAATTTGCATGCACAGTGCCGAAACAGGTATGTGCAGATTTACAGAAAAAAGCAATAAAATCTTTTAATATCTGCAACATTTCATTTCAAATGTATATCTTACATGTAAAAAATGAATGTTCATAATACTGCATTTACAGATTTTTGATTACTTCCACACTTTTTGAAAAAACTTGTTTTTTTGAGTTTCCCAAAACCTTGTAAAAATCACATCTGGAACTTGTCAGGCGCAACGACGATATGTCTATCTCTTAAGGTTCGCTCACAATATTATAAAACTGAAGAGTTTGTTTGTCCTAGGATCTCAGAAACTACTGATTGCATTTCGAAAATTATTTTACAGTTTAATAGTCCATTTATAGAGGATCGCTAATGGCGATATAAAATCACGCTAATGCGAATAGGAGCGGAGCAGCCATAAATAATGTTTCGAGAACGGGGAAAATTTCTTTCTTTTGAGAGCTTCCACTGCGTACGTTGCGTAAATGGTTAAAGTCACGTGAAAATTTTGTATGTATTACAAAAATGTTCCCCTCTAAAAGTTACAAAAAAATGTCTTCAACAGCATATGAGCATATGCCTATCTTTTAAGGTTCACTTACAAGAACCCCTTTTAATAAGTTTTGAAGTATGAGCGACGCGACGGGAGTAGGTAAACGGTCTGCAGTGGTAGCCAATCAACTGAACGATAAAAACCGGCCAAGTGCGAGTCGGACACACATGAGTTCCGTACCAAAAAAAGGACGGGTGGAAATAAATGCACCGGGAAACATTATATCACTTTACATATTAATACCACACCTCTCTCCTTCTCAATCTCATGCGATACAAACGAAGTTGTGCGGGTCGGCTCTAATGAATCTATGCGACGCGACGGGAGTAAATGCGAAGGGAAACATTATATCACCTTAAATATTAATACTACACCTCTCTATTTCTCGCTCATGTGACGCAAACGAAGTTGTGTGCGGGTCAGCTCTAATGTATATAAATGACGCGACGGGACTAGGCGCGACGAGAGTAAATGCGACGGGAAACTTAATATTACTCAAAATATTAATACCGTACCTCTATTTTCTAACTCTCATGTGGCGCAAACGAAGTTGCGCGGGTCAGCTAGTATTTAGATATTTTAGTAAAACCTCTTATTAATCCAAATATCTTTCATAACTTCTGCCTTATCTATTATATAAAAATAAGTCGGGTTTTCCTTCCTGACGCTATAACTCCAGAACGCACGAACCGATTTCCACGGTTTTGCATTCGTTGGAAAGGTCTCGGGCTCCGAGAGGTTTATAGCAAAGAAAATTCAGGAAAAATTTCAACAGAAAAGCGGGAAAATCATTTTTCACATACAGCGCCATCGCGGGCGAAGCTGCGGGCATCAGCTAGTTGTCAATATAATAAAGGGTCCAGAAAGAAAACTCAGCATACATTCATACTCTTAACACGTAGTAGTATGCGGTTCTGACCCAGATTCTGAGTTATATGAGTATAATATATATATTAATGTAACCGCAAAATGCAAGTTTTTTCACCGGATTTCTTGCACAGTCAACACACAAGTAACTTATTGCTGTAGGTAACTTAAGTTCGTAAATTCGTACAATGCTGCAATGTTTTGTTTTCAATTTTTGTAATACTTAGCTCGCGCAGATGTTGCCGTCTGACTAATGAAAAGTCATAACAATATCTAGAAATTGAGGGCGACTCTCACAGTTTACAATGCCATAGAGGCATAGACAGTACTCATACTTATAGAAGCCATAGACAGTAGGCTGCATGTTGGCGGCCGCGGCCCTATGGTGTGTCTCCACACGCCCCGCTTGAAGAATCCAAGGTTGAAAGAAGAGGAAAACACGTGCGGTGGCAGGTCATTCCAAGTTTTTATAGTTCGACAGAGAAACGATCTCTTTTTTAACCCCCGACGGAAACCCGGAAGGGGTGTTATAAGTTTGACGTGTGTGTGGGTGTGTGTGTGTGTGTGTGTGTGTGTGTGTAAGTCTGTCTGTGGCATCGTAGCTCCCAAACGGATGAACCGATTTTGATTCTGTTTCTTTTGTTTGAAAGATGGGTTAGGGGAGAGTGTTCTTAGCTATGTTTTATAAAAATCGGTTAAGCCATTTTTAAGATATGAGGGGTGAAAGTGGTGATGAAAAATTTTATGTGTTCAAATATACCCGTGTTGGGTATCAAATGAAAGTTCATATCTTATATATCACAATACCGCAAGTTTTATGAAAATCGGTTAAGCCATTCGATAGATATGAGGAGTGGAATGTATTGCTAATTCTGTAACCACACTCCGCGCAATTCGCATTAGCTCTGAATAATTGTTGATAGACTATTCGTCATTGTTGACATTAAAAACCCCTATAAAAAGCAAAAAATTAAAAATTAAATTAAAAATTTAAAAAACCCCCGACTCACAAAAAAAGAACAATAAAAAACCTGTAAAAAGTGAAAAATAACTATTATATTATGACCTATCTACCCTAAGTATTGAACCTGTATTATTATTATAGGTAGCTATATTATTTACCTATTCATATTTTTAACTAACAGTTTGTCTCGTCGGGGACCGCTCCCCTAATCATAACCTAACCGTACGTCTGTCTCTGTTTAGGTATAGAGCGGTCCCCCCGACGAGACCAACTGTTAGTTAAAAATATGAATAGGTAAATAATATAGCTACCTATAATAATAATACAGGTTCAATACTTAGGGTAGATAGGTCATAATATAATAGTTATTTTTCACTTTTTACAGGTTTTTTATTGTTCTTTTTTTGTGAGTCGGGGGTTTTTTAAATTTTTAATTTAATTTTTTTAATATTTAGCTCGCCAAATTGACGTCGCCACCAGCCTGATGGAAAGCCCTGGCGCATCTAGCGATTGGGGGCCACTTCTGACAGTGGTCCTCAAGTTGGCGCCCTGTGATGTGCCTCTTCACGCTCCTCTTGAAGAACCCGGGATTGTAAGATGAGGGAAACACGTGTGCGGGCAGGTCGTTCCATGTTTTTATAGTTCGACAGAGGAACGATCTTTTGAAACGCTCAGTTCTGGCGAAGATTCTCTCCACTGTGTGTGAGTGGCATCTTTGCCCGGCACGTGTTGTTCGGGATCGGAAAGGAGAGGGTGGGATCAGGTTGAAGAGCTCTTCAGAACATCTTTTGAATGTCTCCACTATATGAGAGTGTCGCCTAGTAATTTAATAACTTCTTTCGTTCTCTGTTCAGCATATCTATACATAATTATGAATTCCGACGTCATTCATAAATCTTAATTACATTGAATAAATAGTGAATTTATGACGAGAAAATGAAAATAAAATATTATACTGCAGATAACGCTAGCTATTATAGCGATTAGCCACACTTATCACATATTTATACATCGCGTGCGGTTACAATATAAGAAAATGACGTCAAAAATTTTCAAGTTACATTCTATTGATCGCTGTAGAACGTATAAATATAGGGCATGTTTCGAGTACGAAAAGGCTGAGCGCACATTAATTACACTTACCCCCAGTTTCCGAAAGGCTGATCAACACTAAAATTAACTAATCGGTTGTTAAGGGCGGATTCCCACCAGACGATCCAAAATGGATCGCCACTTCCTGCGATCCACGATCCGGGAGCATGAGGCATGGATCATGTAGCCTGACGAACAAAACTTTTCTTGCGATCCCGCCGCGTTGCACCGACACGCTCCAACCGATCCACACTGATCCGCCTAAGTATAGTACAGTTGAACTTTCGGTCGCTATGGTGTCACATGTCGGCAAGAAGCGCGCGCCTGCCGCGCAGTTTGGATTGCGCGAGGCACGTCCACATCAAATCTTTATTTTGGATCGTCTGGTGGGAATCCGCCTTTAACAGCCGATTAGTTAATTTTAGCGTTGATCAGCCTTTCGGAAACTGGGGGTAACTGTCTTAAGCCTGACACTTGCTTTACATTGAAAACCCGATCGGTCCCAATATCAGTGTAAAAGTCGGCTGTGGATTATCAGACGTGAGCTGGCACCGTACAACAGTTTTGTCTGTGAGACATCTTTTTCATCTTTATATATATAATTCTACTGTACGTGTGTATGTCACTGAACTCCTGCTAAACGGCTGGACAGATTTTAATGAATTTTATTGTATGCGTTTGGGTGGCGTCCTGGTTGATTTAGATTTACAAATCAGCCCGGTAGATTGCGGTACAGTCGTTATCAATAATCGTTATAATGTAAACGAAGTTGCGCTGGTCAGCTAGTAGTTATATAAATTAGTAAAGCAGTAGTCTGTTTGGAGACAATCTTGTTACCATTGTCCGCTCAGCCTTAATGTATGTATATAGTACGTAGACGGCAACGTCTAGGGGACTGACTACGGAGGCTACATAATTATATCTGATTTGTCTGACCTAGGAGGTGGGATGCGAATGAAGGCGGTGGTTCGTAGTCGAGCGGAAGTAGGTTTTTGGGTATATTTTGAGACTAGATAATTTTTATATCACATTGAGCTAGGTCACGCAAATCTGCTTAGTAAATCAGTGTTAAAGTGAATACGCGTGGGTTATGTATAGCAAATTTTTATTGTTACTTTCTTACAGAAGAACTGCTCCGTTAATTGACGACGGTCTGGAAATAGGTGACCAATTCTGGTATTTCTATTTTTCAAAAAAAATCTTTGGAAGGACAGTAGTATGTCATTCGTAAAACCAAATTTAAGGTCTTTAAGGGCAGCTTGAAAAATTTCAAAAGCATGTAGCCATAACCAGCATTTGTTAGGCTTAGAATGTACAATGTACATGCAATTTTTTTAAGCATGGAATTCCTTATGTTTGCTATGTCGGACACCACTCCTTTTTTTTGCCCAACAGCCTACGTTTGAGAGCCCCGGGTAAGCCCTTGGAAGGATATTCCAGGACTCCTTCCATCAAAACCACATGGAGCCCGTCCATCTGCCTACGAACGAAAGTCTAGGGTATGCCGTGTCGGAAGGAAAGCCGCGTAGGCTCCTGACTTTGATCGCTATCGCCATTCCTCTCCTTTTTCCCGACCATATCGGCCTATTCCAAGTGCATATGCACCTACGTGCAGTAAGGTTTCTATGAATTTAGTTTTTAGCAAGTGTGTAACTGAAAACTAAGTTTAAAGTATAAACTCGTTTCTTTTCTATTAGGTTAACCCATAGATTAAGAAAGAATAGCGAAAAATTCTAAATCTATGGGCTAACCTATCCTTACGTACTGCGTAATAGTCGTATAAAAACTGGCTGTAATAAATCAAAATTATTCCACGATGAAAGTAATATAATTTCCACTTTATTACTAGGGGTCATTTTCATTAGGAAGCAGGGATTATATTGGATGTTTTAAGCCTCCATTAGAGCTTTACTGAAATGAGTCTTATATTAATTGTTTTCAGTTATTACTCGAATAAATTAAAACGTCTTTCAACATTTTAATGCACTATAATCCTAAGCAATAAGGTAAAATTATGCAAGCGCACGATACTAGGTTCAATAAAATCCAACGAAAGAGGATTTCTGTATTATGGTTTATTACGGTATTAGAACTCTTTCATGCTGTTCAGAGGGTCTGGCTTATAATAGATTAAGTATTGTTACGTAGGAAGGATTGGAGATATTTTTAGAAATATTATTAAGGTAACAATATAATTATGGTACGCCTGTATCTATATTGAAATTCAGAATTTCTGGTTATAGAATTTCGTAATCAGGCATTGACCTGATGACGAAAGCCTATTACCAGTAATGACCTTCGGTTGACGCTTATAGTGGGACTAGTTCATGTCATTGTTCTGTGTCTGCCTGTCTGGGAGCTGATGATGAATGGTGGAAGATGCATGTAACAACATTTTGATATTTCCGTTCATATATTCCGTTTTCACTGAGGTATTTTTATCTGTACTATCTATACTAATATTATAAAGAGAAAAGATTTGCTCTTTTGTTTCTTTTTGTTTTTTGTTTGTTTGTTTGTAACGAATAGGCTCCGGAACTACTAGACCGATTTCAAAAAATCTTTCACTGTTGGGAAGCTACACTCTTTTCGGTGAACATAGGCTATATGTTATTTCCGTATTCCCACGAGAACGGGAACTACGCGGGTGAAACTGCGTGACGTCCGCTAGTGTATTATAAAGATGAAAGATTTGATTGTTTGTTAGTTTGTTTGCATCGAATAGGCTCTGAAACTACTGGACCAATTTGAAAATTTGAAAAATTCTTTCACAGTTGGGAAGCTACGCTATCCCTGAGTAACATAGGCTATATTTTATTCCCAAATTCCCTCGGGAACGGGGGTATAGCAGGCGATACCGCGTGAAGTTTGCTAGTGGACAATAAAGTGGCAGTGAGGGTCCGGCCTAGTATTCTCCATTTGTATTTAGTCACTCGTATGGTGTAGTGGGCCTATTGCCGTGTAAATAGAAAAGCGTAAATTTCAATACCTGCTGCTGAAATTTACAACTACCCATAACCCTAATACTGGACTTAACCACTACCTTATTACTGGTAACAGGAACAAACTTAACGTTCCTTCCAATGTATTGAAAGTCTTGTAAATGGTAATTCTCATAAAGGGATCACCCATCCCAGTACCAGCCATGGCGAAATTTCGTTTACAAAACATTTAATTAGCGGGCCTAAGATTTTTTCTAACCTCCTAACTAGGTAGTAAAGAAATATACATTTTTTTATACCACTGAGGTGGCAGACAAGCATACGTTCCACCAGATGTACCGGTGGTCACCGCAGCCTATGGACGTTTGCAATACCAGAGGCGCCACACTCGCGCTGCCGACCCTGTAAAAACCTTCTAAGACCCCTCTTGAAGAACCCCATACTGTAGGCGTTTGGGAAAACCGAGGCAGGGAGATCATTCCACAACCTATGCGTGCGCGGTAGAAAGCCTATCGGATCTAACCGTGCTCAAGCGCTCCGGATGCAACATGTAAGGATGAACACCCTATCTGTGGCGAGCGGTGCGATTAGAATGCAGCCGTAGGCATCATGTCAAATAATTCCTCAGATCACAAACCGTTATACAGGCGGTAGAATACACACAGAGAAGCAAAATCTCTCCCATAGCATACAATACATACATAGTATAGTTAAATCTTTTCCAAAAATGGGTAGGTTTCTTTGTACTACGTAATGAATATACTGATGTTGACAGGCAGTAATGTAGTATGATGATATTGGCTACGATAAATTAAATGTCTCTTTGAAATATTTAGCATTAATTTTTTTAACATAATCGTTCTGTTGTGAATGTTGAGGCATGTTTACATAACATTTCTAGTCGATGTTTTGAGTGAAAAGTTCATATTGTTGAATTTGTTTTGAAGCGAAGTAAACAACCTATTCTTTAGCTAAACGAGTTACTTTAAACTTTGAATCCAAACTTGACTTGCAGTCTGAAATCGTTAATCCAAAAGTTGGATGGTCTTAGTTCGTCCGCAATAATGGAATCTGAATTCCTGACAAACAAATCAAGAGAGACAATTATCGTTTTATCATCGTATTAATTTAAAAGTTTTATCAAATTTATTTCTATAAATAGTTGTTGCCCGCAACTTTTCCTGCGTGTAAATTCAGTTAGTGAATATTTTAGAATATTTGAATTGATTTTCACCGAGTACCTAGGATAGTACAGTAGCGAAAATCTACCGAGAACCCTAGAACATCCTCTCTTCCAGGGAGCCCTGTGAGACCATGAGATCCGTGTTTTAGTTGGTTTCTTTGTTTCTAACATGAAAAGAGCCATAACCTCAGCAACGCGACCAAATCTACAACCAGGACATAATGTTACACATATTCACAAAAAATATCTCCTTTGTTCAAGCATTAAATCATAGCTTATTTTTAATCTGATTGGCCTTTGACTATTGTGTAAACACAACATTATGTGAATATCTCTCTGTTACTTTCGGTTGATCAATGGCCAACCGGAATCGGCGTTACACCCATAGATTTAGAATTTTTCGCTACGTACATTCTAAATCTATGGTTACGCCTCTGTTTAGTGACTATAATTCACTACACACTACACGTCTTAACTATGAGTCTAATAAAAATTTAACCACGCACAGAATTCAAAAAGGTAGGGAATCGGGCCATTAAATAAAACATACGCACGTACATGCATACATATAGTCACGCCTCCATTCCCGTAGGCAGAGGCATCATATACATTTCACTTAGTATTATGTCCCACGTAATAGGTGGTGAGCCCATTACCGTATAAAATAAATATTTGAAATCTTAGTTGTTAAATAAACATTAAAACAAACAGAGTAACTCAGTCAAATTCATCTTCACTGATAATCTGCCATAATTGACCAGTCTGTTCGGGGAATCCATAACTAATATGAAATATTAAGGTTTGCTAAACCGTTGTAAAATAAAGTTGTACAACCGAATCGTACTTACCAAATACTCCAACACCATATTCCAGCCTATGATGAAGGCTACGAATTCGCCGACGGTCACGTAAGAATACATATAAGCACTGCCTGTTGTGTGGGGGACTCGAACACCAAACTCTGCATAGCAAGCACCTGTTGAAGAAAGGGAAATCTAAAACTCTCTTTGTGAAATAAAGCGTCTGTGTAAAATTTTTGTTCCGACTTATTTAACAAAAAGGTGGGGTAGGTTGTGGTTTTTTTTAAACAGTGATATTAAAAGAAGAATAAAATATAAATATTAAAAGTTGAAGAAGCAAGTGAGGTGTGTATGGACCGTGCCGTGTGGCGCTCGCTTCTTTCTGCCTACCCCGCAAGGGATTTGGCGTGAAGATAGTATAGTACAGTATAGTGATAATAAACCAACACTTAGGTAATATAAGCTTGCGATCTAGATGACTGATAAACCTACTTTTTATAGAATATCTCCAAACTCCGAAACAATTGTGGATAGCACAAATATTTATTCTGACCTGGGATTCGAACCCGGGTCCTCATCACGGACCTGACCACAGCGTAATCTTTGCAATCCGACAGTTCTCCAGTACGGAACCCTCTGCGCGCGAGTTCAAATTGCACCTGGCCGGTTTTTTAGATGACAAAATAAACTGTACATACTCCAAACAAGTTTTCATTTAAATTGGCTTTGGGGTTAACCAATACTGCTCCGTTTTAAAAATATCATGGAAATATACGAGAGAATCAGTCAGTTATTTCGGCTGAAATTGACTTTTCTGACTATTTGTGTTTTACTTTGTACAGCAAACTGTTGTTCGATACTTTACACTATACTGCGAAACAAACTCAGTACGAGTGAACAGGAAATTAATTCTGGTTTAGCAAAGATAAGAGGTTGCAGCTAAATATATATGCACGGTTTTTTGGGTTCCGTATTCAAAGGTTAAATCGGAACTCTTTAGTAAATAGCTAGAGAGCTGAAGTTTTCAAAGATGGTGTATTTTGGATGGCGCCCTGGATAACACCTTGGAAGGATTATACAGAATATTTCCAATGATTTGTTAGCACTCATACGGGCATCTACCGTTGAAGAATTAAAGTTGTGATAGAAAAAGGGTAAGATCACGCTACCGTTGAAAACTGTCTAATAAGTACATGGGAAATAAGTCAATGTATTTTCCTAGTTTTAGGCTTTATTTAGCTTTCAGAAAATATATGATGTTTCTCATTTGAACAGTTCTATCTTTTGTTTTTACTCTTGCGGTCAGCTGCACTCTCCATAAAATTATAACTAAAATGAACACTTACCGGAGAAGATGCTTGCTATAGCAGCAATGATGAAACTAATAACGACGCCAGGTCCAGCAAATTTTCGGGCAACCATTCCTGCTACCAAATACATCCCAGTGCCGACGCAGGAGCCGACACCAAGAGAGGTCAAGTCCACAGTTGAAAGGCATCTCTGTGGAAGAAAAGTATGTATTAGATTGGAAGTATCGTGATTAATCTTTACTAATACTATAAATGCAGTCTAGAGGTCGTAATGTGCGACAAAGGGATCGGGTAGTGGGTTCGATTCCCATCGGAGTTTCGAATATAACTCAGGCTACATTTTATGAACGGAATAAATTGCCATGGGATGCGGGAAATGGAACTGAATTCCAAGCCAAATAACAGTTTCATTTTTTAATTTTTTGTCCTTGGTATAAATAGTGCAAATTATCGATTTCATTGAACGTTTTAAATAGGATGAAAATCCTTATCACAGATTCAGCTACAACGCTACCAAGTTAATAAAAACGTCTACAAAAAAATTTTTCAATAAAAAATACAACCGACTTCGAACAAATCCTGAAAAATAAAATTTACTTAGCTCAAAGTAATATGTATTTTGATTTGTCAGATTTTATTCAATATAATATTGAAGTCGGCGCCAAGTAAATCCATAGGTTTAGGTAGGTATTATTCATGGCACCAACTTCAATATTATATTGAATAAAATCTGACAAATCAAAATACATATTACTTTGAGCTAAGTAAATTTTATTTTTCAGGATTTGTTCGAAGTCGGTTGTATTTTTTATTGAAAAATTTTTTTTCAATATTTTAAGTGACGGGTGAACCGAAAAATATATCTATCTAGGTAAAAGTTCTCATTTTGTATTAATGAGAACTTTTACCTAGATAGATATATTTTTCGGTTCACCCGTGAGAGTAGCTGCTCTGTAAATCGTCAAGGAATTCCCTCGACTGGCTTTTGGTTCCATCATCGGATTGACTCCAGACCTTCATTAACTGTAGTACATTAAAGCACTGAATTAAAAAGTTAACAAACGCACTAGTTTTCCCTATAATTATCGGTGGTTGCCCTCGATTTATCCAGGATCCCATAATCAGATCATAACCTGGTTAAAAAGAAGTAAACCTAAAAGAAGAAAAGAAAAAGTAAAAAGTAAACCTAAAAGAAGTAAACCTCAGAAGTAGACCCTATTCAACAAAAAAAAATTAAATCCGTTTATAATTGACGGAAATATCGGTGAACATACATAAAACATTGAGAACTTTCTTTTTTTTTAAGTCTGATCTATCAATCTAGGTGTAAAGTTTTCATCAATACAAATCAAGCAAGCCCAAACACAAGATAACTGCTGTAAATTGTTAAGGAATGCCCTCGACTGTCTTTCGACTCTATCATCAGATCGACGCCAGACCTTCATTAAAATGTAGAACATTAAAGCACTTAATTAAAAAGTTAACATGCGCATTAGTTGTCCCTACAATTTTCCGTGGTTGCCCTCGATTTCTCCTGGATCCCTTCATCAGATCCTGACCTGGTGAAAATGGGACCACCTCAGAAGTAACCCCTATTCAACAAAAAAAGAAATTTTGAAATCCGTCTATAATTGACGGAAATATCGCTTGACATACATAAAAAAAATACATACAGACGAATTGAGAACCTCCTCCTTTTTTTGAAGTCGGTTAAAAATGGGAGGAATGATTGATTTATTAATTCATTATCCAAAAATAAAATTGTAATTATAATTATGTTTTAATTATGGAAATACTCTTAAAGCTTTCTACTTTGTCCGTCTTAAAGAGAAAAAGCTGCTTGTAAGCTTTACAAAAATACTTATTAAATCTCATAAATCATTCTGTGGAAGGGAATAACAGGGATTTGCTAAAAGGAAGTCAACTCCTTAAGTAATGAGGGACAGCGTTTATTATGAAAATGTTTTTATAAAATTGTTTCCATTTAAGAAAATATGTAAGTAAAAACCTATTCAAAAAAATTTTTTCACACAGCGCCACCTTATAAAGGGTGTTTTTTTAGAGGTATAGAACTTTGAAATGGAATAAAACAAAGGTGATTGTTTTTTTATTGATATGAAAATGACTTTATTCGAAAGAAAATCTTCTGGCATTATAATTTAAATACATATAATTTCTGGCATATAACCGCCACGGTCGGACGTAGTCTAATCTAGAGGTCCAATTTTCGATGACTTTCCCAACATTTGTGGCCGTATATCGGCAAGAACGCGACGAATGTTGTCCTCCAAGTGTTCAATCGCTTCGGGCTTAACGGCATAGACGAGCGACTTCGCATATCTCCACAGAAATTAGTCCAGTGGCGTTAAATCGCACGACCGTGGAGGCCAATTCACGGGTCCAAAACGTGAAACTATGCGGTAGCCAAACGTTTCCTTCAATAAATCAATTGTGGCACGAGCTATGTGACATATTGCGCCGTCTTGTTGAAACCACTACTCCTGCACATCATGGTTGTTCAAATGATGAACGAAAAAGTCAGTAATCATCGCTCTAAAGCAGTCACGATTGAATGTAACGTTCTGGTCAGCATCGTTTCTAAAGAAGTACGGACCAATTGTTCCATCAGCCCATAAAGCACACCACACAGTCAGCTTTTCTGGATGTAATGGTGTCTTAACATACACTTGAGGATTATCATTACCCCAAATATGGCAGTTTTGTTTATTGACGTATCCATTCAACCAAAAGTCAGCTGCACTGCTAAACAAAATTCGCTTATGAAAATCACGATACGTTTTTCGGACAGAACCATGATTTTCAAAATAAATTTGCATTATTTGGAAGCATTGTTCAGGCGTCAGTCTATTCATGTTGAAATGCCAAACCAAACTAAACATAAATCACTTTACAGCTGACAAAAATACAGCCAGTTAAAACAGTTATGCCAACTTAAAGTTCTATACATCTAAAAAATCACCCCTTACTAAAATAAACTCAATTGAACTGATTGTGTTATGGATACTGGACAACGTATATTAATATTTACATTCTCTTTTTTGTAAATATATAGTTATATTTCATAGAAACGTCCAGATTATCAAGACAATTTATTTACGTGGATCACACAAAATTTTGTACCGTAGTGTAGTGTAGTGGGAATCAAATTCTCGACCTCGTGATGATCAACAGTCGCACTATTCGACCACAAGACCATCGAGACGAGGTTAAAAAACATGAAAAAAGACTATACGGACTGTGTGTACTGTCTGTTCAATTTCATTGAATATACCATTAAAAGCAATATTGAAATAACTGAATTCAATCCTCAAACAGACGGAATTCATGAATACGAACATTCGTTTTCAAATTCAATGCTGTTTCTTCAAGTTGAAAAACTCGGCGAACCGGAACAGAGTGTTGAACAATAAATACTCACATTCTTCTTGAAAATTCCACTTTTGTAGACGGTACTAGAACACTCGCATTTCTAGAAATGAATTGTGTTCTGATTGTTCTTAGTGATAATAGGTATAAAATTCTGTCTAAAGCATAAATAAATGTTAAATAAATAACTAAAGCATAGATTTAGAATAGCGAAAAATTCTAAATCTATGGTCTAAAGAGTCATGTTTCTATAAGTACACATAAGTTCTATGCAATGGAACCCTAACCCTGGTTACATTGTGCCGTTGTCGTGAAGAATAATATTGACGGGTACCTAGTTATGTACATATTTGGTCTTAAAGGAAGGAAATATTTGAAAGTAATCGTCTATTAAATACCTATATTTCTGTCATTATTATACAATTTCGTAGCCAATATAAAAGGACAGAAAAATAAAAGCATAGAAAGTAACAGACACCTGGTACTTTGAGCTTGTCGTTATTGGTTATCTGTTGCGCTCATGTCGCAGAAAATAACCAGCAAGTACGGAGATAGGTTTCTCTTGCAACAACAATTGTATCATAAAGAATAGTAGTAATATTTAATAGCTCTGTAAAGCCTTTTCTAAAATAATTGAATATGTCCCAGTGTCAATTTCCTTGAGAGTTTAACCCTTTTCTTACCCTTATATTAAAATCTTGAGAGTAAAGTTAATATTAAATGCGTATAAGTTTTGGTTATTTTGAATAAAAATATTCTATAATTTAAGAGAAAAAATATTTTAATGTTTCTGGCAACACTGAATCTGCAGCATGCAGTAAAATATTTGACCGATGCCGATCGCCTGTGCATGGCAAGGTAAATATTGTTGTTTTTACTATTACTATTGCATTTTTGTACTAATAGCTATCATTCATAGTGTAAAATATAATGGTACTATGGAACCTCATTACTTCATTCTGTAATTGTATAGTATAGGGCACTTAGACTAATTTATACAGATTATAACTGCTAAATGACTGCCTCTGTGGCGCAATCGGTAGTGATACCGCCTGCGGCGCTGGAGGTCGTGGGTTCGATTCCCACCGGAGACAAATATTTGTGTGACCCATAAATGTTTGTCTCAAGAGTCTGGGTGTTTTATGTAAAATATGTATGTATTTAAAAAGTATATAAGAATTAATATCCGTGATCTGATACCCATTACACAAGCAGGTTATTCCTAGCTTACTTTGGGATCATTTATTTATTTATTTTATTTATAAAATAGAAACAACAACGTGACTATTTCTAAGAATTAAAATGTAAAAACGATATAACTAGTTTTAAGATATTCGTTTATTTAAGTAACGAGACATTGTGAACTGTTTGTAACTGTTTGTTTTTAGACGTGAGGTTAAATAAGAGTTACATGGTTTTTAGGGTTTCGTAGCCAAATGGCAAAAACATGTCTGTCTGTCTGTCTGTCCGTTCGTGTGTCACAGCCACTTTTCTCCGAAACTATAAGGCCTATGCTATTGAAACTTGGTAAATAGATGTATTCTGTGAACCGCATTAAGATTCTTATATAAAACTAGAAAAAAAGCAGTAACTTTTGGGGGTCCCCATACTCAGAACTGAAACTCAAAAATTTTTTTTTCATCAAATTCATACGTGTGGGGTATCTATAGACAGGTCTTCAAAAATGCTATTGAGGTTCCGAACATCATTTTTTCCTTAAGTGGATAGTTTGCGCAAGAGACACTTCCAAAGTGAAAAAATGTTTCCCCCCCCCCCCTCTAACTTCTAAACTAAGAGAATGATAAATCTAAAAAAAAATATGATGTACATTGCCATAAAAACTACTAACGAAAATTAGTTTGAACGAGATAGAGCTGATAGTTTTTTTTTAATACGTCATAAACCGCAATTTTCGGTTAGATAAATCACTACCACTGCGAACGTGTTAAAACATCAATCAAAGTTACAACGAACTATAAGAACTTTTATATTATGTTACTTGCTGCTACGAAACCCTTCATGGGCGAGTCCAACTCGCACTTGGCCGGTTTTTTATTTATATTTTATATTATAAATGTCATTATCTAAACTGGACCCAATTGAAATGGAACAACACAAGAAACACCTAGCTTCATAAAAAAAACTTCTATATCGGTTTATGCAGTCGAAAGTTCTGAGGTTGAACATCCTCTTTTTTTAATAGTCGGTTGAATATCATCCACGTGTAAAGTACTCATCAATACACCTTAGTCAAGCCCAAACACAAGGTAACTGCTGTAAATAGTTAAGGAGTTCCCTGGACTATCTTTTGGCTCCATCATCAGATCGACGTCAGACCTTTATTAAATTTGTGCTTTAAAGTGATTAATGAACAAGTTTAGAAAAGCACTAGTCGTCCTACAATATTCGAAAATTCCCCCTAAATTTCTATAAGATGCCATCATCAGATATTGGTTTCCTTATCATGGTGCCAGACGGAAAGTATGTTCTCTCTAATAAAAAATAATCATCAAAATCTATTCACCTAGTCGAGAGGCAACAAACAATATATTAAAATTAAATGTTGATTTTAGAATGAAAATATATGATATTTCTTTGGAGTGTGCCAAATGGTATGATCTGTCCGTTCAGAATGATACCACAAGGCACACTGCCGTACATTTCAGCTATGAAGGAGCTTCGGAACAAAATACGTCACGAGTCGCCGTACGTAGGCGTTAACCGGATTGATATGAAGCTGCCCACGTGAAAATTATACAATGCGACTTTTGAATGTTATAAATAAAAAAAATAGATACAATATTGAAATTGTTTTTATAAGTGAGGAAATATTTCGTAGAAATAATTAAATTATACTGTGAAGGAATAAGTTTCTATGAATACATAAATACATAGATAGATAGATATAGTCACGCCTTTATCCCCGAAGGGATAGGCAGAGGCATATTATATGCCCACATTACATCTTTTTAGAATTTGTCCCACGTAATATGTGGTGAGCCGTATTGCCGTGTTGAGATGGACAGGCGCAGGTTGTGACTGCCCGCTGTTTAATAATTTTTTCAAGTCGCCTAAAAAGGCCTTCAACGTGGCTTAACGACTGCCATTTTACTGACAACCGGGACCAACTGCTTAATGTACCTTCCGAAGCACGGAAACGCTCAAATAAATGTCACAAAGTGGTCACATGGATTGTCACCCATCCAAGGACTGGCAATAATGAAAGTTGCTTACTGCAGCGATCGTTTACAGAACACTGAGTCCCCGGGGCCACGATACGCCTGCGCCTGTGCCGTTATTGAGTAAAAGACACGGATTCTTCACTAGACTAACTTTTCCGAGTCTTTTTTTTAACGACTAAATAACCTCACGTAACGCCCAACAACCTATGGTTGGGAGCCCCGGGTAAATCCTCGGAAGGATGTCCCAGAACTCCCAACAGACCCACGGCCGCCACTGCGGCCTAGCCTAGGGGATGGTTTGGGTGCTATCCCGCGTCTTTGGGGGTTTCGGGTGTGATCCCGCTTCTAAGGGGGGCCTGCGTGAATCCCTCACGTCATGAGAAAAAATATGGTAAAGATAAAATATTGAACGTCTAGCCACAATTTAAAAAGAAATAGTTTACAATTTCTTGCAACACACTAAACAGCACCTTTTGCTGAATACGCGCCTGCACTAACGCATTCACTGTTTCAGTGGATGCGCTTCTTGGCTCATCGGATCACTGTGTGTGCGGCCTTGCAAGAGGCATCTTGCAAGGCCGGAGCCACCCCGGCCCATGGAGTGGCAGCATGTGTGGTACTACAAGTCAGCTGACTGGGATGGACTGCGAGAGTTCTTTGCGACGCGTCGTACCCGTAGAAGCGATTTTATTTGGCTTCTGACAATCTGGACTCTTGCGCTGCTGCAGATGCGCAGGGGATCTTGGCGGGTATGGAATGTTACATTCCTAACCGTTGGATCCCTGCAGGTGCAAAAAAAAATCGGCCAAGTGCGAGTCGGACTCGCCCATGAAGGGTTTCCGTAGCAGCAAGTACCATAATATAAAAGTTCATTATAACTTGATTGATGTTTTAACACGTTCACTGTGGTAGTGATTTTTCTAGGCAAAAATTGCGGTTTATTACGTTTTAAAAAAAACTACTTACTAGATTTCGTTCAAACCAATTTTCGTTGAAAGTTTTTATTGCAATGTACATTATATATATATTTTTTAGATTTAGCATTTTCTTAGTAGAACATTCTATAATCGATACTGAAGCCGAAAACGTAATTTTTTTTTGTCTGTCTGTACCCCGAATGAGTATCACGCCAAAACTATAGAAAATGGTTTTTCAGGTGTAATTCCTCAAGCCGTAGTCCGATTTCAAATATTTTTTTGGCATTAAGGATTGTTCCACACAAATTTCAACGCCCCTGGTATTGTAGCTCGGAAATTAGATACATCTCAACTTTCGCTAAACCTAAAATTCAGGGGTTCCTTTGAATGTAAGTGTCATCCTAAACTGGCGTTTAGATTTTTTTTTTTTTTAAGCTATTGCATAGCTTCTGTCGCAGGCCTTGAGCGTGGAGACCGAATCCAGAAATTCCGTCACGAAAAACACGTAATACTCGGCTATTCTCGGCCACGCTCGTACATCTCGCACTTCATAATTTTTTTTGTTTGCGTCAATTATGCACTCTGCAGTCGTTATATATTAAGTCAATCCAAAAAGTGACGCTGGTACCCAGAATCGATCTTGCACCTTCTGCATACCGATCCGCGTCTTAACCACTCGACCAAAGTTGAATTAAGAGTAGTGGTCGAATTTAGTGTTCTAAATGTGAAAACAATTTTGATGCTCCGATTGAAATGCGTCATAGATAAGAATATTGACAGCACTTTGCAAATCACCCACTGACTTTTAATTCACAATTTTTCACAACGGACACGGTAATGTTTATGTAAAATAACGACACGAATCTATAAGGGTTCCGTTTTTTGCCATTCGGCTACGGAACCCTAAAAATGCTATGCAATAGCTTTACCGCGGCAGTCCCCAAGTGCCACACGTCTTTTTTTTTTTATTAAGAACAACGTTCTTAATAATTAATTACAATCTAGCCGTTATATAAGTTTATGGCTAATAAGTAATTTACATCTAACTTAATTTACTAGGTATACTGTTTTTAAACTAAGATTCATGTTCATTGCACTTTCTTAGAGTCTGTTAAGTATGAAAACACTTTGTTCACGTGTTCTATATTATAGCACTATCACTAATATTTGTTCACTACACTAATTCAAAAGGCTTAGTTCGTTTTAATCGTCTCACTATGTCCGTGGTATCAAGCAATTGGATCGCTTCGATATTCACATGGTGTAGGAGTCTGCGTTCGTGGGCTGCAGCAGACTTCTGTATGGTTTGGTAGACAGTATCCACGTTGAGATCACGGTGGAGGTCGTCATTTCGTACGTACCAAGGCGCATTGACGATTGCCCTTAGTATTTTGTTTTGGTATCGCTGTATTATGTCTACGTTGGTTGGTTTAGTACAGCCCCAGAGTTGTGTACCGTACTTCCAGATAGGCATCAATGTAAGCTTATATATTAGTAGCTTATTATGAATTGACAGACTAGAGTTTCTGCCTAGTAACCAATGCATACTTTTGTATCGAAAGTCCAGCTCTTGCCTTTTCTTTTTAACGTGAGCTTTCCACCGAAGTTTGGCATCAAGCGTCATGCCCAGATATTTTGCTGTGTTTGCGTGTGGCACTTGTAGGCCATTTATAAATATGGGATGGTACTCATGTTTTTTATTTGAGAAGTCAATGTGTAAGGACTTTGATTCATTTAACTTTATTTGCCATTTATGTGCCCAGTCATAAATTTTCGTAACAGCCACTTGAACTTTCCTAACGGCTTCTTTGTGGCTCGACCCTGTAGCCATAATGGCAGTGTCGTCAGCAAAAGTAGCGATTGTATTTTGTTGTATTTCTGGTATATCGTAGGTGTATAGCAGGTAGAGGATCGGACCTAATACACTCCCTTGTGGTACCCCTGCTTCAATTGTGTTAAGCTCAGAATACGCATCTTCTTGTCGTATTCTGAATGCTCTGTTGGTGACGTAAGATGTTAATATGTCTGAAAAAGCTTTTGGCAGCGTTTTTTTTAGTTTATATATTAGTCCTTCGTGCCAGACTTTGTCAAAAGCTTGTGCTACATCTAGGAATACTGTACTACAAACTTTTTTACCTTCTAAAGCTTTCTCAATGTTATTCGTTATCCTATGAACCTGGTCTATAGTAGAGTGGTTTTCTCGAAATCCAAATTGGTGGTTTGGTATTAAAATATTCTTGCTAATAATTGGTTTCAACCGCTTTAATAAGAGCTTTTCAAAAAGCTTAGAGATCATTGGCAGCAAGGAAAGCGGTGGCGTTTAGATGAGACTTAATCTTTAAGCTCTTTTTAGGGTTTCGTAGCCAAATGGCAAAAACGGAACCCTTATAGATTCGTCATGTCTGTCTGTCTGTCTGCCCGTCTGTCTGTCCGTCCGTGTGTCACAGCCACTTTTCTCCAGAACTATAAGGTCTATGCTATTGAAACTTGGTAGCTAGATGTATTCTGTGAACCGCATTAAGGTTCTTATATGAAACTAGAAAAAAAGCAGTAAATTTTGGGGATCCCCATACTTAGAACATAAACTCTATTTTTTTTTTCATCAAACCAATACGTGTGGGGTATCTATAGATAGGTCTTCAATAATGCTATGGAGAAGCATTTAACAATTTACGCAGTGAATGCAACGGAAGCTCTCAAAAGAAATAAATTTTCCCCGTTTGTGAAACATTATTAATTGCTGCTCGGCTCATTCATCTTATTGTGATGTTATACAGGATGTATTTTTGAAATGGGTCAGTAAGGGCAAGTACCTTAACCGTTGTAAAATGTTTTTTGTGGCAATCGATTCTAATTATTTCATGTGGGAATCAAAAGACTCTATGGGGCCATTTAACCTTTGAGTACTAGGAAAGACGTTTCTCATACATTTCGGCAAGAGAATGAATTTCTACAATGGTCAAACTTTTTGCTATGGGCAGGAAGTGGGTAGGATTGACTATAAAGTAAATCAAAATTATTGGTCTTTAGCAGCTTTTTGCTAACAGTAAGATTTTTGCAAAATCTTTGAATGCGGTTCAAAATATCTCCAAAGTTAGGGAAGGTCTCCTAAGAACGTTTTGCTGTAACTACAACGATTAAGGTAATTGCCCGTATTGCCCCATTTAAAAAAATATGCTCTGAATAGCCTATAGCCATTCTCAATACACGAATTGTAAAACTGTCAAAGAATTTTTGAAATTCAACCAGTAGTTCCTGAGATCTTAGAGTTCAAACAAACAAACTCTTCAGCTTTATGATGTTCGTATGGTTTTTAACATCATTTTTTTCTAAAGTGAATAGTTTGCGCAAGTACACTTCCGAAGTGGAAAAATGTGTGCCCCCACCATCTAATTTCTAAACTAAGAGAATGATAAATCTAAAAAAAATATATGATATAAATTGCCATAAAAACTACCAACGAAAATTAGTTCCAACGAGATTGAGCTGGTGGTTTTTTTTTAATACGTCATAAACCGCAATTTCCGGTTAGTGAAATCACTACCACTGCGAACGTGTTAAAACATCAGTCAAAGTTACAACGAAGTATAAGAACTTTTATATTATGTTACTTGCTGCTACGGAACCCTTCATTAGCGAGTCCAACTCGCACTTGGCCGGTTTATTTGATTAAGCAAACAGGGCAGTTACACACGCTTTTAGGAAACTGATGAAGACTTCTCTCCTTATATAGATTTCTCTTATTCTTATTTAGATCTCTATGTAGAATTTTTTATGTGACGAAAACGAAGTTGCTTGGATCAGTCAGTTATAAGTAATATAATGTTTCCCGTTGCATTTACTCCTGTCGCTTCGTTTATATTCATTCGAGCTGACCCGCGCAACTTCATTTGCGTCACATGAGAGTGAGAAAAGGAGGTGTGGTATTAATATTTTAAGTAATATAATGTTTCCCCTCGCAACTACTCCCGTCGCTTCGCATATACGCGTCGTGTCGCTTATACTCATTTGAGCCCACACGCGCAACTTCATTTGAGTCACATGAGAGTGAGAAGGGAGGAGCGGTACTAATATTTAAAGTAGGTAATATAATGTTTCCCGTTGCAATTACTCCCATCACGTTGCTAACATTATATTCATTAGAGCTGACCTGTGCCATTTCGTTTGCGTCACATGAGAGTGAGAAAGAGGATTGTGGAGTTAATATTTTAAGTAATATAATGTTTCCCGTCACATTTTCTCCCGTCGCGTCCCTTATATTTATTCGAGCTGACCCGCGCAACTTCGTTCGCGTCACATGGGAGTGAGAAATGTTTCTCGTTGTATTTACTTCCGTCGCATCGCATTTACGCGTCGTGTCACTTATATTCATTCGAGCTGACCCGCGCAACTTCGTTTGCGTCAGATGAGAGTGAGAAAGAGCGGTGTGGTGTCATTATTTTAAGTAATATAATGTTTCTTGTCGCATTTACTCCAGTCGCATCGCATTTACGCGTCGTGTCGCTAATATTTTAAAATTTATAAAGTATAGTAAACATATTTGGTTAAAAGATAGATATTACTTTTTTTAGAACACTTTTTAAGAGAAAGAATTAATTTATACTCAATTGTTATATAACTTTAACAATTTACGCAGTGAATGCAACGGAAGCTCTCAAAAGAAATAAATTTTCCCCGTTTGTGAAACATTATTAATTGCTGCTCGGCTCATTCATCTTACTGTGATGTTATACAGGATGTATTTTTGAAATGGGGCAGTAAGGGCAAGTACCTTAACCGTTGTAAAATGTTTTTTGTGGCAATCGATTCTAATTATTTCATGTGGGAATCAAAAGACTCTATGGGGCCATTTAACCTTTAAGTACTAGGAAAGACGTTTCTCATACATTTCGGCAAGAGAATGAAATTTCTACAATGGTCAAACTTTTTGCTATGGGCAGGAAGTGGGTAGGATTGACTATAAAGTAAATCAAAATTATTGGTCTTTAGCAGCTTTTTGCTAACAGTAAGATTTTTGCAAAATCTTTGAATGCGGTTCAAAATATCTCCAAAGTTAGGGAAGGTCTCCTAAGAACGTTTTGCTGTAACTACAACGGTTAAGGTAATTGCCCTTACTGCCTCTTCTCAAAAAATATACCCTGAATAGCCTATGTATCTTTATCCATTGCCTAAGTTAACCAGACTATTTAACACCCATCACAATAGCCCATTACGTAGTTAGCATATTTTACAATAGTTAGCTCTCATTGCCGATGTTTCATTACCGTTCTTCTACATAAGGTGGATGTGGATTGTTTGCAGTAGGGGTCCCATTTACATTTAGATTAAAAGTCTCAAAGGGCCTCTGCATGTTGGACCAGTATGTCCCCGTGTAAGCCTACCAAAAATCCGGGTGTTTTCGAAGAAAAAAAAAAGAATAAAACACAATAATAAATAATATTAAGAATCCTATCTATGACTGCCTCTGTGGCGCAGTCGGTAGTGACACCGCCTGCAGCGCTGGAGGTCGTGGGTTTGATTCCCACCGGCGACAATTATTTGTGTGACCCATAAATGTTTGTCTCAAGAGTCTGGGTGTTTCTATGTATAATATGTATGTATTTAAAAAGTACATAAGTATTAATATCCGTGGTCTGATACCCATAACACAAGCAGGTTATTCCTAGCTTACTTTGGGATCAGATAGCGTTGTGTGAAATGTCCGTGAATATTTATTATTTATTTATTTATCTCATTGCCATACTACGAGTATACTCGTAGTTTGAATTAGGTTCCACTGCCAACTATGAGTATACTCGTACCTACCATTTTGTATGGTGGTAACACGTATGCAAAAAAAGTTACTACGAGTATACTCGTATGGCAGGCAACGTGTTAACTTAGTTTTATTTCCCAACCTCATAGTTGCCAACTGTATGTTTGGTCAGCTTTTTATTATGACACTTTTCAAAATGCCAACTTTCAAGTAGCCGAATGTTTTAGTTAGCGTAATATTCATTTAGTTGTTTATTGTTTACCAAATATTAATTTTTTTAAACCACCCAGATAAAGTTGTCAAACGATTTTTTAAAAACAAGATCTGTCCTTCCAGAACAATGCCGCAAGGTGAACTGCCGTAATTTTCAGCTATCAGAGAAATTCGCGGCAATAATGCGTCACAGCGCATGGGCCTCGCATTGAGAGGAACCAACTCATGTGGAAAATATACAATGTGGCTTTGATTAATGGGAGTGCCACAGAATATTAGTAAAATATCTTAAAGGAATGGCTTTAGCTCAATAGATAAAACCGCGGTGATGAATATAGCACATTTTCATGATTTTCATCATCACCAAAATAGCTTTTATGGTACGGCTTGAACTACTCAACATCTTCTGTGAAATTTCGTATTATAAAACTTCTTAAAGTGAAGATACCACGATTTGTTCAATCTTTTGGATAGCTAAAATATAATTTAAAAGGCAAATGAAAAATATTTTTTTAAATAAAAATAAAATTAATGAGACGTTGTCGAAATACTCGTAATTTAAAACCTTTCGGAGCGACAGATAAGTTAATAAAACTTATGAAAGTCTAAAGTAAACCACTCATTGCTTTTCAGTAGAGACTTTTTTCTGAAAGCTCTCAAGCACCCGACTTTCAACAACTTTTTTGGTGCCTGGGTAATACGAGTAGGTACTTGTTGTAGCAATTAAATGGTAACTTATTTATTCTAACGACACCAAAGATAAATAAATTTCAGTGGAGCTCAGAAGTCTCAAGTAAGATTTTTTCTTTTGGTTGACTTAAAGTTACTATAAAATTACAGGAACTAAATTAGACATGATAACCTTAAGTATAGACTAGTTTAGCATAAACCTTCTACAGGTCTAAACAATCAAACTGGTCCTGGTTATTAACAAAATATCCTGTTACACGCAAAAGTTGTTAAAAGAGTCGTAAGCTTGTCTGGCAGCTAGGTGGTATAAAAAAGAGATTTGTGCCTGAACCTGTCCATTTCTCACCACGTTACCTACTATTTACGAACATAAATATGGTGGGACGTTAAGTTTATTTCTGATGAATTGTTTCCAAAGCTGTATATTGTTAAAGGTATAATATGCATAATATTCTGTGTTGGGAGTCCTGAGGTATTCTTCCGAGGGCTTACCCGGGGCTTCCAACCGTGGGCTGTTAATTAGGATACGTGTAGTTTTTGTCGGTAGGAGTCCGGCATAGCATCCATGTAGGATATTCCTCACGGTAAAAAGAAATGCATAATACTTATACCTACCTAATAAAAGACCTACTCGAGACGTTACGAACTCCCGGAGTGAGCGGGCGTGTTGATATAGCAGTTAAAGTTTTAATTAATACCCACTATAAAATGGTTTTGAACAAGTGTATGAATTGCAATAAAAATATAACACAAAAATCGCCTGGACTTGAATGCAGCAGGTGTAATAAGTATGTACAGGCAACAGCAACATGTGCCAAAATCACCAATAAACAAATAGCAGCTCTTCGTAACGCGGATGGTCTAGAGTGGAGCTGCGGTGAGTGCCTAGACAAAATGTCTAGGAGGTCATCGTTCTTCGTGCCGGATGAATCTGAGAACGAAGAAATAGAGAATGCTGTCACGTTTGATTCTAAAAAACTGCTCAGAGATATTAGCCGCGAAATAAGAAAGGTCGTAAAGGACGAACTGGAAGAGTCAACTACGTCTGTCAACTTTATGAACAACCAAATTTCGGATCTCGAAAACATTGTTAAAGAGCAAGCCAATACGATCAAACTGCTGGCAAATAAAAACGCTGACCTAATTAGTAAAAATAAAAACTTGGAACTTCGTATTTCTGCAACGGAACAACGGCTGCAAGAGTTTGATCAGAAGCTCTTAGATTCTACTCTGGAAATAGCCGGCTTTCCTGAAACCCCGAACCAAAATACCCTACATATTGTTAAGGAAATGGCAGCCAAGCTGAAAATTAATATGCCGCGGACTGTGAATGCTAAGCGTGTGTCTCGTCTACGTAAGGACCAGCCAGGACCCATAATGGCCGTTCTTCCATCTAAATGGGAACGAGATTTATGGGTGTCTTCTGCAAAAAACATGGAAATCCTCTCAGGGAACATCTTGCCGGATCTGCCTAGTGAAGTGAGTACAAGACGAATTTATGTCCGTACTGCCCTAACACACTATACTAAGACACTATTATATAATACCAAAAAGCGTCTAGCAGGTACATATAAATATATATGGTGCAAAGAAGGTAGGGTTTTGGCTAAGAAGAATGATTCTGAACGCGCCATTATAATTCGCTGTGAACTGGACATTGACTTGCTTCTAAAATCATAAGTCCTATTTTATATCCACCATCGTTCTACGACAATATTTGCCAAATTGTATTTAAATAATTTCATGTCCTATACAACTAAGGAAATTTATAACTGTCTTAATGTTAACGCTTTCATTGATAATATTTCAGACACTAATATTAACCTAATGTGTATGCATGTAAATATACGATCATTAATTAAAAACTTCCCTAAGTTACTTGCTGTGATAGACTCAGCAAAAATCGTATTTGATATATTATCTGTAACTGAAGTGGGTATATCCTATGAAGTGTGTAACCTCTTTCAAATAACGGGCTACAGAATGCACACACAGTTAAGGCATTACAAATAAAACCGGCCAAGTGCGAGTTGGACTCGCCCATGAAGGGTTTCGTAGCCGCAAGTAACATAATATAAAAGTTCTTATAGTTCGTTGTAACTTTGATTGATGTTTTAACACGTTCCCAGTGGTAGTGATTTTTCTAACCGAAAATTGCGGTTTACGACGTATTAAAAAAAAAACTACCAGCGCTATCTCGTTCAAACCAATTTTCGCTGGTAGTTTTTATAGAAATGTACATCATATATTCTTTTTAGATTTATCAGTCTCTTAGTTTAGAAGTTAGAGGGGGGGGGGGGACACTCATTTTTCCACTTTGGAAGTGTCTCTTGCGCAAACTATTCACTTAAGAAAAAAATGATGTTAGAAACCTCAATAGCATTTTTGAATACCTATCTATAGATACCCCACATGTATGGATTTGATGAAAAAAAAATTTTTGAGTTTCAGTTCTGAGTATGGGGACCCCCAAAATTTACTGTTTTTTTTCTAGTTTTATATAAGAATGTTAATGCGGTTCACAGAATACATCTACTTGCAAAGTTTCAATAGCATAGGCCTTATAGTTTCGGAGAAAAGTGGCTGTGACACACGGACGGACAGACAGACAGACAGACAGACAGACAGACAGACAGACAGACATGACGAATCTATAAGGGTTCCGTTTTTGCCATTTGGCTACGAAACCCTAAAAAGGTGGTGGAATAATTATTTACGTCAGAAATCACCTTAAATTCACCACTCAGACTTTGACAACATACACCTTTGAAACAATAACAGGAACATTATTAACTAGTAATAATAACCCCGTCACTGTTTGTGCAATCTATAGACCTCCTTCCACTAGTAAAACCTTATTTGTCACTGAACTGTCTAAACTTATAAAGAAACACAAATATTCCACTGATATGTTGATACTTGGCGATATTAATATTAACCTAAAGGCCTATTCATCGCACAGGGACTCATACACAGATATGCTTGCAGAACGTGGTTTCCTAAGTGGTATATCTGATTATACGCGCATTGAACTACGTTCGAATAAAGTTACAAGGTCATGTATCGACCATATATTTACCAAACTAAGTAAATGGCATGCGTACACATCGGCTGTGGACACTGTTCTGGCGGATCATCGTATCACAGTGATCGCTTGCTGCAGTGCGGTGCGGTCGCAGATACAACATGTTACCAAATTCAATAAGGTGAGTCGTTGTAATCGTGCTAAATTAGAAAGAGAAATTAAAAATGTAGATTGGTCCACAACGGATACGATGAAATGTCCTAACGAAATATATAGGTACTAGCTGACCCGCGCAACTTCGTTTGCGTGATAAATGAAGAACTGCTCGACCGATTTTGAGCAAACTTCACATAAACCATCTACTAAATAGTCCGAATAAAATCTTAAAATTTGGTTTGGATAGGTGAGCCCGTTCTTGAGTTATAAAATTACAACGAAAAGTGGCATTGATTTTTATATATATAGATATCAAAGGTAGGTTTGAAAATGCTAGTCGAGTGGCCTGTTGTAAGAGAAATAAAGTTGCAACATTAATGGTTAAGCACCCGTGGATCGATCAGAATATTTTAAATTTGTGTGATAGCAGAGATCGATCGTTTAAGTTATGGAGATTAGACCCCACCAACAAAAGTCTAAGATTACAGTATAACAGGTCACGCAATAAATGTCACAAAGTTCTGGAATATCGGAGAAACAAGTACTATGAAAACACTATTAATAATAATCAGACCAACCCTAAAAAATTGTGGCAGCTGGTGAATTCCATCTGTGGAAGAGTGACCCCAACAATTGATCAGGTAGTTCTGAAAGCTTTTAGTAGACAGAATCTTTCCCCTTCAGAAATTTCTGAAAAATTTGCTGATGAATTTCAAAATTCGGTTGAAAGAATACTACCGAAATGTAAAAATCGACTTCTCAGTGATAATGACTACTCTAATAATAGTGATGTAAGCATGTTGGTGGCCAAAGCGTCACCAACAAAAATAGTTAAAATCATTGAAAAATTAAATACCTTTAAAGCGCCCGGTCAGGACAAAATCAGAGTTTCAGACCTTAAGTTAATAAGCCAAAATATATCTGTTGCCATTACAAATCTTGTAAATTCTTGTCTTAAGACCGGAAAGTATCCTGATGACTTGAAGTCGGGATGTGTTCGTCCAGTACATAAAAAAGGTAACCACGAAGATGTATCCAATTACAGGCCCATAACGCTTCTATCCACCATCAACAAAGTTGTGGAAAAGTATATAGGTGAACAGATACATGCTTTCTATACTAAACAAAGTATTATATCCAAAAATCAATTTGGATTCCAGCCAAACAAAAGTACTACTTCACTACTTTCTAAATTTACTGATGATATTAATGCTGCCCTAAACTCCAGAAGGCACGTACTTGCTCTGTTCATCGATTTTTCTCGTGCTTTTGATACCCTAAATCACGACCGTCTTGTAAACAAATTAAAAAACACGGGTGTGCGAGGGCCTTTGCTAAAATTATGTGAGGATTATTTGCGGAACAGGTCTTATTCCGTTAACGTAAATGGAAGCCATAGTAGAAGAGTTCGGGTTGATGTGGGCACAGCACAAGGATCTGTGCTTGGACCGATCCACTTATAGCGTACGTTAACGACATGAACAATGTCGTGAATCATTGCTCATCGTATCAGTACGCCGATGACACTTGTCTGCTAGTTTCAGGTAGAGACGTTTCTGAGACCTTTGCGAAGATGCAATCAGACCTAGATAACATTAATAAATGGTGCCACGATAATGGACTAGTTCTCAATGCTAATAAGACTAAACTTATTCATATACGTTCTCCTTATGGTAAAGCCCATTATCCTAATGGATTAAGTCTGACAGCTCATGGACATTCATGCCTGCACAGACAGGTTAATGGGTGCCAGTGCCCATTTATTGAAAATGTTGATCAGCACACATACCTCGGCCTTGTCATTGACCATAGATTTACCTGGCAGCCTCATATTAATCAAGTATGCGAAAAACTTAGGGCTTTTCTGGCCAACTTGTACATAATTAAAGACCGCATACCATTAAAAGTTAAGCTTATGCTTTACAATGCACTTGCTGACTCCATTATAGGATACGGAATTTCTAGTTATGGCAGAACCTTTAAATCTTACCTGGATCGTATACACCAAATCCAAACTAAAATTCTCAAGAACATTGCCTCACCCCATATAAGAGAAAAATTCAAGGACAGAGAGTCGGAATTATATAAACACTTAGGAGTGTTACCTATTCATACCAAAGTCAAATACCATCTCCTTAAAGAAAATTTCTTTGAGGAATCATTAAAGAACAAAATATGTCATAGGATTCAAACGCGTCAGATTACCAATGGAAAGTTTGAAACAGTTGGAGCGGTTAATGCTTATGGCGAGAGAACAACTAGATACGTGGTTCCTCGCCTATTGAACAGTCTGGGTGCGTCTTTCATAAGCAGCATTTCAAAAGTAAACTTAAAACGCAAACTATTCTCTCAATTTCTGAACAACCTGTAGATGAAGTTACCGGCCACGCCCACAAAACCGGTTGCTATTGTTGGTGTGCATGCGCAGCTAGCGCCTGCCTGAGCTATATCCGTGAATGAGTACCTAATATCCTTTAGTATTATCATGAATTACGATTTGCGGAGATCATAAATAATTATTACCCCTGACTGGATTATTTTGTAAATGTAACTGTAATAAATTAATAGCTAGGGTTGCATGATTGTCTAATCTAAGTGATCCTGACTATTATTCTAGTCAAGATTATAATTTTAGTACCTACTTAATCGGTAATTAACTTGAATTTGAAAATTATTTTGCGAATTGTAATTTATTATTTGCTAATCAATTATTTTATTATTTATGATTTAATTGCACTTGTAAATTATTTTATATTAATTTTGTTTATATGGTTCATTTTGTTTATTTGTTTATATTTTTATTAATTAATTATTTTTATTTTGTCTGTTATTGTTATTATTCCCTTTATTTAAAATGTTAAATTAATTAAATTGAATTTTTAAATACATTTTAAATTCAAAAATATATAGGTATTTAAAAATATTGTTATTATTATTATTTAATTGTTGATTAATAATTTGAATTGTATTTACTATGTTATTTATGATTTAATTGTACTCAGATATTATTTTACATTAACTTTGTTTGTATAGTTAAATTATCGTACAATAATTTGCATGGTATTTAATATAGGTACGTACCTTTGTATAGCACTGTGTAGTACTGTAGTAGACAGCAATCCAGACAAGCCCTATTGGCTTATGGATTGCTTGTTGTTGTAAACTGCATGTTGTAAATTGAAATTAATAAATAAAAAAAAATAAAAAAACTTATACTTTTAAATACATATTATTCATAGAAACACCCAGATTCTTGAGATAAACATTTATGGGTCACACAAATATTTGTCTCCGGTGGTAATGGAACCCACGACCTCCAGAGCCGCAGGTGGTATCACTACCGACTGCGCCACAGAGGCAGTCAAAACTAAAGGCAGTTTTTACGTCTGATGATAAGCATTCCAAAAAAAACTTCTTCATTTAAGTCCGTTCAGAGCGATAAATATTATCTTTGTTAAACGTGCAGTTTATTTATGTATCTATAGACATAAATTTTACAATATCTTATTTTATTATAGAAAAATAAAATACAATTATCTGCTTTGTCAAATTGTCGAATAAAAACTGATCTTTTTTCGACTCTCAGTTGCCTGTCTAGAAAGTTGTATAATGACTTAACAATTATGGACATTTGAATTCAAAATGAATATCCCGAACGTCCCTTTGTGTCTAACGCTGAGTAAAGTCCAATATACTGGTACCCTTTAGGACAAACGTCACTTATCTTTCTAAAGAGGCTCAGAGTGTAGTTTAGAAAAGAATTCGTTTGAACCTGTTAATAAAAGGCCTTTGTGAGCTAAAAGCTTTGCCAGTAAAGTCAGCAGAGGCAACAGGAATTTACTACAGAAATAATGAACTTTTCGTTTGAAAATGTTCAGGATTGCATTACTTTTAAAAAATTTTCAACGTGAAGCTCCGTTTGAAAAGCGGATTAGATTTGTTTCGTTGGAGATTTAATGTTCTTTGCGTCAAATGTCCTGCAATTTCATAAAATAGAAAAGTGTTTTGAAAGTGCCATTCGCTTTATATCACGAAGTTCAGGTTCCCTCAATGAGACTGCGTTGTTAAAAGCTCAAAGAAAAGTTGTAAAAATGGTGCTGTTCTTTTTTTCTTAATTCACAATTTACCGATTTAATGCGTTATTTCTAACTTTAGCAACATGAAGTTACAAACACCAGTTTTTGGTTATGAAACTATTAACACGTTTATCACTATTTTACAAAATGTTACTACCTACATTTTTGGGGAAAAAATAGATATCGTATGTTTTTAATTTTGAGAAATTCTTATTTTTAAAGATAGGAACACCAAATTTTGTGTACATGATTTTAGCTTTTCGGGGTTTTTGGAAATTCTGCCTAAGCCCGCATGACTACGAGAGTTGAGCCAACTTTCCGACGATGACGACAGAGATGACAGACAGAAGATGACGGACAATGAATATCATTATATTCATTATCCGTCATCTTCTCTATAAAAATAGTAAATGTCATTACAATATTGTATGTTTTATTAATTTTTAAATGACAGTTAGAGTAATTGTATGGTAGTACATAGAAATGAGCAATCAAGCATTATATTTTCAATGATAAATCTTGATAAAGATACTTTTATAATTCATATAGGTAAAAAAACCGATAAAATGCGAGTCGAACTCTTGCACCATAAAGTGTCAAAAAATCCCGTTTGTTGTATGGGAAAATGGGAACCCTTTTGGGGAACATTTTTCTATGATTTTAGTATTTGTTGTTACACATATATACATAGGTATGGTGAGGCCTTTTATCCCCGAATGGGTTAGGGAGATATATTATATACCCACACTTGTTATAGCAATAACATAGCTGCAATAAAAATATAATCGTCTGTGAAAATTTCAGTTCTCTAGCTATCCCGGTTCCTGAGATACAGACTATTGACAGACAGACCGAAGGAGAGCGTAGTCTCACCCTTAAAAAGTTCTTACAATCTTATTTTGACTTGATACGGTTTAAGATTCGTCTATATCAATTCTGGCAATCTTTTAAACTAGGGTCCGACCTTTATGAGCGTTTTTACCCTCGTTTTGTTTTTATAGCCATAAGCACAACGCCGCCATTTATGTCATTCGTTTGGTCACGCCACCTACCAATATAAACTGAGAGGCTATTTGGCGTTGGTTAATGTCCAAATATTTATATACTTGTAGCGATTGTATGAGAACTGAAGGAAGTTTTACGATATTGTTGTAGAGATATAGGTATTTAAACTTTCATGGTCACTGACATTAGTATTAAAGTTAGCGGGATATTTTTTTGTTGTAGAGTTCTTTTAGTAACGAGGGGTAGGGCTTTAAGCATTGACATTACGTGGTGTTTTTCCTCAACTTAACTTATGCCTCTTCAGCATCACGTTAAGTGATTACGATGCGGTAAAGAGGTGCCCTTGAACTTAGTTCTTTTTTCAGATGCGTGTACCCCGAGAGCTCCTAGGGGGTTGAAGGTCTCTCAAGCACTCCTCTGTAAGCAGAGGATATAGAAAGTGACCATGACTGTTGGTGGAAAGAAGGTAATTATAGTGCTCAATTCATTCAGTTGAATTTCTCATTTCAGTGGAAATGGAAAAATTAACTGTTTTGGAGCCACAAAGAGGCAGGCCGATGCAGCCATAGCCCATTCATTTTTAATTTACGTCGTGTTCGTGTGTTATGAAACGACTGTAAATATACCTACTGATAAGCTGAAAATAATAATACCGTAGGCAGGTATGAGGAATAGTTAAGTTATTGAGAGCAACTACCATAGACTGGAAACCCTCAAACCTCAAAGTTGACAAGTCCCCTTTCTGTTGTATATTAGGTTTGTTTAACATTTATCCCCTTTTTTAACATACATACATACATATGGTCACGCCTTTATCCCCGAAGGGGTAGGCAGAGGCATATTATATGCCCACATTTCACCTTTTTGTATAATTTGTCCCACGTAATAGGTGGTGAGCCGTATTGCCGTGTTTAAACAGACAGGCGCAGGTTGTGACTGCCTGCTGTTGAAAAATAAAGCCTTCAACTTAGCTTAACGACTGCCATTTTACTGGCAACCGGGACCAACGGCTTAACGTGCATCCGAAGCACAGAAACGCTCAAATAAATGTCACAAAGTGATCACCGGCCATAGTGAAAGTTGCTTACTGCAGTGATCGTTTACAGAACATTGACTCCGCGGGGCCACGAGCGCTTCTTCTTTTTTTAACGTGAGGGAAAATCCTTCATGAATGCTATGCAGAACTCCGACTGACTCAAAAACTTCACGTAACGCCCAACAGCCAACACTCGGGAGCCCCGGATAAGCCCTCGGAAGGATGTCCCAGGGCTCCGCACAAGCTCGATTTATGTTAGTTTGAGCTAGACTACGCTGTGTAGTAAAAATGTCCCAAAAATTTGTATTACTGCAATCATAAAATGTTGTCTTACCGATAATCGTTGACGTCCGGGGGAAGGAAGATCTTCATCCGCTTCCGACTCACGAATGTTCTTTGTTCTTATAAGCTTCGTAAATAGGTTGTGGCCATCGCGACGTACGCCGACCCAATCCACCGCCCTAAGGCGGCGGAACATTCTGAAAATAAAAGGAAAGTAAATATTTTTGTTGTGTTTTTTACACACACTGAAGAATTTGAATAAAAGTTTGGATTGGATGCAGCTATAAAGATACAGACTCACAAGATGATTATCGAGATGACATACATATTTGGATTCCCACAAACGTGATACCCGCGGAAATAAGAATTGTTTTAGCGCTGAAAAATAACATCACTCTCTTGCATGTATCTATTTCTACGCAAGATGTAAAAAGGTTTTTTTTAAATGGTACATGCCAAGAGCTACCTTCAACGGCTAAGTCAAGTACAAAATACCTATAGACGGCGTTTATCTATGTATCATTATCCTCCATGCCTTTTCCCAACTCAGTTGGAGTCAGTATTACAGATAAGGCGTTTATCAAATAAAGACATTTTCTAAAAAAACTTATAATTATATTTTTTCGAACCTTACAAATTATTTAACAAGCTTAGAACTAAATCTAGTCCTCCCTTAGAACGACTAGTAAAGTTTAATATAGATAGCTGTAGTTGGAAACTTAGAAGACAGATATAGCCATAGCCATGTAAATGCAACATGTGTAAACATGTATGGAGCAGCGAAGTTCTAAGCAGTTCATGTTTAATTTCACTTTGAAGTTAGTAACACGAATTGTCGTCCTTATGAAGTTGCGTCACTACTTACGAGTTTATGAGTTACTAGCGAACGTCACGCGGTTTCACCCGCGTAGCTCCCGTTTCCATAGGAATATGGGAATAAAATATAGCTAAAATTCACCGGGAAGTGTGTAGCTACCCAACATTGAAAGAATTTTTCAAATCGGTCCAGTAGTTTCGGAGCCTATTCGATGCAAACAAACAAACAAACAATCAAATCTCTCCTCTTTAAAAATTTATAGAGATGGTTGAACTAGATCATTAAAACGGTATTATCGCATATTATGCCTGCGTGAGACTAACGATGATTCCAAAGCCTTTCTCTTTCTTCCTCATATCATATTTCCCGTAACTTCGAATCCCAATTTGGAGTCCGTTGGTCAGCAGGTGGACAACTTGCAGGAGATATTTTTTTTTATAGTAAGCTCGCCTAATTGACGTCGCCAGCCTGCTGGAAATCCGTGGTGCATCTAGCGATTGGGGGCCACTCTCACAGTCCGTAAGACTTCTGACAGTGGTCCTCAAGTTGGCAAGAACCCGGGATTGTAAGATGAGGGAAACACATGTGCGGGCAGGTTGCTGTAGGTTTTGCCTGCAGATTCTAGATTACCCTCCTTAAAATTGGATCTTTTTAATTTAGTACAGCTGTTTTATTGCAATGGATATCGGTTACTGTGTTTCATTTATTGCGTTGGTGACATGGAATCGTGTGACTGGAATATTGGAATTTTGTATTCAATTGATAGACATACGCCATTTGTATTACGTGTGATAAATTCCGGGTACTACCTACGTGTCTTGTTTGTTAAAAATATACAGTGACACCAAGTACGTAAAAGCCATTTTGTTCATTGAGAAATCGAACTTTTAGTATGTTAATTTCACTGGTACTAGAGAACTGGTATGAGCGCATTTATTTGTTACAAGGAATCAACTATATGGTCCAACTTTCTACTGTCTACTAGGTCTTTACATTATAAAGGATGACGATATGCAGGCCAAAAGCATAACAATAGACTTTTAAGGATTCCTACGACTAATAGAAAAAGAAATGTTGCAATAATGAAAACGGATTAGAGATACAAAACGGACGTAAGCAGGACTTACGTTCAAATGACGACGTTACGAAATACAGTCGCCAATTTAAAAAAAACCCCAACAAATCAGCATAACTTTGTAGTTTTTATTTCAGTGCCAAATCCGAGAACTGGTTGGACAAATATTGGTTAGCTGCCAATCAACACAGCTTCCTGTGGAATGGAACTCAAGTGTCACTCACTCACTTGTGAAGTGAGTGGCATTGGGTATTTTCAGTGATGTAAGCTCACTGAAACTCACCGCGCTAGTACTATTGCATGGTAAGATAAAATGGAATATAGTCGGTTCGAACATTCTAATACGTTTATTTGGATTGTGCCTCCTTGAACAATTGCTAAGCTACTGCAGAATAATTGCCATACCATGTTAGGTACCTATCTTCATTGTCACGTTTTCTTGGAAAATATACAAAGTAAGACTTTCTTTTTACCTGTGGTACATCCATCATGTATACCATGCCGGACTCCTATCGACTAAAACTACACTTTGCCCCACCACTACTTACTGGACTTGACTCAGGATAAGTTATACTTGCTGAGATATTGAAGTACCCCACCGCTCTTTAATTTAGGGATATTTTTAAATGCACATCTATATAATTTTTCTGCACACTAGGTCACTCCACTAATTAACTGAATGCATACCAGAAATCTGAATGCTGTGCAAATAAACCAATTGATTAACTAAACATGTACTACTTAAAAATTAAAATTTTACACAAAACGAGATGACCTTTTTTATCGAATTCACATCAAAAATGTGGTTCGTATTCGTACATCGGATATATGATTTACTAAACAAAAATACGAATTGCTTATCAAAAATACTAACTTGCACTCTGAATTTTACAATCTTATAACGGAATAGGTTAGGTTAGGTTAGTTTTTTATTTTTTTGATTAACAAAATTTAATTTTGTAAATATGACTGATTAAATTGGGTTTTTAATTAGAATAAAAGATGTTCTTGAAAGTAAATTAGACGATGGTTTTCCTTAAAAAAGTTTTAATATGTTTGTTAAGCAAAGGAATTTTTAGATTATACTATTTTAATAAGAGTGATTTGTTCAGTAAAATAGTTCTGCCAATACCATTAAACAGTACATTGAATTTGACTTATTTAGTGTGCATAAATAGTGTGCAAGTCAGTATTTTTGGTTTAACTTTGTAATATTTTGTTGCAAAAAAGGGAATAAACAGATATCGATTTAAATACATGCCTTTAATTTATAGTAAACAAAGAACGAGGGGGCCGCAGACGTGTCTTCGCCCAAGACTATCGGCCTCCATGACCGGGGCCTGAGGACGGTGAGGAGGCTACTCACGCATGAATTCACGCACGCCCCCTTAATAAGCGGGATAACACCCGAACAACCCCCGAAAGACGCGGGATAGCATCCCAACCCCCTCGAGGTGAGGTTGCAGTGGTAGCCGTAGGTCTGTTGGGAGCCCTGGGGGTATGTTTCTGAGGCCTTACCCGGGGCTACCAATCATAAGCATTAGGTAGTAAACGAGTTGTTTTTAATCGGTCGGAGTCCGGCATAGTATCCATGTAGGATTTCCTCAAGTTAAAAAATAGATACAAAGAAATAATACACGGGTAACTAATCTAACAAACAATACACGGGTAATTAAAATAACAAATTGGTGTCAGAAGATTAGGTCTCTACCAAAGTTTAGGGGTCTTCCAAGGTCAGGTTA